>CM059790.1:9489319-11889319 GCA_030435695.1 Brachymystax lenok tsinlingensis
GAGCTCTTCAGTAAGGCCATTCTACTGCCAATGTTTGTCTATGGAGATCGCATGGCTGTGTGCTTGATTTTATGCACCTGTCAGCAACAGGTGTGGCTGAAATAGCTGAATCCACAATTTTGAAGGGGTGTCCATATACTTTTGTGTGTATGTATGTATGTATGTATGTATGTATGTATGTATGTAGAGAGAGACAGACAGAGACAGAATAAAAGAGAGAATTTTAAAATTTTCCACCAAGTCCTCCAACCAGGGGAGTAGGGGCATAATAAGTGGATTAGAAATTATGTATGAAGTAATGTTATTTGATAGACTTCAAGTCTCTCTGCTAATTTCATAGCTGATCTATCCCCTAAACAAAATATATAAAAACTGTACTAATGTGCTTTGTGGATAAGACCGTAATAATCTATAAGAAATTATGATATAAACAATAAGATCAAATAAGGTATGCTTTGTCAAATAGCCTGGGCTGAATCCCAAACGTCTCAACCTCAGTTCGTGTCTGTTATAACATGCAGGCTCGACCCAAAGCCGATTTTCTCCTTCCTGCTCTTCTCCTGTTCACAAGCCAACAACATTACCAGGTGCCAAATGAGAGCAGCCCTCCACTCAGCCTCATCAAGATCCGCCTGTATCCAAGAACAGCGTCAGATTGTCACTGATGGTGAGAATTTTCCGATACCAAAATTTGTCATATTACCAGAAATAAGCATATTCGAAATGTACTGTAACAAAAGGCCAAGTACATGAAGTGGCAACATGAGAACTAGATTCTAAATGCTACTTGTCTCCTATGGTCTTTCGTTTCAGATATACGTCGCAACACAAAGAAAGCCAAGACACCCTGAGGCATGGGTTTCTGCCTAAGACACTCAACATATGAACGGATATTACGGCCTTCTGCTAGTCATTCAGAATGTTCCAATACTATATTGCAAAAAGAAGCCGAAGAGCCCGAAATCCCATCCAGCCTAGAAATTCAAATAGTAACTCAAAATAAAACACGATTCCTCAACTTGCACAGACCACTGTAGAGGTAGATCAACAAAGATTAGCTAATTTACCAAGATTTTTAAACACAACTATACAGAATAAATAAATGTACAACAATATATAATGGCAACAGTTTTACTTCCTAGTTCAGTGTGAATGTAGAAAAACGAGTACACGTTTTCATTAAAACCTCCTAGACATAACCTATTCTAGAGGACAAACTACTAACATTTCTAATCTTATTGTGGCCATACATACAGTACGTGCCTGCTAGTATCTAGCAGCGTCACACAATGACCAATTCCCATCGTTAACCTGGGAGAGAAGTGACTCATATCAGGCCGTTGATACAGACCCAGCTGACAGCCTGACGCACACTGGGAGCTATCTTACACTGTGCACCACCCGGTGTGTGTACGCACACACACACACACACACACACACACACACACACACACCTAGAACCGGTAGACAGTTTCCCAGGCTGTAGGGCCTATGGCTGCTCAGGCACCGAGAGAGCGGGAGAGTGAAGGAGAGCAAGCATGCAGTGTTCAGGAAGTTCAAGCAGACAATTTTAATCCTCCAATTTCCTCCCCTCTAATCACCTCTCTCCAGTCCATAGAAGAAACCAAATTGGAAACATCTTCTGCACAATATGATGCTAACACAAACCGCACCACATGGGGAACGCACAGGTAGCACGAACACGGCCAAAACACTGACAGTTTCATGTCTTTTGTGACGGTAACATGGTGGAACGGTAGATAAATTGAGTTGCTAAAATGCGCCAAACTGCTCATCGCCATCTCCGACTGTGGAGTAATACAATATTGACGTAAGCATTTTAAATGAGCATAAAGCCGACATTTAAAACCCCAAAGTGCTCACTTATGCAATAATTAGTTTTTTCAAATATGAGACACTGTCATAAGCAATCTGGAAACATCTTTCTTACTGTGCTAACTCGATTTATCACACAGCCACATGGACTTCTAGTGATTTTACACTATCTAGACTTGTTTTGGGAACCCGTAGATTCAGCTTTAAAGGGATATTTCGTGATTTTGGCATTGAGGCCCTTTATCTACACTGAACACAAATATAAAATGCAACACGCAACAATTTCAAAGACTTGACTGAGTTACAGTTCATGAGGAAATCAGTCAATTGAAATAAATTCATTAGGCCCTAATCTAATGGATTTCACATGACTGGGATTACAGACATGCTTGTTGGTCACGGACACCTTAAAAAAAAAAGGTAGGGGCGTGAATCAGAAAACCAGTCAGTATCTGGTGTGACCCCCACTCGCCTCCTGCAGCACGACACATCTCCTTTACATGAGTTGATCAGTCTGTTGATTGTGGCCTGTGGAACGTTGTCCCACTCCTCTTCAATGGCTGTGCGAAGTTTCTGGATATTTGAGGGAACTGGAACACGCCGTCGTCGTACATGTCAATCCAGAGCATCACAAACATGCTCAACGGTTGGTGGCATGTCTGGTGAGTATGCAGGCCAAAGGAAGAACTACTGTAGGATGTCTTCAGCTTCCATACACGCTGTCTGCCATCTGCCCGGTACAGTTGAAACCGGGATTCATCTGTGAAGAGCACACTTCTCTAGCGTATTTCAGCTCACGAAAAATGGGACCAACACTTTACATGTTACGTTTATATTTTTGTTCAGTATACTTCCCCAGAGTCCGATGAATTTGTAGACACCAAAATGTTATCCATATGTCCAGTATGAAGGAAGTTAGGAGGTAGTTTCACCAGTTTACGCTAACTAGCGTTAGCGCAATGACTGGAAGTTTATGGATACTAGCAGATACCCATAGACTTCCAGTCATTGCCGCTAACACTAGTTAGCAATTGCACTAGAGCTAGTTGGCAACATCCTTCAAACAGCACACAGACTTAAAAATGCTATCCATGAGTTAATCTGATAAAGGGCCACAATCCTGAAGTATCCCACTAACCTGTGACTCTGGGTGCAATGGTCCCATGTTATCAGAATAGATGTGAGAGCTGGCTAATGAACACGACTTCACACAGAACACAAAGACAACTTGTGAGCACAATGCCACTGCATCTTTACGGACACAAAGCCTGATTCATCAAGTTGGCAAATCAGGGTTTGAACTCTGGTGCCCCAGGAGAGCAATTCAATTGAATAATTGGATTCCTGAATAAACAATTGCAGTTAGACGACAAAATAATGAACACCAATTATGAAGAACATCTGCTGAAACAAGTACTAGACAGTTCTTTTTTCCAGGGCAGGGATCTCAGATTCATTTTCTCCCTTTTTAGCTTTGAGCTTCATTTAGAAGCAACACATAATAAAAGGTGATGAGACACTAATTCCAAGTTATTTGAAAGTGACAGATCAGGTGCAGGGCATGATTTTCCCCCAATCCAAATAAATATCATAGCTATAGTTGCAGGGTTTAGGAGGCAGTTGGGGGTGCTGGTAAATGACTATGGTAATTATTTTATTCCCTCATGCCATACCCCCGCCCGCTCTCTGCCACTGGCTCTCACCCACTCATATGCCCACTACTTACAGTAGGAGTGGATACTGTACACACTGTGCACATTTTCCTGGTGGGGAGGGGGTCTGCTCACTGACAAGTGGATTATAGGAGCGGCACTTGTAGTGCAGCTGAAATCCCATTAGCCCCTCCGGTGGTGGAATATGACATGAACACATTGGCGGGTCAGCCCGCAGCCCCCATGGCTCAGGCACAAACAGGGTTAATTAGAGTGGCCGACTTCAAACAAAGCCTGGGTGCCTTTATCACATAGAGCTGCTCGGCCCAGCCACAGCACACAGAGAGCCCCGGCCCCAGTCACCTCTCAAAAGGCTAAATGATGAGTAACACGTGAAATGTACAGGGCACATGGAAAATTGATATTATTCTATGTCAGAAAAAGGTCATATTTCTGTGATGTCTGCTACTGGACAATATTTACAAATAATGAAGTATATAACCAAGTTCGGTAGAAAAGTAGGCACACAGGTGGTGAGGTTTGCAGACTGAAAGGGCAACATTTGTGACTAGTATCATTTGGATGTACTTAGAGTATGTTACAAGAGTGTAGCTCGACCAGAACTGACTGAGCCGGGGAGGTACGCAATGCTGATGTGCATTTGAACTGGTCATCATGAAAGCCCCTTCATGAACAAACATTACAATGATGAAACTCATGAAGTATAAATTAATTTATAAGATGGCCCACTAAAAGGGCCCATGTAGTACCTCTTAATTCAAATAAGCAAGCTGTACGAGATTACTTAAATGTAAAATCTGTCCATTTTGCCAGTGTAGTCAATGAAAAAAAGTAGAGGATGTTTACATCCCCTATATTTAACAAGATAGCAGCAAATGTGTAGAAACCACAGTAGAGTTGAAATGCTCACTAAAATTAACATGAAATAATATATACAACAAATCACATAAACTGCTGAATGTTCTATGTAGCAAGTCCGATAATTGACAAAGCTAGAAAACAAAGCTCAATGAATTACTAATTGGAAAACTAAAATTGTATCCTAATCCTGTTTTAGCAAATGTCATTAAATGTGAACTTATATTTACAATGTGGGCGATGAGGGTTTTGCCCTATCATTTACAAGGGGTCTAGTTGCAATGGTAATAACATGGCAAAGCTTGAAGCAAATTATATCCATTTGAATTATAAAGAGAGCAGAGACTGGCAAAATGGTCAGACCTACTTCCATTAAATATGATGAATGCCAAATAACAGTTGAAACATTTGAGCTCAAATAAAACTGATGAATTCTACAGTCTGTGCTAATCATCTGAAATAATTACTATAACTGTGGTTCTGAAATTAAGCATATAATCCTCTTTCCGCTGTAACCTAATTTAACCTCCAGTGCCATTCAAAAATCTGATATAACATTTCAGAGGGATTAAATTAGTCGAAGCAACTGTTGACTAATTCAAGTGAATGGGAGCACATGGATGGTAATTAATAAAAACAGCTTCCACTCCTTTACCAAACTGGAAACCATCCTGCAGCATTCCCATAATAACCATGTCATTGTAAATGTTTTGACTCTTTATTAATACAGCGAGGACAAAATCCATTTGAAGAAACGTCATCTCAGTTTCCTTGGTCAACCACCTAATACATTTAACATTCCACATTTTTTAAGTTGATTTTTAGTATTGCCACAAGACAGGACATTTTCCAAGTGAGCTACTTATTTAGAAACAAATATGGGTGTTGTGTATACATTTTTTCCAATACAATAAACAGTGTTTGAAGAAACCTATAAATCACATTTTCAGAGTAAATCAATAATGAATTGCAACACTCACGCAACATTACTTAACTACATTTACCAACATATGAATATAAACATTTGCAGAAAATACACTGTCTTTTATAGAATTTAAATGTCAAAACACGAATTATTTATTTTACATGAGATAAATGCAAGGTAGCATCTATGAAATTGAACACCAGATTATGTATTGACAAATGTCTATTGACCAATAACTAAATTAATTCAAAGCTCTTCAGTACTTATACTGCTTTAAACACAATACTGATTCATTAGTGTGCAATTACAGTTCACAAAATCACCTGTACAATCCACCATGCAACGCAGGGATACACATTTTAATATATGAAAATGTGTATCCCTGCGTTGCATGGTGGATTGTACAGGTGATTTTACATACATACACATATATACACATTATTACAACTACCATATCACATGAGGCGACTTTTTCACAAGTAAATAAACTTTAATTACATTTTTGTAAGAACACGTGCAAGAGACCAACTGAAAGCTTTTAGAGAATAAAACTTTAAAAAAGCAGCAAGAGATTACTCAAAATCCACGAACTGGGGAACATTCCCGCACATCCAGTCTTCAGCCCCATGGCCCCAGAGAGAGGGGGAGAAAACGACAGTGAGGAATGCCCACACATCTTTCCATACAAAAACTAAACCATCACTACCTGCCACCTTTTCCCCCTCTGTGACATGTCCCCCTCTGTAGTTAAGGTCTAAAACCAATTTAACTGGGACTCCTAATGAAAGTGACCGGCAGAGAAAGGCTCCCGTTTCTCTCCTTCTGTCCCTCATCAGTTCCCTACACACAGGCATGGACCGCTGCTTGCTGACTTCCGCTGTGGACGAGGTGGCATGGGCGAGGAGGGGAGTGCGGGGGGAGGGAGCCAGAGAAAGGGGGACAACGGAGTGGAATTCTAAAGTTCATGGTCTTCTTACAGAGGAATAATACAGCCATTGTCTCTAGGCAATACAACTACCTTATTTTATACAATATGGCAAAGAACCTGCCGTGGAGAAAAGGACCAGTGCTCGCCACCACACTCCCCCTTCCAAAAATAATTATTCTAATTACGCTGGTAATAATAAAGATAATAGTAATATAACGATGCCGGGGATAACGAGTCATCCCCTAATGAACACAGGGCACTGGGAGTTTCAAACCCCTTTCATCCAGCCCGACTGGACTCATTTGTATCTACTGGCCACAATAGACTATTGTGAATCCCCCTACCCCTCCTCGTCTCTCAGCAGTCTACAAATTCTCCTCGTCTTTTTTTCTCCTTCGCTCTCCCTCCTTCCACTTTAACCTCTCCCCATCGCTGCTGGAGCGACAGGGCTGTCAAAGGTTGTCTGGCCTCTCGCTGACCACAACAAGCAAGTTAATCTGCCCCGGCGCTGGGTCCGACTCGTCCCAGGGCATGTTTTTTTTTTTTTTTCTGTGCGCTTTAATTGCCGGCGCTGAGTGTCAGAGCTCAGGAGCGGAGTGCGATGCTCCGCACACTCGATAAACTAGAATGAACTAGAGGTCTGACAGAAAAGGTGCAGCACTTTTTGGTACTTTTTTCAACGCCTTCACTCAACCTTTCTTAACTAGATGAGACGAGCCGACGCTGGCAAAATATTGGTTTACTTATGGCAAGGGCTAAATCATCTGTGCACTGCAGAAAAGTTGAATTACAGTCAGCAGATTAATCGTTTTTTGTGAACAAATATTTACTCTACAAATGGATATTTATTTTCATTTAGCCAAACTAAAGTTAAACACTGAACAAGAGCAAATAAGCACAGCGCCGGCAGAACAACATTTCAGAACTGACATACTGAACTGAGACGACAAGAGACTTGGAAAAAAAAACAAGGGGACATGAGTGACAAGGCTCCTACAGAGGACTGACATTGACGACACAAAAACAAACCATCCACTATTTTAAAATCCATTCAATGTGAAGTTGAAGAATGGAGTAAAAAAAACAAAGACGTGTTTGTGTCTTTTTTGAAGGATCTAAAAGGAGGACGTTTTTTTAAAAGAACAAATGGGGAAAGAAGGTGGAAGAAAAAAACAGCTTCGGTTGCTGCCAACTTACCATCCACCAAGTCCTGGCTGAGATGTCGTAGCAGAGCTGCCATTTGATTGAGCCTTCCGTGGTTTTGCCTGCCATTACGCTGTCAGCAAGCTTCATCTGATGCTGGTGCACTCACCGGAGATAAGATAACTAATTGAGAAAACATTTGCACTGGCATGTTGGGCAACATGTAGCCTGCTCCATACCATATGGAATCATGGGTAAAAAAAAAAAAAAAAAAAAAATCCTTGACAATGAACCAATCTCAAGCAGACCCCGTGGCAAGGTGAGCGGCAGTCATCTGCTCACAGAGCGCGCAGTCTTTAAAAAAAACACCAGAATGATGAGCTTTTTTTCCACATCACCGAGTTCTTGGGGTCATTTCTTTCTCCCTCTGTAATTAGGGCTTGTTCTTCATTATCACCACCCCACCACTAGCCCTGTTGACTTGGGTCTGCACAAGTTCTTATTTTTTTCCTGACTTTCTGATCTTTTTTTAAAATATTTTTTTTAAGGAGTGGAGAGATTTAATAGGACAGAGTCAGGTAGAGGGAGTGCGGGCAGTGGGCTGAAGCGCTACAGGCTATTAGCCTGAAATTTCTGCCGGACAGATGGAACTGCTTAAAGACTATCATGCGATGTTTTGTTTTGGGCCCCCTTTCCCTCTCCTGGCAAATGTCTATCTTTTGGCATAAATACCTCCAGACAATAGGATCCACTAAAGCCCATAAGAAATGGACATGGGGTGCTACATTTTACAAGCTGCCTTACTTGACACTGCTAATATTATTTGATCTAGACAGAGTCCGGACATTATGTGGAGGAATTCAAGGCTGCATGTAGCAGTGCTGTCCAGAAGACACTTCACACCTTTAAAAATTAATAAGTAAGTAACCAAACCACTTTACTTTGAGTGTAAAGTGCTGAACATAAATTTTTTTGAGTACTATTACAAAAGATATTCTATGTACATCTTTAGACATTTTAAATGTTAACCTTGACATGAGTACATAACCACGTTCTCCATTGCATGTAGTACAATCAATTCACTATTTAAAATTCGATTACATAAAAAAAAAAAAAGAAATCATCCCACTTTTGTTTGCCGTAACAACATAATGTACAGTAATACTCTGCTTTCTCTTTTCGGAGTCATTGCGTGTATTGAGCAGGGCTGGAGGGCCATGAGAGGTGGTGCCCGGCCGGTGCTCTCTGAAGCTCAGGTTCCTCATCAGGGGGAATACCTGAACCGGGGGAGGGAGAAGGAGACAGAGCGTCCATCAAACAGTTCTCCCATTGTAGCATAGCAGCTATGGAATTCGATTCCGCCAGAGATATGGAGAGCACTTTGGGGAGGGGAGCAGAAGTGCACAGGTACACTGAAGACCAAAGACCGCACTGAGGGTTTGAGGGAGGTAATCCTCATTTCACCTCTTGACAAAGTGACAACTTTTTAACTTTCTAGCACACAGTATGTTTACCGATAAGTAAAGAAATGACATGTTCCTGACCTTTCTCAGAATGGCTGAGATGAACGGCTAGAATGGTGACGCAAAACACTATAGGATTCTGATATAACCTTACTTTTTAATAAAGAATCCACATTTGTATCTTATTAAACAAGTGTATCGTCTCGGACGAAGATATCACAACAATAAAGGGAGTCAATATTTTACAAAGCATCTCAGTATTAATGCGCAACATGCCATTTCATTGAACTTTTGATTTCAGGGAACATTTTCTCTAATTGACTACTTTTCATCATAAATTAGAAATGTTTTATTTTGTTCTGTAATGGTCAGTCCAGTTTATTTCTGGATATTAATGTATGCTGTATTGAGTTAAAAGGCAAGAGGTTAAGATTTTCTTGATGAATATAATCTAAAGTAAAATAATGCCTCCTATTCTTGTTTTACATAGCTGACCACGGTTGGCAATGTAAGTCATTTTGCTGTTACATTTAGTGGGGATGACTGTTTGCAAAGACCAGAGCTGTGTGAAGTTCATGTTCGTTACTTGTGTGTGTGTGTGTGAGAGGGTGAGAGTGGGGATGGAAGCCGCGTCACGCGGCCAGCGAGGGGCTGTTCACTGTACACACCAGGTCAGCAGCGGCCAGACAGCCTCTACAGTCTACACCATGATCACTTGCAACACAAATTGTAAGGCTTAATTACAACCCTTCACACCTTGGGTTACAGTTTGACAGACAAATTCATTTATGACACATACCCACACAGACAAGGCTCTGCATCAAATATGATAATTAATTAAGCAAAAATGTTGACATTTCCACCTCAAAAACACATTTGAAAAATAAATCAAAAAGATGAAATATGTAGATTTGATAAAAGTTGAATAATAAGAATACGACCACATTCACATTAGGTTGCTACTGGCTATTGTCACTAAGGTGAATAGATGTGAACTGTTATCATGTTGTATGATATGGTACTGTATTATTTGTCACGTGTTTAGCTGATGTTATTGCGGGTGTAGCGAAATGCTTGTGCTTCTAGCTCCAACAGTGCAGTAATATCTAACAAGTAATATCTAACAATACACACAATCTAAAGTAAAGGAATGGAATTAAGAATATATATATATTTGGACGAGCAATGTCAGAGCGGCATAGACTAAGATACAGTAGAATAGGATAGAATACAGTATATATATATATATATATATTATTTTTGAGATGAGTAATGCAAAATATGTAAACATTATTAAAGTGACTAGTGATCCATTATTAAAGTGGCCAGGGATTCCAAGTCGATGTATATAGGGCAGCAGCCTCTAATGTGCTAGTGATGGCTATTTAACAGTCTGATGGCCTTGAGATAGAAGCCGTTTTTCAGTCTCTCAGTCCCAGCTTTGACACATCTGTACTGACCTCGCCTTCTGGATGTTAGCGGGGTGAACAGGCAGTGGCTCGGGTGGTTGTTGTCCTTGATGATCTTTTTGGCCTTCCTGTGACGGGTGCTGTAGGTGTCCTGGAGGGCAGGTAGTTTGTCCCCGGTGATGTGTTGGGCAGACCACACCACCCTCTGGACAGCCCTGCAAGGAAAACACTTAAAACATTTGTGGATACGAAAACAGAGCAAAAGAGTTAAAGCAGAAAGTCAATTCTGTCAGCTGACCAGTAGAAGGCAGTGTTGCACTGATGGGCTTTACTGTTAGAGTACTTCACAGTTCGATGAAGTTTTTACAAGTTAAGATTGACAATCATATTCTCTGTTCCATTTACATGCTATGAAAAAATATTTTCTTCATTCTCTCTTGCTTACCTTTTTTGGAGTACGTAATGTCATCAACAGTGCAATTTACTGTCAGAAGTCCTCCACACATTCATTTCTGCAATAAAAAAAATGACAGAGCATCAATGACAGTTCCCGTATTATTTTTACATGGACACCTTCATTTTAACCAACCGTTTACTAAATCACGTAAATTAGGCCGCACATAAAATATATTCATTATACAAATATCATGGAGCTGCCAGATTGGTGGTCTTGTACATTGAATCATACAACACCATAGCAAAACAAAAAGGAATTGAAAATAAGACAAATGGTATAAAAATCTACTTAGTTCTGTGTCACTACACACTTGGGAGGCAGACGTGCTGAATTGATTTACATATGATGTGCATTATGACATTTCAGCATATCAAATCGAACGCACTACTAATGCCTGGCAGATATGTTGTTTGAGAAGAAAAGTTGGAGAAAAAAATGTGGGTTAATTCTGAGAGGATGAACAATAGGCATCATTCATTTTGGCGGCTCAACGTCAGAAGGATTTGGTCATCGTGATTTTAATATTTTCAGTTTATCCAATATGGTCACTGTTAAGTGACACATTGGTGCCTAACAACTACCTAACTTTTAAAAATGTATTTAAAAAAAAAATGATAAGCAAGCTAAGTCATAGTACGCAAATGTACTTTTTAACTGTTCTAAAAGGGAGAACGCTCGTGCACATTTTTCCAATGTATCACCAAATCCAATAACATTAAGTTACTTCCTCTTGCTAACCATAATTGAAAATGCTGAAGGAAAAAAAAACATGATTGTCAACATGTGTTTTGCTTTTCCTCTTTGTGGAACACGGCTGTACCCCTAGGCAGGCCAGCGTCCTGCCACCCAGCGCTGTACCCGGCACTCTGCTCAGTGAAGCTCGCTGAAACCAGAGGAACAGTCAGCACCAGAGTTCTGTGTGATATGTGTCCATATGAGGACTTGAGGTGGAGGGAACTAAGCTGTCCCGGAGTATCTTTATTGCTTCCGGGGAGAGGATTAATCAAGTAGACCGATTAACCCAACTCAGAAATAAGTATCCTACAGTACAAACACTTTCTAATAACTATGTTGAACAGTCTTGGAAACTTCTTCCCAGGCACCTTTTTTCCCTGTTTTTATCTGCCTTGATGGCACTTGCAGAACATAAGAAGCCCTCAGTGAAGCATTTCACAAAACCCAGGAAGCTCTACTCCAAACAAGAGTGTTTATTTTCATGCATTTTTCCTCTTGGATTGTTGTCAGATGCCTTTGTGTTCCAGGTTGTTAAAACTGCAGAGGGGAAAGCATGCAGCAAAATAAATAATATTTCTTATATAATTGTCAATGTATATATTATATACGGTATGATCCGTAAAAGTATTTTAACTTCAACTGCAGGAAATTATTAACCTAATGGCTCTATCAGGGCCATCGGCCATGGGAAGTGACATCACACATCAGCAGTGCAGTGCCAGTAAAGATTCCTCGCATTCATTTCCCAAACATTGTGGCATTTAGGAGCGAGTGAAAAAGCAGCTGCCTAGACCCAAGCTCTTCAGTGCGACAGGCCTGATGCGTTTGGGACTTGGCTGGAGTCTCTTCTGAGCGAGGATGCGGAGTGAGGACAGTAATGGGGACCTGCTGCACGTGTGCTCCAGCGATTAGAAACACACCACACACACACACAGGCCTCACTTCCTTGTCCAGGCATCTGCTTCAGTGCTCTACAAAATGGGTCAATTTGCCAGAGGACGCCAGAGGAAAACCATTCCATAATGAATCCATTGTGTTCCCAGAGCAACACATTTTTAAATCCCCCTGGGATCAACGGAGTTGAATCCAGAGCACCGTCTACAGTATATATGTCTCTATTTAAAACACAGAAGAAAATATATGTAAAACAACTCACACAAAACATTGGCAACTCACATGCTATACCACCTATGCTCCAAGGGCAGAATTCTTACACGGGATACACACAGAACTTCAACTAAAGTGCTAAACAACAATGTATCTCAAATCCCCCCCAAACAGTCAGGTTGAACTGTGTTGTCCACTTCTCACAAATATGAATCTGTCTAAATCAAATCAAGCCAATTATTCCCATCAAACCCACTGAAAGACAAGGACAAGAGAATCAGAGTATGAATAATGGATGTCACAAAAGAGTATGTGAGACAGCAAAACGCATAAGGTTAATAAATTCAGGTAGTGTGTCCGGTACACAACCTCCAGACCTGACACCTTACACTACAGCCACCTGGTCCTATATACATGTGTGTGTGTGTGTGTGTGTGTCCAAACACACAGAATACTGAGTCTACAACCAGCCACAGAGCCCAGAGTGCTGGCAGATACGGGCTACAATAGAGGGAGGGGGAAGTAAAGGAAAGGAAGGGCCATGAGTACCATCTGCCTCTCCAATGCTGACAGAGCCAAGACGTGCGGTCAATGGCTCTCCTAAACGGGAGATTTAAATGTGCTTGCTTACTGCCATGTGCTTTCAGAGGTTAACTATGTCCAATGATATTGTGGGATCTGTTGTTTTACATGTCGACTTGGAATCAATTTGTGCCTTTGTGTGCAAAGAGGACAAGGGAAATTATTAGTGTCAAGGCCATTGAGTGTACACAAATACTTTCATTTAAGTTGTGGCTTTTCAATATTTCCAGCATTTGCAATATGCTACTTTTTAATGGAATGGTTCATTAGTATAAATACAATTTTTACAACATAGACAAGCAATCTTTCGAATGCCACAAAAACATCCAATAAAGTAGAAGCTTAGAAAGCAAACAAACTTGAGTGACCCACCCCCAACTACAGATTAATGACTGGCTAGCGTGCACGACCTCTCCCTAGTTTTACTTTCCTTAGAAAACAATCGCCTGGTGCCCTTGAAGGCTATTTATACCCTGGGACCTTTAGCCATGTCTTAATGGATCATCAGGGTGCACTCATCAATTTTGGAGGGTGAGAGTTGACGCTCAAGTTGGCAGAAATATACAACTTGAGGAATTCTGTTTTTGTTGCCTTAATGACAAATCTAAACAGGAGCCCTGTTCTCTCCAGAGGGCCCTGCAGACACTTGGAATTGTAGCCAAATAATGTTGAGGCATGACAAATGCCAAAGCGCTACATCTTCCCCAAAACAAGATATTGTGCAGTTGTGCCATTTAAAGTCGACAGGCACTACATGCTAGGCGGTGCTGTTACCCTGAGACGTGCCCGCTACGCTGATGTCCATCTTGGCACATCATTCTGAATCAGAAAGAGTGGCGATGCATGGCGGCCAAAGCTGTCATCCTGATGTCCTATGTCAGCCAGCAGCAACCCACGCTCTGCTCCTCTGACCTTCACTCATCCCATGGCTTGCTGGCGGCCCATGCCACCTTGTCCCCGCCTGGCTGCCCGGCAGTGAGCCCACAATCCAATCAAAACCTACTTTCAGAACATTCCATGCCATATCCTACACACAGATGATTATGCACTGTTAAAGAGTACACATATGATTAATAGTTTTCTAAATAATTTATAGATTTTACAATGGAAATATTTTACAATCTAACCAATTTGAGCTTACTGTGGTGGACTTTTGCACTGGTATAAACCCTGGGAAGCGTAGGCCTATCCACAAGAGAAGGAAGATTGCTACACAATTACAAACACTTCATTAATTTGCATCCCAATATAAAATTGGCCCACTCAGGAAGTGAAGAGGTATGATTGTCTAAGAGTCAGCTTAGAATTTTGATTTTCACACAAACCTTAGGCTATACTATCTTAAAGGCCCGCACAGACTGTACAATTTCAGCAGTCTTATGCCACGACTTCGCAGTCCCAGACCAAATGTCCATGTTGATTATTATGTCTAGGTCTGCCGACTGAGAACCACTACGTGCGGTCATATTTTTGGAAACTGCTAATTATTGTACCCAAAACAAAGTTCAGTGCAGGCAGAACAGTGGTACTCAACTGGTTTTGCCTTCGGGACCCAAATTGAATCAGGTTGTCTCAAAGAAGAATCGCCAAAATCCAATCTGGAAAACTATTTTAAATGCTATATTGATAGTAAATGTAGCAATTATATGACAAGGGAACAACATCCCACCTCTCATTGTCAATAATTAAATTTCACCTATATTCTTGATTAAGGTTAATAAACTCACTGGTTTGAGACTACACAATCAACCAAAATAGTGCTGCTAATAGCTTTATATTGAAAATGCTGTGATTGAAGAAAACATTTACAAGGATGTATATATTTTTTAAAGTTAGTTCATTATCATTTCAACCTGGTTTAAGTAGTTTAAGTTGAGACTGGAGTATCTTCATGTAATTTTATTTTCCCACAATATTTTTGTTGTTGTAATTTTACTCAGACACCCGCTGTGTTAGGACACACACACACGAAGCCAACAACGATTCACTACCTTGTTTGTGGTAATATGCCAACCATAATGCAAAATATTGCTGATTACAATACTGATCGTCATCCCCCCACCTGATGTTTCTCTCAGTTAAGATCATCTTTGCTAGAGACTGGAAAGGATTTTGTGTGTGAATGACGAGACGGCACACAGTTTCATAAAAAAGATTCCATGCAAATGTTGTTGATTAGTATTCAGTTCGATAAAATAAGTCCCAAGTGGAAGGTAAACAGATTTTCATCTGTAGCCTCATGGAATCATCCAAAAAAAGCTGATTAATAACAATGCATGCACACAATCCTACTGAATATGCGTTGACCTGCATTGTGAATAGGCGTAGGCGACATGTTGATTTACCCAGTATATCAATAGAGATGTACCATTCAAATAAATAATTCCCATTATGTTGCTATGTAGTTCGATTGGCAAAAAATCTATTATACAATGATTCATTCAATTCGTAATGCCATTTTTGGCTGCAGTACCTTTTTGGTATCAAGTATTCTTGATGGTATCGTGATACTAAACCTGGTATCGAAGTCAAATTTCTGGTATCGTGACAACACTAGCAGCACCAGCAGTGAACAGACCTCCTTTCTAATCTTTGGGATTTTAACAGAATCACACCCAACGATACAGCATTGTGGAACATTCTATAGGCTTCTGACAGCATTCACATGCTCGTTGGATGTGGGAGACTTCCAATAAGGAGGTCGTAAGTCTGATATGATTGTGTTATAGTGATTTGAAGATTTTAGCTAGCTAGCTAGCTAATGTTGCTAATATTAAAGTTAGCTAGCTTGCTTAACATTGACAATATGGTCCAACTAGCTACATTATCCATTTTGATAAGTTTGTAAATGTCAAAAACGGATTTGTCGTCATATTTTTGTTGAAAAGGGGTCATTACTCATGAAACTAGAACAAAAACATTTTGGGGGATTTTCATGAAAAACATCCATAGAAGGGTCGTTTGGAGGAAGGACTTGACATTTGACAAATGTTTAACCTTTATTTAACTAGGCAAGTCAGTTAAGAACAAATTATTCTTTTCAATGACGGCCTAGGAACAGTGGGTTAACTGCCTTGTTCAGGGGCAGAACTACAGATTTTCACCTTGTCAGCTCGGGGATTCGATCTTGCAACCTTTCAGTTACTAGTCCAACGCTCTAACCACTAGGCTACCTGCTGCCCTGAGTTACACTACCTGTCAAAAGTTTTAGAACATCTACTCATTTAAGAGTTTTTAATTTTTACTATTTTCTACATCAAAACTATGAACACATATGGAATCATGTAGTAAACAAAAAAGTGTTAAACAAATCAAAATATATTTTATATATTTGAGATTCTTCAAATAGCCACCCTTTGCCTTGACAGCTCTGCACACTCTTGGCATTCTCTAAACCAGCTTCACATGGAATGCTTTTCCAGCAGTCTTGAAGGAGTTCCACATATGCTGAGCACTTGTTGGCCACTTTTTCAAATTTGGTTGAGGTCGGGGGATTGTGGAGGCCAGGTCATCTGATGCACCACTCCATCACTCTCCTTCTTGGTCAAATAGCCCTTACACAGCCTGGAGGTGTGTTGGGTTATTGTCCTGTTTAAAAACAAATGATAGTCCCACTAAGAGGAAACCAGATGTGATGGCGTATTGCTGCAGAATGCTGTGGTAGCCATGCTGGTTAAGTGTGCCTTGAATTCTAAATATATCACCAACTGAGTCACCAGCAAAGCATACCCACACCATCACAGCTCCTCCTCCATGCTTTACAATGGGAAATACACATGCGGAAATCATCCGTTCACCCACACTGCGTTTGGAGCCAAAAATCTCAAATTTGGACTCATCAGACCAAAGAACAGATTTCCACCGGTCTAATGTCCATTGCTCGTGTTTCTTGGCCCAAGCAAGTCTCTTATTATTGGTGTCCTTTAGTAGTGGTTTTTTTTGTTGTTGCAGCAATTCGACCATGAAGGCCTGATTCACGCAGTCTCCTCTGAACAGTTGATGTTGAGATGTGTCTGTTACTTGAACTCTGTGAAGCATTTATTTGGGCTGCAATTTCTGAGGCTGGTAACTCTAATGAACTTATCCTCTGCAGCAGAGGTAACTCTGGGTCTTCCATTCCTGTAGCGGTCCTCATGAGAGCCAGTTTCATCATAACGCTTGATGGTTTTTGCGACTGCACTTGAAAAAAACGTTCAAAGTTCTTGACATTTTCCGTATTGACTGACCTTCATGTCATAAAGTGATGCTGTCTTTTCTCTTTGCTTATTTGAGCTGTTCTTGACATAATATGCACTTGGTCTTTTACCAAATAGGGCTATCTTATGTATAACACCCCTAACTTGTCACAGCACAACTGATTGGCTCAAACACATTAAATTCCACAAATTAACTTGTAAGAAAGCACACCTGTTAATTGAAATGCATTCCAGGTGACTACCTCATGAAGCTGGTTGAGAAAATGCCAAGAGTGTGCAAAGCTGTCATCAAGGCAAAGAGTGGCTATTTGAAGAACCTCAAATATAAAATATATTTTGACTACATGATTCCATGTGTTATTTCACTGTTTTGATTTCTTCACTATTATTCTACAATGTAGAAAAAAGTAAAAATAAAGAAAAACCCTTGAATGAGTAGGTGTTCTAAAACTTTTGACCAGTAGTGTATGTATCTAAAACCTGAACTTTGATATGCCGTGGTCACCAACCAATCGTCAATCTCCAAGGCATTCCTAGTCAATTGCCAAATATTGCTGTAAAAAAAACAAAGATAAAGCCTTGCATTCCTATTTTCGTTTTTTATTAGTCTCGCGCTGTTGGTGGTAGGTGCACTTGATTTAGCTGCCCTGCGCACCAGGTAGGGGAAATGTTCCCATTTTGAACCATTTAATGTGTCTGAAGATACAAACTCTGCCTTCCCGGTGGGCCCGGAGAGCAAATCAAGTGCACTATAGTTCTACCGCTGGCCAATCAGATGGCTCAGATTACCGTGTCTGCAGTAACATAGCAGGCGTAAAAGAAAGCTACAGCAAAGTTGATACTGTGAGATTTCAAAACATTTAAAACCATGACTAGAGAGAGACTGTCAACGAATATAGCAAAGAGCTGCTGTTTTTATGAGTGAGTTCATGTTTAAGTTTTTACTCAGCGCCGTCAACACTTTGTATTCGTTATTAAATGCGTGTTCTTCCTACTTCCACTCGCGCTACAACCAACACTGTAGCTGGATGACGGTGTCCCTTTTTGGTCAGTGTCAGCAGAGGGACGTTGAGAGGCGGACCCCATTTTCCTCCTGCTCTCTCCCTCCTCTGAGACTGACCATCAGATGCAGGCACCAGTCAAATATGTAAATGTAGCTCACCTCAGCTGTGCCTCACAAGTAACACAACTGATCTATTACTGGTGTGATCATATAGCCTACCTCAAATTGTGAAATATAATAAAAACATGGTCCGAACAGCAATGCATTGGCAGGGCAATTCAAACAAAGCCAATATGCAGTGATAATATATTGGGCCTAGATCTTACTGCAAAAACCTGAATGCTACAGTACTGTTTTTAATAGGTTAATGTGGCATAGGCTTGTTTTTTTTTAAGTCAGAGCCCCAATGTTTCTTTTGGGCACTTGCCTGTTTTGCATGTTATTTTGGCATTAACACCTGTCACATATCACTTTGCAAACAATGTAAAAAAAATATATAATTGAGATAATAAAGCTGCATACAAACATGGTCTCTTTTGTTTTCTTGAGTAAGGGGGCTTCCAAGTGCAGGCGTTTCAGCCTAGCTCAGTGCTTTCTGTGGTGGTGGGGCAAGCCGGCAGAAAATATGGAGCATTGCGCCGTGATTGGCTCAGTGTTCTGTCACTCATGGGCACACTACGTCACCGCCAAGTTTAAGGGTACAGCTAAAAAATTCAAGCCTCTTGGGTGCTGCCATAAAGTTACATTACAAGTTCCCATCCAAGAAGGCTCATTGGCCACAGATAAAATTACGTCAAATCATGTTATATCTACAGTAGCTTTGATTGGACGTCAACATCATACTTTCAAAAATATTAGCTAGTAGTCATCATGAATCAAGTAGACAATCGACTGGAAAATCATTTTTAATCCTTGTCATTTGAAGAGAAATAATGAAGAGAAATTATAGATAAAAGGTATCGGTGCCCATAGGCCATTGGACATAAGCATTACATAACAAGTTGGAAATCACAAATTCAACAATGAGTGGTTTGGAAGTAATTAGTGGCTAACTGCAAGCATTGCAAAGCAATCATTAGCCTGCTATTCAGTGGAGTGGCTGTGTAGTCCCAAGTCTAAGATTAAGGGTCTCTTTTCCTAGTTTAAAATTATAAACATTCAACATTGACCATGCTGTCAACGAAGCAAATCGGAACTGCAAAATCTGACTTCAGTGAGTTCAAGACAAGTGGGAACTCGGGAAAAACAAGCTACGACTGGGAAAATAAGTTTTTAGCTTTCATCCAACTCGGAATTGTAAATCGGGAACTCCGGCCTCTTTCTAGAGCTATGACCTGGAGATCACTGAAGTCATCATGATTCAACCAGTTCCCAGTTGTCCTGAAAGCACCATAAATCCAGAGAATGCCAGACTTCGA
The DNA here is from genome assembly GCA_030435695.1 of Brachymystax lenok tsinlingensis. Taxonomy (NCBI): domain Eukaryota; kingdom Metazoa; phylum Chordata; class Actinopteri; order Salmoniformes; family Salmonidae; genus Brachymystax; species Brachymystax lenok. Next base: position 9,509,053 of record CM059790.1, read on the forward strand.
TGACAAAATTTGCCCACGAAGGACTGCCATGCCATCTTCCTGTTCAAGTGAGCACAGCACAACAAGGTGAGTCTAAAAATGTCTTGGATGCTGCTGCATAAATGATGTAATATGCCTGGGAGATATGTATACTGTAGCTAAGAAAGTAATAATCAGTGTATGTTGTGTAGTAAGCTGTTAGTAGCCCATGTGCCTCACCTTAACAATTGTAAATTTTCACCTCTTAATTTCGCCTACTGTTCTGACTTGGTGGTGCACATGTAGCCTATAACCTGTTTTTGAGAAATGTAATCATTGAATATTTTAAGAGCTTTCATTGTCTACTTATATGCTCCCTTTATCCTACGGTTCTGACTTGGTATACAGGGAGAACACTAAGAACGGCCCATGTTAGTTATTATGACTACGTCTGTCCTAGCGCACTCATTAATGTCTTAATCGAAATTACAGATTGCCTCTTATCTGCTTGTCGTCCCCTTATGCCATAGTTTGTACATCTCAATTGGCTCCGCTGATAGCCAGGTGTAGCAGTGGTAAGGTGTTGGGACTGCTTTATGTAGGCCCTAACAGTTCGTGGGCACTGTTTGTCACTGTTGTAGTTGAATTAATGTATTGGTTAGCGTTGTGTAGTGGCTTTGCTGGCATGCATCCCAAAAATGTTGGGGTTTTGTCCCACCAAGATTTACATGCTAAAATCGGCACTGATCTGTTTCAAGTTTTGCAACAAACGTCTACGCTAGGAACCAAACAGATGCAAACAGCAAACGGAACAAAACAGGGAGGGACCTGGGGTGTATTCATTACATCTCGCAACCGAAACAATTTACCATTTAAAAACCAAATGGAAGCAAACAGAACGAAACAGTGAGAGACCTACCTGAATTTGCAACATAAACATTTTGCAACCGAATCGGTGTTGCCTAAGGAATTTCTGCAATAGAAACTCTTGTTTTCATTGCAAAACTTTTTCCGTTTGGAGTAAACATTTTCCCAGACTAATAAATACACCCCAGGTAACAACATTTTCTCTGAGTTTCCAACTTGGAATTACTGGTGCTTTCAAGACAACTGGGAGGAATTCAAATTTGCATACAGCTTTCTAATGGTTGATTCAGATACGTTCCATGTGGGAAACTCTGAGCTCATCTCATTTCCAACTTGGGATTTCAGAGTTGTCTTGAACGCGGCATAAGACTTGGAGGGTTGCTCAGTCAAATTTCCCAGTCAGAACGTCCGACAACATTGAACGCCCCATAAAGGCCTATCACAAGGCGTCGGGTTTCTATCAATAGCAATGTTTTTTCTCACCCAAACTGCCCTCACCACATGTAAGTTTAACCTATACAAACAAATGATATTAAACTTGTGAATTGAATTGTAGCCCCCATAAACTATATTCAGAAAAATACGGTTTTTACAGCTTTTTTAGTGCGTGCCAAAGCAACCTGTAGGCCTACACGTGTGCGTGAGGTCACCAATTGCGCATGGGCTTGATATTTGAAACGCGTGGATGTAGCCTAATTAAGAGTTTTACAATATAATTAAACAAGTCTTTACCAAATGTGCCTATTGATTTGGGATGAAGACAGTGAGTAATGGCGATTTCAATGACTTAGAATATCCTGGGCTAGTCCCACCTGTTGGTCTACCTTGTTTGAAGCCAGTGCGTCGTCTTCGTCATCACATTTCGGTCGCCCATTACTAACGGTTTACTTGTTTAATATAGGCAAATCAAAAACGTTTAAAATTGGTGTGTTATTTCAATGAAAATTTTGGCAAAATAACTCTATAGTCGAATGTTGTAGGCCACGTACAACTACGGCAAGAAACAGAAACTACACAGGTGGGGGGAGGTCAACGAGCGACGCGCGCGCCGAGGGCAGAGTTTATAGTGAGTAGCCTAACCTATTTTATATTTAAAATGTATCTTTCTTTACTCATCAGATATGTATTATTTTTAAATCAAGTTAACTTCTAAATGTAATTAGCATGATCAAATGAAATTATTATAAAAAATCTTATATTTCTTATTTATCTTGGTAATGCTGATTGATTTTAACTTGCATGTATTTATAAAATAATATTGTATAAAATCCCTGTTGTATAAAATACATCATTATCATTCAGTATGCTAGCATCTTCTTGTGTCCATTACAATATAACTGAATACTGAATAGAGCACAGGAAAGGGAAGTAGGGTAAGGCGTAGGTTACTATTGGTCATAATGAAAATAATAGGACAACTTTATATCTCCTTTAATGAAGAAGGCCAATAATTATTAAATCTATGCCTTTTTTTTGGAGGGGGGTTGAGGGTTGCTTCTTAAATTTCCCCCTTCTCACATAATGGCCCCATTGTTGTGACTGCAGATTAGTGACTGAAACTGAACTTCACAAAATACCTGCACTCCCTTGAGTCAGTTACATGAAAGCTTGCATTTATTCCTCCTACCTTTTGAGATCCTCTCTCAAGGCTGCTTCAATGGTTAGTCTGACCAGGTGGCTTTCATCTACATTTAGAGCTACGGCTTATGTTTAGCAGACCAAATTAGCCTGTCCGTCTTCGTGACAATACAGTGAAATCGTTATCGGAGCAGTCATTGATTGTTGAAATAACTTTATTTTATTTAAATGTTTTTGATATACATTAGAGATTGCATTGCTTTACTAAGGTGGGTTTGTGTATTTGGTATTCAGACAATGCATAGGTTTTGAAAAGTAAGCAAGAAAACAACGTGATGACCATAAATTACTACTTGAGAATGATTCCCCCCTTAGAACAGGGACATCCAGAATTACACTATACTGAGTTGATGAATGGAGACATTAATTGAAAATCACCACTATAGGAGCACAACGTGATATAAGGTTTTGGCTTTGGGCCTTGCCAGCGAGATTAAGTGCTGAAAGAAAAAAGGGCTGTAAGTGAGGAAAAAGAGAGACTTGAGGGAGTAGTAGGACAGGGACACAAAGGACAATGTTCTTGAAGGTGATCTCTTTATTTCTCTCTTCTCGCTCATGCAAGCCCAAAATGAAGCCAAGAACAGAGCTACATAAACAGGTAATACCGGTTACTGTAAGTAATACAGTAGTGGAGATAGGTCCTTACTTTGAAGGCCCCTCCACATAATTCCATGACATGAGAAATGCGTATTGGAGGAAGTGTGTGGGTCCACCTTGAAAGTTTTACGTCGTTTGCATGTTTTTCAAGCATCCCATCCCAGTGTCTCATCTTTGGCCATGACACTGACATCTCAGTAACACTTATGTTGGTCTACGAGAGTGCCAGTTTTTTGGGAAGGGCCCGTAATTAAACATTTCACTGATGGTCTATACCTGTTGTTTACAAAGCATGTGACAAATAAAATGTTATTGGATGATTTTGATTTGACCCGCACTCTAAATTATCCAGCGCCCCATGGTCCGCCTGAGCAGCTCCCCTGGCCCGACCCCCAGCGCCTGGCTATCAGAAGGAAACAATGATGCTGTGCCCCCTCTCCCGTTACTGCTGTTTAGCATAATTAATTTGATCTGCCTATAGTAAGGCTCAGCGCTCCCATGCCTTCTGCCATTGCGAATCACATTGGCGTGCTAACCACTTTAGCAAGGGACTTCACGCTGCACTGGCTGGACACTGCGGCCAACCACTGTGTGCTGGAGATAAACATAACCCAAAGATGCACTCTGATAGAAACAGGTTCTGTGCTCTGAATTGGGGTTAATGTGATTATCCAGGCTGGTATCATTGTAATTTAGATCATCACAGAATATTCTAAGCCTTGCTACAATAACATTCTATTGTAATTAGAATTCTGATCATGTGTTTATCAGTATTTTTAGCTTCAGGGTTAGTAATTTAATAAACTAATAGTGTTATCATTTTAAGAGTAAAATGTCATACCAAATTCTTGTATGTAAGTCACAGACATTTCTCAATATGCATATTAAATATTAATTTGCAGTACAATTGCATTTTGACTAATACTGAACAAAATGTTGAGGTGACTCCAGATGATTGTGGGAGATAATTGTGCGAGAAACCAGCACATATCCTCTTTAGTGTTGATGTGTATCCCCAGCCAAGCCTCATCCTCCTAACAGCATGTTCTCCCCTTCTGAGCAGTTCGGTTTTTGGAAGGGCTTGGTTATCATATCAAAATATGAAACACGAAACAGGAAAAGTATTTTTATGCCGTGTCTTCTCTAGGCGTATAATTGGAGGGACATAACTTTTTTTCATTTAGGAAACACAGAACCATGGAAACATATGTTCACCAAACCCAGCAGATGTCCTTCTCCAGGCTCCGACTTACGCCCAGTAGAGCCATGCAAGCTTCAGCAACTTCTTTGTGTTGGCCGACCATCGGCGTGGTCTCTCTTGGGCTAACATCTCTTTTTAGCTCTACCTTTTTATTGTTGTCCATGTTGTTTTCTTAGTTTGGAGTGGTGATTTTCACACACACACACGCACACACGTAAACACTCAGACACAACTCCCTCAATAGCATAAATATTCTCTGTGGAGAGTGTAGCGTGATATGGAAACGGCACAGCATTGTAGCTCTCAATGCAAATAACCAAGACAGTGTGAGTTTGGAGAAGAGCGGGCCAAAAAGAAGAAACAGAAGATGTCTCGTGAAAGTGTTGCCATCTGCAGCCTGCCTTGTGTGTTGGCAGCGTGGTCCATACCATTCCCTTTCCAGTGAGCGGAGATTAACAGACAAGCCGAGCAGTCTGGCAGTCACGCTGGCCCTGCCGGAGCCGGAGAAAGCGATGTCCCTCGAGAGGGAATTACAGAGCTCTCTGCATGCCCTGATACTGCGACTGTTACACAAAACACCTTTTCACATCCAAAACCCAGAGGATGGAGTAGTCCTAATATCGCCTGGTAAGGGCCACCATTGTCCCATTTTTACAAATGTTCGTAAAGCTTGTTCTGGCAACTCTTCCTGCCTGATTCCGCTTCTTAATCCGATCCGCCGACATATTGTACCTCTGCATTTTATTTTTCCATTCCCCGCCGTTCATTGTCATTTTTGTCATTCACATATTTCTTCAATGTCACTGTTTTTGCCCAATGTGAATGCCAATAAGACAAATAGGAAGTGCATAGGGATGAGTCAATGAGAAGAGATGAAGCCCAGACACAACAGGGTGAGGCGAAACTAGTGTGCACTGTGAATGTTCTCGTGCTGGTTGTTGGCTACATACTGTACAGTTCAGGGTCAGTGGCCTGAAAGAACCCTTGGCTCGGTCCAGGAGGCCTGGAGAGTTGCCCTAGAGCTTGGCAGACTTCTCCTGGAGGCCCCCGAGGTCTGAGGGCAGGAGGCTGGGTTGGGAGGGTCGAGGGTGGTGGGTGCTGGACCAGGCCAGGGTGGGAGGACCAGAGCCAGGGTCTAATGAGGGCCAGTGCCAGCCCAAGTCCTGAAATCTGATCCTTAAGATCCTCTCTCACCAGCCATGTTTCTGTTTACCCCATTGAAACAGTGCCAGAATGCCAAATGTTAATATGAGGCGTTGATGTCATGCCAGTGTTACAGTGGTCAGGGCAGCGCAGTGAGGATGTGTTTTCTTGGTGTGGTTGACATACAACATTGTTTGTCTATTCCAGAAAGACACACAAGGGACTGAATTGGAGTCAGGTTGCAGTAATGCTAGAGAGCAACACTGGTTTACAGCTCATTCTCATATCAAAAGAAAGAACATAGTCCAAAATGTGCAGTTGTATAATTTCTTTGGCCAATGTACTTTATTTCTATAATACACATAATATAGCAAGTACATACAGAAATACACATTCTCTACATCAAAGGTGCAAGTTAAAGTCATTGTAGATTATCATATATAGATGTAGCTATATTAAAAACACTATCACAGAGGATAGTTCACCCGTTGACCATGTACAGTACAGCCATTGTGGCTCAAGGCTGTTCGTTGGTATGCTGTATAGACACGGCTGTTTTTATGAGAGCTGGAACCGAGCCACGAGAGGTTGTATTCAAAATGGTCCGAGCCCCTGCCTGCCCTCCAGACCGTGCTCTGTAGCTCTACGGTTAACGCCACGTCCATTCCAGGTCATGCATGTTTGAAATGTAAATGAATACAGTTGGGAGTAAAACCAGGGAGGGCCTATTCAGCAGGGCACAACGTTGTGGAACATTCCGATTAGAAATATATAATGTAGAACAAACATGCCTCTGACATGTAGAATAAGGGCCCTGTGCTTTGGCTTGCACCACCTGCTTGGTGGGGACTCCAATATGGCCTCCTCCATGCTTAGCTGTGCTAGCTAACTGCTGCGGGAATGGGCTGTACAGGGGCTGTCCCGGCCTCTGCGACGGCAGCGCTGATTACCAGAGATTAATAGTCATTAATGGATCTGGGGACTTCCACTGTGTCACTGGAGGACACACAGTCATTAGTAAGTCCTTTTAATTACACTCATTAGCCCAAGCTTGTCCTCTCTAAGCAGTCCATATCATATCCACGCCTCTCCTTCTGTGACAACGCCTTCGAAATGAGTGGTATGTTGAAAACAAGTAAGGAAATTCAACATAATAAACTCAGTGTTACACATCAGATATCCAACCGAAAAAAACATAACTCCTGATTGTTCTCTTGTATCCAAACCATGTAATGTGGCGTTGCAGTGCTATAAAGGCATAAATGAGGACCGGCTTTACCGAAGGAGGAACTCATTTTGTTCTCGGTGCCCCCCCTGTTGCTGGGAGGGTGTGCGCGTATGTAGACAGACAGATGCTGGGTAATAAGTGTTTAAACAAGATAATTAACGAGCGCTGTCAAGTGGAACTGCAGTAGTTTGCTCTATTAGCCTCAGCTTTGGACTGTAGCTGTCCCTCTGGTTCTACCACAGGGTTCTACAGGCCTTGGCGCTCACATTAGCATGGATCAGCACCGTCAGAACTACACTCCTCATAGCTCTCTTTTAAATGGGATACATTACTGTGTTAGTGGGGTCAGCCATTTAGCTGGCCTGAACAGTTACAGTACAATGATTGCGCTCAGATATCTTCATATCACTTGTCCAGTTATATCATTGTATAATATCAATGCTACTTTTTTTTAGGTAACTTAAAAAAAAAATCAGAGCCAAGGGGACTTAAAAATGTATAATATAAGTCCCCTTGGCTCTGAACATTTGATTGCTTCTGTGGACAGGTGTCTTTTATACAGATAACAAGCTGAGATTAGGAGCACTCCCTTTAAGAGTGTGCTCCTAATCTCAGCTCGTTACCTGTATAAAAGACACCTGGGAGCCAGAAATATTTCTGATTGAAATACTTATTTCCCTCCATTAAAATGCAAATCAATTTATAAAAAATTTTCACATGCGTTTTTCTGGATTTTTTTGTTGTTATTCTGTCTCTCACTGTTCAAATAAACCTACCATTAAAATTATAGACTGATCATTTCTTTGTCAGTGTGAAAACGTACAAATTCAGCAGGGGATCAAATACTTTTTTCCCTCACTGTATGCATAGCCACTTTAACCATAACTACATGTACATATACTACCTCAATCAGCCGGACTAACCGGTGTCTGCATGTAGCCTCGCTACTTTTATAGCCTCATTACTGTATATAGCCTCGCTACTGTATATAGCCTGAGTTTTTTTACTGTTGTTTTTATTTCTTTACTTACCTATTGTTCACCTAATACCTTTTCTTTTGCACTATTGGTTAGAGCCTGTAAGTAAGCATTTCACCTGTTGTATTTGGCGCACGTGACAAATAAACTTTGATTTGATTTGAAGACAACGCAGGAGTGGCTTTGGGACAAGTCTCTGAATGTCCTTGAGTGGCCTAGCTAGAGCCTGGACTTGAACCTGATCGAACATCTCTGGAGAGACCTGAAAATAGTTGTGCAGAGACCTTCCCCATCCAATCTCACAGTTTGAGAGGATTTGCAGAGAAGAATGGGAGAAACTCCCCAAATACAGGTGTGCCAAGCTTGTAGCGTCATACCCAAGAAGACTTGAGGCTGTAATTGCTGCAAAAGGTGGGTCATCAAATTACTGAGTAAAGGGTCTGAATACTTATGTAAATGTAATATTTTTGCATAATTAGATTTGCAAAAAAATTCTCAAAACCTGTTTTTGCTTTGTCTTTATGGGGTATTGTGTAAAGATTGATGAGAAACAAAACCATTGAATCCATTTGAGAATAACACTGTAACGTAACAAAATTTAGAAAAATTCAAGGGATCTGAATACTTTCCGAATGCACTGTATAGATGTATATGTATGTACAGGATATATAATATACACATCTCCTGTTAGGGCCTGTAAATATTTCAGAATATATTGTCAATTTTTTTTGTATTATGTTTTCCCATTGTATCTCAAATAAAGTAACAAGCAAGTCTCTTCTTATTGGTGTCCTTTAGTAGTAGTTTATTTGCAGCAATTCGACTATGAAGGCCTGATTCACACAGTCTCCTCTGAACAGTTGATGTTGAGATATGTCTGTTACTTGAACTCTTTGAAGCATTTATTTGGGCTGCAATTTCTGAGGCTGGTAACTCTAATGAACTTATCCTCTGCAGCAGAGGTAACTCTGGGTCTTCCTTTCCTGTAGCGGTCATCATGAGAGCCAGTTTCATCATAACGCTTGGATGGTTTTTGCAACTGCACTTTTCACAAAAGTTGAAAAGTTGATTACATTTTCCGTATTGACTGACATTCACTTGGTCTTTTAACAAATAGGGCTATCTTCTGTATACCCCCCTAACTGATTGGCTCAAATGCATTAAGAAGGAAAGAAATTCCACAAATTAACTATTAAGAACACACACCTGTTAATAGAAATGTATTCCAGGTGACTACCCTATGAAGCTGGTTGAGAAAATGGCAATAGTGTGCAAAGTTGTCATCAAGGCAAAGGGTGGCTATTTGAAGAGTCTCAAATATAACATTTTGATTTGTTTAACACATTTTTTTGGTTACTACATGATTCCATATGTGTTATTTCACCGTTTTGATGTCTTCACTATTATTCTACAATGTAGAAAATAGTAAAAATAAAGAAAAACCCTTGAATGAGTTGGTATTCTAAAACTTTGGACCGGTAGTGTAGTTGCACTCATTGGTTTTTCCATTTGTTGTATTTCCATCTGTCTCCATTTAGCAGTTGATGCTGGTTTCATCCATACAATAACAGCTGCCCATGTCCTTTAAAGTTGATGATGTGGTTGTTACTGACAAGAAGCACATGGCTGAGCTCTTTAATCACCACTTCATTAAGTCAGGATTCCTATTTGACTCAGCCATGCCTCCTTGTCCGTCCAACATTTCCTCATCTCCCACCCCATTCTAATGCCAATATCCCCAATGTTTCTCCCTCTTTTTCCCCTGCCCCGCAACCAAGTTTCTCCCTGCAGGTCGGTCACTGAGTCCAAGGTGCTAAAGGAGCTCCTGAAACTTGTCCCCCAAAAAACATCTGGATCAGATGGTTTTGACCCTTTCTCCTTTAAGGTTATTGCCTCTATCATCGCCAAGCTTATCTCTGACCTTTTTAACCTGTCTCTCCTTTCTAGGGAGGTTCCCACTGCTTGGAAGGCAGCCACGGTTCGTCCATTATTTTAAGGAGGAGATCAAGCTGATCCTAACTGTTATAGGCCTATTTCTATTTTGCCCTGTTTGTCAAAAGTGTTGGAAAAACTTATAAATCATCAATTGACTGGCTTTCTTTATGTCTATAGTGTTCTCTCTGGTATGCAATCTGGTTTCCGCTCAGGGTATGGGTGTGTCACTGCAACCTTAAAGGTCCTCAATTGCCACCATTGCCCTTGATTCTAAGCAATGTTGTGCTGTTATATTTATTGACTTGGCAAAGGTTTTGATACAGTAGACCATTCCATTATTGTGGGCTGGCTAAGGTGTATTTGTGTCTCTGAGGGGTCTTTGGCCTGGTTTGCTAACTACCTCTCTCAAAGAGTGCATTGTATAAAGTCCGAAAATCTGCTGTCTCAGCCACTGCCTGTCACCAAGGGAGTACCCCAAGGCTCAATCCTAGGCCCCACGCTCTTCTCAATTTACATCAACAACATAGCTCAGGCAGTAGGAAACTCCCTCATCCATTTATATGCAGATGATACAGTCTTATACTCAGCTGGGGCCTCCCCGTATTTTGTGTTAAACGTTCTACAACAAAGCTTTCTTAGTGTCCAACAAGCTTTCTCTGCCCTTAACCTTGTTCTGAACACCTCCACCGGTGTGTTCACTACCCCTGAGGGTTTAGAGCTTGAGGTAGTCACCTCATACAAGTACTTGGAAGTACGGCTAGACGGTACACTGTCCTTCTCTCAACACATATCAAAGCTGCAGGCTAAAGTTAAATCTAGACTTGGTTTCCTCTATTGTAATCGCTCCTCTTTCACCCCAGCTGCCAAACTAACCCTGAATCAGATGACCATCCTACCCATGCTAGATTACGGAGACATAATTTATAGATCGGCAGGTAAGGGTGATCAAGCGGTTAGATGTTCTGTACCATTCTGACATCAGATTTGCCACCAATGCTCCTTATAGGACACATCACTGCACTCTATACTACTCCTTAAACTGGTCATCTCTGTATACCAGTCACAAGACCCACTGGTTGATGCTTATTTATAAAACCCTCTTAGGCCTCACTCCCCCCTATCTGAGATATCTTCTGCAGCCCTCATCCTCCACATACAACACCCGTTCTGCCAGTCACATTCTGTTAAAGGTCCCCAAAGCAAACACATCCATGGGTCGCTCCTCTTTTCAGTTCGCTGCAGCTAGCGACTGGAACGAGCCGCAACAAACACTCAAACTGGACAGTTTTATCTCCATCTCTTCATTCAAAGACTCAATCATGGACACTCTTACTGACAGTTGTGGCTGCTTTGCGTGATGTATTGTTGTCTCTACCTTCTTGCCCTTTGCTGTTTAACACATTTTTTGCTTACTACGTGATTCCATATGTGTTATTATTGCTCTTTGCTGTTGTCTGTGCCCAATAATGTTTGCTGTTGTCTGTGCCCAATAATGTTTGTACCATGTTTTGTGCTTTTACCATGTTGTGTTGCTACCATGTTGTTGTCATGTGCTGCTGCCTTGCTATGTTGTTGTCTTAGGTCTCTCTTTATGTAGTGTTGTGTTGTCTCTTGTCGTGATGTGTGTTTTGTCCTATATTTTATTTAGTATTTTTTTTTATCCCAGCCCCCGTCCCCGCAGGAGGCCTTTTGCCTTTTGGTAGGCAGTCATTGTAAATAAGAATTTGTTCTTAACTGACTTTCCTAGTTAAATAAAAAAATATATATATATTTTATATATTTTGAGTTGGGTGGCTATATAATAATTTATTAGGTTAGGTAGTGCTGTTCTCCCTGCTTGTTTACGTTGTTCGATTGTTTTAAATTTGACTTTTTTTCCTCCCGAGATGGATTTTACTCAGGAGTTTGTCCCACTGTTTATTAAAATTATTTGGAGGAATCGTTATTGGTAGATTCTCGAACAGGAATACAAATCTTGGTAGGACATTCAAAAGTTTCAAATCTTCCAGTTACTGTTAAAATGTCCATCTTTGTAGGCCCTGCTTTAAGATGGTTTTCCAGTGTTCAAAGGTTAAACTGATGTAGTTTTGTCAGGTCTTGAGGGATAGTCATCCTTGAGTATTTCAGTTTATTTTGATCCCATTTAAGTTTAAACTTAGTTTTGAAGTCTTGGGATATTGGTTGACCTACCGCCATTGCTTCCGATTTCCCTGTATTTAGTCGGTATCCAGACACGACACTGTTGTTTTATTTCATCCATAGTGGCGGGAACTGACAGGCATGATTGTTAAGTAGGGAATCACATCGTCTGCGTACATCGCTCATTTCTGTTCTTCCTGATCGATCTGCAGACCTTTTATTTTCAGATTATTTTTTTATATTTTTGGCAAACGGCTCCGTACTTAAAATTAAGATTAAGGGTGGTGGAGGAACTCCCTGTCTTTTCCCCCTTAGGAGGTCAAACAAGCATGAAAATGTACCATTTACCTTTATTCTGGCATTTGGTGCTTTGGACGTAATTTGCAGCCAGTTCAGGAGTTTCACAAAAGTTCATTTATTTTTGCGTTTAGAAAGGCCATGACACCCTGTGAAAGGTGAATGCTCACTTAACATTATCACTCAGAAGTCTGCTGGACTTATGATATCTGGGATTATATTACTCGATCTATTTGCAAAAACGAATGCCAGCTATTTTCTTTCGCTGTTCAGCCACGATGTTGTTGGATACAATGCACATTCTGCTGGATCTTTACCTTTATGGATAACAGTAATAATAGCTGAGTTCCAGGTTGTTGCGTTCTCTCTGTTGTTGAGGGCCCAGTTGTTGAGGGCCCGTTTGAGAAAGGTACTATGTCTTGTTTGAATTCCTTATAGACTTAAGTGTATCCGTCACTACCTGGGCATTTCTCATTTGTAGTTTTTTTTTATGATGGCTGTCAGCTCTACTTCAGTTATTGCTTTGATTAATTTAGAGTTTGTCTGTCGTTTCAGGGAGTTTTATTTTTTCTAAGTATGTTTTGTATTTTCTCTGTTAGCTTCTTGTACCTCTGGAGTATAGAGTTTTTGGCAATATTTGACATTCGTTAGCTATTTTAATTATTTTGGTGAGGATTTCTGAATGATCTTTTAAAGCTGCAATATGTAACCTTTTGGGCAACCTGACCAAATTCACAAAGAAATGTCAGTTATAGAGCTGTCATTCTCATTGAAAGCAAGTCTAAGAAATGGTAGATTTGTTCTATGTACGCTATTTCTATGCTTCCCATTCTTATGTTTTGTTTTTGCATCTTTTACTTTCAGTTTTTACACCAGCTTCAAACAGCTGAAAATACAATATTTTGGGTTATTGAAAATGTATTTCACAGCGGTTTAGATGGTACAATGATTCTCTATACTATACATTGCTTGTTTGGTCACAAACGGAATAGAATAGAACCAGAGATGTCTGAGTTCTCCTTATTTGGTAGTGTGTGTCTGGTCATATTGCTTCTGTGTGCACATAAACACAAACCCAGGACTCCTGCACACAGTGAGCAACGGTGCACCTGGACAGGAGAGAATTTAGCTTCAGATTTGCTCAGTTGTCTTTTCAGCAAATTCTGGAAGAGAATGACTCTCAAGTTGTAACTTCCTAAAACCCTGTCAAGTCCCTGTCAAAAATGGAAACATATTTTTCATCCACTTTTGGATTTTTTCACAGAAATGTTCAGAGATGGATGGCTTGAGGATTAGTGAGGCAGAAGTATTTAAGATGGTACAGTGAAGAGGCATGGGCCCCAATCTTGTGTCCTTGACCACTCTTCCCTGCTGGGCTAGACTTGGACCACAACCCTTGCTTTGGTCATGCTTCCAGAGGGGCTTCATTTGATTGACAGATCCACGTTGGACACCAGCTCTAAACAGGACCCACCCCTAACAGAGCTTGAGCCATAATTCTGTCTTGGACACACACACTGCGAGTGTGTGGGTAATATTGGCAGCAGTATACATCACGTCCCGAAATTGATTCAGTGGCAGAAATATAGTATGAATTATTAAAGGAATGATAATGATGAGGGTGAATTTTCATTCCTTCCTCCCGGCAATTCATAGAACAAGACTCTCATTAGGAAAGATAACTCTCACTTGCCTGTCTCCTAGTTTAAAAAGGACACAAGAATCCAAGAATTGCGGTAGCCATTTGTTTTCCTCCCATCACCCTATAGGACCAGTGGGTTACTTTGTCCCCGTAAAATACTTAAAACACCCTATGAGACTTAAAATACTTTAACTGTTACAACTAACTTGGGTCAGCTACTTTTAAGTAACAAGCATGCCTTTACTCTTAACTTCAGCCCACTTAATGGGTGCCTTATTACACCATAATATGTCCCATTAGTCAATGAGGGGAAGGGATCATTGACTGCTGCGCATGGATGAGTCTTCACCACATGCCCTGTTTATTCTTCCCCTCTCTCTTTTCTCTGGTTGGTTTCACCTCTTTCACCCAAATGCATGGAGGTCAGGTCAGACTGCCCGTAATTCCACCATGACAAAAAAAAAGCGACACAACCATATGGACGGAACACTGGGGGCTTCAGGCAATGAAGAGGAAGAACCTTGAGCCAGTTGAGCTGAAAAAGGAGGTGAGGGGATGGGGGGGCTGGGGGTCTCTCCCGTGTCCCATCTCCCTCCCTCAGTGGCTCACCCTGGAGCTGTGTGGCTCACAGACAGTGCAAGGGGGGCTGGGATGGGGTGCAAGGGGGGTTCGGGGAAGGGGGAGAGGTAGTGTCTGCCAACAGCAGGTGTTGGTCCATCCTTGGGGGAGCAGGCAGCAGGCTGGGTACTGATGTGTGGCAGAGAGAGGGGACCTGGCAATCTGGTGCACAGGGGAAGCGTGGTGGAGCGTCTGGACAGAGAGAAAGAAAGACAGATTGACAGAAAAGATAGACAGGTAGACAGATTAGGGGACTGAATATAATGTGTCTACTTAAGGCTCTGATTAATGGCTCTTGGTGTGTGCGTGAGCGTCTGTTTTATCAGACATTTATCAGACATTTTTAAATTATTGATGTCCTTGGCTCAAGTAATTAAAAATGGCTGATATTTTATATTACAAAAATGAACACTTACATATGATGTCTGGGGTCAATACCAGTACACTATACTATTATTGCATACATCTAATATGTGCACATTATATCTACAGCCTAATATACTTTCTCATTGGTTTATGCAATGATTGAAATGTCTGTAATAAAAAGATGCCAATTTTGACATATAGTAGATTACAAGTAGATTATCCAGAACAACCATAGTGGGTATCATATTATATGGGCACTGGTGGGAATGGGAGCACGGGTGAGATGGGTGACCCCAACTTTAGTGGGGGGTGTAGGGAGGGGGCTGCGGTGAAAGGGGACACCTCTGCGCATCATGTCAAACCCAGATGACATGGCAGGAGCTCTGAACGCCACTCAAGACGTTCGCCCCGTCTTTGGCTGTGGAGTTGTTGTGACTGTTAGTCTTTCAGAAAAACATGTGCTTTGTGTGAAAGTGCCATATGACAGGGGGGAACCTGCCCAGCTTGTGTCAGCTAAGCTCCTTGCCCGTGTGTGTGTGTGTGGTGGGGTGGGGGGTGCTGGAGGGGGGACAGGGGCATATGCCCCCATAAAACCCCCTTCCTGTTCCATTTTTTAAATGGTGACGTGACAACAACAAACAAAATGGCTTTGAGTGAGTGTGGCCAGACAGGCTGGCAGTGGCGAGCAGTTGGCAGGGAGCTCCCTCTGTGTGTGCGCGTGTGTGAGTGCCCATTCACGCTCATGCGCATGAGTGTGCGCGTGAGTGCATGTGCATCTCTAGCTGAGAGGGGCTGTATTTGTGCAGTGAGATCTAGTCTCTGTCCTCCCCTGCTCACAGCCAGGTCTTCAACTGCAGCCAACAGCTCTGGATCCTCCTCAGCCTCCAATCCCCCATCCAATCCCCCATCCAGGCCCCATCCAGGCCCCATCCAGGCCCCATCCAGGCCCCATCCGTCTCCCGCTGCACCTCACTGCCAGATACTGGACACTGCTTTGTGTGTGTGTGTGTGTGTGTGTGTGTGTGTGTGTGTTCGCGTGTGTGTGTGTGTTCGCTGTGTTTGAATGTATGCGCTCGTGTGATTTCAATATCCATATGCAGCTGCCACAAAAATACGCCAATTAAGAAATAAATAAATAAATGTGTTTGGTCCTTTTTAAGATAACCTGCCTATTCAACTGACAAGCTAACCTGCATCTTTGGCAACATCTGTGCCCAATCTCCCTGTTAGGTTCCATGTATGTATAATAGATGTGTTAGTCTTGCTAAATGCTCAGTATGTCGAGTAGTGACTCGAGCCTCAGGTGAGCACAGCAGCAGTCAGGAGCAATTATCTTCGCTCTCTTCACTTCCTCCTCCCAACCTCGCAGCCACACCGGAGAGAAGAAGAAGAATAGCGAAGGCTGATGGGTAATGGTTCTGATGTTATGGATCTATTGTGGTACGCATACAGTAGAATGGCATTAGGGCTAGATTTGTGGAAATAGTTTTTGTGTTTTGAATAACAGCATACTGTTGTGAATCTAAAGAATGGTTAGATTTAACAATTTTTTTAAATGTTTTTAACTGTAAATATATATATATTTTTATGTTTAATATTAAATGACAAAATCCAACCCATGTTTAAATCAAAAATACTGTATACATCTGAATGTAAAATCTTTAATGATTTGTTAATTGAAACCTTTTTTAGAGTAGTATAAATAAGCAGAAAACCTGAACAACAGTTTCACAGTTCTGTAACCTCATCAATGGGGTACATATCAAATACATAGAGTGCAGGGCAGGGTACTATATTCTACTATATCCTATAAGGTCATAATATATGATAAAATATCATGGTTGAATCTAATGAACCCTTTTGGCATCTCATTAAATAAGATGATAAGCTGGTGGGCCAAATGATTGTGTCGGATGGCAGTTTAACATTATTAAACTATTTGGAGCGTTCAAATTCTATGTCCTCGGGTATGTCGTGACCTAAATTAACTTTGGTGATGTGAGGTGGGGCAAAAAGCACAATCAAATAAATGTAATAATTGTGATGATAAATTCTCTGCCTCTGAGTTGGAGGGTTAAAATGTAAGTGGACTTATTTAATCAAATCTAAATTACAAATGCTGCGGCTACATCTCTTCTCATACATTTTAAAATACTTACTAGGGAACAAATAATATTTTCTGTTAAATTAAGTAAGGGTCAGGGGCTTGGAATGTGTGTGTGTGTGTATGTATGTATGTATGTATGTATGTATGTATATATATATATATATATATATATATATATATATATATCAAAGCTTTCTCGTACTGCAGATTTCTCCACAGGAATCTGCAAATACTGTTTTCATTTGTTCACGTTTGTTGAAGCTGGGAAAATGTGCTGCTGCTGCCTTCTATATCCTCACCAGCAGGGGGAAACCAACAGCTCATTGCTGGTCTTGAAGGTAGACGGCATGCCATCAGTATCTGAACAGAATTTAGAAGCTGTATCAATCAAATCACATTTGATTGTTTATTTTTGCATATGATTATAATTGTGTCAATTATTCATACAGGTACTGCATCGCTTACCTGTATACATGGATACTTAAATGTAAATTAAAATGTATACTTTTAAAATCAAACTCCCATTTAGTATGCTCACTATATATATATATTTTTTTTTTTTTTTACCTATTATTAGTCACCGTTTTGATCTCAACCATTTCAGTTGCTCTATACTTGCACTATTCACATGTCATGACACAGTACATGGTCCATTGTCTGTCACTCTCTGTCTAAAATATTTGCTTTATAATATGTGTCACTTTTTTAGCCCTCACTGTCAACAATGCATGAGTTCAACCTCTCATCAGAAGTCAGACCAGGCAAACACATGACAAAGAAGACAGTCTCACGCAAAAACAACCACAGCTCCAGGTCACACCCATACAGTATTATTTTGATAAAGTCAACAACTAATTGATTAAATTAATGAATAAGTTAGCATAAATCAAATGTTTTGTATTCTGTAGTTTAGCTAAGCCCTGAGCATTTCCCCTCTCCTCTGCTTCTCTTCCTTTCCCTTCTTCCCTCTCTCCCTGCGTGGCCGGTCAGTCAGTCAGTCAGTCAGTCATTCGGGGCTGTCTCCACTGTCACTTCGCATCAGGCTCCGTTTCCGTGACGACAGGCGCTGATGGGCGGCGTGGGTAACCCGCGGTGATGGGAGGCCACTGTGATATGTAAAGCAGGGCGTCTGGACAATGGCCGAGCTGTCATCGGTGCAGCCAGCCTTCGCTGGGAGGGAGACTGCAACGGGGGTCAACGAAAATGTATGCAAATTTGACATTTCCAAACTCATTTGCATATGTACACATGAATGTTTTTTTTCTTCTTTAATTATTCTCCTCTTCTTTTTTTATCCTCCTGGTTTAGTAGAGTTAAAGGGCTCTTGGGTTGTTCAGATCGTCACTCGTCTTTCACCACCCGTCTGTTTTGGAGCTTATGAGAGGTGGTTTGATGTGAGGCTGTCCGGCCTTAGATCAATCTTCCCGTGATGACAGGGCGATAACGTCTCTCGGCCAGGGCCCTCCTTCTGCCTACCCAGAATCCCTTGCTCTGGGTTCCTGCCTGTCCCCAGAGCATGGAGAGTAAGGCACAGCTGTGGACTATGTCACTATGACATGACACAGGGGTTCTTCATCACGATGGCCTTTGCCACATCACCTTGTGTTACGAACAGTAGCTCCACCATTTTAAATCCCAGTCAAACTCAATCAAAAAAGGACCAACATTTCAAGTAGACCTAATTTCCTAATGTTTTCAAGTATACCTAATTTCCTAATGTTTTCAAGTATACCTAATTTCCTAATGTTTTCAAGTAGACCTAATTACCTAATGTTTTCAAGTAGACCTAATTTCCTAATGTTTTCAAGTAGACCTAATTTCCTAATGTTTTCAAGTAGACCTAATTTCCTAATGTTTTCAAGTAGACCTAATTTCCTAATGTTTTGTCTTGAACGGCATTGTGATACAATGAGATATAATCGACACAACCGCGCAGTATAAAAAATACGTGCAGTAAACATGCACACCGCTGTGCTGCTCATGTTGGTGATAGACATATAATGTCCTTATGCCTGGTTCAGTTGTCTCCGTGAAGTTTTGAGACCACAATCTGCAACCAAAACATTATATTTATTCATACCCAAATGGTTAGTTTGGAGCAATATCATTTTCAGTTTGAATTCAAATAAATGTACATTGTGTTCTTATGTTCTTTGTTGCTCTTATATTCATTGCTGCTCTAAGTATTGATTGATAATGCTTGGCTATATGTACTGTAGCATGTTGACATGAATTGTTCTCAGACTTTTTCTTTGACCAAATTACCAAATGGCTTTAAAATGACACAAATGAATTAATGTTTACAGCTGATTAATACTAACTAATCTAAGTATATGAACTAATCATTCAGTGACAAACCACTTAGAAAGTGTAACTCTGGTCTCCAAGGCATTCCTAGTCGATCACCAAACATTTTTGTAAAAAACACAAAGATAAAGCCTGAGTTCTTATCTATATTTTTTAGTTCCACTTGATTTAAGCAGCCCTAGCGCCGGAAAGGCAAAGTGTTCCCATTTTGAACCATTTCATGAGTCTGAAGTTAGAACTCTGCTTACCTGGCAGGCCCAGAAGGCTCAGATAGCTCAGATCACTGTGCGGTTTCCTCTGCCCTGTTTGCATATTCTCTGTAGACCCCTAGAGACTGTAAAAAAGAAGCCTCGAATGCACAGCAAAGTTGATACTGTGAGGAAAAAAAAGACTAAACGAATACAGCCAAGAGCTGCTGGTTCTATGAATATTTTAATGTTTAAGTTGTTATTCAGCACTGTCAACACTTTGTTCAACACTGTTATGAGTCATAAAATGCACGTTCTCCCTACTTCCACTCACGCTACAACCAGCACTTCAGCTGGAATGAAGGAGTATAGCAAAGTGTTCCCATAAGCTTACCTGTTATTAATACCGGTGTGTATTTTTTTTTTTATTATCGAGGTGTATGTGTATATATACGAGTAACAACATGAATTGGTGCATGAGGCATAAATAATCCAGTGCGACTTGAGTTTCGCCATCAGCTGGAAGACTGTGTCCCCTTTTCTCAGTGGAAGGAGGGAGGGAGGGAGAGCGGAGGGACGGTGAGTCGGGTGAGAGGCAACCTCACCTCTGCTCCCTCCCTCCCCTCAGACTGAGCATCAGATGCAGGCCGTCAGTCCAGTAATAAAATACAATCAAATGATGATGCTCACTCAGCTGTGTCTCACAAGTAATACAACAAATTATCTATTACCAGTGGGATCATATACTTTACCTAACTTTAAAAATATATATAATTTCAAAACGGTCTGAGAATAACAATGTTGGCAGAGCAATCCAAGCATAGCCAGTATGTAGTGATAATGTACTGGGCCTATAGCCTACTGCCCAAACCTCATTGCTACAGAACTATTTTTAATTGGTTAAAGTTGAATAGGCTTAAGTTTTTTAAGTCATGTTTAAAAACAAATCTGAGGGGTGGATGTCAGCTTGCATTTTGACTCAAAGTGATCTTAACTCAGGAAAGGTGTCCCTTAATCCAAGGCGTTATCTGTCAGGCTCTACAACCTACTTGGTTTGTTTCTATTGTATCCCATTGGTGCCCCATTTGTATTTGTGCACTTTCAGCAGTAGTCTCGTCCCAAAAATTGTAATACATAGGCTATAGACATTTAGTATTGTCTTACTTGTCTAATGTTGTGTGTGTGTGCAATAGTGTAGCCCTAGCTATTAGTACAATAGTTGAGGCGATCACATTTCTGTCAGCCAAGATGGTTGTTATGTTATAGCTACTTTCCCAGCCAAGTTGTCAATGTGCTTTCTGAGGCACTTTACAAGGTTCTGTCCCAATTTCTGTTTGTACCTACCACACATCAGCATGATACACAGACACACACAACCCACAGTGGCACATTGGTGGCAGAGATGCGGCGGGTCTGGAGAGCGACTTGGTCACCCAGCTTTTGGCAGGCTCCAGCCTTGGCTCTCCAACATGATCTGTGCTCATGGTCTTGGCAGGTCCCCTGAACCCCCTCCTGCCCTCATCCCTGTCCCTTTCCTTATACATCCAAACCCCCTCCCCTCCCCACAATTTGGGGCCACCAGCCGCCGCTGTCCCTGGCTCAAGATTACACACCTGCACGGCTGGTGTGGGGCATGCTGAAAGAGAGAGGAGGGAGGGAGGATAGAAGGAGTGAGCCAGCACCACTCCCCTGACTCTCCCCCTGTATTTGTGATGTCAGCTGGCTGTGAAAGGCGAAGGAGGGCCGCACAGGCAGGCTGACCGCTCACTGTGATTAAGCACCAACTGGGCCCCGGCCAGAGCACTGGAGCCCCGCCATGCTGCCCCTGTCTGGGCACACCGGCCAGCCAAGATTGTCTCTGCTGAGACCAGACTCAGCCTGCTGCTGCTGCTGAGGTGGAGCCGCTGCCCAAGTACACATGAAAACCACTGGGATGGTGGGTTGTTTGTGTGTATGGAGGAGGGGAAGGGGGGTTAGAGGAGGGAGAGAAAAAGACAGAGAGAGTATGTGTGCGTGCATATGAGTGTCTGTGTTTGAGTGCTTCGAAGAGTATACCCTCTCTTTTTTATGTTGAATCATTACATCAACTCTCATTGCAAAACTAGACCAGAAACTAAGATCCAAAGAGGGACAAGATGTGTGACCTTATTCCATCATGTCAACATTTTTCTAAATGTTTTTCATCGTGCAAATACTGGAAAGAGAAGGATGCGTCTCCACTGCATTCAAACTTCCTTTTTATTCTCCAGAGTTCAGACATTTAACATTCAGTTACTTGCTTAATCCATTTTTGAGTCCCAACCAGTAGCAGTGGGCTGACATAGTACACCTGTATAGCAGCCAATCTTAATTTGACCAGTTTCTCACAGCAGGACAATAATCCTGTAGCTACAGGAAATGTGGATTATTATGTGGATTATAATTAATGGACATTATTGTAGGGGTTGATACGTTTTTTTGTTAGGATAAATCAAGTCTGACATTTTTAATTGGAAATTACTAACTTTAGAAACCTTGAATACACTATAATTTGCATTTCCTGCTGCACAGGAAAATTATCTGTGACAACAGAGTGATCAAATTAAGATAGCATATCTGTACAGTGAACCTCGATCACAATTCTCATGTATAATGTCCCTTCAGCCAGTCAGGCTATGCCCATTAAAAAAAGTATTTAAAATCCACATCAGAGAGAGAATCCAAACTGCAACACAGCAGAGCACCCAAGATAGAAGCGTTCCCCCCCTTTGGACAGTATGTGATGAAGCATGAAGCCAGGACGGTGGCCAAGTCCACTCCAGCCTGTGCTCCTAATGCAAAGCTACTGCTGCTACCGCTGCTGCTTGACTGAGCTTCGGAGGAGACACGCTAACGTAGCCTAGCCGTAGCCATCGGTCAGTCCTCCTGCCTGCCTGCTGCACTGCCATGTCACACCAGGTCAAAGCCCAGCGCAGAGGCAGCCGCAAAACAGCCTACACCACCCTAAGCAAATTGGCATCTCCTCAGCAGGCCTGCCAGGACAACCGGAGTATAAGGAGATGTCATGTGTCTGGTTGTCACAAGTTGAAGAACTTGGCTTGACTGTGTGGGTAAATGTGTTACTGTGAACCATTGGTTCCTAATAGCATTGATTGATCTAGTCCTGTTGACAGATGAACAGCTGAAACTATGTAGTCTATTTCTTTTTTTATTTATTTAACCTTTATTTAACTTGGCATGTCAGTTAAGAACAAATTCTTATTTACAATGACGGCCTACCAAAAGGCCTCCTGCGGGGACCGGGGCTGGGATAAAAAAAAAGAAAAATCGGAATAACCATATAAGGACAAAACACACATCATGACCAGAGACACCACAACACTACATAAAGAGAGACCTATGGCAGCAACACATGACAGCACAGCATGGTAGCAACACAACATGACAACAACATGGTAGCAACACAACGTGGCAGCAGAACAACATGGTTTGCAGCTCGTTCCAGTCGCTAGCTGCAGCAAACTTAAAAGAGGAGCAACCTGGGATGTGTGTGCTTTGGGGATCTTTAACAGAATGTGACTGGCAGAACGCGTGTTGTATGTGGTGGATGAGGGCTGCAGTAGATATCTCAGATAGGGGGGGGAGTGAATAAGTATCAACCAGTGGGTCTTGTGACGGGTAAACAGAGATGACCAGTTTACAGAGGAGTATAGAGTGCATTGATGTGTCCTATAAGGAGCATTGGTGGCAAATCTGATGTCAGAAAAGTACAGAACATCTAACCGCTCGAGGGCACCCTTACCTGATGATCTATAAATTATGTCTCTGTAATCTAGCATGGGTAGGATGGTCATCTGAATCAGGGTTAGTTTGGCAGCTGGGGTGAAAGAGGAGCGATTACAATAGAGGAAACCAAGTCTAGATTTAACTTTAGTCTGCAGCTTTGATATGTGTTGAGAGAAGGACAATGTACCGTCTAGCCGTACTTCCAAGTACTTGTATGAGGTGACTACCTCAAGCTCTAAACCCTCAGGGGTAGTGAACACACCGGTGGAGGTGTTCAGAACAAGGTTAAGGGCAGAGAAAGCTTGTTAGACACTAAGAAATCTTTGTTGTAGAATGTTAAACACAAAATACGGGGAGGCCCCAGCTGAGTATAAGACTGTATCATCTGCATATAAATGGATGAGGGAGCTTCCTACTGCCTGAGCTATGTTGTTGATGTAAATTGAGAAGAGCGTGGGGTCTAGGATCGAGCCTTGGGGTACTCCCTTGGTGATAGGCAGTAGCTGAGACAGCAGATTTTCTGACTTTATTCAATGCACTCTTTGAGAGAGGTAGTTAGCAAACCAGGCCAAAGACCCCTCAGAGACACCAATACTCCATAGAATGGAATTTTCTATTGTATCAAAAGCTTTGGCTCACAAGAATGGAATGGAATGGTCTACCGTATCTAAAGCTTTGGCCAAGTCAATAAAAATAGCAGCACAACATTGCTTAGAATTAAGGGCAATGGTGACATCATTGAGGACCTTTAAGGTGGCAGTGACACATCCATCACCTGAGCGGAAACCAGATTGCATACCAGAGAGAATACTATAGACATCAAGAAAGTCAGTCAGTAGATTATTGACACGTTTTCCCAACACTTTGATAAACAGGACAAAATAGAAATAGGCCTATAACAGTTAGGATCAGCTTGATCTCCCCCCTTTAAATAAAGGACACACTGTGGCTGCCATCCAAGCAATGGGAACCTCCCCAGAGAGGAGAGACAGGTTTGGCGATGATAGAAGCAGCAACCTTAAAGAAGAAAGCGTCTAAACCATCTGAACCAGAAGTTTTTTGGGGGTCAAGTTTAAGGAACTCTTTTAGCACCTCGGACTTAGTGACCGCCTGCAGGGAGAAACTTTGTAGAGGGGCATTGAAAAAAAGAGGGAGGAGCGTCAGGGCTAGTCGCATTAGAAGGGGTTGGAGATCAGGAAATGTTGGAAAGAGGCATGGCTGAGTCAAATAGGAATCATGTCTTAATGAAGTGGTGATTAAAGAGCTCAGCCATGTGCTCCTTGTCAGTAACAACCACATCATCAACATTAAGGGACATGGGCAGCTGTGAGGAGGAAGGTTTATTCTCCAGGTCTTTAACCTTTTTCCAGAACTTCTTGGGGTTAGACCCACAGAGAGAGAACTGCCTGAATGTCTAGTGAGGCATTGGTAGAGGAACTAGTTATAGTATTAGTCATGCCATATGATTATCTAAACACTTTTTAAATCAAATCTCATGTTTGAGTGGAGCATCTCCATCTTACGTATTTCTATTACATGTTTTTTTTAATTCACACAATTTGAAAGAACCTAGAGGTTCGCCCTCGAGTCGCCCGCACCATAGACTCCAAGTACTTTGGCCTTACAGTTGGTAACATCCTGTACAGTATCATAGGGCACTGCCCTGCAGCAATAAGGAGACATATTGAAACTGTTCCTTGACGAAGGTGTTGATAATTGATATTAGTGGTCTGTGACCCAAGACCCAGGAGCCCAGTGCGGTGGCAGTGTAGGCCCTGAGGCTCCCCAGAGCCCTGACAGAGAGCCACAGTGCCACCAGTCATCTGCTCGTGTCTCTCCGCCACACATCCTCTCACCTTACCAAAACACTTCCAACGTCGGCCCTCCATATACATACATACACTATTCATGAGATCCATAGCCAGGACCTCCTCTCTCATCTCCCTATCATCTCCCACAGCGAAGTGAGCATAGCTCAGGATATGATGGGTGGATATGAGGGGTTTACTATAAGGAGAATGGGGAGAAGGAGTGGTCATGCGAGAGGGGGGTTAGGGGTCATCGTGGAGAGGAAGATGGGATAGGCCAGCCCCCCCGCGGCACTGAATGCACCGCCAACCCGCTCACTCATTTCAAGTGGAAAAACAAACTAATTACGTGGAAATATGATAATGTATTGTGCTGGAGGAGTCGCCGGTCCAGCTCATTAGGACCTCAGGAGCTTATACCCCTCTCTCCTCCCTCCTTACTTCCTCCTCCCTCTCTTCTTCCTCTGCTCTCACTCATCTCCCTCTCCCCGGCACCCCTGTTCATCTCTCCATTCAGCTAATGTGCCTTATTTCTCCCAGGGAGCCTTGCCCTTTCACGACTCGTGAAACATTGGTGACCAGTCTGGGGCGCTTTGTGTCAAAGCCAGCCTCATTTGCATAATTGGAGGATCAACTCCTCCTCCTCCCTCCATCCCGCCGCCACTGCCTCTAGTGAAGGTCAACTATCCTGTCACATGATTCCCTGGGAGAAGAAGATCACCTGTCCTCTAATCCTCCTTTATCCCTACATATACCCCTACCTGATGCCTGGGAGGGTTTCCATGGGTTGGGTGCCAGACAAGGCGACATTTCTCTACTCGTCTCACGATCCCTCCTTCATCCTTCCTTCATCTTCTCATGACCAGAAAGAAGGGACCTAGGGATCACGTGTCAGTGATGGTAGTTTAGTTGCTGTGACAGGTTGTAACTGTGTGATGATGCCAATTAACCTCCACAGGTGACCAACAGAGTGATTACTGATATAGAAACGACGATTGACTACCATGGTCTTTGTCACTTGACAAATGTTCTCAAGACTCAAAACAAACAAAGATCATCCGATACGTCGAGTTTATGGTCCATTCATCCTATTTAAATTAATTTTAGTGTCTACAACTCATTCACTGAATATTCTGGACTTGACAAGAACTTCAGTTCTAGAAGATAAGTCAAGTCTGTATGTTTGTAGTATACAAAGTTTTCAAACTATCTGAACAACTTTGATGATGAATGCATGTATGAACCAATGTATTCTGGAATACTCGCCTATGTCACAACAAGCGAACGCTATCCCGGATATCCCAATGAAGACACTTTGAATTCACCGTGCTACAGTGGAGGGAGATTGGGAAGGAAGAAAGACTGCGCCCATGGATAGGAGGTTCTTCCTGTGCCACCCATGGTCCTGTGCCACGCATCTCAGTCTCTGCCATCAGCCTCCCAGGCTTCATCGGCTGCCAACCTCACCCACCGGTAGCAGGATTCTCTGAAGAATTGAGCCCAATTTTGCTTTAATTTAGTGACTTTATTCACGGCTGTGGAGCAGAACCACATTGCAAAACTGATCTTTTTCGTTGGAGGGTGTCAGTTTTATACCTGCTAATTACGGAACTTGGTTGTCTTTTTTTAGTGATGATGATAGATATGCAGCTTCCCAGCCAATGGAACTGTTAGAATGGATCTCTCGTCAAGAGCGAGAGCCTCAAGTCTCTTTTTCTCAGTGCAGCTGCTCGGTCGATTTCCACACCCAGGCAAATGTACGATTCTGTGAACATTTGTTAAGAGTTTAGAGCATAAAAAAATAAAATGTTTTTCAACTTCGTGCCCTGTTAACTAACAGCTAACTCAATCGAAAATAATATTATTTCAGTCTGAGGAGAGCGTTCCAGAATTTAATCATGGGTCAATAGTGGAGCGAAATTAACTTCAAGTGGAGAAGTGGTGGCTGAGTTATGACAGGCCCCTGCAGGGTCAGGTGGGCATAGGGCCAGTGTTGTGCCACCACGCTCCTAAAGTCACAACGCAAAGGGTACGAGTCAGAATTCATCAACAGTCACTGGACACTTGATTCAAATGCAATCAAAACTAGCTACAGCATCGTTTCTGGCCGTGCCTCTACTCTGCACAATGTCAAATGTAGATATGAAATATAACAATGTCAAATGTAGATTTAACAACAAACTAGATTACAAACTTTCACTTCAAATTTTCTCTCAATGATCTCAAATGGGATTTACTGAGGAAAATGATCGTCAATATTTAGATTCACTTCACGCTGTCCCAGAGTTGAGCTATCCTCAAGCAAATGCTTCCAAATAAGGTGATATTAAACACTACAAAACAGAACATTATTTGTAAAAAATACCTAACTTTAAATATAATATTATTTCACATAACTGTCCCCTCATGTTATTTCATAGTTTTTCTTAAGAGTGCAGTGGAGATCAATGGCCAAGTATGTGAAACTGCAAAACTCTATAGGGAGAGGTTCTCATCTGAATCTGAGAGGCTTTTATCTGAGGGGACCAGATTGAGAGGCTTATTTGAGCCAGCAGCTCGATCAAGGCCGAGAACAAGTGGCCGTGTTTTGTGTCAGCCCCCTCGTTAAACACGCCTGAACACACCCCTGATTGGACGCAGTGGCGACTTAACGACGACTGACAGGTCTGTGCCTTCAGCTCAGCCTGCGTGCAGCCTCCGAATCTGCTCAAGTAATCACTGAGCACTTAAACTGCTCATCCGGTGTGTGTATGTTTGTGTGGGGTGTGTGTGTTTTGCTTTTACTATCCTTGTGATGATCAGAAGTCCTCACAAGGATAGTAAAACAAGGAAAATTTGGACAAGTGGACATTTCACCGGTCCCCACAAGGAAAAAATGCTTTTTCTTTGGCTTGAGGGTTAGGGTTGTGTGTTGGTTCATGTGTACGTGCATACATGCATTTGTATCTAAGCAGGTTAGGACAAAACCGTGCATATGCAGTTCGTTGTACTCAGTCAATGGGCCTACACCACAGCCTACTCCGTAACTCCGTAAGGTTACAGTTTTAAGGACTTCTGGAATCTGAAGTTTCCGGAGCGGTCCGCAAATGGAGTTGTCATCAGTGAACCTATAATTGAAGTAGCCCAGGTCAGGAAGCCTCTGTTTTCTTTACAACATGTGTTTTATCACTCAGGGAAACCCAGGAGTTAGCTGGGATGTGAATGGATGGATGCAGCTCTAACATATTGCCATTTCCATTAGCTGCTGGTGTTACAGACAGAGCCCATCAAAGACCACAGGAATGAATGTGCGTATAGGTTAATCAGGGCTTGATAACCTGTCTAGATAGTCTCTCCTCGTCTAGACTATCTAAATCATTCTAAATGGTACTTTTTAGTGGGTTTTTTTGTCTGAAGATACCTTACTTACAGCCATATTCTGACAAGAATGTTGCCCTGAGGAAATCACATAATTTCCCCTCTGCCTGTAAGCTATGGACGAATGGGAATGCCTATGTCAACAATGGCAGGTTGGATGTTTGCACACCCTGCCAACCTTCAGCCATCAACGGAAGTATGCATCACTGTCATAACAGGGCTAAACCTTTAGCCAACGAGTTAAGTAACGCTTTCTGTCGTCACAGAGGAGAAATGGCGATTGCCATAAGCTGTCATATTTGTTCATTAAATATTGTATGTTTTGACAGTGTTATGTAGTGTCATGAAGTGATTTGCTTATGTACTTAGCCATATGTTAAGTGCTCGGTCTGAGGGGTGTGAGTGTGAGTGTGAGTGTGAGAGAGAGAGAGAGAGAGAGAGAGAGAGAGAGAGAGAGAGAGAGAGAGAGAGAGAGAGAGAGAGAGAGAGAGAGAGAGAGAGAGAGAGAGAGAGAGAGAGAGAGAGAGAGAGAGAGAGAGAGAGAGAGAGAGAGAGAGAGAGAGAGAGAGAGAGAGAGAGACTTGGGTGAAGAGGGCAACTCTTCTCCCCTCATTCAACTGAGAAAGGCAGCCCAGCGGGGGAGAGGTATGTCTTTGTCCCACAGGTCAGCCTGGGGCGCGTGTGTGTGTGTGTGTGCGTGCATTTGAGAGTGAAAAAGAAAGACTTGAACAAGAACGAAGCAGAGTATTGGTGTGAGTGTAAACTGGAGAGGGAGAGAAAGTGTGTGGTTCCTGAAAACCCTTTGTGTTTCTTTCTTTTCCTTTGTTGTGCAGCACCAGTCTCCTTCCAGGATGCCTGTGATGCCATAAAACATCAAAGCTACTGCTTCACAGAAAACAGGTTGGCTCACCATAACCTTTTTACTTCTAAGCTATTGACTCTTCCCTCTTTCAGAAGAACTACAGTTTTTCTAACCAAATCAAGGCCTCTCTTTCTCCTTTCTCTCTGTCTCTCTCTCTCCCTCTTTCTCTCACTCTCTTTCTCCTCCGCCCCCTCTCTCTCTCTCCCTGCACTCTTTGACTGCAGTGGGGTCTGAGGTTTGTCTTCTTTGGGGAATAAGAACATCTGGGATTGTGAGTGCAGGAGAGAGCGATAGAGAAGTAAAACTCTTGGAACTGCTCCGCACATTTCCTGTGTTTTTGAGGTTAAGCAGTTTTCCCTCTCCCCCTTCCCTTTCCCCTTCTCCCTCTCTCCCTCTTTCTTTCTCTCTCTTTCACTCTCTCAATGTGCTTCCCAACAGTCTGGCAGGAAGACGACCTCTAACAGACGTGGAGAACCCTGTGTGTGTGCTTTTGTTCTCACTATCTCACAGGTCTTTCCCTTGTGATTTGTCTCGGCTGTGGTCCTTTTTTGTGTTGGGATGCCAGAGTTTTCCCAGTGACGGTGTGGTTTCAGGAGGGTTGTGAGTGTGTGTGTGAGTTGACAGGATCCCTCCTCTCTGAGCGTGTGCAGATGGTGCCGGAGAAGGGACCTTTAGGACAGCTCCAACTGCAGGTATGTGCCAACGGCTGCATGCATCTCACACACACACACACACACACACACACACACACACACACACGCTTCCAGCACGTTGTCACACTATGATAAGAGCCTCCTGGCCAGTTTCTGTAAAAGTAGGGATTGCTCTCCTTTATTCTCACTCTCTTTTTCTCTGCTTCTTTAACACTTACGACTAACAATTAGAGCAGTTGAGGATTACTGGAATCGTTCTCTGAAGGGTTTTATCGTCTCTTGAGCACGGAAAAGTCGTTGCACAATGCCACGCCACTCTTCATGAATGACTCTGCTCTAAGGATGTATGGTTTAGACATTAACTGCTGCAGTAACACAGAGATCCACACAGGAACACAAACCTTTCCGTTTCCGCTGTGCTTACATTAAGTTGTAAAATACTGGACTTCCCCTTCAAGTTAACCAGTTGTTATTAAATGTCATGTTAATGTTAAGTGCATGTAGATAGGCAGAGAAGTGTTGATCTACTTTTTGTTTGTCTCCCTCTCAATAATGTAACTGGAGGAATCTACCACACACCCGATAAATTAGCCTAGGTGCCTTCTTAGAAAAGTCCAGATGCATTTCCGTTTTTTTCCTAGAGGGCTATGAGGAGGTATGCTACATTGTTAGCTTGCCTAACAATTGCCCAACAAAACAAATATGTTTTCGATTCAGCTACAGTGACTAATCACAGACAATAGAAACATCTGGTGAAATGTTAACAGACCTAGTCTAGCCTACTAGCAATCTTTCTACTCTTTCTCTTTACTGTGCTGGTTGTCTCTGCTCAAAGGCTCTGTGGTCTGTTCTAGTCTAGAAATTGAGTCTGGCATAGAAATAGACTCTCTAGTCATTCTATTTCTATGGTCCTAGCCTACCTTTGTCTGGCTGATAGATGAAAGGCTGCTAGCCTTCACTACGCTAAACAAAGTAACGTACGTCTGGCAGAATGGGAAGGGACACACGCGGGCTCCAGTCCTCGCCCCCCTTAGATCCTCCCGCCCCCCCAATGTCATTTCCAGCACCTCGCTGGGGTCACACAGATTAACCCCTTGTTTCCTGCAATGGGGGCTTGTTTTGAAGTGAAATGGAGGATGAAGGCGTTTCCGGAGCGAGTCGCCTGTAGAGTAGACTACTGGCTGTGTTTGACTGCTGACTGCATCCTGATTATAGACAGACTTTGTGTTGGAGAGTTTTTTTCATCTTTTTCCTTCAGGTTTTGCTGACTATTAGATGGAGATGGAACAAGAAAGTCGGCCATTGCTGAGGCAATCGTTTTAAAGGTATCTGAGAGACATTGAAAGACTAGAGAAACTGCCTGATTGTGTAGTTCATTTTGTGCCTCCTATACATCAAGCCCCACCGTAAAACCAAAGATTTGTATAGCTAACCCAAGATAGACCAGAGCCTGTCATTTCCATTGGGAGAAAATTAATCATAGTGGGCAGAACAAGCAAGGAGGTGGGCAGAGCCAAGCACTAGCTAGTTAGATCCTATTGGTTCGTTCTAGCATTTATTTGCATATTTCTGTTTAGGAACGCCTACTCTGTGAAGTGCGTGTGTGCCATAACTCAATTCGCCCTTGCACTCCTTCAAAACAATGCAATTTTTTTTGAAACTTTGACAAAGGATAAAGTTAAAAAAAACACTCTGTTTGTTACAGATTTTAGTTTTGGAAACAGAAAACTGTATAGAGATCAAATGTTTCATCAATGACAAAATTTGCAGAATGTCGTCCAAAGTCCATCTCGCTCCATCTTCTCCCACTGCCAGCCACTGGGCTTCCTCTCATTACCATATTTGGTAGTGAGTGGAAACGCCAACCGGATGCTTCACATTTATACATCCGGTGAAATATCTGGCTCATTGTTCTGTGATAAAACCCTTTCTCAGGCCTCAATCAATACACCTGATACAGCTCTGAGTGCCTGCCACAGAAAATAAACCAACAGACAATAAACCAACAGCCAAAATGGCGGTGGCCGGGGTCCATTCCTGGACGTTGTTGACCCTGATGGCTGTTCTACCACATGCCTGCGCCCAGCAGAGTCTGGTGCAGGTGAACTCAGGGGTCCAGGTTGGCCGGGGGGAGGTCTGTGTTTGTGACAGACAAGGAGCTGCAGTTCAACGTGGACCAGACATCAGACTGTAAGGTGGAGGTGGTGCTCAATGAGCCGGTGACTCAGAGAGTGGGGAAACTCACTCCTCAGGTGAGAGGATCTAGTCCGTGTTACTTTTCAATGATGACAAATGGAAGCAAATCTAAAGCAAAGCGGACATTTTGTTTCTGCTTCTTTACTAGCTACACATTGCAGTCTTCAGAATATATCCACATTGCTATACCATAAGTGTATGATTTAACCTGCTATAACAGTGTATGTGAACTACAACACCTTATTAGAATGTGTAGCTATTTTAACAGGGTATTCCACTGTGTGGTTGTGCATGCTCTATATCAGTGTGCTGCTTGCTGTCTAGTTATGTGAAGTGTAACGGTGTCGTGGCTGATTTTTTTGCAGGTGTTTGATTGCCATTTCCTGCCTGATGAAGTGAAGTACATCCATAATGGTAGTCCCCTGCTGGAGGAAGACACAGTCAGGTTGAGAGTATACAGGTAGGACCACATTCAAGTTCAAACTTGATTTATAATGCTTTTAGCACGTCACACTTCATTAACTGAGACGACTGAAAACAAGGCTAGAAAATAGATGTTGTTTGTGTTCAAGTAGGAGTGGTAGTGCTGGGCTTGAACAAAAAGGTGAGGTCCCACCAGGAATGCGTTTTAGTTTTATTGATTGATTTATTGAAGTTTGTCATAATATGTTTTCAGATCTCAAAAGTAGTCAAGACGAGTGTGCTCCAACTCATTTCAGGTTCACAGACTCCGACACCTTGGTGGAGACGGTGGTGTTGAGGATGATTGTGGTGGAACCTGAGAGCGGCCTGGTAGAGCTGGGCAGCACTCCCCTGGTGGTCCCCCAGTTCTACGGCCTGTCCAACGTCATCGACGGCGGCGTTCTTAGCATCCGCAGTCAGCCCCACGTGGCCTGCACCGTGCGGCTGCTCACCCCAGAGACCAGTGTACCCTCCCTGGGGCAGCTGGTGACCGAGGAGGACCCTGGGTTGAGGAAAGGTAAAGCATGGCATCATCCACATCCCGCTACTGGTCAACACGTTGGAAATGCAACGATATTGAAGGTGCTTCATGAGTAAGTTGTGTTGTTGTGAACATGAGTTAAAATCCCAGTTCCCTCGTGGCAGGGTTGGACGATCCGATGCAGAATTTGGATCAGTAGGCCTACTATCAATGCAGTCTTATAGACGCAGTGATTTAGTTATTGTATAATTATTTGGCCTAGATCCAGACTGGCATTACAGTTGTAGGATCGTAATTTGATCACCCTGTTGCAGGAGAACTTTCCTGCAATGCAGGACCTTTAAAACTGTATTTGAGGTTTAAAAAGGCAACCGAAGGTTGTAATTTCCTAAAATGTATTAACAAAATGGCAGATTTGATTTTACCTCCACAAAATGCATCAACCCCTACAAAAATATCCATGAATTATAATCCACATAATAATTCACATTTCCTGTTGCTGCAGGATTACTTTCCTGCTGTAGCAAACTGGCTCAAATGAAGATCCTACATCTGTATGGCATCACATCTGGGAGCTTTTGTCCTGTCAGATAATTGATACTACTGAACATGTACAGCAAAGGAATCAAACACGGTCACTTACTTTTTTGTCCCTTGTGTTGAATGTAATTTTGCAAAGCCACTCTCTTTGATTCTTCACGGTAGTTGCTCTGTATATTTAACAAGCCTCAGGTAAACTTCCATTGATTGACATACGTCTCCCAACGATCATTCACCCAAGGCAGACAAACTGGAGACCCCTGTCCAGGAAACAAGCCCTGCCTCCATGGCACCAAGGAGGTGCGTTTCCTCAAAGCCACCTGCCACGAGTTCCTCAGCTTGGCTCTGAAGTACCAGCACTTGAGTCCCCCCTCTCCGGAGATTGACTACATCCCTATCAGAGTGGAGCTACGGGACCAGGCCTCCAGAGCACTGCTGGAGGTAAGAGACTACTGTAACTGTAACTTACTGTATGGCAGGGTTCCCCAATAGGCGGTCCGCGAGCCAAATTCATCCCGCCGCAGATTTTATTTGCAAACTTTTGCTGTTGGACATAAAACACTGTAAAAATCACCAGGAAATCAGCTCAAAGCTATTTTAATTTAGGAAATCTGTTCCCAAGTATTCCCACGCTTAAATCGTAATGTAATTGAGGTTTGAAATGATTATGTTTTTGTCAAATACTATATCTATTTTGGGCTTCTTGCAGACAATTTGCAGTGTACAAAATATTTATAATTATGTTCCGGCCCCACGACCATCCGCTCAAGAAAAAAGATTGGCCCGCAGAAACAGACCCTGGGTCTGTTCTAACGGGACCTACAAGTTCAGGTTGCGCCTGTGACAGTGCTATCGAGTGCCACCATCTGTTCGCTAACAGATCTCATGGTTTATTTTAGGGATATAATACAATTTCTTGTGGAAATTCTCTGTGTAGTTGTGTTGGAATCCATAGTTTTGGTTGCTTGACTAAGCTAGCAACAGTCACTAAGGGGGGCCGGACCTACAGATATTTAGTGAATGAGTCCAGTGGTCACGTGACTTGATTGGACTTGATCTGCTCTGTGATTGGATGATACAGACCGCAATGCTGAATGGGATGAGTTGTTTCCCATCTAACAACAAACATTCCCACAACTTTAGAGAACGTTCTCTTAAGAATCTCATTAGGGCAGTAACGTGCAAGGACCGTTTCCAAGAGACCCCTTCACTTAATGTCAAACAAAAATTACCCAGAATGTGGTTACCATGTTCTCAGAATATTCAATATTAATGTTCTAGACATGTTTCATGGGAAGGTTGCAACAACATTCCTGTGTCCAGTTTTCTATGGGTTAGGAGAATATTCCATCAACGTCCTACCAAACATACACAGAACATGGCTCTCATGTTCTCAGAATATAAGATATTAATGTCGCTGCTCACCTCCGTTTTGTCAACAAAACAAAAACGATAACAAATGTGCTTGTGGCGTCCAGTGGCACTATTTCCCCCTTCAATCTCAGCTTTAAGTAGTATCTCATTAGAAAAGAAAGGTGTATTTAACCTATTCAATGCCACTAACCTCTGTCCCCCAGACGGAGGCCGTGTGGCTGCCTGTGCTGATCCATGGGGCCATGCAGAACCAGCCTCCGCAGGCCGGCTTCATGGCCTCCTTCATCCTGGAGGTGGACCAGTTCATCCTCACCCCCCTGACCACGGCCGCGCTGGACGCCAAGGACGGAGAGACCCCCCAGGAGAGCCTGGTGTTCAATGTGACAAAGCCCCCCGCCCAGGGCTACATCGCCCACCTGGACGACCACACCAAAACCTGCCACTCCTTCATCTGGCAGGACCTACACGAGATGAAGATAGCCTACCAGCCGACCAATAGTAGTCATACAGGAAGGAGGAACTATGAGGTACTGAGGTGGAGCAATAGAGCTCTTGTGCCCTTTTCCCACCAATGAGCCAAGCTTAGGCAAGTTGAGCCGAGCCAAGGTTCTACTGAGCTGGCCTGCTCGTGAATGAAAAATGCTTCCCATTCCCTTTTATTTTCAACGTCATATTAGAGAGATTGTAGCTGTAGAATGAGTGGATACGTAATATTAAACTAATGCTGTATCTATTCCATTCCTACAGGTTGAGTTCCAGGCTATTGATGGTTCCTATGTAGCCAGCCCACCCATTATGGTTCACTTCTCCATCCGAGCAGCAGAGACGAATGCACCCAGAGTCTCATGGAACATGGGTAACTTCACATCAAAACATCACATTGAATTGCAAAAAAAATACCATCATAAGAGATTGAATGATGCAAACCCATTGAGGAGTTTGTATTTATGTCTGTATTGTAGGCTACTGTATGTGGTATATAGTGGAATGTAAGACATATCAGTACATTGAGTCCACAATGGAAATAAGGTTTTTATTCAGTTGATCCACTTGTGTGGCTGAATTATGTTTTTAAATGGTCAAATAAATCAAATAGAATTACACTGATAAAGACAGGATGTTGATACCAACCTATCCTGGCAGGGTTAGATCTGTTGGAGGGTCAGTCTCGACCAATCACCTGGGAGGATCTCCAGATTGTGGACAGTGACAACATTGATGCTGTCTACCTGGTGGCCGTGGATGGACCTCTGCATGGACGACTCAGTGTCAGAGGTGAGATGTCAGATGGGGTAGGTTCAGTTAGGTGAAACTTTCAGAACATTGCAGATAGAACTGTAACAGAGAACTGTCTTGATATGATACAAATGAAAAATTAGACATTTTCACTATTCAAAGTAAATGACGAAATGTCACAATACAAAGTAAAAGAATGCACAACCAAAACATTTGTTGAATCGTTGATGCACTTCCTTATCACAGAACATTCAGGAAAATAACTAGACATTTTTGAACCCTTCTTTGGAATTCTGTGCTGGTATCTGGAGTGACCTGAAGATTCCCAGGAACGCCTGCCCTTTTCCGCCCTTTTGCTTCCATGTGTTTCCCATCCATTGGGGACGGCGGCGTGGCTCGGGAAGCATATGTGAGGTGGCCTGCATGTGTTTCCTAATCAGGTGTAAAATGGGCCGTCGCCACATTCGCCAGGGGCCCTCGCACACAAAGCTGTCTTCAGCGTGCCGACGTCTGTCCTTCCACTCCAGCGCACGGGGAGACAGGCCTTTGTTTGCACAGGCCCTGAGTGAAGCAGATTGGGGGAGACTTATGTCATTTCATGCCACTGTGCACAAAGAGCAGATGCGCTGTCCCAAGCGCAGACCTGTTTTTTTTTTTTAAGAGAGAGAGAAGACGACAGACAAGGCTAGGGACGTAACCTTTGATGGCTACTTTGGACAGTGAGAGAGAAGTGCAATGCTTTGTGTGGTTTTATTGAGGTTACAGTTGTGGTCTGTATGACTGAGTGGCTTTGGTTATTGTTTTGAAACAATTGTACTCTGTCAATCTGGGCTGTGTAGAAGGCTAGTCCCTTACAGACAGGCTGAGCTGGTGGTTTCTTTCAGTTCGGTAGTTTCCTGTTTGGACTAACTTCAGTTCCCATCGGCCACTGACTCCATCCCATTCCCTCCTGTAGGGCCATCCGATGAACAGCAGCACCTGCTCAAACAACCGTCCCACCCACACCCATCCCGCTATCACTTTAATTGCTGTTTACGTAGTTGTTATTTGGATGGGGGAGGGTCGTTTTTCATACTGATAGACAACCCCCCGTGAAAAAACGGAACCAAAAGTTTTGGCTCCCGTTCTCCCTTATCAGAACCTGTTTGCTCATTTTCTTCATGGCTTCATTCAGTTCAGTGAGAGTTCTGGCCCACCAATACACAGTGTCTCTGGAGGACTTGGCGGACAGAGGGAATTGCTCACCCTTGACCTCCGACTCGGGACGTCGACGCTGGGGAGTGTCAGAGCACGTTTGGTCCAACGCCTTCAGCCAAATGGAAAGCTGCCTGACTGTTCCTTCATACTCCACACTGTCCTCCGACTTGGGAACCTGTGTTTTTTGTTTTGTTTTTGGGCCTGCTGCCCACTGCCACCTTTGGGCCCAATTACCAAGTTGTTTCTCCGTTGGACTTGTAGCCGTTTCCCCCATTTCCCCCGCAGTAAAGTTGCTGCTAATGAGGTTTCGTGCGCGACCATTCATCACTCAATCTGTCTTGTGACCTTGCCCTTCTGTCTCCCTGGCAAGCAGGAG
The DNA here is from genome assembly GCA_030435695.1 of Brachymystax lenok tsinlingensis. Lineage (NCBI taxonomy): Eukaryota > Metazoa > Chordata > Actinopteri > Salmoniformes > Salmonidae > Brachymystax > Brachymystax lenok. Next base: position 9,546,568 of record CM059790.1, read on the forward strand.
TGGGCCATCGTCGCGTTGGGCAGCCGCCACAGCACGCTAGCCTGGGAAGGACGCCATCTTTCCCTCTCTGTTTTTCAGCGACAGGGAAAAGCCTGAGCCAGCGCGTAGTGCCTTTAGGCGAAAGCGAAACTTGTTATTTCCAAATGACAATATGCATCCAACATTAAAAAAATTGCTTATTTGTGAGAAATCATTAATACATGAAAACATGAAGTGACTTTGGCTAGAGTCGGGGATGTCCACCTTAGGGTGCTTCTCATAACACATGTCAAGTATCCAAGTGACCAATTTCCTGATGTACTGTATGGTTAGCCTTCATATGCTGTAGTGGGGTTAATTTACAGTACATGGCACTGGTAACACTTTACTTGACATCCAGCATAATAACAAGTTATGACACAGTCATAACCATGTCATAACAGCTGACATAACTTGTCATAACCTGTCATAATATGGTCATAACACTGTCATGACCCATATGTTTAGACCTGTTGTGACATATATTGCATTATTTTATGACTGGTTTTGACACCTACATAAGAGTGTCAAAACCCCCAAAACCTACCACACAAGGCAAAACATTCCATTACACCTTAGCCTACTTGTCAACAGTATGTTTGTTATTTAACATTTTCTAAAATGAACCATATTAAATTATCATTGTAATTGGGGAACAAATTGATGTCAGACATGCAACTACCCCAATGCGCTGTTGCTGATGACTGGGATGAATGCAGGAGCAGATTTCAGGAGCAGATTTCGTCATAATGCTTCATGACAGTGCCATAAAGTGTATTTTCTGCAAGTTATTTAAAATATGATGGAAAAAAACATGACTGTAAATAATGAATTACAACAACCACAAAGAACTTAGGAAACAAACTTTTAAATGAAAGGAAACTTCATGGCAGGGAAAAAAACACATTTGAATAAATGTGGGTTTTGACACTCTTACACAAATTATAAAAACGTGAGACCTGGTATTAGATATGGTACATACATACATACTGTACATACATACATACTGTACATACATACATACATACATACATACATACATACATACATACAGTATATCACAAAAGTGAGTACACCCCTCACATTTTAGTAATTTTCATGTGACAACACTGAAGAAATGACACTTTGCTACAATGTAAAGTAGTGAGTGTACAGCTTGTATAACAGTGTAAATTTGCTGTCCCCTCAAAATACCTCAACACACAGCCATTAATGTCTAAACCGCTGGCAACAAAAGTGAGTACACCCCTAAGTGAAAATGTCCAAATTGGGCCCAATTAGCCATTTTCCCTTCCCGGTGTCATGTGACTCGTTAGTGTTACAAGGTCTCAGGTGTGAATGGGGAGCAGGTGTGTTAAATTTGGTGTCATCGCTCTCACACTTCCTCATACTGACTGGTCACTGGAAGTTCAAAATGGCACCTCATGGCTAAGAACTCTCTGAGGATCTGAAAAAAAAATGCTGCCAGCATTGCTGCAGAGGTTGAAGGGGTGGGGGGTCAGCCTGTCAGTGCTCAGACCATACGCCGTACACTGCATCAAATTGGTCTGCATGGCTGTCGTCCCAGAAGGAAGCCTCTTCTAAAGATGATGCACAAGAAAGCCCGCAAACAGTTTGCTGAAGACAAGCAGACTAAGGACATGGATTACTGGAACCATGTCCTGTGGTCTGATGAGACCAAGATAAACTTATTTGGTTCAGATGGTGTCAAGCGTGTGTGGCGGCAACCAGGTGAGGAGTACAATGACAAGTGTGTCTTGCCTACAGTCAAGCATGGTGGTGGGAGTGTCGTGGTCTGGGGCTGCACGAGTGCTGCCGGCACTGGGGAGCTACAGTTCATTGAGGGAACCATGAATGCCAACATGTACTGTGACATACTGAAGCAGAGCATGATCCCCTCCCTTCGGAGACTGGGCCGCAGGGCAGTATTCCAACATGATAACGACCCCAAACACACCTCCAAGACGACCACTGCCTTGCTAAAGAAGCTGAGGGTAAAGGTGATGGACTGGCCAAGCATGTCTCCAGACCTAAACCCTATTGAGCATCTGTGGGGCATCCTCAAACGGAAGCTAGAGGAGTGCAAGGTCTCTAACATCCACCAGCTCCGTGATGTTGTCATGGAGGAGTGGAAGAGGACTCCAGTGGCAACCTGTGAAGCTCTGGTGAACTCCATGCCCAAGAGGGTTAAGGCAGTCCTGGAAAATGATGGTGGCCACACAAAATATTGACACTTTGGGCCCAATTTGGACATTTTCACTTAGGGGTGTACTCACTTTTGTTGCCAGCGGTTTAGACATTAATGGCTGTGTGTTGAGTTATTTTGAGGGGACAGCAAATTTACACTGTTATACAAATTGTACACTCACTACTTTACATTGTAGCAAAGTGTCATTTCTTTAGTGTTGTCACATGAAAAGATATACTCAAATATTTACAAAAATGTGAGGGGTGTACTCACTTTTGTGATATACTGTACATACATACATACATACATACATACATACAGTTGAAGTCAGAAGTTTACATACACTTAGGTTGGAGTCATTCAAACTTGTTTTTCAACCACTCCACAAATTTCTTGTTCACAAACTATAGTTTTGGCAAGTCGGTTAGGACATCTACTTTGTGCATGACACAAATAATTTTTCCAACAATTTAAAGACAGATTATTTCACTTATAATTCACTGTATCACAATTCCAGTGGGTCAGAAGTTTACATACACTAAGTTGACTGTGCCATTAAACAGCTTGGAAAATTCCAGAAATTGATGTCATGGCTTTAGAAGCTTCTTCTGATAGGCTAATTGACATAATTTGAGTCAATTGAAGGTGTAGCTGTGGATGTATTTCAAGGCCTACCTTCAAACTCAGTGCCTCTTTGCTTGACATCATGGGAAAATCAAAAGAAATCAGCCAAGACTTCAGAAAATAAATTGTAGACCTCCACAAGTCTGGTTCATCCTTGGGAGCAATTTCCAAACGCCTGAAGGTACCACGTTCATCTGTACAAACAATAGTACGCAAGTATAAACACCATGGGGCCACACAGCTGTCATACCGCTCAGGAAGGAGATGCGTTCTGTCTCATAGAGATTAACGTACTTTGGTGCGAAAAGTGTAAATCAATCCCAGAACAACAGCAAAGGACCTTGTGAAGACGCTGGAGGAAACAGGTACAAAAGTATCTATATCCACAGTAAAATGAGTCCTATATCGACATAACCTGAAAGGCCCCTCAGCAAGGAAGAAGCCACTGCTCCAAAACCGCCATAAAAAAGCCAGACTACGATTTGCACATGGGGACAAAGAACGTACTTTTTGGAGAAATGTCTTCTGGTCTGATGAAACAAAAATAGAACTGTTTGGCCATAATGACCATCGTTATGTTTGGAGGAAAAATGGGGAGGCTTGCAAGCCGAAGAACACCATCCCAACGTGAAGCATGGGGGTGGCAGCATCATGTTGTGGGGGTGCTTTGCTGCAGGAGGGACTGGTGCACTTCACAATGTAGATGGCATCATGAGGAAGGAAAATTATGTGGATATATTGAAGCAACATCTCAAGACATCAGTCAGGAAGTTAAAGCTTGGTCGCAAATGGGTCTTCCAAATGGACAATGACCCCAAGCATACTTCCAAAGTTTGGCAAAATGGCTTAAGGACAACAAAGTCAAGGTATTTGAGTGGCAATCACAAAGCCTGACCTCAATCCTATAGAAAATGTGTTGGCAGAAGTGAAAAAGCGTGTCCGAGCAAGGAGGCCTACAAGTTGCATCAGCTCTGTCAGGAGGAATGGGCGAAAATTCACCCAACTTATTGTGGGAAGCTTGTGGAAGGCTACCAGACACGTTTGACCCAAGTTAAACCATTTAAAGGCAATGCTACCAAATATTAATTGAGTGTATGTAAACTTCAGACCCACTGGGAATGTGATGAAAGAATAAAAGCTGAAATAAATCATTCTCTCTACTATTAACCACTTAAAATAAAGTGGGGATCCTACCTGACCTAAGACAGGGAATTTTTACTTGGATTAAATGTCAGGAATTGTGAAAAACTGAGTTTAAATGTATTTGGCTAAGGTGTATGTAAACTTCCTAACCAACCATAAAATAACGCAATTAATTCATTCAAACTCACATCTCCTCCCAGGTGGTAAAGGCTTTATGTTCCGGATACGGGACCTACAAGAGGGTGTGGTTGTCTACCATCACTCGGACAGTGACACCACCCGCGACCACATTGTCTTCCGCATCACAGACGGGCGCCACAGTATCCGCCACAAGTTCCCCATCAACATCCTGCCCAAGGATGACACGGCGCCGTTCCTTATCAACAACGTGGCATTGGAGGTGCAGGAGGGCGGCGAGGTGCTGGTGGAAGAGTACATGCTGCTGGCCTCCGACCTGGACTCGAGTGATGACTACATCCTGTACCAGCTCCTCACCTTCCCCCGCGCTGGAGAGGTGGTCAAGAAGGCCCACCCACAACAGCCAGGTAATAGGATATCATCACAAATTGTATAGAAAAGCTTAATTGCTATAATTGCCTGGTAACTGATAGTCCAACCCCATAGAATTGGCATTTAAGCAAGTTAGGTTCAACCTGTGTGTGAACTACATTGATTGTGTTTGTTGAGGTCTGATGAGGCTTACCTTAAACATGAGACTGGTAGTTAGCTCTCCTTTTGTATCTACTATCTTGCGTTGAGGAATTCCCGTTCTATGCATTCGATGTCTATGTTGATGACTGGGTTGTGATTTCCTATAGGCGTGCCAGTGAAGAGTTTCCTGCAGAGGGATCTGTTCATGGGGCTGATCTATTATAGACACTCTGGAGAGGAGTTTTTTGAGGACACCTTCGACTTCACCCTCTCAGACAGCCATCAACCCCCAAACCTATCCCACAGACACGTATGTGTGCAAAGATCTAAACCCGATATTCCATATGGCACATTACTGTCACATTGCAATACTTGAAATTGGGGATATTCTAACTAGAAGTCGATGGTAAGGCAGTGAATACAGTGAAAGCCCAAAATATTATCAGAAAAAAATCTTTATTGGATCATATGTCTATATTACAACCCCTTTAAATATCTATTCATCTGAAAACGTTCCGTTTTCCATAAATATTCCATATTCCATTGTGCTGTCCTCTGTGCCTTCCAACCACAACACAGACTGTGGTGATCCACGTTTTCCCAGTCAAAGACCAGCTCCCGGTGGAGGTGGCTGGCAGCGTTCGCTCGGTTACGGTGAGGGAGACTGACGTGGTCTACCTGACCCAGAGTCACATCCACTTCAGGGACGCAGAGCACCCAGACACTGACCTCTCCTTCTTCCTCACCACACCCTGCTTCAGCCCCACACGACCAGGGTACAGTACAACTTTTCTCTCTCTCTCTTTTTCTTTCTCGCTCTCTCTCTCTCTCTCTCTCATAGTCACAGCATGGTTTTTCACTTCATGGACTTTACTGTGGTTGTGTCACCAGCTTAGCTGAGGCCAATGTGTGCTTAATAAATATTGTTTCAGATGTATTGTTTAATGCATGAGGTTTATGACGTTTGAAGGGAAAGTTCTCTTCAAAATGAAAATCATACAACTGTATGCTGGATCACGCCCCAAGCCTAAATTGATGGGAATGATTAGCACTGTCTAACAGAGTGTGTTTGTGGCCCTGATTGCAGGCTACCTGATGCAGGGCGACTATTCTACACAGACAGCACCCACTCCATGAAGAAAGACCCAATGGTCCCTGTGTTAAAGTCATTCACCCAGGTACGCTCACCAATATACTGCACCAATACACTGTCATGCATGTAGTGTGCAGGTATATTCATTTTGATTACAAATGCCTATTATTACTAAACCTCACGCAGCGACATGTGTTGTGTCCGTCAGCATGCAGTCAACCACATGAAGGTGGGGTACATGCCCCCCATCGAGGACATCGGTCCGGAGCCACTGTTTGTCCAGTTTTTGTTCTCTGTGAGTGACCACCACGGTGGAACCACCACTGACCTGCTCTTCAACGTCACAGTCACTCCTGTGGACAACCAGGCTCCTGAGGTGGGGGGTTCTCTGGTCAAGTAAAATATTTATCAACAACAGCATGTTGCACGAAGAAGAAAAATAAAGACAAATGCTAGTCATGAAGGTGAACAGTGTCTTTTATGAACCGCTTTGGTGTTGACAGTCTTAGAACCGTGACATAGACATTGAAACATTTCAAATGCGAAAATCCATTCCACTCGGCATCTGCACCAAACTAATCCTTACCATTCTCTTTCTCTATCAACTCTGTTTCTATCTCCACCTCCATCGATTTCTATCTCGTTATCCTGGACCTCCTCAGGTGTTCACCAACCTACTGAGAGTGGAGGAAGGAGGAGGGGCCTTCTTAACGGAGGAGCACCTATTGGTGCGGGACGGGGACAGTTTGGAGGACGGGCTCAGAGTAGGGTTGCAGACTACGCCCATCCACGGGAAGCTGGAGCTGCAGGGGCGAGAGCTCCACCAGGGTGACACCTTCATCCTCCAGGACCTTAGAGGTCTGCGGGTCAGGTGGGACATATAGTGGCACGATGAGGGGGCTAGACGATAGAGGGAGGCAGCCCGTGTAAGGACTTTGTTTTGTTTGTGGTTAATCACGGCAACCCAATCTATGTGGGTCCATTTTTCTTTAAACCCAACATGTCTCATTGCAGGTACATCCATGATGACTCTGAGACTGTGGAGGACACTGTTGGTCTAACAGTAACTGATGGTGTCAACTCTGCTCATGTGTTCTTACCAGTACAGGTGAGTAGGCTATATACACTACCATTCAAAAGTTTGGGGTCACTTAGAAATGTCCTTGTTTTTGAAAGTAAAAGTAAAAAAAATTGTCCATTAAAATAACATCAAATTGATCGGAAATAGTGTAATGTTGTAAATGACTATTGTAGCTGGATTTTTTTATGGAATATCTACATAGGCGTACCGAGGCCCATTATCAGCAACCATCACTCCTGTGTTCCAATGGCACGTTGTGTTAGCTAATCCAAGTTTATAATTTTAAAAGGCTAATTGGTCATTAGAAAACCCTTTTGCAATTATGTCAGCACAGCGGAAAACTGTTGTCCTGATTAAAGAAACAATAAAACTGGCCTTCTTTAGACTAGTTGACTATCTGGAGCATCAGCATTTGTAGGTTCGATTACAGGCTCAAAATGGCCAGAAACAAAGAACTTTCCTCTGAAACTCGTCAGTCTATTCTTGTTCTGAGAAATGTAGGCTATTCCATGCGAGAAATTGCCAAGAAACTAAAGATTTTGTACAATGCTGTGTACTGCTCCCTTCACAGAACAGCGCAAACTGGCTCTAACCAGAATAGAAAGAGGAGTGGGAGGCCCCAGTGCACTACTGAGCAAGTAGACAAGTACATTAGTGTGTCTAGTTTGAGAAACAGATGCCTCACACGTCCCCAACTGACAGCTTCATTAAATAGTACCCGCAAAACACCAGTCTCAACGTCAACAGTGAAGAGGCGACTCCGGGGTGCTGGCCAATAAAAATAAAAGATTAAGATGGGCAAAAGAATACAGACACTGGACAGAGGAAGACTGGAAAAAAGTGTTATGGACAGACAAATCTAAGTTTGAGACGTTTGGATCACAAAGAAGAACATTCGTGAGATGCATAAAAAATGAAAAGATGCCGGAGGAGTGCTTGACGCCGTCTGTCAAGCATGGTGGAGGTGCTGGGGGGGTGCTTTGGTGGTGGTAAAGTGGGAGATTTGTACAGGGTAAAAGGGATCTTGAAGAAGGAAGGCTATCACTCCATTTTGCAACACCATGCCATACCCTGTGGACGGCCCTTAATTGGAGCCAATTTCCTCCTACAACAGTACAAACTATGCAATAACTATTTACAGAAGAAGCAGTTAGCTGGTATTCTGTCTATAATTGAGTGGCCAGCACAGTCACCGGATCTCAACCCTATTGAGCTGTTGTGGGAGCAGCTTGACCGTATCGTACGTAAGAAATACCCATCAAGACAATCCAACTTGTGGGAGGTGCTTCAGGAAGCATGGGGGGAAATCTCTTCAGATTATCTCAACAAATTGACAACTAAACTCAGCAAAAAAAGAAACGTTCTTTTTCCAGGACCCTGTCTTTCAAAGATAATTCGTAAAAATACAAATAACTTCACAGATCTTCATTGAAAAGGGTTTAAACACTGTTTCCCATGCTTGTTCAATGAACCATAAACAATTAATGAACATGCACCTGTGGAACGGTCGTTAAGACACTAACAGCTTACAGATGGTAGGCAATTAAGGTCACAGTTCTGAAAACTTAGGACACTAAAGATGCCTTTCTACTGACTCTGAAAAACACCAAAAGAAAGATGCTCAGGGTCCCTGCTCATCTGCGTGACCGTGCCTTAGGCATGCTGCAAGGAGGCATGAGGACTGCAGATATGGCCAGGGCAATAAATTGCAATGTCTGTACTGTGAGACACCTAAGACAGCGCTACAGGGAGACAGGACGGACAGCTGATCATCCTCGCAGTGGCAGACCACATGTAACAACACCTGCACAGGATCTGTACATCCAAACATCCCACCTGCGGGACAGGTACAGGATGGCAACAAAAACTGCCCGAGTTACACCAGGAACGCACAATCCTTCCATCAGTGCTCAGACTGTCTGCAATAGGCTGAGAGAGGCTGGACTGAGGGCTTGTAGGCCTGTTGTAAGGCAGGTCCTCACCAGACATCACCAGACATCATGGGCACAAACCCACCGTTGCTGGACCAGACAGGACTGGCAAAAAAGTGCTCTTCACTGACGAGTCGCAGTTTTGTCTCACCAGGGGTGATGGTCAGATTTGCGTTTATCGTCGAAGGAATGAGCGTTACACCGAGGCCTGTACTCTGGAGCGGGATCGATTTGGAGGTGGAGAGTCCGTCATGGTCTGGGGAGGTGTGTCACAGCATCATCGGACTGAGCTTGTTGTCATTGCAGGCAATCTCAACGCTGTGCGTTACAGGGAAGACATCCTCCTCCCTCATGTGGTACCCTTCCTGCAGGCTCATCCTGACATGACCCTCCAGCATGACAATGCCACCAGCCATACTGCTCGTTCTGTGCGTGATTTCCTGCAAGACAGGAATGTCAGTGTTCTGCCATGGCCAGCGAAGAGCCCGGATCTCAATTCCATTGAGCACGTCTGGGACCTGTTGAATCGGAGGGTGAGGGCTAGGGCCATTCCCCCCAGAAATGTCCTGGAACTTGCAGGTGCCTTGGTGGAACAGTGGGGTAACATCTCACAGCAAGAACTAGCAAATCTGATGCAGTCCATGAGGAGGAGATGCACTGCAGTACTTAATGCAGCTGGTGGCCACTGACTGTTAGTTTTGATTTTGACCCCCCCTTTGTTCAGGGACACATTATTCCTTTTCTGTTAGTCACATGTCTGTGGAACTTGTTCAGTTTATGTCTCAGTTGTTGAATCTTATGTTCATACAAATATTTTATGTTAAGTTTGCTGAAAATAAACGCAGTTGACAGTGAGAGGACGTTTCTTTTTTTTCTGAGTTTAGAATGCCAAAGGCTGTAATTGCTGCAAATGGAGGATTCTTTGACGAAAGCAAAGTTTGAAGGACACAATTATTATTTCAATTAAAAATCATTATTTATAACCTTGTTAACGTCTTGACTATATTTCCTATTCATTTTGCAACTCATTTCATGTATGTTTTAATGGAAAACAAGTACATTTCTATGTGACCAAACTTTTGAACGGTAGTGTAGTCTAGGTATGAAAGGAAATTGGAAAATGTAAGGGAAATGTAGAAAGTGCGCATGCCATCTTTCTCTTGCTCCATTGTGGCCTTCTCCCACCCTCCCCCTACACAGATCCTACCAGTGAATGACGAGCCCCCCCAACTAGGACCAGGGCTGCGTGGGGGGCTGACCTGTGAGGAAGGGGGCCGGGTTCAGGTCACTGCTGAGTACCTGTTTGCCACGGATGCAGACAGTGATGATGCCAGGCTAATCTACATGCTGGCACGGACCCCTGCCCGGGGGGAGTTGCAGAGAGGGGGGGTTACTGTGGACAAGTTCTCCCAACAGGACGTCCTGCAGGGGCTCATCTACTACACACACACAGGTGAGGATTAGCTTGATCCCGGATCTGTTTGTGCTGTTTCGCCAATGACTTTAGGACAATGACCATAGGAGTCGACAAGACAGCACAAACAGATATGGGGCCAGGCTAGGTGTGGATCATTGGGGAAAACAATTGGTTAAAAATGCAGATGTTTTATCCATGAGCGCAATCCATAGGTAGCCTGATTTGCAATGGACTCCGCTGAATTAACCTAGTGCCTTCCAACAGAAGAGAGAGAGTTTGAGAGTCAACTCAACTTTTGACTCCTAGAGGTTAAGAGAGGCAAGCCAGCAACCAGAGGGTTGCCAGTTCGAATCCCGGGTCTGACAGGAAAAATCTGGTGGGAAGTGAGTTGGCTGGTATCAAATCCTAGCACTTAACCCCCCACAACAACTGCTCCACGGGCGCACAGTGTGGCAGCCCCCTGCTCCAACCTCCAACCTGCACATGTACATGTGTGTCTTTGGGAGGGGTTAAAATAAAGCAGAAGTCAAATTTTGTTTGGACCTTGTGTACATAAAGTGATCTTAATCATCCCCTTCATGGGTCTATCAACCAATAACCAGTGAACACACTGTTACATACGTTAACTTCCTGTTTTCCTCTGACCAATAGGGGGCGAGATTGGATCCAGTCCCGTGTCTGACTCGGTCACTCTCATCGTGTCGGACGGAGAAGCAGGGGGCATGGACAGCTGTTGCCATGGAGACGCCCTGCCACCGCCCGTACCTCTCCACGGGACACTTCCTGTTTACGACCTCAACGTGACGGTGCTTCCTGTCAACAACAAGGCCCCAGTCATCACCATGGGTAAGCCTCCTTTCCCCACTTTCACTTCATTGTCAGAGAGGGACAATACTGGGATATGGGTTCAAATAGATACATATATAGAGACATACAGTGCATTCGGAAAGTATTCAGACCACTTCCCTATTTCCACATTTTGTTACGTTACAGCCTTATTCTAAAATGGATTGAATTGAAAATGTTACTCATCAATCTATACACATTACCACATAATGACAAAGCGAAAAAACAGGTTAATAGAAATACCTTATTTATATAAGTATTCAGACCCTTTCCTCTGAGACTTGAAATTGAGATCAGCTGCATCCTGTTTCCATTGATCCTCCTTGAGATGTTTCTACAACTTGATTGGAGTCCACCTGTGGTAAATTCAATTGATTGGGCATGATTTGGAAAGGCACACACCTGTTTATATAAGGTGCCACAGTTGACAGTGCATGTCAAAAACCAAGCCATTAGGTCAAAGGAATTAGAGCTCCGAGACAGGATTGTGTCGAGGCATAGATCTGGGAAAGGGTACCAAAAAATGTCTGCAGCATTGAAGGTCCCCAAGAACACAGTGGCATCCATCATTCTTAAATGAAAGAAGTTTGGAACCACCAAGACTCTTCCTAGAGCTGGCCGCCCGGCCAAACTGAGCCATTGGGGGAGAAGGAGGTGACCAAGAACCCGATGGTCACTCTGACAGAGCTCCAGAGTTCCTCTATGGAGATGGGAGAACCTTCCAGAAGGACAGCCATCTCTGCAGCACTCCACCAATCAGGCATTTAAGGTAAAGTGGCCAGATGGAAGCCACTCCTCAGTAAAAGGCACATCGCAGTCCACTTGGAGTTTGCCAAAAGGCACCTAAAGACTCTCAGACCATGAGAAACAAGATTCTCTGGTCTGATGAAATCAAGATTGAACTCTTTGGCCTTAAAGCCAAGTGTCATGTCTGGAGGAAACCTGGCACCATCCCTACGGTGAAGCATGGTGGTAGCTGCATCATGCTGTGGGGATATTTTTCAGCGGCAGGGACTGGGAGACTAGTCAGGATCGAGGGAAAGATTAACAGAGCAAAGTACAGAGAGATCCTTGATGAAAATCTGCTCCAGAGCGCTCAGGACCTCAGACTGGGGTGAAGGGACACCTTCCAACAGGACAACGACCCAAAGCACACAGCCAAGACAATGCAGCAGTGGCTTCAGGACTAGTCTCTAGTGCATCTCCTCCTCATGGACTGCACCAGATTTGCCAATTCTTGCTGTGAGATGTTACCTCACTCTTCCACCAGGGCACCTGCAAGTTCCCAGACATTTCTGGGGGGAATGGCCCTAGCCCTCACCCTCCGATCCAACAGGTCCCAGACGTGCTCAATGGAATTGAGATCCGGGCTCTTCGCTGGCCATGGCAGAACACTGACATTCCTGTCTTGCAGGAAATCCCGCACAGAACGAGCAGTATGGCTGGTGGCATTGTCATGCTGGAGGATCATGTCAGGATGAGCCTGTAGGAAGGGTACCACATGAGGGAGGAGGATGTCTTCACTGTAACGCATAGCGTTGAGATTGCCTGAGGCCTACAAGCCCTCAGTCCAGCCTCTGTCAGCCTATTGCGGACAGTCTGAGCACTGATGGAGGGATTTTTTATTCCTGGTGTAACTCAGGCAGTTGTTGTTGCCATCCTGTACCTGTCCCGCAGGTGTTGTTGTTGTTCGGATGTACAGATCCTGTGCAGGTGTTGTTACACGTGGTCTGCCACTGCGAGGATGATCAGCTGTCCGCCCTGTCTCCCTGTAGCGCTGTCTTAGGCATCTCACAGTACGGACATTGCAATTTATTGCCCTGGCCACATCTGCAGTCCTCATGCCTCCTTGCAGCATGCCTAAGGCACGTTCACGCAGATGAGCAGGGACCGTGGGCATCTTTCTTTTGGTGTTTTTCAGGCCTCTTCAGTGTCCTAAGTTTTCATAACTGTGACCTTAATTGCCTACCATCTGTAAGCTGTTAGTGTCTTAACGACCGTTCCACAGGTGCATGTTCATTAATTGTTTATGGTTCATTGAACAAGCATGGGAAACAGTGTTTAAACCCTTTACAATGAAGATCTGTGAAGTTATTTAGATTTTTATCTTTGAAAGACAGGGTCCTGAAAAAGGGACGTTTCTTTTTTTGCTGAGTTTATATAGATACACACTCTATATCAAGAGAAACATATGAGCCGTATATACTAGAGAGAGACATGTAAAGCTGTATATAAACACATACTAGAGAGAGACGTTTATTGAAACATAGAGAGAGCCATATTTAGACACACTCTATACATGGCTCTAGATCAGGGGTGTCAAACTAATTTTGCCCTGGGGGCCGCATTCGGTCTTCAACGTGGTCCTGAGGGCCGCACTGAAAATTGGCTATATTTCCTCGCCGTCAAAATATACAAAAGATAGTCTATCCATCGTTTTCTGAATTTCCGATACTCCCTGACTGCTGGCTTTAATTTCTGTGATTATTTGCGAGCTTGAGGCCACAAGAAACTGCATAAATATAGGTCCATTATTGTTCTCCACAGATTTCCTTTGTTTTCAGTCATTTGAAAGTATAAGTTCCTTTTCCCCCCAAAAGAAAAAATCAACAACTTGTATTTTGTTTTATTAGTAGTAGTATTTTTACTCCACCTGCAGGCCACATTGGACCCTGGACACCCCTGCTCTAGGTGCAAACAAGGGAATACCTCATCTTTCTTTGTCTTGTCAATGCCGCTCTATGGGGAGCTGGGTGCATGGAACAAGACAAGATTCACCATCACCTCAATTCTATTGTTGTGTAAAGGTTTAACTACTTTGTGATAATCACAATCCCCTTCATGCCGGTAAACACACGTTCAGACCAGTGAAGTAATTTCCCAGTCTGCCCTCTGCTTTGAAGCGAGGAGCTCGGTGGCAGGTGGTAGAACGCATTGTGCTAGCGAGAATCTCTTCATCAGCCGAGCTCACACTCTGCACTGGGAGAGGCAGCAGGGCGAGCATTGTGTCCCCACACACACACACACACACACACACACAAAACACACATGCATTCCTGGGGACGGCGAGGGAACGTCTCTCGCTAGATCCTGAGCCAAGAAGAGGGATTGGACCGTAAAGCCCCCTGTGTGTGACAGGCAACTTTGTGGTTATGAATAGGGAACAGTGACCACTGGGAGAGAATGAGAGGACTAAGGAGGGTGTTAGGAGATGGGGAGTAGAGACTGAAGGTGGCTGTTGTGAGCATGGTGTGTTGTGTGTGTGCACGCGTGCGTGCGTGCATGTTGTGTATGTGTTTGGTGGTGTGTTTCTTTGTGTGTGTGTGCGCGTGCGTTTGTAGGTGAGAAGGGGTTTGTTAGGGCATTTAATGGAAATCCCTTGCTGGGTGTTGTTATGAATTACTGCATGGTGTTGTGGTGTGTTATTGCGTGCAGAGGGCACACACACAGCTGGTCGGGATTATTCTTCTGCTGTGTTGGGGAGGGGAGCTAACGTTAGCGAACTGGTGGGTGCTGAGCAGACACCAATTCCCCCCGAGGGCCACTGGACAAGGAAGGCCTCAGCAAACAAAAGACAGAAAGGAGCATCCCTTGCTCACAAAAGAAAACATGTTAGGCCTCCCTTCTACCCCTCTTGCTGCCAAGATTATCTATCCCCGCCCGCTATACCCCATCTCCACCATCATCAGCTAATTCGCTAATCCCAGCCAAGAAAAAAATGAATATTTATTCTCAATCTTCACCACTGCATAGCAGGCCTACAAAATCCGGAGTAGTTTGCAGGGGAAATGTAGTTGTCTAATTAATTTGCATTGAATAAAGAGACCGCATAAGAGAATTAGCGGAGCGAAACAAAGAGGAATCCGGCTTTGCCTCTTTTCTTGTTTGGTGGACAATGTTGTTGTTTTTTTATCACCTGTATCCCAGACATTTGGTCATTAACTACACACACACACACACCTCATCCCCCCCTTGGATCAGGGTGGATCCTGATCCAAGCCTTCATCCCACCATTGCCCATTCTCCATTCATTATTTATCAGTGCTGTAAATGGGTGCAGACGCCAGCGAGCAGGGGCATGATGGCTTTATCAGCAACCAGGTGGCAGCGTGCTGGCCAAGAGCCGAGAGAGGGAGGGAGAGAGAGCGAGAGAATGTGAGAGAGGAGAGGGAGGGAAGATTGGCATATGTTTAGGAATGGATGGATACATTTACATTTACTGTTTTTCTCTATGATGCCTCTTAAGCTTCTGAAACCATTGCTAAAAATGTTAGAGAATTGCGAGAGAGAATTCCATTGCAATTATTTCATGTGCAATTATTTCATATCATCATTTCATGTGTCTTTCACTGTCATTTCGCTCTGTGTCCCCCTGTCAGGTGACATGTTTGTGGTGGACGAGGGCTCCTCAGCCTGTCTATGTGGGGGAGTGCTGGGGGCCGAGGACCCCGATACGTACCCTGAAGAGCTCCTCTTCCTCCTGGAAAAGCCACCCCTACAGGGCTTCCTGGAGAACACCCTGCCCTCACCAGGCTTCGAGAAGAGCAACGCAGGCCTCAGAGTGGGTCAGTGGCACACAGATCCTTAAGAGTGATAGCCAAATCTATATTTGGGTGGAAGTCCCCAGACCTGTGTCTGAAGGCCCATAGTGACAGAATCAACAGTAATCCGTTGGTCTCTTCTGCCACCTCTAGGAGTTAGCATAATTAGCATCGTCAAAATTCATGAATGCAAACAGCGGTACCGATGTTAGCGAAGCTGCATTGCAAGCAGAAACTTCCTCAAAAACACTTCAAACTAAGTTCAGTAGTTGGTGCAGGGATTATTTAAGTATGCATACTGCTGAAATAATCACTGGAATTTTGTCACTCAAAACTTGAACTATTTCCATATGTACAGTGGTCTCAAAGCCGCAACTGTTTCTGTTTGCTGTAACATGGACAATAAATGTATAATGTATTGCATTGTATTCCATTGGGCACTCGGATTGATTACCAGTTGTGAACAATCTCACCAGAGGCTTGATGGGACTATCAGAGCATTGGAATATTACTGCAAAAAGAACGACATTCTCGCGGGCAAGAAAACATGGACAGGGTCTTCGCGAGCATGGACGCTACCAAACAGTTTTAAGTGTTTTTGAGAAAGTTTTGGCTTGCAATATAGCTTTGCTAACATCGGTACCGCTAATACATTCATGAATTTAGAAAATGCTATTATTATTCTGACTCCTGGCTGTGGCAGAAGTAAACAATGGATTATTGTGGTTTCTGTCAATGTAGGCCTTCTGACACAACTCAAGGTAAGGGGAATTCCACCCAAATATAGATTTAGCATAAACTATCCCTTTAAGCTCTTTAGTCAAAAGGTTAGCCATGGTTAGTTCAAAGTTATCCATGGTTAGTTCAAAGTTGGCCATTAGTTATCTTGCTGATCTACCAACACAAGCTATTATGACTGTTTAAAAAAAGAAAACTTAATCCGTCTCGAAGGACCAATAAGCCTTTTTAACACTTTTTAACAAGCTTTGAGAAAAATGTGTTGTTATCACATTTGAATGACGTGGATAAGGTACTGCCTAGGCCCACTCTTCTCCCATACACTGCTGTTGTGTTCTGTGCACTCAGTCTCAGACAGTATGGACCATGCACGCAGTTAACTCGAAGTCGACAAGAGTACAATGAGAAAAGATTCATTTCTACTCATCCCCTGCTGTGTTGTTGTTGTGTGTTCAGTCTCATTCAGCCTGCTCCACCTCAGAGCGGGATACATCAACTACGTCCAGGCGGAGCACCAGGGGACTGAGCCCACCGTGGACCAGCTGGTGATCAGAGTGAGCGACGGGAGGCACAAGTCTCCCCCCATCCCCTTCTACATCATCATCCACCCCACCAACGACGAGACTCCCTCTCTGACGCTCAGCAACTTCACTGTAAGTCGCCTCACATCCGTCCATCTAACGCTTTTAAGTCTTTGGCCATGTTTGAAATACTTTGGAAAATGCACCCTGCTGTCATCCCACTGATCTGACACGACTTGATGGGTCTAAGCTATGGAGTGGAATCTTTGCTTCGGCATATCCAACCGTGTTAGACCAGTGATTACCTCGAGGAAGGGAGAGAAGGAAGGAGGCATTTTTACAGTGTTCAAACAGGTCCATGGTCTGCGACGGCGCCTTCCCTCTCTTTCTATGATGCCTCCTCCATCTCCTCACGCCACACCTGCTTAATTTCCTTTCTTTCTTTCCCTTCGGATTCGTCCTCCTTTTCCTCATCCCTCTTTTTTCCCCAGGTGATCGAGGGAGGGATGAAGGAGCTGAGTCCGGACATTTTGAACGCGTTGGACTTGGACGCCCCGGCGGACATTTTGACCTTCACAGTATTGGTTCCCCCAGCCCACGGGACCCTGCTGAACGGGATCTATGGAACGGAGCTGAGCCGCTATAAGAACATGGGCCCCAAGCTACTTCTGCAGAGCCTGATAGTACACACCTTCACCATGGAGGAGCTCAAACAAGGTGAGACAACTGAATTTGATGTATATGTCTGAAGCACCACTGTAGCCCAAAAAGTATTTGCCCTTAGGGGACAAACAATGATTTAAACAGAATTGATTTGAATAATCTTGTACAGTTTATGGTCTAAATATTTCAATAAACTATACAGGAGCGTATGGCTTACTGTAGGTCTGTCTTTTGTTCCATGCACCTGGAAGAATTGTTGTGCACGTTATTAACTGCATGGTTTTGAACTATAGTAGGGCAGCAGTTGCCTTCATGTATCACTGTGTCTTCATTTGGTTTAGTGCCATATGTTGACTAGTGTCGTTTGTTAGTCGACGCCTTTCTGAGTTTGAGGTTGTTGGGTTGTTATTCGGGGGGTACAGGCATTCTATCCAACTACAAGGCCAGCCTGCCCCTTCCTCCCCCTCCATTCCCCCAGCCTGGGCTGTGCCTTCCTTCCAGAGGGCTGTGCGTTGTGTTGTCGGGGGTCAGGCCCCTGCTGAACAGATGCTCGAGACAGAGGTCGCAGAGCGCCCGTGGTGCCGCTGCTGCCTCCGCTGCACACGGTCCTTCCAACTGCTCTCTCTCTCTGCTGCTGCTGCCTGCACAATTACCTCACAGCCACTGTGCACTGTGTTCAGTCACTGAGCACACACACACACATACATGCACACACACATGCAAGTGCGTACACACACGTACACAAGCATGCACATGCACATACACACACTCCTTGGCCCAAGCACGTCTCTTCTTCTTCTTCTTATTGGTGTCCTTTAGTAGTGGTTTCTTTGCAGCAATTCGACCATGAAGGCCTGATTCACGCAGTCTCCTCTGGACAGTCAATGTTTAGATGTGTCTGTTACTTGGGCCGCTATCTGAGGCTGGTAACTCTAATGAACTTATCCTCTGCAGCAGAGGTAACTCTGGGTCTTTCTTTCCTGTGGCGGTCCACATGAGAGCCAGTTTCATCATAGCACTTGATGGTTTTTGGGACTGCACTTGAAGAAACTTTCAAAGTTCTTAAGATGTTCCGCATTGATTGACATTCATGTCTTAAAGTAATGATGGACTGTCATTTTTCTTTGCTTATTAAGCTATTCTTGCCATAATATGGACTTGGTATTTTACCAAATAGGGCTTACTTCTGTATAACCCCCCTAACTTGTCCCAACTCAACTGATTGGCTCAAACGCATTAAGAAGGAAAGAAATTCCACAAATTAACTTTTAACAAGCCACAGCTGTTAATTGAAATGCATTCCAGGTACCTCATGAAGCTGGTTGAATGCCAAGAGTATACAAAGCTGTCAAAGGCAAAGGGTGGCTACGTTGAAGAATCTCAAATATAAAATATATTTTAATTTGTTTAAAACTTTTTTGGTTACTACATGATTCCATATGTGTTATTTTATAGTTTTGATGTCTTCACTATTATTCTACAATGTAGAAAATAGTAAAGATAAAGAAGAACCCTTGAATGAGTAGGTGTGTCCAAACTTTTGATTGGTACTGTAGGTGAACAAGGCTTTAGGTCAATCTGTTTGTTTTGGCTTCTTCAAAGACCATAGCAATAGTGAAAATTGCCAGTGTGTTTGTGTGATGAGCCCAATTTGATACCGCTGCAAAAACGAGTGGGAAATATGATGCGCTGAGAGCACTCCTTTTTCGCAACAACATATTACAGTTTCTCATATCGACCACATTTAAGTTTGTAGTAGAAATACGTCAATGTCTCTACCCTAAAAACACACATTTACACACGTTGCTACTCTATTTACAACGTGACTGAACACCCCAGCCCAAAACCCCAACAAACTGTCCTCCCGTTCACCCTCTCCCACCGTTCTCCCATCCTCTCCCTGACTCTTCCCCTCTTGGCCCCTATCTGCAGGAATGAGGATCATGTACATGCACGATGACACGGAAACCCTGAAGGACTCGTTCACTGTGCAGCTGACAGATGGCCGCCACACAATCCAGGGGACCGCTCACCTCCGTGTCCTACCAGTCAACGATGAAAAGCCCCGGCTGCTAAAGTAAGGATAAGAAGAACGCCCTGGGAGGAACACTTGGAGCCAAGAAGGGGATAAGGGAGGGTTGGCTGAGAAAGGGAAGGGAGGTGGAGGAAGGGGTGGAATGAATGGTGGGAGGGAGAGAAGGGAAGTTGGGGATGGGGTAGGTGGAGGATTGGGACAGAAGGAGGGTGGTGAGGGTGGGGGTATGGACTCGGGGGTCAACACACACAACCTGTACAGCACATGTGGCGGGTGCGGGAGTACGTTTAATCTCCCTGTGTCCCCCACTCGAATGAGTGACTGGGAATCAGGTTACATCCTTGAATAGGTCCTCCTCTGTCCTACTCTGTCCTCCTCCTCCTCCTGTTTTTCCTCTATTTCTCCTTAGATCAGGAGTTTTTTTGAATCAGTGCGTTGGCATGGGTCGCAGTCCATAAAGGCCGCATAGGCAGAAGTAATGTGGCTTTTTGGCAGACGCCCACTTCCTTGTTTGCGGTGCCCTGGTGGATGGCTCTGACAGGTCTCTCCTGGCCCATTGTTCCATGCCAGGCAGCAGGGGGAGGGAGGGGATCTGGTGTTGTTGACGTGTGTTCAGGATGAGGACTCCTCTGAGCGTGCTAGGTTTAGGGAGGCTAGGGTGTTAAGGGCTCTGTGGCCCTAGCTGCATGTGTCTGTCTCTGTGGCCCATAGTGTTTGTCCTTCTCTCTCTGAGCTGGGGCTCCTCAGTTGACTGGTGCTTGTCGGTACTGCTTGTAGAGAGCTGTACTCATTTTTACTATTTTCTACATTGTAGAATAATGGTGAAGACATCAAAACTATGAACATATGGAATCAGGTAGTAACCAAAAGAGTGTTAAATCAAAATGTATCTTATATTTGAGATTCTTCAAAGTAGCCACCCTTTGCCTTGATGACAGCTTTGCACACTCTTGGCATTCTCTCAACCAGCTTCATGAGTTAGTCAACTGGAATGCATTTCAATTAACGGGTGTGCCTTGTTAAAAGTTAATTTGTGGAATTTCTTTCCTTCTTAATGCATTTGAGCCAATCAGTTGTGTTGTGACAAGTTAGGGGTGGTATACAGAAGATAGCTCTGTTGGTAAAATACCAAGTCTATGTTATGGCAAGAACAGCTCAAATAAGCAAAGAGAAATGACAGTCCATCATTACTTTAAGACATGAAGGTCAGTCAATGCGTAACATTTCAAGAACTTTGAAAGTTTCCAAAACCATCAAGTGCTATGATGAAACTGGCTTTCATGAGGACCGCCACATGAAAGAAAGACCCAGAGTTACCTCTGCAGCAGAGGATAAGTTGATTCGAGTTACCAGCCTCAGAAATTGCAGCTCAAATAAATGCTTCACAGAGTTCAAGTAACAGACACATCTCAACATTAACTGTTCAAAGGACAATGAGTGAAATCAAGCCTTCATGGTCGAATTGCTGCAGAAAAACACTACTAAAGGACACCAATAAGAGATCTGCTTGGGCCAAAAAACACAAGCAATGGACATGAGACCGTTGGAAATCTGTCCTTTGGTCTGATTTGAGATTTTTGGTTCTAACAGCCGTGTCTTTGTGAGACGCAGAGTAGGTGAACGGATGATCTCCGCATGTGTCTACTGTAGATGTCTTCACTATTATTCTACAATGTAAAAAATAAAGAAAACCCCTTGAATGAGTAGGTGTACCCAAACTTTTGACTGGTACTGTTTACCTTCCCCTCCTTTGGTCCCCAATGTCTCTGTGGCCCTCAGTGTCTTTGCTGGGGATTGAACTCTCTAATAATGTCTCTCTCTCTCGATTTTCTTCTCTCTTTCTCTGTCTCTGAATAGCCCCTAGTATGTTTCTTTGTGTCTCTGTGGTCCTGACCATATCGTGTATCTTCTCTGTCAGAAATGCAGGAGTGGAGGTGGACTGGATGGACAGGAGGGTGATCTCCAGTGTGGTGTTGGAGGCAGAAGACCTGGACACTCCTACCAGTAAGCTCTACTACATCCTCAAAGCTGGGCCCAGGTTTGGCAAGCTGCAGGTCAAGGTTAGTGCAAATCAAAGTCCCTCTTTAAATGATACCCAGAAGATATTTATATCAAAATATGTATAACGTTATATATACAGTGGTTCTTCCTTTAAAAGTTTTGAGCTTATGCCACGATCGTTTGTGGTAGATGGTGGCATTCTGTCATTGCACCACACTACCACAAGGGGGGAGTTAGAACGCTGATCTATCGGTAGTCTAAACTGTGACAAAAAATGTACTCTCTGTTCGTAAAATTGACAGCTGTGCCATATAGATTGCAAAATAGTTGGGAAGAGATTTTTGATGTACCGATTCCATGGCACATGGTTTATGAATTGACACGCAATCTTCCGTTCCTCCGGAATGCCCTAATATTAAAAACAGTCATGCACTCTCTCCGTCGCCCACACGTACTTTAAACATTTGGATAATAAAGCATTTAAAGGCTGACATTGGTTGATATGAATACTTCTGACAGCCAAAATTGTAACTCCACCCATAACTTTTGGACTTTTAAACATTCCCAGAAGGCATGGATTATTATAACCTACTACAGACCTAAAACCTATGGGTGCAAACAACGTTTCCATGATGTGCTATTAGCAGGACAATAGACTCTTCAACTTTTACAAAAGGATAGCTTGGCTAGGTGTGAAATTCTATATTTTTATAGAATTTTTACATTTCTAACTACAAACATCATGCAACTGCAAAATGTTGTGTAAAGCATATACTGTACAGTATTTCTTCATCAACATCTTTATGCTTCTGTTAATATAATAATCATAAAAATACTATTTAAAAAATGCAGATGTTTATTTCAACTATCAGCAGGACAATAGACTCTAGCCGAGTTTAGGGACTTTAAATATATTAATGGATCCATAACGAATTACTATGGGAATAAATATCACTGAAGCATGGGGACTGGTCTTGATAAATCCTTCAGATTTTTATTTGGAAATATTTTTGCTCTTCACTATCACAATATTAAAAACTTTCAAATGCATTCATGAATTAAATCGCTTTAGCTGACATGTTGCGGTTCATCTGATGAAGGTGCACATGGGCCTATTTATATAATGAATATGAATTCTAAGGCCAGAAATGATTAAATAAAAAGCATTAGACCTCTCACTAAAGGCTTCAGTCATACAAAAGTTATACTTAAATCCAAACTTGTTCAATAATGGCCTTTTTCCCTTTAATCAGATTACAACAGCTCACTTTCGGTTATTTGAAAACAAAATTATTTTCTAAATTATTTTTAAACAAGCCATAGAAAGTTGGTTGCAATTTCAGTTTAATCCACCATAAAAGACAGAACAAATAATACAACAAATATTGTGGTTAAACTCAAATATACTCATTGATTAAAAAGTCTTTATTTTTCGCCCTGGAGGCATTTTGAAAACATGTTTTCAACCACTTGTTTTTCACAAGGGCTATTAGCAGGACAATAGACACAATGTGGTCCCAAAAACACCTCTCTGACATAAGGTACAGCATATCTCTTGATGAAGTCATTTAATGTCTCGCCAGCTTTGATCCATGCCTGGGCCTGCAGCACGCAAAGTTCTTTGTTTGTCCGACAAATCATTGGGTCGAAACTACAGAACAGTACACAAAATATATATATATATATATATATATATATATATATATATATATATAAAATGTGTAACAGAGCCTTTCCATAAGTCTACTCAAGTTTCTTCAGTCTTCTGACTGATTAGAGCGATGTTAATGTTGTGCGGTGATGCCAGCAGATTACAGATGGCCTTTGCCGATCGCCTATTATCTTCAACCATCAGTGAGTCGATGGCTTGAATAGTCTCGCTGGAAATGGAATACAATGTAAAAATGTGCAGCATACAGTAAAGACCAGCAGTCGATTTATTTCCGCATTATTTTTAGCATTATTAGGCCTACTTTACAGTATTGTAGCCTACTATACCTGTTCATTTTCCTGGGTTTTCGCGTTCGGCTTAACACAGGTGAATAGCACCGTCCGTGACCATAATCCCCAAGTCTAACAGTATTTTACCGACATGTTTAATTATTCAAGGCTCTTTTCTCTTCTCTGTGCTGGAGTTTTTTATAGAATACAAAAGAAGCCATGAAACCTTGATGGGCTATCAGCAGGACAAGAGACTCTTACCAAGTCCACCAAATACATTGTTTTCTAACCACATCTGGAAGGATCCATAACAAATAACGAATCCAAAACCCTGATTGTTTTGTTTTTTGTTTTTCTTGGAATAGAAACACCATAATATTAATCAAATTAATTTAGCAAAAATTCTTAAAATCAATCCCATATACTATGTTCTTAAAAAAAAAAAAAAAAAAGTTTGAAATTCTCTAGTACAGCCAATATTAAAAACAATGCTTCTCAAAGATGCCCTCTGGTGGTCAAACTAACATTAACTAGCATTATTGGCAATAATGGCTGACACTTAAATAACGTGCCATAGAATTCTGCGGCAGCCCGCAGGCTGTGCTGCAGTACGACACAACTTTTAAAGGAAGAACCACTGTAGCGTCCGCAGATACATCTGATGTTACCCTCGTAACCTACATCTGACCAAGTATAAAAGTAAAATTGGAGTGTGTTTGTGTGTCCTCTTCCCTTTGTGCAGACAGAAGCTGGCTGGACAGACATTGGAGCGGGTCAGAACTTCACCCAGGAGGATGTGGAGCTGAACCGCTTGTGGTATGCCCACACTACTGGCACCGGGTTCAAAGGTCATGACAGCATCCGTTTCACCCTCAGTGACCTAGACAACGAGTCCCCTCCTCAGAGCTTCTTCATCTCAGTACACACCATCCAGAAGGGTGAGGAAAGGACAGCCTCATGGACACAGTTTCATTATTACGATTAGTGTGCTTGCTGAAATAAGACAAACAAGCACACACATTTTTTTGTCTGGAAATGTGTCTTTAACATTTTGAGGTGTACCATCTCTTCCTCTCTGGACGAGCCTCTTATCTGCATAATGTAACTACTTTATCAATCACATAACACATAGTCACATATTGTCTATACATATAGCATTACGTAGTACTTGGCTGGCAAAGAAAAAGGTAAATAAATAGGTAAATTCAGTCACTGAACCTTTCCTAGACAGGTTACAGCACTCAGCTACACCACTACCCAACAGTATACCACAACAGTACACCTTGCTAACCCACCAAGACACAACAACAACCTGGGTGGAGCACGGCACGGCAGCCATTTTGTGCCTCAACGCACCACACATGCATCAGCAACGTCCCAAAACAAACTTTCTCCAGCCACTGCGTCTTGGCCATGTATAATTGAATAGGTGGCTTTCCCTATAGCCAGGACAGCTTTTCCAGTTGGGTGAGCATGACATGCGAGGCGGGGAGAAGCGAGGAGAATTGAGGAGAGGGAGTGCAATCAGTGGTGCGCTTGGCGTTCTTGGCTTGGTGCCCTCTGATCCTGGAGGAGCGAAGGTGAGAAAAGCCCACCCACTCGGCACCGCAGGAAGAGCCACCTCGGAACGTGAATAATTGAAGGATGTAGGGAGTGAACAGATGTAGAGTTTTGGTTGCCTCTGCGGTTCTCTTGTTGTTGTGTTGTCGTCATCATTTCTCGCTCAAGTCACTGCCAGGCTATTACTGAAAACAATCCATTCATACAGGTTTTTGGTACAGTTCATATTGTGCTAGCCTATCGACAGTCCCTGATATAGGGCACTAACATGCTTTATTGGATGTTTATAATACACTTTATCGATTTTTAAACTCAGAAAGTAAAAAATGAAGCCTTGGTACATTTAACAGTATAATAGATACAAAAAGCTGCTATTGCTTGACCTAAATGACTATTCTCCTGTGTCCAGGTGACATAGTGCTGGTCACCAGGCCGGTCACCCTGATGGAGGGGGAGCGGCTCATCCTGACCACAGACATCCTACTGGCTACGGACGGGGCTGCCAGACCGGGGGAGGTGCTCTACACCGTGTCCATCCCGCCCAAACACGGACACGTCCACGCCATCCAGCGTCCCGGAATGCCGTTCCTCAGCTTCTCCCAGCTGGACGTGGCAGCCCAGCGTGTGTGCTACACCCATGACAACAGTCACACGGCTGAGCAGGACTCCTTCAGGTCAGACTGACACGTTGTAGTATTTTGTTTCATTTTGTATTTTTTTGTTGGACATGCAAGACTTAGGGCAGATACAAACATTTCTTGGAATTGTGTATTATCCATTTTCTTCAGACTGACACATTAGTGGAATATTGGATGATTGAATTTAAAGCTTTATTGTTCATTCAGATTTAATTAGATGTGTGTTTGGCTCAAATTTCAGGCACAATCATGAAACAATAAAATAATAATATCTCCTTTTGACTTAAAAAATATGGCATAAAATGACTGACACATCACATCACCAACACAGTGCCTGCCCAAAAAGTATCACACAAATTCGGACAGGGTATTTGAGCATAAAAAGAAGCTCAGAAAAAAAAAAAAAGTGTGAAGAGATGAGAGCTCTGCTACAGTATGTTATGTGCCTCTTCCAGCCAATTTGGCAGGAGGCTTGGGTGGAGAGAGAGATGGCGGGCGTATGGCTGACCTGTCCTTTCCTCTGTCTGCTCTCCTCTCCGTCCCTGGTGTGTCTGAGGACGCTGGTTTGTCACCCAGAAGCCTGGCACACACAAACACACATACACAGAGAGAGAGCCTGGCTGTGTTTCACCTCAGGGTCAGCTGGGAGCTAGGAGCCTTTCTGCAGCCAAGCCAGCCGAGGTTGAGAGGAGATGAGAGGGGGGAGCACTTTAGTGGGCGCACACACACTGCCAATGCTCTCTGCCAAAGAGGGAGGTGATAGCCGTCCAGCATGGGGCAGTAGTACTGGTATTTCTTAACTGACACATTGAACCCAATAGAGCAATCAGCCATGTTATCCACCCGCTTCTCAGCACTCAAATACAAACTGACCACATCCTTAGATCCAAAGCATCCATCTATTTAACTGTGGACTATTTCTACTGGGTTCTACTTGGTTCTGGTTAAACCTATGTGTAGGAGTGTATCTGACCAGCTCCACGCTGTATTGGTGTGGGATACAGAATGTTCCATTTGGAGGGGGACTGGTGGCAGTGTGTGATGGCAGCGGTTGGCGCCTCAGATGGGGCCACACCTGAGCACACACCTGTGCGTCAGAGCAGGGGCCTGGCTCAGGCCCCAGGCAGAAGGTGTTTTCTATGCCCCCCTCTTCTGGTCACCGTGACAGCGGATGATGAATGGGCATTATTAGGAGAATGATAACGCCGGCTGGCATCGGTTGCCATGGCGGCCAGAAAGGAGTGTACAGAGTACAGACAGGCATCTCTGGGAACAATTACCTAGCAAATATGGGACGGTAGAGATGGCAGATGTTGCACCGGTTTGGCTTAGAGAGGGGGACCTGTGTGTGTGTGTGTGTGTGTGTGTGGTGGCCAGTGTGTTGTTTGTGGTGGCTGGTGGAGCCTAGGGCAGTTCTCAGCTGCAGGGCTGTGTGTGAGAGGCAGATTGACTTGGCAGAGGGTTGAACGAGGGCTAAAATCTGTCCACACACACCACTGTCCCCATTTCAGTTCCAGTGCATTGTCACTGTAGCATGTGGTGAGCCATGGACCGGTCTGTGAGCCCACAACAAGACTCACCCAGCTTGAAAATGGGAAAGGGGCCCTTACGATTGATTTAGTGCCTTTTTAAATTGGATCTGTAATAATAGCTAGCCTCATCATGGGTGAATAATGTGATGGATTTTGTGTTTTTGAATCACTTTGAGATTATATTAATTTTGGTAGTTATTTTTCAATGCTATAGCTAATTTAAAAAATATATATACTTTCTATCATACAGATCGGGTTTGCCAGTGGCATCATGCAAAAATGGCCTGATTACTTCTCATTAAATTTGCACACTTTCCCCATCCATCTTTTGCTGTTATACAAGCTGTCCACGAGTTGGCATCTGCCCTTTGAACTGTACCTCTATCTCCTGTGTTTTCATGGACACATCACCGCAATAGCCCACAGCAAAACCACAAAACCCAACTACGTACCTATATACACCTAACTACAAGCCAATAACCAAACTTCATCCATCCACTTTTCCGTTTCCTCCCCACAGCTTCGTCGTCACCAACGGCATCAGCTCCCGCAGCGGCTCCCTGCACTTCACCATCGAACACAGTGACCGGATCCCGCCGTCCCTCATCCGCAATACCGGCCTCCAACTGACAGAGGGAGCGGTGAAGTCCATCACACCAGACCACCTGGAGCTCACCGACCCAGATACTGCTGTGGGGAACCTTACCTATGCCCTCACCCAGCCCCCGCAGTACGGCAAGCTGCTCCTCAAGGGGTACCCACTGACAGTACCCCGTTTTACCCAGACTGATATCAACAACATGGACCTGGCTTACCAGCACTACCAGGGCAGCCTGGCCCAGATTGACAGGTTTAGTCTGATGCCGTCTGATGGTACTAACAGAGGATACCTGGAGTATGGACAGATGAAGGAGGAGCCGCTGGTCTTCACAATACAGGTGGGCTTTACTGGTTTTTATTCTTCACCAAATCTTGTATGCCAGGGACGTATTCTGATATTTTTTTCACTTATTGGTTTTTTGACCAATCAGATCAGCTCTGAAAAAGATCGGATGTGACTGGTAAAAAGGTTGAATTGGGTTGCCTGTGTGAACGCAGCCCAAGTGTCTCAGAATATAAGCGCTGATCTCGGACCAGTTATGCCTTAAAGATCATTATTATACAATGCTCCCTCACTCCAGTCCCGAACTGCTTTAATCAACTCTTCAATCAACTCTTAATTTCCCCCTAAAATCTTCTAATTTTGATTTCCTTCTTGTTTGTGTACTGTAACTCAGCTTTTAGCTGTGAATGTGTACAAGCTGAAATAAAACTTACTATAATATACACTGAGTGTACAAAACAGGAAGAACACTTTCCATGAGATAGACTGACCAGGTGAATCCAGGTGAAAGCTACTTATTGATGTCACTTCTTAAATCCACTTTAATCAGTGTAGATGAAGGAGAGGGGACAGGTTAAAGAAGGATTTTTAAGCCTTGAGACATGGATTGTGTATGTTTACCAT
Organism: Brachymystax lenok tsinlingensis; assembly: GCA_030435695.1. Classification (NCBI taxonomy): domain Eukaryota; kingdom Metazoa; phylum Chordata; class Actinopteri; order Salmoniformes; family Salmonidae; genus Brachymystax; species Brachymystax lenok. Next base: position 9,575,237 of record CM059790.1, read on the forward strand.
TCAGAGGGTAAATGGGCAAGACAAAAGATTTAAGTGCCTTTTGAATGGGGTATGGTAGTAGGTGCCAGGCGCACCGGTTATGAGTGTGTCAAGAACTGCAACGCTGCTGGGTTTTTCACGCTCAACAGTTTCCCCTGTGTATCAAGAACGGTCCACCACCCAAAGGACATCCAGAAAACTTGACACATCTGTGGGAAGCATTGCAGTCAACATGGCCAGCATACCTGTGGAACTTTCGACGCCTTGTAGAGTCCGTGCCCCGATGAATTGAGGCTGTTCTGAGGGCGAAAGTGGGTGCAACTCAATATTAGGAAAGTGTTCTTAGTGTTTTTGTACACTCAGTGTATATGGACATGAAGGACCTGATCCTAGATCAGCATTCCTACTCTTAGACGCGTTGTGAATATGAACCCGGGCTTCTAAACATATAGTGTCACCAGACATACAGTACACAGATGTACTAAACGTTTGCAGCTTTTATTTGCAACGGAAATAAAGTATGAGGGAGAACAAAATGTTAGGAAAATAAAGTGATGAAAAGATTAATAATATCCAAAGTGCAACTATCAATCATGCATTTCTACTTCCCACAAGCAATGATTTCACCATGAGCTATCTTTGTAGTGGTATTCACTCAGACAGGGAGAGAGGGGAGAGTTAACCCAGGCCTCCCTACAGTATTGCATACTAAACTGTCAGCCTGCTGGGCTGTTGTGGCCAGGTGGATGAGGCTGCTGCTATGGCACTGTGTTCCTTGTGGCTCCCCTCTCCTGTGGCCCGCCACGCACTCACATATTCTAGAGCTGAAACGGTCAGCCAGGCGGATAACCTGCTGGCCAGCACACCCTGCCCTGGGCCTCAGTTGGTGTGGGTGGGGGGTCATAGTCAGGCACAGGTGAGGCAGCCTGGCCAGCAAATGTTCCCTTCGGTCTAGCGGGACTCTCTGTCAGTTGGCTAGAGCCGCGCTACGCCACCATGAGCCAAACAACGCGGGTCCGCTCCTCTCAATGCTCAACCTCTGGCCCGCTTAAGACTGTACTATGCATTCAGTACAGTAGCACTAGCATCATAAATAATATCTACAACAGACCTCACAAGTGAAGGACCTCAGAGGCTATAGTACAGGTAGTGCATGATAACAAGTTGTGTAAATAACTATCACTTATATCCTTTATATATTAGCCCTTATTGCTCTCTAATTGTTCTCTGTATGCAATCAGAGAGGACTTTATTTGGGCCAAACATGTCATAATTTTGTCAGTCTGATATTTTATAAAAAATAACGTACCAGAATGCAATACGCTTTTTTTTGTAATTGCACCAATGAAGACTTGCTGTCTCCTACAGTGGAATTAAGATACTCACGACCAACGGTTCCTTTGTCATGAGACATAATCAGAGCTCCCTCTTCTGGCCTATTGATAGAAGTGCGGGTGACAGTACATTTACTGTGGTCACTATCGCTGGTCATGGAGACCCACACGGTGTGCAGGTTTTTGTTCCAGCCCAGCTCTAACACACTTGATTAAACTAACCAGCTGATCACCAAGACCTTGATCAGTTTAATCAGCTGTGTTTGGAGCTACAGTGTAGTGCGCACGGCCCAGTACATCACCCAGTACATCCTGCCATCCAGGATCTCTATACCAGGCGTGTCAGAGGAAGGCCCTAGAAATTGTCAGACTCCAGCCACCCAAGTCATAGACTGTTCTCTCTGCTAATGAGCACGACCTTGTCCACCTCTAGGTGGCGCATGTAGACAGGACCCCCCCCAGCCTGGTGACCAAGAGGATCCCAAGTGCAGTGGAGAACCTCTCGGGGGGACCAGGGGACAAGCAAGGCATCTACATCACGTCACGTGACCTCCAGGTCTCTGACCCCGACAGTCCCGCCCAGGAACTGGAGTTCACCATCACACGGCCACCTCACTTCGGCTACCTAGAGAACTCCCTCACCGGTAGCTCCTTTTCTTCGAATTGAATCAACTTTATAGATAAACAGAAAGGAAATTAGATGAATTATTACAATTTTTGGTGATTTAAAAAATAATTACTTTAAATTAACTTAATATACTTACCTGGGTATGTTGAGTGAGAGGTGGTAGGGTTTCAGGATATATGTTCAGTCAAATATCTAGATTGTAACATGTACTATACCCCTTTCTTGAAGGTACAATCTGTGGATACAAAACAAGTCTTGGTGCCATTTGAAAGTACAGTACCTTACATGAAATGAGCTACAGTAGTAGTGAATACATCAGGGTTCTAGTAAAGTGTTCTGTAGTCGATGTGTGCACTGTGCAGTGTAGTGACAGCTTTTTCTCTGTTCTTTGGGTTTGCCTAGGGGCGTACATCAAAGGACGCTTCACCCAGAGGGATTTGGAACAGCGCGCCGTGCTCTATGTCATCCCCACCGACATGGAGGTAACAGGGGACAGCTTTGAGTTCCGTGTCACTGACCCCGCGGGAAACACCATGCTGCCTGAAACGTAGGTTTTATTCCATTGGTACATACAGTATTACCTCAACTACCTCGTACCCCTGCACATTGACTCGGTACCGGTACTTCGTGTGTATAGCCTCGTTATTGTTATTTTATTGCGATATCATTATTTTTTGTATCAAATATTTTCATACTTTTTAATTCTGCACTGTTTGGAAAGGGCTCGTAAGTAAGCAGTTCGATACAAAAAGGTTGAGAGACACTGTTTTATACTACATAGATGTATTTGGAGGTGGGCACTTTCTGTGCACAGTTACAGTGGGTACAATAGACCGATTCACACACAGCTTAGAATCTTCCCAAATGTCATGACTGATACCATATAAAAAATTACCTGTTCCCAGATCTGTATGTACTGTATGTCAATGGTATGACAATGATAGTCAGAGTTGGCTAAAGCACATACAGATGGGACCAGGGGAAAATAAAGACGAGTCTAGCCACGCTTGACCTCTCCTGTCCACTCTTGACCGCACCTGTGGCCTGTCTTGCAGGCTGGAGCTGACGTGGTCTCGGGTGGAGCTGTCGGCTACGTGTTACCGGGTGTGTGAGAACGCAGGCATGCTGCAGGTGCAGCTGACGCGCAGTGGGAAAAGCATGGACCCGGCCTACATTGCTATTCAGGTACAGTAGAGTGGTGTCCTGAACACAACTCACACCAGTCAACTGAACAGCCAAGCTGTGGACTAGAGCAGCTAGGGTCAAGGGTTAGCAATCCTACTCACTCATATTGAATTGACCTTGAAAAACAATGTCTGGTGGTAAAGTTGTATAAGTTGAATTGAATGGGACTTGAATCTAAGTCTAAGAATGTCAACCCCTCTTTCTCTGTTTTCAGGTGGAAGATGGCACTGCCAAGGTGGGGAAAGATTTCACCCACAGCACGGCCAGTCTGATCCAGTTCGATCCAGGTCTGTGATGATCCACATCAAAGGGTGGCCAACCCTGCTCCTGTGTGGGATGTGGGGGGGTATAGCTGATATAGCTACCTTGATATAGCTACCTCCTCTTCTATCTCCCTGTATGACTGATTAGGAGTCAATGTGAAAACCTGGAACATTTACCTGAAAGACGACGGCCTGGAAGAAAACCATGAGATGTTCACAGTGATTCTGAATGCCCCCAAGAACACTGTTCTGGGTCAGAGGAACTCAGCCAGTGTGGAGATAGTGGATCCTAGAAGAGGCGAGTTAAGAATGATACAGTGATTGGTTATATAATACAGTAGGCTGAGGGCTGTGTTCTGTACTCTGTACTCTGACTTGCTGTAAGCCTTCCTAGGCAGCAGAGAGTGCATGTTGGCTATGGTTAATTGGAACATTTGATAAACTGATGCAGAGTGATGTTTAAATGTCATGCATGTGTGACGTCTGCGTTTTGAGCGTGGGGCGTCTGCATGACACAAGACTGTGTGACAAAGAGGCCCTACCTGAATGTGTCCAATAAGTACACTAATTTGTTTCCTCTCTCTTGTTGTACTTTACTGGACATAACCCAGGGTCATGTTCATTAAGCACCGAACGGAAGAAAGCAGACTGAAACAGGAAGGAACTACGTGGAATTGTCCAATAAGAAACGCTCATTTTTATTTTCCACTGCAAAACAGTTTGAAATGTTTTCCATTGTTTGCCCTAATGAACATGACCCTGGTTTCTCTGTCGCTCTGTCTTGCATTCTCCCTCTACAGGAATGTGCGACCCAGAGGACCTGAGGGTTGAGGAAGATGAAAAAGGATCACCTTCAACCGCTCATGTCCCCCAGTCCCCACAACTAGAGGAGCACGTCACTGACATTGAAACAGACCTGCTGTGGGAGAGCCGCCCCCATCCACCCAGGGGGGACGTGCCAAACCGGAGGCCCTTCCTGGACTATGGGGATGGAGAGGGGGAGCCCCAGGACCAGGCTACTCAGATTCAGAGCCAGGCAACCAGACAACTCAGACTGCAGGGCAGCAGCAACAGTAATAGCAACAGTCGCACGGTGAGCCTCTGAGTTTCACAAAGTACTTGATTGGAGCCCAGCACAACAATTACAATCAACAACACAATGATTGATATTCAAATGATGTCGGCGGAAGAGAGTTGTCGAAACCAGACATAAACTTGCCATTTACTATGGATTGGTTGTAGAATTTCTCCTGAAGGGAATATGTCAAATTAAACATAGTGGTTTTATGAATAGTGCCAGCATCTATACTGCATGTTAGCTATGTCTCTCCTCTGGGATTATAGGTCCTTCATTCAGGTGTCAAGAGAAAAAGTGAAGAGAAAGTCTGGACGGTAAAGACTTTTCTATATACTGTAAACCTCCCAACTTTGGTGCACTTGCTACCTAAGTGCAATATACCTTTCCAGTCCAAATGTCTGAACATTGTTTTGAATTTCTCATGATAATGGCATGCTCTGGTTTAGTTCCCATTGCCACAACAGGGTCAAGCTGCATTTATCAGGAGTTGACCTTATGTGTCCCCACTCTCCACTAGTTCCATGCACTCACCCCACTGAGACTAGAGGAAAGGAGGCTGCCGATTCCAGAGCCCATTCCCCAGGTGCACCCGGACCTCCAGGTGATCCCCATCTGGAGCTGGTCTGGCCACAGGGAGTTCCTCCATGAGGTCAGGGTGGGGGATGCCCCCCAGGATGATTCTCCTGTACCCTCGCCCAAACAACACAGGGCTGGTCGCCAGCGCAAGGTGAGGGCATTGATTTAACTAAAGGGGGGCTGGGTGCAATGTTCCCTCTAAACTGCGCGTAGCCTCGAGACTGCCATGCAGCTCCCCCAGGACTGCTGCACAGAAATATCAGCCCACAGAGAGAAGCACGAGATTGAAATTCATTCAACTTTCTAGAGCAGTGGTCACCAACCTGGTCGATCGTATTCCAATGCATTCCTAGTCGATCACCAAACATTTCTGTAAAAAAAACAACGATAAAGCATTGTGTTCCTATTTGTTTAAAAAAATTCTCAGGCTGCTAACGGTAAGTGCACCCGATTCAGCTGCCCTGCGAACCGGATATGTGAACGGTTGCCATTTTGAACCATTTAAGTGTCTGAAGATACAAACTCTGCCTTCCCGGCGGGCCCGGAGAGCAAATCAAGTGCACTATAGGTCTACCGCTCGCCAATCGGATGGCTCAGATTACCGTGTCTGCAGTAACGTAGCAGGCGTAAAAGAAAGCTACAGCAAAGTTGATACTGTGAGATTTCAAAATGTTTAAAACCATGACTAGAGAGAGTCAACGAATACAGCAAAGTTCTTACTCAGCGCCGTCAACACTTTGTATTCAACACTTTTTATATGAAGTGCACGTTCTTCCTATTTCCACAGCGCTACAACAACCAGTGCAGCAGTAATGAATGAGTAGGAAAGTGTATCTATAGGCTTGCGTTATTATTAACGTCTTATTAACGTCTTTTTTAATATCAAGGAATATTTCACTTTCTCTGTTCATAGGAGTGACAACCTGAATTTGTGCATGAGGCAGAAATAATGTGTTGCGACTCGAGTTTTGCCATCAGCTGGAAGAACCTCTTTGGTCGGTGTCAGTGGAGGAAAGGGAGAGCGGAGGGACGTTGAGAGACGGAATTGTTCAAAGCAAAAAAGATATACTTGCTGTAGCAGTTTTCCACAGATCCATACAGATACGGCCTACTCCGTCCAAACCTGGACGACGCTGAGCAAAATGTGCGCCGCCCTATGGGACTCCTAATCACGGCCGGTGTTGATACAGCCTGGAATCAAACCAAGGTGTCTGTAGTAACGCCTAAAGCACTGAGATGCAATTCCTTAGACGCTGCACCACTCGGGAGCCCTTGCCTCCAAACTACACTTCCGCTACACTTTCTGAGTTAGGCTTATACACAGGTGTTTGGAGCATGGTAGATAGTTACTGAGCACAGGTGGTCACATCTTGTCTTATGTAAACAAGCGCTGTTACATGAAGACTCGAGTTTTGCCATCAGCTGGAAGAACCTTTTTGGTCGGTGTCAGTGGAGGAAAGGGAGAATGGGTGATGTTGAGAGACAGACCCTCAGTCTGCTGCTCTCTCCCTCCGCTGAGACTGACCATGAGATGCAGGCCCCATCAGATGCAGGCACCATCAGCCCAGTAAAATAAAAAGCTAATTATTTAAATGTATGCTCACTCAGCTGTGCTTCACAAGTAATACAATAACGGATCTATTACTGGTGTAATCATATGGCCTAACTCAAATTAGATATATATCTTTTTTTAAATGGCCCGAACAACAATGTATTGGCAGGGTGCGATTCAAGTAAAGCCAATATGCGGTAATAATGTATTGGCAGTGGTGTGTATTCATGGATGCAAAGGGAAGCCAGGCTTCCCAATTTTTTTTGACCAACAATTACTTTTTTTTAAAACATTAAATTATTTCTTTCATCTTTCTGTTTCATAATTTTCCTTCAATTCGCAAGAGGCTGAATGTATCTTGTGTTGTTATGTGTTAATAACATTTAGACTACGTTACCCAGCAGGCTAGGCGGGGGGTCACGTGACGGTGGTTGAAGAATGCCTTGCATGGCTTAAGAACGGAGTTTGCTAGCTGAAGTATATGTTCATTAAAAAGTAGTTAAACCTACGCCCCGGTTTGCCATTATATAAGGAACAAACATAACATGGTGTCAGATTGGTCGTCGCTATGACGAGACAGAGAAATGAAATGAGTAACTCTGAAAATGTCCACGAAGAACATTGAACATTCTACCACAAGTGACGTGAGTAGTCGAAGACGCTAGCTTGCAAGAGCGCGGGTAACGAGCCGCAGCAGCGAGAGCGAGGCTGCATTTGAATCTGTGGACGAGCAACATACTGAAGTAGGAGAAATTGACACTGTTCTGGTTTTCCGTCATGGATAGGCTTAGTCCTCCTACTCCTATGCGGTTAACAGGCAATTTAGCTGACAATTGGAAACGTTTCAAGCAGAGATTCAATATCTACCTAGCAGCCAGTGGAGCAGGGGGAGATGATGACAAATTGAAAGCTTCCATTTTTCTGCACGTTCTTGGAGAGGATGCATTGGACGTTTACAATAGCTTTCAACTAGACGAGGCAAACTTGACATTGACTGTGCTAATGGATACATTTGAGGAGTACTTTGTACCAAGCCAGAACGTCACGTTTGAGAGATACACGTTTTTCTCTCATGATCAGAAACAGGGAGTCAGTTTTGACCAGTATTTGGCTGAGCTGAACACACTGAGCAAAACATGTGAATTTGAAAATCTGAAAGACTCACTAGTGAAAGACAGGATAGTCTGTGGCATACTTGATAATGGACTCAAGGAGAGATTGCTGCGTGAGCTAGATTTAACTTTGGAGAAAGCAGTGAATATGTGTAGAGCAGCTGAAACCACCAGAAAACAAGCAAAAGAGAGAAATCAAAACACTACATGTGGAAAATGTGGATTTATCCACAAGCCAAAAAATTGCCCTGCATATGGCAAATCATGTAACAACTGTGGGGAAAAGAATCATTTCTCAAAATGCTGCAAAGCTGAGGCTACAAAGAAAAAGGTTCACAGTCAAGGAGGAGATTGAAGAATTCTTTGTTGATTCTGTTGAAATATGCAATGCAGTAAAAGATGAATGGATTGTGCCATTGACTGTGAATGAAACTATAATACCATTCAAGCTTGATACTGGAGCACAGGTAAACCTGTTGTCGCTGGATGACTACAAAACACTGAAGGTGAAGAGCAAAATACACCCGGTGAAAATTAAGGTTACTGGTTATACTGGGGAGAATGTACCAGTCAAAGGAAGCTGCATAGTAACTTTACAGCACAAAGGAAAACAGTTCAGAGCACAGCTGCTGATTGTGAAAAAGAGTGTACAGCCTATTCTAGGAATCAATGCATGTGAAAAGCTCAATTTGCTGAAAAGAGTGTATGTAGTGACATCACAGACTGAAAATGACCAGGAATCGCTACTGGCTGAGTATGAGGATGTGTTTGAGGGTCTTGGATGTTTACCAGGAGAACACAAAATATGTACCAATGACAAATTTACTCCAGTTGTGCATGCATGTAGAAAAGTTCCATTTGCATTGAGGAAAAAGCTCAAGGAGGAACTCGGATGCATAGAAAAGATGGATGTCATCACAAAAATGGATGAACCTACAGACTGGGTAAGCTCACTGGTTATTGTGGTGAAAAAGAATGGCGATCTCAGGATATGTCTAGACCCGAGAGATCTCAACAAAGCAATCGAGAGAGCACTTCAAGTTGCCAACCAGAGAAGAGATAATGTCGCAGTTTGCTGGAGCAAAGTGGTTCAGTAAGCTTGATGCCTCATCAGGATTCTGGCAAATGAAGCTAGATGATGCAAGCTCAAGGCTATGCACATTCAACACACCTGAGGGCAGGTACAGTTTTCTTCGTCTACCATATGGGATTCTCTCAGCGCCAGAGGTCTACCATAAGACAATCCACATGATCTTCGAGCATATTCCTGGAGTGGAGACCATGATGGATGACATCATCGTCTGGGGGGCCACAAAAGAAGAACATGGCCTTAAAGAGTGAGACAAGTGCTGGACCTGACACGGAAGGTCAACCTAAAACTAAACAAGGACAAATGCGAGTTTGGTGTGAAAACACTTACCTTCGTGGGAGATGTACTTTCAGAGGATGGAGTCAAACCAGACCCGAGGAAAACATCAGCCATCAACAACATGGAGCGCCCGAAGAACAAGGACGACGTGAGACGCTTCATGGGCATGATCACTTACCTTGCAAAGTTCATACCTCAACTGTCAGCACAGTCCGCTCCACTCAGATGTCTACTGGAACAGAAAAATGAATGGGAATGGTCCCATGAACAGGAAAACTGCTTCAAAAACCTAAAGAAGACAATCACAGAAGAGCCAGTGCTCAGGTTCTATGATCCAGAGAAAAGCACAAGGATTTCTGCAGACGCGTCACAGTTTGGCCTGGGAGCAGTTCTTCTGCAACAGCATGATGAAACATGGCAACCTGTCGTATATGCGTCCAGAGCCTTGACAGGCGCAGAGACAAGGTATGCACAAATAGAGAAAGACCTACTGGCGAGCACATAAGCTTGCGAAAGGTTTAACCAATACGTCTATGGACGAGACTTCGAAGTAGAAACCGACCACAAACCATTGGTGTCTTTCATGTCTAAACCACTGAATGATTGTCCAATGAGAATCCAGAGAATGTTGATCAGACTGCAAAAGTATGATGTGAAGATGATCTATACCCCGGTTCATGTTCGCCGCCGACACTCTTTCTCGAGCAGTCGACAAGAAAGAGAGCTTCGACACACAGAAAAACACTGAGATTCAGGCCTACGTCGACATGATCGTAGCATCACTTCCTGTGTCTTCTGAGAGAATGGAGCAGATCAAAAGAGAGACCGCAGCTGACCAAACAATGACAGAGTTGAAAGAAACAACACTGATTGGATGGCCCGCACAGAAAAACTGTCCAAGGAGAATACAGGATTACTGATTATGTGCAGAGCAGAGCTCACTGTTGTAGATGACATAGTGTTCAAAGGCAACAAGATTGTCATTCCCATGACACTACGCAAAGAAATGCTACAGAAAATACATGAGGGCCACTTGGGTGAGGAAAAATGCAAACGACGAGCACGAGAAGTAATGTACTGGCCTAGAATGAACCAGGAAATCAGCCAGACCACTGCTTCATGTGAACTGTGTTTGGCGTACAGGCCAAAGCAGCAAGCAGAGCCGCTAATGCCTCATCCAGTACCCAACAGACCCTACTACAAAGTTGGAGTTGACCTTTTTGACTGCAATGGCAAAAGTCACATTGTTGTTACCGACTACTACTCAAACTACCCTGAAGTAGCAACACTGCCAACTACCTCCAGCAAAGCTGTAATCACATACCTGAAATCAGTCTTTGCAAGACATGGGGTTGCGTCTGAACTGTACTCAGACAATGGTCCGCAGTTCTCAAGTTCAATTCCGATCGTTCGCTAACGACTGGGGATTCCGACACAACACCTCCAGCCCCAACTACCCAAGGTCCAACGGTTTAGCAGAGAGTTCAGTCAAAATTGTTAAAGGTCTGATGAAAAAGGCACACGACGGAAAGGAGGATTTCCTAAAAAGTCTGATCTACCGCAGCGCACCGCTGCAGAATGGACTTTCACCTGCACAAATGTTGATGGGATGTCGCATCAGAACCAACCTACCCATCCACGAGGACTTGCTGACACCCAGAGGTGCTCACAAAGTCAAACTCGTGAAGGAAAAACAGAAAGACAAACAAAAACAGCGACTCGACAAAAGTGCAAGACACTTACCTGAACTGAAACCTGGAGATCAGGTACGACTCCGAGACATCACTACAGGAACCTGGATGCAGCGAGGGTGTGTGCAGAGAGAAGTTGCACCGCGATCCTATGTGATCCAAACGGAGCATGGATCACAACTGAGACGAAACAGAGTGGATCTAAGGCTTCAGCCATTCACTCAAGGGACTGAGGATTACCAGGAGGATACTGCTGAAGCGTCAAATTATTTCAGAAATGGACAATTCAGTCAGAACACCCTGACTGACAACGAACTGACTGACAACGAATGCTGTCCAGCTGTTACAGGAAGCACTTCAGCAGAACGACCAAAAAGGACTGTCAGAGCCCCTGAAAGGCTTATTGAGAATTGCTAAAAAGAAAACAAATGGAGACACTATAGAGTATTGTTGACTATATTTAGTTGAAAATAATAATACATCAGAATATGTTTAATGCCTCTTAAGTGATGAGAGCAATGTAAAAAAAAAAACAAATTGTGGATAAGAAATGTGTGTTATTGAAAATTGCATGTTATGCAGGTTGAGTAAAGAAATGTGATGTGACAGGTGTTGGTACATAGAAAAGTAGTAATATTTTAAAGGAAGGAAGATGTGTTGTTATGTGTTAATAACATTTAGACTACGTTACCCAGCAGGCTAGGCGGGGGGGTCACGTGACGGTGGTTGAAGAATGCCTTGCATGGCTTAAGAACGGAGTTTGCTAGCTGAAGTATATGTTCATTAAAAAGTAGTTAAACCTATGCCCCGGTTTGTCATTATATAAGGAACAAACATAACATATCTAACAGGAGAAAGCATCCGAGCGAGCGAAACAGCGCCCCCATCTGTCTCTTTACGTGTAGGCCATCTATCTGATGCTGTCTGGTCCAAAAGAGTATGACATTGTTTCCGCCCCTAGCATTGAATGCAAGGGAAGCCAGCAAGCATCTGGCCTCCCTTGATAAAAAAAGTATACATAATGAGCCAATCAGCATTGAGCTAAACTAAGCGAGCTCAACTGGTGAATGGTCCTGGCGCACCTAAAAAAAAGTGTCAAGGGAAGCCAGCTTGGATTTGGCATCTCTCCTATCAAATCCTATTGAGAGCATACGTCATTGACAGAAAAACTTGAATTGTTGCATCTCGTTGCATCTTGTTGTCTCTTTCCTAAATTAGCCATGGATGGAGATGGGGATTTGGACTCATGGTTTTACTTAATTCTCCGTACTGGACAATGATTATAACGGTTCTGATCCAACCATTAATTCATACATTCATACACTGAGAGGATGGAAGTTTAATATGTAGCTAGATGTAGATGGCTAATGTCAACTAGCTAACGTTGCCTATGAATGGAAGTTAGGCTAGAGAGCAAACATTTTAGCTAGGTAGCCTAGGACAACAAAAAATGAAAGCGGGTACTGTATGTGTAACCGGTGTGAAATGGCTAGTTAGCTAGCGGGGTGCGCGCTAACCGAGTTTCAATCGGTGACGTCACTCGCTCTGAGACCTTGAAGTAGTGTTTCCCCTTGCTCTGCACAAAAGCCCACTGCGAATTTTGTGGCGCGATGGGTAATGATGCTTCGTGGTAGGCTGTTGTTGATGGGTGCAGAGGGTCCCTGGTCGAACCCAGGTAGGGGTGAGGAGAGGGACAGAAGCTATACTGTTACATATGACAGAGTGATAGACCATTTCGTCAACATGAAAGAGAGGAGGATGGCATTGGCTTTAGGGTGAGTTAACAAGTAGGGTGAGTTAACATGTTTTTCTACTTGCACGAATGCACACACACACATGCACACAGAAATCAGAACCTGGACAGCCACATAATATTTAGCTTATGTTGATTGGACTAAATTGTTTTTGGTATCTTTTAGTTGTCACTGTGTTAGACTAAACAGAGGTGATTTGATGATGTTAAAATTGTGCTGGAATAGTGGAGGCCGCTCCTGTTTTCTTTGCGACTTGCGGTAACCCTCTGTGGTTTTAAATCAATAGTTGTTTAGGGGTCCGAAAATGTTGGAAACATTAACTTGCTTGACCATGCTGTAGGTCATGTAACTGTCTGTTACTGTACATGCAATATTCTTTGTGGACTTCACTGGACAGAGGTTGCTATCTGGTTTTGTGATAAAACAAAAGGTGTGGTTGAATGTATTCTGCCACTGTGTCTTCTTATTGTCTCAGCCTTTAGGCCTATATATCACGGTCGCAAAGCAAATGAATTAACCGTTTTTTTAGAGCAAACAATGCAATTATCACAACACAGGTTGTAATATGGCTTTTTTTGGCGGGGTGGATGGCTTGGCTTCCCCAGTAATTTTACCCAAGCACCGGTACTGATAATGGATAGTAGATAGATGGCGCCGGAGGAGATGGCTGACGTTTTATGGGCTCCTAACCAATTATGCTATTGTGTGTGTGTTTTTCAGCGTTATCGGGAACTTATTTTGTACATAATGTTTCTGCCACCGTCTCTTATGACTGAAAAGAGCTTCTGGATATCAGGACAGCGATTACTCACCTCTTACTGGACCAATTTTTTATTTTTTAAAAAATGTACTTCAGACACCCGACAAGGCCCAAATCCCGTAATTCGCATGAAGAAGAGCTGGAGATATTGGGGTCGTAGGTCGGGGTGCCCTGTAAGGAGTGAGTAATCCCCCTCTACCATCAGTCCTATTAGCCAACGGGCAATCATTGGATAATAAAATGGATGTGCTCCAATCAAGACTATCCTACCAACGGGATATTAAAAACGGTAATATGTTATGTTTCACCGAGTCGTGGCTGAACGATGACATGGATAGCATACAGCTGGCTGGGTTTTCGGTCTATCGGCAAGACAGAACAGCTGCCTCCGGTAAGACAAGGGGTGGCGGTCTGTGTATTTGTAAATAACAGCTGGTGCACGAAATCGAATATTAAGGAAGTCTCGAGGTAAGCTGTATCCCACAGTATCTCATGATAAGCTGTAGACCACACTATTTACCAAGAGAGTTTCCATCTATATTTTTCGTGGCTATATATTTACCACCACAAACCGATGCTGGTACTAAAGCGGCACTCAACGAGCTGTATAAAGCCATAAGCAAACAAGAAATTGGATTACAGGCAACATCCGCACTGAGCTAAAGGGTAGAGCTGCCGCTTTCAAGGAGCAGGACTCTAACCCGGACGCTTATAAGAAATCCCGCTATGCCCTCCGAAGAACCATCAAACAGGCAAAGCGTCAATACAGGACTAAGATTGAATCGTACTACACCGGCTCCAATGCTCGTCGGATGTGGCAGGGCTTGCAAACTATTAAGGACTACAAAGAAAAGCACAGCCGCGAGCTGCGCAGTGACACGAGCCTACCAGTGATCACGCTTTCCATAGCCAATGTGAGTAAGACCTTTAAACAGGTCAACATTCACAAGGCCGCAGGGTCAGACAGATTACCAGGACGTGTACTCCGAGCATGCGCTGACCAACTGGCAAGTGTCTTCACTGACATTTTCAACCTCTCCCTGTCCGAGTCTGTAATACCAACATGTTTCTAGCAGACCACCATAGTCCCTGTGCCCAAGAACACTAAGGTAACCTGCCTAAATGACTACAGACCCATAGCACTCACGTCTGTAGCCATGAAGTGCTTTGAAAGGTGGTAATGGCTCACATCAACACCATTATCCCAGAAACCCTAGACCCACTCCAATTTGCATACTGCCCCAACAGATCCACAGATGATGCAATCTCTATTGCACTCCACACTGCCCTTTCCCACCTGGACAAAAGGAACACCTATGTGAGAATGCTATTCATTGACTACAGCTCAGCGTTCAACACCATAGTGCCCTCAAAGCTCATCAATAAACACCTCTGTCTGCAACTGGATCCTGGACTTCCTGACGGGCCGCCCCCAGGTGGTAAGGGTAGGTAACAACACATCTGCCACGCTGTTCCTCAACACAGGGGCCCCTCAGGGGTGCATGCTTAGTCCTTTCCTGTACTCCCTGTTCACTCATGACTGCACGGCCAGGCACGACTCCAACACCATCATTAAGTTTGCTGATGACACAACAGTTGTAGGCCTGATCACCGACAACGATGAGACAGCCTATAGGGAGGAGATCAGAGACCTGACTGTGGTGCAAGGACAACAACCTCTCCCTCAACGTGATCAAGACAAAGGAGAGGACTACAGGAAAAGGAGGACCGAGCACGCCGCCCCTCTCATCGATGGGCTGTAGTGAAGCAGGTTGAGAGCTTCAAGTTCCTTGGCGTCCACATCACCAACAAACTAACATGGTCCAAGCACACCAAGACAGTTGTGAAAAGGGCACGACAAAACCTATTCCCCCTCAGGAGACTGAAAGGATTTGGCATGGGTCCTCAGATCCTCAAAGGTTCTACAGCTGCACCATTGAGAGCATCCTGACAGGTTGCATCACTGCCTGGTATGGCAACTGCTCGGCCTCCGACCGCAAGGCAGGGTAATGCGTACGGCCCAGTACATCACCGGGGCCAAGTTTCCTGCCATCCAGGACCTCTATACCAGGCCGTGTCAGAGGAAGGCCCTAAAAATTGTCAGACTCCAGCCACCATAGTCATAGACTCTTTTCTCTGCTACCGCACTGCAAGTGGTACCGGAGCGCCAAATCTAGGTCCAAGAGGCTCGTAAATAACATACCCCCAAGCCAAAAGACTCCTGAACAGCTAATCAAATGGCTACCCAAACTATTTGTATTAGTCCACCTGGCCGTGCTGCTTCTCCAGTTTCAACTGTTCTGCCTGTTTTATGAACATTTTAAAATCTTGTCCATGTTCTGTTATAATCTGCACCCCGGCACAGCCAGAAGAGGACTGGCCACCCCTCACAGCCTGGTTCCTCTCTAGGTTTCTTCCTAGGTTTTGGCCTTCTAGGGAGTTTTTCCTAGCCACCGTGCTTTTACACCTGCATTGCTTGCTGTTTGGGGTTTTAGGCTGGGTTTCTGTACAGCACTCTGTGACATCAGCTGATGTAAGGGGGGCTTTATAAATAGATTTGATTTGATTGATTTGAGGTAAATATTTTTTTTTTTGTCTTAAAGGGGCAGTGTAGAATTTTGAGACAATCTTGAAAAAGCTAAGTAGGCAAAGGGTAGAATACTTTGTCTGATTCACTGTAATAATGGTATGGGAATAATAATGCATTTTATTTTCTAAAGTGGTTTCTTACATCAAACAACACAACAACATTTTCAGTCACCTTGTCTGAAGGACAAGTGGATAAACAGGTTAATATCAAGCCTACGTTGAACACCACATTGGCTGCTACTGTAGGCTCCATTGTTTTTGATGGTAGGCCACTCTGATAGGCCTACATAATGATCAAATAGCCACAGTAGCCTACTTGGCCGCTGTTAAAACTAACTTAAAGCAGGTACAGCCTCAGTGTTCACAGTACACGCTCGCTGGAACTTGCACAGCACTTTCACAATTGTCAAGTTTGCACTCAGCAGACCTGAAATTTGCTCAGTACCGGAAAAAATGGAGGGAACATTGGTTGGATGTTTTGGAGGAAGACACACTGGAAACGACCAGAAGAGTCTTAGTGTAGTTATAATCAAATAAACTATTCCTATGTAGGTCAGTCTCGAGACCACATATTGAGTGTCTCGGTGTCTGATACATTTGTACTTGGTCTCAGACAGTGAGGATTCATAATTTCTTGCCGAGACCAGCGGAGTAAAAAATTCTTCCATTCAGTCAGCGCATAAAACCGCTTTGCCAGGCCAAATATGTACACTCCTTTCTTGAAACATGAATATCTTAACAGCCTTTATATCTATTATAGACATGATTGCTCAGTGGCGATCCTATAGGCCTTCAGTGTGTGACAGGTTTGTGTTTCTGAAAGGACAGCAACCGTAATACCAGCGCACTCATGTAGCAGTGTACTTTTTCTAAAACACAAATGGCGATTGTGTAGGCTACTTTGTACATGATTTCTCTATTGTACTACATAATTCATAAATCGGGGATTAAGAATTGAGTACATGCAATGCCCACTGAAAAACTACACCGCTGTAGTGGAGGGTATACGCAGGTATAAACCGTCATACCCACTTTTCTTTTTCAGTGGGCATTGCATGTACTCAATTCTTAATCCCTACTGATGCGTATCAAAGTAGTGTAGTGGATGTATTACGATTTATGTATTATGTAGTACAATTGTGTTACCCTAAACCAACAAAAACTGAAGAGATTAAATCAGAACATCTTTGAAAATAACAATATAGTTATCATAATTTGTATATTATTATAATAATTATTGTATAAATCCTTAGCCCTTCCCATTGTTCCCTACTGCGTTTGGGTTAGTAATAATTTGTAGAGTGGCTGTATTTACCCTCGGTATGCATTTTTTCACTATTCTGAATGTCTAGAGAATCCATATGTTGTTCTGAAATATGAACACAGAAATACTGGACATTTTGAACTCTTACTACGGTGGTGATTTGGCAAAATTGCAATCATGGTCTTGAATTGGACTCGCATTTTTCTTGACTCGGTCTCAGACCCCTAGTCACCCTCCCGGTCTCTGTCTTGACTCGGTCTCTCCCCCCACCTCCGGTCTTGACTCAGACTTGATTTGCTCTGGTCTTGAATCGGTCTCGCTTTAGGTGGTCTCGAACACAACACTTTTTTTAGAACATCCATTCATTCATTCATTCATTCTCTCTCTTCTTCCCTGTATGGCCTAGGCTGGGAAGTCAGTGAGCACTTTCTGCCCCATGGGTTGGAGCCACTACAGGAGGCACTGCTACATCCTGAGCCCTGGCGTGGCCAGCTGGAGCAGTGCTCAACGGGCCTGCACCTTACTGTAAGGAGAGCTGCATGACATGTACTACTTATGGGCCCAGGTCAAAAGTAGTAAGCTACTGCTATATAAGGAGTATCTTTAGTAGCCTCTAGCCATTCTGTTGGTTCTGGAGGATAAGTGACCCGCAAATGCATTAACTCTACTAATGTTCTGTTTCTAATGCTCTTTCTAAGGTTTGACAGCAATCTAACAAGAGTCCAGTCGAAAAAAGACATGGCGTGGTTATGGAAATTTGCTGGGAAACAGGCCTTTTGGATCGGTAAGGGGAACATTGCTACATTCTCTGTTCGCAAATTATCTTACAGCAGAACAGTTGTATTTTTCCTGAATACTTGTTTCATATGTTTACAGGCCTGTCAGGCAGCCCGGGACATTGGACCTGGACGGACGGCAGATCCCTGTCATTCTCCAGACTCAAGAGGGACCGAACCCAAGAGCAGCAGCCCGAGAGTGCTGCCTCTAGTTCCACATGTGTGTTAGCCGAAAGCCAGAAAACATGGACACCCATGACCTGCACCACGGCACCAGAACGCAGATACATTTGCTCATCGCCAGCACAGAGTCACTGAAGAGGAATGTGGATTACCACACTTAAAGGGCAATACCAACACAAATATTGGCAATATTTTATTTGGGGTAGTGTGCTATAGATGTTTAACTACAGTAACTAAGCACAAGCTGAATCATTGATAGCGTCAGCTGGTATTCCAGGGTGGTTGAAGGATAGATGGCAAACCTACTAGTTATTGCATGTCAATAGAGTTTATTCATCATTTGAGAATCAAAATATCACCTGTAACGGACTATCCAAATAAAGTGAGACCCAAATATACTATGGAGTTATTTTATGGATGAAAATGTCAATGTAACTACATTACCCTTCAGACAAAAGATAAGCCATATACTGTAAGTGGGCACTATTCTAGGGGGTGGGTGGTGTTATGAACTCAATTACTGCAGTACTACGTTGTACTTCAGTTCAAACACCGAAAGGTTTCAGTTCTTAAAAAAAAAGATGGGCTCTGACATTATTTACAGTTTACCTTGAAGCTGCTCTGTAAATTTGTTCATAATAAAAACCTTCAATCTTCTAAAATGTTTTTCCCATTGCTACTATTCTAACATACTCTGTGTATTTATGTGCCGTTACTGATTTTGAGATGAAAACTAACTTAAAGCAGGTACAGCCTCAGTGTTCACAGTACACGCTCGCTGGAACTTGCACAGCACTTTCACAATTGTTAAGAATGCAAATATTTTATAAGATTGCTTGTTGTGTTGTGACTTGGGATATTTGTGGATTGAATTAAAATGCTTAAACCACTTGATTAACAAAAACATGTAGGCATATCCATATAGTTATATGGGCCTTTCTCATTTACTGTGTTGGACACACAGAACAGGTCCTCGGAACGATTTGTAAGTATGCAGTGTTTCTTCACGGCGCTTTATTTATGTGCGACAACGACGAAGGAAATATGGCGGCGGCCATGGTGCAAATGTCTTGTTTGTACCGTGGGATGCTAGCGGTCAGGGCAACTGGAATACGACCGCTCATCCCAGGACTGGTGCCGTCGCATTTTAGAGCATTTTCTGTGAAGAAAGAGAAAGAGCCGGAACTGGAAGACAATCCATATTATCATAAATATCAGGAAAAGATCAAGAAACTACGAAAGTAAGCGCAAAGTCAAACGCTAGCAAAGATTGGTGTGCTAACCCCACTGGATAATGAACAGGGAAATGAAATACCCAGGTGTAACAACCATGGGCAAGAACTGGTGAACGCTGAGTATTGCCTACTGTGTTAACTAGCTATGTATGTATAGTTGAAGTCGGAAGTTTACATACACTTTAGCCAAATACATTTAAACTCAGTTTAAGCATCCCCACAACATGATGCTGCCACCCCCATGCTTCACAATTGGGATGGTGCTCTTCGGCTTGCAAGCCTCCCCCTTTTTCCTCCAAACATGGTCATTATGGCCAAACAGTTCTATTTTTGTTTCATCAGACCAGAGGACATTTCTCCAAAAAGTACGATCTTTGTCCCCATGTGCAGTTGCAAACCATAGTCTGGCTTTTTAATGGCGGTTTTGGAGCAGTGGCTTCTTCCTTGCTGAGCGGCCTTTCAGGTTATGTCGATATAGGACTCGTTTTACTGTGGATATAGATACTTTTGTACCGGTTTCCTCCAGCATCTTCACAAGGTCCTTTGTTGTTCTGGGATTGATTTCCACCTTTCACACCAAAGTATGTTCATCTCTAAGAAACACAACGCGTCTCCTTCCTGAGCGGTATGACGGCTGTGTGGTCCCATGGTGTTTATACTTGAGTACTATTGTTTGTACAGATGAAAGTGGTACCTTCGGGTGTTTGGAAATTGCTCCCAAGGTTGAACTAGACTTGTGGAGGTCTACACATTTTTTTTTCTGAGGTCTTGGCTGATTTCTTTTGATTTTCCTATGATGTCAAGCAAAGAGGCACTGGGTTTGAAGGTAGGCCTTGAAATACATCGACAGCTACACCTCCAATTGACTCAAATGATGTCAATTAGCCTATGAGAAGCTTCTAAAGCCATGACATAATTTTCTGGAATTTTCCAAGCTGTTTAAAGGCACAGTCAACTTAGTGTATATATAAAAGTGTATATATAATACCTGGTCTCACGTTATAATTTGTCTTGTGACGTGGTTAACTGGGTGTGATGTGTATCATAGGCCTGTTCACGTTAGCTAGAGCCGTTGAGCAGAACTTTGACATTAGAGCTTTTTGTTTACTAAATCCTTCATGTTTATGATAATTTACTGAAGTGACAATGTCCACTGTCTCCTCTGAACGGTTGTGCTTGAGTGAAAAGTTACCGGCTTCGTTATGCTCTGTGTCCATTATGTTTAAAATCTCTAGGCCAGTGGTCACCAACTGGTCGATCGACTTGTCGATCTCCAAGTAATTTGTAGACGATCGCCAAACATTTCCGTAAAAAAAAACGACTATAAGCCTTGTTCCTATTTATTTTATTAGTCTCGGGCTGTTGGTGGTAGGTGTAGCCAATTCAGCGGCCCTGTGAGCCGGGTAGGCAAACTGTTGCCATTTCATGTCTGAAGGTACAAACCCTGCCTTCTTGGTGGGCCAATCAGATTGCTCAGATGACGGAGTCTGCAGTAACGCATAAAAGAAAGCTACGGCAAAATGTATACTGTGATATTTTAAATCCTTTACTAGAGAGAGACTGTCAACGAATACAGCGGAGAGCTGCTGTTTTTATTAGTGAGTTCATGTTTAAGTTCTTACTCAGATAAAGTGCACGTTCTTCCTATTTCCACAGCGCTACAACAACCAGTGCAGCAGTAATGAATGAGTAGGAAAGTGTATCTATAGGCTTGCGTTATTATTAACGTCTTTGGGTCTTTTTTTTATATCAAGGAATATTTCACTTTCTCTGTTCATAGGAGTGACAACCTGAATTTGTGCATGAGGCAGAAATAATGTGTTGCGACTCGAGTTTTGCCATCAGCTGGAAGAACCTTTTTGGTCGGTGTCAGTGGAGGAAAGGGAGAGCGGAGGGACGTTGAGAGACGGAATTGTTCAAAGAAAAAAAGATATACTTGCTGTAGCAGTTTTCCACAGATCCATACAGATACGGCCTACTCCGTCCAAACCTGGACGACGCTGGGCAAAATGTGCGCCGCCCTATGGGACTCCTAATCACGGCCGGTGTTGATACAGCCTGGAATCAAACCAAGGTGTCTGTAGTAACGCCTAAAGCACTGAGATGCAATTCCTTAGACCGCTGCACCACTCGGGAGCCCTTGCCTCCAAACTACACTTCCGCTACACTTTCTGAGTTAGGCTTATACACAGGTGTTTGGAGCATGGTAGATAGTTACTGAGCACAGGTGGTCACATCTTGTCTTATGTAAACAAGCGCTGTTACATGAAGATATAAGTGTGTGAGAACTAACCCTTACCCTATCAACGTGTGTATCAATTTAACCTTTTCTGACATGAAAGATAAGGTCCTTATGCTTCCAAAACAGTACCGCAACAAAACACCCCGGTACAGAAGACTCCTTCGTCCAATGACTCTTATGTGTAATGGATCTGCATCATGATCACGGGCTAGGCTGACCTGTACCTTAGTTTTGAATTTACATTTCCTAACCAGAAGTTATTTCATATTTTTTAGTGCCAAACCTCAGGAGTTCAAGGCTCGGCTGGAGAAGCGAATTGAAATCAAGAGGGAGCCTCTTGGACACTCCAAACAAGCAGAGTTTGTCAAAGTCATGGAGCAGCAGGTAAGTTAATACATAACATAGTTTGTTGAGTGTAATCATAAAACTTAAACATTGTCTGTTAGGCTACCCACCGTTGCTGTGTGATGCGTGCATCCTCTCAGCGTAAAGATTCTACAGCTGGGGAAAGACTGCGAGCCCATAGATGTAGCTTTGACAGCCTTCGTGCCAATATGCACTACACCAATGTAGGGAAACACTGTTTGATTGACTCTAATTTGATATGCAACAAATCTTACCTTATTTGCAGTTGGAGAAGCGTGACAAGCAGGCTGATGGTTCAGGCAGATTCACTAAAGACAAGGTGAAAATTAACAAATGCTGTCCTCGATAGCATTGTAAATTGCTGAAGAGAATGTGGAAGGGCATTGATTGATACTATTGACATTATTGGATTGCATTTATATACAGTTTTTCACAAGGTTTAAAAGCCCATTACTTGTTACCCATGTATGAGGGTAACTCACCCCGTCCACCTGGGTGATTCCATTAACGTCTTATTTGTTTTTGCACAGACCTTAGGATCTATCCTCAACTTGGACTTGATCCAGAATAATTCAGGAGAAGAAATTGCAGAGGTATGTGTATTTACATAGTTAGAGATTAAATGTCATATCTAGGTAAAGAACCATGTTATTTTTCATGTTCTCACAAGAGGTATGAAATATGTTTGTGGAACTTTCATTCTCTGTTTTCAGCTGTGGAGGCAGTATTATGCCACAAAAGACACCATCAGTGCTGTCATACCAGTAAGTTTGCTATTGTCAGAAAACACTTTTGCCAGTAATTTGACTTGCTTGGCTTAACTATTTATTGACCTTAACAAATGTTTTCTTATAATTGCATAATTATTCCTCCATTTTAGGCTCACATTTTTGAAGTAATTTTCACCCGAGCCAAGTCGAACCCTGCGGTAAGAATCTCAATGCTCAGTGTCTATTAGAACTGTGCTGTAATATGTCAAATATTTGATGATAATAAAGTGAGTTTGCAATTTGCATTGCAAACAAATTCTTTGCCAATTTGTCTGGCATAATGCCAAAAGTCAGAGTAGATGTGATTGTTTGAGAAGTAACATACAATAAAGACCACTTGGTGGCAGTATTGCTCCAATAAAGAATGGTACGCTCCAGCATTCAACTAGTTCAGTGCTTCATGTTAACCACAACCTGAATGATGTATGACTAATAGAAGAACAGTGAATTGAGATATGATTGAATCCCTGCATTTTATTATTTTGAGATGTTATACTCTTGAGTTCGCAATTGGAACTCGTGTTGGTTGATGGTCGCAAAGCAGAATGATGGTCGTTTAATGTCAGATAGTTTAGTAAAGAAATAGTTGAAAATAGACAGCGGAAATGATGATTACAATCTGGGACTCTCCTATCTCCAGTTCCTGTATGCGTTACCCCAGAAGGAGGGCTATGAGTTCTTCCTGGGCCAGTGGTCGGACCACGAGCTCCATTTCACCTCCCTCATCAATGTCCAGGTATTATTCCCATAAAAGTTCTATGGTCAATCCATCATCACTTATCCAAACGAAACCATAGGTTTTTATAATCTGCTATGTATTTTATCTATCTAAAATATAGGGATGGACATAGTTATTAGAATATTCAAACATCCGAATGGATGTTAATATTCAATTACTTGGTAGAGTATTCATTTCTGAGAAAAAACTGTTTTATATTGAAGACGTTCAACAGATATTCCCCCAAAGCCATTTACACATTTAAAAATCAATAACTAATTCACGGTTTGTCACAGAATCATCAAACTAGATAGGATTTATTCTATAAATGTCTAGCATGCTTTTAGAACATTTGTTTTGAATACAAATTCCAGTTTTGAATTTATAGAAATACATAATCTATAAAATACAATTAAAGCTGTATAAATCAATAACTAATTCACCATTTTCACAAACCTCAAACTAGGTATGATTTATTCTGTAAATGTCTAGCATACTTTTACAACCTTTTGTTTTTAGTAAACATTCCAGTTCTGATTTTATAGAAATAAATCAAATCTATAAAATTGCATTTTAAAGCGGTATAAATCAATAAATAATTCACCGTTTGTCACAGAAACATCAATTTACAGTTGAAGTCGGAAGTTTACATACACTTAGGTTGGAGTCATTAACTCGATTTTCAACCACTCCACAAATTTCATGTTAACAAACTATAGTTTCGGCAAGTCTGTTAGGACATCTACTTTGTGCATGACACAAGTAATCTTTCCAAAAATTGTTTACAGACAGATAATTTCACTTATAATTCACTATCACAATTCCAGTTGGTCAGAAGTTTACATACACTAAGTTGACTGTGCCTTTAAACAGCTTGGAAAATTCCAGAAAATGATGTCATGGCTTTAGAAGCTTCTGATAGGCTAATTGACATAATTCTAGTCAATTGGAGGTGTAACTGTGGATGTATTTCAAGGCCTTTCATGGCCTACCTTCAAATCCCAGAACAACAGCAAAGGACCTTGTGAAGATGCTGGAGGAAACGGGTACAAAAGTATCTATATCCACAGTAAAATGAGTATATCGACGTAACCTGAGAGGCCGCTCAGCAAGGAAGAAGCCACTGCTCCAAAACCGCCATAAAAAAGCCAGACTACGGTTTGAAACTGCACATGGGGACAAAGATGGTCGTACTTTTTGGAGAAATGTCCTCTGGTCTGATGAAACAAAAATAGAACTGTTTGGCCATAATGACCATCGTTATGTTTGGAGGAAAAAGGGGGAGGCTTGCAAGCCGAAGAACACCACCCCAACCACGAAGCATGGGGGTGGCAGCATCATGTTGTGGTGGTGCTTTTCTGCAGGAGGGACTGGTGCACTTCACAAAATAGATGACATCATGAGGAAGGAAAATTACATGGATATATTGAAGCAACATCTCAAGACATCAGTCAAGAAGTTAAAGCTTGGTCGCAAATGGGTCTTCCAAATGGACATTGACCCCAAGCATACTTCCAAAGTTGTGGCAAAATGGCTTAAGAACAATAAAGTAAAGGTATTGGTGTGGCCATCACAAAGCCCTGACCTCAATCCTATAGGAAATATGTGGGCAGAACTGAAAATGCGTGTGCGAGGAAGGAGGCCTACAAACCTGACTCAGTTACACCAGCTCTGTCAGGAGGAATGGGCCAAAATTCACCCAACTTATTGTGGGAAGCTTGTGGAAGGCTACGCAAAACGTTTGACCCAAGTTAAACAATTTAACGGTAATGCTACCAAATACTAATTGAGTGTATGTAAACATCTGACCCACTGGGAATGTGATGAAAGAAATAAAAGCTGAAATAAATCACTCTCTACTATTATTCTGACAGAAGACATGAAACTAGGACATTAAAACACTGGCAGAATCTACATCCATTCACATAAAATGTCTTTTTAAAGTATAAATACCCTTCTAAGACCACTGTCTTTCTGGACATTTGAAAAGGTTTGCAAATAGTTATTTCTGCAAGGAATGTGAATTGAAGGGATATGTTAATGCCTATTTAGGTGACGTAGTTTCTCCACTGGTATAATGTGTCGTAGTTGTACACCTCCCTGCTGAATTATGTAGAGCTGATTTGGGCCAGTTGATTTTCTTTTTCATTATCTTTTGTGAAAAAACACTTTCACATAGACTTGGTGCTAGCAGTTTAAGAGAGCAAATAGCATAGGGACAGCCTAGTTGAAGTCCTAGTTTTTAATGGTTAGTGCCAGTAGATTGCAGAGGGGTTCACATACTGTTCAGAGGCAAATCATAATGTATACATTTTTAGCCCAGATACAACATGTACCGTCCACTTCTTATACAGTGTAGACATTAATGTTGTAAATGACTATTGTAGCTGGAAACGGCAGATTTTTTTAATGGAATATCTATATAGGCGTACAGAGGCCCCTTATCAGCAACCATCACTCCTGTGTTTCAATGGCACTTTGTTAGCTAATCCAAGTTTATCATTTTAAAAGGCTAATTGATCATTAGAACCCCCCTAGACTTCTATAGAATAAATCATACGAAGTTTGATGTTTCTGTGACACAGTGAATTAGTTATTGATTTATACCGCTTTAAATGGCATCTTATAGATTTTCTGTATATCAAATCTAAACTGGAATTTCTATTCAAAACAAAGTTTGTAAAAGTATGATTGACATTTATAGAATAGACCATATCTATTTTTATGTTTTCTGTGACAATCGATTAATTAGTTATTGATTTTTACAATATTTTAAAAGGCTTCTGGCGAATGTCTGAATGTCCGAATGTTTGAATATAAAACCAACTTTACCTCGGTTTTCCTACACACGTTTCACACTTATTGTCAGTCAATGAAAAGGGGTGTTTCCCCAAACACATTTCTTCTTTAAAACACATGTATTTTGACTGTCCGGATATCTGAAAGAAAAAAAATCCTGATATTCAAATAAATAGTATAGATCAGGACTCTCAACCCTGTTCCTGGAGAGCTAACGCCCTGTAGGTTCACTCCAACCCTAATCTACCACCCCTTATTCTAATAATTAGCTGGTTGATAAGCTGAACCGGGTTAGTTACAACTGGGGTTGGAGTGAAACCTACAGGATGGTATCTCTCCAGCAACAGGGTTGGAGACCTCTGGTATAGATAATATACTACTATATGGTATAACACATGATGTTTTCCTGACCCTCTCCACAGACCATGGGAGAGCACGCCCCCAGTCAGTTGATCCTCTACCACTACTCAGACTTGCAGAAGGATAAGGGTGTAGTGCTCATGACTGCTGAGATGGATCCTAAGTTTATGGTAAGTTGTTTCTAATAAGCCATCGTACATGATGCAATACAGTTCCGCTTAATCATAAAGATGTTGAAGTCAGTGTTTGAAATCAGCAGCAGAACAATCCAATTATGTAAATGCTCCACATGCAAACAATCCAAGATGGCATAGCAGTCAGGTGTCTTTGTCTTGTCGTGTCCCGTGTATATATATATTTTTTTTTCTTCGCATATATTTCGTATGTATATTTTTCAACATACTCTCCTGCAACCTGCCTCACCCAATGTGTTATGGATATGCTATTTTCTTACTTTAGAACCGGAACCCCCAACAGAAGCTAGCTAGCTAACTAGATACTAGCTAGTAGTCAGCTAGCCACTGCTAGCGGTCATCAGCTAACCTTTAGGCCGGACAACTCCCGCCAGTTTGCACAGCACGAATCAACCCAGAGCATATCGGACTTCTTTTCTCCACATCTCCGGATTCCTGAACCTTTTTACTTGGTCATCGCAGCTAGCTAGCTGCTATCCGAGTGGCTAATCCTGGCTAACGTCTCTGTCCCGAAGCAAGCACCAATTAGCCTGGAGCTAGCCTATGCTAGGCCCATCTCCCGGCTAGCTGATGAGGTCCATCAGCCACAATACCTATTTTGCCAATTGGTCTGGACCCCTTTTACTGCCGATACGGAGTCCCGCCGATCCATCACGACTGGACTACCAACGTAATCTGCCCGAGGGGATTTTCAACAGGCTCCTCCATCGCGACGTCCCCCGAATGCCAGTCTGCTAGCCGCGGCCCACTAGCTGTCTAGAGCATATCGGACTGTTAGCTGAAGAGGTCCATCAGCCAATTTCTTGGACTACAATACTTATTTTGCCAATTGGCCTGGACCCTTTTACCACACGGAGCCCTGCCGATCCATCATGACTGGTCTGCCGACGTAACCGCACAAGGGGGCTACAACAGACTCTTCCGTCGCGACGTCCCCCTAAGGCACTTCTCAAAGTCACCATTATTAGTCAGTTGTACAACCAAATGCCTTCAACCGAAATGTCTCTTCCGCATTTAACCCAACCCCTCTGAATCAGAGAGGTGTGGGGGGCTGCCTTAATCGACATCCACGTCTTCGGCGCCCGGGGAACAGTGGGTTAACTGCCTTGTTCAGGGAACGACAGATTTTTTTTTCCTTGTCAGCTTGGGGATTCGAACTTGCAACCCTCCGGTTACAAGTCCAACGCTCTAACCACTAGGCTGGGGCGGCAGGTAGTAGCTAGCCCCGGCCCGTTAGCTGTCTGAATCGCCGTGTCTCCAGCCCGCCTAGCTACTCACTAGACCCCATGATGACTCGGCTACGCATGCCTCTCCCTAATGTCAATATGGCTTGTCCATTGCTGTTTTAGTTAGTGATTGTCTTATTTCACTGTAGAGCCTCCAGCCCTGCTCAGTATGCCTTAGCTAACCCATTTGTTACACCTCCCACACATGTAGTGAACTCACCTGGTTTAAACGGTGTCTATAGAGACAATACATCTCTCATCGTCACTCAATGCATAGGTTTACCTCTACTGTATTCACATCCTACCATACCTTTGTCTGTACATTATGCCTTGAATCTGTTCTACCGCACCCAGAAACCTGCTCCTTTTACTCTCTGTTCCGAACGTACTAGACAACCAGTTCTTATAGCCTTTAGCCGTACCCTTATTATTCTACTCCTCTGTTCCTCTGGTGATGTAGAGGTTAATCCAGGCCCGGCAGTGCCTAGCTCCACTCCCATTCCCCAGGCGCTCTCATTTGTTGACTTTATAACCGTATAAGCCTTGGTTTCATGCATGTTAACATTAGAAGCCTCCTTCCTAAGTTTGTTTTATTCACTGCTTTAGCACACTCTGCCAACCCGGATGTCCTAGTCGTGTCTGAATCCTGGTTTAGGAAGGCCACCAAAAACCCTGAAATGTCCATCCCTAACTATAACATTTTCCGACAAGATAGAACTGCCAAAGGGGGCGGAGTTAGCCTGCAGAGTTCTGTCTTACTATCCAGGTCTGTGCCCAAACAGTTCGAGCTTCTACTTTTTAAAATCCACCTTTCCAGAAACAAGTCTCTCACCGTTGCCGCTTGCTATAGACCACCTTCTGCCCCCAGTTGTGCCCTGGACACCATATGTGAATTGACACCATATGGGTGAACCTCGGCCACGCTCAAGGTCCTAAACGATATCATAACCGCCATCGATAAGAGACAATACTGTGCAGCTGTATTCATCGACCTGGCCAAGGCTTTCGACTCTGTCAATCACCACATTGTTATCGGCAGACTCAACAGCCTTGGTTTCTCAAATGACTGCCTCGCCTGGTTCACCAACTACTTCTCAGGTAGAGTTCAGCGTGTCAAATCAGAGGGCCTGTTGTCCGGACCTCTGGCAGTCTCTATGGGGGTGCCACAGGGTTCAATTCTCAGGCCGACTCTTTTCTCTGTATACATCAATGATGTTGCTCTTGCTGCTGGTGATTCTCTGATCCACCTCTACGCATACGACACCATTCTGTATACTTCTGGCCCTTCTTTGGATACTGTGTTAACTAACCTCCAGACGAGCTTCAATGCCATAAAACTCTCCTTCCGTTACCTCCAACTTCTCTTAAATGCAAGTAAAACGAAATGCATGCTCTTTATCCGATCGCTGCCCACACCTGCCCACCCATCCAGCATCACTACTCTGGGCGGTTCTGACTTAGAATTTGTGGACAACTACAAATACCTAGGTGTCTGGTTAGACTGTGAACTCTCCTTCCAGACTCGCATTAAGCATCTCCAATCCAAAATGAAATCTAGAATCGGCTTCCTATTTCGCAACAAAGCATCCTTCACTCATGCTGCCAAACATACCCTCGTAAAACTGACTATCCTACCGATCCTTGACTTCGGCGATGTCATTTATAAAATAGCCTCCAACAATCTACTCAGCAAATTGGATGCAGTCTATCACAGTGCCATCCGTTTTGTCACCAAAGCCCCATATACTACTCACCACTGACCTGTATGTTCTCGTTGGCTGGCCCTCGCTTCATATTCGTCGCCAAACACACTGACTCCAGGTCATCTATAAGTCTTTGCTAGGTAAAGCCCCGTCTTATCTCAGCTCACTGGTCACCATAGCAGCACCCACCAGTAGCATGCGCTCCAGCAGGTATATTTCACTGGTCACCCCCAAAGCCAATTCCTACTTTGGCCGTTTTTCCTTCCAGTTCTCTGCTGCCAATGACTGGAACGACTTGCAAAAATCACTGAAGTTGGAGACTCATATCTCCCTCTCTAACTTTAAGCACCAGCTGTCAGAGCAGCTCACAGATCACTGCACCTGTACATAGCCCATCTGTAAATAGCCCATCCAACTACCTCATCCCCATACTGTTATATATTTGTTTTGCTCCTTTGCACCCCATTCTCTCTACTTGCACATTCATCTTCTGCACATCTATCACTCCAGTGTTAATGCTAAATTGTAATTATTTTGCCTCCATGGCCTATTTATTGCCTTACCTCCCTTATCTTACCTCATTTGCACACACTGTATATAGACTTTTCTATTGTGCTATTGACTGTATGTTTTGTTTATTCCATGTGTAACTCTGTTGTTTGTGTCGCACTGATTTGCTTTATCTTGGCCAGGTCGCAGTTGTAAATTAGAACTTGTTCTCAACTAGCCTACCTGGTTAAATAAAGGTGAAATAAAATTTAAAAAAAACATAACATGCAACATAACCGTTACCCATACAGTCTAATCAGACATGTATACAAACAGCACATTAATAAATTATACCAACAACTGTGCTGTGTGAGATGGTAATTGGTCAAGTATTTGTACTGTAGATTCCAATGTCATTTTAACTATGGTATTTTGTTTGTTTATCACACAGTAGTCATAATATATAGCTTAGCTATTTGTTGTGGTCTAAGTAGAGGAAAGCTTTTAACGAAACACTCTTTTGCAGACCGTACATCTGGCTCAGTGCTTGGCCAATCAGGTCCAGCTGTTCTACGGAACCCAGCGGCAGGAGACCTTCCGATTGGTGGAGACCTTTAACCACAAACCAGCCGACTTCAAACACATGGCAGTGATCGCTGAGTTGGAACAGAGTGGCATCAACCCTGCACTCACCTCTGGAAACTAGATCTAAGAGTTGTCGGACTGTAAAATTATGCTCCAATTCACCACAGGATTGGAATCGCCAGGGGACGTAGTCATTCATTTGGAACCTCTTCTTGCGTTTGCGGGGATAATGGATGAATTCTGTTGCTTGGGACTTATGACCTGGTTGAGCAGATTCATCAGTCAAAATGTATGCTGAATTCCTGGGCATAGATGATGTAATGAATCAATGTTATTTAATCTTATCAAAGCCTTAAATGTTCTTCCTCAATTCGCCCCTGTCAATGTTACAGTGGCACTTGACAGTAGTCTCATATTCCATTTTTAGAGCCTAGGTTACGTCCCAAAAGGCACCCTATTCCCTAAAGAGTACATTGCATTTGACTAGAGCCCTATGAGCCCAGGTTAAGGGTAGTGCACTATAAACAGATTAGGGTGCCATTTGGGATGTTATCCCAGTGTTTTCCTGTTTTCCCATCAAAATATGCTTGTTATTTTTGTGAAAAATAACTGCAGGAATTTTGCTTTCAAATAATAAGGGAGTGTACAATGAGATTGTGTACATACCTATCTAGCTTTGTGGTTGACACATGGATGAACTGTGTAATACAGTAAAAAAATGGTTAGACAATTTGCTTCCTTTCTTTTATTATACTGGTACTACATGGTTGCATAGTTGTTACTTGAGCGATCACTAATGGTCACGTTATTCACCTGTTGCGCTCTTTATACCTTGTAAAAAAAATGGAGGTATTGACAATTCCATACTATTCAAGTGGGGTATTCATAACATGCAAATGTTGTACGGTTATGAAAATGCAGAGATGATTTTCTGGCTGTGTGTACTTTGCACAATCAATGTAAACAACATTGTGAAGTGATTTACTGCAACTCAGACCAGTATAAATGTATAGCTCTATTTTTACTGGTAGCCTGCCTATTTCATATATGAGTCATGTAGGCTAATCTAATCAAACCCGTGCAAATTCCTGTAATGCCGGTCTGTGGTCTGATAGGCGTCTGTTCCTACAGAGGAGTGCCGGTCTACACATTTGCTCCATTCACAGGAGTTTATCTTTACGATGACTTTTTCTTTACATAAGGAGGTACCGACACTAATGCTAATTGTCCTCCCTCTGCAGAATGACTGCCGACTATGGCTGTGTAGTGTAGAGCAGGGTTGTCCACTGGCGGTGGTTTTATTTGCCCCCACCCCCCAAGTTTGAGGAAAAATAACATTTATTTGTTGAATTTTCATTGTTGGACATAAGACTCCAAAAACACCAGGAATAATCTCCAAGTTATTCGACCCCCATCACATGATTGGATAAACTACAGATCAAGACAGAAGCCGATTCATATAGATAATCAAGAAGTATTTTGCCAACGAGTTGACTTCGTCAGGTGCATTACAGCGCAGTTCAGTCGCGGAGCCAACGGAAGGAGAACGGCGAGAAAACAACCACCCAGAGAAGATTTAGAGGTAATAATCATTTAATGTCTTGGTATTTTACCGGTCATCCGTATACTTTTAGAATTACAGCAATAACTATGGGTCGTAGTCTGACAGCAGTACCATATGACCAAAGACAAATGTCGTATTAGCCTATATATTTGCACCTGTGCCTTAATCATAACGATGGCAGCATTTCGATGATGGTTTCACAAGCCTACTGTATACAGACACGGATGTCTATGGTTTCTCTGAATGAAGATGCCATCTCATAAATGTTGCACTTAGTTATAGCTTTAGTCTTACATTTTGAATAGCCGGTGTTTTGAATAACGGGCCACACCTGCCGGTTAAACCAGTTTTCAGTGCCCAGCATTTGCACTGACCAGTCATTTAGCCTACATAGTCGACTAACACATGAAAAATGCACTAGCACATGTCTAGACATCACTGTCTGATAAATTCAACTAATATATCCAGTTAACACTATTGCATATTAAAACCCCTTTTTATTCATTATATAAAATATAGGCTATTATAATAAAGCTACAATGCAACATTCATTTTTCCCAGTGTCATGACATTTCAGAGAAATCTGTTTGAGAAGATGCCCCAACAGATAATCAAGATGGTAGAAATGTGGAGATTATAGCCCTACTATAATAGTCCTGAAACTATGGTTTCCTCTGCAAAGGCATTAATTCTTGAGTGAACACTTCTCTCCAACCCCTTTTGACTCATCCACCCATCTGTCTGCGCACATGATCAATGCTCCAATGCTCCACAGATGGCGAAGGCAGACCAGCGCTTTGGGCAGAGAGATGGCTCCGACCAGAACTTTGACTACATGTTCAAGCTCCTGATCATTGGCAACAGCAGCGTGGGCAAGACCAGCTTTCTGTTCCGATATGCCGACGACTCGTTCAGCAACTCTTTCGTCAGCACGGTGGGCATCGACTTCAAAGTCAAGACCGTCTACAGGAACGAAAAGAGGGTCAAGCTCCAGATATGGGTGAGTAGTTGCAGTTGCTTATATGCCATTCAACCCAATCTGTGCTCTAGCCTGGGTACCATGCTGTTTGTGCCATCATGCCTCTCCTTGTCATGCCAAGCATAACAATGAGTGACAAGGAGTTGACATTACAGCACAAACAGATCACGCTATATATTCTCACCGTATGGAATTTGAATATATTATATTCTATTGCTATTCCATTTTCTATCTATGCCACTATGAATGTTCCATGTGGTGACACAGGTGTCGTTCAAGCTGTCGTTTGTTTGTCACCTGCTTGCAGGCAGTCAGTGGGCTTGATAAGGCCGGACAGGAGGTAATGACCATATTCCATTCAACCCAGGCCTACTGTATATTGTCAGTCTACATAAACTGTAGTTACATTCTGAAAGTCCACGGCTCAAGATACAGTGCTTGAGTGTACTGTGCATAAGGAGTATATTCATTATGCGTGAATACATACAGGATACGTAATCATGTTATTATGTGCATAATGATTACATTTAGGCTTTTCCGGGTATGCTTTGTTGATCCACTTAGCGTGTTTCTTTGGCTCGAGCTCCACATTCACAGTCGCACCCAGTCCTTGTGACTGTCTACAGCCATGACGATGTCATTACTGTACTATAGATAAATTAAATAAGCACACAGTCATCCGCAACGCACGCATACACACAGATGAATCAATCAAACACACATCTTCCTGTCTGTTGGATGTCTCAATAGTAATGCTTCAGACTCGAACAATCTTTCTCCTGCAGGCCTAGGGAGAAAAAAGAGGCAACAGAAGCTTCTGGTGAGCTTGCATCATCAGGCGATGATGGTTGTCATGGCAGCAGCTCTTCACACTACTCCCCAACAACGAGATCCTGCAGGCAATTATAGTGGCCCCTTAGGGTGAGCGGGTAGAACGGGGGGGTACAGAAGTGGGGGTCTAGGCAGACAACACTGCCAGAGTAAATTACAATTTGTGATAAGCAGAGAGTGGTAATCAGCGCAGATTGATCCCGTCTTAAATGCCTGGCTGGAGGTGTAAAAATAGAAGGCAGTGGACTCACACTGTGCACTCAAAACAGCTGCTGCGCTATTGATGTTTGCAGCAGCAACAACAATCTAGCAAAAAGCTACAGTAATAGCACTTGCAAGTGTGATAGCAGATAGCGAGCTCCACTAAAGATGGTTTAATGAACCAATAGAATTGTCCAAAACTGCAAGCCTCGCCCATCTGGCACTCCAGGCAGGCTAGAGCAAATGGTCAAAGTATTTGAAAGATTTCAAATAGTATTTGAACCCAGGTCTGGCGGAAGGTGGCCACACGTCCAGACAAATGTGTGACTGCGAAGTGGGATGCGGCCTGCTGCAAGTTGTTCTACTGTCTCAGGGGTAAATGTGTTGTTGTTGTTAAGCTTACCGTATGCTTGCTTCCCAGTCAGTTCGCTCATATGTTGTGACGTTTTGGTTTTCGGCAGCGTTCTGCATGTTTTTTTTAAACTGTTCGAGCTCACACAAGTTCGGTAGCCCTTCGTCGGTGATTGGTCAACAGTAGGGGTTCTTCAATTAAGAGTTAGTTGACGTTCAACTTTTTTTCCACTTGAGAAATACTGCACCAAATATCTTAGTTCAATGTAAAATTTTACGACTAAGAGCTGCTCTGCAAAAACGTCAAATTTTATTACAGATTTCTTCATTTATCTTAGATTAATTCAGAATATTTTGAGGAAGTGTACATTGACTATTTGTTGCTACGGCGTCTCAAGAGGGACTGCTTTTTTCTCAGACGTTCGCTTCGCCTAGCCGAGTTCTGCTAGGAGTAAACCGAACCTAGTATGCGGACACCTTTTAGTGTAGAACCATTGTGATTGGTCACAGGCGGCGGCGGAGCCTATGTCTATGTACAGTGCCTTCGGAAAGTTGACTTTACTTTTTCCACATTTTGTTAGGTTACAGCATTATTCAAAAAACATTTGACCCCATAATGACGAAGTAAAAACGGATTTTTAGAAATGTTTGCAAATGTATGGGGGAAAAAAACATGAAATATCACATTTACATAAGTATTCAGACTCTTTACTCAGTACTTTGTTGAAGAACCTTTGGCAGCAATTACAGTCTTGAGTCTTCTTGGGTATGACGCTACAAGCTTGGCACACCATTATTTGGGGAGTTTCTCCCATTCTTCTCTGCAGATCCTCTCAAGCTCTGTCAGGTTGGATGGGGAGCGTTGCTGCACAGCTACTTTCAGGTCTCTCTCTCCAGAGATGTTCGATCAGGTATAAGTCCGGGCACTGGCTGGGCAATTCAAGGCCATTCAGAGACTTGTCCCGAAGCCACTCCTGCGTTGTCTTTGCTGTGTGCTTAGGGTCGTTGTCCTGTTGGAAGGTCAACGTTGGCCCCAGTCTGTGGTCCTGAGGGCTCTGGAGCAGGTTTTCATCAAGGATCTCTCTGTACTTTGCTCCATTCGTCTTTGCCTCGATCTTGAATAGTCTCCCAGGCCCTGAAGCTGAAAAACACCCCCACAGCATAATGCTGCCACCACCATGCTTCACACACATCTGGTTTCCTCCAGATGTGACGCTTGGCCTTCAGGCCAAAGAGTTCAATCTTGGTTTCATCAGACCAGAGAATATTGTTTCTCATGGTTGGAGAGTCTTTAGGTACCTTTTGGAAAGCTCCAAGCTGGCTGTCATATGCATTTTACTGAAGAGTGGCTTCCGTCTGGCCACTTTACCATAAAGGCCTGATTGGTGGAGTGCTGCAGAGATGGTTGTCCTTCTGGAAGTTTCTCCCATCTCCACAGAGGAACTCTATAGCTTTTCAGAGTGACCATCGGGTTCTTGGTCACCTCCCTGACCAAGGCCATCCTCGCCCGATTGCTCAGTTTGGCCAGGCGGCCAGCTCTAGGAAGAGTCTTGGTGGTTCCAAACTTCTTCCATTTAAGAATGATGGAGGCCACTGTGTTCTTGGGGACCTTCAATGCTGCAGAAATGTTTTGGTACCCCCCCCAGATCTGAGCCTCGGAGCTCTACGGACAATTCCATTGACCTCATGGCTTTTGCTCTGACATGCACTGTCAACTGTAGGACCTGATATAGACAGCAGGTGACTGCTTTTCCAAATCATGTCCAATCAATTGAATTTACTACAGGTGGACTCCAATCAAGTTGTAGAAACAATAGAAACAAGATTCACCTAAGCTAAATTTAGTCTCATAGCAAAGGGTCTGAATACTTATGTCAATAAGGTTTTTATATATATATATACATATTTTTATACATTTGTAAAAATTCTAAACCTGTTTTCGCTTTGTCATTATGGGGTATTGTGTGTAGATTGCTAAGGATTTTTATTTATTTAGAATAAGGCCGTAACGTAGCAAAATGTGGAAAAAGTCAAGGGATCTGAATCCTTTCCGAAGGAACTGTGTGTGAAATTCCCATTAATTAGATGACGACAAAGTGCTGGGCTGTTTCCTACATGTTTCTGCTTATGTGCATTTGCCACACGAATGAACAGAGAGGCAGTGAAATGGCAACAAATCAGCATCAGTGCAAAACAAGTTTTCCATATTTAGATGGGAAGAAAACCCACAGCCAATTCCATTCTGAAATAGTTACATTTGGAAAAATGGAAACTCCCGTTGGGACTATAAGATATTGACACCTCTGAAAGTCCCATTAAGATTTAGATGGGGAGAGATCAGTGGACATGTCTTTGGGATCAATAGATGTGTTAGATTGAGTCTTTGAGTGGCTTATTATGATTAGGAAGATGTTTGTGTGGTAACCTGGTCCCAGGTCTGTATTTTGTTGTATTGGTTGTATGACCATAGGAGTTGGCTATATATCACAAACAGATCTGGAACCAGCCTATTGGTAAATATCACCCACTTACACATTCAAACCTCTCCTTCCCTTACATTTAAATAGCCAGGACACAGATGATGTCAATTGATCAGAAGCATCAGAGGCCGTATGTGGGTCTTTCTATAAACTAGGGTACCAGTGAGGATTTCCTACTCTGGACAACTTGTTACAGATTTTGTTACAGAGTTCTCTCATCATGCCTATACTAACACATGCAGGTCCTACAACAAGCTGAAAACACACTCACACCTAAGATAGAAAGATCTGATCCCCCAACACCATTCTGTTTCACAAGGCAACCAAAAAGAAGGATGTTCAAACATTCATTTGTTCCTTGTGCTGTTGGACGACTAAATGCAAAGTAAATTGTAGCGGTATATGTACTCATCTATCTAGTGCAGTTGGAACAGTGGTCGTTTGTGAGTGAATGTATTAATGTCCTCTATGTTGTTAGTGTATGCAACATGATGGACTGACTGGTTTAAATGTGTATGATGTGAGAATGTATGTGTGTGTGATTATTTTAGTGGAAGGAGAGGCCAAAGAAAAATGTCCATCCTGGAAGGACAATTAAAACGTACATTTTATTCTATTATATTCTATACGTTTTAAAAAAAAAACATGTTTAACCCTTTATCATGGTTAACATTTCCTCAATTTGGTGCTTGAAAAAGTCATTATAATTAT
Organism: Brachymystax lenok tsinlingensis; assembly: GCA_030435695.1. NCBI lineage: Eukaryota > Metazoa > Chordata > Actinopteri > Salmoniformes > Salmonidae > Brachymystax > Brachymystax lenok. The sequence goes on from CM059790.1 coordinate 9,613,134, forward strand.
TCTAGCCAATTTCTCCGGCTCAGTGATTTCATTTTTGATCCGTTTAATGTGAGAGATGTGGCCACGTTTGTTTGTTTCCCGCCGCTTCAATTGAAGGGTGTTGCGCTACTCTGTTGGGTAAAACCCTGCGTGGTTATTATGAGGAGGACAACATCTAATGTTGGCTTCAATTTGGCTTTCCATCCAAATCATTCCAGTACAAAATGATCCTGGTTTCGGGTCACTTTCTCATTATGAAAACAGCAATGGTGAGATTAATGCTACCGCTATTCATGGCTTTATTATGTGTGCCTGCGTCGGCCACATAGGCTACAGAAAAACCACCATGCATCCAATCTATTTAGTCAGGCAATATTCACGTTATTCTCACATTTTAGAATGTAATAATAATTTGAAATATCAATGCATTGGCAAGGCCTAAAAAATGATTATTCTTAGTGGCCTACTTTCTTTTTTTTTCTTACACTTTTTGCATGCTTTTTGGGGGGAGGTGGGGTTCTATATTAGGCCCTATATGTATAATTATATAAATTATACAATTGTATAGCACTGGGGTCCCTGAAAGTCCTTGAATTTGACTTGCCAATGTCTGTATGAACCCTGCTTAAAGGATGTATAGTCCCCATTATTTATAGATTACATTGGCAAGAGGGCGGCTGATCCATGAACAGCACTCCTACTCTGAGATGCTTGATACCCCCGTTAGCAGCCCGACCTGTACTCTGATCTTTAATTAAATGATAAGTGGCAAGCGGAGAGCTCAAGCTTCTGTAGTAATTGTCATTGTGAAATCGCAACTTCCACACATTTCACATGTGCCATTGGTTGCAGTGGAGGCTAGTGGGAGGAGCTATAGAATTATGGGCTCATTGTAATGGCTGGAATGGAATTAATGGAAGAGAGTCAAGCATGTGGTTTCCATATGTTTGTTGTGTTTAATACCGTTCCATTGATTCCAGTCATTACAATGAGCCCGTCCTCAAATAGCTCCTCCCACCATCCTCCACTGATTGGTTGAGGTGAGAAAGGCTTGATGTGTAATTTTCAACATCCTAGTGGTTCTCCTGGTATTTCACAGATGTATTGTGTGTCATGTGATTTTTGCCCAGGCAACAGTTCCTCGCTGAGAGGTATCCTGTAAGCCTAGATTTGGAAGATATGAGATAAGCCTATTGCCGTCACTTTCCATCCAAGCCTCCCTTTTTCCTCAACTCCTGCTAAAATGTCTTAATCTCCCCTAGCCACGATCAGTGTTTCTGTCAGAGATCTGTCTCCCAATGCAAACAATGATGTTAATGCCAGTATCTGTGCCTTTTCATATACACAGGAAAGGTAACTGCCAAAATAATGGAAACACTTGAGTAAATGAGGGATACAAAGTATATTGAAAGCAGGTGCTTCCTGAGTTAATTAAGAAATTAACATTCCATCATGCTTAGGGTCATGTATAAAAATGCTGGGCACGAGTGGTCACTGAATGGTTCGATGAGCATGAAAACGATGTAAACCATACGCCCAGGCCGTTTTAGTCACCAGATCTCAACCCAATTAAACACTTATGGGAGATTCTCGAGCGGCGCCTGAGACAGCGTTTTCCACCAGCATCAACAAACCACCAAATTATGGAATTTCTTGTGGAAGAATGGTGTCACCTTACTCCACTAGAGTTCCTGACACTTGTAGATTCTATGCCAAGGTGTATTGAAGCTGCTCTGGAACATGGTGGCCCAACATCCTATTAAGACACTTTATGTCTGTTTCTTTATTTTGGCAGTTACAAGCAAATGGCTTATTTCTAACATGCAATTTTCTCTGGTAGACAGTGGTTCTTTAACATAGCACAGGGTCCTATTCATTAGTGCACACCCTGTTTCAGCCTGTTTGGTTCCTAGTGAATACGACTCAGGCAAAACGTTCTTCTATCATATGATGATATATGAACGGTAGTAATAATACACACGTATGCCTGTCCCATAGGATACAGCAGGACAGGAGAGGTACAGGACTATCACCACCGCCTACTACCGTGGGGCCATGGGCTTCATCCTCATGTACGACATCTGCAACGAAGAGTCCTTCAACGCTGTACAGGACTGGTGAGTGGTCTCAGACACCAGGGCTGCATCTCAATACTTGAAAATTGCTTCCTTTGCTGATCGCCTCCTTTCATTACTCACCACTAGTGAAAAGACACTGATTGGAGAAACCGTGTGTGTGTGTGTGTGTGTGTGTGTGTGTGTGTGTGTGTGTGTGTGTGTGTGTGTGTGTGTGTGTGTGTGTGTGTGAGTGTGTGAGCCTGTGTGTGTGTGTGTGTGTGTGTGTGTGAGCCTGTGTGTGTGTGTGTGTGAGCCTGTGTGTGTGTGTGTGTGAGCCTGTGTGTGTGTGTGTGTGTGTGTGTGTGTGTGTGAGCCTGTGTGAGCCTGTGTGTGCCTGTGTGTGCCTGTGTGTGTGTGTGTGTGTGTGAGCCTGTCTGTGTGTGAGCCTGTGTGTGTGTGAGCCTGTGTGTGTGTGAGCCTGTGTGTGTGTGTGTGTGTGTGTGTGTGTGAGCCTGTGTGAGCCTGTGTGTGCCTGTGTGTGTGTGTGTGTGTGTGTGTGAGCCTGTCTGTGTGTGAGCCTGTCTGTGTGTGAGCCTGTGTGTGTGTGAGCCTGTGTGTGTGTGTGACTGTGTGTGTGTTTCAGGGCTACCCAGATAAAAACCTACTCGTGGGATAACGCTCAGGTCATCATGGTGGGTAACAAGTGTGACATGGACGAGGAGAGGGTAGTGCCCGCAGAGAAGGGCAAGCACTTGGCTGACCAATTAGGTGAGTTAATTGGTGGTGTTAATTGCCTTAAATTACACTCTGAACTGCCATACTGTCATCCAGCCTCTGTAATTTCTGGCATGCCTATGGGTGCTTTAGCCACGTTTTCCTGTTTCGCATGAGATTTGAATTAAAACCACACGGACGCATTGAGGTGGTGAACAAATGGCATCTACTCTAGTCAAATTGGTAAAACCCTGTAAAGACATATCCCCAGGGGCTGTATAAGCAAATCCACATAAGTTCTTCCTATAGATGTTATTAGCAGTGCTCTAGTCTTGTCAAGAGTTGGCTTGCAAACCAGTCTACACATTTAATGTCTATAATGTGTCATGTCTGTGCTTTGCACCCCGTGTTGTGAAGGCAAGCTAATCCCTGCTAGCTGTTTCATTCAGTCATCTTCCTGAGACCTACTGTCACTCCTGGAGCACTATGCTAGCTTCTTGCTTTAAAAGTTTGTACAGTTGGCTAAAGTGTGACTACTGTTTAAGAGTATCTTATTGAATCTTAAAGCGTGTTGGTACATGGAACACACAGCATGGTACACCTGTGTAATATACAGTGTGCTGTGTACTCATCTAGCTCTGGTCCAAGGCATTAGTGCTTGTTCCTCTACTAACGTTCCTCTACTAAGTAGAGGAACACTCACTAACGCCCTGGACCAGAGCTATGTACTCACCATGCTGTATGTACTCGTCCTGTCTGTCTGCAGGGTTCGAGTACTACGAGGCCAGCGCCAAGGAGAACATTAATGTCCGCCAGGTGTTTGAGCGGCTGGTCGACATCATCTGCGTCAAGATGTCCGAACGAGTGGACGTGGAGCCGCCTATGGCTCCCAGCATCAAGACCACAAGGCTCACCGACAAGCCCCCCCAGCTACCTCAGAAGTGCACCTGTGCCTGACTCACATTTATAGGGCCAAGTCAAGCCATGCCGAGCCGTACTGGGCTGGCCTGGTTACGCATCCACCGTAGTTGCTGGAACCGTGCTGCAAAGGACAATGTGAAAAGAAAATGTTCAGAACAGTGCGGTTCGAGCCGGCCCTATAGTGTGAAATAGGTAATACTGATTTGGTCACCCAGTTCTCCCCTAATACACTTGCCTTTCCACTATTGTTCTTTTCCTATTCTCTGTTAAGTTATTACAAGTTCCACCAACCTCTATACAATATATTTCATGACTGCAAGCTCCCAATAACTACTACTAGAACTTTTATTTAGCATTACATATCTGTTTCACCCCTATAGCTCTGACCTCCAGCGGGTTCAGAGGTCAGAGAACTTTAAGCAGGGTATACAGGTAAGCACAGCACTGCCTCTCTCCTCCTCCAAACAAAAGTGGCTTCACCACCGCACAAAGAAACACCACAGCTGTTCACGTTACGAGTTTACACGGGTGAGGAGATAAGCCTCGATAGCTGCAGAAGTTCCGAGTAATTTTGTCTCGTGCTCTTGACCGTCCTACTAACGTTTTCACAAGCACTAAAGCTAAGACAAACGAGCGAAATCTGCCCCGTTGATTTTTCGTTCTCAACGATATGAAGGGGGTAATAACACTGATAAAATGACAAGATGGCCAATACGTCTTGCACCACCAACACTAAGCCAAGGCCATGTTCAGGGTGTTCTGACATTCTGAGGGACTATAACGTTCTAGAATATAGATGTTCATTGAAGAGCACACCCTTTTCCCTCCTTACCCTTCAGCTAATATAATCTTGTAGCCGTCATGTAAGCCATGTTTACAGTGTTTATTTCATGAACATGTGTGTTTTAGAAAGCAAAGCATATACTGTATAATTGAGTGTTCAGTTGTAACGGTTTTATTAGTGTTTGATGTATCTTGGGCAGATGGGAAATCTGTAAATCATGTAATGTCAACTGAGACACATCGAAATACTTTGTGAAATGGGATAAAAACTGAAAATATTGAAAAAATGTGTTAAACAAATTATGGATTATAACCTAATGATGACAATGTGAAACATATTTTGCCAAATCTTTATGTATCGCATAGTAGCACGTTTTATGTGTAACTTCCCACATGTGTATTTTCAGTTTTTTATTGAATTGATAGATTTGCAATAACGCTGACAATGTCTTAATATAATTATTTTCTAAGTAAATTTGTAAATTATAGAGTTAGAATCTATAATGGTGTTGCTGAATTAATTTTTATGCTGTATCATGGGAAGAAATATAGACCATTTATGTAAACGTGTTACAGTAAACTCCTTGAACAAATGGGAGAAAAGCACAAAGTGATTGTACAAAATATTGTGAATGTTTGTATATTATAGGTAGATGCAATTTAGTATATTAAAGCACAAATCTTTACTTGAATTCCTTCATTTTATTTATGGGCTATTGAAGTCTGTAATATTGGTTAAAAAAGCTACAACTCTGATCTAATTAAGCAATAAGGCACGAGGGGATGTGGTATTTGGCCAATATACCACGGCTAAGGGCTGTTCTTATGCGCAACGTGGAGTGCCTGGATACAGCCCTTAGCCGTGGAATATTGGCCATGTACCACAAACCCCGAGATGCCTTATTGCTATTATAAACTGGTTACCAACGTAATTAGAGTAGTAAAAATAAATGTTTTGTCATACCCATGGTATGCGGTCTGTTATTAACTGGGTGGTTCGAGCCCAGAATGCTGATTGGCTGACAGCTGTGGTATATTTAAGCGAGGAGGTGTGGTATATGACCAATATACCACGGCTAAGGGCTGTTCTTAGGCAAGACGCATCGCGGAGTGCTTGGCTGTGTCCAAAAAACCCAGAGGAGCCTTATTTCTATTATAAACAGTTTACCAACGTAATTAGAGCAGTAAAAATACATGTTTTGTCATACCCTGATATACCACGGCTGTCAGCCAATCAGCATTCAGTTTATAATAGACCGTATACCACAGGTATGACAAAACTTTTATTTTTACTGCTCTAATTCAAATCAAATTGTATTGGTCACATACACATGGTTAGCAGATGTTTTTGCGAGTGTAGCGAAATGCTTGTGCTTCTAGTTCCGACAGTGCAGCAATATCTAACAAGTAATCTAACAATTCCACAAAAACTACCTAAAACACAAATCTAAGTAAAGGAATGGAATGAGAATATTTACATATAAATATATGGATGATTTAAAAACAAATGGGCTGTATGTAATAACACTTAAGATTTTCTAGGCTAACAATGTAAGAAATAATACATAAAAAAACAAAATACTGAAATGTTTCCTCAGGACTAGAAGCGAGGTGGCCCTTTGTCGCCGCCACGTTGGTAAAATAGCAATAAGGCACCTCCGGGGGTTGTGGTATATGGCCAATATACCACGCTAAGGTCTGTATCCAGGCACTCCTCGGGTCTTAAATATGCCACGTCTGTCAGCCAATCAGAACTCAGGGCTCGAACCAACCAGTTTATACGTTTATTTATTCAATGACATAATCGTAGAATTAGAATGAATCATTCTAATTATATGGACAGAATCATCACAATAGAATTCTTATTCTTAGGACCGAATCATCACTGCAATTTCAGATTTTTTTTCCTGAGTGTCAGACAGACAAAGATCAATGTCAAGTGGGTGAAGTGACTTTTTTCTCGTCTATTACAATTCCCCCCGTCATATCACACCTGAAAAATAATCATGAATTGGTGGTGTTGTGGAAAATTGTGGTGAGTACGTATCCGGACATATCGCTGATCAATCATGCATGTGGATGAAATCCGTTCATGCAATAATCTCATCCAGAGTATGTGAAGCTTTGTGAAAACGCGCACGCACGTACTTCCCCTGCGCGTCACCCTGCTCAACCCGTGTGCGTTTCCTTCTGCACGGGTCTAACAAGCATTACTGTATGTCGTGAAATATATTTTCTGTTTGAAGCAATCAGATTCTCCGTTGTTGCTCTGTGCGCTGTTCCCAGCGAATCATAGCGCCGCATGCACACGATTGGGTAGTTACTTAGGTTGTCGAGACTAGCGCTAGATAACTTTCATTATTTAGAAAGAAAAAAAAAGGTAAGTACATTTACAAATGCTGTGCATAATAGCCAATATTAGATTTTTTTTTTATTAGCTAGCGGTATTATGTTATACACGTTCATACAGAGCAGGTTTTGTATTCAAAATCCGATATTTCAATGGCGGTTTAGGTGTTATCGGTAGCCGGATGGGATTACTGAAAGTCGTCATGCTAGCCAACTCTTAGCTAGCTAGCGCCCGCTGTCTGCAATGTGCTGTTTTGACTGATGACCTGAATTGACAGTGACGTAGCTAGCTAGAAAGTAACAGATCCTGGCTGTTGATACCACTTTTTTTGTGTGCATACGTGACACTGAACTAATGTGTCTTAGCCGTTTCGTCATGTCAGCGTATGGTACTAACGTTGTACGTTAGCTAACGTTAGCTAGCTATCTTCAGAATCTTCCACTGCTCTTTGACGCTGCAAATAGTTAGCTACGGCAGCTAGCTAGCCAGCCAGGGCATGATGAAGCCACAAACACTAGCCAGCGTAACAACATAATTTCTGATCTTGTTTAGCTGCAATGCGATTAGTCTGGCCACCGCATTTCAGCATCAGCCTTGCTAGCTAACTACTGTCACAGTTCCCTCCTGATTCCCACCCGCCCCTATCTATTAGATCTGAAGGGGTTGGAAAGGTGTAGGCACCACCTGCCCCCTCTCTTAAAATCCCTTAAACCCCTTAAACCGGTCTGATCCTCTCCGCTCTATAGGAATGAGTGGGTGGAGGGCTAAGGGGCGATTTGGGATGCTTGCTCAATTTCTTTATGCTCAAATGCTGCACTATCTGAGGGATTTTCATGTTGTGCAATTGCAGTGAGAAACCTGCAGCTCCTGAGAGAATGCCTCAGACGAGTAAAGTGAATAGTTCTGCAGCAGGCGGCCCTGGGCAGGTGTCTGCACCAGACCATGGGGAGCCGCCGCCACTCCAAGCCGAGCCCAGGGACCTGGCTGCGGGGGATGGAGGGGTAGGAGGTGACGAAGACCAGGGAGACCTCCAGATCAACAAGTCACCCAGTGATCCTAAGAAGTACAGGTAAGATCAACTTGAAATAAAGAACATTTCTAAATTCAGATATAGCCGCATAATCTCTCTTGGATAGTTCTACGTAAACATACTGATATGGATCCAGAACTTAATTGAGCAGCTGACCAATTACGCAATACTTTAGTTCTGGGTTAACCGAGATTAATAGCTGCATCATCAGAGTGCTTGCGATTTGCTCTACCCGTCCCAGGTTGTGATGTTTTCAGTTTCACTATAGTAGAACTGGCTTATCATATTCACTTATTTTACTCGCTCTGAAGGTATATCGAGCTGACCAATGGCCTGAGAGTTCTCCTCATCTCAGACTTCAGCGGGGCAGATGGCAAGGACGCCTGCAGAGAGGAGGAGGAAGAGGAAGAGGATGGAGCATCAGGAGGTGGAGAGGAAGCGGAAGAAGAGGGGGATTCAGGGGAGGGCACAGAAGAGGAGGACGAGGATGCGGAAGAAGAGCACGACAGTGACTTTGAGGAGCTAGATGAGGAGCAAGAAGGGAAACAGAAGAAGGGGAGTTCAGAGAAACAGGTTGGTTTCCCTATAGCACAAAACTAAGCTAATGCTTTCAGATGACTGATCCAACAGCTCACAGAGGGAGCATAGCCACAAGGGTGCTATACAATCAGCTAGTTCACTCTAGGGATAGTGTGATAAAGTGTGGGGACTGATGGAATTTATAAAATGAAAAGGTGTGTGTGCTTACATGCTCGTGCATGATGTTTTTTTTTTTTAATGTGTGTACTCATCCCTCCCGTGTCTCCCAGTCTGCAGCTGCTCTCTGTATCAGTGTGGGGAGCTTCAGTGACCCGGAGGACCTTCCAGGCCTGGCCCATTTCCTTGAGCACAGTGAGTGCTTTTAACAGGGGACCTTATGAACTGTAGAGCTACAGAAGATGATGTACATTCTCAATCTAAAACTACATTGCAACACTACCTCTAAACAACACGTCTATCTGTCTTTCTTTCTATTTCTATACCTGGTCTTCCCTCTAATCTCTTGACACTCTCTTTTTGCTCGCTCGCTCCCTCCCTCACTCTTTTCCACTCTTCCTCTCTTCTCTCAGTGGTGTTCATGGGCAGTGAGAAGTACCCCGCTGAGAACGGCTTCGATGCCTTCCTGAAGAAGCACGGCGGAAGCGACAATGCATCCACCGACTGTGAGCGGACAATCTTCCAGTTTGACGTCCAGAGGAAGTACTTCCGTGAGGCTCTCGACAGGTGAGCCAATCAGCCTTAAAGGAACAGTTCAGCCCCAAACCAACATTTTGTTAGATGTTTTCATGCCTCAAAAGTGGTCCTAAATCTAACTTGTCCAGGATCGTTTACAATGGTGCACGCTGTTCAAAAACTTTTGCAATGGAAAATTAAGACAAGTATTTCTTATTGGACAAGTTTACTCTCTGCTTAAAAATGTATCCTTCCGTTTCGTGCCTAATAAATACGACCCAGGTGTGCAGTTTGTCATTGGATGATCTCTCCCATTCCCCAGATGGGCCCAGTTCTTCATCTGCCCGCTGATGATCGAGGACGCCATCGACAGAGAGGTGGAAGCAGTGGACAGTGGTGAGTCGGGGAATAGTAAGAGGAAACCACAGCCGCGTCTCAATAGTCTAAAGAAGCCTCCTCCCCTTTCTCCTGCATCTGCTCAGATTGGTTTCACACAGCTGGTCAGCATGAATGAAGGACTCAAGACGAAGAGAGACCAGTATAGACAACTGAGACCCTTCCAATGTTGAATACCACAGCCTTTTTCCATGCCCCAGCCTCAGTCACAGTTCCCACTCTCACTCCTCTAATGGATTGTCCATGCCTCTCCCTTTGATGTGCAGAGTACCAACTGGCTCGTCCATCAGACTCCCACCGCAAGGAGATGCTGTTCGGAAGCCTGGCCAGGCCCAAGCACCCCATGGGCAAGTTCTGCTGGGGTAAGGATACACACATTGGCTGTCATTTCCCAATTATCTCTCCTCCATCGCAAATGCTACCCAGATACCAAAGACTTCCATTGTTCGACAAACATTCTAATTCTACTTTATCCTGCTTGTAAAACAAATAGTTGTATGTATTTTTATTTGCACTTTCCTGCTTGTAAATGTCTCTGTGATCGTCAAGTGATGTCTGCCTTTTTAAATACGTACACAGTGAGCTTTTATCATTCAGCGATCAATGCCTCATTGCCTGCATCCGTAATGGGTTTGCGGTCAAACGACCACCCCTCATCACTGTCAAACGCTCCCTAAAACACTTCAGCAAGCAGGCCTTTCTAATCGACCTGGCCCGGGTATCCTGGAAGGATATTGACCTCATTCCGTCAGTAGAGGATGCCTGGTTGTTCTTTAAAAGTGCCTTCCTCACCATCTTAAATAAGCATGCCCCATTCAAGAAATTTAGAACCAGGAACAGATATAGCCCTTGGTTCTCTCCAGACCTGACTGCCCTTGACCAGCACAAAAACATCCTATGGCGTTCTGCATTAGCATCGAACAGCTCCCGTGATATGCAACTTTTCAGGGAAGTCAGGAACCAATATACACTGACAGTTAGGAAAGCCAAGGCTAGCTTTTTCAAGCAGAAATGTGCCTCCTGTAACACAAACTCAAAAAGGTTCTGGGACACTAAAGTCTATGGAGAATAAGAGCACCTCCTCCCAGCTGCCCACTGCACTGAGGATAGGAAGTGCTGTCACCACCGATAAACCCACAATAATTGAGAATTTCAATAAGCATTTTTCTACGGCTGGCCATGCTTTCCACCTGGCTACCCCTACCCCGGTCTACAGCCCTGCACCCCCCTCAGTAACTCGCCAAAGCCTCCTCCATTTCTCGTTCTCCCAAATCCAGATAGCTGATGTTCTGAAAGAGCTGCAAAATCTGGACCCCTACAAATCAGCCGGGCTAGACAATCTGGACCCTTTCTTTTTAAAATTATCTGCCTAAATTGTTGCAACCCCTATTACTAGCCTGTTCAACCTCTTTCGTGACGTCTGAGATTCCCAAAGACTGGAAAGCAGCTGCGGTCATCCCCCTCTTCAAAGGGGGAGACACTCTTGACCCAAACTGCTACAGACCTATATCTATCCTACCGTGCCTTTCTAAGGTCTTTGAAGGCCAAGTTAACAAACAAATTACCGACCATTTCGAATCCCACCATACCTTCTCCGCTATGCAATCTGGTTTCAGGGCTGGTCATGGGTGCACCTCAGCCACGCTCAAGGTCCTAAATGACATCATAACCGCCATCGATAAGAGACATTACTGTGCAGATGTTTTCATTGATCTGGCCAAGGCTTTCGACTCCGTCAATCACCACAGCCTTGGTTTCTCAAATGATTGCCTCGCATGGTTCACCAACTACTTATCCAATAGAGTTCAGTGTGTCAAATCAGAGGGCCTGTTGTCCGGGCCTCTGGCAGTCTCTATGGGGGTGCCACAGGGTTAAATTCTTGGGCCGACTCTCTTCTCTGTATACATCAATGATGTCGCTCTTGCTGCAGGTGAGTCTCTGATTCACCTCTACGCAGATGACACCATTCTGTATACTTCAGGCCTCTCTTTGGACACTGTGTTAACTACCCTCCAGACGAGCTTCAATGCCATACAACTCCTTCCGTGGCCTCCAACTGCTCTTAAATGGAAGTAAAAATAAGTGCATGCTCTTCAACCGATCGCTGCCCGCACCTGTCCCCCCGTCCAGCATCACTACTCTGGACAGTTCTGTCTTAGATTATGTGGACAACTACAAATACCTAGGTGTCTGGTTAGACTGTAAACTCTCCTTCCAGACTCACATCAAACATCTCCAATCTAAAATTAAATCTAGAATTGGCTTCCTATTTCGCAACAAAGCATCCTTCACTCATGCTGCCAAACATACCCTTGTAAAACTGACCATCCTACCGATCCTCGACTTCTGTGATGTCATTTACAAAATAGCCTCCAATACTCTACTCAGCAAACTGGATGCAGTCTATCACAGTGACATTCGTTTTGTTACCAAAGCCCCACTGGCTCCAGGTCATCTACAAGTCCCTGCTAGGTAAAGTCCAGCCTTATCTCAGCTCGCTGGTCACCTTAGCAGCACCAACCCGTAGTACGCGCTCCAGCAGGTATATCTCACTGGTCACCCCCAAAGCCAATTCCTCCTTTGGCCAACTCTCCTTACAGTTCTCTGCTGCCAATGACTGGAACGAACTACAAAAATCTCTGAAACTGGAGACACTTATCTCCCTCACCAGCTTTAAGCACCAGCTGTCAGAGCAGTTTATAGCCCAACCAACTACCTCATCCCCTACCGTATTATTTATTTATTTATCTTGTTCCTTTGCTCCCCAGTTTTTCTACATTGCACATTCATCTACTGCACATCCTACCTCATTTGCACTCTTTGTATATAGATTTGCTTTTTTCTACTGTATTATTGACTGTATGTTTGTTTTACTCCATGTGTAACTGTTGTATGTGTCGAACTGCTTTGCTTTATCTTGGCCAGGTTGCAGTTGTAAATGAGAACTTGTTCTCAACTTGCCTACCTGGTTAAATAAAGGTGAAATTAAAAAAATATAAATAAAATATCACATGTATATGGATGGTAATGTCTACCTGCACGGTTAATAAGGCTGAATAACAGTGTAATAACTTGAATGACTGAAATAAGTGTTAAAACGTTCATTGAAGGTGTAATAACGGTTATGTCCTGTCCTCTGTCTCCCCCAGGAAATGCTCAGACCCTGAAGCACGAGCCCAGAGAGAAGCAGATCAACACCTACCAGCGTCTCCGAGACTTCTGGAAGAGATACTACTCTGCTCACTACATGACCCTCACAGTGCAGTCCAAAGGTAGCTAGCCAACCGGCCAGACACAATGGATCCCTACTCCGCTGAAGTGAATGGGGATTGTAGTCAGTCTACTGAAGTGAATGGGGATTGTAGTCAGTCTACTGAAGTGAATGGGGATTGTAGTCAGTCTACTGAAGTGAATGAGGATTAGTCAGTCTACTGAAGTGAATGAGGATTGTAGTCAGTCTGTTGAAATAAACTTGACTCAACTGTCCTTGTCTGTCCATCAGAGACATTGAACACACTGGAGGAATGGGTTACAGAGGTCTTCAGCAAGGTGCCCAACAAGTAAGTATACACGGCCACATGCATGCTGTCAAACATACTCGCGCTCGCTCGCTCCCTCCCTCACTCAGTCACTTTTTTGCAGCGCTCAACCGAGACCTGACTTCTCTGACCTCCAGGACCCGTTTGACACACCAACCTTCAACAAGCTCTACAGAAGTACACAGGCTTTAAACTAACATTATACATTTCATTTTATCAACCTGTGCTTACTGACTGTACCAATTCCTCAATTTCCATTGTGTGTGTGTGTGTGTGACAGTTGTTCCTGTGAGGAAGGTGCATGCTCTCACAGTCACCTGGGCGTTACCTCCTCAGGGCAAGCAGTACAGGTAAGCCCCCCCTCAACGATGGCACCCTCACCTGTTGTACCTTTCAAAGACCAATTTAGCAAATGTTTTCCCTCACAATTGTCCTGCGCTCCATACAAACTGCTTGGTTTGTCTTGGTGTCTCCATGTAGGGTGAAGCCCCTGCATTACATCTCCTGGTTGATTGGGCACGAAGGCGCCGGCAGCATCCTATCCTTGCTCCCGGAAGAAGTGCTGGGCCCTGGCTCTGTTTGGAGGGAACAGTGAGACAGGCTTTGACCAGAACACCACCTACTCCATCTTCTCCATATCCATCACGCTCACTGACGAAGGATTCCAGAACTTTCATCAGGTCAACTGGCGCGCGCACACACACGCGCAAAAACACATAAACGCACACACGCCAATGTGTGATGACACACAGACACACACAATGTGCAAAAACACATACACACGCATGTGTGATGACAGACACACACACACGTGCAAAAACACATACACACATACGCCCATGTGTGATGACACGCCATACACCCAATCTGGATGTAACGCTGCAGCCGTTTTCCCTGTACAGGTGGTTCATCTAGTGTTCCAGTATATGAAGATGCTGCAGACTCTGGGTCCACAGCAGAGGATCTATGAAGAAATCCAGAAGATCGAAGCCAATGAGTTCCACTACCAGGAGCAGGTACAGTCACACTTCCCGGTCTACCCTCTGTCACAAAGCTGACTTTAGGCTGTCATTACCATGACATAACACGTCATAAGTGAGTGAGGGCTATGTACGAACTTCTGTCCCTCCGTCCCACCACAGACAGACCCCATAGAGTACGTGGAGAACATCTGTGAGAACATGCAGCTCTTCCCCAAAGAGGACTTCCTGACTGGAGACCAGCTCATGTTTGAGTACAACCCAGAGGTACTGTCTGTCTGTCTCACCAAGTAGACATTGGATCATTCCTAGTTAATCTGTAATGGCTAAATTCTTGAAACTCTTTTGTATAGTTGCGGGCCCTAAAACGTTAGCTCACCCCACTGTATTGTCAGAACAATGGCCCATACCAAAGCCTGTACTGCAACTGTAATGCACACAACTGTATACTTCATTGAAGTGTGTGTGTGTGTGTGTGCATGTGTGTCTGTCTGTCCTCTACAGGTGATCTCCTCGGCCCTGGCCCTGCTTACCCCAGAGAGGGCCAACCTGCTGCTGCTGTCCCCGGAGCACGAGGGACACTGCTCCCACAAGGAGAAGTGGTTCGGGCACCAACTACAGCATAGAGGGTAAGAGCAAGTGTCTCTGATTAGGAGTGCAGATCTAGGATCAGGTGCCGCTTTTCCATTCATTGTGATCTAAAAGGCAAAACTGATCCTAGATCTGCACTGCTCTGAGACACTTTGTGAATAGCGGCCCAGGATTTGCCAAAAGTCAGATTGGCTGAATTGGATCTACAATAGCTGTTATTGTCGTCATAACAATATATTACCTTATGATTCTTCTTACAGTGCTGTAGGGGTGTGCCGAGTACTCTGACAAAATGAGTATCGTTCTGGGGTCCTATCAAATGGCTAAATGGTCCATTGTATGAACATCTTTAAACAATTTATATGTTAGCTTGGTATATAACACCATCCTAGAGCAGGGGGTTCTCCCAACAGGTCAATCGCGAGCTTCCAGTACCACCTATGAGTAGCTCGCCATACAATTCTGAAAGTGCATGTGTTTTTTTCATGTGTTCCACCACAAACTACCGTAAACAAATCTCACCCGTAACAAGATCCAAGATCTAATTAAATTCACATTGAGGTTAGCCACAATTAGCGTAACATTTGGCTTTTTAAGCCATCTGCAAATTAATTTCCAGCAATATTGACCCTTTCTCTCTGTGTGGTACGCACGTTGCCAGTTAGCGCTAAAGATAACTGTCTTCTGGGTAGACAGACAGAAAGACTTCCCTAAACCTTCTAAATTAAATGTTAACTGCAAAGTAGGTTTACAGTGCATTTGGAAAGTATTCAGACTTTTTCCAAATTTTGTTACATTACAGCATTATTTTAAAATTGATTAAATTGTTAGTTTTTTCCTCAAATCTACACACAATACCCCATAATGACAAAGCAAAAACACATACTCGATGGCTGTATATTCAGCGGCTCTTTTTGTGACATGATACGATAGTGTGTGATGTTAATGTGGTGTGTTGGTCTGTGACTGAGTGTCCTGTTCTGTACTGACAGACCTCCCTGAGGAGTGGGCACAGCGCTGGGCCGGAGACTTTGACCTCAACCCCGACCTCTACCTGCCTGCTGAGAACAAGTTCATTGGTCAGTACAGGTGATGGACATTGTTGTGCGCCAATCACATCGACTCCACAATATTCACTTTTCGGTCTATTGATGTGTACACTTTTTTGGGGCCATATTCCTATCTCCTTTTTTTGTGTGTGTGAATGTTTAAAAAAAAAAATAATCAAACACAAATAAATCCTGGGATTGACACAGACAATAGGCCTTATCCTTTTCCTCTGTTTCCATAGCAACGGATTTCTCCCTGAAACCATCGGACTGTCCAGACACAGAAGTCCCGGTGCGGATAGTGAACAATGAGAGGGGCTGTCTCTGGTTCAAAAAGGACAATAAGTTCAAGATACCTAAAGGTGTGTGTGTGTGTGTGTCTGTTTATTTGGGTGTGTTCTTTTGTTAGCTTACTTTGGTAATATATAACCCAAGGGAATTGTAGTGACATGTGATTTACTCTTTTTCAATATGTGTAAGTCAGAAATGTTAGTAGCTACTAGGCTATTTAACACATTTCAAATGGTATAATGTTCTCGTGATTTAATGCATTCCCTATTTTTTTTCTTCTGTTAGCTTATGTCCGTTTCAACCTCCTCTCCCCAATGATTCAGAAATCTCCAGAGAAGTTAGTATTTTATATGAATACATTTCTTACACACTGTTTGCTTTTGATTTCTATTCACAGTCACTCCTAGCTGCAAAAGTTCTATAGGTCCTTTCTAAATGTCTATGTATTGTGCCCCTGTAGCCTGGTGCTGTTTGACCTCTTTGTGAACATCTTGGCCCATAACCTGGCGGAGCCGGCCTACGAGGCTGATGTGGCCCAACTGGAGTACAAACTGATTGCCGGGGAGCACGGCCTCGTCATCAGGGTCAAGGGCTTCAACCACAAGCTGCCTGTGAGTCTCACATACATACATACATACATACATACATACATACATACATGCATGCATACTGTACATACAAATAAAATATTATTGGTCACATACACATGGTTAGCAGATGTTATTGCGAGTGTAGCGAAATGCTTGTGCTTCTATTTCCGACAGTGCAGTAATATCTAACAAGTAATCTAACGATTCCCCAACCTAATACACTAAAGGGATGGAATAAGAATATGTACATATAAATATACGGATGAGCGATGGCCGTGTGGCATAGGCAAGGTGCAATAGATGGTATAAGGTACAGTATATACATATGAGATGAGTAAGGTATGTAAACATTATTAAAGTGCCATTGTTTAAAGTAACTAGTGATCCATTTGTTAAAGTGGCCAGTGATCAGGTCTCAATGTAGGCAGCAGCCTCTCTGACTTAGTGATTGCTGTTTAACAGTCTGATGGCCTTGAGATAGAAGCTGTTTTTCGGTCTCTCGGTCCCAGCTTTGACGCACCTGTACTGACCTCGCCTTCTGGATGATAGCGGGGTGAACAGGCAGTGGCTCGGGTGGTTGTTGTCCTTGATGGTGATTTTGGCCTTCCTGTGACATCGGGTACTGTAGGTGTCCTGGAGAGCAGGTAGTTTGCCCCAGGTGATGTGTTGTGCAGACCGCACCACCCTCTGAAGAGCCTTGCGGTTGAGGGCGGTGCAGTTGCCGTACCAGGCTGTGATACAGCCCGACAGGATGCTCTCAATTGTGCATCTGTAAAAGTTTGTCAGGGTTTTAGGTGACAAGCCAAATTTCTTCAGCCTCCTGAGGTTGAAGAAGAGCTGTTCTGCCGCCTTCACCACGCTGTCTGTGTTAGGTGGACCATCTCAGTTTGTCTGTGATGTGTACGCCGAGGAACTTAAAACTTTCCACCTTCTTCACTACTGTCCCTTTGATGTGGATAGGGGGGATGCTCCCTCTGCTGTTTCCTGAAGTCCACGATCATCTCCTTTGTTTTGTTGACATTGAGTGAGAGGTTGTTTTCCTGACACCACACTCCCAGTACCCTCACGTCCTCCCTGTAGGCTGTCTCGTTGTTGTTGGTAATCAAGCCCACTACTGTTGTCATCTGCAAACTATGGTGTTGAATGCTGAGCTGTAGTCAGTAAACATCATTTTTACATAGGTATTCCTCTTGTCCAGATGGGATAGGGCATTGTGCAGTGTGATGGCGATTGCATCGTCTGTGGACCTGTTGGGGCTGTATGCAAACTGAAGTGGGTCTAGGGTAGCAGGTAAGGTGGAGGTGATATGATCCTTGACTAGTCTCTCAAAGCACTTCATGATGACAGAAGTGAGTGCTACGGGGCGGTAGTCATTTAGTTCAGTTATATTTTCCTTCTTGGGAACAGGAACAATGGTGGCCATCTTGAAGCATGTGGGGACAGCAGACTGGGATAGGGAGCGATTGAATATGTCCGTAAACACCCCAGCCAGCTGGTCTGCTCATTCGCTGAGGATGCCGTCTGGGCCAGCAGCCTTGCGAGGGTTAACACGTTTAAATGTCTTGCTCATGTCAGCCACAGAGAAGGAGAGGGGGGGCAGTCCTTGTTAGCAGGCCGCATCGGTGGATCTGTATTATCCTCAAAGCAGGCAAAGAAGGTGTTTAGTTTGTCTGGAAGCATTATGTCGGTGTGGCTGGTTTTCTTTTTGTAGTCCGTGATTGCCTGTAGACCCTGCCACATACGTCTCGTGTCTGAGCCGTTGAATTGCGACTTAACTTTGTCCCTATACCGACATTTTGTTTGTTTGATTGCCTTGTGGAGGGAATAACTACACTGTTTGTATTCAGCCATATTCCCAGTCCTCTTTCCATGGTTAAATGCGGTGGTTTGCGCTTTCAGTTCTGCGGGAATGCCGCCATCCATCCATGGTTTTTGGTTAGGGTAGGTTTTAATAGTCACAGTGGGTATAACACATCTCCAATGCACTTCCTTTATAAACTCACTCACCGAGTCAGCGTATAGATCAATGTTATTCTCTGAGGCTGCCCGGAATGTTTCTCAGTCCGCGTGATCAAAACAATCTTGAATCGTGGATTCCGATTGGTCAGACCAGCGTTGAATGGTTCTAGTCACGGGTACATCCTGTTTGAGTTTCTGCCTATAGGATGATAGGAGCAAGATGGAGTCGTGGTCTGATTTGCCGAAGGAAGGGCGAGCCTTGTATGCATCATGGAAGTAGTAGTAGTGGTCCAGTGTATTGCCCGCGCAAGTGCTGCAATCAATATGCTGATAGAATTTTGGTAGCCTTGTTCTCAAATTTACTTTGTTAAAATAAATGCAGCCTCAGGATATATGGTTTACATAGAGTCCAGTGAAGTTCCTTGAGGGCCGTCGTGGTATCATACATACTGTACGTACAGTGCCTTTGGAAAGTATTCAGACCCCTTGACCTTTTCCACATTTTGTTACGTTACAGCCTTATTCTAAATTGATGAAATCGTTTTTTTCCCCCTCATCCATCTACACACAATACCCCATAATGGCAAAGCAGAAACAGTATATTTGAATTTTTTTCTTAAAACAAAATGGAAATATCACATTTACATAAGTATTCAGACCCTTTACTCAGTACTTTGTTGAAGCACCTTTGGCAGCGATTACAGCCTCGATTCTTCTTGGGTATGACGCTACAAGCTTGGCACGCCTGTATTTGAGGAGATTCTACCATTCTTCTCTGCAGATCCTCTCAGTCTCTGTCAAGTTGGAGATTATGACAGTACATGGCCAAGATGTTCAAACATTCATAAATGACCAGCAAGGTCAAGTAATAATAAACAGTGGTTGTAGAGGGTGCAACAGGTAAGCACCTCAGGAGTAAATGTCAGTTGGCTTTTCATAACCAATCATTCAGAGTTAGAGACAGCAGGTGCGGTAGAGAGAGAGTCGAAAACAGCAGGTCCGGGACAAGGTAGCACGTCCGGTGAACAGGTCAGGGTTCCATAGCCGCAGGCAGAACAGTTGAAACTGGAGCAGCAGCACGACCTGGTGGACTGGGGATAGCAAGGAGTCATCAGGCCAGGTAGTCCTGAGGCATGTTCCAGGGGCTCAGGTCCTCTGAGAGAAAAGAGAGAATTAGAGGGAACATACTTAAACTCACACGGGACACCAGATAAGACAGGAGAAATACTGAGACAGGAGGGGTTGGGAGACACTGTGGCCCTATCTGACGATCCCGACAGGACCAACCAGGCAGGATATAACCCCACCCACTTTGCCAAAGCACACCCCTCACACCACTAGAGGGATACAGTGACGGGAAAAAAGTATTTGATCCCCTGCTGATTTTGTACGTTCGCCCACTGACAAAGAAATTCAGTCTATAATTTTAATGGTAGGTTCTTGAGCCACTCCTTTGTTGCCTTGGCTGTGTGTTTTGGGTCATTGTCATGCTGGAATACCCATCCACGACCCATATTCAATGCCCTGGCTGAGGGAAGGAGGTTCTCACCCAAGATGTGACAGTACATGGCCCCTTCCATCGTCCCTTTGATGCGGGGAAGTTGTCCTGTCCCCTTAGCAGAAAAACACCCCAAAAGCATAATGTTTCCACCTCCATGTTTGACGGTGGGGATGGTGTTCTTGTGGTCATAGGCAGCATTCCTCCTCCAAACACGGCGAGTTGAGTTTATGCCAAAGAGCTCCATTTTGGTCTCATCTGACCACAACACTTTCACCCAGTTGTCCTTGAATCATTCAGATGTTCATTGGCAAACTTCAGACTGGCATGTATTTGTGCTTTCTTGAGCAGGGGGACCTTGCGGGCGCTGCAGGATTTCACTCCTTCACGGCGTAGTGTGTTACCAATTGTTTTCTTGGTGACTATGGTCCCAGCTGCCTTGAGATCATTGACAAGATCCTCCCGTGTAGTTCTGGGCTGATTCCTCACCGTTCTCATGATCATTGCAACTCCACGAGGTGAGATCTTGCATGGAGCCCCAGGCCGAGGGAGATTGACAGTTCTTTTGTGTTTCTTCCATTTGCGAATAATCGCACCAACTGTTGTCACCTTCTCACCTTCTCACCAAGCTGCTTGGCGATGGTCTTGTAGCCCATTCCAGCCTTGTGTAGGTCTACAATCTTGTCCCTGACATCCTTGGAGAGCTCTTTGGTCTTGGCCATGGTGGAGAGTTTGGAATCTGATTGACTGATTGATCGGTTTAGAGGTGATGACTATTTTCATCAATGTGTCGACATTCTGTCTAGCCACTCTACCATAAAGGCCTGTTTGGTAGAGTGCTGCAGAGATGGTTGTCCTTCTGGAAGGTTCTCCCATTTCCACAGAGGAACTCTAGAGCTCTTTCAGAGTGACCATCGGGTTCCTAGTCACCTCCCTGACCAAGGCCCTTGTCTCCCAATTGCTCAGTTTGGCCAGTCAGACAGCTCTAGGAAAAGTTTTGGGGGTTCCAAACTTATTCCATTTAAGAATGATGGAAGGCACTGTGTTATTTGGGACCATCAATGCTCCGGACATTTTTTGGTACCCTTCCCCACATCTGTGCCTCGACACAATCCTGTCTCGGAGCTCTACGGACAATACCTTTGACCTTATGGCTTGGGTTTTGCTCTGACATGCACTGTCAACTGTGGGACCTTATATAGACAAGTGTGTTCCTTTCCAAATCATGTCCAATCAATTGACTTTACCACAGGTGGACTCCAATCAAGTTGTAGAAACATCTCAACGATGATCAATGAAAACAGGATGCACCTGAGCTCAATTTCTAGTCTCATAGCAAAGGGTCTGAATACTTATAGTACCCGTCAAGTTAGGACACCTAATCATTCAAGGGTTTTTCTTTATTTTAGCATTGTAGAATAATAGTGAAGCCATCAAAACTATGAAATAACACATGAAATCATGAAGTAACCAATAAAGTGTTAAGCAAACCAAAATATATTTTGATTTTAGATTCTGCAAAGTAGCCACCCTTTTGTTTGATTACAGCTTTGCACACTCTTGGCATTCTCTCAACCAGTTTCACCTGGAGTGCTTTTCCGTCTGTCTTGAGTTCCCACATATGCTGAGCACTTGTTGGGTGCTTTTCCTTCACTCTGCGTTCCAACTCATCCCAAGCCATCTCAAATGGGGATGAGGTCGGGTGATTGTGGAGGTCAGGTCATCTGATGCAGTACTCCATCACTCTCCTTCTTGGTCAAATAGCCCTTACACAGCCTGGAGGTGTGTTGGATCATTGTCCTGTTGAAAAACAAATGATAGTTCCACCAAGCGCAAACCAGATGGGGTGGCGTGTTGCTGCAGAATGCTGTGGTAGCCATGCTGGTTAAGTGTGCCTTGAATTCTAAATAAATCACACCGTGTCACCAGCAAAGCACCATCACACCACCTACATGCTTCACGGTGGGAACCACACATGCGGAGATCATCCGTTCACCTACTCTGCATCGCTCGGTGGTTGGAACCAAAAATCTCAAATTTGGACTCATCAGGCCAAAGGACAGATTTCCACCGGTCTAATGTCAATTGCTCATGTTTCTTGGCCCAAGCAAGTTTCTTCTTATTTGGTGTCCTTTAGTAGTGATTTCTAGCAATTCGACCATGAAGGCCTGATTCACGGTCTCCTCTGAACAGTTGATGTTGAGATGTATCTGTTACTTGAACTCTGAAGCATTAATTTGAACTGTGATTTCTGAGGCTGGGAACTGTAATGAACTTATCCTCTGCAGCAGAGTTAACTCTGGGTCTTCCTTTCCTGTGGCGGTCCTCATGAGAGCCAGTTTCATCATAGCGCTTGATGGTTTTTGCGACTGCACTTGAAGAAACTTCTTGAAAGTTCTTGAAATGTTCCGTATTGACTGACCTTCATGTCTTAAAGTAGTGATGCTGTCATTTCTTTTTGCTTATTTGAGTTGTTCTTGCCATAATATGGACTTGGTCTTTTACCAAATAGGGCTGTCTTCTGAATTCCACCCCTAACTTGTCACAACACAACTGATTGGCTCAAACGCATTAAGAAGGAAAGAAATCCACGAATTCACTTTTAACAAGGCACACCTGTTAAAAAACTTCTTGGGGATTGCTGGGGCGCTAGCGCCCCAATCCCGACACTACCAGGTGAAATGCAAGGCGCCAAATCCAAAAGTTGAATTATTAAACATCCACCAATATACAAGTGTTCCATACTCATCAAAAGCTCTGTTTCTTGGCAATATCACAGCGTTGTCAGATTTCAAAAAGGCTTTACGGCGAAAGCAGCACATTTGATTGTTTGAGAGTAGCACCTCACATATTTTTCACATAGCCATGAATTCATTAGCCATCACGGCACACACAACGCATTTCACAGCGAAAACAAATCAATTACCTGTTGAAGAACTTCTGCTGAGGTCATCCTAAGTGTCCAATGAAGACAATCCATGGTTCTTTTGTTAGAAAAAGTAATGTATTTTATCCATAAATCTCCATTTGGTTCGCGTGTTATAATCAGAAACGACAGCCTCCACTCCTCCATTGAAACGTGACGCAAACTCGTTCATCTTATACCTATAAACTTGTCCAAGAACAATCAAACATAGTTTTAAATGTATCCTTAGGAACACTTTTACGTATATTTACTATTATAAATCAACCGAATATAAACTGATCGATAAAGACGGTAAAAAACACACAGCGCGCCTTGTCGGGAGCGCGCGCTGGCTACTGTTGACATAAATGAGACACTTCCTGGTTTCCTCTTCTTCTCTGAACTAAAGCATCAAATGAAAATCCATACTGTCTCGGGACTGTTGACATCCAGAGGAAGCGATGGGTACTGCATTCATATGCCCTTATAAGGGCATTTTCATGAGGGAGGGGTTCCAAATGAGGCACTCTGTGAAAACCACTTTTTCCAGGACAGAAATTCCTCGGGGGTTTCACCTGCCATATCCGTTCTGTTTTACTCACAGACAAATGGTTAACAGTTTCGGAAAATTCAGAGTGTTTCCTATCCAATGGTACCAAATATGTGCATATCCTATTTTCTGGGCCTGAATGGGAGGCATTTTACTTTGGGCACGCCAGGCTCTCCAACGGTCACCTCATGCACCCATCCCCAAGAAGTTAATTGAAATGCATTCCAGGTGACTACTTCATGAAGCTGGTTGAGAGAATGCCAAGAATGTGCAAAGCTGTCATCAAGGCAAAGGGTGGCTACTTTGAAGTGTAGATTGCTGAAGATATTTGTTAATTTAATCAATTTTAGAATAAGGCTGTAACGTAGCAAAATGTGGAAAAAGTCAAGAGGTCTGAATACTTCCCAAAGGCACTGTAACATACATAAACATTATACACACACAGACACGCACGTACAGTATACACACACTGTACACACTTACACCCAGCTCTTCTGCACTCATTCTGCCAATTCATGCAACCCTAGTCTACACTGAGTGTACAATACATCAGGAACACATGCTCTTTCCATGACACGGACTGACCAGGTGAATCCAAGTGAAAGCTATGATCCATTATTGATGTCACTTGGAGACAGGTTAAAGAAGGATTTTGAAGTCTTGAGACATGAATTGTGTATGTGTACCATTCAACGGGTGAATGGGCAAGACTAAACATTTGTGCCTTGGAATGGGGTATGGTAACACCGGTTTGAGTGTGTCAAGAACTGCAACGTTGCTAGGTTTTTCACACTCAACAGTTCCCATGTGTATCAAGAAGGTCCACCACCAAATGGACATCCAGCCAACTTGACACAACTGTGGGAAGCACTGGAGTCAACATGGCCAGCATCCCTGTGTAACGCTTTCGACACCTTTGTAGAGTCCATGCCCCGACGAATTGAGGCTGTTCTGAGGGCAAAAGTGACAAAGGTGTCATCAAGGCAACTCAATATTAGGAAGGTTTTCCTAATGTATTGTACACTCCATCTAGAAACCCATTCTGCACTTCAACAAATGTGCCCTAGCTTCAGACAACCCTAAAGCTGACCTCCTGCCAACTAAACCTCCCTCTGTCCCTGTGTTAGTTGCTGTTGAACTTGATCGTAGACCACCTGGCAGACTTCACGGCTGAGCCCGGTGTGTTTAACATGTTCGCAGAGCAGCTGAAGAAGACCTACTTCAACATCCTCATCAAGCCAGAGAGGCTGGGGAAGTGAGTTGGATTTCTGACACGGTGACTGCTCCACCCTGTATAGCATACAGTATCTGGCTGCTCGTTCTTTGCAACTCTACCCACCCATGTTCTTAAGTGTGTGTCTCTCTCTAGCTGTCTTTCTCTCTCTCTTTCAGAACACGAGTCAGAGTTGTAAAGTGATAAACTATCTTCAAAACAGTAACAATGATAAATTGGTGTGATGAATTATTTGAACACATCCATTTTTTTTTAATCTTCCTCTCTCTCTCCTACTTCTCTCTCCTTCCATTCCCCCTCTCTCTCTCAGGGACGTCGCCTGTTGATCCTGGAACACTGTCGCTGGTCGGTCATCCAGAAGTACCAGGCCATCATGAAGGGCCTCACCGTGGATGACCTCATGACTTTTGTCAGTGGCCTCAAAGCCCAGCTCTACACCGAGGGGTTGGTGCAGGGCAACTTCACCAGCACTGTGAGCACAAACCGACACATTCAGACACACTTCACTAGCACTGTAAGCCTCTTTATGAACACACACGAACACTGTCTGATGCGCGCGCACACACATATACACACACACACTGTTTTTAGCTTGTCTAGAGAGGCCAGATTAAAATAGCTGTTTAGCGCTAACCCCGGCGCTTGCATCCCAGATCTTTCTCGCATGCTGATTATTGTCCTAATCAAGTAGGTGATGTGAAGTAATACATTTGAATTATTCTGCTGCTATCCCTATGCTATAATAATCATGCTAATATGCATTATGTAACTGTTCTTTGCCCACAGGAGTCAATGAAGTTTCTGCAGTATTTTATTGAGTAAGTATCCTCCTAACTGTGAAAAGCATTTCTGTAGCCTTCAGGTTAGCGCGTTGGACCAGTAACCGAAAGGTTGCTGGTTCAAATACCAGAGCCGACAAAGGGAAGGAAAAAAATCCGTCGCTGTGCCCTTGAGCTTTGCAGGGGCCCTGTACAACTCCCTGCGGGTGTCTCGGGGAGAGTTGGCAAATGCAAAAATAAATAAAATAAAACATTTACATTACACACTTGGGTGTAACAGGACAAATATAAACACCCCCTTATTATTATTATTATTATTATTATTATTATTATTATTATTATTAGCATCATCAACAAACACAGTACTTACTATTGTTATTACTTGCAATGATTGAGATTTGTGGTTGGTATGACCTACTTTAGTTGAATGAATTGATTAAGTCACTCTGTACAAGACCGTCAGCGAAATGAATATCATGTAAATGCAATAATCTTCTGCGCTCTACAGCAAACTGCAGTTCAAGCGTCTGTCTGTGGAGGTCCCTGTGCTCTTCAGAGTGGTGGAGCTTCCTCAAAAGCCTCACCTGTGCAAAGTCAAGTCCCTCAACAAAGGAGATGCCAACTCTGAAGTTACTGTCTACTACCAGGTACCTAACGTTCACCCGGAATTCACCCAACAGTCAGCCAACCTTCACCCAACATTTAAGCCAACATTTCCCCCAACCGTCAACCAACATTCGCTCAACATAACAGTTCGGTGTATTATGGTTATGTCTATGTATGTGGTCTTTTGCTGTCGATAAATTAACAGGATTTTTCTGTCCTTGTCCAGTCAGGCCTGAAGAACCTAAGAGAACACACGCTGATGGAGTTACTGGTGGTAAGTGTTGTAGCTTACAAGGCTTGACTGGAATACTTAGGGCTATATTTTCGGCTCTCACTAAGGAGGCGCAAGTGTCAAACGCATGTTTGTTTGCAATTTTGTCATGTAAAAACTGGTGCACTGGTGTTTTCCAGCCCTAACGCCAGGTTTGGCAATTTACCTCTCTTAACAGCTGAGGTGGGAGGGGTGGCAATATTTGACGTGTCCTTAAATACAAGAGCAAAAGTGACAATTTCCTGCAGCCCATCCTGTTTAAAATTATTGTTTTAAAAAACAGATGCTTGTTTTCCGTTTCATTTCAAGCCCTCCATAGTTTACCCTAGGCCTAGACTAATAAGGCTGCTTCAACAGCAATGTGTCTTGTGTTTTTTTATCCTGGCCTTGCAAAGTAGCCTATCCATAAAAGGTGTTTAAATGGTCTATTCGTCAGAGTGCCTTGAATTGAAAATAAAATACCGGCGTACTTCATTTAGCTTGTTCAAGTATCTATCCCAGAGAGCGCCTCCGGTTACCAAAGATGCACTCCTCCTGACTTACTTAAATGATTCAGTCCTAGAATGCAGTATCAACGATAGGCCTAGGCTATATTTTTCTTATTGAGAATGTGTTTCACACATGCAATACAATTTACGAGAGCCTAGTATTTTATTCATTTTGGGAGAAGTGCGATGTGTGAAGACATGTAGGCTAGGCCAATTACAACAATGTTGACCTGACTGCCGTCAATCCAAACATTTTTAGTTTTTTGTTGCTGTTGCTTTTAGGCTACTCGTTACTGTAGCCTATGCAGTTTAATAAACGGTAGTATCAATCCACAATGGACCAGGATGAGAATAGTCCATGCCCCCAGCCCAATTGGAGTTGATGACAATGCAAAGACCGTCAATAACATACAGAACTTGAGGCAAATACATGCAGTGCAGAATTAATCCATGGAACGCTTTGATTGGCCAGTGAGTGGCCAAGTTTTCGTCATACCTACAATTTGTTTATTCATCAAAACCTAGCCCTTTCGCACCACTGCCAACTATTGCGCTCATAATTTGAGCTGTGAAAATAAATACTAATATTTCGTATATACACCTCCAGACCTATAGTGCTACTGCCAGCGATTCGATTTACCATTGCGTTAGGTTTTTTAAAATAGAGCCCTGAGTCAGTGAGTGGTGTTATGGGTCAAAGGGATACTTCAGGATTTTGCTAAGCCCTTTATCTACTTCCTCAGAGTCAGATGAACTCATCAATACCATTTTTTTATGTCTGCATCCTATATGAAGGAAGTAAGAGGTAGTTTCGAGCCAATGCTAACTAGTGTTAACGCAATGACTGGAAGTCTATGGTATGCTAGCTGTTACCATAGACTTCCAGTCATTGCGCTAACTCTAGTTAACAACAACTTTCAAACTGCATGCGGGGAGACATAGAAATGGTATCCACAGGTTCGTCTGATTTGCCAAAATTCCAAAGTATCCCTTTAATGAAGTACTATCTTTGCTGCTCTGTTCCCAGATGCACATGGAGGAACCTTGCTTTGATTTCCTCAGGACAAAGGAGACTCTTGGGTTAGTTGTCTCCCGCATAACTATAAAAAATAATATCTAATAACTAACTACTACTTAATAACCAATACTTAAGAGCAGTGTTGGCTGATTTCAACTCTGATCTTGTATCCATCAGCTATCAGGTGTACCCCACGTGCAGAAACACTTCGGGGGTCCTGGGCTTCTCCATCACTGTGGAAACGCAGGCTACCAAGTTCAAGTGAGTCACCAGCACTATATATCTCTTACCCTACACTTGATCAAAATGTTGTTGCAATACCATATTTAATTTCATGTATGATTTATTGGAATATTCAACATGCATAAGGAAACCCAACTTGTAGTTGTGTGTCAGGGTCAGTGACAGCTGCTGATGTTTTGTCAGGGGCAGTTCAGAGGAGAAGGATGGTAGCGTCATATTCAGGTCAGATGGTTAGCATTGTTGATAGTAGAAGTGTATTACACAGTAGCAGCACAATATGCTTCTCATAAGCCTGAGAAGGTTATCGAAAAATTACAAGGGCAAGATTTTTATAAAAAAAGAGCACCGATGCATTGAAAATAACTTGTTTTCTTTTTGGGAGAAGCCATCCCCTTTCGTTTTGACTGCAAATAAGAGGTAGTCTGACGTGACCTTTTCTCTCCCTCCCAGCACGGACTACGTAGAGACCAAGATCGAGGAGTTCCTGGTGAGCTTCGGGGAGAAGATGACCAACCTCACGGACGAGGCCTTCAAGACCCAGGTGACCGCTCTCATCAAGCTCAAAGAGTGTGAGGACACGCACCTGGGGGAGGAGGTGGACCGCAACTGGTTCGAGGTGGTCACCCAGCAGTACGTCTTCGACCGCCTCAACAGAGAGGTAAGACTGTACACGGTAACAGCCGCATGGTATACTCGAACTGTCATAATGTCGACATCAAGAGGTGGCTCTCCTCCAGGGACGCTGGGGGCACCACCCCTTCATCATATACACAACGTGACCAAACAGCTTTCCACTCAATGTTGGAACATTGCTGCGGGGACTTGGTTCCATTCAGCCACGAGCATTAGTGAGGTCGGGCACTGATGTTGGGCGATTAGGCCTGGCCTGGCGTTCCAATTCATCCCAAAGGTGTTTGATGGAGTTGAGGTCAGGGCTCTGTGCAGGCCAGTCAAGTTATTCCACACCGATCTCAACAAACCATTTCTATATGGACCTCGCTTTGTGCATGGGGGATGTAATAGAATGTAATTGTAGGCTGTAACATTAAGATTTCCCTTCACTGGAACTAAGAGGCCTAGCCCGAACCATGAGAAACAGCCCCAGACCATTATTCCTCCTCCACAAAATTTTACCATTGGCACTATACATTCGGGCAGCTAGTGTTCTCCTGGCATCTGCCAAACCCTGATTTCGTCCGTCCGACTGCCAGATGATGAAGCGTGATTCATCAATCCAGAGAACGCGTTTCCACTGCTCCAGAGTCCAATGGCGGTGAGCTTTACACCACTCTAGCTGATGCTTGGCATTGTGCATGGTGATCTCAGGCTTGTTTGCGACTGCTCAGCCATGGAAACCCATTTCATCAAGCTTCTGACAAACAGTTATTGTGCTGACATTGCTTTCAGAGGCAGTGAGTGCTGAAGCACCGTTGCAACACTCACTATGACGGTGCCATGTTGAAAGTCACTGAGCTCTTCAGTAAGGCCATTCTTCTGTCAATGTTTATCAATGGAGATTGCATGGCTGTGTGCTCATTTTTTTTTTTATATATACCTGTCAGCAACAAGGATGGCTGAAATAACCAAATCCACTAATTTGAAGGGGTGTCCACATACTTTTGTATATTTAGTGTACATGCCAGGCTGCTTCAGCTCACTAGTACCCGCACTAGGTGGAGGAGGGGGCGGCTCAAACGTCTGGGGGGGAGAGAGATTAGGAATGTTTATTCATGCATTAACTCATCCTGTCCCGCTGTGCTGCAGATTGAGGCTCTGAAGCTCATCACCAAAGCAGAGCTGGTGTCCTGGTTCATGGAGCACAGGGACACCACCAGCAAGAAACTCAGCGTGCACACGTAAGTGTGCCAGCTTTGACGTTGTGTGTGTCCGTGCGTGCAAGGGAGAGGGAGTGCATTGAGCATTCCCCATGGAATGAATGGAGAGGGATCTCATTCGCTTTGTCCATTTTAATATATACAGTCATTGGCACTATCCTACTCTCAGCTATTCCAGAGCATACTGTAATCTCGCGCTCTCTCCCTGTCTCTGTGTGTCAGGTGGTAGGCTTTGGAGAGGAGGAGAATGACCAGGCAGGCCAGAGCAGCTGCGGCCCGAACCCCGCAGGGGGCGAAGAGGACCAAGGCCAGGCCCTTAAAACCTCCTCCTACGGAGAAGTGTCCAAGCTGACCTTCCTGCCCGCCTCGCCCATGCTGGCCGACGCCACGCTCATCAACGACATCCGTGCGTTCACCTCCTCCCTCACCCTCTACCCCTACCACAAAATCCTCAAGTAAATCGGTTCCGCAAAGCGGGAGGCGAATGAAGGAGCAGGGGGAGCCATATTTGCTCAGGACAACGATCCAGGCCAGGCCACAACGCAGTGCAGTGGCGTCTTCAGAAGGGAAACTCTCCTTTCTCCCTCTTCGTTCCCCACCTTTTCACTTTCTCTTTTCATCCAAGATAATAAAATAACAGCAGCAGCAGGCACTAGTATTAATAATTGCACTCACCACTAGTTCGCTAGGCACAAAAGCAGCCGGTGTTAAACGAAATTGGTCAAGAGCTTGTCCATTTATTCTCACCAGTCCCTGATGGATTGAATCGGAGGAATCACCTTTGCTGTGAATGGTAGTAGTAGGGACTCGGGGTCTGGCTGGCAGGAGGGCAGACGGAGAGGGTTCTATCATGTATCTGTCATATCTTCATTTGTTGTTATTTGAACTTATTATCACATATCGTATGAAACATCACCGCTAACATTGAAGAAGGATTGTGTGTATTTTAACAATGGACGTCAGGGTTAACATCCGTTCATGCTGTAAGATTCTGACCGTAGAAAAGTGAAGTATGCTTGTCATAACAGTAAGCCTGATTCATGTTCGGTATTGTTTTCAAGGTATTGTTTTAACTGTAATTGTGTTTGTAAAGAGGCTAAAGGGAAAACCTCACTGTTACTGTATACTGTAGGTTTAACATTTCAGCCCTACTTCTGCCTTTAAAACCCCTGGACGACTGGCATGTTTCAATCTATAGCCTGTTGTTATCATCATCTTTACCTGTAAATATTTATTAAACGTGAAATGTAGGATATTTCAGTTGTTTTTGGTCTTCTCTTTAATATGATATCATGCGGTGTTGATGACCAATTCTGTTAAATGCCCATTTACAGTTGGTGCTAAAACATTGTTGAAGGATGAGGTACATTTTCATAGCGTACTTTCCTTGTACTGTCCCTGAAATACATGTAAAGCGCTGGGATTAATGCCAATTCTCAAAGCTGGATCCTTCGATCCCCAGTTGATCAGGTGGGTATGGAACGATGCACAACCTATTGTTACCCATTGTCTTCTCGTGGATAGGACCTTCAAGTTTGGTGGGGGTGTTAAGTGTAAAGCAATCAATATCTACCCTGCAAATGAAAATTGGTTCTTTTGAAAGTTCCCAGAATTGCCTGGGATGTTTTTATGAAGTTCATAGCATATTTCTTTTAGGCTTAACATAATATTCCATTGATGTTCACGAAATACAATTTTGTATCTTATCTTGGAGTTCCTTTAGAAAATGTTATACTTTTAGCAATAAGTCCTGAGGAGGTGTGGTGTATATGGCCAATATACCACGACTAAGGGCTGTTCTTAGGCACGACTCAACGCCTGGACACAGTCCTTAGCTGTGGTATATTGGCCATATACCACAAACCCCTGAGCTGCCTTATCGCTATCGTATGTTTTGTCATACCAGTGGTATACGGTCTGATATACCGCAGCTGTCAGCCAATCAGCATTCAAGGCTCGAACCACCCAGTTTATAGCTAGTACAACATGCATGCACATTTATAGCTCAATGCATAAGAAAGCAGAGTAGTATACATCCCCATTGTTTCTTTCCAGATTTAATGGCAATTCGCATTTGACGACTGTATTGTAGGCCCAC
This sequence comes from Brachymystax lenok tsinlingensis, assembly GCA_030435695.1. Lineage (NCBI taxonomy): Eukaryota > Metazoa > Chordata > Actinopteri > Salmoniformes > Salmonidae > Brachymystax > Brachymystax lenok. The sequence continues at coordinate 9,645,100 of CM059790.1, forward strand.
TACAAGGTGATAGACATACAGTACCAGTCAAACGTTTGGACACCTACTCATTCAAGGGTTTTTCTTTATTTTTGATACCGTAGTCAGAATGAGTCATCTAATGCTCCGTTGTGTTGACTCTTGCAATTCATTCATTCTGGTGTATCTCTTTTATCAGCTGTTGTCAAACACTCGAGTTGGAAAAGACCAGTGAATTCTACTAGATCAGATCAGAGGAACAAGAGGAGAGTGAGGAAGGAACTGTTTTAGTCACTGGGGCTCTAAAGTAACACACACACATACTCCCAGCAGTTCTAATATCAATAGATGGCTTGGCTGTATTAAGGTGAATAGGCAGGTTCCAGGCCTCTTCCCAGCCTGACTTTAGATCAGTGCTTAGGGACTTAGGGACCTTTACACGCAACCATTCACACACACACACACTACATTCACACAATACTGTTCCAGACCTACCTGAACTCAACCATGTTGTTCCAGACCTACCTGAACTGAACCATGTTGTTCCTGAACTCAACCATATTGTTCCAGGCCTACCTGAACTCAACCATGTTCCAGATTTACCTGAACTCAACCATATTGTTCCAGACCTTCCTGAACTCAACCATATTGTTCCAGACCTACCTGAACTAAACCATATTGTTCCAGACCTACCTGAACTCAACCATATTGTTCCAGACCTTCCTGAACTCAACCATATTGTTCCAGACCTACCTGAACTCAATCATATTGTTCCAGACCTACCTGAACTCAATCATATTGTTCCAGACCTACCTGAACTCAACAATATTGTTCCAGACCTACCTGAACTCAACCATGTTGTTCCAGACCTACCTGAACTCAACCATGTTGTTCCAGACCTACCTGAACTCAACCATGTTGTTCCAGACCTACCTGAACTCAACCATGTTGTTCCAGACCTACCTGAACTCAACCATGTTGTTCCAGACCTACCTGAACTCAACCATGTTGTTCCAGACCTACCTTAACTTTGTCCCTTTGTGATCACTGATAGGTGGAAGTACTGGATGGTTCCTAGCCTATTCTTTGGCAATATGACACAGAGTAGAAGCAGTGGAAGGATGGCTGACTGCCTGACCCCACCATATCTTTGTTGAAGGACATAAAAGCTATAACATGGATAAAAAGCTATTCCTCTGAGAGTAGACAGGATTACAAATGTGTGCACATCCTTGTCATTTCAGAGAGAGAGAGAGAGAGAGAGTAGTCACGTGTCCAATCACAGTCAACCTAGGGAGACGTTGGGTGAAACAAACACTGTACTACACACTGGCAGACACAGGCATGCATTTACATTACATTTGATCATTTTAGTAATTTAGCAGACGCTCTTATCCAGACTGACTTACAGGAGCAATTTGGGTTAAGTGCCTTGCTCAAGGGATAAGAAGTAATTAGGTAGGCCTTTTTTATGACATTTTGTCCCCCTTTCATGCTGAGTGGTTAATGAGGGTTTGGCCGGGAGGGGCTTTACTTGGTTCATCGCTCTCTTGCGAGCCGGGCTGGGCGACTGCAAGCTGACTTCGGTTGTCAGTTGAACAGTGTTTCCTCTGACACATTGGTGCAGCTGGCTTCCGGGTTAAGCGAGCGGGTGTTAAGAAGCGTGGCTTGGTGGATCATGTTACGAAGGACGCATGACTCGACCTTCGCCTCTCCCGAGCCCGGAGTTGCAGCGATGAGACAAGATCGTAATTGGATCGCAATTGGATATCACGAAATTGGGGAGGAAAAGGGGGTAAAATTACAAAAAATTTAAAAAGAAGAATATGCTATGATGACATCATGTTAAATTAAAAGGGGCACCACTTGTTTATTTTTAGTCAACAAGGAACTATAATTTAGCGACAAGGGAGAAATACAATTTATCATATAATTCTGTCTGAAGGCAATTAAGTTCAAGACAAATTCATATCTCCGAAGCAACTCATACTTTATAAACACAAAAGATTTATTAGAAAGACATCAAGATAAAGCAATGAATTCTACAGGAGGGATGAATCAACGGAAGATTGGGCCCCTGGTCAAAAGTAGTGCGCTATAAAGGGAATAGGGCACCATTTGGGACACAGACTAATCATCTCCCTTACATAATGTCCATGCCCCTGGGTTTCCAGGTGAACTCCATCCACGCAGCTCTGACCCGCTGGATGGTGGACCTGCTCCTCCATATAGACCCCGACCACTGTGACGACCAGAAGCAAGCCCTCCTGCCGGCGGGACCCCACACCACTGTCACCATGGAGGTTTCCCTGGAGCAAGAACCTCTCCCAGAAACTAAACAATTTCTCCAAATATGTCGCCATGTAAAGCTACTGAACCAGTTCCTGGAGTTGGTCTGTAAGGCATACGCCTCCGGCACATATGCCCCGCCACCTGCGGGGGATCGAACCCCATCACTCAACTGGGTTGCTACATGTACATCTTGGTGGTAGATGGTGGATGAAGTGGTGAGCCTTTCTGCTTTAAAATGTCTACTTTGCAAGAGTTGAGTTGCTGTCCCTGGGACCAATCTGTCCCACTTTTCATATTTAGTACTGTATCGTCCAACCTGAATGTGATTTCCCCCCTCTGTGCAGCTCTTGTCAGGCCATTGTGCATTCAGAGGACCGTGGCTCAGGATGACACAGAGAATCAGTTCTCTGATCTCAACAAGCTGCAGGTACTGACTTAGAATCAGTGTTTTGCACTCAAGGATGTGAATGCTAAGCTGTGTGTGTGTGTGCGTGTGCGTGTGTGTGTGTGCGTGCACGTGTTTATGCTGCTCAGAGGGAGTGCTGTCTGACGTGAAGGGCAGTTCCGTGGAGCTGTGCATCACAGTGAACTGCATCCCCCATTGCCCAGCATATGATCTCTAGTGAGCCTGTGATAATCCTTTTACTGTGGTCCATCTCTACCTTGCAGTTAGCCACCCAAAATGAAAATACCACCCCACTAGGGTTTAAAAAAAAAAAAATTTAAGCTGACATTGGATTTAGGTTAAACCTTTTTTTTTCATTTCACATTGATGAGTTCTTTCAATTTCAATCAGTTTTCCATGTTTTTTCAACATCATCAAGAGGAAAAAACATACTATCATTATTTTGTTGAAATGACGTGGATTCAACCAGCTTGCACCCAGTGGGGTGTCATTTGAACATTGTAAGCATCACAGGTTTTTGGTTGATGTGATATACAGAATAATGCTATCATTAGATGAATCTAGAGACTTTTGATGAAGAAGATGAGGAGCAAAATGACAGATCCAATTAACTGAGGTCACATGGTGACCAATTAACCGAGGGAAGTCACATGGTGATCAATTAACTGAGGGCAGTCACATGGTGACCAATTAACTGAGGTCAGTCACGTGGTGACCAATTTATCAAAGATTTGGAACAAAACTAGCCATGTTCAGTATCTGAGAGGTGCTCAACAAATAATAATAATGAATACTAGTATTAATATTGATGATGATTATTATTACTATACTAATTATAATAATGATTATTATTATTACTATTATTGATGATGATTATTATTACTATACTAATTATAATAATGATTATTATTATTAATGCTAGTCATTTGCATCTTCCAGCTCTGTGGTGAGATTTCCCCTAGGTGCAAATCTAGGATCAGCTTCTCATCCTCTAATCCTAACCTTAATCATTAATTGGGAAATGCTAAACTGACCCAAGGTCTAAGCCTAGGGGCAACTTCACCCTTCACTTATTTTCACTCACAATAAATGATGTCCAGAGCCAGAAGTACACTATATATACAAAGTATGTGGACACCCCTTCAAATTAGTGGATTCGGCTATTTCAGCCACGCCCGTTGCTGACAGGTGTATAAAATCGAGCACACAGCCATGCAATATCCAAAGACAAACATTGGCAGTAGAATGGCCTTACTGAAGAGCTCAGTGACTTTCAACATCGTCCTAGGATGCCACCTATTCAACAAGTCAGTTTGTCAAATTTCTGTTCTGCTAGAGCTGCCCCAGTCAACTGTAAGTGCTGTTATTGTGTAGTGGAATTGTCAAGGAGCAAAGTGGTAGGCCACACAAGCTCACAGAACGGGACCGCCGAGTGCTGAAACGAGTAGCGTGTAAAAATGATCTGTCCTCGGTTGCAACACTCACTACTGAGTTCCAAACTTCCTCTGGAAGCAATGTCAGCACAATAACTGTTTGTCGGGAGCTTTATGAAATGGGTTTCCATGGCCGTGCAGCCGCAAACAAGCCTAAGATCACCATGCGCAATGCCAAGCATCGACTGGAGTGGTGTAAAGTTCGCCGCCATTGGACTCTGGAGCAGTGGAAATGCGTTCCCTGGAGTGATGAATCACGCTTCACCATCTGGCAGTCCAACGGACAAATCTGGGTTTGGCAGATGCCAGGAGAATGCTACTTGCCCCAATGCATAGTGCAAACTGTAAAGTTTGGTGGAGGAGGAATAATGGTAGGTGTCCACATACTTTTGGTCATGTAGTGTCTTGTTAAATAAAGGTTAAATAAAATGTAAAAAATTAAAAAGTGTAGGTTGTGGCTCATCGACTGCAGTTTTGGGAATTTGTCTGCAATACCTATTTTTGACCAGCAGGTGGAGGCGGAGGACCCAGAAGAGGAGTGCTCACTAGCCGGCTCTACTATCAAGCTGATAGGCCATGATGGTAACGTCATTGAGCAAACCCTTGGGGGAGGATACTACTCAGCTGGATGGGGTCCTGTGTGCCTTGTTTCATTGTGAAAACATTGATGTAGCAAGACATGCATTCCGTCCAAATCTTCTTTGTTTGCCCTCTGGCAGACTGGAGTCAAGGTGGCTCATCCACACACAGCAGAGTCTTTGATGCCCTGGCTACAGTGGGGATTCTGCAGCACTAGTTACTGTAAGTTATTGGTCTTTATCGAGGGGTCACACTCCCTCAGCACTCTGTATCTACCATCGAAGGATTATTACTGCAGTATTACATTGAAAACACACACACACACATTTGGTTGTCTCTTGTAAAGTGCTTCACTTGCACTCGTAATAGTTTGTCACAAAAGCCTTTTTCACAACTGTAATGTACACAACTGTATACTTAATTGTGTGTGTGTCAGTTGTGTGTGTGTCAGTGGGGTTGAGGCCCAGGTCCAGAGCGCAGAGGAGCTGGCCCTAAAGGCAGAGAAGGCCCTCCAGGCAGCGCTGGTGAAGATCCAGGATCTGTAGAGACTGCTACAGGGAAGACCTTGCATGGAGGCCAAAGATAGGTCAACACCGAGACACACCTCTGCAGTAGGTCAACACAATGACACCTCAGTGGTAGGTCAATACCATAGGATTGTAGGATCTTAATTTGAGCCAGTTCGCTACAGCGGGCAAATAATCCTGCAGCAACAGGAAATGTGAATTATTATGTGGATTATAATTACTGGACATCTTTGTAGGGGTTGATACATTTGACACAAGGGAAAATGATGTCTTGAATTTCAAATTGGAAATGACAAACTTCAGCCTTTTTCAAACTTAAATACACTACACGTTTTAAATCTCCTGTTTTGCAGGAAGGTTCTCCTGCAGCAGGCGGATCAAATTAAGATCCTACATCTGTAGGTCAACACTGTTGGATTTGGGATTTGGACACTCATCTATACAATTTGCATTGCAGTGAGCAAGAAGTCTGTGGCAGCGGTTCTTCAAGTCAAAGGTGTCCACCCCTGAACCCAAAACAGTGAGTCAGAAGCCTGAGACTAGCCCCAAACACACCAAGCCCAAGAAACGCTGAACCTTGAAAACAGTACAGTAGTTTTAGAGGTAATGGGAACTCGGCTCCCCTGTATTTGACAAATGATTAAAAGCACAGTGAAGTCTGAGTATCATATGTCTGGGCATTCAACAGTATTTAATAATTTGTCTTTTTTTTGTATTTTTTTTGTATTTGCATGCTATTTGTTAAGCACTCGTGTCCTAACTGACTTGCCTAGTTAAATAAAGGTTAAATCATTTAAAAAATGTAATGGTGTGAAACATGCTTCCATAATCATGTTGATACTGTGTGGTTTCTTTTCAAAAATGATATTATTATCCTTATTATTGATTTGTTATGGACCCTATTTACCATCACACCATCTGATTTAGGTGGAGTGTGTCATCAGTATATTGTATAAATCATACAATTAAAACACTATCTATACTGACTAACATTTCTTTACAGAGGAAAAAACTAAACAATCATAGAATAAGATTTTCACACTTCTTCAATCTGATATGAGGGGTGCATATCAATAATATTCAGTGGCGTTCTCTGCTTCCTTCACTTCATCAGCACTGATATGAAAGAACTGGAGTGGCAGCATCAGGTTCCATGGTACCCACCACACAGCTCTTTAGACCAGTGCAGCCACTTCAGACAATTGAGATGCACCCGAATGAAGATGCTTCCCTTTCTCTTAGTCTATTACATCATCGGCGAGTCTGTCTTCCGCTCCTCTTTGGTTTCTCCTCCTTTTGGGATGGGATGGGCTGGAGCCAGGTTTGGAGCTGGGGCGGGTAAGGGGTCATGGGGCAGGGTGAGGAGGTCCGAGGGGAGGGTGAGGACCAGTGCTGGGCGTTCGGTGCGGAGGGTGTGTAGCAGCTGGAGGAGACGGAGGTGGATGGCGGCAGGGGAACCAGAGAGGGAGTCCAGAGATGCCTTCAGAGCCTCACAGGCTGCCCTCTCTCCCTCTGCTGCAATCACCTACAGAACAGGGAGGAGGGAAGCCTAGGGTTAGAGGTCAAGGGCTGCAAGTTGGCAATGCTTGTTGTTTCGCTTTTGCTGTTTATCCTACCTCTCTTCTGACATGCGTTCATGCCAACGCACGCGCACACAAATATACGTGTGTGTGTAGGCTTGAATGGGTTAAATGCGGAAGACACATTTCAATTGAATGCATTCAGTTGTACAACTGACTAGGTACTCCCCTTTCCCATTGTACACACACACAAAAAAAAACTGATGACATACTTTGATTTGGGCTTGTCTCTTAGCATCAGCCTCTGCCGCTAGGCTTCGCTGCAGCTCAGTGGGGAGAGAAAGATCCTCTCTGAAATGAACATGGTGAAAAGCGCACACACACATCAGCAGGGAAGACACAAGTTGACCATTCCAACATGTACCGTGTTCTTTTAACATTTGTTTTTGACACCGCCAGCTAACATGGCAACTCGTTGCCTTGTCTTGTTATCGAAACTGTTACAAATGCCTGTATGTAATCAGTCATCGACGATAGTCTTACATTTCTGCTCTCTCCACCTTGATCCCCCACTGACAAGCTACGGAGTCGATAGCCATCTGTAGATTGACATAAAAGAGCAGAATGATTCATGCTCCAGTGTTGAGAAGGCACACCCCGTCACCACCAATTTACTCACTAAAATTCCTGGACCATCCATGTGATTTTACACCGCTCAATACCAAATTCCACAAATAACCATTGTCAATATTAAATGTCAATATCACACTTGGGTTCAAATAATATTGGAAATCATTTCAAATACTTTGTCTGTGCTTGATTAAGCTTGCCTGACTTAATGGAACAGTTGGATAGTCCAAAAACTGTAAACCCTACCCATTTGGCATTCTAGGTTCGAGCAAACACAAATAGCATTTGAACCCAGGTCTGGTCAATATACAGACCCATACAAAGACTGTACAGCAGGTTAGGTACCTGGATCTCCTGGGCGATCCTCTTCCTGTCCAGCAGGATGTGGGTGAAGTTGTGGTGGGCAAGAACGTCTCTGTCTGCTACCTGTACCAAGGCCTGCAGCACGGCACTCACACCCGACAGGGCTGTGCTGCACAGAGCCACATTCTCTATACGGTAGTAACACACCGCGCTAAGCTCCGTGCTTACCAGATCCTTGGTCACCACCTGGACACACACAGGAAGAAACATACACATCACAGCTGTAAAATATTCTTGCTCAGAGGAATTCTGGGGGGAATATTTGATGTAGATTAGATTTTTTCTGTAGGCTGTCAGAGGAGTTACCATACCGTGTGAGCTGGGACCTTGAGCATTTTTAGACGGATGTCCACTTTCTGGAAAACATCGAGTAGTGGGAGGTAGAAAAGTAGACCTTGGTCCCGAATGGACATACAGTAGAGAGAGAGATTGGAGGATATTTTTACACGCTGTGTAATGTACATGCACAGGTTGATAAGCATGTGGACTACAGGGGTTGTTCACAAGACTTGTGCTGTGTAAAATGTTACCAATTGCCCTTTCAAATCCATTTCAGAAATTCAGAGATTGTTTGATGCCTGCCTCATACCTAGCCTAAGACAATTCTTTCATGTTTGAAAAAACGTGCCAGACATGACATTTTCCTGTCATACCATTTTATGAGTAACCCCTATGTGTGTACCTAAGGAAATCCAATTATTCTTAAAAAGCTATGAATGACTCATCGAACGAGTCCTCAAGTAATATAATAACAAGCACAAACCTGGTCCCCTGGGTCTCCCTCGCAGTAGGTGACCCAGTCTGAAGATCACAGCTCTTTCATGCTCCCTCACAACCTGTCAGTCAACATAGTGACTAGCTGTCAATCAAGACTTTGCCATAACGGAATAACACACCGAGAAAGACAGCCCACTGTGTCGTTCAATGAAATATACAAATCACACATTTTCACTCCAAAGTTGATACTATTCTTTCCAAAAAATGGGGTGCTGAATCCTTGTAAATGTCGTCATTCACCAGATACTGTGCCTTCATTGTACATTATAGAAATCTACCATTTGGTGAGTGCTGTCCAACTCTGAAATATTGCCTGAATTTTTTTTTACACAGTCATCATCAAGTTGTTATACTGTGTAACATATGGGCGGCAGGTAGCCTAGCGATTAAGAGAGTTTGGCCAGTAACCAGAAGGTCACTGGTTCGAATCCCCGAACCGTTCTGCCCTTGATCAAGGCAGTTAACCCCCAACAACAACTGTTCCCCGGGCACCGATGACATGGACGTTGATTAAGGAAGCCCCCTGCACCTCTCTGATTCAGAGGGGTTGGGTTAAATGCTGAAGACAAATTCAGTTGTGCAACTGTCTAGGCATCCCCTTTTGTTCTGTGTTGTCTATGTAAGGTAGGTAGAACATCCTTACCTTCACACAGAACCAGATGGAGATGGGAAAGAAGAGGATGACCAGGGTTAGAGCCAACACCATGAGTAGCCACTCACACACTCCGAGACTCCTCGGCTTCACACCTGGTGATGACAAATACCCCGATTCACACTCACAGTAAGCTAATGTCCTCATCAAAGATATCATCATTTAAAATAAAAGACCAGGGCCCATATTCAAAAGAGTCTCAGTAAGAGACCCCCTCTCTTATTCATTATGACTGTGAAAGTAAAACTGATCCTAGACCTGTATTCCTACTCTACGATGCTTTGCGAACAGGAGTCCAAATATTGATGTTTAGAAACATGTCTTACCTTCCTCCTGCCACTCACTCTCTAGTAGCGCCATGAACTCCTCGTTCTCCTCTCCCCTCTCTTTCTCTCTCACATTATCCACATCCACAACAGTAGACCTGGACTTGACTGGCCTGTCTATCTCTTTATCCACCTCTCCCTTGGTCTCTGCCCCCTGGGTATCACTTTTTGGCCCCTCTCTCTTCTCATGTTCCTCAGGGAGCCTCACTGTCTTGGTGCCCTTGTGACGGCGGCCCCTGGAAGTCGGAGACCCAGAATGTTCTCTCTTGGCCACCCTCCCTGTTCGCGGTGTGCGGCGAGGGGAAGCTGACTCCGGACGTTTCTCCATCCCTCTTGGAATCTCTGTGACGAGAAGAAACATCCAACCCAAAGCTAGTGGTGGTTTCAACTGCCCTTCTCTTCCTCAGCCGCAATCACCTACGACAAGCCTATGACAAGGGCTGCTAGTTGGCAATACTTGTTGTCTTTGGCTGTTTATCCTTCCTCCCTCCCTACTGGCACACACACACACACACACACACACACACACACACACACACACACACACACACACACACAGGGTAGGCCTATAACTTGCAACCCTATTAACATGGCATATATAGAAAAACTGACAACTTTTGGAAAGGCATTTGAAATATAAGTTGTTTTTTTCGTCCTATTGACGTCATAGCCAGTAATGTGAGATGAATATGTTAGGATTGTCATTGGAAATAAGACAACCTTGTAGATCTGTGTGCTTGGGGAGTCACTGTTGGGAATGTGCAGACTCAGATGTTTGTCTCTTTTCCAAAAAGCTGATGTCAGTTTCCCCATATTTTTTGTACAGGAAAGACACACATCCTCCCAGACACAATTTAATTAGACTGTTTGTGAACCATTTGACCTACATTTTCCTTGCTGCAGTTATTCTCATAAGGCCTGGCTAGGCCTGCAAGAAACAAAGTATTTCAGTTGATTAGACATTATTAGATTTAATTAGAAAATGACTGAATAGTCTGCATTTCAGATGTTTCATTATTAATTATTAAATACTATGTATTATTATTGCTAAAGCTTTTATGGAATCTCACACCATTTTATGGGTTTGTATTAATTGTTGTATTATAATAATTTCATACATTTTTGTATCAATTGTTGCAATTGTGTGTAATAACTGTTGATCACTTCCAGTAACTTCCCTGGATCACTGCCCTGGCCAGAAGAAGGTCCATTAAGCAATTAGGCACGAGGGGTTGTGGTATAATTAGAACAGTAAATATAAAAAGTTTTGTCATACCCGTGGTATACCACGGCTTTCAGCCAATCAGCATTCAGGGCTCGAACCACCCAGTTTATAATCAATTCACTGACAAAGATACGTATTCTGTCTGTACTCGGTCGCCATGCTTGCGCGTGCAGTGGCTGTCTGACACGAGAAAACTGAAGTGTGTAAAAGCCGTTACATTTTTCTTTATGTTGCATAGTTTTTGAACAAAACATCTTTTGAGACTAGTAATTGGATGTGAACAAGCCAAATGGATTTTGGAGACTAAATAAATAGGTACCTAAGTGTTATGTTTGTCCCTTTATATAATGACAAACCGGGGCGTAGGTTTAACTACTTTTTAATGAACATATACTTCAGCTAGCAAACACCGTTCTTAAGCCATGCAAGGCATTCTTCAACCCCCACCACGTGACCCCCCCGCCTAGCCTGCTGGGTAACGTAGTCTAAATGTTATTAACACATAACAACACATCTTCCTTCCTTTAAAATATAACTACTTTTCTATGTACCAACACCTGTCACATCACATTTCTTTACTCAACCTGCATAACATTTTCAACACACATTTCTTATCCACATTTTTTTTTTTTTTGTAATTTTTTTTACATTACTCTCATCACTTAAGAGGCATTAAACATATTCTGATGTATTATTATTTTCAACTAAATATAGTCAACAATACTCTATAGTGTCTCTATTTGTTTTCTTTTTAGCAATTCTCAATAAGCCTTTCAGGGGCTCTGACAGTCCTTTTTGGTCGTTCTGCTGAAGTGCTTCCTGTAACAGCTGGACAGCGTTCGTTGTCAGTCAGTTCATTGTCAGTCAGGGTGTTCTGACTGAATTGTCCATTTCTGAAATAATTTGACGCTTCAGCAGTATCCTCCTGATGATCCTCAGTCCCTTGAGTGAATGGCTGAAGCCTTAGATCCACTCTGTTTCGTCTCAGTTGTGATCCATGCTCCGCTTGGATCACATAGGATCGCGGTGCAACTTCTCTCTGCACACACCCTTGCTGCATCCAGGTTCCTGTAGTGATGTCTCGGAGTCGCACCTGATCTCCAGGTTTCAGTTCAGGTAAGTGTCTTGCACTTTGTCGTGGTCGCTGTTTTTGTTTGTCTTTCTGTTTTTCCTTCGCGAGTTTGACTTTGTGAGCACCTCTGGGTGTCAGCAAGTCCTCGTGGATGGGTAGGTTGGTTCTGATGCGACGCCCCATCAACATTTGTGCAGGTGAAAGTCCATTCTGCAGCGGTGCGCTGCTGGTAGATCATCAGACTTTTAGGAAATCCTCCTTTCCGTCAGTGCCTTTTTCATCAGACCTTTAACAATTTTGACTGAACTCTCTGCTAAGCCGCTGACCTTGGGTAGTTGGGGCTGGAGGTGTTGTGTCGGAATCCCCAGTCGTTAGCTTAACGATCGGAATTGAACTTGAGAACTGCGGACCATTGTCTGAGTACAGTTCAGACGCAACCCCATGTCTTGCAAAGACTGATTTCAGGTATGTGATTACAGCTTTGCTGGAGGTAGTTGGCAGTGTTGCTACTTCAGGGTAGTTTGAGTAGTAGTCAGTAACAACAATGTGACTTTTGCCATTGCAGTCAAAAAGGTCAACTCCAACTTTGTAGTAGGGTCTGTTGGGTACTGGATGAGGCATTAGCGGCTCTGCTTGCTGCTTTGGCCTGCATGCCAAACACAGCTCACATGAAGCAGTGGTCTGGCTGATTTCCTGGTTCATTCTAGGCCAGTACATTACTTCTCGTGCTCGCTGCTTGCATTTTTCCTCACCCAAGTGGCCCTCATGTATTTTCTGTAGCATTTCTTTGCGTAGTGTCATGGGAATGACAATCTTGTTGCCTTTGAACACTATGTCATCTACAACGGTGAGCTCTGCTCTGCACATCCAGTAATCCTGTATTCTCCTTGGACAGTTGTTTTTCTGTGCGGGCCATCCAATCAGTGTTGTTTCTTTCAACTCTGTCATTGTTTGGTCAGCTGCGGTCTCTCTTTTGATCTGCTCCATTCTCTCAGAAGACACAGGAAGTGATGCTACGATCATGTCGACGTAGGCCTGAATCTCAGTGTTTTTCTGTGTGTCGAAGCTCTCTTTCTTGTCGACTGCTCGAGAAAGAGTGTCGGGCGGTGAACATGAACTTTCCCGGGTATAGATCATCTTCACATCATACTTTTGCAGTCTGATCAACATTCTCTGGATTCTCATTGGACAATCATTCAGTGGTTTAGACATGATTGACACCAATGGTTTGTGGTCGGTTTCTACTTCAAGTCTCGCCCATAGACGATTGGTGAAACCTTTCGCAAGCGTATGTGCTCGCCAGTAGTTCTTTCTCTATTTGTGCATACCTTGTCTCTGCGCCTGTCAAGGCTCTGGATGCATATGCGACAGGTTGCCATGTTTCATCATGCTGTTGCAGAAGAACTGCTCCCAGGCCAAACTGTGACGCTGCCTGCAGAAATCCTTGTGCTTTTCTCTGGATCATAGAACCTGAGCACTGGCTCTTCTGTGATTGTCTTCTTTAGGTTTTTGAAGCAGTTTTCCTGTTCATGGGACCATTCCCATTCGTTTTTCTGTTCCAGTAGACATCTGAGTGGAGCGGACTGTGCTGACAGTTGAGGTATGAACTTTGCAAGGTAGGTGATCATGCCCATGAAGCGCCTCACGCCGCCCTTGTTCTTCGGCGCTCCATGTTGTTGATGGCTGATGTTTTCCTCGGGTCTGGTTTGACTCCATCCTCTGAAAGTACATCTCCCACGAAGGTAAGTGTTTTCACACCAAACTCGCATTTGTCCTTGTTTAGTTTTAGGTTGACCTTCCGTGTCAGGTCCAGCACTTGTCTCACTCTTGCGTCGTGTTCTTCTTTGTGGCCCCCTCAGACGATGATGTCATCCATCATGGTCTCCACTCCAGGAATATGCTCGAAGATCATGTGGATTGTCTTGTGGTAGACCTCTGGCGCTGAGAGAATCCCATATGGTAGACGAAGAAATCTGTACCTGCCCTCAGGTGTGTTGAATGTGCATAGCCTTGAGCTTGCATCGCCTAGCTTCATTTGCCAGAATCCTGATGAGGCATCAAGCTTACTGAACCACTTTGCTCCAGCAAACTGCGACATTATCTCTTCTCTGGTTGGCAACTTGAAGTGCTCTCTCTTGATTGCTTTGTTGAGATCTCTTGGGTCTAGACATATCCTGAGATCGCCATTCTTTTTCACCACAATAACCAGTGAGCTTACCCAGTCTGTAGGTTCATCCATTTTTGTGATGACGCCCATCTTTTTCCATGCGTCCGAGTTCCTCCTTGAGCTTTTTCCTCAATGCAAATGGAACTTTTCTACATGCATGCACAACTGGAGTAATTTTGTCATTGGTACATATTTTGTGTTCTCCTGGTAAACATCCAAGACCCTCAAACACATCCTCATACTCAGCCAGTAGCGATTCCTGGTCATTTTCAGTCTGTGATGTCACTACATACACTCTTTTCAGCAAATTGAGCTTTTCACATGCATTGATTCCTAGAATAGGCTGTACACTCTTTTCCACAATCAGCAGCTGTGCTCTGAACTGTTTTCCTTTGTGCTGTAAAGTTACTATGCAGCTTCCTTTGACTGGTACATTCTCCCCAGTATAACCAGTAACCTTAATTTTCACCGGGTGTATTTTGCTCTTCACCTTCAGTGTTTTGTAGTCATCCAGCGACAACAGGTTTACCTGTGCTCCAGTATCAAGCTTGAATGGTATTATAGTTTCATTCACAGTCAATGGCACAATCCATTCAGCTTTCACTGCATTGCATATTTCCACAGAATCAACAAAGAATTCTTCAATCTCCTCCTTGACTGTGTGAACCTTTTTCTTTGTAGCCTCGGCTTTGCAGCATTTTGAGAAATGATTATTTTTCCCACAGTTGTTACATGATTTGCCATATGCAGGGCAATTTTTGGCTTGTGGATAAATCCACATTTTCCACATGTAGTGTTTTGATTTCTCTCTTTTGCTTGTTTCTGTTTTGTAAGGCGTTGTGTGTGTTGCTCCTCTCTTTTTATGGCATGCACTGACGTCTCATCCCTGCGCAGCTCTTTAGCTTGTGCTCTGGTGGTTTCAGCTGCTCTACACATATTCACTGCTTTCTCCAAAGTTAAATCTTGCTCACGCAGCAATCTCTCCTTGAGTCCATTATCAAGTATGCCACAGACTATCCTGTCTTTCACTAGTGAGTCTTTCAGATTTTCAAATTCACATGTTTTGCTCAGTGTGTTCAGCTCAGCCAAATACTGGTCAAAACTGACTCCCTGTTTCTGATCATGAGAGAAAAACTTGTATCTCTCAAACGTGACGTTCTGGCTTGGTACAAAGTACTCCTCAAATTTAGCCATTAGCACAGGCAATGTCAAGTTTACCTCGTCTAGTTGAAAGCTATTGTAAACGTCCAATGCATCCTCTCCAAGAACGTGCAGAAAAATGGAAGCTTTCAATTTGTCATCATCTCCCCCTGCTCCACTGGCTGCTAGGTAGATATTGAATCTCTGCTTGAAACGTTTCCAATTGTCAGCTAAATTGCCTGTTAACTGCATAGGAGTAGGAGGACTAAGCCTATCCATGACGGAAAACCAGAATTTCTCCTACTTCAGTATGTTGCTCGTCAACAGATTCAAATGCAGCCTCGCTCCGCTGCTGTCACTCTCGCCGCTGCGGCTCGTTACCCGCGCAATTGCAAGCTAGCGTCTTCGACTACTCACGTCACTTGTGGTAGAATGTTCAATGTTCTTCGTGGAAACTTTCAGAGTTACTCATTTAATTTCTCTGTCTCGCCATAGCGACTACCACTTCTGACACCATGTTATGTTTGTCCCTTTATATAATGACAAACCGGGGCGTAGGTTTAACTACTTTTTAATGAACATATACTTCAGCTAGCAAACACCGTTCTTAAGCCATGCAAGGCATTCTTCAACCCCCACCACGTGACCCCCCCGCCTAGCCTGCTGGGTAACGTAGTCTAAATGTTATTAACACATAACAACACACTAAGTAGCTAGCTATCTTTACAACTGTATGGCGTGTGCAACGATTAGCTTAGCCTCAGACAAATGTAGCTAGATCCTAGCTCCTGGATATAATGACGAGAGACCTATGTCTCCACTCGGAACAATGGGATTTGTTGTCCACAGGGCGGAACGGCAGGCTATTAAACTCTCGCCTATTCCTCTCTTTGGATTGGTGGATACATCTCGTTATTTTAATACTTTTTTGAATATTTGATTAGGGTTGTTGACGTCAACCGCCTATATTTAATGGAGAGAGATGCTATGCTGCTACTAGCCACATGTCATGAGTATGCATAGCCATCTTGAGACAACGCCGATATAAAGTAGTTTTTTTTTCGTCAAAGTTGTCGGGGTGTCACATGCCCTACTTACAGTTGAAGTCGGAAGTTTACATACACTGTAGCCAAATACATTTAAACTCAGTTTTTCACAATTCCTGACATTTAATCCAAGTAAAAAATCCCTGTTTTAGGTCAGTTAGGATCACCACTTTATTTTAAGAATGTGAAATGTCAGAATAATAGTAGAGAATTTATTTTTGATTTATTTCAGCTTTTATTTTTTTCATCACATTCCCAGTGGGTCTGAAGTTTACATACACTCAATTCGTATTTGGTATCATCGACTTTAAATTGTTTAACTTGGGTCAAACATTTTGGGTAGCCTTCCACAACCTTCCCACAATAAGTTGGGTGAATTTTGGCCCATTTCTCCTGACAGAGCTGGTGTAACTGAGTCAGGTTTGTAGGCCTCCTTGCTCGCACATGCTTTTTCAGTTCTGCCCTCAAATTTTCTATAGGATTGAGGTCAGGGCTTTGTGATGGCCTCTCCAATACCTTGACTTTGTTGTACTTTGGACTTAAGCCATTTGCCACAACTTTGGAAGTATGCTTGGGGTCATTGTCCATTTGGAAGACCCATTTGCGACCAAGCTTTAACTTCCTGACTGATGTCTTGAGATGTTGCTTCAATATATCCACGTCATTTTCCTTCCTCATGATGCCATGCATTTTGTGATGTGCACCAGTCCCTCCTGCAGCAAAGCACCCCCACAACATGATGCTGCCACCCTCGTGCTTCACGGTTCGGATGGTGTTCTTTGGCTTGCAAGCCTCCCCCTTTTTCCTCCAAACATAACGATGGTCATTATGGCCAAACAGTTCTATTTTTGTTTCATCAGACCAGAGGACATTTCTCCAAAAAGTACGATCTTTGTCCCCATGTGCAGTTGCAAACCATAGTCTGGCTTTTTTATGGCGGTTTTGGAGCAGTGGCTTCTTCCTTGCTGAGCGGCCTTTCCGGTTATGTCAATATAGGACTCGTTTTACTGTGGATATAGATACTTTTGTACCTGTTTCCTCCAGCATCTTCACAAGGTCCTTTGCTGTTGTTCTGGGATTGATTTGCACTTTTCGCACCAAAGTACGTTAATCTCTAGGAGACAGAACGCGTCTCCTCCCTGAGTGGTATGACGGCTGTGTGGTCCCATGGTGTTTATACTTACGTACTATTGTTTGTTCAGATGAACGTGGTACCTTCAAGCGTTTGGAAATTGCTCCCAAGGATGAACCAGACTTGTGGACGTCTACAATTGTTTTTCTTAGGTCTTGGCTGATTTCTTTTGATTTTCCCAAGATGTCAAGCAAAGAGGCACTGAGTTTGAAGGTAGGCCTTGAAATACATCCACAGGTACACCTCCAATTGACTCAAATTATGTCAATTAGCCTATCAGAATCTTCTAAAGCCATGACATAATTTTCTGGAATTTTCCAAGCTGTTTAAAGGCACAGTCAACTTAGTGTATGTAAACTTCTGACCCACTAGAATTGTGATACAGTGAATTATAAGTGAAATAATCTGTGTGTAACAATTGTTGGGAAAATTACTTATGTCATGCACAAAGTAGATGTCCTAACCGACTTGCCAAAGCTTTAGTTTGTTAACAAGAAATTTGTAGAGTGGTTGAAAAACGAGTTTTAATGACTCCAACCTGTGTATGTAAACTTCCGACTTCAACTGTATATCTGCACGCTCATGACAGCCTAAGCGTTATGAAACTTTTATTCGATCAAATAAACCTCAAATAGCAGCAAATAAGCAATTCAATGTTTTGTTGACCAAATTCGACACTCTCATTGACCTCTATAGAAAAACACCTTGCTTGGTGGGCGAAAGAAACGATACAACGTCACCTGCCTGAGAAAACAGATTTTTGGCCCAGGTGTCCCTCTCACTTCGCCTCTTCCGTTCTGCTCTGGTCCAGCTCATTCAAGTGCGTTCCATTACTAACCGCAGTAAGGAAGGTACATGCACTAACACCCTGGACCAGATCTAAGTGGAATGGAGCGCTAACAACCATAGCCGTGGGAAGTAGGGTGCTGAGGGTGCTGCACCCCCTGTTAAATCGAAATGGAAAAAATTATCATGTTAAAAAAAAGGAATAAATAACGTCAACAATATTTGTGAGCTAGGCCTTTATTACTCCTGTATGAGAAAAATACTCCTCCTCATAATTTTGGAAACTGAATACTTGTTGACATAGTTCATTTCATTGAAATGACCTGGAAACAACATTGATTCAACCAGTGTGTGCTCAGTGGGTAATGTTGTTCAGATGCATTATTCCGTTTTTCTCTAAGTCAAATTGCACCTGTTGTAGGCCTAATTAGGTACAATTCGAGCCATGTATTTAGATGGCTCTGGGTCCAATGGTGGACAGTGGGGGTGGATTCTTTGCACATTTCAAAGTGTCAATGTTGAGAAAATGCATTAGCTTCTTTTAAATGGGATAGACATTTACTTAAATATTCAAACATTCAAAAAACATTCAGAGTATTGCATTCCAACACCCCACCCCCCCACTTATTTACTCTCATACCCTCACCTCTCTCTCTCTCCCTTCCCCGCTCTCTGTCCGACAGTTGACAGAATGACCCAGGAGCAGCTGCTCACATGCCTAAAGAATGATGTGCGCTCCCTGCTCATCTCAGTCAAGCAGGACCTGACCCCAGATCAGCTGAGTCGGGACTACTTCAACATTCTGGGCCACCCCGTGCCCCTGAGGGCTTCCGCAAAGTGCTGGACCTGATCCGGGAGATGCCTGACGTGGTGTACATTGACTATCTGGGAGATTTCAACTTGGTGTTGAAGGATGAGTAATACTGAGCACTTGTCCCATCTTTGGCTTATGAAGTTATAATGTTTTGGCACATATCATGCTATTGTTTTAATGTTTATGGAGTTAACATTTTTTATTCTTCCTTGAGTGTAGTATGCAGTCTGAGGAGTCTGAGAAGCTGAGCACAGATATCGTTGTACAACACAGATGTCAATTCCGCTCCATTCCCTTCCAAACTCAGCAGACCAACCTATCTCTCTCTTCCCATTCTGCAGTGGTGGCGGACGACACAACCAGAGGCATCGTGGAGTTGGTGGCCAGGCAGCACATCGCCAACAAGGCCCCGGCGTGGTGGTGTGGGCTTCTTCTCCCCATGCTACCAGCAGCACATCCCCATGGTCCTGCCCTGGCTTGGCCGCACCCCCCGGCCCTGCCTGCCCAACTCTGCCAGCTGCTCTCCCAAGGGGCCGTGGGCCAGTCGGAGCTGGAGACCGCCTTCGCCCTCCGCTATGACTTCCCTTTACTTGTCACCAACTACGGCTTCTACTCCACCGCTGAGATGCTGGCAGCGGCCAACGACCTGGTGGCGGTCACACAGAGCCGGATGGGCTCCCTGCTGTCCCTCAGGGGGGTGGAGGTAGCGCCACTGATGAGGACCGGACCAAAAAAACAACTCCTCACCGAAGCAGACATTCCCAACGGTTCCAGTAGTAAAGCCGATGACAGACAAACAGACAACCTCAGGTTGGTTGGGTGGCAGATTGTAGAATTGAATTGATTGAATTGATTTCTACTCAAGTACACTGCGCATTGCATGTATCCATTCAAAGCATCCTGCAAAACACATACCCGTCAAACGCACCTGTGGCGAACACTTTGCGACTACTTCTGAAGTGTTTTGGTTCACAATTTCTTCCCGCTATTTTCAGTAAAATGCCGAGTGTAGTATTGAATGGTAGAGTTAGAGTAGTCTCTTCATCATAGATGCATTATAATCAAACTAGTTATCTCTCCCTTGTCATGACAGAAATTATTTTCTGTATTGACCTGTCTGTTTATGAAATCCAGTCTCGGTAGAAAAACCCACCACAGTGTCCAGTACTCAGAATCATGTGGCTGCAGTCCCTAAAGGCCCAGAGAGGCACTAGGGCTCACAGCCAATGGAGTACACTCACCAGTCTGAGCCTGAGCCCAGCCAGAACAGACAACTGTTTCAGAAGAGTGTCATCAAGGTGTGTGTGCTGCTGCCTTTACCTCTGTTTGGGAAGGAGCTGTCAGTGGTCCAGAGCGGCTTCCTGAGCTTCCGTGGGCACCCTAAGCGACACACTCTACCTGCGGCCAGTGGCGGGCGACGAGGGCAACCACTGGATGATGGTCATGGACATCCATCATGCCCCCGGGCACCACGCGCCACAACAACTAGGTCTGCTTCACACCTCTGGCTCTAAACACAGATCCAGGATCAGATTACACCACTACCAGCACTTTTGTCCTAACCACAGCCATAGATGTATAGAGTTCAGGACAATCAAATTCTAACTGATTATTAACTAATTGTTATTACTAGAAAGTGGAGATTTTGGTGCCCATTAAGATTCAACAAAACAGGTATTTTGGGTCTTAGTACGTCACGACTGATATCTATGAATGTGTCACCCTGCTATCTTTAAGTGGTACTGTATTGTGGCAGCCTGGCAGGCATGGCAGCGCCCGACGGCCCCAGTGAGGGTGGCGAGGCTCTGAATTTGTCCGGTACAGGCTACTACTTCAGCTGCAGGGTCTCCCTGGGAGAGACAGGTGGGAGAGGAAACCGAGACCTACACTGACCTGGAGGAAGAGCTCCACATTACCATCAACACCACCGAATGCTATTGAGATCCTGCGTCTGGTGATGCCCTCTCTCCCTCCCGTTTTCTCCCTTCCTCTCTATCCCTCTTTCCCTCACTCTCTTTATCCCTCCCTCCCTCCTTCCAGGAGCTACTACACCTGTCTGGATGTGTCGGAGCGCTACGTGCGACCCTGCCAGGTGTGCTGCGTGGTGCCCCAGGGCATCTGGTTCGACCACGTTGTCGTCCACCGGGTCCTCAGCCACACCCAGGCTGAGGTCCTACTACGTGGACATTGGAGACCTCACCACTGTCCGGAGGAGCAGCCTCAAGTTCCTCCAGCAGGGCCCGGACTGGGACCAAATGGCACCCTATTGCTTTGCTCAAAGAAGTGCACTATATAGGGAATAGGGTGCTATTTGGGACAGAGCCCTTCTCCACAACCAACTCCTAGCCCCTAGGCACTTGTTTTGATCTGAGAAGACCGGACATGCAGTGCACTTAAAAGGCAATAGGGTGTCACTTGGGATGTAGCCAATTATATTCCTTACTCTTGCCCAGACTAATCAACAGCCGTAAAATGTAGTCCTTTTATTTGAAGTGAATGTTTGCATCTCTGGTCTCACCATGTGTTGATGTGTTGCTCTGTGCAAGGTGGTAACAGAAGGAGTTTAGTCTCTCCCTCTCAGGTCGTGTTACTCAGAGCTCCCTGCACAAGCAGTCTCCTCATTGCTGGCTGGAATCAAGCCTTTCGGTGTAAGACCTAATATGCTACCGTGTACACAATCTACCATGACTGACATTCCCATCCCTGGGCCCTTATTCATTAATTAATTCATATAGTGTCTCAGAGTATTAGTACTGATCTAGGATCAGCCCCCTTTCCATATAATCTAAAACAAATCCTATTCCAGCACTCCTCCTCTGACTTTGATACATACAGACTGGTCTAAGAACATCTTAGACCAGTCTTAGACCAACCTTTTTGTGCTCTCTCTCTCCTCCCAGGGCAGCTGGAGCGCACCCTGGTGGTGGACCTGCACAGCTACCACACCGGCTTGCTGCAGCTCTTCCTGTGCGACAGACACACCCAGGAGGCAGTCGTACAGACACACACTGTAGTCGTACAGACAAACGTTTCCCATTCAATGATCCAATGCAATCTCTCATAACCTCTTCATCCGATCCCTCCTCACAGCTGTGTGGCCAGTTCAACCCCATGAGCTTCTATCTGGGCGAAGGCGTGTTCGACGAGGGGATGGAAATAGAGGACGAAGACCCCACCCTGGAGCCTTGCCCCGAAGCCACCACCAGCACCACTCCCCAGCGTGACATCATCCAACCCCAGCCTAAGAGCTCCCCTTCCCACGCACACACGGTACAGAACGACTCTTCTCTCTCTCAAGCACATCCGCACGCACACACACAGACAACTCTCTGTCTCTCTCGCTCTCTCTCACTAACTATAGCATTCTCTCCTCCTCTCCCTCCAGCACTGTCCACATACCAGCCCTTATCAGAGTAGAGGAGGCTCAGGCAGAGCAGCCCCAGAGTTAGTAGCAGCGGGCCCCGCTCCAGCTTCAGCTCTCCAGCTTCTCCTAAGTGAAT
This sequence comes from Brachymystax lenok tsinlingensis, assembly GCA_030435695.1. NCBI lineage: Eukaryota > Metazoa > Chordata > Actinopteri > Salmoniformes > Salmonidae > Brachymystax > Brachymystax lenok. The sequence goes on from CM059790.1 coordinate 9,667,445, forward strand.
TACTTAGGAGGAGCTGAAGAGAGAGAGGGTGGTGGGGGGTGGGGGGGGGGCAGTTAAAGTCGTTCTGCTGAAACAGGAAAGAGATCAATTCCAGTGGTCCGTCAGGGCTGTGTTATGTGGGGATGGAAGAGGGAGAGAGAGCATCATCCACCTCTTATGGACACTGTACCATGTGGAGGTCTGGGGCTTGGCTGGAGGCTGGTTAACAGACATGGGTTTTGTTGTCGGACACTTAAGTTTGCAGTGTATGTCAATTGCAAAGTATTGTCTGTAATGACTTTTTTGTTTAGTGTTGGACCCCAGTAAGACTAGCGGTCGCCATGGGCATCAGCTAATGGGAATCCTGATCCAATCAAGCATTCAGAGGCGTTCTCGGCTTTAGATCTGTTTCATTTTGGCGTTGTTCGAGATTGTCTTGTCCTGGGTTGATAGATGCTAGCCCTCTCCTGCAGTCAAATGACAACATTGCCCTCTAGTGGCCTCATTGGTGTAATACCACCACAGCGACCTGTATTCTCTAGTCGGCTGGCCCTCCCTACATATTCGTCGCCAGACCCACTGGCTTCAGGTCATCTATAAGTCTATGCTAAGTGAAGCTCTGCCTTATCTCACCTCACTGGTCATGATAACAACACCTACCCGTAGCACGCGCTCCAGCAGGTATATCTCACTGGTCATCCCCAAAGCCAACACCTCCTTTGGCCGCCTTTCCTTCCAGTTCTCTGCTGCCAATGACTGGAACGAATTGCAAAAATCGTTGAAGCTGGAGACTTATATCTCCCTCACTAACTTTAAACATCAGCTATCTGAGCAGCTAACCGATCGCTGCAGCTGTACATAGTCCATCTGTAAATAGCCCACCCAATCTACCTACCTCATCCCCATATTGTTTTTATTTACTTTTATGCTCTTTTGCACACCAGTATTTCTACTTGCACATCATCATCTGCTCATCTATCATTCCAGTATTAATTTTCCAAATTGTAATTACTTTGCTACTATGGCCTATTTATTGCCTTACCTCCTCACGCCATGTCGTACTGCTTTGCTTTATCTTGGCCAGGTCGCAGTTGTAAAGGAGAACTTGTTCTCAATTAGTTTACCTGGTTAAATAAAGGTGAAAAAAATATATATATATTATTAATATCTTTCATAATTTCATAATTAATCCACTTTTTTGTTTTTTTAAGCCAAGAAATCTGACGTTTCTATGTCAAACGGTTTTGCTACTTTTCAGTCTTCTGCGATGTATATAACGTGCAATGCTGGGATGCAAACTCAATATTTAATACATTTCAACTATTATCTGACATGGTACAGGTGTCTTCTTTCTTTTAAGCGCATGATCAAGTGTGTGAGGTGTATACTTTTGTTGAAGACTACCAATAATTTATTTAAGACTACCAAGAAACACTCTGTGTGACCCTGATTTAGCCCACTGCAGTAAAAGGATATTAAAAGTCCACAGTCTCATGATGTGCAGAAAGAGAATGATTATATTTGTCAAAAATTATGTGGCATAAATTAGCGGCCCTGCTGGAATACTTTAAAATATGTCCTTCCTTTCTCCTTTCCAAAAAATGATCACCTTCTTACACAGCGGGGTTCTGGAAAGCCTTATAATGGTGTCTTTGCCTATACCTATCCCAATGGGTTATATCAGTCACTTTGTCAAGGATAGGAGGGAAGAAGGATTTGCATATGAAGTGCAGTAGTTGAGCAATCCATATTTTTAGACCCCTAACCTTGTGGGCGGGAACAAAGCCAAACAATTGGAGGGGCTGCCTGACCTCCCGGCACTGGAGTTAATCGAGGTCCAGGTATGACCTTTGACCCCCCACCCCTCCACCCCATTACACACTCTTTTCAGAACATAGTTCTAGAACAGGGTGACATTAAAATATCTTGTTATCATGGGTGTAATTAGCCTGGTCCCATATCCGTTTTGGGCCTACTACTTTGGTCAATCGTGATGAGACCGAACAAACAGACCTGGAACCAGGCTAATGTATAATGCAACTGGGTTTAAAAAATGAATTGTTTAATGTTGTGTGGTTGTGTTTCTCCATGGGGGCCAGAAGGCAATCCCGTTTGCAGCTCTGCAGAGTAAGAACCCATTGCTGTGCTGCAGTGGCTGGGACCAGGGCTGGACACCCAACCCCACCACCACCCCCACCCCAGAGGTGGTACAGCCCAAATCAAACCTGGGTTACCATGGAGACACTGCTATGGTAAGGACAGAGGCCAGACGTTTTGGTTGCCAGATTGAACAATTTAAAAATGTTGTTGCCAGATTGAAAAGTGCAATTTTGTTTTTACATGGGAATAAAACCTGACCTAAAACATAACTAAATTACCAAAGTCCCAACTAGACTTTACTATATTCTACCTGAGGTCCAGTTGTTTGAGTTGTTATCTGGCAACGTGCCTTTTGCTCAGATGACTAAGCAGCTGGTTAGAACTCATTTCATTGGAAAGCAATTGCAGAATGCAGTCTCACCTCCTATTGTCGTGTTGTTTGTCACGCATTAGACCTCTGCCCCTGCACATCCTCCCAGGACGCACAAAGGCAACGCACACTTAATTGTTTGTTAATTGGAAGAACAATTCCTCTCCCACCGATGTTCTCATTCGTGAACTCATTAACCAAAAGACTGGAATGAAAAAAGCTTGTTTGTGCCAAATCCCTGTGAGAGGAACAAAACAAAACATAAATAGGCATTGAGATTAGCTTTTCATTTCCATTGATTGGCTTTTGTTTTGTTTTCACATTCTTCTAAAGGTAGTCTCTATTCTGTATGTTGTGTAATTACATTGTTAGTGCCTGAGATATGGATTCGCTTTAGCCAGTTCTGTTCTGATGATTTGGCGCTTTTCAAAGTCCCAGTTAATGCATGAATAAACATTCCTAATCTTTCTCTCCCCCAGACGTTTGAGCCGCCCCCTCCTCCACCTAGTGCGGGTACTAGTGAGCTGAAGCAGCCTGGCATGTACAGTGGGGAAAAAAAGTATTTAGTCAGCCACCAATTGTGCAAGTTCTCTCATTTAAAAAGATGAGAGAGGCCTGTAATTTTCATCATAGGTACACTTCAACTATGACAGACAAAATGAGGAAAAAAAATCCAGAAAATCACATTGTAAGATTTTTTATGAATTTATTTGCAAATTATGGTGGAAAATAAGTATTTGGTCACATACAAACAAGCAAGATTTCTGGCTCTCACAGACCTGTAACTTCTTCTTTAAGAGGCTCCTCTGTCCTCCTCTCGCTACCTGTATTAATGGCACCTGTTTGAACTTGTTATCAGTATAAAAGACACCTGTCCACAACCTCAAACAGTCACACTCCAAACTCCACTATGGCCAAGACCAAAGAGCTGTCAAAGGACACCAGAAACAAAATTGTAGACCTGCACCAGGTTGGGAAGACTGAATCTGCAATAGGTAAGCAGCTTGGTTTGAAGAAATCAACTGTGGGAGCAATTATTAGGAAATGGAAGACATACAAGACCACTGATAATCTTCCTCGATCTGGGGCTCCACGCAAGATCTCACCCCGTGGGGTCAAAATGATCACAAGAACGGTGAGCAAAAATCCCAGAACCACACGGGGCGGGACCTAGTGAATGACCTGCAGAGAGCTGGGACCAAAGTAACAAAGCCTACCATCAGTAACACACTACGCCGCCAGGGACTCAAATCCTGCAGTGCCAGACGTGTCCCCCTGCTTAAGCCAGTACATGTTCAGGCCCGTCTGAAGTTTGCTAGAGAGCATTTGGATGATCCAGATGAGGATTGGGAGAATGTCATATGGTCAGATGAAACCAAAATAGAACTTTTTGGTAAAAACTCAACTCGTCGTGTTTGGAGGACAAAGAACACCATACCTACTGTGAAGCATGGGGGTGGAAACATCATGCTTTGGGGCTGTTTTTCTGCAAAGGGACCAGGCGACTGATCCGTGTAAAGGAAAGAATGAATGGGGCCATGTATCGTGAGATTTTGAGTGAAAACCTCCTTCCATCAGCAAGGGCATTGAAGATGAAACGTGGCTGGGTCTTTCAGCATGACAATGATCCCAAACACACCGCCCGAGCAACGAAGGAGTGGCTTCAGAAGAAGCATTTCAAGGTCCTGGAGTGGCCTAGCCAGTCTCCAGATCTCAACCCCATAGAAAATCTTTGGAGGGAGTTGAAAGTCCGTGTTGCCCAGCAACAGCCCCAAAACATCACTGCTCTAGAGGAGATCTGCATGGAGGAATGGGCCAAAATACCAGCAACAGTGTGTGAAAACCTTGTGAAGACTTACAGAAAATGTTTGACCTCTGTCATTGCCAACAAAGGGTATATAACAAAGTATTGAGATAAACTTTTGTTATTGACCAAATACTTATTTTCCACCATGATTTGCAAATAAATAAATTAAAAATCCTACAATGTGATTTTCTGGATTTCTTTTTCTCATTTCGTCTGTCATAGTTGAAGTGTACCTATGATGAAAATTACAGGCCTCTCTCATCTTTTTAAGTTGGAGAACTTGCTCAATTGGTGGCTGACTAAATACTTTTTTTGCCCCACTGTATATGGTGGAGGTAAAGTGCCCCCTGTGTCCCTCATGCCCCCTGTGTCCCTCATTCCCCCCCAGCCCCCCAAACTGAAAATCCTGAGCCTCCAAAACCCCGGACTGATGCAGACCCAGAGCGCCCCATGCGGTACAGTTAACATATCACACACACACACGCAGTAAACTAACCATTACACACACGCACACACACGCAGTTAACTAACCATTACAAACACACACACACGATTCAGTAACAATTTTACATGCTCCCACCCCCCCCCACACACACACACAACACACAGGGGTTAGCCGGAGCGCTAATGATGCTAGAAAAATGCAATGAAATTAGCCTGTGCCATCGACGCAAGCAGAGCATATTGATTTCAATCCTGCATCCTCACTAGCGGATGGCCCTGCACTGAGAAACTGACACAGATTCAATTAGACCTGTTACCATAGCTATTTGACCCAATTGTGTTTCCGAATTGCATTAGGCTTGATACTGATACACTGTTACAGCGCAGTGCTTTCGGTAAAGCTGTGAACAAAAGACCCGAACAGGCCATGAAGTACAACAAGCACGCTGAGCTTTACGCAGAATGTGCCATCGTTCAGCAGCAGTACTACTTCCATGTCTAGCTGTTATATGAATGTTGGGAGAGATCTTAGCATGCAGACCTCTGACTTTCACGGAAATCGTGCATTGAAATTTAATTAGCATAAATACAAAAATCCCCATCGAAATGTTTACATGTTTGTCAGACCACGAGACATCCAAAAAACGTCTGTAGCGTCCCAACAGTTTTTGACTATCTGTTTTTCCATGTATGAAACTGTTATTCAATGTGTTTCTATGGGGTAATAGCAGTAAGGCCAAATTCATCAAATAATAGTTTTTATATATATATATTATTTGACCTAAAGGGGTCCAAAAATTCTAAATCAAATAGCTAAATGATCCTTGGTTTGACCATCTTAAAACAATTCCATATGTTAATTTAGTAAACTTTTCTCCTGTTTGTGCCAAATGATGTAGACCCAAAGTAGTCATCATAAGTGTGAAGAGGTGGTCAGGATGTAAAAAGGGAGCGTAAACAACAGGAGAAAGCTGCCTCTCGCCCTCCGTCGCCCCCCACTGTGCTCTCACTGGCTCCCCTGCCCTCAGGCCAAGGCTGCCTTCCACCCATCACCTCCCTGAGCGTCCATCACGTCTTACGGAACTACTAACTCCCCAACCATCACCCACTGATTCATCTCTTGACTCACTCGTTCCCCTCTTTTATTTATGCTCTCTCCGGTCTCCCTGCACTCTGAGGCGCATCCCTTCCAATAACACATTACAGCGGGCCTGCGCCGTGGCGAGGAGTACTCAGCGAGAGGGTGAATCATCCTGGAATAATTACGGAAAAACAATAAATAAAACAACTGGCGGTGGAGCGCCAAACTCTCGTCCGCATCATGCCGTGAGGGAGCCAAGTTGACGACTTGTTTCCCTATGACTTAACTACTCTCTGCCTCATCAGTAACCATCACCCACTCACTCCTCTGCACCGCGGCATCTGTCAAAACCATCACTGTCAGAGGACACGGGGGAAATGATCCAAACGGCATGTCTTCTTCTGGGGTCCAGATGCACTCGGATGTGCAGGTGTTGTGTCCTTGGATCCCCACTGGCTGCTGTGCACGGAACTCTGCGTCAATTAGCCTCTTAAAAGGTTCCTTTATTTACATTTATCCAGAGCGACTTACAGTAGTGAGTGCATACATTTTGTTTATTTTTTGTACTGGTCCCCTGTGGGAATCGAACCCACAACCCTGGCATTGCAAGCGCCATGCTCTACCAACTGAGCGTTAATGAGAAGGTAATTTAGAAGGCCTTAGCAGGTAGAACGTAGGCTGCCTTCAGGGTTATGCCTCATTGCAGCTCAAAGGGTGGAATACACAGAAACAAGATTAGCCCTTGAAACGTGCAGCAATACGCTCAGACTAGCATCATGTTATGATGCTGTATAGCCAGTGCTTGACTTGTGATGAAAGAAGTGCAGAAGCTGTCTTTTTCCAAGTTGGTCCATTAGACTAGTTCACCGAAATTCACAAATTACATTATTCTATAGAGAACTCTGGTTATTCACTGTTAAGGGTTTATTCACATTTCCCATGACTTCTCCATGACTTTTAACCAAATTTAAATATTATTATAGCCTACATGAAAAAGCTGCTGTGTCTGATCCCATGTAGGCCTACCATCTCCTGCTGTTGTGCCCTTGATCAAGGCACTTAACCTCCCACAAAGTAGAAGAACTGCACTGTTGGTCACATGTTGTCAACATGTGGTCAACCCTCCATCTGGAGAGATCCTGGGTGCGAAGGCTTGGCTTTTGATCCAGCCCTGAAACAGCCAAGTCTGCTAATCAAGGTCCTGTTGAGCAGCTGATGTTTAGGCTACAATGTGGTGAGACCAGGGCTTGAACAAACGCCTGCACACCCAGTAGCTATCCTGGAGGATGGTTGCCACCCTTGATGTAAAATATGTGGCAAGTGAAGTGGGAAATTTCTAATTAATGCGAAATGGAATTAAAATTACGGAACTAAGTTGACTAAATGAGAAGGAGTAGGCTACAATGATCAACCAACATGTGGCCTGTTGTTCAATATGAATGGAGCGCAGCAAAATAGCCTCAATGAGCCTTTCTACTTTAGCTAGCTAGCTGGCTAACTTAGCTGGCTACTGTAGCTAGCTAGCTTCTTTACAACGATTTGATGCAGTCAAGACAGGCACTACCAGATGTTATGATGATAACCTATGGCAGCAACAAGTTTGTTTAATTAGCTAGAGTCGCTTTGACTACTTTCTCACTCAATTCAATTAAATTCGAAGGGCATTATTGGCATGGGAAACATATGTTTACATTGCCCAAGCAAGTGAAATAGATAAACAAAATTGGAATAACAAATCCTAAATTAACAGTAAACATTACACTGTCAAAACTTTCTAAGGTATAGAGACATTTCAAATGTCATATTATGGCTATGTACAGTGTTATAACAATGTGCAAATATTATGTGTGCAAAAAGTACAAAAGGAAAATAGATAAACATAAATATGGGTTGTATTTACAATGGTGTTTGTCTTCCCTGGTTGCCATTTTATTGTGGCAACAGGTCACAGATCTTGCTGCTGTGATTGCACACTGTGGTATTTCACCCAGTAGATATGGGAGTTTAGAAAACTTTGATTTGTTTTCGAATTCTTTGTGGATCTGTGTAATCTGAGGGAAATATGTGTCTCTAATATGGTCATACATTTGGCAGGAGTTTAGGAAGTGCAGCTCCGTTTCCACCTAATTTTGTGGGCAGTGTGCACATAGCCTGTCTTCTCTTGAGAGCCAGGTCTGCCTATGACGGCCTCTCTCAATAACAAGGCTATGCTCACTGAGTCTGTACATATGATTTTCTTAATTTGGGGTCAGTCAGGTGATCTGCCACTGTGTCCTCTCTGTTTAGGGCCAGATAGCATTCCAATTTGTTCTGATTTTTGGTTGATTCTTTCCAGTGTGTCAAATAGTTCTCTTTTTGCTTTCTCATAATATGGATGGGTCTAAATGGGTTTCTGTCCTGGGACTCTGTGGGGTCTGTTTGTGTTTGTGAACAGAGCCCCAGAACCAGCTGGCCGAGGAGAATCTAAGTTCCTCTCTCTGTAGGTGAGGGCTTTGTGGTGGAATGTGTGGGCATTGTAGAATTGAACAGCTCTCTTCTGGACTTTGATATCTAACGGCATAGTCTTAATTCTGCTCCGCATGCATTGGTTGCATTGGTTTTGCGTTGTACACAAAGATTATTTGAACTGAGTTCTGCTTGCAGTGTCTGTGGTGGAATTATTGTAATCTTGTTTCTTCAAAACAATCAAACTTTATTATTGAATTAGTGCAGTAATGGAGCTGGTCGGTAATCACCCCTGGAGGTGATCACTGAGAACTCAACGAGCTGGTTTGAGCCACAGCGTTTTATAGCAAAGTCCATCCTCCTTCAGTCTACATAACACACAACATATGTATGGAATGGGTCACAAGGAGCCATGTCTCCCTGGTACCGTATGGAACAGAAACATTAACTCATGCTCTGGATCATACATATCCTGTCAGTGTTATCTCCCAGAGGCCCACATTCAGTTCACACAGACACAAGAGAGTTATAAAAACCCGCTCTTCTGTTGCATAAAACAACCATTTGATGCAATAAAAGTATTATAACATAAGCTTGTAATTTCCACCATATGTCTCAATTGGGTGTTTGCCCCATTTTGTGAATTCTTGGTTGGTGAGTGGACCCCAGACCTCACAACCATAGAGGGCAATGGGTTCGATAACTGATTGAAGTATTTTTAGCCTGACCCTAATTGGGATGCTGAGTTTTATGTTCCTTTTGATTGCATAGAAGGCCCTTATTGCCTCTCTCTCCCCTCCACCTTCTGCTGAAACAAGCAGAATGCAGCGCACCAGCTCTCTCCTGAGTCGCGCGAGATATCCAAATATCCCCCCGCAATATGATATTATTCAAATAGGGTATAAAAAAAAAGTTAAGAAACACTGCTTCATCATTTGCTTCACAATCGGACAAGTCGCAGGTTGATTAGAAATCTATGTAGCATATACCGAGGGTCACTTTAGGGATTCAAATGTAATACTGCAGACCAAGAAGCAACGGCAGGCACCATCATCTGATCACGTTTGTCGCGTGTAATAATTTTCGAGTCACACACAAAAAAAAAAAAGAATAAGGAAGATATCCGAGACGAAGGGCAGTAGACAATCTAAAGTAGGCCTATGTGTTAAGTCCCAACCGTTGTATGTTCTAGTGCCATTCCATCTTCCTATTCACATTGTTACCCCAAGAAACCTAGCTCTGTGCATATGGACCGATATGCAAACATACGGTAAGCAATTACACACACACACGCACACACACACACAGTCATTAGCTGTGTTTGTGCTCCCCCTCTCTACTCCCCCCCTCATATGCACTCCTGGGGTCTTCTGCAGCCGCTGCATCCGTCTCTGCTGCTGTATTCTAATGGCTTCAGCCCAACTCCGCCAGCACCAATAATAAACTCCATATTCAAGAGGGGCTCTGAGCACCGGGTTATTTGAGCGTTTTGTGTTTGAGAGGCACCGCAGGCTGCAGAGCAAAATGTGAAAATGAGGAGAGTTCTTATTTTATCCTGCTTTGAAAGTATTATCTCCAATATATTACATTTGAGGAATGAATTAATTGGAAGCAAAGTGAACTTTTCATTTCCATAATGTCTCTCGAACCCCCCCGGCATATTTGGTTGCGCAGACCGACTAACGCTGGCAACTGCACCGCCCGCAACCGCAGGGCTCTCCAGAAGGTGGTGCGGTTAGCCCAACGCATCACCGGGGGCAAACTACCTGCCCTCCAGGACACCTACAGCACCCGTCACAGGAAGGCCAAAAAGATCATCAAGGACAACAACCACCCGAGCCACTGCCTGTTCACCCCGCTAACATCCAGAAGGCGAGGTCAGTACAGATGTGTCAAAGCTGGGACTGAGAGACTGAAAAACGGCTTCTATCTCAAGGCCATCAGACTGTTAAATAGCCATCACTAGCACATTAGAGGCTGCTGCCCTATATACATCGACTTGGAATCCCTGGCCACTTTAATAATGGATCACTAGTCACTTTAATAATGTTTACATATTTTGCATTACTCATCTCTTATGTATATACTGTATTCTATACTATTCTACTGTATCTAAGTCTATGCCGCTCTGACATTGCTCGCCCAATATTTATATATTCTTAATTCCATTCCTTTACTTTAGATTTGTGTGTGTTGTGAAATTGTTAGATATTACTGTTTGATATTACAGTGCTGTTAGAGCTAGGAACACAAGCATTTCGCTACACTCGCAATAACATCTGCTAAACACGTGTATGTGACAAATAACATTTGATTTGATTTGGTTAACCATTGCACGAGGGTTGATCATCCAAGTTCTATAGACATTATAGTGATAGCAATAATATTCTTCACGCTGGTATCAAGCATGTTGTCGCTTTTCACTAGTAACTTAAACGCTCTAGCAACCTCATCAAAGAGGGAAAACCCCTGTACACGAGTGCTGGGAAGGGCAACCCCACATATATAACGGAACTGAATAACTGGCCAATGAAGACTGTGTGGATTATGGACTTGGTGGTTTATGTAAGGCGGTTGGTTGGTCAGGGGATGGGGTTGGGGCAAGAGGGTGGCGCGCCGATGGAGGGGTTTGGCCACAGGGATGGGGTGGAGTTGGCCACAAATAGATGTGTATTGTTCTTGTGTCCGTACCCAAAAACATTCTTGAGAATGGGTTTTTAACCACCAGGTTCGAGATGGCAATCCACTCTGAATTCGATCAGACGTGCACTGGATAGCAGTGTGCCGCCACAATCTGCAGTACTCAAACACAGTTTACCGTAGTCAAGCACAGCTCTGCAGCTCTGTTGGCGTTGAGGCGGAGTTAATATGTGATGGCACTAGTGAGATGACAGTTCCATTAGAGGTTATTTACGAGAGCCACATGTAATAGATATGCAGATGCACAACGCAGCTCTGTCAGCAGTTGCACAATCATCTTGTAGATGGGGAGTGTGCCAAGGGTCAGGGTCTTCAAGCTGCCACCCTTTTTATTTTATTTATTTATTTTATTTCACCTTTATTTAACCAGGTAGGCAAGTTGAGAACAAGTTCTCATTTACAACTGCGACCTGGCCAAGATAAAGCAAAGCAGTTCGACACATACAACAACACAGAGTTACACATGGAGTAAACAAACATACAGTCAATAATACAGTAGAACAAATCTATATACAAGGAGTGCAAATGAGGTAGGATAAGGAAGGTAAGGCAATAAATAGGCCATGGTGGCAAAGTAATTACAATATAGCATTTAAACACTGGAATGGTAGATGTGCAGTAGATGAATGTGCAATGTAGAACAACTGGGGTGCAAAGGAACAAGATAAATAAATAAATACAGTAGGGGATGAGGTAGTTGGTTGGGCTATTTACAGATGGGCTATATACAGTTGAATGTAGTAGCGGGGACTTGGGTACATAATTATTAGACTGTTATTTATTCCCATTTCATAGAAAGAAGGCTTTTTTAGCCCCCCCAAAAGTTGGTTGTACTGGCAATGAATGGTCCCTGCAATGAGATCAGTGTACTCTCTCTCATTGGCTTCTCTGTCTATCTATTGCTGGCTATGTGTAGTGGAGCTGCAGTGCTAGTGAGTGAGGATTCAGGCTAGTGAGCGTTGTTTAGCAGGCGAAGTGTGTAGCGGAGACAAGTGGTTACATCCCAAATGGCACCCTATTCCCCATTTAGTGCCCTTCTTTTGACCAGGTCCTCTGTTCAAAAGAAGTGTACTAAATAGGGAATAGAGTGGCGTTTGGGACGCGTACAGCGGGTCACATGATGGATGGATACGCTTACAGAGAGCCGGTACAATGCTTAGTCATGATCAATCATCTCCCACACACCTCCACTGTCCCCGAGGACATTTGTTCCTCTAATACTGTCTGCATGTTGAATATACACCAACTTTCATCTCCGTGTACAGTCAGTGAGTGAAGGAGATTCTAATAATAATGATCAACATTTTTCTTATTGTCAGTTATACCCCAACAATCCCTCATCAAATATCCCTCAGAAGGATAGGTCTGTAATTTGTATTGGAGATTTTGTGCCAATTTGTTGCAAAGATGAACTCACTCTTTCTTTCTGTCTCTCTGACCACCCCTCTCTCTCTGTCCAGCCCCCTCGCTCTCTGACCCACTCTTTCACACTCCCTCTTTCACACACACCAAAACATCAAGATATTTCTCAGCTGGCCAGGCCTTACAAAGCGACACCCTTTCACCCAATGAAAAGCAGCTGTCCAGTTCTTCACTGTATGAACTGTATAACACAGTGATTGATATCATAAGACTGAGGGAAGCATTATGCCCCTCCCTTTGACTGAGAGAGCACAGCACAGTGTGTGTGTGTGTGTGTGTGTGTGTGTGGGGGGGGGGGGGCAGATAAGCAGCACCTAAAACCCAGCAGCCCAGGAAATGATATTAGCTCCGATCTGACCGCCACAGACCTTGGATTCACCAGGAAGCTGCTGGTCACCATGGATACGGTCCGGCTCCCCGCCCCAGGTTGTCATTGGTCTCCTCGATGTAGACTTGCTTGTTGGCTATGATTGAGGAACAAACAACTACGGTTGTTAAAAGGCCAAAAGCAAGAGAAGATAAATGTATTCTCTTAGTTGTTAGTAGTAGATGTTAGTTGGTTTATTATATGATTAACGTAGGAACACAAGGTTCACACTGGTTCCTCAAATATCCATTAAGCAATTGTATTAGGGTCACATGGAGATCAATGCTATAAGAGTTGTCCTGCAGTGAATGACAATTTTACATTCTTCTGTTTTTATCCCTCCATTTCATCGAATCACCAATTGCTGTTAATGCGGAGAGTCTGGATAGGACTTACACTAACTGCTTGCTTGTGTGTAGTCATTAGTGTAATGGGTGCCTGTATGCAAGGTTGATTGAAACAAAATGCTTAGCCTTTACGCTTGGGCCTTATTATTGTCAATGGGCAAAATCACCACCATTAATAACCATTAGACAGACGAGCTGATGCCGAGTCTCTGGTTGTGTCCCAAATGGCACCCTATTCCCTATTCAGCGCACTGCTTTTGACCCATAGGGCTCTGGTCAAAAGTAGTGAGCTATGAAACAGGGTGCAATTTGGGACGCGTGCTCTGTGTTCCTGTAAGGTCACTGCTCTCAGAACGTCTGGGTGGAACGGACTGACCCAGCACTTTAAACACAGATCTCGTTTCACACTTGGTCCTAGCATCTCTACTGATCAATACACTCGGTCCAAAAAGCACCCAAACTTCTCGGTCACACGCTTCAACAATGCCCTCCACACTACGTCCCTTCCTTCCCATGGTATTTCTATCGAAATGCTGGAATCTATACTTCTCATGTGTCGCCTTTTCTTCCCTCAACTCCAGTATGGTGGCACACCTTAAATACTATGAAAAGGTATTCACATTTTTTTTTAAGCAATTCAAAATCTGTATAATATATCTGTTCACACTGTTTTGAGAGGCCCCTATAAATGGTCTATAGATTTTCTAACTATTAACTGCAAATCTGTTGAACATCTATAAACCATCTATAAGGGGACTCTCCAAATAAAGTGTCACCCTAGATCTACCTCTTTCGATATCGGTCACATGCACTATAGATTTTGTGGCCTACTTTGGTTTAGCTCGGTGGAATGTAGCCTATAAGTGACAAACTCCAGGATGGATCCATTTCAAACCTAATCAGGACTTCCGTGCACATATGCCATCTTCAGGGCCATGTTTAGTGAACTATTAAATTATTATAATGTGGAATAGAAGGAACATTGAACTGGAAATCATATGTCATCAGAGAGTGTGTAGGGGAGTTTAACTCTTGATTGGACATGGTTAACCATTAGGTTTCCCATCAACTCAATCTAAAGGTAGTTGGGAACTGGCGCATATGCATAATCTGCCTGTTATATCACTCCTGTATCATGCAATGGTCATGTATCATGCAATTATCGCCAGTAAAAACAGTATAGGCCTTTATCTACTCTGTGGCTGCATGTTGCTTACACTGAAAGTGAAATGCTATGTCCAAGGCATCATTCATTGGTGGGCTCTTCAGGACCTTGGACAGCTGCCCCCACAGTCTCTTAATCACACCACCATCTCCGGTTTCAAATAAAGAGGAGGGTTGATAGCTCTGTCAATGTTTGCTGTGCCTTTATTTTGATTCAGTAGGCTGGATTAGCCTAATTCGTGCAGGTGATTGATGGCAAATCAATCATGGGAAGCCTCTTTTTGTAATTAACATTACTGGCATTTCTTTAATTTATTGCTGAAAAGTACTGCATTCCTGAGATTAATTGCAATTATCTCGCAATGCATAACTGCATATTTTGTATCCAATGGGCATGGCACCAATACTAGCATTTATGTGGTAGATACATTTGAAACAACTGTGATTTAAACAAAACCCTATGGCCACTAGGGCAGCGACTCAACCCATCAGTTTGTGACGATTCTTCTTTTACTTGCACCTAGGTGTCTAATTTATGTGGCATTGCACATTCAATCTCTCTCTCCCCAACCTAACCATTCCCTCTTCCACACCTCATTTATTGAGTCTGGATTTTCACCTACTGGATTCCTGAGCTTTTTTTGCGCAGAGAAGACAAGGTTCTCATGCATGACCAAAGGGGCGCAATATTGTAAGTTCCATCATTCTTTCCAAACAATAATTTGATGCGCATGAATTATTTGTTTTTCACTACAAGACTAAGCGCGTGATTTCTGCCTTATTCTTTTCGTGAGTGGGCTACATAATCGCGACGATACCTCACCGGATGATAGTGGCTATTATTGTACTCTGACCTCTATTGAAATTACTACCCAGCACCAAGACTGTTGCGTTCTTCCAGAGACACCGCGCGCGCAGGCTACTCATTGGATGAACGTCCGCCGCAATCCGTAGCCTATTCCAGTGCCCTTTCCTTCTTATCTTCTCGGAAATGCAATAACATTTGGGGTTGGCTTTTGTAGTGGTAAAACTCAAGAGGAATACTGCAAATTGAGGAAACGAACAATGTAACGCTTACAGTGCCCGACAAGTAAGTATAGCCTGTTTTGTGATGTGGACTCAATTATCGGACGACGCGAAACGACACAACCTCGTTCAATTATTCTGTCCTTTCAGGAAAACCTTAACAACATTCCTACTTGGTCAAATAAATCCAGACGTTCGATTCAGGTAGGACAGCGTTGTTTATGGACGTGTCTGGAATTGCTTTTGTTTATTGACTTGACAGGTCTGTAGAATATATATAGATTATGAAAATGATTCATGCGGCAATGGGGAGAAAATTTCACTTTAATGTGTGCCACAGGGCTGGATCAAACAGTAGGTTATAATGTGGCTCTCTTGAGTCTATTCCTGCAGTTATTTGAACGTGAAATGTGCCTGTCATGGGTATCAGTAGTGGTTAATGGAGCCCGTGGCGCATAAAATCAACTGATTGTTGAATATATCTGAGAAGAAACGGAACCCATCACACAGGCAGCACAAATCTGATCTTTTTTTTCAGTAATAGTTTTTTTTTACCAATCAGGTCTACTCTGAAAAAGGTCTGACGTGAAAAGATCTGACGGGATTGGTCAAAAGACCAATTAGTGGGGAAAAGATCAGAATTGGGGTGCCAGTGTAAACAGCCTATGCAGTGCTTGACTTGGACTGAAATAGGTGCTAGTATTAATTTTGGGTGCCAGTACTGTTTATATTGAGGTGCAGGAGCTCCACAATACTGTTGAGCTAATATTCTATTAGCGTTACAGGAGCCCAAGCAGTAGAAAATGTGAGGTGCTGATACTCCGCTCAGGTGAGCTCCTGCCCAAGTCAAGCACTTAGCCTATGTGTAGGCTACCATTTCCTTTTACACCTCACACTCCACTTAAGTATTTCTGTGGACTATTGTATGATGGGATAGCGTAACAGCCCTGACCCGTATTCTCTCCCCCCTAAAATGAAAAACATTTGTGTATTTTGGGGACAAATTGCTGCTTCCATGACTGTTATATTGAAGAGGAAATCAGTTATGCACACACACAAACAAACACCACACCACACCACACACACACACACAGAGCTAAATGAATTGGTAATGCTCCAGGTCCGGATGTTGAGCCCACTGACCCATGAGAGGGGAAAAAGACAACTCAATCAGAACAAAATTGATAAGGTCTCTATCTCGCCATCTCTCCCTAATTCTTTCACCTCCAGCAGAGGGAATGCTGCAATAGACTGATTTCCCATGGGACTCTGCATTGTTGACCATACTTGGCTAACAGGATATGAGATCAAAAGACCATATCCACCACAGAGAGAGGATATGCCATGTGATACTGTACGTACAGTGCAATCCCAGAGGCTTCTGTTGATGGAGCAGATAGCCCATGTCTTGAGTGAGGGTTTATTTCCATTTTACCTGTCTTATACGGCACACTGCATCGCTGAGCTTTTTCGCTATGTACCAATCAGTGTTTAAAGTTCCAGCAAGAACTTGATGCTGCAGTATTTATCCATGTAGAAACTCTGAAATTAGAAAGGCAGTGAGGCGACCAGAAATTAGATCTTAATAACAACAATGTTTGAATACTGAGATTAAGGTAACATTCTACTCCTCATATGAGAATGAATCACTGCCACTACTCTCCAAATTTATGACATAAGCTGTCTTTGTTCTGAAAGCTTAATATCGCTCATATCATGAAATATCTCTTGCATTTTAAGTTCTGAGATCTCACTGATGATTAAAAATACATACAGCACTTCAAGTGAAAAGGCAGTCGAGTTAAAATGTCTCATTCGCTAGAGGAGGAAACTCTGACACCTCAAGAGAGGGCTTCATTGACCACTGAAGTGGTTAGCTAGCTGAACTAACATGCACACTGATATGCACCACCTTTTATCATACTCAGAAACCAAAGAGTGGAAAATCCTTTATTAGTTGCTGCTTTCAGTTGTCAAATTAATCAAGAAGTGCTTAATGCTACATTTTTTAAAACTTGATGTTATCCCCTTCTGGTGTGGTAATGGCTATCTCCCATACATGGAAAATAAATCACCCTCTCACCTTGCATTTTGGTCATGTTTCCAAGCCACCTCCTGACGGTGCCATAGATGTATTCTCTCTGAGAACATGAAGAGATGAGTGCTTTTTCAGGGAAATGGAGGAGGGGAGCATTTCAGCTCGAATACTCGGCTAAAACGACCCTGTGATGGAAAAATATTGTTGCAGAAATGATCTTTAAATGATTGAAAAGCCAAGTTTTTACAGTTGCAGGATCCAGGTGTTTCGAAGTGCGAAGTTAGAGGCGGCTCTATCAAAAGATGAATGTGATTATCTAACAGAGGAGAGAGAGAGAGACCTGGAGAGGTGAGGAGGAGCATTCGACACCCAAAGACCATGATGAAACCATGTTTTTACATCAGTTTTAATGTAATTGGACAAAGAGTAACACTTATAACATGGTTACAGCTGGAGTTCTGCTTGAAGGTGGAGGTGAATGGAAAGAGAGTACTGCTGCAAATCAGTTCTGCTCTTGTCTATTCAAACACTGCTACGACATGCAAAGTGCACCAAAGATTTGTCCCATCTCTATAAGATGTGAAACCATATAGAATATTTAACGATCAATCAATCATAGCCAGCTGTTGCGGTTCTGCATTCGGGGTGAGGAGGTAGATTTTACCCATGGGAAAGCACTTTGTGCCGTTTTCTTTTTTCTGTTTGCACAGCAGCTTTTTCGGGTTGGTGAACGTACCGTGCTGCTCAGCCGAGTGCTTGGGGCGATGCGCAGTGTGAGTGGAGCAGCAGAGCATTGAAACACTGCCAAGGCGAATGAAGCCTATGAGGCCAGAGTTGGAGGCAACCTGGAGGCAGATCCCTGGCACAGCACCTCACTGGGACCTGTATGGCTCTTGGAACAGTACTACTGTACTTGGGAGTTGCTATTTTAGTGCTAAAATAGCACTTTGCAGGGAGTTTATCTAGGGTGACGTGACTCATCGGCTACACTCTCCCGTTCTGTTGCTGTTTTTACTTCTGAACAAGGAAGCCTTTTCAGAAACACCTCCTTTGATCTAATGCACCGTTCATTTGTCCTTAGCTGGTTTCAAACTTGCAACCCCCTGCTTTCCACATAGCTGATGTCTTGGGAGTGTTTGGGTGCAGAATAGCTGCCTCTTTGTGCACCCAGGTACTGTAGGTGCTGACTCCACATTTGTGGTAGTGGAGTAGAGGTGAGTTATCCCCATGTAATCATATGTGATTTGAGAACTAGTGAAGCGCTATATCAATGTAATCCACCAAATGATTAATTTGTACCAATTGCCCAGGCTGTTGGTAGGGTTGTAATGTTCTAACTTAGCCATTTTGGTCGCTACACTATCCCATTATTCAGAACACTCCCTCTAGCTCACATACCTCCCCCGTTGTAACGCCATCCCACATCTGACACCAATAGGGGAGAGTGGGGTAAGTTTAGAAAGGTTTTCCATTCAGCATCACTCCATCAAGTGAAATATGGTAATCTTTCTAACAAAGATATCTACATATATTTCAGGGTGTTGTATATCCTTGGAAATAATCAGAATTCATGTAAACATTACAGTTTTGAAAACATAGTTTGTCCAAAAAAAGTGGCCTCGTGGCACAACTTACCCTTTGTATGAGGTAAGTTGTGCTGCGGGACAGGGTAAGTTAAGCCACCTACACATTTCTGTACTGAATGAAATATTACCACCATCTTTTTAAAACCATGTCTATATTTATTTCCAAAACACAATTCAACACAATCACAATTGCTTTGTCTTTGAATCATTTTAAGCATATTTTAACACAGGCGTAACACCTAACAACACACTTTGTTCTTAGGCCAGGCCCTGTTGTTACGCTACAATTTGCTCACTTTGCTCACAAACATTTGACTATATTAGCCCACACAGCTACAAGGATGCACTTTCATGCTAGGTTTAGGACCTCAAATTGAAGCTTATAGAGTCCCAACTAATGTACAGTTGAAGTCGGATGTTGGAATCATTAAAACTAGTTTTTCAACCACTCCACAAATTTCTTGATAACAAACTATCGTTTTGGCAAGTCGGTTAGGACATCTACTGTGTGCATGACACAAGTAATTTTTCCAACAATTGTTTACAGACAGATTATTTCACTTATAGTTCACTGTATCACAATTCCAGTGGGTCAGAAGTTTAAATACACTAAGTTGACTGTACCTTTAAACAGCTTGGAAAATTCCAGAAAATGATGTCACGGCTTTAGAAGCTTCTGATAGGCTAATTAACATAATTTGAGTCAATTGGAGGTGTCCCTGTGGATGTATTTCAAAAAAAGGGAGAGGCTTGCAAGCCGAAGAACACCATCCCAACCGTGAAGAACAGGGATGGTAGCATCATGTTGTGGGGGTGCTTTGCTGCAGGAGGAACTGGTGCACTTCGCAAAATACAGGGCATCATGAGGAAGGAAAATTATGTGGATATATTGAAGCAACATCTCAAGACATCAGTCAGGAAGTTAAAGCTTTGTCGCAAATGGGTCTTCCAAATGGACAATGACCCCAAGCGTACTTCCAAAGTTGTGGCAAAATGGCTTAAGGACAACAAAGGCAATGCATTGGAGTGGCCATCACAAAGCCCTGACATCAATCCTATAGAAAATGTGTAGGCAGAACTAAAAAATCGTGTGCGAGCAAGGAGGCCTACAAACCTGACTCAGTTACACCAGCTCTGTCAGGAGGAATGGGCCAAAATTCACCCAACCTATTGTGGGAAGCTTGTGGAAGGCTACCCAAAACGTTTGACCCAAGTTAAACACTTTAAAGGCAATGCTACCAAATACTAATTGAGTGTATGTAAACTTCAGACCCACTGGGAATGTGATGAAAGAATAAAAGCTGAAATAAATAATTCTCTCTACTTTTATTCTGACATTTCACATTCTTAAAATAAAGTGGTGACCTAAGTGACCTAACTGACCTAAGACAGGGAATTTTTACTAGGATTAAATGTCAGAAATTGTGAAAAGATGAGTTTAAATGTATTTGGCTAAGGTTTATGTAAACTTCCAACTTCAACTGTATAGCACAATCTTTAGATTATCTACTTTGGTGTAGATACAAACATCATGAAACCTCCTACACAATAATTTAATTTGACTGGTTAAAAATGAGTTTTTTGGACCTTACTTGCCTACCACTTTTTCAATGTGGTTTCTTCTTTCACAGACTCCATGAAATGATGACCTCTTCCTAAAAAGTTGGTCAAATTGTACATTTTGTGTATGGGTTCAACTTGGCTCAACTTATCCCACTCTCCTCTATGCTGCAAAGTAAGGGGCTAGTTCTGGTCCATAGATGGTACACTTGCAACCTTGGCATTGAAGGAGTTCTCTCACACATTAGTCAATCAATATTTTGAAGATGTGGGGCTGGTTGGGCTAACTGCACACTTTTTGTGGAGAAAATCTCTACTAGCCAGGATACGTAAGCATTCCCATCTCATGGAACCTCATTGAGTTAAGCCCTCGAACCAGTCCTCTTCTTCGGGGCTCTTTGAGTAAACAAATGTGAATTAGGATGCTCTAAGGCGTGTGCTGAATAAGGGCTGAGCACTGCTTCGCTGCTCTACTGCCTGTGCTAGGCCTGACATCTGAAGCCGTCTGCTCGGCTAGTCGGCTGTCCTTGGAGCGAGAGAGACAGGCAGATGAGACATGCACGCTGAGCAGAAGAAAGTCAAAGCCAGCAGGGCAGAAAAACATTTAAACCTATTCTGGGATGGTTGCCGTCATGTAATAATTGGGACATCTCCCATCAGCATTACTGTAACATGGTCTGAGAATACCAACATAATACCAATACTATTACAGTGGCATTGGCTATCAAAATTGTTAAAAGGTTTTAAAAACAATTCTAATAAATGAAACAGTTGGACAATGGATGAAGATATTCCAATCCATTAGATAATGACTGAATTATAGCACATAAAACAGTTTATGTTCAGGGATTTTGGTGGGAATTCAGGTATTCAATTTATTGTTAAAATGCACTTTTTGTTTCTTAAAATGAACTCCTATACATCTACAGTATACATACACTACCAGTCAAAAGTTTTAGAACACCTACTCATTCAAGGGTTTTTCTTTATTTTTACTAGAATAATAGTGAAGACATCAAAACTATGAAATAACACATATGGTATCATGTAGTAACCAAAAAGGTGTTAAACAAATCTAAATATATTTTATATTTGAGATTCTTCAAATAGCCACCCTTTGCCTTGATGACAGCTTTGCACACTCTTGGCATTCTCTAAACCAGCTTCACCTGGAATCCTTTTCCAACAGTCTTGAAAGAGTTCCCACATATGCTGAGCACTGTTGGCTGTTTTTCCTTCACTCTGCGGTCTGACTCATCCCAAACCGTCTCAATTTGGTTGAGGTCGGGGGATTGTGGCAGCCAGGTCATCTGATGCAGCACTCCATCACTCTCCTTCTTGGTAAAATAGCCCTTACACAGCCTGGAGGTGTGTTGGGTCATTGTCCTGTTGAAAATCAAATGATAGTCCCACTAAGCCCAAACCAGATGGGATGGAAAATCGCTGCAGAATGCTGTAGTAGCCATGCTGGTTAAGTGTGCCTTGAATTCTAAATAAATCACAGACAGTGTCACCCCCAAATCGCCCCAACATCATAACACCTCCTCCTCCATGATTTACGGTGGGAAATACACATGCAGATATCATCTGTTCACCCGCACCGCGTCTCACAAAGACACAGCGGTTAGAACCAAAAATCTCCAATTTGGACTCACCAGACCAAAGGACAAATTTCCACCAGTCTAATGGCCATTGCTCATGTTTCTTGGCCCAAGCAAGTCTCTTCTTATTATTGCTGTCCTTTAGTAGTGGTTTCTTTGCAGCAATTCGACCATGAAGGCCTGATTCACCCAGTCTCCTCTGAACAGTTGATGTTGAGACGTGTCTGTTACTTGAACTCTGTGAAGCATTTATTTGGGCTACAATTTCTGAGGCTGGTAACTCTAATGAACTTATCCTCTGCAGCAGAGGTAACTCTTGGTCTTCCAATCCTGTTGTTCTCATGAGAGCCAGTTTCATCACAGCGATTGATGTTTTTTGCGACTACACTTGAAGAAACTTTCTAAGTTTTTTTCAATGTTCCATATTGACTGACTGCCATGTCTTAAAGTAATGATAGACTGTCATTTCTCTTTGCTTACTTGAGCTGTTCTTGCCATGATCTGTTCTTGGTCTTTTACCAAATAGGGCTATCTTCTGAATACCCCCCATACCTTGTCACAACACAACTGATTGGGTAGGTTCTAAAACTTTTGACCGGTAGTGTACTTTACATTGTTTGCGAGATCAAACATTTTATTTAACCTTTAAGGTCATACTGAGACCAAGGTCTCTTTTACAGATGAGCCCTGAATGACATAAATTACTGAAAATACAAAATGGAAACAGAAAGAAAAACACGGTCATAAAAAAAAAGCACATTAATCAGTAATAAGGTCATCAATCAGCATTCTGAATTACCCTAGAGGCACCAAAACATCACATTTTAAGAACATTTATAAGATTGTTCACAAATTAGGTGCAATTAAACTAAAATCAATACAGCAAGATTTAAGTGACAAGTGCACCCCTTAAACATTGGAAATAGATGGTTGAAAAAGACAGATCCTCAGGTAGGTGGGGCATGCGCGTTGCTAAATATAGTGTCAATAGAACTATTTGAATACCAGTAGACTACTGTAATTGCAGTAATATGGCCTGGGTACCTGATGGTCTCTACATTGACATTGGCCTTTGAAGAATGTTATACGAAGAGGTATAGTTTTGAAGAAAAGAGGTGATGAATAAGTTGTGTTTGAGAATGTGGAGCTGAACAGAACACACTAGAGTATACTAGACCTGAACATTCTGAGTGAACCAGTACTGCAGTTTATCCTTTATCTGTGATTGATTGAATCCAAGCCAGAGTCAGTGGAGAGCTGAACAATGAAGAGCAGAGCAAAGCAGGAGTGAACAGAGCTGGACCAGAAATCTATACAGAGTATGGGGGGGCAAGGAGCAGAACGCTGTAGCCGGCTAGCATACAGCAGTGAGGAATCAAGGGTAGACCCCAACAAAACATAATGGAGTGTAGTAGAGAATACTGTAGCTTTACAGCGAGGCATAGAGTGGTCAAGAATCTCTCTGCAGTGCCCTGTCGGCACATACAGCCTCAGCTGAGGCCTCATTTATAAATGTTGCCTATACACAAAATATTCTCCAAAACATGTGCTCGACAGTTTATAAACTGAACTTGACATGAATGTACTTATCCTCCCGCAAACTTTAGACCATGCGTACGCAGTTTCTAGTGGTTGAAGAATTGCATTGCAAGAAGGCAAAAGTAGCCTAGTAGACTTGGGGCAATGGGGAATATACACTCAGTGTACAAAACATTAAAAAAGAATTGCCCTCAGAACAGCCTCAATTCGTCGGGGGTATGGACTCCACATGGTGTCGAAAGCGTTCCACAGGGATTCTGGCCCACTTTGACTCCAATGCTTCCCACAGTTGTGCCAAGTTTGGGTGGTGGACCATTCTTGATACACACAGGAAACTGTTGAGCGTGAAAAACCCAGCAGCGTTGCAGTTCTTGACACAAACCGATGCGCCTGGCACCTACTACCATACCTCTTTCAAAGGCATTTAAATGTTTTGTCTTGCCCATTCACCCTCTGAATGGTACACATGCACACTCCATGTCTCAATTGTCTCAAGGCTTAAAAATCCTTCTTTAACCGGTCTCCTCTCCTTCATCTACACTGATTGAAGTGGATCATAGCTTTCAGCTGGGTTCACCTGGTCAATCTGTGTCATGGAAAGAGCAGGTGTTCCTAATGTGTTGTACACAAATCTATTTATTTGATCTTTTCATTACAAAATTATTTTCTATTTTCGATTCACAGTATTTATTTCATTTCCATGATCACTGCAGATTAAATTCTGACCATGATGGTTACATCCTCGCGAAATAGCCTATAGATCTACAACAATTTAAGATACGAGACCATTCGTCCCATCTCTCATTTAATTGGACCCACTTCACAGTAGTTAATACTGTAGCTAGGTCGAGAAGGCTCCGTAACAGCTTCTACCCCCAAGCCATAAAACTGCTGAACAATTAATAAAATGGCCACCCGGACTATTTACATTAACCTCACCTATCTCCCACTGCTGCTACTCGCTGTTTATTATCTATGCATAGTCACTTTACCCCTACCTACAAATTACGTTGACTAACCTGTACCTCCGCACATTGACCATGTATATACAGTGAGGGAAAAAAGTATTTGATCCCCTGCTGATTTTGTACGTTTGCCCACGGACAAAGAAATGATCAGTCTATAATTTTAATGGTAGGTTTATTTGAACAGTGAGAGACAGAATAACAACAAAGAAATCTAGAAAAACGCATGTGAAAAATTTTATAAATTGATTTGCATTTTAATGAGGGAAATAAGTATTTGACCCCTCTGCAAAACATGATTTAGTACTTGGTGGCAAAACCCTTGTTGGCAATCACAGAGGTCAGACGTTTCTTGTAGTTGGCCACCAGGTTTGCACACATCTCAGGAGGGATTTTGTCCCACTCCTCTTTGCAGATCTTCTCCAAGTCATTAAGGGTTCAAGGCTGACGTTTGGCAACTCGAACCTTCAGCTCCCTCCACAGATTTTCTATGGGATTAAGGTCTGGAGACTGGCTAGGCCACTCCAGGACCTTAATGTGCTTCTTCTTGAGCCTTGGCCGTGTGTTTTGGGTCATTGTCATGCTGGAATACCCATCCACGACCCATTTTCAATGCCCTGGCTGAGGGAAGGAGGTTCTCACCCAAGATTTGACGGTACATGGCCCCGTCCATTGTCCCTTTGATGCGGTGAAGTTGTCCTGTCCCCTTAACAGAAAAACACCCCAAAAGCATAATGTTTCCACCTCCATGTTTGACGGTGGGGATGGTGTTCTTGGGGTCATAGGCAGCATTCCTCCTCCAAACACGGCGAGTTGAGTTTATGCCAAAGAGCTCCATTTTGGTCTCATCTGACCACAACACTTTCACCCAGTTGTCCTCTGAATCATTCAGATGTTCATTGGCAAACTTCAGACGGGCATGTATATGTGCTTTCTTGAGCAGGGGGACCTTGCGGGTGCTGCAGGATTTCAGTCCTTCACGGCGTAGTGTGTTACCAATTGTTTTCTTGGTGACTATGGTCCCAGCTGCCTTGAGATCATTGACAAGATCCTCCCGTGTAGTTCTGGGCTGATTCCTCACCGTTCTCATGATCATTGCAACTCCACGAGGTGAGATCTTGCTAGGAGCCCCAGGCCGAGGGAGATTGACAGTTCTTTTGTGTTTCTTCCATTTGCGAATAATCGCACCAACTGTTGTCACCTTCTCACCAAGCTGCTTGGCGATGGTCTTGTAGCCCATTCCAGCCTTGTGTAGGTCTACAATCTTGTCCCTGACATCCTTGGAGAGCTCTTTGGTCTTGGCCATGGTGGAGAGTTTGGAATCTGATTGATTGCTTCTGTGGACAGGTGTCTTTTATACAGGTAACAAACTGAGATTAGGAGCACTCCCTTTAAGAGTGTGCTCCTAATCTCAGCTCGTTACCTGTATAAAAGACACCTAGGAGTCAGAAATCTTTCTGATTGAGAGGGTTCAAATACTTATTTCCCTCATTAAATTGCAAATCAATTTATAACATTTATAACATCACATGCATTTTTCTGGATTTTTTTGTTGTTATTCTGTCTCTCACTGTTCAAATAAACCTACCATTAAAATTATAGACTGATAATTTCTTTGTCAGTGGGCAAACGTACAAAATCAGCACGGGATCAAATATTTTTTCCCTCACTGTAACCTCGTGATTGTTATTTTATTGTTACTTTTATTTTATTTCTTACTTTAGTTATTTAGTAAATATTTTCTTAACTCTATGTCTTGAACTGTATTGTCGGTTAAGGGCTTGTAAATAAGCATTTCACCGTAAGGTCTACAACTTTTATATTTGGCGCATGTGACAAATACAGTTTGATTTGATTTGAGATAAGCTACCGGTATTTAAAATATTTTGCTCTATCCATGCGATCCGATACGCAGTTTAACAGTACAACAGACGGTTCACCTTTTCCATTGGCATTTGTAGGCTACGTTTGAATACTGTAATGCCAAATTTCTTGAGTAGCCTAGACAATATTTCATTTACAAACATAATGCATACAGTATATCATTACCATTGCAACTTTTCTGGCCATGATGAGTTCATATTCCCGAAGTAGCCGTACAACAAATTACAATGCGCATCGATTTTAATTGGGCCTATTAGATAGGCTATTATAATTTCAAATTTTTGCTCTAAATTGTTGCTCTGCATCCGAAATGGAGCGCGTTTATAACATACCGTATAATTGAACAGGTGAACACAGTTTATATTTTGCATTGAAGTGTGTAGGTTACCACTAAGTACGCCTACTTTAGTTAGATTTTTTTTCAGAGTAGACGTTCAGAATTCTCGGCCAGTGCAGCGTATTTAGGTTCGGGAGGAAGTAAATGCAAAACATTAGCGAATTCAATAAATGTACAGGTCGACAACAATTTGCAATTGAAACGGATACAACAAATGTCCTTACAAAAAAAAGTATATTCTGCCAACACCTCCGAAGACATTTGATCAAGTTCCCCATTGATATTTCCTTTATAAATACTATGTCGGTCTAATTCCAATACTTCCAAAGTATACAGCAAATAAGGGTGTTATTGTCACTATAAAAGGTGAATGATTGGCGTTATTCAGACGGAGTTATAATCCTCGTTAACGCGCGCACACTTTTACGTCAGGTCTGATTTATAAGAGGAAACCGTGTGTTTACACAACGGTTATAAATGAGGCTCTTGGAGCTTGAAATGGCCTGGGAGCAGGATGGAGATGGAAACAGATGCTATTTCTCTACACAGAGGAACCTTAGGATTGTGGAGGGCCATCTATACTATATCCCAATGAGATTAATCTATACAGTAGTCATCATTCACCCAATGCTTTTATCAAGGATGGAGGGAAATCATTCATTACACTCTGCACCTAAATGACCGGGAGAAAATCAAGTAATTGAACTGAAATGTTAGCCAATGCCCCACTACCTTTATTTGTGGTCAGCTGCCAATTACCTTTTGTCCTGTAAACTCAGCTCAGTCAATGTATCCGATGGGTTTTCGCAGCTCCTATCTTAATACAAAGTAGATACTGTTAAACAGATGTTTACTGATGTCCACAAGCTGAAACCTAATCAATTGGTAGTGTTTGCTCCCTGTCTCCTGGGGGTAGAATTGAAACCCTGGTTTACCAGTAGACTACCAGAAAAACCTGTAACGACAGTAGCATAGCCTGCCCACACAAAAAAATACTACAGTTTACTGTAGATACTAAAGTACTTACTATACATTTCTACAGTATACTGTAGAATACTATACTATGCACTGTAGTATCCTTCGATCATGTGTAGTACTACTATAGAGTGTTGTGGTATAATATAGAATACTACAGTAAATACTATAGCATTGTCCCCCAAAAAAAAAAAAAAAAAAATAAATAAATAACCACTGTAGTAAATAAAAACACTACACTTTTTTAACTACCTATGTACAGGTTATGGAAAATGTATTTCTTTGAGTATTTCTCCAGTAGGTTCAGGAGAAAGCCTCCATTTAATATGTCAAAATCATAAAACAAAAACACTATAGTAAATACTACAGGAATGTCTGCCAAAAAAACACATAAATACTACAGTATACTACAATCTGCAAACGGACTACATTAAATAGTATATACTACAGTTTTTATAATATAGTTAACTGTAAGTACAACTGTATACTACAGTAAATACTTCAATATTCACTGTAGTGTTTTTGCAGACTTCAGCAAATACTACAGTAAAGTCTACAAAAACACTACAGTGAATACTATATTATTTATACCATAGTATACTATAGTATGTTTTCAGGTGGGTGGTTACCTCATGGTCTTTACATTGACATTGACTTAATAGTTTTAAAGAATGTTAAATGAAGCGGTAGTGTTGAAGAGCGGATGTGGTGAATAGGTTGTGTTTGAGAATTTGGAGGCTTCCCTCCAGGCAAACCTTAAAACCCTATGGTTGATTTGAGGTGGAATTCTAGGTTCAAATGTTAAAGTTTACAATGACGTTTACAACGTTAGTCATAAAGAAACAATGTTGTTCTGCCGGGTCGGCCCGTTGTGAGACAGCATAAAATACGCAATGGAATTAACCCTTCTTAATTGAGTCTAAGGCGCTCCCTCTCTCTGCTCTCTATCCATCCAAACATACTTTAACACAAATAAGTTCAAGGGAAGACGTGCAAAGAGGACAGCCAACTGTAGCTCCTGATAACAGAATTACAGAAATTACATTAACTCTGTGACCATGAATCCCATTTGGGTTGTGTTTTTTTGTGTGTGAGATATCAAGCTCAGGCCTCCAATACAGCGGCAAGGCTTGGAGGCTTCCACAATATAATGTGCTCCCAGCACCCACTGAGAGATTTAGGGGGATGCCACACGGTAAGTGGATTTTAGTTTGGCTCTGAAGAATTAAGCTGTTCGTTCGTAACACGTTCCAGTCAGCTGTTTGAAGTAACATTCGAGGCCTATAAGAAGACGAGTCTCTGTCGATTAGAATGGATTTGTAATGAAGACATTTATATCCCAGAGATGGATGCCAAGGTTTCTTTGATTGTGTCATCCCGCTAATGTTTAAACATTGATTGAAGAATAGTATGCAGAGAATTAAGTCGATCTATGGTTATAGTGTTTGTGTGTGTGTTTTTGTGTGTTTGTGTGTACCTGTGTGTGGATGCATGTGTGTGTGTGTTCGTGTGCTTGTGAGAGTTAGTGTGAGAGGTAATGTATGTGTGAGAGAGAGAGGTAATGTGAGAGAGAGAGAGAGAGGTAATGTTTGACTGAGAGAGAGAGAGAGGTAATATATGATTGTGAGTGTGAGAGAGAGAGGTAATGTATGAGTGTGAGTGATAGGTAATGTGTGAGAGAGAGAGGTAATGTATGAGTGTGAGTGTGAGAGAGAGAGGTAATGTATGAGTGTGAGTGATAGGTAATGTGTGAGAGAGAGAGGTAATGTATGAGTGTGAGTGAGAGGTAATGTATGAGTGAGAGAGAGAGAGGTAAAGATTGAGTGAGAGAGAGAGAGAGGTAATGTATGAATGTGAGTGAGAGGTAATGTGTGAGTGTGAGAGAGAGAGGTAATGTAAGAGTGTGGGCGAGAGAGAGAGAAAGGTAATGTATGAATGTGAGTGAGAGGTAATGTGTGAGAGAGAGAGGTAATGTATGAGTGTGTGAGAGAGTGCTAGTGTACAGTGCAATTGGAAAGTATTCAGACCCCATTACTTTTTTTCACATTTTGTTATTACAGCCTTATTCTAAAATGGATTAAATAGTGTTTTCCCCCTCATCAATCTACACACAATACCCCATAATGACGAAGCAAAAACAAGTTTTTCTGAAATATTACATTTACATAAGTATTTAGACTCTTTACACAGTACTTTGTTGAAGCACCTTTGGCAGCGATTACAGCCTTGAGTCTACTTGGGTATGACGCTACAAGCTTGGCACACCTGTATTTGGGGAGTTTCTCCCATTCTTCTCTGCAGATCCTCTCAAACTCTGTCAGATTGGATGGGGAGCATCGATGCACAGCTATTTTCAGGTCTCTCCAGAGAAGTCCGGGCTCTGGCTGGGCCATTCAAGGACATTCAGAGACTTGTCCCGAAGCCACTCCTGCGTTGTCCTGGCTATGTGCTTAGGGTCGTTGTCCTGCTAGAAGGTGAACCTTCACCCCAGTCTGAGCTGTGAACCCTTATCTGAGCGCATCTGAGCCGGTAGCCCAGCGTATCCGACACATGGGGCTCGGTATGTGGTAATGTGATTGTATCAGTGGGGAGGACGGCTCATAATAATGGCTGGGACAGAGCGACTGGAATGTCATCAAACATATCGAAACCATGTATTGGATACCATTCCACCTATCCACTCCAGCCATTACCACGAGCTCGTCCTCCCAAATGAAGGTGCCACTAACCTCGTGTGGATTGTATGTGTCATGTGTTGATGTCCATGACCACTGCACTGTCATGTGATAGTGTTCAGTGAGAGTGTAACACCGCTAGGCCTTTGTGGATCTGATGTTTTGTCATGTATTAATGTGATCTGGAAGTGATGTGCTTTTCTCTATCAGGTTTGCACATAGTATCCGATTCTGACCTGAGTTAAGCATGCGTAAATGCAACGTAATTCCCATTTTATGCACTTTGAACTGAGGCATTTCATTCTTACCTTGAATTTAAGCATGAGAATAGCATGCTATTCACCCGCTGTTTGTTTGGGGGTGGAGATTGAATAAATGGAGGTGTGTCTACAGATACGCTTTATTCTGACCTTGACTTCATTCCCTAACAATTCCACCACCTTTACACACAAGGAAACCACGAATAACGTCTAATGAACCTACCGGTTCAGAGTGGAAAATAATCAACTTTATTTTTGACGATAGAAATAACACCGTTCACCATGCACTGGAATTTACATCTTGATAAGAGCTACTGATAAGATTTAGGTAATGAGGAATCCGTTTGGATAAGGGAATTGGAAATACAAATGACACTTGTTTTAGATCATTTTACCTTATAATCGCTGGAGACAAATGTAAAACCAGTCAAATGGCGGCAAACTGAAGCATATCAACATATCACCTTTCCCACCGTGAAGTTTATGAAATGCTGTGCCGTCATGCAGAATTTTCAGAATGAATCAAACCACCGTTTTCTTTCTTTCTTTCATGCATAAAGGCTCTCCAAACCAGTTTTTTATGATTCATAAATACTTTCCTCAATCTAAATAATATATAAGAGAGTATTTTTAAATCTACCAATTGGTGATGAAATGGAGATGAATATGCATATATTTAGATTACTTTCTTTCATTGATCCCTAATATTAAGAACCAGTTCTCTCTGTGTATTCTATATAGACAAAATTGTAGACAAAGTTCTAACTAAAAGGTACACCGTATTTAAAGGGATGGCTTAACATAAATGTACTGAAAACCCTATTGAATGAAAACTCCACCAGAAAATATGTTGGCCAGCAATGGTTACATGAAATTTATTCAGAGCGCACAAGGTAGCCACATCTGCAGAGAGCTTACGCGACTGAATAAGGTAAGTGTGAAAGACGTAAATTCGGAATTGGAATCGAGCCAAAACGGAACACACCCCATCCACCATCAATGTGTAGGCCTAATACCTTAGCATGTCATATCAGAAACTTTATTGGCTTTTCTTGTCTTAACCTTCAGTGTCTTAACCAATTCAATTCTACAGTTAGCTTGGGAGAGGACAGTTCGATTTTTTGCACCCCAAATGGCACCCTATTCCTTATATAGTGCACTACCTTTGGGCCCTGGTCAAAAGTACTGCACTAAAAAGGGAATAGGGTGCCATTTGGGACTCAATCAGTCTCTACTGCAGATAGTCTCTATAAAGAACAATAGAGACCATTGCTGTTAGTGCTCAACATAGAATTACACAGAAGTTCTTTATAGGCTCTCTGGGCTTTTAACAGTATAAAACACTTGATGTCATGTGAGAGATGGAGGACGTGGAGGTGAGAGATGGAGGACGTGGAGGTGAGAGCAAGGGAACAGTGCTGGATGAAGAAACAACAGGTTGATGGGATGAAAGACAGCGTGGGAGTGGGCGGGAGGATGGGGATGGAGATGAAGAGGATGATGGGACTCTAAGTTACAGGAGGGTGTGTGCATGTGTGTGCATGAGCATATCAATGATGTGTGTTTTTGTGTGTCTCTGTGTGTGTGTGTGTGTCTCTCTGTGTGTGTGTATATGAAGGGCTGTTTAAGGAAGATGGGTTTGGTCAGGGTCGAGGAAACATCTCCCCAGTGTCATGGCAACAGAAACGTGTGCGTGTCAAGCTCATCGATCTGCAGACTCATAGTGGTGATAGAGGGAGAAAGATGGAGGGCTGTGTTGGCAGGGACCGAACCACAGTGCCAAACGCACACTAACATTAGCGTTATTGTACTCAATCTAGGTTTTATTCACTTATTATCAATAATATAGAGACCTCCAGACGTACAGGATTCCAAACGTGTAACCATGTCAATGTTCATATCTGTAATTGTCTCACATAAGGACTAATGAGCAATATTATTCCTCAACGGCTGCAGTATGCATAGGCACTTCTTCCATCCCAGCTTTAACACATTGGAAAGCAGTTTCAGCTCGAATACATTGAAGATGTGTTAGTGCTGGGCTGGAACAAAAACCTACAAGCACTGCATCTCTCCGGGACTTGAGTACTGAGCCCTTTCAATCTTAGATTGTTGACATAAAATGAAATTAGCATTCTTTAATGTTAAGTTATTCTGCCGACCGGAGGAAATTTGGAACGGCTCACGTAAACTCTTACAACGGGCCCTTCCAGAAAAATGTACCCAAATGTCCTCGGCCCATTGACAGAGACGGTGTGACTTGGTGCAGAAGCCCGTTTGTGTACTGCAGTCTTATCAGTGTTTGGGCTCTTCAGGCAGTGTAAGGGGATTGAAGGCTGCGACAGGCCATGGCATTGTTTCTCTAATCTGGGCCCAGCAGTGGTGTGAGTGAGTGGTTCATCCAGCCCTCTCTGTTTTCGTTTTCTGTGTGTTTGTGTAAGAGAGATTGCCTGTGTGTGTGCCTCTGTATTCGCCTCTGTGTCTGTGTGTGTGTGTGTGTGTGTGTGTGTGTGTGTGTGTGTGTGTGTGTGTGTGTGTGTGTGTGTGTGTGTGTGTGTGTGTGTGTGTGTGTGTGTGTGTGTGTGTGTGTGTGTGTGTGTGTGTGTGTGTGTGTGTGTGTGTGTGTGTGTGCGCGCAAACTTGTGTGTTGAATATCAAACAGGACGCCAATGTCCCATGAAATACATGGTGAACTAGCCAGGATTAGCTCTGCAGCTGACAACGATGACATGATCAGATGGAAACGATTGTTGCATACTGATGCAATGGTAAATGACTAAGTGGTTTCAGAATGACGACCCATACCTGTCTCCTTCATCCACCTTTATTGAGGTTGGGCAGCAATAACCTGGTGTCATGAAACTGTGTCTCAAATAGTCTAATATCCTTGTCTGAGGTCGTTCATCACCACTAATTTGTACCAATGCACCAAGTCTGGAACCAACAGGACCATGAACAGCTTCTACCCCCGAGCCATAAGACTGCTAAATAGTTCATCAAATATAGCTACCCAGACTATCTGCATTGACCTCCTTTTGCACTGCCTCTTTTGACTCCCCGTACACCGCTGCTACTGCTTATTATCTATCCTGTTGCCCAGTCACTTTACCCCTACCTACAGTGAGGGAAAAAAGTATTTGATCCCCTGCTGATTTTGTACGTTTTGCCCACTGACAAAGAAATGATCAGTCTATAATTTTAATGGTAGGTTTATTTGAACAGTGAGAGACAGAATAACAACCAAAGAATCCAGAAAAACGCATGTGAAAAATGTTATAAATTGATTTGCATTTTAATGAGGGAAATAAGTATTTGACCCCCTCTCAATCAGAAAGATTTCTGGCTCCCAGGGAGTGCTTCTAATCTCCGCTTGTTACCTGTATAAAAGACACCTGTCCACAGAAGCAATCAATCAATCAGATTCCAAACTCTCCACCATGGCCAAGACCAAAAAGCTCTCCAAGGATGTCAGGGACAAGATTGTAGACCTACACAAGGCTGGAATGGGCTACAAGACCATCGCCAAGCAGCTTGGTGAGAAGGTGACAACAGTTGGTGCGATTATTCGCAAATGGAAGAAACACAAAAGAACTGTCATCTCCCTCAGCCTGGGGCTCCATGCAAGATCTCACCTCGTGGAGTTGCAATGATCATGAGAACGGTGAGGAATCAGCCCAGAACTACACGGAGGATCTTGTCAATGATCTCAAGGCAGCTGGGACCATAGTCACCAAGAAAACAATTGGTAACACACTACGCCGTGAAGGACTGAAATCCTGCAGCACCTGCAAGGTCCCACTG
This sequence comes from Brachymystax lenok tsinlingensis, assembly GCA_030435695.1. Lineage (NCBI taxonomy): Eukaryota > Metazoa > Chordata > Actinopteri > Salmoniformes > Salmonidae > Brachymystax > Brachymystax lenok. The sequence goes on from CM059790.1 coordinate 9,701,918, forward strand.
CTCAAGAAAGCACATATACATGCCCGTCTGAAGTTTGCCAATGAACATCTGAATGATTCAGAGGATAACTGGGTGAAAGTGTTGTGGTCAGATGAGACCAAAAGGGAGCTCTTTGGCATCAACTCAACTCGCCGTGTTTGGAGGAGGAGGAATGCTGACTATGACCCCAAGAACACCATCCCCACCGTCAAACATGGAGGTGGAAACATTATGCTTTGGGGGTGTTTTTTTGCTAAGGGGACAGGACAACTTCACCGCATCAAAGGGACAATGGACGGGGCCATGTACCGTCAAATCCTGGGTGAGAACCTCCTTCCCTCAGCCAGGGCATTGAAAATGGGTCGTGGATGGGTATTCCAGCATGACAATGACCCAAAACACACGGCCAAGGCAACAAAGGAGTGGCTCAAGAAGAAGCACATTAAGGTCCTGGAGTGGCCTAGCCAGTCTCCAGACCTTAATCCCATAGAAAATCTGTGGAGGGAGCTGAAGGTTCGAGTTGCCAAACGTCAGCCTCGAAACCTTAATGACTTGGAGAAGATCTGCAAAAAGGAGTGGGACAAAATCCCTCCTTAGATGTGTGCTAACCTGGTGGCCAACTACAAGAAAGTTTATTTGAAAGGAAAGAAAGTGATATGACGGCATGCTAACTAAATGGGTGAATATCTTGCCTTAATAAAGTTATATTATGTAGAGGAGGCATATTAAAAAGATTACTGACATCACTTTTGCTGCTTCAATTAGCCAACTATAAGACACAGACACAGAGTTGTACACAAAAAAAGACGTTGCATCACCGTCTGAGCGACTCGACTTGAAAGACTATGAGGACAAGATGCAGGTGCACAAAAACAGACATGACTGGGCACTTCCTGTTCCTGCCTCTGACAGGAAGTGGTTGCGCCCCTCGGAGCCCAGGACCCCTGCTGTGGCGGCGCAGCTTCCACCTGCTGCCGCCTAATTATATCTCATTAGACTGACTCCCTTAATCGAATCTGCCCTGCTGCTCAAACTCAATTCTGTCTGGCTGACTGGGGGCCCACACTTCCTCTATTGGAGCTCACTGCACACACACACACACACACACACACACACACACACACACACACACACACACACACACACACACACACACACACACACACACACACACACACACACACACACACACACACACACACACACACACACACACACACACACACACACACACACACACACACACACGTATTTGCGCTTATGCACTGCACATACACAAGCAAACACCCGCATCATGCACATGCACAAGTGCAAAAGCGCAAGTGCACACATACACATATACACACACACACACACACACACACACTGGAAGAGTGACAGTTTGGGGAAGTATGAGCAGTGTGTCAGACTTTGTGTGAGATGGATTGTGTGTTTGAGAGATTCAGTGAGTGAGTGTGTGACAGGTTGTGTCTGTCAGACTGTGACATGTTGTTCATGTCACACTGTGTGTTGGAGTGTTTGATATTCTGCCTATTTCAATGTGTGAGTATATTCATCAGCCTGTGGTCATGCACTGCATGTCAGCTTCAGTGAGCGAGCGAGTCTGACCACAAGTCAGAGACCACTATGATGAGACACCAAATGTGTATAATGGATCGCGGGAAAAGAGCAGGAATAGGCTTTTTTTGGGCTACAGTCCAAGCTATGTCTTCCAATGGTGCGACGATACGGATATCACTTATTATTGATATCTACATAGAGCATTGATGTGAATCACACTGCTGCTCTCTCATTTAGCTATTTGCGCCTTATGGATTGTGGTTGTTGTGGATGGCTGTTCACAAATATACATGTGTATTTGAAGCCAATAATGGTTGAGTTCAAGAAGTTTAAGCTGCCTATCAATCATTGTTTTTGAAACCAGTAGATAGCCAGTAAAAAATAAGCTCTTGCAACAGCTACACAGTGCGGATCCCAGCCAATGGAATAAAAGTAGGACTTTTATTACTCAATCTAATTCATGCTGATAAAATGTTTTAATAAATCCATAGGCCTAATGGAAACATGCTCAAACTTGTACACTTTTGATAAGGGGCAATCTGTAGTTGCTACATCCATTTTTGGACTTATAAATTCTATATATTAATGTAAAGATATAATTAAATGGTATTATTATATGTAGTAGAAAGTGATGGGTTAGAAGAAGCCAACATAACCAACCCATAATTTTTTTTTTTACATCCATATATGGCCAGCTATGTAAACTTTAACATTGATTTATCCTACAATAGATGTCGTTCAATTGTTAACATCCATTTTTGTCTTCTTCTAATATCTCTTAAGGGGAAAGTTATCTAAAAGTAACTGAATGGAATCAGATCATGTTACTGAGTTTGGGTAATCCAAAAGTTACGTTACTGATTACAATTTTGGACAGGTAACTAGTAACTGTAACATATTACATTTAGAAAGTAACCTAACCAACCCTGACTGTAACTCAATAAAGTCTTTGAAGTTGCTTTTATATTTTTGTACATTGTAGCAGTGTCAGCCTATAAAAATATTTGGAGGCGTGGCTTGTTGGGGGCGTGGCTTTATGATTGTCATGCCAGTTAATTTGTATCTTCTGTTCAGCTTGGAAACTGCCCGTGCTGATATTATATATAGATAGATAGATAGATAGATAGATATAGTATGCTCTGGTATCACATACACCTATGTCAACCTCATTAAGATTGCAGCACTGGCAGTTTCCAAGCTGAACAGAAGATACAAATTAACTGGCATGACAATCAGCCTCATGGGAGGCCACAAAGCCACGCCCCCAACAAGCCACACCTCCAAATATTTTTATAGGCTGACACTGCTACAATGTACAAAAATATAAAAGCAACTTCAAAGACTTTATTGAGTCAATACATGTACCCAATACATGTAAGGGATTACAAATATAAGGGACATTTTAAACACGTTCTATAATATATCTTTTTTAAATACATTATTTGGCAAATTTAAAATATTCTGTATCATAATATTTATTTTTTAATCGCATGGGTGTGTCTGTACTTTCATCTTCGAAGGGCTGTGTGTCCGCATGCCTGGCTGTGCATTTCATTTTGCCTTTAAGTACTTGTGTGTGTGTCAGCTTGCAGTATGTCAGTCAGACTGTGCTAGTCTGCACTTTGCTGTGCTGCTTTATTATCCTGTGTGTTTGATCTATGTTAGCCCCTGTGACAGACAGTCTATGTCAGGCTATTGTGTGTGCTCGTGCTTGTGTGTGTGTGTGTTCAATCTGATATCACATGGATAGGTTGATCCCTAGGTATATCTCAGCTCCTTTCATCCCTCTGATTAAAAGTCAGTGCTGCTGTGAAATACACCCATGAGACCAGAGAGACGGACCACTAAATCACTTTTAAAGCCCCACTCTGTATTATAGTACTGTGAGTTAGACCATGGTCATAGACACTGCATGGCTGTTGAGACATTGACCTAATGTCTGCAATTCTAGCTTGGTTTGTGTGTGTGTGTGCGTGTTTACACACCCTTTTTTACATCCAGTCCCCCCTTGTTTCAGGATTGTAGTGTGAGTAATGCTTGGTGTGATGTCTGTGGTTCACCATGACATTATGATAGAAATAATCTGAATTGTTTGGACTTGAGTTTAGTGTTGGTTAAATAAAATGACAAAGCATTACTCAGAGAGCTCATCATTTGGGATGTGAATTGGTCAATTGTCTGAATTTGACCAGATAATTCAGGACACATCTAGAAGAAGATAGTAATGTACTGCCTCTCCCGGGTCCAAACCACCTTCAGGGTATATATGTGTGCACTTGCACTTACAAAAATGGTGTAAATGATGTGAACAACAATTTTTGGGGGGGAAATTACCAGCATGCTGATGGTTTTTTTCCCCTCTCCAGTTTTTTATTCTGTAGCTCCATCTTGTGGCAAGAATGTGTAGTTCAAGAGGAAGTGTAGCCAGGATACAGTAACGTAGAGATACAAAAAAATATATAGTTCCAGTCAAAAGTTTGGACACACCTACTCATTCAAAGGTTTTTCTTTATTTTTACTATTTTATACATTGTAGAATAATAGTGAAGACATCAAAACTATGAAATAACACATATGGAATCATGTAGTAACCAATAAAGCGTTAAACATTCTACAGCGATACGCCGTCAAATCTGGTTTGCGCTTGGTGGGCCTATAATTTGATTTTCAACAGGACAATGACCCAAAACACACCTCCAGACTGTGTAAGGGCTATTTGACCAAGAAGGAGAGTGATGGTGCTGCATCAGATGACCTGGCCTCTACAATCACCTGACCTCAACCCAATTGAGATGGTTTGGGATGAGTTGGACCTCAAAGTGAATGAAAAGCAGCCAACAAGTGCTCAGCATATGTGGGAACTCCTTCAAGACTGTTGGAAAAGCATTCCTCATGAAGCTGGTTGAGAGAATGCCAAGAGTATGCAAAGCTGTCATCAAGGCAGAGGGTGGCTACTTTGAAGAATCTCAAATATAAAATATATTTTGATTTGTTTAACACTTTTTTTGGTTACTACACGATTCCATATCTGTTATTTCATAGTTTTGATGTCTTAACTATTATTCTGCAGTGTATAAAATAGTAACAAATTAAGAAAAACCCCGGAATGAGTACGTCTGTCCACACTTTTGACTGGTATTGTATGTTTTACATATAGCATATGACATGATATTGGATTCTGTATATCTTGTTTGGTCAGAGAACGACGAGGCTGTGTATCTGTCCATCAGCGTCTCCTCCCACCTGTGACCTGGGTTTTCCTCTCCTGCCCTCCGAACACTCTTCTGATGTGAGTAGCCTACTTACAGGGGTCACGCTTTCACTATTTCTTATTCTCCCCCACATATATTCTTGTATCAAATTAGATGTCTTGAGCTGTCAGTTAATCGCAGTGAGAAAGTTGTCAGAAGACGACACAATTTCATAGCATATAACAGTATACTAATCATCTCTGAGGAAATTGCGTTGAACATGAAAATGATTGAAGCCCTAATTGTAAATATGGTCATTTGGATCAATGTAAATTGGTTAATCCATCCAGAATTGCACAGTTCATTGTACTGCCCATGGTCTTCTCTCTTGCAGGTGTTAAAGCACACTTTGCTGAACGTGAGTTCCATTTTATTCACTAAAACAATATATTAAGGTTCTATGTTATAGTGCTTCTGGGTCATGTTCTGTTGTCAGAAAACATTTTGAAAGGGAATGAAACAGGGAGGTACTACCTGAATATATCCAATTAGAACACACATTCCCAGTTCCCCCTACATTGTGTCCTATTGAAAACAACCCGGGTTTCTGTTAGCCCAGTGGCCATGTGATGATGACGTCCCTTCCTGTGCCTCCAGAGTTTGATGGAGAGCTGGTCGGATGACAGCTGGAACTGTTGTCATAACCGGAGGAATTCTCGCCACGGTGATTCTCTTGGTTATCATAGCAGTGCTCTGTTACTGTAGACTCCAGGTAGGTGTGTGCGTGTGTCTGTGTATGAGAGATCTACTTAGACTCACTACAGTCTCTATTCACTAATTAATTGTCACAAATCACAACCACTCTCCCTCCCCCCCTCTCCGTTAGTATTACTGCTGTAAGAAGAATGGGTCAGAAGGGGACACCGGCTCCATCACGCAGCCCCATTTTGCCTGCAATGCGTGCAGTGCACCCGGGGTGGATGGGGCGGCCGTCACCCCCCTCTTCCCGGAGCCCCCTGCCTCCCACGCCTCAGGGCCTCCCCGCAACTACTGCCCCACCTGCTCGCCCTACGAATCCCCCTTCTACATCCGCACCACCGATGAGATGCGCAACGGTGGCGAGCGCATTACCTACATGCCCACACACTATGAGAACCCAGCGCTGGCTCTCGCCCTGCCCTCCCTGCACGGCTCCCTGCTGAGCACCGGCCAGCATCGCAGCAACCCAGCACCGGACTTCTATACCAACACTCGCGCTATAAGTACAGAGGTGTGACCCAGTTCGTATGTGGTCCTGGTGGCTCAGTTGGATGGAGCGCTCTGCGTCCAACTCTGGTGTTGTGGGTTTGATTCTGTACACAGAATATTTGTTCATTTTCGCTTTGGATAAAATAAACGGGTAAATGACCATATTTTTATGAGGATGGCCACTGGTAGCCACTGTCTCTCTCTGCTGACCACTAAAGAGAAGATGATGGAAAAGTAGCATTGAGAGACAACATGGAGCGTTGACCACTTGACCTGGTCAAACACTTCCTGGCTCTCTCTCTCCCTACACTGTGTCAGCTAGCTTCCAGCTGGATTCGAGTAGACTCAAACAGTACTGTTTTTTTTTTTAATGGAGGTAGCTATGTTTGTTGTTGTTTAAGCCCCCTTAGGCTCCTGTAATACAGAGACAGAGAGCATCCCTTTGTGTTTAATTGACTAAGGGGACAAGACCAAGACCTATACACTGTCTGGCAAGGTAGTGTGTGGGATTCCAATCTTCACTGTTTGAGGGCTATCTGTATTGTGGTTTCACCTGCACCTACTCTTGTCATTTCCTTGTATCTGCCAATAGAGACAAATACAACTTGTATCTTTGTATTCTGTATGTTTTATTCTGAACTAGAAATGAAAGCTAACTCCATTTGGGTGATGGTAATCAGAAGAAGATGAACAATCAAGTCTCCTAAGAGTAACGCAGAAAATACAAGGAGGCAGTAACTACTTCAGAGCTTTCTCTATGCCAGCTCTTTCACACGCAGACCTGAAACGGTTGGAGAGAAAAGCCTAACAATGCAGCTGTCAATTGTGTATGTTTTTCTTTTTCAAAATGTTTGTCATATGTAACTGGAACTATTGAAAGATTATTGTTTGCGGTCTTCTGTTATTTAAAGATGTATGTACTATGGCTACTTTTGAGACCATGGAATTTGATTCCATAATATAACGACTCAAATACTACAGTTAAAAGATAGTTTTAATGTAAGGACAGTGGGATTTTGTAAGTGGGTGATGCAGAATTGCAGTTAGTGATGATTTGTCTGTTTGTCTCTGTACCCGTGTCATTGAGTAGGCTACCACTCTTTGCTCAGAGCACTGAAGCTACAGTACGGTTGAAATGAACATATTGTATTTCTCTTTATTGACAGTGATGCAACAACTTGGAAATGTATATATTACCAAATGCATTGAAAGCATTTAGAATTATTTTGTTTGTCTCCTTGATTGACTGGCTGATGACTTTTTGGATTCGGCCACAATGTATTTTTAATTGGGACGTGCAAGTCTGGTATAATTTAGATGTAGTTTGTGCAATTTGGTGTCCACAGTTCAGATCCCCTGATTGTTGATTCTATGAACTGTAAACGTCCATGTCTTTACACATTTTAGTGTTTCTTTCAACTTGTGAAATAAAATATTTATGTAATTGGTAACAAAATACATAATTATTAGCCTATTTATATTATTATATGGCACTAATTTTAAACTAATATTAGACAATATTGCTGGCCATGTATATTATTATTTTGCCCTCGTTGGTGTCTTTTTATGTTTTAGAGTGGAAAAAATGTAAAAATTTGATTGGTTGAAACAGCAAAGCAAAAAACAAAGGGCATCTATGATAGTGGTGATACTAATTTTGCTATATTTTTCTGAAACCGACCACATTTACTAGTTCTGCTTTGAGCAGAAATGCCCTATGCCCCATCATACATGTGACAACAGCAATGCTCATTAGATACAACAATCCCAATGTAAGCCGCCTTGGTATTAGGTCCCTACACTGTCCCAAGTCTTTGCACCAGTGCAAGTATTGTACTTGTATTTTTGTCAAACATTGAATAAAGGAATAAATATTGAATACATACTAAAAGCGGAGGAGGTTGGTGGGAGTAGCTATGGGAGGGTGGGCTCATTCTAATGTATGGAATGGAATAAATGGAACGGAGTCAAACGTGATTTCCATATGTTTGATGTGTTTGATTCCGTTCCATAAATCCCATTCCAGCCATTACAATGAGTTCATCCTCTTATAGCTCCTCCCACCAGCCTCATCTGACTAGGTGGTAGATTGAATCTGGAAGCTGTTATAAAACGATTGGCCATAAAAAAAACAGTTGTGTTAGGGTGTTGTTACTGGTGTTTATTTACTCCTTAAAAAGGGGTGAAAGTTGTGTGTCTGTTCCACAGCTATAAATCTGGCCTTTTAAATCCAAACAAAGACCATGAATTAGACAATGCATTTAAATTGAGAATATCTACAGAATTACATGCCCCATAAGGATACATTTTCATTCTTAATTTCTGTTGGTTTAGGTTATTCATTAAATAATGGATTTTTAGAAAATGCTTAAACAACAGGATGCTATATTTGACAATTAAAGATTTATAACTGCTTGAAATGCCTTTGTTGTCCGTATTTTGTACGGACACACACACACACACACACACACACAGTAATTATGGTATTGGCCCTGACCCTGGAACTGGCACACTGTAGAAAGTTAACTTTCTCATGTACTTCTTATTTCTATTTGTTGTGTGTTTTTGTTAAACTTTTTTATTAAATTTTTTGTACTACGGCTACTGCATTGTTGGGAAAGAGCAAGCAAAAAAGACATTTCACTGTACTAGTTAGTGCACATGCCAATAAAACGTAACTAATAATACATACACATGGCCTGCTCAAAGGCAAATAGCTCAAACAAGCCCATATAGGCGACATCCAACTTTCCAGTAGTGCAATGTATTGCAGTGGTCTGAAGCCTATTCCTCCCTTTTGTCTTTATATTTAGCCAAACAAAAGTATATCCAGTGGTGACCCGTCATTTAGGGCAGAGCCCCACATTTCTAGGTAAAACATTTTTAGATAAAAAAAAATGGGGGTTTGCCTGTTTTGCATGTTATTTTAGCATTAATAAATCAAATTTTATTGGTCACATACACATGGTTAGCAGATGTTAATGCGAGTGTAGCGAAATGCTTGTGCTTCTAGTTCCGACCATGCAGTAGTATCTAACAAGTAATCTAACAAATTCACAACAACTACCTTATACACACAAGAGTAAAGGAATGAATACGAGTATGTACATATAAATATATGGATGAGCGATGGCTGACAAGGCGTAGGCAAGATGCAGTAGATGGTATGGAGTACAGTATATACATATGAGATGAGTAATGTAGGATATGTAAACATTATATAAATAGCATCGTTTAAAGTGGCTAGTGATACATTTATTTCATCCAATTATTATTATTAAAGTGGCTAGAGATTTGAGTCGATGGCCGAACGGCATAGGCAAGATTCAGTAGATGGTTTAGAGTACAGTGTATACATTTGATATGAGTAATGTCGGATATGAAAACATTATATACAAAATTGTTTAAAGTGGCTAGTGATACATTTGTTACATCCAATCCTATTATTTAAAGTGGCTAGAGAGTTAAGTCAGTATGTTGGCAGCAGACACTCCATGTTAGTGATGGCTGTTTAACAGTCTGATGGCCTTGAGGTAGAAGCTGTTTTTCAGTCTCTCGGTCCCAGCTTTGATGCACTTGTACTGACCTCACCTTCTGGATGATAGCGGGGTGAACAGGCAGTGGCTCGGGTGGTTGTTGTCCTTGATGATCTTTTTGGCCTTCCTGTGACATCGGGTGGTGTAGGTGTCCTGAAGGGCAGGTAGTTTACCCCCGGTGACGCGTTGTGCAGTCCTCACTACCCTCTGGAGAGCCTTACGGTTGTGGGCGGAGCAGTTGCCGTACCAAGCGGTGATACAGCCCGACAGGATGCTCTCGATTGTGCATCTGTCGAAGTTTGTGAGTGATTTTGGTGACAAGCTGAATTTCTTCAGCCTCCTGAGGTTGAAGAGGCGCTGTTGCGCCTTCTACACCATGCTGTCTGTGTGGGTGGACCGTGATGTGATGTGTACGCCGAGGAACTTAAAACTTTCTACCTTCTCCACTACTGTCCCGTCGATGTGGATAGGGGGGTGCTCCCTCTCCTGTTTCCTGAAGTCCACGATCATCTCCTTTGTTTTGTTGACGTTGAGTGAGAGGTTATTTTCCTGACACCACACTCCGAGGGCCCTCACCTCTTCCCTGTAGGCTGTCTCGTTGTTGTTGGTAATCAAGCCTACCACTGGAGTGTCGTCAGCAAAATTGATGATTGAGTTGGAGGCGTGCTTGGCCACGCAGTCATGGGTAAACAGGGAGTACAGGAGAGGGCTGAGAACGCACCCTTGTGGGGCCCCAGTGTTGAGGATCAGCGGGGTGGAGATGTTGTTTCCTACCCTCACCACCTGGGGATGGCCCGTCAGGAAGTCCAGGACCCAGTTGCACAGGGCTGGGTCGAGACTTAGGGTCTCGAGCTTAATGACGAGCTTGGAGGGAACTATGGTGTTAAATGCTGAGCTGTAGTCAATGAACAGCATTCTTACATAGGTATTCCTCTTGTCCAGATGGGTTAGGGCAGTATGCAGTGGGATTGCGTCGTCTGTGGACCTATTGGGACGGTAAGCAAATTGGAGTGGGTCCAGGGTGTCTGGCAGGATGGAGGTGATATGATCCTTGATTAGTCTCTCAAAGCACTTCATGATGACGGAAGTGAGTGCTACGGGGCGATAGTCATTTAGCTCAGTTACCTTAGCTTTCTTGGGAACAGGAACAATGGTGGCCCTCTTGAAGCATGTGGGAACAGCAGACTGGGATAGGGACTGATTGATTATGTCCGTAAACACACCAGCCAGTTGGTCTGCGCATGCTCTGAGGACACTGCCAGGGATGCCATCTGGGCCAGCAGCCTTGCGAGGGTTAACACATTTAAATGTTTTACTCACGTTGGCTGCAGTGAAGGAGAGCCCGCAGGTTTTGGTAGCGGGCCGTGCCGGTGGCACTGTATTGTCCTCAAAGCAAGCAAAGAAGTTGTTTAGTTTGTCTGGGAGCAGGACGTCGTGGTCCGTGACGGGGCTAGTTTTCTTTTTGTAGTCCGTGAATGACTGTAGACCCTGCCACATTCCTCTCGTGTCTGAGCCGTTGAATTGTGACTCTACTTTGTCTCTATATTGACGCTTAGCTTGTTTGATTGCCTTGCGGAGGGAATAGCTACACTGTTTGTATTCAGTCATGTTTCCGGTCGCCTTACCCTGGTTAAAAGCAGTGGTTCGCGCTTTCAGTTTTGTGCGAATGCTGCCATCAATCCACGGTTTCTGGTTGGGGAAGGTTTTAATAGTTGCTATGGGTACAACATCACCAATGCACTTGCTAATAAACTCGCTCACCGAATCAGCGTATACATCAATGTTGTTGTCCGATGCTATCCGGAACATATCCCAGTCCACGTGCTCAAAGCAATCTTGCAGCGTGGAATCAGTTTGGTCGGACCAGCGTTGAACAGACCTGAGAACAGGCGTTTCCTGTTTTAGTTTCTGTTTGTAGGCTGGGAGCAACAAAATTGAGTTGTGGTCAGACTTGCCGAAAGGAGGGCGGAGAATAGCCTTGTATGCATCACGGAAGTTAGAATAACAATGATCCAGGATTTTACCAGCCCATGTGGCACATTCAATAAAGTTTCGGGAGCCTTGTTTTCAAATTAGGATATGTGGTTTCCAATTTACATAGAGTCCAATGGATTTCTTTCAGTGCCGTCGATGTGTCAGCTTGAGGGGGGATGTACACGGGTGTGATTATAATCGAGGAGAATTCTCTTGGTAGATAATGCGGTCGGCATTTGATTGTAAGGAATTCTATGTCAGGTGAACAAAAGGACTTGAGATCCTGTATGTTGTTATGATCACACCACGTCTCGTTAATCATAAGACATACACCCCCGCCCTTCTTCTTACCAGATAGATGTTTGTTTCTGTCGACACGATGCGTGGAGAAACCAGGTGGCTGTACCGACTCAGATAACGTGTCCAGAGTGAGCCATGTTTCCGTGATGTCTCTCTGGAAGGCAACTCTTGCTTGTATTTCATCCATCTTGTTGTCCAGAGTCTGGACATTGGCAAGTAAAATACTTGGGAGAGGTGCCCGATGTGCCCGTCTACGTAGCCTGACCAAAAGACCGCTGCGTTTCCCCCTTCTCCGGCGCCGCCGTTGTTTTGAGTCGCCGGCTGGGATCCAGTCTAAACCGATAATCCGCTTTGGGAAAGTCGTATTCCTGGTCGTAATGTTGGTAAGTTGACGTGGCTCTTATATCCAATAGTTCCTCCCGGTTGTATGTAATAAAACTTAATATTTCCCGGGGTAACAATGTAAGAAGTAATACATAAAAATAAAAAATACTGCATAGTTTCCTGAGAACGTGAAGCGAGGCGGCCATCTCTGTTGGCGCCGGAAGTCATAGCGTGTCAAATATCAGTTTGTAAACAATGTAAAAATAAAATAATAAAATTATTGAGTTAATAAAGCCGCATACAAACATGGTCTCTTTTTTTCTTTCTTGAGTAAGGCAGCACCAAAATACAGGTGTTTCAGTCCAGCTCAGTGCTTTCTGTGGTGGTGGGGCAGCCAGCGGAAAATACGGAGCATAGGGGTTGGTAATGTTCTCTAGTTGAGCCGGGATTGGTTCAGTGTTCTGTCACTCATGGGGATCCTACGTCACTGCCACATTTTTAGGTTACGACTGTAACCCCGGTTCTCTGGTAGTATGAGTGAGGTATTTCACTTATGGGATACGCCCCCAGCGTATTCGTCAGAAGCCTTTATTACACTACCGCAGCCATGATTGGCTGGACGACGAGACGTGTGCATCTGGGAAGGGTGTCCCTCCTACCGTATAAAAAGGCAGTGTCTCTGAGTCATTCAAAAAGAAGCCACACCTCTTCCTCGCTCATGCAAGGAGGGTGGTCTGGTGAAATACCTCACTCATACTATCAGAGAACCTGGGTTACAGTCGTAACCTAAGTTCTCTTTCAAGAATTTGTTTCGGGAATTTCACTTTTGGGATATACTGACTCCAGTATATATCACACAAATGGACTTTGCCCCTCAGAAGATCCTACACGTAAAACAGTATGCACCAGGGTTGGTGCAGTGACAGAGCCTATAAAACTCGCTGCTGAGCAAATATCTTGGATAGATATGCTCTTAAATCAAGCCCAGGACGTAGCCATTCATCTAGTGCAGGTATTCCCAAACTGGAATACGCGCAATGGGGTATGCGCAATGCCGTCAGGGGCACGCCAAATAAAAATGTGATTCACATAAAAAATGTAAAAAATTGTATTTAAATAAAATAAATGCCTTCACATTTTCAAACAGTACATTTATATTTTCCAACTGGGCTATACATTTGGGTGAGGTTTTTTTCTCGCCTGAGTAGCCTCGTTTCACCGCCAAAAATCTAGTGTTCAGCTATATAACAACACAATGTCAAATACAGGTAGCCTAGTCAAATAATTAACATCCAATCACATTAACCGCTACTCTCTCGCGGGAAACCTACACTCTTGCGCAGACATTTAGAAACGAAACATGACAATTAGAAAAATAAGCCTTCTTCCTGCTGCAAACCACTTGGAAACTTCCTGGGCAGACAGACCCTCCCTCTTTTTCTCCTCACACCGTTACATCTCGACGGTGAGATCGAAAAGGCCTTTAGGATCTACTGGAGCATCCAGGGTCTTCAGCTTCTCACTAATCAGACACCGTGGATAGGTTGAGACAACGAGCCCTCTCCTGTGATATGAGCCCCATTGCTCTTCCTGACGCCTGGACAGCGGCCTTGAGCAGACGCAGGTTGAGTTCTGTGGCAATAAAGATCTCATCCCATAGACCCGGCGCCGGTGTGACCGCTAGCTCCTCCTGTAGCTCAGCTTGGTATGCCGAGAGCATCGAGGTGGTGCCGAGAGCCCTCACCGCTGTGGTGACCGACCTGTAGACTGACTTGTCTCCACTCAGGAAGCCCAGCAGGGGGGGTCACGAGGTCATTGCTGGAGTCTTCCAACGGCAGGGAAATGGCGTCGAGCTGGTCACCCCAGCTAGCGCTAGCCGTCGCTCCACGATTCCCCATGGGGATATCCATCGCCTCTGGTGAGCCATCGCGGACGCCGGCCCCCATGTCAGGGTCCTGTTGACTCAGGCTAGCTTGGCGTGCTAGCCTGTGACGGAGGCTCTTCACAGTGAAGAAAGCACAGTGTGGACAGGAGCCGGGGGAGTCTAACGCTTCCTGTGCATGTTGCAGCCCAAGGCAAGCGGAGCACACCGAGTGGGTGTCCTTGGCAGATATCTTGTTCCACAGGAGCAGATTAGTGCCGGGAGCTACTCCTCATTTGGGGTGGCAGATGCCTTTGTCGCCATAGCTTGGATGCTATGTTAATAGTTTTCAAAAAAAACTAGCGTGGTAGGCTAGTCCGATAGCTAGCGATTAGTGGGTTATCTCCAACGGTGGCTCTCGGTGTGATAGCCGAATACCGTTTCTGAAGGACAGGTTAGAAAAGATAGCTTGGTGTAGCTAGTAAAAACCTTTCTTGACGAAGTAAAAAAAAAAAGCTAGCTAGCGTGGTGGCTAGCTTTTCCAGCGTTTAGTCACTGTTTGGATACAGCTAACTTGGTTGTGAACGAGTTAGCCGTGTCACAGCTGTACCCATTTCTCCCTTGAATAATCCTCCTTTAGCTATGGTGAAGGAAAAGGAAAATTGTCACCACTGCACAGTCCCGAGAATAGCACCCGGCGAGCGAGTGGTAAGCTCACGTCTGTGGACAGTTTAGCTATTTCTGGAAAATGGAGTCGTGTCGAGGTAAGCTTTCAGGTGAAAAGTGAGAAGAGGATTTTGAATAACTCAGAGACGCTGCGTTGGGCCTTTTATAGGGTAGTAGGGACACCCTTCCCAGACATGGCTGGCGTAGTGTAATAAAGGCTTCTGACGAATACGCTGGGGGTGTATCCCATAAGTGAAACACCGAAACTAATACCTGAAAAAACTAAGGGTACAGCTCGAAAATTCAAGCCCCTTGGGTGCTGCCATAGAGTTACATTAGAAGTGCCCATCCAAGAAGGCTCAAGTTCATTGGCCAAAGATAAAATGACATAAAATCACGTTATATCTACAGTAGCTTTGATTGGACTGATGAATGAAGTCGACAATCTACTGGCAAATCCTTTTTAATCCTTGTCATTTGAAGAGAAACAATGAAGATAAATTTTAGATAAAACGTATCGGTTCTCATCTGCCATTGGATATACACGTTACACAACAAGTTGGAAATTGCAAATTCAACAATGAGTGGTTTGGAAGGAATCAGTGGCTAACTGCAAGCATTGCAAAGCAATCACTAGCCTACTATTCAGTGGAGTGGGTGTGTGGTCTCAATTCTGGGTTTAAGGGTGTCTTTTCCAAGCTTAAAATGACAAACATTCAACATTGGCCATGCTGTCAATCCAGCCTGATTTCTGCCTCGCTCAAAACAAACGTAAACTCGGAAATGGGAAATCTGACTTCAATGACTTCAAGACAACTGGAAACTCTGGGGAAAAAATTTGCTCAGACTGGGAAAATACATTCTGAACGGTCATCTAACTCAAAATTGTAAGTCGGGAACTTGGGCCTCTTTCTAGAGCTACGACCTGAAGATCACTGACGTCATCATGATTCAACCTTGTTTTTTTCTGAGATCCCATTTGTCTTGAAAGCACCATAAATCCAGAGAATGGCAGACTTTGACAACAAAGTTTGATGAAAAAATTGCCCGCAAAAGGACTGCTGCGCCACCTTCCTGTTCAAGTGAGCACAGCACAACAAGGTGAGTCCAAAAATGTATTGTACGCTGCTGCATAAATTATGCAATATGGCAGGGAGATATGTATACTGTGGCTAAGAAAGTAATGCTAAGTGTATGTTGTGTAGTAAGCTATTAGTAGCCCATGTGCCTCACCCTAATAATTTTGTCTATTTTCCCCTCTTAATTTCGCCTACTTTTGTGACTTGACATGAAGCCTATAACCTGTTTTAGAGAAATGTAATCATCGAATTTTGTAAGAGCTTTCATTATCTGCTTATATGCCCTCTTTATGTATCCAAAGGTTCTGACTTGGTGTACAGGGAGAACACTGTAAGAACGGACCATGTTCTGAATTCTGTCTCTGTACATTTCAAAAGTGCTAAACAAATAGTTATATTGACTATGTCCGTCCTAGCTCGCACATTGTCTTAATCGAAATAACGGATTGCCTCTTATCCGCTTCTCGTCCCATTATGGCATAGTTTTTACAGTTCAATTGTCAGTAGAAACCACATTTGTTTAAGCAAGTCAGCCATATCAGCTTAGATTTTTTAAAGGCAGTAAATGAGGCTGAATTGACTGTTTTGCTGTCAAACAAGGCTCCGCTGATAGCCAGGTGAAGCAGTGGTAAGGTGTTGGGACAGATTTATGTAGGCCCTAACAGTTTGTGGGCACAGTTTGTCACCGTTATAGTGCAATTAATATATTGTGGCTTTGCTGGCACGCATCCCCAAGACTATGGGCTCGCTCGTGCCTTGCGCCTGGAGCAGTGACTGCGCCGTGAAAGTGCATGGAAACGGTGGGCTCGCGGAGGAGCTGTACCTCACACCTATGTGAAGCTAGCCACAATAGTGGAATTTGCGGTTCGCCCTCAAAATAAAAGTCAACAATTGAAAGTGATTTAAAACGGATACAAATAGTGGAAGTGGAAATGCCATATTTGGACTAGATAATGCTAAACAAGGTCGGAATACTGTTATATAAATAAAAATAAAAAACAATTTGTGAATTTGACACCAGACACGTAAAAACCGTGAAATTGCACTGTGGATATATTGTACTCCAGAATTGCATTGGGAAATACTTAAATGCACTGCACAGCCTAACTAACCTATGGATGTTGCACACATGAAATGGAGTATCAACCTACTCAGTGACACTAACAGAACCAATAGACTGACTGGAATTGTGTTCTGTGAGTGTCACTGAGTAGGCTATGCAACATCCATAGGCTAGGCTATACCTAAGCAATAAGGCCTGAGGTGGTGTGGTATTTGGCCAATATACCACGGCTAAGGGCTGTTCTTGTTGCGGAGTGCCTGGACACAGCCCTTAGCCGTGGTATATTGGCCATATATCACAAACCTGAGAGGAGCCTTATTGGTATTATAAATTGGTTACCAACATAATTAGAGCAGGGAAGTAAACGTTTTGTCATACCCGTGGTATAGAGTCTGATATACCATGGTTTCCAGCCAAATCAGAATTCAGGGCTAAAACCTCACTGTTTATAAAGTGCAATATGAATGTCTAATACACCCAATAGACTGATTGGAAAGGTGATTTCCACACAGTTAAAGTCCTGCAATAAGAGCTAAGACACTAACATTTGTGTAAACTCACAGTTGTGCTATGTGAGTGTCACTGAGTAGGCTGATAGACCATTTCATGGGTGCAACAACCATAGGTTAGGCTGTTTAGTGCATATACTGTAAGTATGCCCCCAATACAATTCTAAAGTCTAATACATCCACTGTGTGATTTCAACAGATGTTTATTTTGTTGAATTTATATAACATTCCGACGTTGTTCAGCATTATTTAGTCCAAATATGGCATAATTCCACTATTTGTATCCGTTTGAATCACTTTCAATTGGGACTTTTATTTTTAAGGCAAATCCTTATCGTGGCTAGCGTCACAGTGCTTGTCTTACTGCTGCAACTTGACAGCTACTCCTCCGGAGGCGGTCACTCTAAACAAGTAAGTTGTTATCTACCTTCTTAAGACATTTAGTTTCGACAATTGCGTGTGATGAAAAGGGCAATTTGATATTCTTACTCGCATTTTAGTTGTGACTTTGTTTTGACTTTATTTCTTGCGCGAGTATTCACCACTTACATTTGGTGGGTGAGCTGTTTTGAGTCATTCGCAGGCTAGCTAGCGTTAGCCAAACCATTAGCATGGCAGCTAGTTCTTTATACCTCCTCAGTGGCTAGCACAGATTGCCAGCAGTCACGTCCTGTTGTCCACTATATGTGCTTTCACAAATGACGCCAACGAAAGTTCTGTTGTGACTGCCCTGGTTTTACATCCACGTTGCATTATATCTTAACCTGTTAAATTGTCATTTTCGCTAATACATTTTGATTTAACGTCGCTAGCTTGCAACCTCACAATTTGGCCTGCTTTTTCTACGAAGTACTTGCTAGCTAATTGGCTCGTTTATTAGTTGAGAGGCTAGCTAGTTATCTAACTTAGTATAGACGCTAACGTTAGCGCCTATTGATTAAAGTATCTTATTCCCGGGGGACGTTTAAGGTCCCCCCACGCTTGCTCTAAACGTTGACATGCATCGCTTAAGGTACGGTTTTGGAAACATAAGGAACGTAGATAGCTATCTTTTAATATCAGCGAGAAATCATAAAAGGTTAATTCAATTACTACACCTTTTATAGGGTTAGTGTTCCCACACGGCCATATCTTCGTGTTACAGCAGTTGTTTACAGAAGACCGAGCTGACCACCTGTGCTAATTAGCTATCTATACCTGTGTTCGAATACTCATACTAACCGTACTACTTGTGACCTAAATTGAGTATATAGTTAGTATGCCGAAAGTTCCCGGATGCCGTACTACATTCGCCAAAATACAAAGTATACAAGCAGTGGACACTATTGCTGTGATTTTAGGGCCCATAATGCAGTTCTTCAGAAAATAGGCGTGGCTTCACATCGTTTTCAGATTTGAAGAAATGCAGGAAAATATGCAGCCGAAGTCCAACGACAGTCAATACAAATTCATTGCTTTAACTAATTATGACAAATGTTGTTCAATGTAATGACTTTTCAAATAAGTTACCTTACACCTTATGTTGGCTGACAGTTTCTTAGCTACGCTATCCTTACGAACCGCATAGTGTATCATTACTGCAGTATGTACCGGTATGTTAGCCAGCTACCTAACGTTACTTACCCACTAATACATTTAACTTGCCAGTATATTAACTATATGCTCTCTAACTACCTAACGTTTTTTGACTTGATTCTTCCCGTCATTCTTAGTTGAACTAAGAGGTATAGTCGTGCGTTCTCAATGGACATTCAGGTGTGTTCGTAAATTCACTCTGGCTATCTACTACGATTTCAGAGCACTCTTGTCTGAGAGTACGTCTGCCAGAGCACAGAATAACTCAACACCAGTTGAATATGGCCGGTGTCTGTAAACGGCAGCAAAAACATTTAATTAAATTGTTGCCAGCAGCACAGTTACAGTCACCAACGCTCTGGATAACATGAAAACAGCCTAACCAGCTCTGCTGTGGCGAGTAAAATGGTCAGAGTGAGGCTAACTACTTCCAGGTGTGTCTGGAAGTAGTTAGCCAGTTGGCTTGTGACTGCCTGGCAGTGTGCGCTGTCAACGCTCTGAGAGCGAAACGCTCAGAATTTACAAACAGACAATCTGAAAATGCTCTGAATTTACGAACGCCCAGAGCGCACTCTGGCACTCCAGATTGAATTTAACAACACAACCGAAGTCTTAAAATGTCTAGCTAGTTAACTTCCGGAAGACAGGCGAAGCGCTTACTGAAAGGATACCGTTAATTTACAGTATACTAAAATTTAGCTACTGTAGTTTCACACTTCTGCAGCACCTGATGTGTTTACATTTTAAAGGGGTACAGATGAACTCATCAATACTATTTTTATGTATTTGCATTCAGTATAAATAAAGTTGGAGGTCATTTTGCAAGCCAATGCTAACTAGCATTAGCACATGTAGAGTCATACAAATTGTATAAATGAGTTCATCTGACTCTGGGGAAGTAGCTAAAGGGCTTTATTGCCAACATCTTGAAGTATCCCTTTAAGTGTTAACCACATTTGCAAAGTGTCTCTCACACAAAGACATACAACTCAAGTTTAGGCTTGAATAACATCACTTTGGTCAAGGAAAATAGTATAAAGTAATGAGCAAAGACTGAACAGTGTTTAAAAGCTTTAAAGTTATTATTAGGGAGGTCTCAACATTATGTAGCCTAACCTAAAACTATAAATGGTACCCTAATATTAGGCTATTTATAAGTACATGCAGATATAGATATAATATAGATATAAGCCTAGCAGAAATAGCAGATATAGCAAAAACGCTGCTTGGAGAAAAGCTACAAGCAGGGCTCAAATGCTTACTCAGTCTGTTTACCCTCTTCCTTTCCTTCTGAGGTTTCTGTTTCTCACCCTGTTTTCTAGCTAGAGGATGCACTCTTAGTCAACTGGTGTCAGGGCTGTGTGTACCGCACTGCAACTTATTTCCCAGAGGCAGGAAAGTTGCTGTCGCCAAGCAGCAAGCCTTGCTCTCCACAGGAACTCAGGATTATGTCATAGCCCGGGGCTGTAGGGCTTTAGAAAGACATTCACCCATCCATAGATCAAGCTGATCCTAACTGTTATAAATTGTCAATAATCAACTGACTGGCTTTCTTGATGTCAAAGTCACCATTATTAGTCAGTGCCTTCAACTGAAATGTGTCTTCCGCATTTAACCCAACCCCTCTGAATCAGAGAGGTGCGGGGGGCTGCCTTAATCGACATCCACGTCTTCGGCGCCCGGGGAACAGTGGGTTAACTGCCTTGTTCAGGGGCAGAACGACAGATTTTTACCTTGTCAGTTTGGGGATTCGAACTTGCAACCCTCCGGTTACAAGTCCAACGCTCTACTAGGCTACCTGCCGCCCTGATGTCTATAGTATCCTCTTGGGTATGCAATCTGGTTTCCGCTCAGTTTATGGATGTGTCACTGCAACCTTAAAGGTCCTCAATGATGTCACCATTGCCCTTGATTCTAAGCAATATTGTGCTGCTATTTTTATTGACTTGGCCAAAGCTTTTGATACGGTAGACCATTCCATCCTTGTGGGCCGGCTAAGGAGTATTGGTGTCTCGGAGGGGTCTTTGGCCTGGTTTGCTAACTACCTCTCTCAAAGAGTGCATTGTATAAAGTCAGAACGTCTTCTGTCTCAGCTACTGCCTATCACCAAGAGAGTACCCCAAGGCTCGATCCTAGGCCCCACGCTCTACTCAATTTACATCAACAACATAGCTCAGGCTGTAGGAAGCTCCCCTCATCCATTTATATGCAGATGATAGTCTTATACTCAGTTGGCCCCTCCCCGGATTTTGTGTTAAATGCTCTACAACAAAGCTTTCTTACATGCTGACCACACCGCTCGCGTCACAAAATAAATGTACACATACATGTTATTCAATCATTGCACCCACACTGCTCGCGCGCGTGCCAACGAGAGTCTGCGTTGCCAAGCGCTAAAAGAGAAGTCAGTTCTATTTGTGACACTGAACGCGGTGCAAGTCCTGCCTCTCCCATCTCCTCATTGGTTTATAGAAGCAGATACCCACGAACTCATGAACTGAGTTCGGTCGGTCGTTGTGGTAATACTATGAAAGTTAAATGCCAATCGCCATATAAAGTCCAAAGAAGAAAAAGCCTGGAAGGAGGAGAGATGACTAAAAAACTATTCGGTTGACCATTTTATGTGTGGATTAATTGTCGGAGTAGAGGACCTTGTGCATTTCAGCTAAAATAACAACTCAACATTTATATCCCAGGACAAATTAACTAGCAACAGCAAGCTAGATAAATAGGACAAATTAGCTAGCAACTGCAAGCTAGCTAGCTAAATTGCCATAAATGTTTAATGCTTTTTGACCTGTCCCCAAATTAATATAATTGGTTCAGAGTTTTTGATATTTCAACCTGCGTGTTGTGATCGCGTTTGGTGTGGAGGGGATAAAATAAATGTGCGCACGATGGCGTCCGGTTTGGGTATGGTATTAGTGTCCAATAAGCTTTCTCTACCCTTGTTCTGAACACCTCCAAAACAAAGGTCATGTGGTTTAGTAAGAAGAATGCACCTCTCCCCAAAGGTGCTATTACTACCCCTGAGGGTTTAGAGCTTGAGGTAGTCACCTCATACAAGTACTTGGAAGTATGGCTAGACGGTGCACTGTCCTTCTCTCAGCGCATGTCAAAGCTGCAGGTTAAATCTAAACTTGGTTTCCTCTATCGTAATCGCTCCTCTTTCATCCCTGCTGCCAAACTAACCTTGATTCAGATGACCATCCTACCCATGCTAGATTACGGCGACATCATTTATAAATCGGCAGATAAGGGTGCTCTCGAGCGGCTAGATGTTCTTTACCATTCGGCCATCAGATTTGCCACCAATGCTCCTTATAGGACACATCACTGCACTCTATACTCCTCTGTAAACTGGTCATCTCTGTTTACCCGTCACAAGACCCACTGGTTGATGCTTATTTATAAAACCCTCTTAGGCCTCACTCCCTCCCTCCTATCTGAGATATCTACTGCAGCTCTCATCCTCCACATACAACACCCGTTCTGCCAGTCACATTCTGATAAAGATCCCCAAAGCACACACATCCCTTGGTCGCTCCACTTTTCAGTTTGCTGTAGCTAGCGACTGGAACGAGCTGCAACACACACTCAAACTGGACAGTTTTATCTCCATCTCTTCATTCAAAGACTCAATCATGGACACTTACTGACAGTTGTAGCTACTTTGTGTGATGTATTGTTGTCTCTACCTTCTTGCCCTTTGCTGTTGTCTGCCCAATAATGTTTGTACCATGTGTTGTGCTGCTACCATGTTGTGTTGCCTTGCTATATTGTTGTTTTAGGTCTCTCTTTATGTAGTGTTGTCTCTTGTTGTGATGAATGTTTTGTCCTATATTTTTTTTACTTATTTTTATCCCAGGCCCCTGTCCCCGCAGGAGGCCTTTTGCCTTTTGGTAGGCTGTCATTGTAAATAAGAATTTGTTCTTAACTGACTTGCCTAGTTAAATAAAGGTACAAAAAAAATAATAATAATATATATATATATATATAAATGTCATGTACAAAAAAAACTGCAAATCCGGATGGATTTTCCTCGGGGTTTTCGCCTGCTATATCAGTTCTGTTATACTCACATACATTATTTTAACACTTTTAGAAACTGCAGAGTGTTTCCTATCCAATAGTACTAATTATGTGCATATCCTATTTTCTGGGCCTGAGTGGCAGGCATTTTACTTTGGGCACACCAGACTCTCCAAAACCGTCACCTCTGCTGTTGCTCCCTAAGAAGTTAAATATTATAGTAAATATACATAAAAGGATACCTAAGGATACATTAAAAATGATGTTTGATTTGTTTGGAGAAAGTGTATAGTTTGAACGCATACTCTTCACGGTTCAATGGGCGACTCGACGGTGGATTTTCTGAACATAACGCTCCAACCAAACAGAGATTTATGGATATAATAATTGACTTTTTCTAACAAAAGAACCATTGGATGTCTTCCTTGGACACTTGGGATGCCCTTAGCAGAAGTTCTTCGAAAGGTAAGTGATTTATTTTAGCTCTTATATGGATTTTGTGTGACCCGCGCTGGATATGAATTTATGCTAATGTGGAAAATATATGAGGTGCTATCCTCAAACAATCAAATGTTGTGCTTTCGCCGTAAAGCCTTTTTGAAATATGACAACGCTGTGATATTGCCAAGAAGCAGAGCTTTTGATGACTATGCAACACTTGTATATTGATGAATGTTTAATAATTCAACTTTTGGATTTTGAATTTGGCGCCTTACATTTCACCGGGTCGTGTCGGGAACGGGCGCGCTAGCGCTCCTTAATGATGCTTAAGAAGTTAAAGGCACAGTCAACTTAGTGTATGTAAACTTCTGACCCACTGGAATTGTGATACGGTGAAATAATCTGTCTGTAAACAATTGTTGGAAAAATGACTTGTGTCATGCAAGTTGAAAAATGAGTTTTAATGACTCCAACCTAATTGTATGTAAACTTCCGACTTCAATTTTGTATATATATCACAACTGGATGGAGATGCAAGGCCAATGAAAAGTTGTTACCCCACCTAAAATGACTTGATTTAGACTTGCCTTGAGTAACCTAGACGGATCAGCTCAATCGTTTTAGACAGAAGCCAAATAAAACCCCCCTTGGGCCAAATTCGGCCCGCGTGCCGCCAGTTGGGCAACTCTTGGGTAGGGTATTATTTTGCTCTGATAACCGAAACCGAGTGAAATGTTTAGGCTAGATGACTAATCTTTGTATAATGTGTCCCTGTACTTGCAACTATGGATGGCTAGCTCTATTAGTAATGTGCATTTGAAGCGTGGGCTGTCATTGGATGATCTAGCTTACCTAATGATCGACACTTAGCCTAATAGGTGTAACGTATGATTAACTGATGAGCGTTTTGGGTTTCGAGCTTCTTGTCTTATTTGGGCTGTACAAGGAGGCAGTTTCACCTGCAAGGCAGAAACTAAAGGGAAACCTCTGCCCACACAACCAGTTAGACTAGTTAAATGGCTCAAGTGTTGTCTTATGTGGTAAGGTCTTGATGTCAATTGTTTTCACCACTCCCTAACCTAAGTATAGGCCTAAACTGTAGTGAACGATGTAAGATGGGTAGTTGGCCAACTGTAGCATAGGTATGCTAGCCCTGGATTTTACCCTCTAGATAGCTTATCACTACTGTGTGTGCAGTAATGAATTTGTGGGTGAACATGTGAAGCTGTTAGTTCAGGTAACCACACACAGATAAGTACAAAAATATTAAGGTGCGTATGCGAGTAAAATGGTCACACTGTAGAGCCCTGCACATACAATCCTGTCTTTTTAAAATTGTGTAAGTGAGTGGCCTTGACAGATCATGTAAAAGGGAATTGTTTGCTAAAGCTTCCAGGGCAAAATGTAGGACTGGTCAATAGCAGTGCCAAAACCCTTTCCCTTTCTATACTTGCGCTCAGCATAATAAGGGCAACAGTCAGTCACAGATAAGAGGCAGGCCTACAAAATTGCTTGTAACTGTTCCTAACGTTCTATAAGAGTAAATTGAGTTGTCCTAACCTGTCACACTGCTGTAACAGTTGAGCACTGAATACCTACAGCATTTTGATATAGGTTAGGCCTAGTAAAATCTTTTTAAAATCTCGGTACTTTAATTGCGTATCACTGGGAACATTCATTCTTTTACCCCTTGCAGTTTGTAATGGATGTAATTGAATGAGTGTGATGGGAGCACATGACTCTGCAGCCACAGTGGTGTGTGTGTGCTCGCTCGACCCACTCACTTCACATTGGCTAGCCTATTCCACATGTTACACTTGGTTGGCCTAGGTGGCTACTGGCTAGCAAACTTGTTAGCAAACAATCAACCAAGTAGCTTCACTCTACCAGGTGAATAACAACTCCTGGCTGTCGCTGTGTCTGCTGAATTTCAAGGTAAAATATGTCTTCAGAAGGTCTTTGTATTAGAACAGCACTGCTATTCATTCAACAGGCACCGTAACAGGTATTTGAGTTGAACAACCAGCCTAAGGTCATGACTACAGCGTGAGACCACGGCTCGTAGTCTTGATAAGCTTCGTATGAGATGTAATTTTTTTTGTTGTACATTAGGCTGTGTAAGGTTTCGGTTCAGCATTTCTCTAAAAGCCTATAACTGCCTGGTCTTCTGAATTACTGTAAAGCAAGTTATAGACTTGAAATATCTCAGCTTATTCAGATCTTAACTCTTGTGGCGATACCACTGACGCTCAACCAAAACCTTGGTCACCCGAAACAGGTTTGATTTGATCTTGTCAGGATGTGAGTGTCAGGATAAACAACAAGGCTATCACATGCTATGTTTACCCTACAGCTCTTGTAAGAGCAGAAAAAACGATGCAGTGCTCAAACAGGAGTCATCATACTCTACATCTTCAAAACAAAGTAAAGAGCCAAGGCCTGTTTTGTTAAACTGATAGGGTTACTTCAGTGAGTTTTGAGTTCAGCAAACGTTAGACCTAAGTGTAATTTGACTGATGAATCGACGATATCCATTTCAGATAAAGGGCTTTGAGGGACTGAAATGTCAGGCTTGGGTACGCTGTCAGCTTAGGCAGGATGCCCTCCACTCCAGTTTTAAATTAGGTGACTGGTGATTTGTGGGATGCCTTGTCAAATTGGCCCGTTCACTTTTAATATGATCCAGTGAGTCTCGCTTAATCTGTATTTCTAGCATCTTGGTTAGTCCCGAAAGGTAATAATTGGCAATTCATTTGATAATGCTTCTTCGCTAGATACTGTCATGATGTGACAAACTGGAAGGTTATTCCCTTCTTAAATGCGTAACGTTAGGCTAGGCCTAAGCTATATTCTTTCTATACCATAATATGAATCCAACTGTACTGAAATGCATGTGTTGTGTGTTTCATCCAGGGCTGCAGCAGCAGGAGGCTGAGCAGAAGGGCACTGTGAGGCGAAGCAGCGAACAGAGGGGCAGAGCGCTGGCCCCTGGGGTCCTGGCTAACCATGGACGACACCTCCTCTCTGGGCAAAGTGAGCGGCTCCACTGAATCCGTGGCCACCGTCACCAGCGAGGAGTTTGTGCTGGTGCAGCCGTCCGCCGGAGGATCCCCCTCGGGCTCAGAGGGCAAGCCCAGACTCAAGGTGGGCCTCCGCCACAACACTCACACACTTATCTATTCATTTGATCAGTCACACAGACAAAACACACACGCACACACACATGTAATTATAACATGTAATTGATTATTCCTGTATAATTAATTGCTCTGCTAAAAAGCAACTGGCTCTTCTGAAAGCCAGGCTAGTTCACACACTATTTTTATTACATTTTTATTTAACCTTTATTTAACTAGGCAAGTCAGTTAAGGACAAATTCTTATTTACAATGAACGGCCTACCAAAATGCGGGGACGGGGGCCTGGGATTAAAATAAATAAATATAGGACAAAACACACATCACAACAAGAGAGACAACACAACACTACATAAAGAGAGACCTAAGACAACAACATAGCAAGGCAGCAACACATGACAACACAGCATGGTAGCAAATTCTATGGCCGAATTGTAAAGAACGTCTAGCCGCTCGAGAGCACCCTTACCTGCTGATCTATAAATGATGTCTCCGTAATCTAGCATGGGTAGGATGGTCATCTGAATCAGGGTTAGTTTGGCAGCTGGGGTGAAAGAGGAGCGATTACGATAGAGGAAACCAAGTTTAGATTTAACTTTAGCCTGCAGCTTTGATATGTGCTGAGAGGACAGTGCACCGTCTAGCCATACTCCCAAGTACTTGTATGAGGTGACTACCTCAAGCTCTAAACCCTCAGGGGTAGTAATCACACCTGTGGGAAGAGGGGCATTCTTCTTACCAAACTACATTACTTTTGTTTTGGAGGTGTTCAGAACAAGGTTAAGGGTAGCGAAAGCTTGTTGGACACTAAGAAAGCTTTGTTGTAGAGCATTTAGCACAAAATCCAGGAAGGGGCCAGCTGAGTATATGACTGTATCATCTGCATATAATTGGATGAGCGAGCTTCCTACTGCCTGAGCTATGTTGTTGATGTAAATTGAGAAGAGCGTTGGGCCTAGGATTGAGCCTTGGGGTACTCCCTTGGTGACAGGCAGTGGCTGAGACAGCAGATTACACTACACAGGGTTTCACCTCTCAATCCCTTCCTTTCATCAGATGTCCTGCAATGGGAACGAACAGTTGGAGAGAGCCATGGAGGAGGTGCTGGATGACGACGTGATGAAAGAGGAGAGTAGTGGAGGAGCAGCAGCAGAGGAGAGAACAGAGACTTTTCAGGACTCATTGACCTCCACAGCCCCCGGTCCACAGACTCGACCCCAGGGCTTTGTGCTGGACCCCACACCTGCAGGTACTGTCGGCACTACACCTCACACCCCTTAGGGCAATGAATCAGTCTGTGATGTATCGAAAAGTTAACGCATGAGCATCTCAATGTACAGAATCAGACACGCCATATCAAAACATCTATATAGATTGTAAAAAAAAATATATATATATACACACACACATTTGCAGTTTACATACACCTTAGCCTAATACATTTAAACTCAGTTTTTCACAATTCCTGACATTTTAATACAAGTAAAGATTCCCTGTCTTAGGACAGTTAAGATCACCACTTTATTTTAAGAATGTGAAATGTCAGAATAATAGTAGAGAGAATGATTTATTTCAGCTTTTATTTCATCACATTCCCAGTGGGTCAGAAGTTTACATACACTCAATAAGTATTTGGTAGCATTGCCTTTAAATTGTTTAACTTGGGTCAAACGTTTCGGGTAGCCTTCCACAAGCTTCCCACAATAAGTTGGGTGAATTTTGGCTCATTCCTCCTGACAGAGCTGGTGTAACTGAGTCAGGTTTGTAGGCCTCCTTGTTCGCACATGCTTTTTCAGTTCTGCCCACAGATTTTCTATAAGATTGAGGTCAGGGCTTTGTGATGGCCAACACCTTGACTTTGTTGTCCTTAAGCCATTTTGCCACAACTTTGGAAGTATGCTTGGGGTCACTGTTCATTTGGAAGACCCATTAGCAACCAAGCTTTAACTTCCTGACTGATGTCTTGAGATGTTGCTTCAATATATCCACATAATTGTCCTTCCTCATGATGCCATCTATTTTGTGAAGCTCACCCAGCCCTCCTGCAGCAAAGCACCCCCACAACATGATGCTGCCACCCCGTGCTTCGCGGTTGGGATGGCGTTCTTCGGCTTGCAAGCCTCCCCCTTTTTCCTCTAAACATAACGATGGTCATTATGGCCAAGCAGTTCTATTTTTGTTTCATCAGACCAGAGGACATTTCTCCAAAAAGTACGGTCTTTGTCCCCATATGCAGTTTCAAACCGTAGTCTGGCTTTTTTTATGGTGGTTTTGGAGCAGTGGTTTCTTCCGTGCTGGGCGGCCTTTCAGGTTATGTCGATATAGGACTTGTTTTACTGTGGATATAGATACTTGTGTACTTTTTTCCTCCAGCATCTTCACAAGGTATTTTGCTGTTGTTCTGGGATTGATTTGCACTTTTCGCACCAAAGTACGTTCATCTCTAGGAGACAGAACATGTCTCCTTCCTGAGCGGTATGATGGCTGCGTGGTCCCATGGTGTTTATACTTGTGTACTATTGTTTGTACAGATGAACGTGGTACTTTCAGGCGTTTGGAAATTGCTCCCAAGGATGCACCAGACTTGTGGAGGTCTACAATTGTTTTTCTGAGGTCTTGGCTGATTACTTTTGATTTTCCCATGATGTCAAGCAAAGAGGCACTGCGTTTGAAGGTAGGCCTTGAAATACATCCACAGGTACACCTCCAATTGACTCAAATTATGTAAATTAGCCTAACAGAAGCTTCTAAAGCCATGACATCATTTTCAGGAGTTTTCCAAGCTGTTTAAAGGCACATACAACTTAGTGTATGTAAACTTCTAACCCACTGGAATTGTGATACAGTGAATTTTAAGTGAATTAATCTGTCTGTAAACAATTGGAAAAATTACTTGTCATGTGCAACGTAGATGTCCTAACCGACTTGCCAAAACTATAGTTTGTTAACAAGAAATTTGTGGAGTGGTTGAAAAACGAGTTTTAATGACTCCAACCTGTGTATGTAAACTTCCGACTTCAGCTGTATATTACTCTGGGTCTTCCTTTCCTGTGGAGGTTGTCATGAGAACTAGTTTCATCATAGCGCTTGATGGTTTTTGTGAAGAATGAGCCGGAGGGGATGGCTGCCGTTTTATTGTCTCTTAACCAACTGTGCTATTTTGTCATTTGTTTTGCGGTGTTCTTAACTTGTTTTGTACATAATGTTGCTGCTACCGTCTCTTATGACTGAAAAGAGCTTCTGGACATCAGAACAGAGATTACTCACCTCAAATTGGACAGATTTTTTCTTTAATGATTCGTACGTGAAGGATATACTCCAATCACCCGAACAGGCCCTCATCACCGTCATTCGCTGGAGAAGGAAATTGAGATTTCGCGGAAAGAGATCAGGGTGCCTTGTGAGGATCAGGCGATGAGTGGCTAATCTGCCTTTGCCCTCCGTACTGCTAGCTAACGTTCAATCGCTGGAAAATAAATGGGCCAAACTGAAACCACGTGTATCCTACCAACGGGACATTAAAAACTGCATCTTATGTTTCACTGAGTCGTGGCTGAACGACAACATTAATAACATACAGCTGGCGGGTTATACACTCTATCGGCAGGATAGAACAGCAGCCTCTGGTAAGACACGGGGCCGGGGCCTGTGCATATTTGTAAACAACAGCTGGTGCACGATATCTAAGCAAGTCTCAAGGTTTTGCTTGCCTGAGGTAGAGTATCTCACAATAAGCTGTAGACCACACTATCTACCTAGAGAGTTTTCATCTATTTTTCGTAGCTATCTACATACCACCACAGACCGAAGCTGGCACTAAAACCGCACACTAAATGAGCTGTATACCGCCATAAGCAAACAGGAAAACTCTCATCCAGAGGCGGCGTTCCTAGCGTTGTTGACTGTTTTACTAGCACAGACGAATATGTTCTGGGGATTTTTCCAATGGCATTGAGGAGTACACCACATCAGTCACTGGCTTCATTAATAAGTGCATTGATGACGTCGTCCCCACAGTGACTGTATGTACATACCAGAAGCCATGGATTACAGTCAACATTTGCACTGAGCTAAAGGGTAGAGCTGCCGCTTTCAAGGAGCGGGACTCTAACCCGGAAGCTTATAAGTAATCCCGCTATGCCCTCCGCGTCAATACAGGACTAAGATCGAATCGTACATCCAGTCCCCTCCTGTACTCCCTTTTCACTCATGAATGCATGACTCCAACACGATTATTAAGTTTGCCGATGACACAACAGTGGTAGGCCTGATCACCGACAAAGATGAGACAGCCTATAGGGAGGAGGTCAGAGACCTGACCGTGTGGTGCAAGGACAGCAACCTCTCCCTCAACGTGATCAAGACAAAGGAGATGATTGTGGACTACAGGAAAGGAGGACCGAGCACGCCCCCATTCTCATCAACGGGGCTGTAGTGGATCAGGTTGAGAGCTTCAAGTTCCTTGGCGTCAACATCACCAACAAACTAACATGGTCCAAGCACACCATGACAGTCGTGAAGAGGGCATGACAAAACCTATTCCCCCTCAGGAGACTGAAAAGATTTGGCACGTGTCCTCAGATCCTCAAAAGGTTTTACAGCTGCACCATTGAGAGCATCCTGACGGGTTGCATCACTGCCTGGTATGGCAACTGCTCGGCCTCTGACCGCAAGGCAGTGTGTACGGCCCAGTACATCACCGGGGCCAAGCTTCCTGCCATCCAGGACCTCTATACCAGGCGGTGTCAGAGGAAGGCCCTAAAAATTGCCAAAGACTCCAGCCACCCTAGTTATAGACTGTTCTCTCTGCTACCGCACGGCAAGCGGTACCGGAGCGTCAAGTCTAGGTCCAAGAGGCTTCTATACAGATTCTACCCCCAAGCCATAAGACTCCTGAACAGCTAATCAAATGGCTACCCAGACTATTTGCATTGCTCCCCCACTCTCTTCTACGCAGCTGCTACTCTGTTATTATCTATGCATAGTCACTTTAATAACTCTAACTACATGTACATGTTACCTCCAAGTACTTCGACACCGGTGCCCCCGCACATTGACTCTGTACCGGTACCCCCTGTAAATAGCCCCGCTATTGTTATTTACTGCTGCTCTTTAATTATTTGTTATTCATATCTCGTACTCTTTATTATTCATATTTTTGTAGGTATTTTCTTAACTGCATTGTTGGTTAAGGCTTGTAAGTAAGCATTTCACTGTAAGGTCTACACCTGTTATATTTGGCAAGTGACAAAATAAAATTGTATTCGATTTTTGCGACTGCACTTGAAGAAACTTTCAAAGTTGTTGAAATGTTCCATATTGACTGACCTTCATGTCTTAAAGTAATGATGGACAGTCGTTTCTCTTTGCTTATTTGAGCTGTTCTTGCCATAATATGGACTTAGCCTTACTTGGTAAAAGACCATCTTCTGTATACCACTTCTACCTTGCCACACACAACTGATTGGCTCAAACGCATTAAGAAGGAAAGAAATTCCACAAATTAACTTTTAACAAGGCACACCTTGTTGCATTCCAGGTGAGTACCTCATGAAGCTGGTTGAGAGAATGCCAAGAGTGTGCAAAGCTGTCATCAAGGCAAAAGTGGCTACTTTGAAGAATCTCAAATATAAAGTATATTTTGATTTGTTTAACACTTATTTGGATACACACAATTCCATATGTGTTATTTCATAGTTTTGTTGTCTTCACTAATATTCTACAATGTAGAAAATAGTAAAAGGAAAAAACGTTGAATGAGTAGTTTGGTCCAAATTTTGACTAGTACTGTGTGTATATGTGGGTGTTCTGAATGTATTGTAATGTGCAATGTAAAGCGACCTTGAGCTATGGAAAGGCGCTATATAAATAAAACTTCTTCTTCTTCTATATATAGGCTTTTGCCTGCTGCTCTGGTGACCTCAATGTAGAATAACATTTTTATTATAGTTACACGATTTGAAGAATGGTTTCACATGCTTTGTGCAGTAGGTGAAATCAGTAGAAAAGATACACAATGTCATCCTATCATCAGTTGCTACTGAGTAGTATCATAGTGTACTGTACTGGCCATACAGACAAGTAGAGGTCAAGGTTCCCTGGTACTGTATGTAACCAAAACACAGCCAATCTACAGCAACAGGCTACAAAATACAGTTACATTGTCATGAGATGCATGCCATTTATCTATTTGAGAACAAATGATCTTCTTCAGTCCAACCTGGTGGCGTGCAAGTCAGCAGTGCATTTCCAGGTGCTGCTGTTCTGTCCTCATTGTTTCACATCCTGTTGTTGAGTGTGAAAGTACAGGTTCGACATGACTTCCTCTTTCCACAAGTGGCTTCCTCAGCTACAGAGGACTAGCATTGTGGTTTGTTTTAGTTTTCACCGGTATTTTGTTACATTAACATTTTACATACATGGTACTTTTAAACACAGTATGACATAACAGAAATATAGTTTTTTGATATACACATTAAACATTATATTAGATGTGACAGATTGAGGGAAGGGTGGCCATATATGTAAAATCTAATTTCATGGCGTTCCAATCTCTAAATATTTCTGTTCTCAAGAAATTTGAGCTCCTGGTTGTAGATGTGTCCATAAACCAGAAAACACATTTATTTGTTGCTGGGATTTACTGCCCCCCTTCTGCCATGGCGGGCACTATTGGTGCTATATCTGAGTGTTTTTTAAAGCCTTTTCTGTCTTCAGAGTTTGTCATTTTAGGGGACTTGAATCTGGATTGGTTATCTGTGGCCTCAGATCAATTTAACCTCTTAAATGTAGATTTACACATAGACATACCCAACAGTAACTACTATTCATGTGTAATTACATGATTGCCAAAACATGCCAAAACGTGTTATATTTAAGACATCAGGGAGATTTTGAGGAAATGATCAGAAGATGGATTGGAGTTAGTTCACAAGATCAAGCACACACAAAATAACCTTTTTATTTTGAAAGTCATCTTTCATTGACCAGCTATAAGTGAATTATTGATGACCAGAGTTGGAAATGCATCAGATGGCTTCCACAACATGTGAACAATATCAGGAAAAAAAATTTAATTGATAAACCTAACAACTAGAAATGGGCAGATGTTTTAGTAAGTGGTGTCCGGGTATGGTCACGGGATGTTTCCAAGTGTCCCTAAACCTCTCCAAAGTGCTATGTCTGTAAATTAGGTAATTCCAGTGCTATTACATATTTTCAATCCCTAAATGCTATTTGTTAAGTTTAAAAACACAATTTCTACCATATCAACCTTAAACATTGTGGTGGTGTTATGGGGTAGGTAGCCCATGGTTAGAGCATTGGGTCAGTAACCAAAAGGTTGCTAGATCGAATCCCCGAGCTGACAAGGTAAAAATATGTTGTTCTGCCCCTGAACAAGGCAGTTAACCCACTGTTCCTAGGCCGTCATTGTAAATAAGAATTTGTTCTTAACTGACTTGCCTAGTTAAATAAAGGTCAAATAAAAAATCCAGGGTACATTCAAGTGTCCTTTCAACCTCTCCAACGTGTCCAAATGTGGTGATTGCACTGTTTTTGCACACTTGATGTGCCTAAAAGTTATTGTTCACTATAAAAAATACATTTCCTCAATACCAACCTCTCTCAAAACATTGTGGTGGTGTCGTGGGATATCCAAGTGTTTTTTTTCAACCTCTCCAAAGTGACTGGACGTTTAGCATAGGCATATCCAATGTATTGGTCCCCTGTTTACAAAAACAATATAAAAGCAAACGTATGTATGTATGTATGTGTGTGTGTGTATGTATATGGAACGTATGTGTGTATACATACATGCATGCATGCATACATACATACATACATGCATACATGCATACACAGTTGAAGTCGGAAGTTTACATACACCTTAGCCAAATACATTTAAACTCAGTTTTTCACAATTCCTGACATTTAATCCTAGTAAAAATTCCCTGTCTTAGGTCAGTTAGGATCACCACTTTATTTGAAT
The DNA here is from genome assembly GCA_030435695.1 of Brachymystax lenok tsinlingensis. Lineage (NCBI taxonomy): Eukaryota > Metazoa > Chordata > Actinopteri > Salmoniformes > Salmonidae > Brachymystax > Brachymystax lenok. Next base: position 9,736,382 of record CM059790.1, read on the forward strand.
GTGTGAAATGTCAGAATAATAGTAGAGCGAATGATTTATTTCAGCTTTTATTTCTTCCATCACATTCCCAGTGGGTCAGAAGTTTACATACACTCAATTAGTATTTGGTAGCATTGCCTTTAAATTGTTTAACTTGGGTCAAATGTTTCGGGTAGCCTTCCACAAGCTTCCCACAATAAATTGGGTGAAATTTGGCTCATTCCTCCTGACAGAGCTGGTGTAACTGAGTCAGGTTTGTAGGCCTCCTTGCTCGCACATGCTTTTTAAGTTCTGCCCACACATTTTCTATGGGATTGAGGTCAGGACTTTCTGATGGCCCCTCCAATACCGTTGTTGTCCTTAAGCCATTTTGCCACAACTTTGGAAGTATGCTTGGGGTCATTGTCCATTTGGAAGACCCATTTGCGACCAAGCTCTAACTTCCTGACTGATGTCTTGAGATGTTGCTTCAATATATCTACATAATTGTCCATCCTCATGATGCCATCTATTTTGTGAAGCGCAAAGCACCCCAACAACATGATGCTGCCACCCCGTGCTTTGCGGTTGGGATGGGTTCTTCGGCTTGCAAGCCTCCCCCTTTTTCCTCCAAACATAACGATGGTCATTATGGCCAAACAGTTCTATTTTTGTTTCATCAGACCAGAGGACATTTCTCCAAAAAGTACGATCTTTGTCCCAATGTGCTGTTGCAAACCGTAGTCTGGCTTTTTTATGGCGGTTTTGGAGCAGTGGCTTTGGACAATTCCTAAACTTCTGACCCACTGGAATTGTGATACAGTGAATTATAAGTGAAATAATCTGTCTGTAAACAATTGTTGGAAAAATGACTTGTCATGCACAAAGTAGATGTCCTAACCAACTTGCCAAAACTGTAGTTTGTTAACAATAAATGTGTGGAGTGGTTCAAACACTTAGGTTGGAGTCATTATAACTAGTTTATGTAAACTTCCGACTTCAACTGTATATATATATCACACACACTACTGTTCAAAAGTTTGGGGGTCACTTTCCTTGTTAAAATAACATCAAATTGATCAGAAATACAGTGTAGACATTGTTAATGTTGTAAATGACTATTGTAGCTGGAAACGGCAGATTTTCTTTCTACATAGGTGTACAGAGGCCCATTATCAGCAACTATCACTCCTGTGTTCCAATGGCACGTTGTGTTAGCTAGTCCAAGTTTATCATTTTAAAAGGCTAATTGATCATTAGAAATCATTTTTCAATTAGGTTAGCACAGCTGAAAACTGTTGTGCTGATTCTTTTTAAAGAAGCAATCAAACTGGACTCTTTAGACTAGTTGAGTATCTGGAGCATCAGTATTTGTGGGTTCTATTACAGGCTCAAAATGTCCAGAAACAAAGAACTTTCTTCTGAAACTCGTCAGTCTATTCTTGTTCTGAGAAATGAAGGCTATTCCATGCGAGAAATTGCCAAGAAACTGAACATCTCGTACAATGCTGTGTACTGCTCTCGTCACAGAACAGCGCAAACTGGCTCTAACCAGAATAGAAAGAGGAGTGGGTGGCCTCGATGCATAACTAAGCTAGAGGACAAGTGTCTAGTTTGAGAAACAGACGCCTCACAAGTCCTCAACTGGCAGCTTCATTAAATAGTACCTGCAAAACACCAGTCTCAACGTAAACGGTGAAGAGGCGACTCCCGGATGCTGGCCTTCTAGGCAGAGTTCCTCTGTCCAGTGTCTGTGTTCTTTTGCCCATTTTAATCTTTTCCTTTTATTGGCCAGTCTGAGATTTGGCTTTTTCTTTGCAACTCTGCCTAGAAGGCCAGCATCCCGGAGTCGCCTCTTCACTGTTGACTTTGAGACTGGTGTTTTGCACTGTATTTCTGATTCATTTGATGTTATTTTAATGGCCAAAAAAATTTGCTTTTCTTTCAAAAACAAGGACATTTCTAAGTGACCCCAAAAAGTGTATATGCATATGTGTATGCATGCATGCATGCAAAAATGTCTTATGAAACACAAACTTTGTTACACACTTGTCCTTCGCTAAAGAAGGTGCAAAAATAGAAACAAGCTGAACTATTTACAAATGGAGTTCGTTTTACATCCCATATGTAGATGATTTACATTTCACTTTCACTGCAGCCTGTGCATGTCGTGATTAGTTTTTGAAGCAGTCCCTCTCTGCCAGGAAACAAAAAGCAAACTGGCATTTCGGACAGAAGATCTGTCACCCCCCCCAATTTTTGTGCAATGCTTGCAGTTCTTCCTTCTGTGTTTTGGCATGTGTGTTGGATAGTGGCGCTCACCTTGAGTGGGGGGTCTTGTGACCGTTGTGAGGTTGCTTTGGGCCCCCAATTCAGCCCTTTCCAACACCAGCTGCTCTTGGAAGGCCAACTGGGAGAGAGGGGTTTGACCTTTTGCTTTGGCCATCTGCTTGTGGAGAATGAAAACATTTACTGTAGCAATGTCCACAAAGTGGTTAGTCTTATACCACTTCCTGATCTTGTGGAGGACCTGGTAGTAGCATCAGATAGGTCGATTACCCCCATGCTGTTATTGTAGTCCTTCATAGAAACAGGAATTGGGACATTCTCTCTTTTTCACCCTCCTTGAGACATGGTTGTTATTGAATGCCTGATGCTGTGTGGTGAGCATGGTTACTTCCCTAGTGTCCCTACATGTTGTGTGAAATGAACATTTTGACTCTCGGGGCTGGTGGTCAATAACGGTAGGTCACAGGCAGACAAATAAACATGCTCATGATCTGTGGAGTCCCGGCTTTCGGTGTGTATCTACATATTCTGTGTTTATTTTGTTTATGCTTTACGCTAACCGGAATGTAGGTAGCAGCCATCTTGAAATGAGGTCATTGGCTCGGCATGCCCGTATACATTCGTATGCCCATATATGCTAGTAAGTCACAGCAAAGATTTTAAGGCACAGATCAATAGCGAAGATACTCACATTTCTGCAGACACACTGCTTTTGCAGATAGGGGCTACCGTTCTCATACCTGACTATTCAATTCAATCTAATAGGGTCCCCAAATATGGGGACTTTACATTTAGGAGTATATGTGTTGATTTTAATCAGACTCAATTGAAATCAAAACCCACATGCCTAAATGTGAAAAACCCTGTTAACTCCTCATTGATTGATTGATTTTATTTCTTACGAATAACCCCCATAAATGTTTGTCTAGTGAAGTATTTGCATATGATCTCAGTGATTCTCCTCAAGGGTTTTTACATGACATGTGATTTAGCTTCTGTCTCCTGTATTCCTTACCCTAGAAAAATGATCCTCCATATTTATTCCTCTGGCAGATACACACCCCTTTTAAACATTCAGAGTCCAAGATAGATTTAACCCTTGGTTTTATTCTGAGTAATCTGAGTTTTTTCAGATGAGAAGGCCTGGGCCAAAGCAAGGACAACTGACTCTGTAGTGGACTTGCAATATTTTAGACAATTGAGAAACAGATATCTCGATTTAAGAAAGTTAAATCAAGCTACTTTTTAAGCTCCATCTTTGACTCTGCTGGTCATCCTTCTAAATGTTGGAAAACAATAAATGCACTGAACTGTACAAGTTCCTCTTCTTCCCTGCCTAAGCAAGTTCTGTCTGACTCTGGTGTCATAACTGAGAAGAATTGGATAAGTTATGCTTTTAATCATCATTTCATCTTAAGTTTTTTATTTGAGTAAAACTGTGGTTTAGTTGATCCTGGTCAGTCAATCAACTGCTCTTGACGGTTAACCCATCAACTTCTAGTGAATCTTTGTTTTCATTTCAACAATTTACAATCTGTGATGTACTAGATGCCTTGCTTAAATCCACTGGGGCTGATCTGCTGGATCAATTTTTGCTGCAGCTCTCTGCCCCCCCTGATTGCGGAATCATTAACCCATATTTTTATCCTGACGATTAGATCAGGTACTATCCCCAGGGTTTGGAAGGCAGCCCATGTACTCCCCTTTTCACAAAGGTATTGACTCTTGTGACCTAATTATTGGCCTATTTCTAAACATTCTTGCCTAGCTAAAATATTAGAATCCTTGATTAATTCTCAGCGAATAACTTTCTTATCTTTTGAAATGTATTCTAAATGTACATTAGTCAGGTTTTAGACCAGGTGAATGTGTTAATGAATGGTGTGGCTGTTGAACAAGTTGAGGAGAGTAAATTACTTGGTATTACCTTAGATTGTAAACAGGCATGGTCAAAACATATATATTTAGTCCACACTCCACAAAGCAAGTTCTGCAGGCTCTAGTTTTATCTTGATTATTGTCCAGTCATATGGTCAAGTGCTGCAAAGAAAGATCTAGTTAAGCTGCAGCTGGTCCTGCTCTTCATTGTAATCAGAGGGCAAATATTAATACTACCCATGCCAGTCTCTCTTGATTTAGAGTTGAGGAAAAACACTTCTTGTTTTTATAAGAAACGTTTTGGAAATTCAATTGTTTGCGTTGTCATCTTACACACAGCACTAACACACACACACACACTTACCCCACCAGACATGCCACCAGGGGTCTTTTCACAGTCCCCAGGTCCAGAACAAATTCAAGGAAACGTACAGTATTAAACAGAGCCATGAGTGCATGGAACTCCCATCTTATATAGCGCAAGTAAACAGCAAACCTGGCTTAATTTAAAAAAATAAACCAACACCTCACAGCACGACGCCTCTCCCCCCATGTGACCTACTTGTTGTGTGCATGTACTGACATGTACAGTGCATTTGGAAATTATTCAGACCCCTTGACTTCTTCCACATTTTGTTAAGTTACAGCCTTATTCTAAAATTGATTACAAAAAAGTCGCCCTCATCCATCTGCACATAATACCCCATTATGACAAAGCAAAAACAGTTTTTTTTTACATTTTTGCAAATGTATAAAAAAAAAAGAAATCATTTTAGACCATTTTATTCAGTACTTTGTTGAAGTACCTTTGCCAGCGATTTACAGCCTTGAGTCTTCTTGGATATGACGCTACAAGCTTGGCACACCTGTATTTGGCGAGTTTCTCCCACTCTTCTCTGCAGATCCTCTCAAGCTCTATTAGGTTGGATGGGGAGCATTGCTGCACAGCTCTTTTCGGGTCTCTCCAGAGATGTTGGATCGGGTTCAAGCCCGGGCTCTGGCTGGGCCTCTCAAGGACATTCAGAGACTTGTTCCGAAGCCACTCCTGTATTGTCTTGGCTGTGTGCTTAGGGTTGTTGCCCTGTTGGAAAGTGAACCTTCACCCCAGTCTGATGCCTTGAGCGCTCTGGAGTAGGATCTCTCTGTACTTTGCTCCATTCATATTTCTCTCGATCCTGACTAGTCTCCCAATCCCTGCCGATAGGGGGAAAAACATCCCCACAGCATGTTGCTTCACCATAGGGATGGTGCCAGGTTTCCTCCAGATGTGACTCTTGGCATTCAGGCCAAAGAGTTCAATCAGACCAGAGAATCTTTTTTCTCATGGTCTGAGTCCTTTTAGGTGCCTTTTGGCAAACTCCAAGCAGGCTGTCGTGCCTTTTACTGTGGAGTGGCTTCTGTCTGGCCACTCTTCCATAAAGGCCTGATTGGTGGTGCTGCAGAGATGGTTGTCCTTCTGGAAGGTTATCCCATCTCCACAGTGGAACTCTGGAGCTCTGTCAGTTACCATCGGGTTCTTGATCACCTCCCTTTTCCCCCGATTGCTCAGTTTGGGCAGCTCTAGCAATAGTCTTGGTGGTTCAAACTTCTTCCATTTAATAATGATGGCCACTGTTCTTGGGGATCTTCAATGCTGCATAAATGTTTTTGGTACCCTTCCCCAGATCTGTGCCTCGACAATTCTGTCTCGGAGCTCTACGGACAATTCCTTAGACCTCATGGCTTGGTTTTTGCTCTGCCATGCACTGTCAACTGTGGGACCTTATATAGACAGGTCTGTGCCTTTTCCAAGTCATATCCAATTAATTGAATTTACCACAAGTGGACTCCAATCAAGGTGTAGAAACATCTGATCAATGGAAACAGGATGCACCTGAGCTCAATTTCGAGTCTTATAGCAAAGGGTCTGAATACTTATGTAAATAAGGTATTTTTTTAAAAATGTTGTTAAATTTGCAAACATTTCTAAAAACCTGTTTTTGCTTTGTCATTATGGGGTATTGTGTGTAGATTGATGAGGGGGGAAAAAATTATTTAAACAATTTTTCAATAAGGCTGTAATGTAACAACACCTTGGTCTCAGTATTATCCCTGATAAAATAAAAGTGAAATACCCGGTATACATGATATATAGTGTTTTTTTGGTCATAACTATTACAGATCATGAGCTTTAATCCGAGCCCTCAGCCACTCTCAGCCCATCCCACCTATCTCCGTAGACCACCCTCTCTTGATTTCCATTTTCCTCTGTACTACTTTAGCATTAAACTTTGCATCAAATTACTCTGATCTTCAAAGGCTAAATTGTAATAGCATCAAATAATAATTGAGTAAATTCAGGTACCATTTTACAAAGGATTTACCTATGATTAGGCAACCCATTTATTCCACAGAGCTACCCTATCATTCTAAACAAGAAGTTTACCTTTGACCTACTCTCTGTCTGCCCCCTCAGTGGAGTCTGTGTGTCCTCCCGCAGGGCAGGGCAGTCTTCCAGTCCAGGAGGAGGACAGTGTTCAGTTCAGTAAGCTGTCCTACCTGGGCTGTACGTGGGTGAAGGCCCCTCGCAGCGAGCCCGAGGCCCTGAGAGCCATGACCACACTGCGGGCAGAGAGTGCCATCCCAATTCCCATCACCCTCCATGTGCCCAATGTACCCGGGGGCTGCGTCAGGTCAGTCATATAGAGACTATACTATGTGAAGTGTGTGTGTGGTCACTGTGGGTAGAGAGTAGCAACTCTGTCATGTTCTGCCCTTTGTGCCCAACGTGTGTCAGATCAGTCATATATGCACCAATATACTGCACCACTGCAGTGTATATATGAATGTGTTATATTTTTTCAGCTCTGGGGCATTTCTCCTGAAATAACATGGACCTAAACTAAAGCCTTCAAGAACAGATAGTTCCAACTAGGCTTGGGTGGTATCCAGATTTTCATATCGTTAAACCGTCCTTCTTTCATCCCGGGATTTATGGTATTACCGACAGCACACAAGGGGTGCTAAAAATGAGAGGAAAGACTATTAGGCCCCTTATTACAAGAATGCTAATAACATTTGCGCAAACTAATAGTGAAACGTTAATGAGCGAAAACAAACACAACTAATTGCAAAGACTGGCAAATCCAAACGTAGCTACCAAATGTAATTTTCGGTGAGTGTGGACAAGCAAAAGTGAATGAGACAAATTGTGCAAATGAGCAAAGTTGTGATGCATGCTTTTCTGAAGGAAGAGCTTGTGTACCTGGAGCAGAGGGGAGAAGAACAGAAGAGGAAAAAAAACTGACTGCTGGCAGAAAGCCATTATAAGATATCTGAGGGCAAACATTTAGTAGTGAATTGCAAACAAGTGTATCTTCATCACCTCATGTGCACTGCACAACAGAGACTCACCGACAGATATTGAACGCTATGGACTCGCCAGCTCCTGCTTTCTCCCGTTGTGCTATTTACAAACAAACATGTGACTGGCTCAACTATTCTGAGGAACTACGGTAAGCTTCATAATGGATTTTTTAATTTTTTTTTTTATTTAACTAGGCAAGTCAGTTAAGAACAAATTCTTACCTACAATGACGGCCTACCCCGGCCAAACCCGGACGAAGCTGGGCCAATTGTGTGCCGCCCTATGGGGCTCCCAATCATGCAGCCTGGATTCGAACCAGGGACTGCAGTGATGCCTCTTGCACTGAGATGCAATACCTTAGACTGCTGCGCCACCGCTACGCCACTCAGGAGATTTTTGGGGCTCCCAACATATTGCACAAGTTGACTGCAGGTATTAACTTAAGTAGCTACAAATATTCAAATGTATTGAAAACTTCAAATATATATTTAGTTAATTATGATTTTTTCCCCCCCCAATTATGTGATATCTAATTGGTAGTTAGTCTTGTCCCATCGCTGCAACTCCCGTACGGACTCGGGAGGTGAAGGTGGAGAGCCATACGTCCTCCGAAATACGACCCTGCCAAGCCGCACTGCTTCTTGACACACTGCTCGCCTAACCCAGAAGCCAGCCGCACCAATGTGTTGGAGGAAACACCGTACAACTGGAGATCGAAGTCAGCTTGCAGGCCCCTGGCCGCCACAGGAGTCACTAGAGCGCGATGGGACAAGGAAATCCTGGCCAAACCCTCCCCTAACCTGGACGACGCTGGGACAATTGTGCGCCACCTCATGGGTCGTCCGGTCACGGCCGTCTGTGACACAGCCTGGGAACAAACCCGGAGCTGTAGTGACGCCTCAAGCACTGCGATGAACTGCCTTAGTCCGCTGCGCCACTCGGTAGGCCCCAAATAAATAGTTTTGACAGTATTGCTTTTTCCAAATACCCCGGGATACGGTATATACAGTATACCGCCCAAGCCTACTTGCAACATGTACTTGCTGTTGTGTGTATGACTCCTTTCCAAGTCTATGCAACAAGTAGGCTAAACCTTTACTCATCTGAAATGGTACAGATTGTATTAATTGAAGCAAAATACTGAATAGGCCCTTCCTGGCAGTGTCGTCTATAGACGTGAGCACCTGCTCTTTGGTTAAAGCATTTTGACGAATATTTAAACATCGACACAACCACCACACAAGCCTGTAGTTAACCATGGAAAAAAAGATAGATGACCACATGAACTATGAAAATAAACTTGAATGTGTACAGTAATAGATATTTCTTTAAACCTAACCTTTCAGGTTTACAGTAAGAAGAAATTAAATAATGAACCATATGGTTATGAAATCCCTTTTTTTTATTGCTTTTTCCAGATGAGAAGCTCACACGTCGTTTGTGGGAAATAACACAATCCTTTTTCTAAGATCTATAGTTACGATTGTTGTTGCAAGGCACTTTTCAATAGGATTTGCCAGGCTTAATGTCTTGAAGTCGTCTCCCCTGCCTCAGGATTGTGGACCAGGCATCGGGCACGGAAATCGCTTCTTTCCCCATCTACAAGGTGCTGTTTTGCTCCCGGGGTCGCGAGGGCTCCATCGAGAGCGACTGCTTCTCCTTCACTGAGAGCTACCGTAGCTCTGAGGATTTCCAGATCCACGTCTTCTCCTGCCATATCAAGGAAGCTGTGAGTCACTTTTCTATTTATTTACTGGATAGTCATTATTGGTACCGGGAGCAATATACAGTAATGGTGTAAACATACACTTGATTTGGAGGTAGTCAAGATGGCGACTATGAGGTAGTCAGGTGAAGGTGATCCGTTTGGCATTCCCTCTCTTTACTAAAATATGCCTCTTAATAAGGAAAGAACTTGACTCTAAAGTTAAGAAATAACTGAAACATTATGTATGCAACTGCATGTTATGGCAAATACTAGATCGAGAAATAAAGACAATCAAACACAGTGAAACAAGGTGACCATGGACCAAGTAGCTGACGACTCGACTAAAGTGAGTTGGGAGACCCTACTAACAGAAATTCACTGGCAATGAGAAACTGTCTAAGCAGATGAAGAAAATATCCAATGATGGGTCATAAATCTATATTGACCGAATAATGACGATGCAAACTTCTTTAAAAACATTTATAATAATCAAATGAGTCTCCCAAGATACAAATAACTCTATTACAATGGTACAGGACTACAATACAGTTTCATGTCAGTGGACCGTGAAGGCAATCATACTACCAACTATCACTGTCTGGCGCTCAGAGATAGCGAATACTATGGACACGTTGGAATTTACTAATATTTGGAGGCTTAAAAACCTGGATCTCGTAAAATATACTTCATCAAGCTAATCGGATTGATTATTTTCTGGTATCCGTTTCTGTTGTGCCAAAAGTTTAAAAAATATATACATTTGAAGGTCAATGGGTAATATTATTATACTCTTGGGTAAAGTATTTTTAGGGCAATATCAGCAGAAGTGTTACAAATAGGGAGGTTCAGGACCCTCGTAAAACAGGTGGTTTGCACCAACATGGATTAACTCTTAAACTGGGTTAAATAAATCTTTGTCTTAATCTTGTCGCACCAAATTTTAAACCTAGTTTTAAATTCAATCCTTCCTCTAATCTAAGTTCAGTTTTCACTTTCAAACTAGATTAATTTTAAGCCTGTTGCTCAAGTATTATTATTTTTAAATATAGGGTGGGTTGCACCACCACGGTTTAAATTAATCTAGGATTACCGCTAATCTAGGTTTTGTAAATCTAGGTTAATAATTAATCAGAGATGTGTTGCACCACTTAATTTTAAATCTGGATAAGTAAATCTATGATTAACGGTTGTAAACTACAATCAGTGACGTGTTACACCATTCGTGAGTTGAAATGAAGTAGCTAGCCTACTTGACATATGAAGCCACAAAGTTTTGTTTCTTGATAAAATAATAACAATGTAACGTTAGAACTACTGCAACTCTATCGTGAAAGGTTCTCATGGGTTGGCTGATTTGAAATAAAATCTGTTATTTGCCAGTACTAGACAGAAAATTAATTAGTTAGCAAATGTTAGCTACTGTAGCTAGCTAGTTTATAAACCAAGCTAGCTAGCATACAATATATTTATTATTTTCATTACTTAACGTTATTTAGCCTTTTTTATTTGTCCGCTTGCCACCTGATCATGGCACGTCAAAGTAGTTCACATTTCTCTTCTTATGAAAATAATATATTGTTGGAGCTGATGGAGGAATTTAGTAATGTACTGGAGGATAAAGAGACAGACAACACAACTGTCAAAAAGGAGGAAGACACCTGGGCCATTTTATGCGACAAGTGTAATGGATCAACACGGATTAAAGAGAAGAGGGACCAAAATGGGATGAAAGCATGCTGGAATTTAAAAAAAAGTGAAAGCCAAAGAGGATGCGGCAGAGGAGAGGCGGGGGCTATTTCAGACCGGAGCCGGCGGGGGACCTCCGTCCAAGGGAATTGATCAGATCATCCAGAAGATATACAAGATGATTCCCCAGCAGTTTGCCCCTCCATAACCCCTATGACGACGACGGACAACTTGACCCACCAATATTTAGTAAACATAAATAACTGGTAAATATCAATACCTATAATGCACGTTAAAGCAAACGTTAATGCTACTTCACTACAATGTTACCGTTATCAGGCCCGTTACAGCATGTTGCATAACATCATCATGAACTCCAATTAAATTGTTGTACAAAATGGGCAAATAATTAACGCATTATTAGTAGGCTATTTATCATAAAACTCAACCGGATTAAACCTGTCTCTAATTATTCTCTGAGGAACTCTCCACAGTAGATATGCTGCCATTTGATCAGTTAAACCACCTCAAGTGGCGGTTTAGAATTAATCTCCAATCTTAAGTTTATTGAGCAACATGCTTAAAATTAATCTAGTTTTGAAGTGAAAACTAAACTTTAGATTATAGGAAGGATTTAATTAAACTAGGTTTAACATTTGCTGCAACAAGATTAATAGATAAACTGGGTTAAATCAAGGTTTAAGAGTTAATCCATGTTGGTGCAACACACCCATGAGTTTAGATTGTAGATTAATTCTAAACTACCACTTATCTACTGTGGAGAGACCAAAACAAGTTCCTCAGAGAATAATTAGACACCGGTTGAATCCTGTTGAGTTTTATGATAATTAACTCCATTATTAGTAGGCTATTTATGTGCCCATTTTGTACAACAATTGAATTGGAGTTCATGATATGCCCAGCCTTGGTACGAATGATGATGTTATGCAACATGCTGTAACGGGCCTGATAACGGTAACATTGTAGTGAAGTAGCATTAACGTTTGCTTTAACGTGCATTATAGGTATTGATATTTACCAGTTATTTATGTTTACTAAATATTGGTGGGTCAAGTTGTCCGTCGTCGTCATAGGGGTTATGGAGGGGCAAACTGCTGGGGAATCATCTTGTATATCTTCTGGATGATCTGATCAATTCCCTTGGACGGAGGTCCCCCGCCGGCTCCGTTCTGAAATAGCCCCCGCCTCTCCTCTGCCGCATCCTTTTTGGCTTTCGCTTTAAAAAGAATTCCAGCACGCTTTCATCCCATTTTGGTCCCTCTTCTCTTTAATCCGTGTTGATCCATTACACTTGTCGCATAAAATGGCCCAGGTGTCTTTCTCCTTTTTGACAGTCGTGTTGTCTGTCTCTTTATCCTCCAGTACATTACTAAATTCCTCCATCAGCTCCGACAATCGTTTCTTTTCATAAGCAGAGAAATGTGAACTTCTTTGACGTGCTATTATAAGGTGGCAAGAAGACAAATAAAAAAAGACTAAATAACGTTAAGTAATGACAATAATAAAAAATATTGTATGCTAGCTAGCTTGTTTTATAAACTAGCTAGCTACAGTAGCTAACGTTTGCTAACTAATTAGTTTTCTGTCTAGTACTGGCAAATAATGGATTTTATTTCAAATCAGCCAACCCATGAGAACCTTTCACGATGGAGTTGCAGTAGTTCTAATGTTACATTATTACTTTATCAAGGAACAAAACTTTGTGGCCTCATTTGTCAAGTAGGCTAGCTACTTCGTTTTCAACTCACAAAATACCTCTTATATTGGTGTAATGTGTCATTAATCATAGTTTAAAACCGTTAATCATAGATTTACTGATCCAGATTTAAAATTGTGGTGCAACAAATCTCTAATTATAAGATTAGATGTACAAAACCTAGATAAGCTCTAATCCTAGATTAATTTAACCATACTGGTGCAACCCACCCATACTAAAATAATTGCAAAAGGAAATAGCAATGTTGCATTTATACTGGGAAAGATTGGTTCATCTGTGGACATTGGAGGGTTGGAGTTAAGAATGAATGGTGCATTGGCCGCTGTGGGTGAAAATCCAGCACTTGAAGACCGAGGCAATTAGGAATATGTATAATTATTTAACTACAGGTACCGTAGATGTGAGCGAAATACTGTAGATGTAAGTAGAGGTATTGTTGTCGGATAGTTTACTCCAAGTAGGGTAGGGGGAAAAAGTATAGAAGGAATAAATAAACAATACAAAAAAAACAAGGGGGATTAGAAATGATGCAAACAATTAAATTGATTGATTGTATGTTCTATCTGGAATATTAAAGCTGATCTACCATACGATTTTATTTGAATGAATCAAGGATCAATCGTCTGTCTTTCTACCAGCCTTTAAAGTACTGCAGGAAAGCCAGGCTAAAAGACTAGAGGGTGAATGAAGAGCTTGAGTGAAAAGACAACCTTCCATTCTAACAGACTATAATGTACAATTCTAATTTCTCTTTTCCCCTCCTCTCCCCCTCTTCCTACAGGTGAGCCGGATCCTGTACAGTTTCTCCACAGCGTTCCGCCGCTCCTCCAAGCCAGCCCCTGACGTGAGGGACTCGGCCCTGCCCCTCTCCCCCGACAGTGACCTCTTCAACTTCACAGTCTCACTGGAGGTGCGGGAGGACGACAGCAAGGGAAACTATAGGTCAGCATGAAGCCACTAAACGCGCTTACACACACACACACACACACACTTGTGCATGCTATGGGGTGAAAGCACTCTCTCACTCTCTCACTCACTCACTTTAAAAGACCTTTAAGACAGCAACTTACTTTTTGTGTCTGTCCGTCTTTATCTTCCCCCATTCTCCTCTCCTCAGCCCAGTTCCCAAGGACCGGGACAAGTTCTACTTCAAGCTGCGGCAGGGCGTGCAGAAGAAGGTGGTGGTCACGGTCCAGCAGATGAGCAACCAAGAGCTGGGCATTGAGAGGTGAAGGGCTGCTGCCTATTTGATCCTTCTGTAAGGCCTTCTGAGCTGCATACACTAGACAGCACCACTATCCTATACTGTAGCATGCTGTTCTTGTTATGCACAAGAGCACACAACCCCTCTGGGTCATATTGGTAAGTACAAGAGGGAGATCATGGTAAAGCTTGACGTAAGGAAATATTATACAATAGACCAAAAAATATTTTTTGTGTGATTTTTAGTTTGAATGTCTTTTTCATGCTGAGTCATTGGAGATGAAACAATGAAGATAAGATCAGCCAACACACAGTCATTATAGAATTGCGCAGCGAAGAACCGGAAGAGCGAGTGTCCTCATTTCACCCTATGCTAGTCTAGGATAAAGTCATTGTGATGTGAGTTTGTTTACACTTTTAGACTATGCAGCAGTTTAGCGTCCTTGATCTAACAGTAACAGCTTCCTTCATGTCGGTCTGTTTTGTGTTTTCTGAAAGGCATTTAATGACTTAGTTCATTTGGAAAGTTTTCAGACCCCTTGACTTTTTCCACATTTTGTTACATTTCAGCCTTATTCTGAAATGAATTAAATAGCTTTTTTTCCTCCTCAATCTACACACAATACCCAATAATGACAAAGCAAAAACTGTTTTTTAGACATTTTTGCTAATGTATTACAAATAATAAAAAAAAACTCACATTCATCTCTCACTGTATTTAGCAGAGGTTCTTATCCAGAGTGACTTACAGTAGTGAGTGCATACATTTTCGTACTGGTCCCCCGTGGGAATCTAACCCACAACCATGGCGTTACGTGCTCTACCAACTGAGCCAAATGGGACCAGGCAGACACTTTGCGTCCTATTTTTAGTTTTTTATGTTCATATCTCCTTTAAGCAGTGACGGTCTGTCATGCTGCCTACTCGTTTTGCCCAAGTAGCTTACCTAAACAACAAATGTGTGTGTGTGTGTCAAGTCAGTTTCTATAAATCACATTTTATTTGTCACATGCTTCATAAAGAACGTGTAAAACTAACAGTGGAATGCTTACTTATGGGCCCTTCCCAGTAACGCAGAGAGAAATAGTAGAAAAATTGAACAATTATAACACAAGGAATAAATTAACAATGAGAATTGATAACTTTGCTTTATACACAAGTCGATGTGCAGGGGTACGAGGTAATTGAGGTAGATATTTACACTGAACAAAAATATAAACGCAATATGTAAATGTTTGTTTCATGAGCTGAAATAAAACATCCCAGAAATGTTCCATACGCACACACAGCTTATTTCTCTCAAATATTGTGCACAAATTTGTTTACATCCCTGTTAGTGAGCATTTCTTTGCCAAGATAATCCATCCACCTGACAGGTGTGGCATATCAAGAGGCTGATTAAACAGCATGATCATTACACAGGTGCACCTTGTGCTGGGGACAATAAAAGGACACTATAATGTGCAGTTTTGTCACACAACACAATGCCACAGATGTCTCAAGTTTTAAGGGAGTGTGCAATTGGCATGCTGTCTGCAGGAATGTCCACCAGAGTTGTTGCCAGATCATTTTATGTTCATTTCACTACCATAAGCCGCTTCCAACGTTGTTTTAGAGAATTTGGCAGAATGTCTAACTGGCCTCGCAACCGCAGACCACGTGTATGTCATCGTGTGGGCGAGCGGTTTGCTGATGTCAATGTTGTGAACAGAGTGCCCCATGGTGGTGGTGGGATTATGGTATGGGCAGACATAAGCTATGGACAACGAACACAATTGCATTTTATTGATGGCAATTCGGACGCACAGAAATACCGTGACTAGATCTTGAGGCCCTTTTTTAAAATATTTTTTTTGACTATGACCAACAGATGCATATCTGCATTCCCAGTCATGTGAAATCCATCAATTAGGGCCTAATGACTTCATATGAACTGTAAATCTTTGAAATAGATGCATGTTGCGTTTTAGTTCAGTATACATATAAGTAGGGATAAAGTGTCTAGGCAAAATGATAGACAATAAACAGTAACAGCAGTGCATGTAATGAAACAAACGCAGATAGTTAAAGTTAATCAATAGCTACTGACTAACTATTTAGCAGTCTTATGGCTTGGGGGTAGAAGCTGTTCAGACTTAGTGCATCGGTATGGCTTGCCATGTGGTAGCTGAGAGAACAGTCTGACTTGGGTGGCTGGAGTCTTTGACAATTTTTAGGGACTTCCTCTGATACTGCCTGGTATAGAGGTCCTGGATTGCAGTGATGTACTGGGCTGTACGCACTACCCTCTGTAGTGCCTTGCGGTCGGATGCCAAGCAGATGCCTTACCAAGTGGTGGTGCAGCCATTCAAGATGCTCTCAATGGTGTAGCTGTAGAACTTCTTGAGGATCTGTGGGCCCATGACAAATCTTTTCAGCCTCCTGAGGGGGAAGAGGCGTTGTCGTGCCCTCTTCACTAATGTGTTGGTGTGTATGGACCATGATAATTCCTTAGTGATGTGGACACCGAGTAACTTGAAGCTCTCGACCTGCTCCACTACGGCCCCGTCGATGTGGCTGGGGGCGTGCTCGGCCCTCCGTTTCCTGTAGTCCACGATCAGCTCTTTTGTCTTGCTGACGTTGAGGGAGAGGTTACTGTCCTGGCACCACACTGCCAGGTCTCTGACGACCTACCTGTAGGCTGTCTCATCATCTTCGTGAAACGTAATGATGGTGTTGGAGTCATGCACGGCCATGCAGTCGTGGGTGAACAGGGAGTACAGGAGGGGACTAGGCACGCTCCCATGATGGGCCCCCATGTTGAGGGTCAGCGTTGCAGATGTGTCATTGCCTACCATCACCACCTGGGGGCGACCCGTCAGGGAGTCCAGGATCCAGTTGCAGAGGGAGGTGTTCAATCCCAGGTTCCTGAGCTTAGTGATGAGTTTGGAGGGCACTATAGTGTTGAACACTGAGCTGTAGTCCATGAACAGCATTCTCACATAGGCTTTCCTTTTGTCCAAGTGGGAAAGGGCAGTGTGGAGTGCAATAGAGGTTGCATCATCTGTGGATTCCGTTATGAGAATTGGTGTGGGTCCAGGGTGTCTGGGATGATGGCGTTGATGTGAGCCATCACCAGCCTTTCAAAGCATTTCATGGCTACATGAGTGCTACGGGCGATAATCCTTTAGACAGGTTACCATGGCGTTCTTGGGCACTATGGTGGTCTGTTTGAAACATGAAGGCGTTAGACTTGGTCAGGGAGAGGTTAAACATTTCAGTGAAGACACTTGCCAGCTGGTCAGCGCCTGCTCTGAGTACTCGTCCTGTAATCCATCTGACCCTGAAGCCTTGTGAATATATATTTTTTGAATGTAACCTTTATTTAACTAGACAAGTCAGTTAAGAACAGATTCTTATTTACAATGACGGCTTACACCGGGCCAAACCCGGACGACGCTGGGCCAATGTGCGCCGCCCTATGGGACTCTCAATCACGGCCGGTTGTGATGGTCTGTATTCGAACCAGGGTGTCTAGTGATGCCTCAAGCACTCGGGAGCCCAATAATAGTAGCTTGCACGAATAAGTCATGCCTTACATCAGTAATGTCATGTGTAGGAAAGTTATCGGTCAACCTTATGAAGGAGGGGGTAAATCAAAGCTCTTCAGATGAGTATCTTTATTCTGTGGAAGCATAATAAATGGTTTATATTCTTAGGAAGTAGTGATTCTCAGCGCAACCACTTGATGGCGCACCTATCATAAGAAACAGGCACATAGTGGTCTCTGTTTCCAAGTGATATTGGCACTGCTTTGCTGTAGTTCAATTTGGATTCTTTGAATTTATAAATAGACCCATGCATATTCACCCACACCAGCATTTGATTAGAGTACAGAATTCAGAAGTGGGTCACTGTAACAAAATATACCTGTAGCTTTGCTAATGCCACGCTGATGGAGAATGTTGAATAAAAACAAATATTATTTGATTTTATTCAATTATGAGTCTCTCAGCAAATACCATTTTGTCTTTTATAATGAACCCAAATTCTGCCGAAACCCAAACGTTGGGTTTTATGAAAGGTGAGTTGCCGTACCCCCTTGATCCATTGGCCCTGACCTGTGTTCCTCTCCCTCAGGTGTTTTGGGATGTTGCTGAGCCCAGGGCAGAAGGTTCGGAACAGTGACATGCATCTTCTAGACATGGTGAGCAGCAATCACGGTGGTTTCCTTTATTCACACAACCAGGTCACAGAACAGCACTCCCATTTCTATGTACTGAATTGAACTATCACTATGAGATGAATTATTTTGCCTTTTGTTGACTTTAGTGTACTCTTTATTGGACAGGTTAAACAGAGTTGAATTGAAAATCGATTATTTGGCTTTTGATTGGAATGGCTTTGCCGTTTTGAGGCCTGTTGACCGTGATTGTATGTAATTTCTCTATTTGTGCCTATGTGAAGGAGTCCATGGGGAAGAGCTCGGATGGAAAGTCGTATGTGATCACGGGCACATGGAACCCCAACATGGCTGCCTTCCAGGTGCTGAATGAAGACACACCTAAAGGTGAGAACCATCCCTCAACCCTGTCACCAGCCTATCTTACTTACGCATGTCATTGCCAACCAGCCTGACACACTAGCATACTGAAGCATGTCATTGCCAACCAGCCTGACACACTAGCATACTGAAGCATGTCATTGCCAACCAGCCTGACACACTAGCATACTGAAGCATGTCATTGCCAACCAGCCTGACACACTAGTATACTGAAGCATGTCATTGTCAACCAGGCTGACACACTAGCATACTGAAGCATGTCATTGCCAACCAGCTTAGCTGTCGCATTCATAGCTGGCCAGACAGTTTCTTACGATTTTCTGACTCTCTTTCATCAATTCTAATGGTGTCTAGTCTAATCTGCCCAATAAGCAGAAAACACAAATTCAAGCTCCTATACTATTATAGTGTTTATCTTACTATTTTCATCTGAGGAGATGAATGGCTGAGATGGCAAATTAAAGCTTCGTTTATGATATAGACAGGGGAAAGGCACTTATTTGCTTCTTTTGTTTTTTCCGCTATAGACCCTGCAAACAATAATGAGTCGTTAGGATATCCCGGGACGTCACAAAATGGTCGCCTTAAGTCGTCAGGATGTTGTAATGGTTCCCTGGAGGTTTTGTGTAGGTCCCGGGGATGTCCCCGAGGATGTTTTTAGGAGTTCCTTCGGATGTTGTCTAATGGTCCCCTGGAGGTTTTGTCTAGTTCCCGTCACGTGATGGTCTCAAGGGAATGTTCTCTGGGGTCCTTTGTGTAGTTCCCTGTAAGTTCACAGGACATCACTGAGGACCATGTTGGGAGCTTTTTTAGAACGTTTTCAGGACATGTCACGTCCTGAGGATTAGTAAAATGAACGTTCCCTTGGGACCAACACTCGACTTTCTTAGAATGTTCTCAGAATGTCAGTGGGATAACATCGCACCGAAACCCTTAAGGAACCTAATGGGAACATCACAATGTCCTCAGGACGTCCCCTGTTTGCTGGGGAAAGCCTATTAGAATAGCAACATTGTTGTTGTGCTCTAGGATTGGTTTAGAGCGCTAGCAGCGTTCAACCTCAGTGGTTAACAGGGTCAGAGACCGAGGAAAGGGGATGTGGAAGACTTTACTGGTGCTGAGCTTTTCATTTGTGCTAATTGTAGCTAATGGTCCTGTCCATGTGGTCCCAGACTCGACCTATATAGCTAGCACCTTATTATTTTTTATGATTTAGTTTTGCACTCAACCAACACAGGACATTTCTTTTTAAAGGCATTTCAAGTGACTTAAAATTGTGGTAACATTTCTTACTTTGAACAGTCACAAAATAGTCACCGCTTCTAACATTTGATACCAGCTATTCCCTACAAGGGCCTGCAAAATAAATATATGTCCCAAACCAAATAGTATGTCTGAAAACATGGGTGGTTTGGACACCTTTTTCATATACCAGATCCCAGTGTAATGCACAGTAAGACGCTGCCAAGCGGTGCAAGTGCAAGACCTCGCCTCACTGAACTCATTATATCAAACAAATTAGCAGCGCTGCGGAGTTGCTGACTCGGAAGTCAGGAAAGTTTGACTTAAACCTATATGGCAGCTTGTCAAAGCAACCCAGCTCAGGGCAGTTAGGTAGTCTAAACTACAAAGCCACGCTTCCTCCACAAAGAAAACAGACCATTCATGTGAATGATTCCACACTAGTAGAAAAGGAAGTAGGTAGTTGTGATAACTGGCTTGCAGAACATGCATGTAAACATTGGATATAAATGTGTTTCTGTGTAACTAATAAACCAGAGCCAGAACATTTAGTAATTATCCGTATAGACTTTAACTGATATACTGTAGCTAATGGTTTTTTAAATATGAAGCTATATGCACTGGACGACTTCCCTCAAAACATGAACATAATTTGTTACTTATACAAAACAGCCTTCTACCATAGAATCAAGACTCTGATTCTACACTATTAAAGCACACCGCTTACTTCATGTCAAAACTGGGGGAGACAAGACTTCTAAAAACAATGGCCCTAGCGGTCTCAACTGAACAAATCCTTCTTTGTTGTCAGCGATTCGGCACGCAGAGAAAGTAGTCCTGTGGTATCGGAAGCTTGAAGGGATGTCGTTTCCTCAAACATCTTTCTAAACCAACATGTTATGCTTGACTTGTATCGTAATTGGAATCTATTTTTAGGCCATTCTTTACAAGGCAGTTTGTAACCCCCTGGTTAATTACAATAATAAAACCTCACTGTGAAATGGGTTATTTTTCCCTCTGTTTCATAGCTCGACGATTGCTATCTGTGTGTTTATTTTTCTCCCAATCGTTTTTTTCAACCCAAAAATTGGATGTTGCAAGATCTGTTACCCCCAGACGTCACTTTTTCACTTGGATGAAGCTGGTGGTACTAGAGGGCAGCTTAGATTTATGCTGCACTACATTGCGATATATCACACACAGCTTGTCTCATGCTGTGACTTGGAATGCAGTTTCCTTAGATTCTAAATAATTTGTAGATATTTAAAGATACTGAGTTTCTTGGTTGTAGTAATATGATTCTAGTTTTAAATTGGTCCATTGTCTCTTTCTCCGGGAATGGTGAGGTAAGAGAATAGGTGTGCTGCTGTTGCTAGTTTGACAGCTGGTGGCAGTGGTGGAATCCAAGCCCTCTGAGGAATACACGTTTGGTCTACCTAATTAAAACAGCAGGCAATTTATTTTCTCTGCGTTCTATAAACATAAATCAAATCAAGCTAATAGTCTACCATTTCACTTTATCCACTTAGTGTGTCGACCCACAACGCCCACTTTAACCAAGACTGATACAGTATACATTCTGGAGCTGCTGTTGGCATTACAAACACCCCCTCCAGTGTTTGACCTTGTCCGCTCTGTGGTGGTCTCTCTCCAGATAAGCAGGTGTACATGACCGTTGCGGTGGACCTGGTGGTGACTGAGGTGGTGGAGCCGGTGCGCTTCCTGCTGGAGACCCTGGTGCGCGTCTACCCGGCCAATGAGCGCTTCTGGTACTTCAGCCGCAAGGCCTTTAGTGAGACCTTCTACCTCAAACTCAAACAGGTAAATAAATGGTCAGTTAATAAATATCCCAGCTTTTACCTCCATCACACACGTAATAAATATCCCAACTTTTACCTCATCACTCACTTAATAAAAATCCCAACCTTTACCTCATCAGGACAATACAAAAGAGGACTTTGGTTCTTTATAGGAGGGATGTTGTTGTATGTTCTGCTTACCAGCCCTCGAAATGTTAAAGCAATAGGGCTAACGCTTCCTTACAACCAAAGTGGAGGTATCTGTCCTTTTTGTTTTCTTCTGTGTAGTCCTCAATGTTAAGTGACCCATTAGGTGACCCCCTATCTAATCAGATAGCTACACTGAAACTATGACTGTCTGTAGCTACACACACAACCAGGCCTGGAATTTCATGATTTTAGGGGCATGGCCATTTGGCCTACAAGAGGTGCCCAATCTGCTAGGGCACCAAGGCCATTAACCAAAGTAGGCATTTAAATTTGATTTGAAAACCGGAAAACCGTACCTATTCTGTTAAGAAAAACATAAGTGTATGTAAATGTACATAAATAATTAGCCTACATGTCCAAGTGTAGGTGATAGCCTATGCGTATTGTCTACAGTCTCATGTCCAGACCTATGCTCAAATCAAATCAAATTTTATTTGTCACATACACATGGTTAGCAGATGTTAATGCGAGTGTAGCGAAATGCTTGTGCTTCTAGTTCCAACAATGCAGTAATATCTAACAAGTAATCTAACAAATTCACAACTACCTAATACACACAAATGTAAGGGATGAATAAGAATATGTACATATAAATATATGGATGAGCGATGGCAGTGCGGCATAGGCAAGATGCAGTATATGGTATAGAGCAGTTTATACATGTGATGTAGGATATGTAAACGTTATTAAAGTGGCGTTATTTAAGGTGACAAGTGATTCCTTTTATTAAGTCCATTTATTAAAGTGGCCAGAGATTTGAGTCTGTATGTTGACAGCAGCCTCTCTATGTTAGTGATGGCTGTTTAACAGTCTGATGGCCTTGAGATAGAAGCTGTTTTTCAGTCCCTCGGTCCCAGCTTTGCTGCACCTGTACTGACCTCGCCTTCTGGATGATAGTGGGGTGAACAGGCAGTGGCTCGGGTGGTTGTTGTCCTTGATGATCTTTTTGGCCTTCCTGTGACATCGGGTGCTGTAGGTGTCCTGGAGGGCAGGTAGTTTTCACCCGGTGATGCGCTGTGCAGACTGCACTCCCTCTGGAGAGCCTGGCAGTGATACAGTCCGACAGGATGCTCTCGATTGTGCATCGTAAAAGTGTTTTAGGTGACAAGCCAAATTTCTTCAGCCTCCTGAGGTTGAAGAGGCGCTGTTGCGCCTTCTTCACCACACGGTCTGTGTTGGTGGACCATTTCAGTTTATCCGGGATGTGTATGCTGGGGAACTTAAAAACTCCACCTTCTCCACTACTGTCCCATCGATGTGGATGGTGGGGTGCTCCCTCTGCTTTTTCCGGAAGTCCACGATCATCTCATTTGTTTTGTTGACGTTGAGTGAGAGGTTATTTTCCTGACACCACACTCCGAGGGCCCTCACCTCCTCCCTATAGGCCGTCTCGTCGCTGTTGGTAATCAAGCCTACCACTGTAGTGTCGTCTGCAAACTTGATGATTGAGTTGGAGGCGTGCGTGGCCACGCAGTCATGGGTGAACAGGGAGTACAGGAGAGGGCTGAGAACGCACTCTTCTGGGGCCCCAGTGTTGAGGATCAGCGGGGTGGAGATGTTGTTTCCTACCTTCACCACCTGGGGCGGCCCGTCAGAAAGTCCAGGACCAAGTTGCACAGGGCGGGGGTCGAGACCCAGGGTCTTGAACTTAATGACGAGTTTGGAGGGTACTTTGGTATTAAATGCTGAGCTGTAGTCAACGAACAGCATTCTTACATAGGTATTCCTCTTGTCCAGATGGGATAGGGCAGTGTGATGGCGATTGCATCGTCAGTGGACCTATTGGGGCGTTAAGCAAATTGGAGTGCGTCTAGGGTATCAGGTAGGGTGGAGGTGATATGCTCCTTGACTAGTCTCTCAAAGCACTTCCTGATGACAGAAGTGAGGGAATTTAGTTCAGTTACCTTAGCTTTCTTGGGAACAGGAACAATGGTGGCCATCTTAAAGCATGTGGGGACAACAGACTGGGATAGGGATTGATTGAATATGTCCGTAAACACACCAGCCAGCTGGTCTGCGCATGCTCTGAGGTCACGGCTAGGGATGCCGTCTGGGCCGACATGAGGTGCCTAAAAAATGTAGCCAAACTTTAATGAGACTTTTAATTACATATATACAGTGCCTTTGGAAAATATTTTGTAAAAAAATCCTCAGCAGTATACACTACACGTTAATGAAAAAGTGAAAACAGGTTTTTGGAATTGTTTTCAAATGTATAAAAAAAACATACCTTATTTATGTAAGTATTTAGACCCTTTGCTATGAGACTCGAAATTGAGCTCAGGTGGATCCTGTTTCTATTGATCATCCTTGATGTTTCTACAACTTGATTTCTGTATAGCACTTTGTGACATTGGCTTATGTGAAAAGGGCTTTATAAATAAATGTGATTGATTGGAGTCCACCTGTGGTAAATTCAATTGATTGGACATGATGTCAGAACAAAAACCAAGGCATGAGGTCGAAGGAATTGTTCGTACAGCTCCGAGACAGGGTTGTGTTGAGGCACAGATCTGGGAAAGGGTACCAAAACATTTCTGCAGCATTGAAGGTGTCCAAGAACACAGTGGCCTTCATCATTCATGAATGGAAGAAGTTTGGAACCACCAAGACCTTTCCTAGAGTTGGCTGCCCGGCCAAACTGAGCAATCGGGGGAGTATGGTCTTGGTCAGGGAGGTGACCAAGAACCCAATGGTCACTCTGACAGAGCTCCAGAGTTCCTCTGTGGAGAATGGAGAATCTTCCAGAAGGACAATCATCTCTGCAGCACTCCACCAGTCAGGCTTTTAGTAGAGTGGCCAGATGGAAGCTACTCCTCAGTAAAAGGCACATGACAGCCCGCTTCGAGTTTGCCAAAAGGCACCTAAGACTCTCAGACCATGAGAACAAGAATCTCTGGTCTGATGAAACCAAGATTTAACTCTTTGGCCTGAATGCCAAGCGTCACATCTGGAGGAAACCTGTCACCATCCCTACGGTGAAGCATGGTGGTGGCAGCATCATGTTATGGGGATGTTTTTCAGGGGCAGGGACTGGGAGACTAGTCAGGATCGAGACAAAGATGAACGGAGCAAAGTACAGAGAGATCTTTGATGAAAACCTTCTCCAGAGTGCTCAGGACCTCAGACTGCACACAGCCAAGACAATGCAGGAGTGACTTTGGGACAAGTCTCTGAATGTCCTTGAGTGGCCCAGCCAGAGCCCGGACTTGAACCTGATCGAACATCTCTGGAGAGACCTGAAAATAGCTGTGCAGCGACGCTCCCCATCCAACCTGTCAGAGCTTGAGAGAATCTGCAGAGAAGAATGGGAGAAGCTCCCCAAATACAGGTGTGCCAAGCTTGTAGCGTCATACCCAAGAAGACTCGTGGCTGTAATCGCTGCAAAAGGTACTTCAACAAAGTACTGAGTAAAGGGTCTGAGTACTTATGTAAATGTGATAGTTATGTGTACATACAGTACCAGTCAACAGTTTGGACACACCTACTCATTCAAGGTTTTTTCTTTATTTTTACTATTTTCTACATTTTAGAATAATAGTGAAGACATCAAAACTATGAAAGGACATCATGTTGTGAGCAAAAAA
Source organism: Brachymystax lenok tsinlingensis (assembly GCA_030435695.1). Taxonomy (NCBI): domain Eukaryota; kingdom Metazoa; phylum Chordata; class Actinopteri; order Salmoniformes; family Salmonidae; genus Brachymystax; species Brachymystax lenok. The sequence continues at coordinate 9,761,569 of CM059790.1, forward strand.
AGAGTTATACAAATCAAATTATATTTGAGATTCTTCAAAGTAGCCACCCTTTGCCTTTGCTTTGCACACTCTTGGCATTCTCTCAACCTACTTCATGTGGTAGTCACCTGGAATGCATTTCAATTAACAGGTGTGCCTTAACTTAATTTGTGGAATTTATTTTCTTCTTAATGTGTTTGAGCCAATCAGTTATGTTGTGACCAGGTATGGGTGGTATACAGAAGATAGTCCTATTTGGTAAAATACCAAGTCCATATTATGTCAACAACAGACAGCTCAAATAAGCAAAGAGAAACGATAGTCCATTATTACTTTAAGACATGAGGGTCAGTCAATGTGGAACATTTCAACAACGTTGAAAGTTTCTTTCAAGTATGGACGCAAATACTATCAAGCGCTGTGATGAAACTGGCTCTCATGAGGACCGCCACAGGAAAGGAAGACCCAGAGTTACCTCTGCTGCAGAGGATGAGTTCATTAGAGTTACCAGCCTCAGAAATCGCAGCCCAAATAAATGCTTCACAGAGTTGAAATAACAGACGCATCTCAACATCAACTGTTCAGAGGAGACTGTGTGGATCAGGCCTTCATGGTCGAATTGCTGCAAAGAAATCCCTACTAAAGGACACCAATAAGAAGAAGAGACGTGCTTGGGCCAAGAAACACGAGAAATTGACATTAGACTTGTTTAAGTCTGTCCTTTGTTCTGATGAGTCCAAATTTGAGATCTTTGGTTCCAACTGCTGTGTCTTTGTGAGACGCAGAGTAGGTGAACGAATGATCTCCGCATGTGTGGGTTCCCACCGTGAAGCATGGAGGAGGAGGTGTGGGGGTGCTTTGCTGGTGACACTGTCTGTGACTTATTTAGAATTCAAGGCACACTTAACCTGCATGGCTACCACAGTATTCTGCAGCGATACGCTATCCCATCTGGTTTGGGCTTAGTGGGACTATAATTTTGTTTTTCAACAGGACCATGACCCAACACAACTCCAGGCTGTGTAAGGGCTATTTTACCAAGAAGGAGAGTGGTGGAGCCTCCACAATCACCCGACCTCAACCCAATTGAGATGGTTTGGGATGAGTTGAACCGCAGAGTGAAGGAAAAGCAGCCAACAAGTGCTCAGCATATGTGGGAACTCCTTCAAGACTGTTGGAAAAGCATTCCAGGTGAAGCTGGTTGAGAGAATGCCAAGGGTGTGCAAAGCTGTCATCAAGGCAAAGGGTGGCTACTTTGAAGAATCTGAAATATAAGATAGTTTTAGATTTAACACTTTTTTGATTCCATGTGTTATTTCATAGTTTTGATGTCTTCGCTATTATTCTACAATGTAGAAAATAGTACAAATAAAGAAAAACCCTTGGATGAGTAGTGGTGTGTCCGATCTTTTGACAAGTATTGTATATAGAGTAGTAGTCACCCTTTTAGGGATGCACTACGACCACACAAAGGGGCATCGATGGCCACGACCGTCAATGCCGTCGGTATATTCCAGGCCTGCACACAACCACACCCAATCCATTTGACCCGGTGCACCCCGAGCTCCTCCAATTAAAATGCATGAGAGCGACGTTGTTCTCGACACATTCAATTACCGCGCCCAGCACACAAGTGCATCCCTGTCCTGTCCGGTCCTTCCACTGGTGTTTAGAAAATCAAAACAAGCCCCTAAGTCAGTAACATAAGCCCCTTGCCTCCTTGTTTGAAAGGGACATTTCCTATCCACTCTTCTTCAGGGAGCCTGCGAGGAAGCAAAAGGAGGCTTTGAATGCGTCCCAAATGGCAGCCTGTTCCCTTTATAGTGCACTACTTTTGACCAGGGCCCTGGTCAAAAGAAGTGCACTATATAGGGACTAGGGTGTCATTTTGGATGTAGCCTTTGTATCATTGGTAGCCCTAATACGAGGCAGCCACTCATTATCGCACTGTAGTAATTAGGGCTCTGCCTGTGTTCCTCTCTCTCTATAGTTAGCTCATTAGCAGGCAGCAAAGAATTGCGGCTGCTGTAGTTTAAAGTTAATTAAAAGATAGCCATTCTAGTGTTTACACAAGATTCTAATCCCAGCCACTAGCTCCAGTATTATTTGAGTACGATTTGTATTTGTTCAGGGGGCCTCTCATTAAGGCGTTGAGGAATTAGAGGAGCCATTGTCGTCACCCTCTCTGAGCATATTTTGCGCCTTGGCTAACGAGGAGATAGAAAGGGTTTGGTGATTTGTTAGTGGAAGCTTATTGTTATTTGTTAGTGGAAGCTTAAATGCCAATGTTCTTGTATATGTCATATATGACTGTTGATAGCACTAGCCAGCTATGGTAATGCATTGCCTATAAATAGTCTTCAATTATTATGGCCCTTGTGCTAAAATGTTAGCTTGGATCCACATGTGCTCACAGAGCAAGGGCTACATATATAGTCCTTATATAGGGCCCTTGCGTTAGTGTTATCGTGGATCCACCTCTCACCACAAGTGCTGAGACCAAACAACCCCAGTAGCAACAACAGTGTTACAAAACCCCCAATGTGCAACTTTAGAAGTGACCTGCATAGGCGAGTGAGCCCAATCTCTCTGTGCTCTGATTGCAGCAGGCTCCCTGTGAACCCTATTACCAGACACTCTGGCCAAAAGACGTCTGGTGCGATCCTTGGCGCTCTCTGCTGCCGCTCAATTTAATTTCCTCCTGTACGTGTAATTATATTTTTCCGTGGTTCCCCTCGGGTGGTGGCAAAAGGTGAGGCTAACTTTAGACAGATTTTGTTTTTCGAAGGGAGGCACTCTGAAAATATTTGAGGACACCCAAAGAGAGACTGTCGCAACAGCTCTCACTCTGAACAAATTCATATTTTTTTCAGCGTGTAGAATTGACTCGTCAATGTTGCTGCAGTAGTAATAAGCTATGTATAACTTTGTTTCTTGGTGCTGTGTCAAAATGAATCCTCCCACTGTATTATGTCTGCACCATATGTGACTTCCGGGTGTGTGTGTGTGTATAGGGTGGTGAGAAGGGTGGCCAGGGTGATGCCATGTTGGAGGTGGTGAGCCTGCAGAGGGAGACTGAGAAGAGCAACGAGGGACGCGGCCGTCTGGCCTCTCCGGCTGAGGAAGAGGAGCCTGAGGAAGGTATTGAACTCTCGCTCTCTGTTTTTCATCCTCATTTCATCATCGTATCTGTCTCTCTCTTTCCATCTTAGACATTCCCTTTCTTACCTCTCTATTTATCTATCCATCCATATATGTTGCCCTGAAGAATAACTAAGAGTGCATTGTTGTTTTGTTGGCTAACCTTTCAATCACCTTCCAAGGTCAACATGAGAACTTGCACACCTCTCCAGGTAAAATTCCCCCGGCACATTGAATTCCATCCGCCTCGGCACATTGAATTCCATCCGCCTCAGTCACACGGACGACATAATTGTATTACCTAATATCGCTTGATTGAAAAATACACTATGCCTACACCCGTAATGCTGAAAAACTTGCTATGTTCAATTTCAAAGAAAAACGACCTGCGTCTCGGAGATTACTTAGATTGCTTTTAGAAAGAGTGTGTACAAGGTGAGAGGAAAAAAAGAAATAGATTGCTTTGGCACAAATAGCTTGTTGGAGGAGCATTTGTTTTATTTATATATTTCGGGCAATTGTTTCTCCTCGGTGGCGGGAACACCTCATACAAATGAGATCATCTGTCCAGATATTCCCCCTGAATTGAACGTTATCAACACGTTGGCTCACTTTGCATTTTCCTGAGGCTCGCCCCCCTCCTCGTATCTGGCGGCCATGAATCAACTGTGAAGTTTAATTTAGTGTGTGTGTGTGAACCGCTGTGAGGGGGAGGTGTTGGCAGGCGTGGATGTGGATGTTTGTGTGGGGGAACGTTTGTGTGTGTGTTCGCGCTTTTGTGTCTGTGTTTGAGGCGTGTGTGTACGATGTGTGTGTCTCAGACAGTGGGGAGTTTTTTTTTTTTGGGGTGGCGAGCGAGGCTGAGGCGAGACAGAATTCCAGAAGCTTTGGATGGGTTCTGGAGGGCTCACTGGTTTCACTGGAGCGCAGTCCAATCCGGTTAAGTAGGGTTGACTCATTGGTACCGCCGCACTGCTGCTGTGGCATAAGACCACCTGGTACCCATCTCGCCCTCCCTCCCCGGCTTGACTCAACACTACACCGCTCTGGAAGGAACACACTGCCTGCCTGCCTGCCTCCCTGCCTGCCACTGGTTTACTTACCGAAAGGATTTCACTCATTTTAGGAATGCTCATTCTGTGTTTTCCCATTTCCACCATCCTATTGAATATTGAATGAGTAAGGTTTTTAGTTGGGAAAATTAGGTAATTGATGATTGCAGTCAGATGCAAATACATGAGAGGAGTAAGATAATAAAGGGTTTTACATGGCAAAGATACAAGACCCAAAATGCATCCTCAGACTTCAGACTTCTTTCTATTGATTTAATGACTAGTGAAAGTAAACAAACATAAACAAACCCTCATCTTATTACAGCACTCTAAGTACACAAACAAGAGCCGCCAGAAAATGTGTAGCGAGCTGGCATTTCCCCCAGTACTTTTCAATCTGTGACGCCGGCACATCACTTTCAAAGCAGCAGCACAGAACACGTTTACCAGTCAGTCATTAGTTCATTGCAATGGTAAAGAAAGCAGGCGTTTTTATTTGACAAGTTGACATAGTACCTCCCCCAATTTCTGCCTGTTTTATCTAGTGACTACGACCCTGTCCCAGTGTAATCCCCACACTCGCTGCGACAGGTGGATTCACCTGTCAGTCACAGGGGTCTCCTAGCTACAGCCTACAGAGCCTCATCAACAACGCCTCGCAACAGCTTAGTTGCTTCTCGTTTGACAGTCTGCATTCTGCACTTTTTTTTTTTCCGCTCACTCTCCTCTCCTGCCTGAGATGTGCCCGTACCAATCCATCGAGACTCTACTCCTCGCAACGTCAAAAGCAAATGTATGGTCCACAGACTTCCAATGTGTGACTGCCCACTATTGCATGGACTTGGACAGAAACCAGCTTTCTGTTTTACCAGAGCTAAAGAGAGGCAAGGGCGTCAAAACAGTGGATGACATAATGAATGAAATAAAGGGCCAGGGAATGGTTGGCTGGCTATACTTAGAATTATCTAAACTCATCCATATTTTTTTGTGATACCAGCCTCAGTGTCAGAACGACTGCCAAAGCACAGAGGCTTAACAGTACGGCTATTCTTCACCCGGACAGGTGGGCAGCGCTTTACCTACATAAAATAAGGAAATATCTTTGCACTTAAATTAGCAAATTATAATGCATTTTTTGAATGTTTTAACCTATAAAAAGATCTCTCAGCTTTTGGCGCTTAAAAAAGACAATGTAACCCTGCCTTGCATAAAGCTTAGACGTCCTCCAGTGATAAAAACAAACTTTAAAAAAGGTTCCTGTTGAAATGCGGTATCCCAAGTATAAATACAGGGAAGTGCACACACTTCAGAAAGACGCCACGTAGAAAAGTTTAACCATTTTATTAAGCAATGAATAATGCAAGTCTTCGTGTATAGGCTCTGCTCCTTCAGTGTAGCTCACTGCCTAAGCAAAGCATCAATATAAAATAGCCTACAGGCAGTGAGCAGACCCGGTCAGCTTAAATAGACTGCCAATAAGGTAGGCGTGATTGTTACTAGTCTCTAATTGGTGCCATCTCAGCTGATGCTTCAGCCTGAGGCGGGGAACTCGGTTTCCCTTCTGAACTGGTTCCGCTTAATTTCAGAAAGAAAACGCCATGTAGAAATGTTTAACCATTTATTAAGCAATGAATAATTCAAGTATTGGCATATAGGCTCTGCTCCTTCAGGGTAGCTCACTGGCCAAGCAAAGCATCAATATAAAATAGCCTACAGGTAGTGAGAGCGGTAAACTATACTAATCCCCAATAACAGCAAAACTGAGTGGCGCGGCGGTCTGAGGCACTGCATCGCAGTGCTAGAGGCGTCACTACAGACCCTGGTTCGATCCCGGGCTGTATCACAACCGGCCTACGGGAGTCCCATAGGGCGGCGTCCGAGGGTTTGGCCGAGGGGCTTTACTTGGCTCATTGCGCTCTAGCGACTCCTTGTGGCGAGCCTGGCACCTGCAGGCTGACCTCTGTTGTCAGTTGAACGGTGTTTTCTCCGACACATTGGTGCGGCTGGCTTCCGGGTTAAGCTGGCGGGTGTTAACTACTTAGGGAGAAGCACCGCGCTAGCGGGCTCCCGACACTACCCGGTGAAATGTAAGGCTCCAAATTCAAAATCCAAAAGTTGAACTATTGAATTAGTGTTGCATAGTCATCAAAAGCTCTGATTCTTGGCAATATCACACCGTTGTCAGTTTTCAAAAAGGCTTTACGGCAAAGCACAACATTTGATTGTTTGAGGATAGCACCTTTCCTATTTTCCACATTAGTATAAATTCATATCCAGCGCGGGTCACACAAAACTCATATAAGAGCTAAAATAAATCACTTACCTTTCGAAGAACGTCTGCTGAGGGCTTCCCAAGTGTCCAACGAAGACATTCAATGGTTCTTTTGTTAGAAAAAGTCATTTATTATATCCATAAATCTCAGTTTGGTTGGCGCGATATGATCAGAAAATCCAACGTCGAGTCGCCCATTGAACCGTGAAGAGAACGCGTTCAAATATACCTATACACTTTCTCCAAACAAGTAAACAATTTTGTATGTATCCTTAAGTATCCTTTTATGTATATTTACTGTAATATTTCAACCGGAAGATAACGTGAACGATAGGAAAGGAAAATAAAGTGGGGCGCGCTCACAATCTCGCGCCCGTGAAACGTTGTTGACAAATGTGGTCCCTTCACTACTTCCTCTTCCTATCTGTTCTGCTTAGTGCTAGAGCCTCCAGACACTGTATAAAGACTGTTGACATCTAGTGGAAGCCTGGAGAGGTACAAAAAAAACTGCAAATCCGGATGGATTTTCCTCGGGTTTTCGCCTGCTATATCAGTTCTGTTATACTCACATACATTATTTTAATACTTTTAGAAACTTCTGAGTGTTTCCTATCCAATAGTACTAATTCTGTGCATATCCTATTTTCTGGGCCTGAGTGGCAGGCATTTTACTTTGGGCACGCCAGACTCTCCAAAACCGTCACCTCTGCTGCCGCTCCCTAAGAAGTTAAGAAGTGTGGTTTGGCGGGTCATGTTTAGGAGGGCGAATGACTCGACCTTCGCCTCCCGAGCCCATTGGGGAGTTGCAGCGATGAGACAAGATGGAAATTGAGGAGAAGGGGGTAAAATAAATAAATAAATAAATAAAAAGTCTACCTACAATCGCAAGAATGAATACTATGTAGGAATGTTAACCATGTGTGGCGTAAACTGAACAACGTTCAGAAAGGAGAGTTAGTTTGAGCAATAAGTACCTTTGCCCTTCCTATCAGTTTTGGAATGCTTACCCAACACGGTGAACGTGTGTCCCTGATTAAATCAGAAAATTGTGAGCTCATGCAATGATTAAAGAGAAATTAATACGAACTGTATTTCCCTACCGTTAAAAACTCATAGAAAGCCGTAAGACGATTGCCTCAAGTACAAATGATTGTACGAGCCGAACACCCTTAACATGAATCCATTGTTTGTATATAGAATGAGGGTGATAGTGACCTTTGTCGTTGCTTGAAGATTGCTCTTTTGAAGCCCATGAGGCAGATGCAACATAGCAAATGGACCACAGGCCGACAATCATGATCATATACGAATACTGCAAGAACTCTGGTAGGTTTCACAATCTCAGAAACATTTTTGTTTAAATTGTAACATGGCAGCAGCAGAGAATCAGAGAGAAGCAGTAACAGCGGCGATGCAGAATTGGGTACCAATAGCTCAGAGCTAGCCCTTGACGCTGACGAAGGAACCAGAGCCGCGATGAGATCCAGTGTCTTCTCATTGGATGCCAGCACCAATTTTGAACAGAACTTCGCCAGCTGCTGCCCGTGCTCAGCATGCAGGCAGCGTAACATGTGATAAAGCAGTGTTAGTTCTGGTGATGACAAGGGTGCCACATGTGAGCGTACATAATGCAAACAGAACTTAAGAGATCACGCAAAATAAAAGGGAAGGAACATTTTAGTGTATTCAGACTGAAGCACCCCTGAAGCCATCATACAGACGGCATATGGAAAAGTGTATTTTGAACACCGTTGCCTTAACGTGATTTTCAAACCTGCGCTACTGAGAGAGGAGATACTCTTTTGATGTCTTACTGAATTTGGAATAGAAAAGACATGCGTGGTTATATAACAGAAGACATTGTACAGAGAGAAGACCATACAGTAGACTGCTGTATGGCACAGCTCAGCCATGACATACCATCACGTAGCAAAAAAACACACTATTACTAAAACCCGAAACCGCAGCTAAACATTATCTACTTACCCACCTTATCTAAATAGCCTAATGTCCTACTGAAATTTCTCAGCAGTAGCTGATGCATCTGCAGCTTGCACAGTGGGAGTGACCTGATAATCAAAACCTACAAATAGTCTACCTGAGCTGAAGGCTTACCGGCAGATACCATTAGACATAGCCATGAGAAAATAATAAATGACCTGATAACGAGAGAAAGACCCCATAGATTACTAGAATAAACCTAAAATAATCTCTAAGAGACCTTCCCAAAAAGAGTCAATGAACGCTTGATCACTAACACTGATCGCCATGTGGGTGTTAAGCAATCCCACCACATGCTAGGTAATCCTAGTATAAACAGCCCATCCAACACGGTTGACACTATAGCAGCCTTGGTTAGTCATCGCATAGCTATACGGCGTCAGCTTCCCCACTAAGGTCCAGGGTGATAACTTAAAATCTGAAGAGGAAAGGTTGGGATTAGGCAGAAGTATTCATTTAAAATGAGGCTGTACTCCTGTGAATTTTCAGTTGAAGTCGGAAGTTTACATACACCTTAGCCAAATACATTTAAACTCAGTTTTTCACAATTCCTGACATTTAATCCTAGTAAATATTCCCTTTTTTTTAGGTCAGTTAGGATCACCACTTTATTTTAAGAATGTTAAATGTCAGAATAATAGTAGAGAGTGATTTATTTCAGCTTTTATTTATTTCTTCACATTCCCAGTGGGTCAGAAGTTTATATACACTCAATTAGTATTTGGTAGCATTGCCTTTAAATTGTTTAACTTGGGTCAAACGTTTCGGGTAGCCTTCCACAAGCTTCCCACAATAACTTGGGTGAATTTTCTATAGGATTGAGGTCAGGCCTTTGTGATGGCCATTCCAATACCTTGACTTTGTTGTACTTAATTAAGCCATTTTGACACAACTTTGGAAGTATGCTTGGGGTCATTTTCCATTTGGAAGACCCATTTGCGACCAAGCTTCCTGACTGATGTCTTGAGATGTTGCTTCAATATATCCACATAATTGTCCATCCTCATGATGCCATCTATTTTGTGAAGTGCACCAGTCCCTCCTGCAGCAAATCACCCCCACAACATGATGCTGCTACCCCGTGCTTCACGGTTGGCAGGTGTTCTTCGGCTTGCAAGCCTCCCCCTTTTTGATTCGAACATAACGATATTCATTATGGCCAAACAGTTACATTTTTGTTTCATCAGACCAGAGGACATTTCTCCAAAAAGTACGATTTGTCCCCATGTGCAGTTGCAAACCGTAGTCTGGCTTTTTAATGGCGGTTTTGGAGAAGTGGTTCCTTCCTTGCTGAGCGGCCTTTCAGATTACGTCGATATATGACTTGCTTTACTGTGGATATAGATACTTTTGTACCTGTTTCCTCCAGCATCTTCACAGGGTCCTTTGCTGTTGTTCTGGGATTGATTTGCACTTCTCACACCAAAGTACGTTCATCTCTAGGAGACAGAACGCGTCTCCTTCCTGAGCGGTATGATGGCTGCATGGTCCCATGGTGTTTATACTTGCGTACTATTGTTTGTACATATGAACGTGGTTCCTTCAGGTGTTTGGAAATTGCTCCCAAAGATGAACCAGACTTGTGGAGGTCTACAATTTTTTTTTCTGAGGTCTTGGCTGATTTCATTTGATTTTTCCATGATGTCAAGCAAAGAGGCACTGAGTTAGAAGGTAGGCCTTGAAATACATCCACAGGTACACCTCCAATTGACTCAAATGATGTCAATTAGCCTATCAGAAGCTTCTAAAGCCATGACATAATTTTCTGGAATTCTCCAAGCTGTTTAAAGGCACAGTCAACTTAGTATATGTAAACTTCTGACCCACTTGAATTGTGATACAGTGAATTATAAGTGAAATAATCTGTCTGTAAATTGTTGGAAAAAGTGCTTGTGTCATGCACAAAGTTGATGTCCTAACCGACTTGCCAAAACTATAGTTTGTTAACAAGAAATTTGTGGAGTGGTTGAAAACGAGTTTTAATGACTCCAACCTAAGTACGTAAACCTCCGACTTCAACTGTATATGTTTTATGCAAAATATTATTATTATTTTTGACTCAACTGCAAAATTCAAGGAGTAGGGCATTCTAGGAGTTGGTCTGATGGTGTCTTTATGATGTCATCGGCCGCCACCTTCCTTTAGGAACAGTAGAGGAGCAAAAGAGAAAAGGCCCCCCCCAACCCAACTTGTGCCTTGTCATTTTGATACCTGGATCACCTATTCAGAGGTGGGGGTAGGACTTAAAATAATGAAAAATTACAGAAGAACACTAATCAGATGATGAAATAATAGATGCTTAAAGGGCAATTCCACCAATTTTCAACCACATCTCCAGCACAATACCGGTGTCTACATATGTGAAAACGGCACATTTCTAAAATAGAGCGTTAAGTTCTACATGATGACGTTGTTCAATTTCTTTTATAAACAGTAGTTTTCAAACACTATGATATTCGAGGTGACTTGGGGAGCAAGAAAATATACCCTCTCTCTGGCTAGAAACTCGTTGCACGTTTTGAAAATCAGTTTCCCTTACTTTTAATCAGTGGTGGGAACCTACATTATTACTTCACCAATGGATAGAGCGGCTTGCTACGGACCGGGACAGTTATGTACATGCATTGGACAAGCTGTGCTTGTGGGAAGCCAGAAAAGCCACCTCCATTTACATTGTTGGATCATTGCTACACATCTCGCTTAGGGCCCCCAACCAAGTCTTGCTTAGGGCCGGCCCTTTACAGAGTATGTTGTCCATTTGAAGTTGTCTCTGGCTCTTTTGATATCAGATTCAGAATGAATAACACGATTTGTGGTAGTTTGGAAGGGCTTGATCCATCAGTCATATAGTCATAGCTTCCCTTTTCATATGTGCTATCTATAATAATCATAATATAATAATCATAATAATAATAATAATAATAATAATATTTTGTCATAGCCTACGAATAGGACCGAGTTTTACCTAACCAGGTCATGAGATCAGGAAAAACCCAGAAAAGACACATGCAAATTTTGCCCTGTGGTTCCACCTCTGTATCAAACACCTTTTACACAAAAAAGCTTGCTGTTGATGGCAAATGCAAGTTAGAACCACGTTATTTATTTTTTTACCATAAATAAGGGTGGCTGGGCCTTTTTTTAGTTAGTGCAAAACAGGAGAAATAACATCACTATTTGGACTCCAAAGGTGCCCAGAACACACATTCCAATGATCCAACAATGTAAATGGAGGTGGCTTTTCTGGCTTCCCACAAGCGCAGCTTTTCCGACACGGAACGTCTCAGTTTTTTCCGGGACAGCACACTGATTCTTACTTGATGGACTCTTGATTGTAAGTGGTCGGAATGCTCTTTGAACAAGTTTTGTTAGCAAGCCTTGTTATCCAGGGAAACCTACAATAACTACATTTACAGCGCATCATTACAGTCGGTTGCAGCTTGAATGTGCTCTGGGTACATTTTCTGCATTCTGATGGACCTAACTCTGCTCTGCTGAAGTGGTACCATTCCATTCCAACTGCAAAAAGAATAATAGTTGCTTCTGAGTGAGATGTCCGCCCACACCTGTCTTTTAAACCTTGTCACCTCCTTGGCGTTAGAGGCACTCTCCAAGGCCGGCACTGTGTTGAAAAAGCCTTGCCAGGGAGGAGAAGCCATTCACAGTAAAATGTATAGGCATTTCTAAAGGTTCTGCTGCGTTCCAGCTGTCGGTGGAGGCGGCGTGAAAAGAAAGCCATTCAGGGATTTCTAGCTGGAGGTCAGCCGCCATTGTAGACGGGACTGAATGCTTTCCCAGTGTGTGAGGATGCTGCTGCTGCTGCCTGCCTGCACATTTCTTGCCAGTCACACGTGCACATGCATTTTGCTTTTTTTCATCCACACGAGCACACACGTGCACGGATCACATGCATTCACACAGCAAACATACAAGCACATGCACACTCATGACCCTACTGAATGGGTGGCAATATACACACCACAGCTCTGCTCATGTGCTCAGCTCTGTACACAGCCTATGAGATATAGGCTTTGTATGCAGCGAAGTCTGTGAGAAAGACCATATACTCTGTATATACACTGAGTGTACAAAACATTTGGGACGCCTGCTCTTTCCATGACAGAGATTGACCCCAGCAATGCTCCCTCAAAGCAGCGCGTTGACGCGCAGTAGACACGAGCCTGCCGCGCAGCTCCACACAGGACAGATTGACTGGTCGATCTCCAAGAAATATCAGTCCACAGAGAAAAGCATGAGATTGAACTTCACTTAACTTTCTAGAGCAGTGGTCACCAACTGGATTGACTGGTCGATCTCCAAGGCATTCCTAGTCGATCGTCAAACATTTTTGTAAAAAAAAACAACGATAAAGCCTTGTTCCTTTTTTTTTTTTATTCTCGGGCTGTTGGCAGTAGGTGCACCCGATTTCAGCTGCCCTGTGCGCCAGGCAGGCGAACTGTTGCCATTTTGAACCATTTCATGTGTCTGAAGGTACAAATTCTGCCTTCCCGGTGGTCCTGGAGAGCAAATCAAGTGCAATAGCCCTACCGCTCGCCAATCGGATAGCTCAGGTTACTGTGTCTGAAGTAACGTAGCAGGCATAAAAGAAAGCTACAGCAAAGTTGATACTGTGAGATTTCAAAACGTTTAAAACCATAACTAGAGAGAGTCAACGAATACAGCAAAGAGCTGCTGTTTTTATGAGTGAGTTCATGTTTAAGTTCTTACTCAGCACTGTCAACACTTTGTATTCAACACTTTTATAAGCCTGAAAATGTGCTTTCTTCCTATTTCCATTCAGCTCTACAACAAGCATTGCAGCAGGATAAATGAGTGTATCCATAGGCTTGCGTTGTTATTATTAACGGCTTGGGTCTTTTTGAATATCAAGGAATATTTCCCTTTCTCTGTTCATGTGAGTAACGACATGAATTTGTGCATGAGGCAGAAATAATGCGGTGCGACTCGAGTTTTGCCATCAGCTGGAAGACTGTGTCCCTTTTTTTGGTCCGTGTCAGTGGAGGAAAGGGAGAGCTGAGCAATGTTGAGAGGTGGACCCTCAGTCTGCTGCTCTCCCTCCGCTGAGACTGACCTTCTGATGTGGGCACCATCAGCCCAGTAAAATGAAAAGCTAATTATTTAAATCTATGCTCACTCAACTGTGCCTCACAAGTAATACATCAACGGATCTATTACCGGCGTGATCATATTGCCTACCTAAAGTTTTGAAATTTAATTGGAAAAAAATGTCCCGAACAACAATACATCGGCAGGCAATTGAAGCAATGATAATGTATTGGGTCTTTAGCTTACTGCACAAACCTCATTGCTACAGTACTGTTTTTAATTGGTTAATGTTGCATAGGATTACGTTTAAGTCATGTAAAAAAAATATCTGATTGGTAGATCTCTGCTTGCATTTTGACTCAGAAAGTGATCTTGACTCAGAAAAGGTTGGTGACCACTGTTCTGGAGTTTTCCCTGTTTACACTCTCAAAGGTTCCCTTTACTGTGGCAATTGTGATCGAATCAACACAATATTAGCCACTTTCAATGCAACATACTGAAACAAAATGAACTATGCAAGAGATTTTGTTGTAGGCAGAACGCATAGAAGTAGGGTTTTATTGAATTGACACGCACGACTCAGCCCGTACTCTACACAGACCGGTGCGGCATAACCAATCAGAGCTGCAGTAGGCTTATATGAAATTGACCATTACCATATATGGATCTGTGACATTTACTTTGAACTGGACTGTGTTTACAGCATAAGCGGTCGCGAGTAGATGCGCTTGTTTTGATATTAAAGCAAGAGCTGCATGTAGCCACATATGCACATGTTCATATCCTTTGCTAGTTAGTGAGTTATTAATAATAATAATGCATTTTATTTTGTAAAGTGGTTTCTTGCCTCAAACAACACAACATTTTCGGTCACCTCCTTATCTCAAGGACAAGTAGACAAACAGGTTAAGGTCCTGCATGTTTTTCTTTTTTTAATTATCATGGAATGCAGGCCTACTTTGAACACCACACATTGGCTGCTACTGTAGGCTGAATGATAGAACAGCTATTTTCATGTTAAAATGTTATAGGATGCATTTTCTCCATTGTTTTTGATGGTATGCAACTCTGGTAGGCCCACATAATGATCAAATAGCCCCAGTAGCCTACTTGGCCACTGTTAAAACTGTCATTTAAAGCGGGTAGAGCCTCAGTGTTCACAGTAATCGCATTATGGTAGTTCCACAGAATTTTCACAATGTTCATTTTGCGCTCAGCAAACCAGAAATTTGCTCAGTGCTGAAAAAATCTATAGGGAACATAGCTTTCACCTGGTCAGCAATGATCCCTTATTAAAATCCACTTCAATCAGTGTAGATAAAGGGGAGGAGATAGGTTAAAGAATGATTTTTAAGCTTTGAGACATGGATTGTCTATGTGTGCCATTTAGAGGGTGAATGGGCAAGGTACAATTTTGAAGTGCCTTTTGAACGTGCCTTTGATTCAAATCGACAAAGCCTTTTGATGAGATAATAATTTGAATCAGCTGTGTAGTGCTAAGGCAAAAACAAAAATGTGCACCCCTTTGGGTCCCCAGGACCAGGATTGAGAACCAGTGCTCTATGTAGTCTGAGATAAAGGCTATGTATGTAGTCTGAGTTATAGGCTCTGTACACAGCCTGCGAGATATAGGCTTTGTATGCAGCCAAGCCTTTGAGGAAGACTATATACTCTGTATATAGTTTGTGAGATATACAGTAGTGTATGTAGTCAGAGATACTCTGCCTATAGAAAGTCTACACCACCCTTGGATTTCTGAAAATGTTGTTACAAAGTGGGATTAAAATGTATTTAATTGTCTTTTTTTTTTGTCAATGTACACAAAAT
The DNA here is from genome assembly GCA_030435695.1 of Brachymystax lenok tsinlingensis. Lineage (NCBI taxonomy): Eukaryota > Metazoa > Chordata > Actinopteri > Salmoniformes > Salmonidae > Brachymystax > Brachymystax lenok. Next base: position 9,776,908 of record CM059790.1, read on the forward strand.
ACTCTGTCAAATGAAAAATAAAACACTAATATACCTTGATTAGATAAGTGTTCATCCCCCTGAGTCAATACATGTTAGAAACACCTTTGGCAGCAATTACAACTGTGAGTTCTTTGGGTTAAGTCTCTAAGAGCTTTGCTCTGTCAAGATGTTGGGTATCATGGCTAGATTGAAAATCTATGGCAAGACTTAAATTGCAATCAGATTTAAGTCCAAACTGTAACTTGGCCACTCAATGTCTTCTTGGTAAGCAACTCCAGTGTATATTTTGCATTGTGTTGTAGGTTATTGTCCTGCTGAAAGGTGAATTCCTCTCCCGCTGTCAGGTGTTTGCCTGTGCTTAGCTCCATCCCGTTTTTCATCCTGAAAACTTCCCATTCTTTGCCGATGTCAAACATACCCATACCTTGATGCAGCCACTAACGTGCTTGAAAATAAGGAGGCAGTTATTCAGTGACGTGTTGTGTTGGATTTGCCCTAAACATAAGGCTTTGCATTTAGGCCAAAAAAATTGTTCCTTTGCTGTTTTACTTTAGTGCCTCGTTGCATACATATGCATATTTCTATTCTGTATATTTTTCACTCTGTCATTTAGGTCATTATTGTGGAGTCACTACAATGTTGTTGATCCGTCCTCAGTTTTCGCTCATCACAGCCATTGAACTCTGTAGCTGTTTTCAAATCACCAATGGTCTCTTGGTGACATCCCTAAGCAGTTCCCTTCCTGTCCTGCAGCTCAGTTCAGAAGGACTGCATCTTTGATGTGTCTGGGTGGGTTTAATACATCATCCACAGCACAATGATTAACTTGACCATGCTTAAAGATTTATTAAATATCTCATTTTGTTATTGTTAACCATCTAACAATCACTGCCCTTTATGAGGCGTTCCCTGGTCTTTGTAGTTTAATCTGTGCTTGAAATTCAATACCTGACTGAGGGACCTTAAAGATATTTTATGTATGGGGACAAAGGAAGGGGGGGGTAGTCATTTCTTTTCACTTTGACGTTGTCTTTTTTGTAGATCAATGATAGAAAATTACAATGAAATATAGTTCAATCCCACTTTGTAACGCAACAAAATGTGAAAAAAGTTCAAGGGGGGGATTGTAGACTTTCTATAAGCGCTGTAGTCTGAGAGACGGGTAACTGCCGAACTGGTAGGAAATGCCAGCATAGTGTCTTAATAGGGCGTTCGATATACTTCATCCCTAATTTACTAAAGTGTTTCCATTATTTTGTTTACCTTGTATATGCTCTGTATGCATCCTAAGGAGAAAAGAAAATGTGTCTGAGACAATATGGGCTTCATGACCTGTGTAAACCTAATGCTCTACACATTTTTCCATTGACTTGAGTCATAACATGAAGCTTAACACCAGTGGTATCACACTCCAGACTAGAGCTGTGCTCAATGTGCCAACAGACTTCTCACTGCTTAGAGGAGATCCAGCGCAACTATGCTGAGGGCTGCTTGCCACTACAAACATAGTAGTACAGGAAGTCTCTGGCTATCTTTCTATAGTGGTTCTAGTGGAAACTGTGCCTTCAGAAAGTATTCACACCTCTGAAATGTAGATTTTGTGTCACTGATCGACAACCCATAATATCAAAGTGGCATTATGTTTTTAGAAATGTTTACAAATGAGTTAAAACATGAAAAGCGGAAATTTCTTGAGTCAATAAGTAATCAACCCCTTTGTTATGGCAAGCCTAAAATAGGTTCAGGAGTTAAAATGTGCTTAATAAGTCACAAGGGGCATGGACTCACTCTAGGTGCAATTTTGAAAGTCATCTTTCATTGACCAGCTACACGTGAGTAATTGATGACTAGAGCTGGAAACACATCAGATGGCGTCCACAATGTGAACCGTATCAGAAAAAAATGGGATTGATAGACCTAACTACTAGAAATGGGAAGATGTTTTACTAAGTGGTGTCAGGTGTGGTCACGGGATGTTTCCAAGTGTCCCTAAACATCTCCAATGTGGTATGTCTGCAAATTAGATAATTCCAGTGCTATTACATATTTTTTTATCCCTAAATGCTATTTGTTAAGTATAAAAACACAATTTCTACCATATCATCCTCACTCAAACATTGTGGTGGTGTTATGGGGTATCCAGGGTACATTCAAGTGTCCTTTCAACCTCCAAAGTGTCCAAATGTGGTAATTGCACTGTTTTTGCACACTGGAAGTGCCTAAAAGTTATTGTTCACTATAAAAAAAACAAATTCTATAACACCAACCTCTCTCAAACATTGTGGTGGTGTCGGGGGACATACAAGGGATATCCAAGTGTTTTATTTCAACCTTTCCAAAGTGCCTGGACATTTAGCCTAGGCATATCCAATGTATTGGTCCCCCCTGTGTTTTGTGCAATGCTTGCAGTTCTTCCTTCTGTCTTTTGGCATGTGTTGGATAGTGGCGCTCACCTTGATTGGGGGGTCTTGTGATGGTTGTGAGGTTGCTTTGTGCCCCCAATTCAGTCCTTTCCAACACCAGCTGCTCTCGGAAGGCAAACTGGGAGAGAGGGGTTTGACCTTTTGCTTTGGCCATCTGCTTGTGGAGAATGAAAACATTTACTGTAGCAATCTTCTTATACCACTTCCTGATCTTGTGGAGGACCTGGTGGAGGACCTGGGAGTAGCCTATCTCAAGCATCAGATAGGTCGACACCCCCCATGCTGGCATTGTAGTCCTTCACAGGAATGGGGACCTAATTTTTGAGACATGGTCATTACTGAATGCCTTATTCTGTGTGGTGAGCATGGTTACTTCCCTAGTGTCCTTCCATTTCACAAAAAGCATCTTGTTAGTCCTAATCCAACGTATGGTCCCCTCTCCGCTGTCTTTGTCATGTCGTTTACCTTGGTTTTGGGGAAAACAATTCTGTTAGGACGAATGGTGCCACAAGCCCCTATTTTCTTTTTTTTAAGAGGTCTATGAAAAGCATGGGACTAGTATTCAAATTGTCCACAAAGAGCTTACCCACTGCCATGTAAAGGGAAGTCACACCGAATTACAGTTGACTAAATTTACAAAACGACATTACTGTAAAGTAAAAACACCAAGCCTAAACTTTATCTGTACAGTGTCTCACATAGAAGGTGTGAAGCACACACACAATGCAAACGGTAACACTTTGGAGACAAAGGCAGAGGTGAGAACCACAAATAAACAATGGTCATGAGAGTTTAGTAGCCTCTCCGAGGTTACAAGGATGAAACTTAAAACAGCAAACTGAACTAATATGAAACTTAAAAATATATATATTATTTTAACTAGGCAAGTCAGTTAAGAACAAATTCTTATTTACAATGACGGCCAAACCCGGATGAAGCTGGGCCAATTGTGCGCTGCCCTATGGGACTCCCAATCACGGCCGTTTTTTTCCCACCTTTATTTAACCAGGTAAGCTAGTTGTTCTCATTTGCAACTGCGACCTGGCCAAGGTAAAGCAAAGCAGTGCCACACAAACAACACAGAGTTGTGAGTTGTTGTGATTCGAACCAGGGTGTCTGTAGTGACGCCTCTAGCACTGAGATTCAGTGCCTTAGACTGTTGTGCCACTCGGGAACTACTTTGGAATTATATAAAATTGAAATGACTTGCTACATAGGCCTATGTACACTAAATCCAAAGCACAAAAAGCAGACAACTTATAAAAAAAGAATGCATATAGTAAATTAGCTATATGAAGTCATGAAAATAATGTACTTACAGATCTAAATGTGGATCCAATCCTTCTAGAAAGCAATCTTCGTCAGCCGAGTCGAAATCCTCGTTGTCCAAATCGCTCCCCTGATCCGAGTCAGACTCCAGTATTTAATTCAAAGCTTCTATGTCGGTACACTTATTCATAGCTGCCTTCTTTTTAGGTTCCTGCTCAATATTCTTAGTTTGAAATTAAAGCGATGAAATCTGTTTACAATGTAATGTAGCGTGCTTGGAGCGTCTCGTCTCTGAGGCAGGTAGCAATTTGCATTACTCAGTAAAGGTTCTAGGCCTGGCTTTGTTCCATCCAGGTCAACTGCATAGCCCTGGAAAGCTTATCTCATTGGCTACAAGACTGTCAAGGTGCCATAGTAGCCAATCCCCTGTGTAATGGATGCCTATAGCGCGTAAGCAGGAAACATTTTTTATGCTCCAAGATAGTCACTCGGTGGACATTCGATATAATCGGCTAGATTTGTTCCTATCAACCTAAGGATTACTTTGATACCCCCCATGTAGCTATAGCTCAAACCCAGACCAAATCGAAGCTTACCTTGTAAGATGGTTGCTGTTTGAAAACTTTGTGTAAAATAAACATTTTGACTCTCGGGGCTGATCAATAACGGTAGGTCACAGGCAGACAAATAAGATTAGCCTCATGAGCTGTGTAGTCCCGGCTCTTGGTGTGTATCAACGTATTCCGTGTTTATTTCGTTTGTGCTTCACAATGCTATCAGGAATGTAGGTAGCAGCCATCTTTAAAGAGGTCATCGGCTCGGCCTGCCCTTATAAATTCGTATGCCCATATATGGTAGTAAGTCACACCAAAGATTTGAAGGCACCGATCAATAGCCAAGCTACTCAACTTTCCGCAGACACCCTGCTTTTGGAGATAGGGGCTACCGTTCTCATACCAGACTGAATTGAATAAAACAAATCGAATAGGGTCCCCAAATATGTTTTCTAAGTGGCTAACAAGATTTGTTTATGACTGCCTCATCTCTGTACCCCACACATACATACAATTATCTGTAAGGTCCCTCAGTTGAGCAGTGAATTTCAAGCACAGATTCAACCTAGGGAAGTTTTCCAATGGTTCGCAAAGAAGGGCACCTATTGGTAGATAGTTCAAAATAAAAGCAGACATTGAATATCCCTTTGAGCATGGTGTAGTTACCCAGTCACTACAAAGATGCAGGCGTCCTCCCTTACTCAGTTGCCGGAGAGGAAGTAAACCAGTCAGGGATTTCACCATGAGGCCAATGGGGATTTTTTTAAAACACTTACAGAGTTTAATGGCTGTGATAGGAGATAACTGAGGATGAATCAACAACATTGTAGTTACTCCACAATACTAACATAAATGACAGAGTGTAAAGAAGAAAGCCTTTACATAATACAAATATTCAAAAACATGTTTGCAATAAGGCAATCAAGTAATATTGCAAAGAATGTGGCAAATAAATTAACTTTTTGTCCTGAATACAAAGCATTATGTTTGGGGCAAACACATCACTGAGTACCGCTCTTCATATTTTCAAGCATGGTGGTACTGTAGCTGTATTGTGTTATGGGTATGCTTGTCATCGGCAAGGACTAAGGAGTTTTTTGGATAAAAATAAACTGAATAGAACTAAGCACAGGCAAAGTCCTAGAGGAAAATCTGGTTGTCTGCTTTCTAACAGACAGTGGAAGACAAATCCTTTAAAAAAAATGTCTCTCCCCAATTCCGTGGTATCCAATTGGTAGTTACAGTCTTGTCTCATTGCTGCAACTCCCGTACGGATTTGGTAGTGGCGAAGGTCAAGAGCCATGCGTCCTCCGAAACACAACCCAACCAAGCCGCACTGCTTCTTGACACAATGCCCACTTAACACGGAAGCCAGCCACACCAATGTGTCGGAGGAAACACCGTACACCCGGGGACAATGTCAGCGTGCACTGCGCCCGGCCCGCCACAGAAGTCGCTAGTGCGCGATGGGACAAGGACATCCCTGCCGGCCAAACCCTCCCCTAACCTGGACGACGCTGGGCCAATTGTGCGCCTCCCCATGGGTCTCCCGGTCGCGGCCGGCTGCGACACAGCCTGCACTCAAACCCAGAATCTCTGGTGGCACAGCTAGCACTGCGATGCAGTGCCTTAGACCACTGTGCCACTCAGGAGGCCCGTACCGGAAGACAAATCCACCTTTCACCAGGACAATAACCTAAAACTCAAGACCAAATATACACCGGAATTGCTTACCAAGAATGTTCCTGACTTGGTTACAATTTTGACTTGAATCTGCTTGAAAATCAATGGCAACACTTGAAAATGGCTGTCTAGCATTGACCAACTTGACAGATGTTGAATATTTTTTTGAAGAATAACGGGCAAATATTGGACAATCCAGGTGTGCAAAGTGCTTAGACACCTAGAAAGAATCACAGTTGTTTTTGTGCCGAAGGTTATTCATAACATTTATTGAATACTTATCTAATCAAGATATATCAGTGTTTTATTTTCCAATAATAATGCAAAAAATGTAATTGTATTTTCTTTCCACTTTGACATTAGTGTTCAGTGTAGCTCATTGACAAGAAAATTACAATTAAATCAATTTTAATCCTACTTTGTAACACAACAAAATGTGGATAAAGTCAAGGGTGTGAATACTGATGGTTTTTCCTTTGTAGCCTATCACCCTGCCCACATGGAGCTGTCTGCTCCACAGCCACTCACTGTGTGAGACAGCCAGGTCCGCTTCAGACCTCATTGCGCTCGAGTGTGTGAGCCAGACGAAGGTCTGTGTGTGTATTTTAAAACACGAATAAGGGTACTTCTCTCAGCTGTTATTGGGAATCAGAGCTCCATCATGAGAGGAGAGCAGTAGTCAGCCCAGTTCACAGCAGACCAGGGGACTGCAGCTCTGGCTAACATTGTACTAATGTAGCGGCATCACATTAGATCATTTTTCTACAAACTGCTTGATGACTTCCATTTCAATTTGATTTCAAATAAAAAATGGATACATCTAATTGTTAGTTTAACAATATTAACAGTGTTCAAGTGATACATTGACTCTTTTGAAATGTCCGGAGTCTCTAGGGGGTGCCCCACATTGTTATCTTTGACAATTGTGGGTGGGGCTCATTTTGATATTTCAGTTGTTATACAGTGGCCCCAGAACCCCCTAGCCCTGCTGTAATTCAAACCCTGAATAATAGCATATGCATTCAATATTGTTCACAAATCACAAACCTCTCATAATACAAGACTACTTGTCCCTGATGAGCCAGAGATGACAAACTGGCCTCTGATATTAAACTCCAGTCCTTGTGTCTTATGCAGATAGTGACAGTGAGATCTCCAGTGGGACCGGTGATGTGTCCAAAGACTGCCCTGAGAAGATTCTGGAGTCCTGGGGTGGAATCCTCAACAGATGGTAAGACTCACAGGGAGTGTGGCAGTCATGATGACCACAGTTGGGCAGTTGTACTGAAAATGTACGGAATCATTGAGTTGAGGACGATGATGATGATGATCATGATGATGATGATGGATTGCATGCATGGGCACACTTTACCTACAGTAGTGATATGTAGCATTCTTAAACATTCATAAAGCCTTGATATGCGTGACAATATAAGTCATACTGTATGTACTATATGGCTGCTCCTTTTGCGAGGTCTCAGAGCGCTTTGAAATGAAAGGGTTCAACTGAGATTCATCTGTTGTTGATGTACAACAACACTCTTTATGTGACTTTCATATACACGTCATTTTCTTCTCCCTGTGCTTTGTCACTGTAACCATAGGTGTATCACAAGAGACTAAATGCAAGACTAACAGAAAGATATAGAGAACTGCTTGATTATTTGAATGAATTTGTTTGCATTACCACGCATTGCTTTCGTATGGTCACATGAATAACATTATTTCAAGGGGCCTCCATTTCAGTCCTCATAAAAACAGATCCAGAAACACAACATTGATAATGGATATCCCCGACCATGCCTGTACTGTAGATGGCCTTACCCTGATAAGTTTTGCTGTTTTATGAAGAGTAGAACTCAATTTCTTCACATATATCAGATTCTTAACTACCTCTGTGTTGTGTGTATGTGTCAGGCATGGGAACCTGTCTGTGCGGCCTAAGGGCCTGACGGCGCTTGTGAAGCCTGGCGTCCCCGAGGCCCTCAGGGCGGAGGTCTGGCAGCTCCTCTCAGGCTGCCAAAGTGACCAGGCCCTGCTGGAGAAATACCGCATCCTCATCACCAAGGTAAGGAGAGAAAGACACGCATGCGTGCGCACTGATACACACACAAACACGATGAGACACACACAAGCACACACCTATTTATCGACAGCTTAGAAAATTCCAGAAAATATATCCACAGGTACACCTCCAATTGACTCAAATGATGTCAATTAGCCTATCAGAAGCTTCTAAAGCCATGACATCATTTGAGTCAATTGGAGGTGTACCTGTGGATGTATTTCAAAGCCTACCTTCAAACTCAGTGCCTCTTTGCTTGACATCATGGGAAAATCAAAAGATATCAGCCAAGCAATTGTAGACCTCCACAAGTCTGGTTCATCCTTGGGAACAATTTCCAAACGCCTGAAAGTACCACGTTCATCTGTACAAACAATAGTACGCAAGTATAAACACCATGGGACCACGCAGCTGTCATACCGCTCAGGAAGGAGACGCGTTCTGTCTCCTAGAGAAGCCACTGCTCCAAAACCGCCATAAAAAAGCCAAACTATGGTTTGAAACTGCACATGGGGACAAAGATCGTACTTTTTGAATAATTGTCCTCTGGTCTGATGAAACAGAAGTAGAACTGTTTGGCCATAATGACCATCGTTATGTTTGGAGGAAAAAGGGGGAGGCTTGCAAGCCAAAGAGCACCATCCCAATCGTGAAGCACGGGGGTGGCAGCAGCATGTTGTGGGGGTGCTTTGCTGCAGGAGGGACTGGTGCACTTCACAAAATAGATGGCATCATGAGGAAGGAAAATTATGTGGATATATTGAAGCAATTTCTCAAGACATCAGTCAGGAAGTTAAAGCTTGGTCGCAAATGGGTCTTCCAAATGGACAATGACCCCAAGCATACTTCCAGAGTTGTGGCAAAATGGCTTAAGGACAACAAAGGCAAGGTATTGGAGTGGCCATCACAAAGCCCTGACCTCAATCCCATAGAAAATGTGTGGGCAGAACTGAAAAAGCATGTGCGAGCAAGGAGGCCAAAATTCACCCAACTTATTGTGGGAAGCCTGTGGAAGGCTACCCAAAATGTTTGACCCAAGTTAAACAATTTTACTTCTTAGGGAGCGGCTCCCGAGGTGACGGTTTTGGAGAGGTCTGGCGTGCCCAAAGTAAAATGCCTCCCACTCAGGCCCAGAAAATAGGATATGCACATAATTAGTACTATTGGATAGGAAACACTCTGAAGTTTCTAAAAGTGTTAACATAATGTCTGTGAATATAACAGAACGGATATAGCAGGCGAAAAACCTGAGGAATTTCTGTCCTGGAAAAAGTGTTTTTGACACATTGCCTCATTTTGAACCCCTCCCTATTGAAAACAGCCATTTCTGGGAGTAAGATTGCAGTACCTATTGCTTCCACTGGATGTCAACAGTCTCTAGACAGTGTTTGATGATGTTAGGTTGCTCTGGATGGTAATAGAAGAAGAATTTCGAACTAGTCATCGGATGTAAACAGAAGAGGAAGCGCGTTCACGGGCTCGTGCGCGCTGTGGTTTTTTCCTTTCCTATCATCCAGTTTATAATCCGGTTGAAATATTATAGTAAATATACATAAAAGTGTTCCTAAGGATACATTATCAATGATGTTTGATTGTTCTTGGACAAGTGTATAGGTATAGGTTGAACGCGTTCTCTTCACGGTTCAATGGGCGAGTGGGCGCTGTATTTTATGAACATAACGCGCGAACCAAACGGAGATTTATGGATATAAGAAATGACTTTTTCTAACAAAAGAACCATTGGATGCCTTCGTTGGACACTTGGGAAGCCCTCAGCAGAAGTTCTTCAAAAGGTAATGGATTTGTTTTTGCTGTGAAATGTGTTTTGTGTGAACCGCGATGGTTTATGAATTTATACTAATAAAAAATATTTGAGGTGCTACCCTCAAACAATCAAATGTTGTGCTTTCGCCGTAAAGCCTTTTTGAAATCTGACAACGCTGGGATATTGCCAAGAAGCAGAGCTTTTGATGACTATGCAACACTTGTATATTGATGAATGTTTAATAATTCAAATTTTGGATTTTGAATTTGGCGCTGTGCATTTCACCGGGTAGTGTCCGTAAGTAGTTAAAGGCAATGCTACCAAATACTAATTGAGTGTTTGTAGACTTCTGACCCACTGGGAATGTGATGGAAGAAATATAAGCTGAAATAAATAAATAAATCATTCTCTCTACATTCTCTCTGACATTTCACATTCTTAAAATAAAGTGGTGATCCTAACTGACCTAAAACAAGGAATTGTTACTAGGATTAAATGTCAGGAATTGTGAAAAACGGAGTTTAAATGTATTTGGCTAAGGTGTATGTAAACTTCCGACTTCAACTGTATTTGAATGTACTCTCCAGTTCTGTTGTCTGAAGTGTATAGGATGTGAAGTTGCTTTCAAAATGGTCGCATGTTGACTGTAATGAAAATGTAAGTGTTGCAGAAATGAACACGAGTTAGTCAAATACCTGTACTGTATAACCATCATGCAAATTGTCATTATGAGTGCAGAGATTGAGACAATCCTTAAAGACGTTGGTGTGAAAAACATGCTCTTCAACTTGGGGTCGTGAAAGTGTAGTAATGATTTGCATCAACGTGCCCTGCTGGGAATCTCTCTCATAACTATTACAGTAGGTGCCACATTGCAGTTGCCCCTGGTTCCCCTGGAGAGACTGAAGGACTGTCACAACTGGCCAGTTAATTAGCTCCATAAAGAGCCTTCCGTTTTAGAATTGGAAAAACGTTCATGATCCACACATTTTGGAAATGTGTCATTGGCTTCACAGTGACACGATTGACATCTCATCGTCAAAGTAATTTCAGTTCAACTTGAATTTGCCAGAAAATTTCAGTTCAACTAGAATATGCCAGATTGTTTCAGTGCGTCTTGAATTATCCGGATCATTTAAACTCAACTTGAGTTTGCCAGATCATTTCAGTTCAACTTGAATGTGGATGGTCTGATCCCACAGCGAGCAGAGTTGTTGTGCCTTTAGCTAATTCTCTTATTTTGCTCTTGGAGGTATGCTGGTTCTGATGCCAAGTATGGGTGATGGCAGGAATTTTCCCACAGTAAAAAGGCACTTATTGACTCTGGCACAATTTAACAGTCCTCGTGGTTAAATAATAATTTGGGGGATTTGGTTTGACAAGGGGATAGGGAAGGGACATGGGAACACTCAAATTTGAGAGTCTGACAACAACCTGTATAGAGCATAAAATCTGGGACTTCAGAAAAGGGTCAAACTTAAATGTAGGACTGACTGAACGCTAGAATTGAAATACAATTAAGTTGACTATTAGCTTTAGATAAATATAACATTTTAAATCTCTCGCTGCACAAGTACAACATGTATCTCTATAGTATGTGGCGGAACAGAAGTGATATAGTTACACGTTTATTTCTCCAGCCTTCAGAGATGTACAGTAGTAGATCTCTGGCATCCTGACCTTAATGTGTGTGCTACTAGGCAGTAGCCCAGTCAGTGTGTGACCTCCTTTACTACACAGATCACGGTTCTATCACCCAGTGTGGGGCGTGTGGATACCATGTGTCAGACAGAGAGGCTAATCCTATCAGCCCCACTGTCGTCCTGGCACTAAAATGCCACAACTAATGTGAAGCATCATTCTCTGTAGTTTGTCCGACAGCTACACCCACATAACCCCCAACAAGGCTTACCCACAGCCCCAATTCATTCCACCTTGACTGGTCTCTGCCCAGTCTCTAATCCAACGGCTGGTAGATCATGGCACAAAATCTATTTTGGAGCAGCCATGATTTTACTACCTTAGAGCTAATTTCAAGTGATTCCAAGTGACTAATATATTGGTGTTTGTGGACTTGTGAGGAGGATAACTAGGCGACAGCCCCTCACTTTTATGTTTAAAACCAATACTCATTCCTTTTAGGAGAAGAAAGGTCTTAAAATACAACGCACTCAGTAATCATTTGCCTGAAATGGAGGGATTGAAGAGAGAGGGAAAATGGATCCATAAACTAAAGGTTACTGTTTTTTTTAGTTTTTTTTTTTACGCTGAATGAAATGGAACAGGCTTCTCCTTTGACATGTATTTATGCTGGGCTGTCGTCGTCTCTTGCCTGCCGGTGTAAATTTACCCTCGCCTTGCGTCTTTTACCCAGAGCCTCAGTTCTCTCTCGCTCTCTCTCTCTCTCGCTGTCTCTCTCTCTCTGTGTGTGTGCCCAGCCGCCTTGCTTCCTACGGAGGCAGAAAATAGCAGCAGTCCAGATGAGCTGCTAAATATACCACAACACTAGCTTACGTAAGGAAGGTTATGTGACAGAGAATGTCCTGGTGAGCGCTCACTCATTCATTGTAATTCTTTGAGTGGGCTCCCTTCCTTATTGGATGTAATGATATTGATAGACTGGGCGGCCGGTGCTATTAATAGCCAGCTAAAATCCCAGGGGAGGGGGGGACGTTGTGTCGTAGGGCTCGATGTCTGCGTTATTAATGGGCCGATCTCCACTCAATGATTATTCTAATGCTGATTGAATCCCAAGTAATTGTGCCGGGGGCTGGTTATGGGGGTATAAATCAGGGCACATTTCACTCTGCTTTCTGACGGTGACACTCATAATTGACAGTGACTCATAATTGCACGTGACACTAGACAAGACGACACTGGGTTGGGTTGTACTGCAGGAAAAGGGATTTCTTGGGAGGAGAGAGGGCTGTTCTCTGCTGTTGTGTATTTTAGAGTATTTTTTTTTAGGCTCACAGTGAATGTTTTTGGTAGGATAAGTATAAGAAACGTTTTCATGCCTATTGCTCTGCAAGAATTCACGTTTGAATTTTAAAAACTTTTGTGCTCTTATTTTTTTTTTTAAATAACAATAAAATGTACTTGTCATTTTAAACAAGCGTTTTCTCAGAACATAAAGGATTTTTGTTTTTTTGTGGTTCCCTGGTAGCCTAACTCCTGGATACCAGTTTTGATATGGTTAAGTGTCACACTCTTCCTAGGTGTCGGTCTTCAGATTATTGCTAAATTGCAAATAACTCAGTTCCCAGTCTGTGTGGCACTTTGTTGGGAGTAAGCGTGAAACTTAGATTTTCACGACCTTTTACTCTCCCTGTGTGATCTTTCAAAGGTGTGCTGCTGTTGAACCATGGCTTAAAAAAGATTGAAAGCTATTTGGAGTCTGCTCCTCAGAAAGGCACTTACACTGTAGTGCTGCCAATTCACATTACAGTTAGAGTTCCTCTGTATGGATCAATCAAAACCAATGACAAACGTTGGATGGAGGTTCAAATTGGAAGTCTTGAAAAATGGTGTTGGCCTGTCTCTGAGATTGGAAGTCACTGATGTCTGTGGAAAGAAATGATTGTTTTGCCAGAATGAAGATAGATTTTTCATCTTTGTGATTGTCAGGTATTTCACGATTCACAACTTAAATTGACATCATTATCAATATTTCAATTATTTGCTCACTAGGCCTATTTATATCTCAAAACTATGAGAATTACTCTTTACAATTGCAGGGATGCACTATACTGATTTCTTTCCCCTAAAGAGCCTGTATGAATGTATGAAACATGAAAAAGGTATACTGCAGCTCAAGCCACAGTTGGTACAGACAGACTGTCCCAGTCTCAGGGGTAAACTCGCTCTATTCAGAGGCTGTGCCACTGTCAATTCTCACCTGGATCCCACTAATGCAGTCTCTTCCACTCAGGCCTGCAATGAACAACAGTTCAGTCTTCATAAAGTATGTACAGTGGGGAAAAAAAGTATTTAGTCAGCCACCAATTCTGCAAGTTCTCTCACTTAAAAAGATGAGAGAGGCCTGTAATTTTCATCATAGGTACACTTCAACTATTTTTTATGAATTTATTTGCAAATTATGGTGGAAAATAAGTATTTGGTCACATACAAACAAGCAAGATTTCTGGCTCTCACAGACCTGTAACTTCTTCTTTAAGAGGCTCCTCTGTCCTCCACTCATTACCTGTATTAATGGCACCTGTTTGAACTTGTTATCAGTATAAAAGACACCTGTCCACAACCTCAAACAGTCACACTCCAAACTCCACTATGGCCAAGACCAAAGAGCTGTCAAAGGACACCAGAAACAAAATTGTAGACCTGCATCAGGTTGTGAAGACTGAATCTGCAATAGGTAAGCAGCTTGGTTTGAAGAAATCAACTGTGGGAGCAATTATTATGAAATGGAAGACATACAAGACCACTGATAATCTTCCTCGATCTGGGGCTCCACGCAAGATCTCACCCCGTGGGGTCAAAATGATCACAAGAACGGTGAGCAAAAATCCCAGAACCACACGGGGGGACCTAGTGAATGACCTGCAGAGAGCTGGGACCAAAGTAACAAAGCCTACCATCAGTAACACACTACGCCGCCAGGGACTCAAATCCTGCAGTGCCAGATGTGTCCCCCTGCTTAAGCCAGTACATGTTCAGGCCCGTCTGAAGTTTGCTAGAGAGCATTTGGATGATCCAGATGAGGATTGGGAGAATGTCATATGGTCAGATGAAACCAAAATATAACTTTTTGGTAAAAACTCAACTCGTCGTGTTTGGAGGACAAAGAACACCATACCTACTGTGAAGCATGGGGGTGGAAACATCATGCTTTGGGGCTGTTTTTCTGCAAAGGGACCAGGACGACTGATCCGTGTAAAGGAAAGAATGAATGGGGCCATGTATCGTGAGATTTTGAGTGAAAACCTCCTTCCATCAGCAAGGGCATTGAAGATGAAACGTGGCTGGGTCTTTCAGCATGACAATGATCCCAAACACACCGCCCGAGCAACAAAGGAGTGGCTTTGTAAGAAGCATTTCAAGGTCCTGGAGTGGCCTAGCCAGTCTCCAGATCTCAACCCCATAGAAAATCTTTGGAGGGAGTTGAAAGTCCGTGTTGCCCAGCGACAGCCCCAAAACATCACTGCTCTAGAGGAGATCTGCATGGAGGAATGGGCCAAAATACCAGCAACAGTGTGTGAAAACCTTGTGAAGACTTACAGAAAACATTTGACCTCTGTCATTGCCAACAAAGGGTATATAACAAAGTATTGAGATAAACTTTTGTTATTGACCAAATACTTATTTTCCACCATAATTTGCAAATAAATTCATAAAAATTCCTACAATGTGATTTTCTCTTTTTTCTTTTTCCTCATTTTGTCTGTCATAGTTGAAGTGTACCTATGATGAAAATTACAGGCCTCTCTCATCTTTTTAAGTGAGAGAACTTGCACAATTGGTGGCTGACTAAATACTTTTTTTCCCCACTGTAATTAAATCTTCAATGAGGGATCTTTGTCTTTCTCAAAGTGCTTCAGTTCCATTTTTATGTCATATTTGGCTTACACTCCAGCTAGCTTTGCAGTGGCATTTAGTGAGTCTCTGCAATCAAAGGTAGCATCAGCAGCGTAGAGTCGGACTAGAATTAATCAGACACCCACGCGTGCTAACCCACAGACAATGCTGTACAAATGTACACGGGGGATGAGCTGCCATGGAAACATGCTTGGATTTGAGTTTGTTCTACTTGTGATGCTCTTCCGTGCCCATATTCTGTTTGTGTGATTTGGACCCTTCTAATGTAATGCTCCCAGATACTGGCTTGACGTCGCTGCTCTTTGAACTAATTCATAATTTAGCTGTTACTATGGTAATAAGATAGTTTTCATGATTAACTTTTGCAGGCTGTATTCATTTGTCCCATTTCAACTATCACGCTGCCACACATTGGTTTGAATGGTGACAGAGCTTATTGATTGGTCTCAAAAATGCTAAATAAATAAACAATTCTCAAATTGCCTACTTCCCTGGTCAATAGACTACTTGCTAGATTAGGTGTTAAGATAATCCCATGAAGATGGAATTTTGGTGCCATATCTATTTAAATGGTTACTGTACTCAATTGCACCAAGAGCAGTGTTCGTATGGTCATGAAAATCCAGGAAAAGTCATGGAATTTTTAAATGGTGTTTTCCAGGCCTGGAAAAGTTTTTGGAAAACTCATGGAAATGAATTTAATACTTTCTGTCAATGTAATTTATTTAGGCACAGTTTTTAAATATTTTATCAATCAGATAAAAATCAAAATATCAGCCAGGATCAGAATGACACTAGCACACCTGTAGTGCAAGACAAGCGGGCCTTTGCTCAAGGAAGAAAGACAGTCGGACATTGCAGCAGCAGGTAGGCCTAGCCTATAACATATGATAGAGATGTATTTCAACTGACATTCGGTCATACAAAGTTGATTTACTTTTTTTGAATGATTCATATGATTCATTTAAACAATTATTTTTGACAAAACATATGATTCACTTCGCCATTGTATTAGTTGGGATTCGTTTCAATCATTTGTGAATTGTGAACATACATTTTAGGAATAAAGATTAGATGTAGCGATGTCATTTCAAAACGTATTTTGTAGATACCCCTTCCCCCTTTCCACATTTGTTTTTAACGTTACAGACTTATTCTAAAATGGATTAAATAAAGACATTCCTCAATCTACACACAATACCCCATAATGACAAAACGAAAATAGGTTTTTAGATTTGTTTTTGCAAAATACAAAACACATACTTTATTACCAAAGTATTCAGACCCTTTGCTCTAAGACTCGAAATTGAGCTCAGGTGCATCCTGTTTCCATTGATCATCCTTGAGATGTTTCTACAACTTAATTGGAGTCCACCTGTGGTAAATTCATTTGGTTGGACATTATTTGGAAAGGCACACACCTGTCTATATAAGGTCCAATAGTTGACAGTGCATGTCAGAGCAAAAACCAAGCCATGAGGTCGAAGGAATTGTCCGTAGAGCTCAGAGACAGGATTGTGTCGAGGCACAGATCTGAGGAAGGGTACCACAAATTGTCTGCAGTATTGAAGGTCTCCAAGAACAGTGGCCTCACCATTCTTAAATGGAAGAAGTTTGGAACCACCATGACTCTTCCTAGAGCTGGCCGCTCAGCCAAACAGCAATCGAGGGAGAAAGGCCTTGGTCAGGGAGATGACCAAGAACCCGATGGTCACTCTGACAGAGCTCCAGAGTTCCTCTGTGGAGATGGGAGAACCTTCCAGAGGGACAACCATATCTGCAGCACTCCACCAATCAGGCATTTAGTGGCCAGATGGCAGCCAATCCTCAGTAAAAGGCACATGACAGTCCGCTTGGAGTTTGCCAAAAGGCACCTAAAGGACTCTCAGACCATGAGAAACAAGATTCTCTGAATTCTTTGGCCTGAATGCCAAGCGTCACGTCTGGATATAAAAATATTTGTTGCCTACATAGTCATTTGATCTTTGATATGTTGAATGATCAAATTATTTTTAAAAGGTATAAAATGTATTAGGTTTTAATGTTGCAATGGTTTTTATCGAGGGTGGTCAACCATCCTCTAGGTAGGAGAGCTAATGGGAGTGCAGGCTTTTATTCCAGCCCCCCTCTAAGAAACCACATTTTAGAAATGAGCTGCTCAACCGGGCCTTGATAAACTGGCTCTGACGTGTTTGAGCAGGGCTTGTTGAAAAGCCTGCACACGCAGTAGTTCTCCAGTCTGAGGGTTGGCCACATCTGTTTTATATCGTTGCCTAACAGGTATACTACTTTTTGGGGGGTTAAGTGCCTTGCTCAATGACAGGAGATGGTACATGGTATCAGAGAGCCTCCCAGTGTCGATACCACATTACTCCTACTTTTTTTTATACTTGCATAGAGACGCTGCCAATTGTTGGTAATAAAAATTGTGTTCAAAGTCATGAAATTCCATCTGTCAAAATGTGTATGAACCCTGCAAGAGGCAATTCTGAATTGTTGCATGTCTCTTGCATTAGACTGTGCAGGTGAAATGGTTATGTAAATCTAATTTTCATTTCACATATTCAAATAGATAATGTACACTTCTCCTTCCATAAAATTCATTTCTGGAATTCCTCTGGGTTTCAGCCCTGTCTTCTCTGTCATTGTTCCAGCCCTAGCCTACCTCTGTGTTCATTTTCCGAGCTGTCATCCCTTTCTGCATGAGAAGTGCCCTTGGGCTCAGTGAGTATCTGTCACTCACAAAACCCCCCCTCAGTGTCTCCAGGCCAGCTGCACTACTGGGTCACAGCCATACCCACCAGCCCCTAAACCCCCCTCCTCACAATACAGTCCTGTTCACAACCCCTTCCTCCAGCACTACATGGACTTTAATGCAACCCACCACCTTAATTTACTCAACTTCCGTTCACACAGCCCAGTTGGCTCCATTAACAGTGCACACCATGCTTCGTCTTCACCCCCCCCGAAAAGTCACTAACCTGAAAAACAAGAGATTTGATTTCTCGTCGGAGAAACGTTTTGCCGTTAGACACCAAAAAACACAATGGCGAAAAGGGGAAAGGAATGGCTGTAGCAATTTTTTTTTCACGTGTCGTTCATCTGGGATATAGGATGCATGTTTCAGGGCATATGTAAAAAAAAAAAATGCCCCCGCCGAACAGATATTCTCACTCTTCATAAGATCAGTGCGTTGTATTTGTACCGGCGCGAAAAGCTGTGCTCCGTGCTGCTGCCCCAGAAATTACAGTTTGTATTAGGGAGAAACACGCCAAAGCCCAAAACTGGTCGTGAGTGTGAAGGCCACATCGCAACAGTTCTCTGGCTGTCCTCGAGTCAGGCTGAGGCCCAAGCAAGAGCCAAGTGCACAACTGGGAATCCAATGAGCTTTCCCTGACACATAATAAGTTGAAAAAGTTGTATAAAACGGTAGTTAAAAAGGTAAATATAACTCAAATGTTTCTTGGGAACAGGCCATCATGAAGCATGTGGGGACAGCAGACTGGGATAGGGATTGATTGAACATGTCCGTAAACACACCAGCCAGCTGGTCTGTGCATGGTCTGAGGACGTGGCTAGGGATGCCGTCTGGGCCGACAGCCTTGCGAGGGTTAACATGTTTATATGTTTTACTCACGTTGGCCACAGAGAAGGAGAGCCCACAGGCTTTGGTAGCAGGCTGTACCAGTGGCACTGTATTGTCCTCAAAGCGAGCAAAGTAGTTGTTTTAATTTGTCTGGGAGCAAGACGTTGATGTCCGCGACGGGGCTGGCTTTCTTTTTGTAACCCGTGATTGACTGTAGACCCTGCCACATACGTCTCGTGTTTGAGCCGTTGAATTGCGAGTCTACTTTGTCTCTATACTGACGCTTTGCTTGTTTGATTGCCTTCCGGAGGGAATAACTACACTGTTTGTATTTGGTCATGTTTCCAGTCACCTTGGCATGATTAAAAGCGGTGGTTCGCGCTTTAAGTTTAACGCGAATGCTGCCATCAATCCACGGTTTCTGGTTCGGGAAGGTTTTAATAGTCACAGTGGGTACAACATCTCCGATGCACTTGCTAATAAACTCGCTCACCGAGTCAGCGTGTATGTCAATGTTGTTGTCTGAGGCTACCTGGAACGTATCCCAGTCCACGTGATTGAAGCAATCTTGAAGCGTGGAATCCGATTGGTCAGACCAGCGTTGGATAGACCTGATCGTGGGCGTTTCCTGTTTTAGTTTCTGCCTATAGGATGGGAGCAACAAAATGGAGTCATGGTCAAATTTGCAGAAGGGAGAATGCTACCAGCGTGTGTCGAGAATGCTACCAGCGCGTGTCGTGCATTCGATATGCTGATAGAATTTAGGAAGCCTTGTTCTTAGATTAGCTTTGTTAAAGTCCCAAACTACAATAAATGCAGCCTCAGGATATATGATTTCCAGTTTATATAGAGTAAACAGCATTCTCTCACAGGTGTTCCTTTTGTCTAGGTGTGAAAGGGCAGTGTGGAGTGCAGTATAGATTGCGTCATCTGTGGATCTGTTGGGGCGGTATGTGAATTGTAGTGATTCTAATGTTTCTGGGATGATATTGAGCCCTAACCAGCCTTTCAAAGCACTTTATGGCCACAGACGTGAGTGCTACGGGCGGTAGTCATTTAGGCAGGTTACCTTGGCGTTCTTGGGCACAGGGACTATGGTGGTCTGCTTGAAACACTGATTAGTGTCCCGCTCTAGCCTTTAGCTCAGTGCAGATGTTGCCTGTAATCCATGGCTTCTGGTTGGGATATGTACCTATTGACACTGTGTGGACGACATCGTTGATGCACTTATTGATGAAGCTGGTGACTGATGTCGTATTCTCCTCATTGCCATCAAATGGATCCCGGAACATAATCTAGTCTGTGCAAGCAAGGCTGTAGCTTGTCATCCTCGTCATCAGACCACTTCTGTATTGAGCCAGTCACTGGTACTTTCTGCTTGTGTTTCTTTCTTGTAAGCAGGAATCAGGAGGATAGAATTAGGGTCATATTTTCCAAATGGAGGGTGAGGGAGAGCTTTGTACGTGTCTCTGTGTGTGGAGTAAAGGTGGTCTAGAGTTTTTTTTCACCAACGACGATGAGACAGCCTGTAAGGAAGAGGTCAGAGACCTGGCAGTGTGGCGCCAGGACAACAACCTCCTGTCCCTCAACGTGGGCAAGACAAAGGACCTTATCGTGGATTACAGGAAACAGAGAGCCAAACACTCCCCCATTCACATCAACGGGGCTGTAGTAGAGGTCCAGAGGTTCCTCTGTGTCCACATCACTAAGGATCTATCATGGCCCACACACACCAACACAGTTGCATAGAGGGCACGACAACGCCTTTTCCCCTCAGGAGGCTGAGAAGATTTGTCACGGACCCCCAGATTCTCAAAGTTCTACAGCTGTATCACTGCTTGGTATGGCAACTGCTCGGCATCCAATTGCAACGCTCTACAGAGGGTAGAGTGTACAGCCCTGTACATCACTGGGGCCGAACTGGGGCCATGTACATCACTGGGGCCCAAAAAATGGTCAAAGACTCCAGCCACCCAAGTCGTAGACTGCTACCTTGCAGCAAGAGGTACCGGAAAACCAAGTCTGTGACCAAAAGGCACCTGAACAGCTTCTACCCCAAAGCCATAAGACTGCTTAACAGTTCATCAAATGGCTACCCGAACAATTTACATTCACCCCCTTTATTATTTATCTTATAATTGTTTTGCACGGACTCCCTTGAACTGCACACTCACTAGACTCTACCTACTCACACACTACATACGCTCACACATGCATATTGACGCCACACACTTACACACTTACACACCACACACTACTTCTCTGTGTATTATATATCCTGGTTGCCTAGTCACTTTTACCCCTACTCACATGTAAATACTGAATTACCTCAACTACCTTGTACGCCTGCACATTGACTCGGTACTGTTACTCCTTGTATACAGCCTCGTTATTGTTTTTGTGTTACTATTTCCTTTTTTATTTAGCAAATATTTGTGTTGGGAATGGGTTCGTAAGTAAGCATTTCACTGTTAAGTCTGCACCTATTGTATTCGACGCATGTGACCAATAAAATTAGATTTGATTGATTTGAATTAGATGTCTGTTCATGTTTAATTACTAAACCTAGCTTTTACGTAGTCCTTTTGATTCCTAACATAAGGCTTCTACAAGTAAGCATCACTGCTGAGGTCTTTTTGAAGATTTGAGTTCCACAATATAATATAACCAGTTGATAATACGGTTTCAGTTAATCAATCTTAAATGGCACTTGTTTTTTTATTGACTGAATATACACTGAGTGCACAAAACATAAGGAACAGGTTCCTAATATTGAGTTGCACCCCCTTTTGCTCTCAGAACAGCCTCAATTTGTCGGGGCATGGACTCTACAAGGTGTTGATACACTCAGGAAACTGTTGAGTGTGAAAAACCCAGCAGCGTTCTTGACACACTCAAACCAGTGCGCCTGGCACCTACTACCATACCCCGTTCGAAGTCACTTAAATCTTTTGTCTTGCCCATTCACCCTCTGAATGGCACACATACACTATCCATGTCTCAATTGTCTCAAGGCTTAAAAATCCTTCTTTAACCTGTCTCCTCCCCTTCATCTACACTGATTTATCATGCGATGTCAATAAGGGATCCTAGTTTTCACCTGGATTCACCTTGTCAGTCTGTCATGGAAAGAGCAGGTGTTCCTAATGTTTTGTACACTCCATATTGGACAATTTAGCAATTAGGATTTGTTATCTGTAATGGTTGTAGCAAATTAAGCATTGTTGCGCACTGTTGGCATAGATAAGTACACGCATTACTTTCCCATTCGAGTACCCAAAGAAAAATAAAGCATGCGAGTACGTGAACAGTCAAAAATGTTCAAATGCCCATCCCTAATTCTCTGCAACCTTTGTAGAGAGCATAAGGTAATTTCTCATTCAAATCTCCTTTTCACATAACGCCTATCGTGAAGCATTAGCACTGGGACGACCTTGACTACTTCTCCCGTGTGCCACACCAGGTTTGTTTTTGTAATGCGTTGATAATTATACTCGTATTGAGCTGCTCAAAACTGATCTCCCCACTCTCAGGCCCACTTACCTCCGGCTCTCTTTGACTGTTAGTCAGTGTTGGTGTGAGCTACTGTACACTACAATGGTCTGGCCCTTATTTACCCAGCTGTAACAAAGAGCCCGGACCTGGGCCTGCCTGCTTGTCCCAACACAGTAGCCATAGTGGTTTGGATCAAAAGGCTCAGAGGGGGTGGGACAGGGAAGGGGATTACTACCATTGTTTTTACAGCCCTCCCTTTCTTTCTCTATCTCTGCAAAATAATTATTAACGTACAGTTGCCTTCTGGTTGTGACCGTTTTTCACCAGTAGTCCAAAAGGTGAAGGACATCAGGTTATCCACTTCACCATGCCACTTTCTCGTCTGTTCTTATCTTCTTGGGATTCTCCGTGTTCCGTTTTCTAGAGCTTATGCAAGTAGCTTTAAAGGCATAACTTTCTTGTGTATCCTAGTGTTTCATTATTATAGAGGTTAGTTGAGCCTGAACTCTGCAACGGTATACAGACCATCTACAGTGAGGGGAAAAAAAGTATTTGATCCCCTGCTGATTTTGTACATTTGCCCACTGACAAAGAAATGATCAGTCTATAATTTTAATGGTAGGTTTATTTGAACAGTAAGAGACAGAATAACAACAAAAGAATCCAGAAAAATGCATGTGAAAAATGTTATAAATTGATTTGCATTTTAATGAGGGAAATAAGTATTTGACCCCCTCTCAATCAGAAAGATTTCTGGCTCCCAGGTGTCTTTTATACAGGCAACGAGCTGAGATTAGGAGCACACTCTTAAAGGGAGTGCTCCTAATCTCATCTTGTTACCTGTATAAAAGACACCTGTCCACAGAAGCAAGCAATCAATCAGATTCCAAACTCTCCACCATGGCCAAGACCAAAGAGCTCTCCAAGGATGTCAGGGACAAGATTGTAGACCTACACAAGGCTGGAATGGGCTACAAGACCATCGCCAAGCAGCTTGGTGAGAAGGTGACAACAGTTGGTGCGATTATTCGCAAATGGAAGAAACACAAAATAACTGTCAATCTCCCTCGGCCTGGGGCTCCATGCAAGATCTCACCTCGTGGAGTTGCAAGGATCATGAGAACGGTGAGGAATCATCCCAGAACTACACGGGAGGATCTTGTCAATGATCTCAAGGCAGCTGGGACCATAGTCACCAAGAAAACAATTGGTATCACACCATGCCGTGAAGGACTGAAATCCTGCAGCGCCCGCAAGGTCCCCCTGCACAAGAAAGCACATATTCATGCCAAACATCAGCCTCGAAACCTTAATGACTTGGAGAAGATCTGCAAAGAGGAGTGGGACAAAATCCCTCCTGAGATGTGTGCTAACCTGGTGGCCAACTGCAAGAAACATCTGACCTCATGTTTTGCAGAGGGGTCAAATACTTATTTCCCTCATTAAAAGGCAATTCCATTTATAAAAATTTTCACATGCGTTTTTCTGGATAATTATTTTGTTATTCTGTCTCTCACTGTTCAAATAAACCTACCATTAAAGTTATAGACTGATAATTTCTTTGTCAGTGGGCAAACGTACAAAATCAGCAGGGGATCAAATACTTTTTTCCCTCACTGTACCTCTGAAACTGACCTCCTGCCTCCTCAATTTTCTGCCGCTTGTTACACTGTCTGCCGGGGAAGGATGATCCCAACTAACTGAAATGCCTGGCAACTGTAACTAAGGGGCAGGCATGGCTGGGCTTGGTCATTGGTCAGATCAACGGACTGGGGGCAGAGAGTCAGCGGGAAAGCCATATTGGGGGAGGGAGCTAGTTAATAGAAAATGGACTGATAGATTAGCCTAGTGATTTCAGATTAGGAAACTATCCAAATGTAGCTCTAAAGAAAAAATAGGAGAGACATTAGGGGAGCGAAAGAGTATAGTCGCTGGGTTGAGAAAGGACCTCAGGTGCAGCCCAAATGGGAGGGGGTAGAGAGAGAGAGGGTGTATCAGAGGGAGGGGTAGAGCGCGGTTCAGAGGGAACGGGAGAGAGTGAGAGCGAGCATGTGTGTGCGTGCAGGGTGAAGAGAGTGAGCGGGAGACCGAGAGCGAAGGGAAAGAGAACTGTAAGCCAGTCACAGCATCTCTTTCCTACTGCACCAGTTGGTGAGGGACAGCTCCTCTCTTCAAAAGGTTCCTATTTATTTCTTTTGTGCTTCACTCCAGGACTGCTTTGCTGAATGAAATTGTATTTCTGTCTTTTCGGTTATTTGTTTGGGGAAATCTTAGTTCGGCTGGGGGAATGGAAATAAGAGGAGACGCACACAGAGGACAGCATTGAAACTGGAACTCTCTGTACTGGTGGAGTCGTTTCTCTTTTGCTGTGGCTTGGTTTTTGTAACAAGGAGCAGACGTACTGAGTGGAAGAAAGAGTCAAAAGTCCAGACAGCCGTGCCTCCCCTAAAGAAAAAATGTTTTTGAATGGAACGGGCATGTATAAGTAATAATATCAATAATGGAAACAAGCGCTTAAGAGGCGAGGCTGATGTAAAGCGCTTTCACCCTAGGCTGTAAACAAGCGGAATGCAGATTGATCCCACATCCATCGCAGCCGGTGCCCTGAACAGAATTTCTAAGGAGACACAGTCCGAGAAGCTCTGAGACACCCAGATGGCTTCTACCGGCTCCAGTATCTATTGATCCGATTGTGTGTAAGACTCCTGGCAACTCCTACATTCTTTGCCTGAAAAAGCCTCTTTACAACCAGATTTTGCCTCTTATAACCTGGAAGACGAAAGTTTCAGAAAAGTGCGTGGATTGGGATTCCAGAGACCAAAGCCTGATTAGTGGCTACACACATAACAGGATCCAGATTATTCTGCGCCTCCTTTGGCTTCTCTCTGATTGGGGAACATTGTAAACATATTTCCCCCAGCGCTCTGTGGAACGAGAGCTGTGTCATTAACCACCGCAGAGAGCCCTGTGTTTGTCTAGCGTGTCTGTGTTTTGATTCGGACAATAGTGGGGCATACATGGGGTCCAGACACTGACCACGGGACCACTCACTACCCCAAAATAAGAGGATGCATACTGAGAAACAATTGCTGCTTGTCTAACAGCATTTTGGAACTTTAGAGAGGACTTGAGGTATGAACCAAACACAATGGCTAATGTGGATGTAATGACGCGTATGAATTTGGGGTTTTCCGAGCGGCTCTTTCTCTGTGACAGTAAACAAGCTTTCTGAAAGTCAAAATTATACCGATACGGTAAATGTTTTAATACTATTTTCTCTTATCTATGGTCTCAAAATAGGATTCACATGCTCCCTGTCTTATTTAATCTGCAGTAGGATCTGCACCAGAGCGCCCTGCCTGCCTGCCTCATGTTTCTCCCCCACATGCCGACTACCCTGCACCTCCTGTGCTTTTTGCCCTTGTGAGGACAACACCTGCTCTCCGCCCCCAGTCTCCCAGTGGCAGCCCTCTTATGAATCAGGAGATGTGGCCGCAGACTGTCAGGGAGAGCAATGGGGATCCCTGCCGCCGGGATAAATGCCTGGCATAGCACCGGCAGACCTTTTTCTGGTTTTGGAGGGAATATCTTTTTTCTTTCGACAATTACCCCACTGCCTCTAAGCATGACTGATCGAAAAAGTAGAGCCGAGTCGGCAGTCCTGCTTTCCTATGGGCTGTATTGATTTTCGTCAGTCAGTGTTCATTTGATTGAGACCCAGCTATGTGAGAGCAGAGGTGAAAGAGCGAGCGAGAGAGGCTAGAACTCCCATTTGCTGAGGGAGGCTACAGGCAGACAGGTCTCCAGTTACAGTCCATCTGCATCGCGGGTGGCACAGCACAAACCTGACCCACCTGGACCGCGCCCAGAACAATGAACCAGTCAGCATTGACGACAGACCTGGTGCCCACTGCCAACAGCAGCCTTGTGGGCCCAGACCCCAACCACTCCTGTCCCCTGGGCTGGGGCCAGAACGAGGGCCTGGAGGCCTGTGTCTTGGAGACTGCGGTCATCGTGCTGCTCACGGTGCTCATCATTGCCGGGAACCTGACTGTGATCTTCGTGTTCCACTGCGCCCCCCTGCTGCACCACTATACCACCAGCTACTTCATCCAGACTATGGCCTACGCCGACCTGCTGGTGGGCCTCAGCTGCCTGGTGCCCACCCTGTCCCTGCTGCACTACCCGGCCAGCGTCCAGGAGCCCATCACCTGCCAGGTTTTCAGCTACGTCATTTCGGTGCTCAAGAGCGTCTCAATGGCCTGTCTGGCCTGCATCAGCGTGGATCGCTACCTGGCCATCACCAAACCCCTGTCCTACAACCAGCTGGTGACGCCGTGCCGGCTCCGCGGTTGCATCGCCCTCATCTGGGTCTACTCCAGCCTGGTCTTTCTGCCCTCGTTCTTTGGCTGGGGCAAGCCGGGCTACCACGGGGACATCTTTGAGTGGTGCGCCCACTCCTGGCCCACCTCGGCGCTCTTCACAGGCTTTGTGGTGTGCCTACTGTACGCGCCCGCCGCCCTGGTAGTCTGCTTCACCTACTTCCACATCTTCCGCATCTGCCAGCAGCACAATCGGGAGATCAGTGAGAGACGGGCACGCTTCCCCAGCCAGGAGATGGAGACCGGGGAGGGTGGTGGCAGTGGCAGCGGCGGGGGGCACCACGCGGGTCAAGGGCCTGACAGGCGCTACGCCATGGTGCTATTCCGCATCACCAGCGTCTTCTACATGCTTTGGCTGCCCTACATAATCTATTTCCTGTTGGAGAGCTCCCATGTGCTGGACAGTCCCGCCCTGTCCTTTGTAACAACCTGGTTGGCCATCAGCAACAGCTTCTGCAACTGCGTCATTTACAGCCTGTCCAACAGTGTGTTCCGCCTGGGCATGCGCCGCCTCTCGCAGACACTCTGCTCCTTCAGCCACTGTGCAGCTGACGACAGGGACTTTGGAGAACCCAAACCCAGGAAGAGGCCAAAGTCCTGCTCCATCTGAGGCATTGGAGGCTATTGTTAGAAAAGCCACGAATTTCAAAGGTTACATCTTTACAAAGCTGCTGAACATTTATTTGACAGGGCTGTCCCAAAGAGAGAGGATTTAGGCTCAGACGGGTTGTTTTGAAGGATACCAATGACTTTGCCGCAGTCATGCCAAGCCATGATTTACAGGCAAACATTAGATTGCTGAGAGAGGCTACATTGTTTTAAAGGTTTACTTTCTGAACAACTAAATGGATGAGAGATTGGTACTACATTTTGGCTTTAAACCTGTGTAGTGGAGTTTAGCTGGTAACCTACTGTATGTGCATCCTTATGTAAAACCTCATTTGACCATGGTTCTCAGGCTTTGATGTTACATTATTTTTGTTTCTCGACAGTTGGGTTAAGTGCTTGTAAAAATACAAAGTTAGAGGTCCTCAAAATGGATAAACACTTTCCTCAAACATTGATGGTGACCTCATGATTTAAGCATCTCTGATTTCAAGGTAATGTGGACTAAAATGTATTGAATTGAAATACCGATATTGGATTGCTACTATAGGTCTGTGTTCTTGGTAGGCACTCAAAAGCTGAATTAGCATAGACAACATCAACATGTAATCCTCATTTGCATACACTCCCTTTAGGAGTTGACATGGGGTATGTGTGTGCAAATGGCTGACTATTCACTTACTGTACATGCTCCTTGACAATGGTGTAAATAACAGCAGATGGCTAGTGGCCTTGACCTGTTATGACAAACAAAGTTGTGTGGCGTTTGCAGAAGGTTTGTTAGCAAGCAGTCTGAAATGTTCAAAGACTTTCGGTCAGTCCTAAACAGAGAGTTGGGGCACTCAATTTGACGAGTTACTCAATCTCCTAAAAAAAAACACACTGATGGTTTAGTTTTATTAGATATTTCTATATTTTCACGTGTACTATTTATTTTTAAAAATCTTTGTCAATGCTTCCTATACAGTAGCTGTTTAGGAAGCAGAACACAGGATTGGTTCTGTCCACTAGTGCATACATCTCTCTCTTTATCTTTGGTTGAGTTCAGAAAAATCTGCTCCACTCTACTTAAGGATCAGCGTCATATGTATGACTGTTCCCTCTGCTTTTCCATGCTAAGTGCAGAGACTGTTCCCTTTTTAGGGCCTTATTGTACAAAATACAGTGGGCATGTGCAGTAAATGCACCATAAAGACTGCCTTTAGTTATGTATTATACTGTTTGATACAGCGCAGGTGAAGTCATTCCAAGTTTTTCTTGTACATTCCCAGAATGGTCCGTTTTTATAGATAATGTTGAGAAATACATCAAGTGCACATTTTCAGTAATACCCAAGACTATCGTGAAATCCCTCTCTATTCTTATGGTGTAGGCCATTTAAAGTTAAACCTGTGTTCCTGTAGACAGTGTATATTTGACAGTGTGGAAAAACAAGCAACACAGCTAACTGAACCCTCGATATCATGACTGTTTTTGTTCAACATTATGCTACTTAACCTGTGTAGTCATTCCCCGCTTTCCATTACAGATTGTTCTGTATATGTGCCTAAAGATATATTTTTTGGGAAAAGATATCGCAGAGATTTACTTTCTGTTCATCTATACAGTTACAAGGACACTGACACTGTCCTGGCTGCATGCCATTGCGTCTTGTAACGTGACCTTCATTTGACTTGACTTAAGATCCATCATGCTTACATTTGCCGATACAGTAGGACCATCTCGTTTCAACACCTTTCATGAGCTTATGATGAGGTCAGACACTTTTCTATTTGTAGCCTGATTCGTTATCGTTTTAGGGGGCGTATATAATCATAGGGGTTCTGCCACAAAATACTTAAAAACGTACCCTCCCCAATGGTTGCTTGATGTCTACGAAATGACATCTTCACATTATTGTATTGTATTTATTTTATCTTGTGTGAGGTGCATTTTATGACTATAAAATTAATAATTTGAATACTGAGCTATATTGGATGCTCAACAAAAATTGGGAAAATATATTATTTTATAAGATGATGTCGATTACAAAATGTTGATTTAGTGGCTAATTATTTATTTTTTGGGATGTTGATGTGTGCTTGGGGGTTATTGTGTTGCTGGAAGATCCAATTGCGGCCAAGTTTCAGCCTCCTGGCAGAGGCAACTAGTTTTTTTGCCAAAATGTTCTGGTACCGGGTAAAGTTCATGATGATGTTGACCTTAACAAGGGCCCCAGGACCAGTGAAAGCAAAATAGACACATAACATCAAAGATCCACCACCATATTATACAGTAGGTAGTGCTGAGCGATTAGTGCTTTTTGAGGTCGGTTTTGTTTCGATTATTTAAAAAAGTAATCACAGTTTTCAAATATATTTTTTTGACAAATGCGCTATGCATTGTGGGTTAAATGCTGTAACAAAACAGAATAAAACAAAAGTCCCATGGTGGTCGTGACTGCCCATTACTGCTTATCACTTATTAACCATCATTTATTCAAATAACTTTAATAAAATATTTCAGTTGTTGTGCATATTAAATTTGTTTTATTTGTTGACTATTATTTCTTTCCAAGTCATCATTTCATCTCTATAAAGCTGCTGCCTGACAAATCACTATTTTAGTAGTATTTCAAATTAAAGAAGACATACTTTTTTATGACTGCTGAATACCAACTATCAATCACTTACATCATGTATTTTCAGGTCGAGATACATACATCTATCCCTCTTGATCGCACGTTCTGTGTTCACCCCATCCCTACTACATCGTAGAGTTCGGTCTTAATCTGATTTACCTCTAAAGCAACTGTGCATTGCGCTCACAGAAAAAAACATAACAAAATGGAATTCAAATAATTGAACCGACGTTGGTCAATTAGTTGTTTAGAAAATGAAAAAGATTCAAGAATGTTAATTGCGCAGCACTAGCATTAGTTATGGGGTTATTTTCTGCTTATGCATTCTCATTTCGACACCAAACCCACCACTGTTGTGCGAGGTCAAAGAGCTATATTTTCATGTCATCTGACCAAAGCACTGGTTCCAATCCAACTGCCAATGCCATTTAGCAAACTCCAGGCGTTTACATTTGTTGGATGACATGAAAATAAAGCTCTGTGGCCACGCACACCAGTGGTGGGTTTGGAGTCGAAATGAGAATGCATAAGCAGAAAATAACCCCATAAC
This sequence comes from Brachymystax lenok tsinlingensis, assembly GCA_030435695.1. Classification (NCBI taxonomy): domain Eukaryota; kingdom Metazoa; phylum Chordata; class Actinopteri; order Salmoniformes; family Salmonidae; genus Brachymystax; species Brachymystax lenok. The sequence goes on from CM059790.1 coordinate 9,807,444, forward strand.
TACTGTAAAATATGGGGGGTGGATCTTTGATGTTATGGGGCTATTTTGCTTCCAGTGGTCCTGGGGCCCCTGTTAAGGTCAACGACAGGAGGCAGAAATTTGACCGCAAATGGATCTTCCAGCAAGACAGTAACCACAGGCACACATCAAAATCCACAAAGAAATGTTTAATTGACCTCAAAATCAACATTTTGAAATGGACATCTGTGTCTCCCCGGACTTTAACCCCATTGAAAACCTGTGGTTTGAATTGAAGATGGCAGTCCATAAGTGCAGGCAAAGGATATCAAGGATGTGGAAAGATGGTGTGTGGAGGAATGGGCTAAGACCCCTATCTAATTTCCCATTTAAAATTATTATTTTTTATACGATATACAATATAGCTCAGTCATTTTTGCTCTTTATCAAGGGTGTCAATCATTTCGCACCCCACTGTATGAACACGCTGATACAGTATGAATACTACTGCGTTATCAAAACTTAATCAACTATCCCCACCATTTATTAGATATTTAAATCACTTAACCCATAAGAGTTTGAGCCACTGTGTCTAAGCCAAGGGAGGGGGGGGGGTTCTACTAAGCTATATGGAATTGCTTTAAGGTCATACCAAGGATAATTTTGTTATTTGATTTTGAATTTTAAGACCCCTTGAAGTAGCAAAACAAATATTTACAAATTATTTGATGAAATTGTGTACTTCTGCCTCACTGCTGTTACCCCATACAAACGCGTTGAATGACAGATTATATGTAACAACTACATGGAACGACAGATACTCCCCCCAAGAAAATCTAATGGAAGTTTGTTCTGAAGTCTGTCCTATATCTGAGAGAGAAAGATTATTTAACCTTTATTTAACTAGGCAAGTCAGTTAAGAACAAATTCTTATTTACAATAATGGCCTACCGGTGAACAGTGGATTAACTGCCTTGTTCAGGGGCAGAACGACAGATTTTACCTTGTCAGTTTGAGGATTCGATCTAGCAACCTTTCGGTTACTGGCCCAACGCCCTAACCACTAGGCTCCCTGCCGCCCCAAAAGATATAAAAAAGATCAAGAAATGTATTTAACCCCTTATATCTGTCACTAAACAGTCTCCATATATACTTCCATAAAAATTCAATGGTACCGGGTGACTTTCAGACAAGTCGTGTGAGGCCTAGAGCAAAACCGACATGTAAGTGTTGGTGAGAGTCTCACCTTTCCTCAGTTGTAGCCCAAACTGTTCGGATGCTACAGACAGAAGTTGGCAGATTGGCTGTACCGACTTCAGACGAGTCCCAAGACGCTTGTCTGACAAACACCGCTCTAGCTCTGTCACCTTTCACCACAGATGAGGAAGTGCAACGTAGGCGGTTGCGGTGGATTGAGATACATCCAATGCAAAAAAAATATATGAAGGATTTTTATGGGGATTTTTGTATTATACTAATTAGATTTACGTGGGCGTGCGGACATCAACCTTAAGGGGTTAAGAAATCTACCGTCATAGAGCTGGGACGATAAACAGAAAATCACCTACATTGCCTTCCTCTTACCGAAGCATTTAGCTTACGTTGGTAATTTTCTGTGATTTTTGCTACACAACATTCCTGTAGATTGTTGTTAAACCATTATTTTTTTCAACAGTAATAGTCTATGCATTATATTGATTCCTGCAATGAAAGTACAGTATCTAGTTATCCCGGTATTGCTGTCGGCTGCTCTCGTTCCCTCTTCCCACTGTGTGCACGGAGGAGGCAGAGATGCATTCTGAGAAGCAGAGTCATTATGACCGTTGCTCGAAATGTTGTTCTAGTTACAGAGAGGAGAGTTGCAGCTTTCTGTGAGTGTATATAATGTATTACTCACCTCTTAATATCGAGTTCATGGCACCACTTTACAACCGGAGTGGGGTGTAGTTAGTATGATTTTGACGCACCCGCGTAGCAGCGCCGAGCGGAGCGTGCCATTTACGGTGAATAGGCCTACATCAATTAGCCTAGGCCTAGCACTGGAACGTTTGTGTAGGACATTAGCCTACATTTACTGATAGATGAATCAATTAGCCTACATGGCTTTCTTGCAACAATATCATATTCAGAGTTAGCAATCTAGCTAAGTGTTTTGAGTTCCCCATTCCTCAGGTGGCCAATATGCACAAAGATTCTGGAAAAATCCTCTGAAAGCAAAAATAAATCTAATCATTGTGGATCCTATTTTGACAGGTTGAACATCAAAATATCAATCATTCAAGTCAGGGATATGTTAGCTGAAATATTGTACCTTTTGAATCATAGGCTATCATCTCAGTACTCTTACCTGGCCTGCTGCTAATGTAAAGTAACTGGCCATTGGGAAAAACGATATATTGTTGTATTTGTTATTGAGGAAAATAGTTACATTTATCACAATATTACTTTTCGTCCATATCACCCAGCTGTAGTACCTCCCCCCAAAATAATTTAGCGTAATTTATTGCTGATTTATCGTTATTGCAAAAAAAATGTATATATTTATTGTGATTGGATGTTTTTCTCTACGTCATTCAATTTAAGGAATTAACACCCAAATTGCTATTTTAGTTGACTTGGATTCTCTCTAGAATTACCCACAGATGACTTTGTCTTCACACTAAAGCAAATCACTTGTGGTCAAGAGAATACAACAAACAATGTGAGATCTTTTGTGATATATGGTAAATCAATATTGTAGACAAGCTCAATTCTATCTAGGTATTGCTTTACAGTAAATCTTGTACTGATGGTTTCATGAGAATTAATTGATTACACACCACAGTAACACTAGTGGAATATAGTTTCATTCTAACAAGCAAGTTATTGTACTTATTGATAATGTAACACTTTATCTCGACTTTTTGTATTTAGAAAACAGCTTGTGGTTACTGTTATACAATTATATTGACACTCCAAATAAGTATTTCCCAATTAATTTAGTTTTCATGAAGTAAGTGTTACCCAATTAATTTCATTTTTTCTCTGCCAGTAGTTGAGGTTTTTTATACCCATGAGCCACTGAATAGGCTATTCACCTTTCCATGTGTATTGTAATGACCAAACTAGTTTTGAATTTATTTCTGATGTGATGGAAATGCAAAAAACGGTCAAAAACAACTGGTTTAAAGTGCATTCATTAGGGTGTTGTATCTTACAGATTTGATTAATACAGTACAAAGTCTATTTATTTTATTATTTCAAAATGGATACGCTGTATAGTGTATGTATAGTGTGTCGGTCTGTTTTTCCCCTGCTGTACATATGTGTTCAGGCAACAAACAAAAAAAACACAAAACAAATCTTATGACAAAATCTCGACCAGTGATGACTCAAACCTTTGTGTTAATTCAACTAGGCTGCTGTAGCTATATGAAGTAAGATGTTTTTGATTAGAAGACAAATCGAGAAATTACACAGTATCTATTTTTTTATTTCTGAGATTTTGTCAAAGGCTGTGGTTTTGATGTTGATGCCATTCCAATAAAACTGACAAATAATGGGATAAATAAAATCCAGAAATGTTGCCTCTTTGAACACTGCCTTGAGTTCTTGACGTGTCTATTAACATTTTACTGGTGGTGGGTTTGACTGTACTTTTGTAAAGTGATTAAAAAGCAGGCAATGATTGAAAGGCTGATTCGCCTGGTCAGTTTCTGGGATACAGTACCAGTCAAACCTACTCATTCCAGGATTTTCTTTCTTTATTTATTAAATTTTTCCTACATTGTAGAATAATAGTGAAGACATCAACACTATGAAAAACACATATGGAATCATGTAGTAACCAAAAAAGTGTAAAACAAATTTAAAATATATTTGAGATTCTTCAAAGTAGCCACCCTTGGCCTTGATGACAGCTTTTCACGCTCTTGGCATCCTCTCAACCAGCTTCATGAGGTAGTTACCTGGAATGCATTTCAATTAACAGGTGTGCCTTGTTAAAGTTAATTTGTGGAATTTCTTTCCTTAATGCGGTTGAGCCAATCAGTTGTGTTGTGACCAGGTAGGGGTGGTATACAGAAGATATCCATATTTGGTAAAAGACCAAATCCATATTATGCCAAGAACAGCTCAAATAAGCAAAAAGAAACGACAGTCCATCATTACTTTAAGACATGAAGGTCAGTCAATCCTGAACATTTCAAGAAGTGCAGTCCCAAAAACCATCAATCGCTATGATGAAACTGGCTCTCATGAGGACCGCCACAGGAAAGGAAGACCCAGAGTTACCTCTGCTGCAGAGGATAAGTTCATTAGAGTTAACTGCACCTCCGATTGCAGCCCAAATAAATGCAGACACATCTCAACATAAACTGTTCAGAGGAGACTGGGTGAATCAGGCCTTCATGGTCGAATTGCTGCAAAGAAACCACCACTAAAGGACACCAATAAGAAGAAGAGACTTGCTTGGGCCAAGAAACACGAGCATTGGACATTAGACCAGTGGAAATCTGTCCTTTGGTCTAATGAGTCCAAATTTGAGATTTTTGGTTCCAACCGCCGTGTCTTTGTAAGACGCGAGTAAGTGAACGGAGGATCTCTGCATGTGTGGTTCCCACCGTGAAGCATGGAGGAGGAGGTGTAATGGTGCTTTGCTGGTGACACTGTCTGGTATTTTTTTGAATTCAAGGCACACTTAACTAGCATGGCAACCACAGCATTCTGCAGCGATACGCCATCCCATCTGGTTTGGGCTTAGTGGGACTATCATTTGTTTTTCAACAGGACAATGACCCACAACACACCTCCAGGCTGTGTAAGGGCTATTTGACCAAGAAGGAGAGTGAGTGAGTGCTGCATCAGATGACCTGGCTTCCACAATCATCCGACCTCAACCCAATTGAGATGGTTTGGGATGAGTTGGACAGCAGAGTGAAGGAAATGCAGCCAACAAGTGCTCAGCATATGTGAGAACTCTCTTGTTGGAAAAGCATTCCAGGTGAAGCTGGTTGAGAGAATGCCAAGAGTGTGCAAAGCTGTCATCAAGGCAAAGGGTGGCTACTTTGAAGAATCTGAAATATAGAATATATTTTTGGTTACTACATGATTCCATATGTGTTATTTCATAGTTTTGATGTCTTCACTATGTAAAAGATAGTAAAAATAAAGAAAACCCCTTGAATGAGTAGGTGTGTCTACTCTTGACTGGTACTGTACATAAGCAAAATAACTTTTAAAGGATAAATTAATTAGCATGGCGTATTTAGCAGGCTAATGCCGTAGCTATGTACCGTGCATTCGTAAAGATTTCAGACCCTTTGACTTTTTCCACATTTTGTAACGTTACAGCCTTATTCTAAAATGCATTACCTTGTTTTTTCCCCTCATCAATCCACACACAATACCCCATAATGACAAAGCAAAAACATGAATTTTTTTGCAAATGTATTAACAATATAATAATGAAATATCACATTTACATAAGTATTCAGGCCCTTTACTCAGTACTTTGTTGAAGCGCCATTGGCAGCGATTACAGCCTCGAGTCTTCTTGGGTATGACGCTACAAACTTGGCACACCTGTATTTGGGGAGTTTCTCCCATTCTTCTCTGCAGACCCTCTCAAGCTCGGCCAGGTTGGATGGGGAGTTTCGCTGCACAGCTATTTTCAGGTCTCTCCAGAGATTTTAGATTGGGTTCAAGTCCGGGCTCTGGCTTGGCCACTCAAGGACTTTCAGAGATTTGTCCCGAAGCCACTCCTGCATTTTCTTGGCTGTGTGCTAAGGGTCGTGGTCCTGTTGGAAGGTGAACCTTCGCCCAGTCTGTGGTCCTGAGCGCTCTGGAGCAAGTTTTCATCAAGGATCTATCTGTACTTTGCACCGTTCATCTTTGCCTCGATCCTGACTAGTCTCCCAGTCCCTGCCACTAAAAAACATCCCCACAGCAAGTTGCTGCCACAACAATGCTTCACCGTAGGGATGGTGCCAGGTTTTCTCCAGACATGAAGCTTGGCATTCAGGCCAAAGAGTTCAATCTTGGTTTCATCAGACCAGAGAATGCCTTTTGGCAAACTCCAAATGGGCTGTCATGTGCCTTTTTACTGAGGAGTGGCTTCCGTCTGGCCACTCTACCATAAAGGTCTGATTGGTGGAGTGCTGCAGAGATGGTTGTCCTTCTGGAAAGTTCTCCCATCTCCACAGAGGAACATTGGAGCTCTGTCAGAGTGACCATCGGGTCCTCCCTGACCAAGTCCTGTCTCCCCCAATTGCTCTGTTTGGCCCGGATGGCCAGCTCTAAGAAGAGTCTTGGTGGTTCCAAACTTCTTCCGTTTAAGAATGATGGAGGCCACTGTGTTCTTGGGGACCTTCAATAATGCAGAATTGTTTTGCTACCCTTCCCCAGATTTTGTTCCTCGACACAATTCTGTCTTGGAGCTCTACGGACAATTCCTTCGACCTCATAGCTTGGTTTTTGCTCTGACATGCACTGTCAACTGTTGGACCTTATATAGACAGGTGTGTGCCTTTCCAAATCATGTCCAATCAATTGAATTTACCACAGGTGGACTTCAATCAAGTTGTAGAAACATCTCAAGGATGATCAATGGAAGTTGGATGCACCTGAGCTCAATTTCAAGTCTCATAGCAAGGGTCTGAATTCATATGTAATAAAAAAAAAATGTATTAGATTTGCAACAATTTTGCAACTGTTTTTTCTTTATCGTTATGGGTTATTGTGTGTAGATAGATGAGGAAAACATTTTACTTAATCAATTTTAGAATAAGGCTGTAACGTAAAGAAAATGTGGAAAAAGTCTAGTGGTCTGAATACTTTCCGAATGCACTGTGTATCTGGTCTGTAGGGTTGTTTGTTGCCATTCAACTCCAAGGCGAACAGAGTTCATCTCTAGACCGAGGGTTAGCCCGCGCTGTATTGCACACACAGCAAGTCGTGCTCTCTGTCTGGGGCTGGATTTCAAAAGGTTACTGCCTGCAGCCTCTGAAAGGAAACGAGATATGTGCAGTTAGAGAGGGAAAATAATGTGACCTTTTTACCTTCATCTAATGAGCACATCAAATGTTTGTCTGATCACAGAGGTCTTTGGACTTTCGTCAGTCATGAATAAATGATGAACCAATTCACCCTTACGACGACTTCTCTACATTTTCCATTTACTTTTTAGTCATGTAGTGGATGCTGTTATCCAGAGCGACTTAGTTAGTGCATCCATTTAAGGTAGCTTGGTAAGACTATCACAATGATAGTAAGTACATGTTTTCATCAAAGGCAGTTCTGGTGAGAAATGAGTGCGTGTGCAAATAAGGAAAACATGTTATGGGGGGGTGGGTGCCATTGGATTCTCTATTCTCCTTAGTTGGTAGTTAGGGAAGTGTAGTTGCGCCATGTGAAAATCATAACAAGAAAGCTTAATTTGAAATGCTTTTGTGGCTCTTTTTTTGGTGTGCATGCACCGGTTAGGTGGTGTGTATCATGCGTACACAACCGGTTCCCTTTTCATTGTAGACCGCAGGGGGTTGACCTTAAAATACCTTTTAATGGATAATGCGGGCTGAGGCTATGCAGATACTTTGCCCTTTCCTGACATTGGAGATAATGCACACGTGTCACTGGCGCTCACACCATAGAGAGGCGCTCGTTATTTGGCAGCTCCTTCATTACCGCTTCACCTCCGCTGCTGCCGGCTAATATTTCACTGATGAAAGCTGGAGGCCAGACGCAATTTGTCTGGTGAAATCCATACATTCAACTCTTAAATCTCAGTCAAGTGGCTCACGCTCACTCTTTTCCCCTGGCGTAGGACGTTTTGATTAGCCGGGCATTGAACCAATTCAGACGCTTTATGGAAATGGTTTTCTATGGCTACACTGTTGAGCATGCGGAGAGCTGTGGCAGACATTTTGACTTGCTCTCAGATGACTGTGTAGTTGTTACTGGTGGCATTGAGCTTTGTCCCCTTCTCTTTCTTTCTTTCTGACAGCCCTGCTGTGCTAGACTTTCTCTTAAATGGCAGAAAGCTGAGGAAGGAGTCTGGTGTCTTTGCGGTGCTTGGTCAGTTGATCACCTTCAATGTTCGGTGGCGCTCGCCCTCACCTGGCTCTCGACATGGCTCAGTGGGTGGCGGTTGCTTAGCTGCTGATATAGGCTTCACACACCGCCTTCAGTAAAAAAAACACACACACAGGGCTAAAGTTAGCAAGGTGCTGACTTGCCGGGTTGAGTTGAGGCTAACTGGGAGTGAAAGTTGCACTTGGTTATTATTCCATGGAGGGTATTTTATTAGCCTATTTGGTCACATTGTCAGCTGCCCCTGTGTTTTCCTCAACATCGATATTCCCGGAAGTCTGATCTTATTAGCTCAACCTCTTGCTGTGGTTTATGTTGCTCAGTTGTCTCTTCGACACATGCTGCCCCTCGCTCGCTTCAATCATATTGGAAACCTACCGGCATCCGTCTTTACTGTTGCGTTACACGGCTGAGGTTTGTTGTGTTAAGTCAACACATCGCCATATATCAGTGTTTCTCTTAAACCGTTCTTTGCCCTTTGTCTCATCCCTCCCTTTTCCGGCATATAGCTTGCTGCCAGCCTTCCATCCATATGCATGAAGCCCCGAACCAAGAGGACCCGCTGAATATTTATGGACAAACCCTCTCTATGCCGACTGTATTATGAATTCCCTTTATTATTAATCTGTGCAGCTGCACCGCTGCTGCCGAGGAGGGTCGCCTCGCCCTCCCATCAAACGCACTCCTGGTGAGCGGCAAGGACGGTGTACTCGCGAGGATGAACACCTGCACCCCTCTGAGAGGTGAGGCGAGGCGGAGATGCCCTCGAATAAAAGATGAGCTATTCACACCCCTCGTCAGAGACAATAGGCCTTTTCCATGCCTACCATACAGCTGTAATGGCTACTCTGCATAAGGTGTTGGGAGCCTCACACACACACACAGACACACACACTACCACACCCAGCCCTATGCATTTTACATGGGGCAGCTCATGGAAAGGCTTGGAGTGTGTTTAACCAAACAGGTGCTCGACCCCTCCACCCCCCACCCCCAACTTTGCACGAGTGTCTTGGTGTGTGAAGGAGCAGCAGGAGTATCTAGTGGTTCACATTAGGTGACAACTGTAACGTCGGAGCCACTTCAGGGTCGTCTGTACCATCATGCCCACTTGACAAGAAGAGAGAACATCCTAACCCCAGGCACTTGTGTAGACCTGAGAGGATTGGACAAGTGTAATCCATCTGGAGGGAATTACACCTTACACTGGAGCTATGCTTTTACCAAATTCCTTATACATATGCAGTCTTTTCACATCTACGCAAAGTGCCTAGGGGTAGGATCCAAGGATTCACTTGGAATTTGGGAACAGTGGTCACTCATCCCAGACCACTATGTTAAAAAAACGATTGTTCACATAAAACCGTCCCTGCTTCACCTTGATCCTTGATTGTCTCCGCCACGCCAAACTACCGTAACCCTACGATATCTGCAAAGTTGCGGCACATTCAGAGGATCCTCCCGCGTGTGTGTACGCTAGTGTGTGTGTTTGCGTGCCGTCCCTCCCTACTGCTCCAGAGCGCTGCTGACGATGGCAGATGAATGGCCTGCGGTATGTTGACGCTAACGTACACCGACAGCTGCCCACTCGTTGCTATTAGGCTGGTCGCATGCCCGCCTCGCCAACTAGCGCCATCTGGACGCCCGTGTGGGTTATATCAGAGGTATGGGGGGGTTGTGTTGGCGTGAAAGCCTACCACTATGTATACTACAAGCGTGTATAATGTAGTAGATGGAGATAGGTTACTGTTGTACCCAGCTGGGAGGCTTTTGAACAGTGTTTTTCAATGGTGATACCCTGCTAAGTGGGGATATGAAGGTTTGCTTGTCGCTGTCAATGATACGAGATGGAAGAAGGTTTGAAAACTGCCGGGGAAATTGGAAATAAACAGACCTCACCAGAAAGGAGTCTTCTCATCTTTGGCTGCTGGGTTGGACTTTAACTAGTACCCTCTTTACTGTGTACTACAAAGCTTGCGGAAAGCGACAAAAGGGGATACTATACGGTAGTGGATTACTAAATGCACTATTGTGCTTAAAGCATAGGGAACTTTCCACTCTTCATAAGTTGGATTCTGGCAAATAATGAATTTGGTATTAATTGTATCATCTGTCTTTTTCTGTTTTGTCTTTAAGCTCAATTGGAGAAAAATAACTTACAGAATCTCTCCCCTCTAGCACAATGCCATCTTTATGACTATATGGCTACCTCCCTTATGAAAACCCATTTAGGCCAATGTTATTATTTGGGCGCTATGCTTGATAAGAGGAGAAGTCCAATGTTAGAGATGTGGCTCTAATGTCCATATCGCTTCACAATAGAGTTTTCAAAATGACTTTTTGGTGATCGTGCCGGGACGTGATGATATTTTTAGCCTGATGAGATTGTTTCGTGTTGGTGTGCACGCGAGTGTGTGTTTTTATATTTATATATTGCTCTGCCCCACAGTGTGTCAGTGCGGATGCCAGCCTCTTTCAGGATCGGCCCTAAATGCCAGGCTTCTGTGCCCTGCCTGACTGTAGTCAACCTCCCCCCATTGTGCCCACCCCTCTCTAAAGGTTGGCCCCCACGAGGGTGGGGGGGGCAACCTTTAGAGAGATGGACAGGAAGAAAAATAGAACCTGAGAAATTGAGATATGGGGAAGAGAGGAACATTTTGTTAACAAGGAACATGGAGATATAGAGTGACCGAAAGAAAGACCGAGCGAGATGCTAAGCAAGGAAGAGACACATTGATAGAGAGAGAGAGATTGGGGACAGAGAGCACATCATTAGTAGACATAATGTATTTGTATCGCCATATTTGTTTAATTTCGCTATGTCCACGTGCTGCTTCGTGAGGTATAGTGGTGGTTGAGTGATTGATTGACTCAGTGATCGATAGATTGTGACAGGAGAAGAAGCTTTATTTCTTTCTCTCCCCCCTTCATTCCCTCGTGTCTTTCACACCAACCCAGAATACTGCTAAACCGCAGGTGTACTAAGCCCGGACAGACCGACTCACCGATAGACAGATTCTGTGTCCACCCTCACCCAAATAAGGGCATCTAGCAGAATTAAATATGAATGTGATTATTGCATGAAATAATCTATTAACAATATTTAAATACCATAAGACCAGAGCGCAACCCTCAGCCAGCCCTCATGTGTCCCCTTCTGTAATCCCAAGGCAGTGTTTCACATGCTAATACGACCAGCACACGGTATTATGCAGTTGATTAGCGTCCTCAAGCCGGCGTCAGTATGGCCACAGTCACGGCGGTGGCATTTACACAGTGAATAGGGAACGTGGGACGTGCTCCCTGGCTGTTTTGTCTCCCAGATTGGCTTGAGACGAGAATTTCCCCCAAAGCGCTGTGTTCTGTCTTTTGTTCTCACATGAGCACGCATGCCCCCACACTTATTTTCTCAAACACTTTTCTCTACCACACATGGCAACCCTGTCCATGTTAGCACTAGAGGACAACCAGGAAATGGAATTTGCCGTGAGCATGTGCCGAATCAGATTGCCACACCCCTATAATGTAATACTCACCACAGTCAAAACAGCTTCAAAACATACAGGCTTTCTTGCGTACACGCCCATCTTTTGTATATTCTGTGTATATATATTGTATATTTTGAGGCAGGTAGCATTGGGCCAGTAACCGATAGGTTTGAATCCCCGAGCCGGCAATGTGGAAAAATCTCTCGTTCTGCCCTTGAGCACAGCAGTTAACCCACAACAACTGCTCTCACCTCTCCCTCTCTCCACACAAAATGACAGGGAGTCCACTGTGGTTAGAAACGGAGCAGGGTCACTGAGGTGAATGTTTATCATTGTGGTCTACCTCTCTCAGGCGGCTACATGTCCACTATAAGACCAGCTGGAGACAGAGGAGCAAAATGAGCTCCAGATGTTCTCCTCTCCTGTTGGAGGGAGGGAGGGAAGAAGAGAGAGAGGAAGGGAATACATTTTTTATTGATCCTTTATTTAACTAGGCAAGTCAGTTAAGAACAAATTCTTATTTACAATGACGGCCTAGGAACAGTGGGTTAACTTCCTTGTTCAGGGGCAGAGCGACAGCTTTTTACCTTGTCACGCTCTAACCACTAGGCTACCTGCCGCCCCCAAATGAGGAGAGGTAGGGAATGAGGAGAGGTAGGGAGGGAGCGCGGGAGGGATGGACAAATTAAGGGAGGGAGAGAATAAGAGAGTATAGGCTCCTGAGATGGAGAGAAGGGATGAAGAAAGATGGGCATTGCTATTGTGCTCATTCTATCAGAAGCTTAGAAGTGGGGTCTGAGGAGTTTGGTAGATGTTTATTGAAATGGAACGTTCTTTGGAAGTTTCAAAGGACAACACATGGTGTAATTAGTGGTGTTAATGTCTTTCATTTCAATGCCATTGCATTGTTAGGATGAGGGCAGTTGAGCACGACTGTCAAAGCCTCTGTCTGACTAGTTCAGAGAAAAAATATCTCGCCCCTTTGCATTTTCATGGAAAACAAGAGAGGATCATCAACACCTATGATGATTGTTTTGTAATTAGTTAGGATCATGCAGCAGCTACATGTTCTACTTTGTGTGTGTGTGTGTGTGTGTGTGTGCGCACACACACACATGCTTGTGTGTTTGATTGTATGTGTATCATCCAGTATTTTGAGTATGTACTGGTACATTAACAAAAAATTGGAAACGTCAATATATACAACCCATTGAATGTGACCCACCCCATCTGCGGCAGTATTCCCCTCCCATTTGCGGCAGTGTTTCCCTCCCATCTGCGGCACTGTTTCCCTCCCATCTGCGACACTGTTTCCACCCCATCTACGGCACTGTTTCCACCCCATCTGCGTGACTGTTTCCCCCCCTATCTGCGGCAGTGTGTTCTCCCCTATCTGCGGCAGTGTGTTCTCCCCTATCTGCGGCAGTGTGTTCTCCCCTATCTGCGGCAGTGTGTTCTCCCCTATCTGCGGCAGTGTGTTTCCCCCTATCTGCAGCCCTACGTTGCTCTCCCTTAGTAGCCAGCCAGCCTCGTGTCATCCGACTCTCTGGCCATTGTTTCCCTGTGAGAAGCCCAGCCAAGGGGATCATGTGTCCCAGGGCCCGAAATAGCCCCCAGCCATGGAATAACCAACTAATGTCATTAGGAAGCTGAACAAACAGGTTATGAAGGCCTGCAGGATTTAGAGAGGGATGGAGAAAGAGAGGAAGAGAAAGTGAAAATTCAGTGGCTGCCTCCCTAAGGAGTCGACTTCGAGTTTTAGTGTCATTTAATCAGCCAACAAGTGGCCACTTTGGAGGAGTGTGGTAACAGCCTCCCCAAGGGGTAGAGCGAGGGAGAGAGTGTGTGTGTGTGTGTCTCTAGATTTTTGTGGCTAGTAAAGAGGGAACATTCACTGCAGCCTTTGAGCACATACAAGGATGGTCTGTGTGGGTTTGTCTGCCAGTGTGTATGAGTAGTACACGTGTACCTGTGTGTGGGCAACTGAACATGCATGTGTGTGTAAGTGATTACGTCAATCATAATGTGACAGCAGTGGCTGCACAGATTGGGTGCGTGCATGTGTGATATTCTCCCTGTTTGAACTTGGCTGGTAGGTTTCACGGCCCGATGCTTGTATAGAGATCATATGAGGCTTGCCAAGTCAATCCTTCGGGAACTGTTTACTACAGTATATTGTGTCTGTATCCTTTGGTGTTTTTAACATAACACGTAATATGAGCAGACCGCTTTTGTCTGCATGTGCGTGTGAAGTTGGGCATATGTGTGTTTCCACGCACGTTAACGCCGTGCTCCACAACATGTGCTCACATGTACCTGAAACAGGGGACACGTGTGGTTGTGTGTCCACCCGCCACAATTCACACGCGTTATACGACTCGATCATTTAAGGTAGCATCTCTACTCCAGTTTTAGCACATAACCCACTTCCTCACAACTCGCGTGTGTGCCAGCTACTGCTCACATCAGGGCGGAAGACCAAGTCGGCTTCGGTTTGGTCACATCTGGGACTGTGCAATGAGCAAAACAGATGAGTACAGGACAAGATGAATGGAGCCCGCCCTGTGTCCCAAGTGGTGCCCTGTTCCCTATATTGTGCACTACTTGTCACCTGAGAAGACAGCGCACTATACAGGGAACAGGGTTCCATTTGAGACACAACCCGTGTTTTTCAGGAACTCATTTCACACCTAATGACACCCAGCACAGAAAGGAGGTCACTGAAATATAGGGAGAGGCACCAGACCATGATCTCCACTGCTCTATCTCTACAATTATACCAAATGCTTGTGTGTGTGCGTTTGAGAGAGAGAGCGAGAGCGCCTCTGCATCTATCTAGCCACCGAAGCCCACTCCACCTGGAGCTGGACCAGGGCGGTGGATTGTTATTGCAGATTGCCTTTTGAAGTAGGTGTTTGTCATTGAATGTGGTGGTCAGTTTGCATTATGGTCCACTATATTAGCTGACTGGTGTTTGATGCGCATTAGGTTGTGATTGAGATCTAGTTTATGGCGGGGGGGATGCAAACTCTCCCAAATCAGCATCCGCTGTTTTAGATTAAATGTATTAGAATATTTTCAAGTAACCAATTGATCCCCTGAAAAGATGTGCTTGTGTTGGTGTTTGTGACATACTGTGCGTGCAGGCGTGTGTGTACTGTCTTTTCGTGTCTTTGTGTGTGTTTACATGTTTACATGCACATTTCTATGTTGGTTTCTGTTCACATATGCCTGCCTACTGTATGTGTGTATAAGGGAGAATTTACATATTTCAGTGTTTTGTCTCCCTACCGCAGCCCAAGACTTCATTGAAGTAGCGTAGCTATGGCAACGCGGAGCCACACTCTGCAAGGGAAGAGGTTTCTGAGAGTTTATTTGAAGTTTAAAAATAGGGAGTAATTAATATGGGTATTTGTGCCGCTCAGAAATAGCTGTATTATTCATTCATGTATGCATATTTGGAGGATGTTTGGCTGCTATGCGCAAATAAATCAAACTCTGACCAAGCTACAGTGGAGTGTAGAGAGTGGCCCACATCATGTCAATTTAAATGACACTATTATGGCAATAAAGAAGAATTAGCACTTGCGATTTTAGAACGCATCATGAGGGTTGTGGATGTTGTCTGTCCAATCAGAGCCAGTCTCTTCCTGAACGTTGTCCCCGACACACCCTCTACAGGTTCAGAGTACACTCACAGGAAATTGTGTTGTACAAACACTTCTATGGAAACAATACCTATCTACGCAAACACTTCTAGAGAAACAATACTTACACTATATATAGACACCCCTTTTGGACACCCCTTTTAAGTTAGTGGAGCTCAGTGACTTTCAACGGGGCACCGTCATAGGATGCCACCTTTCCAACAAGTCAAGTGGAAATGTCTAGGAGCAACAATGGCTTAACCGTGTAGTTGTAGGCTACACAAGCTCACAGAATGGGACCGCAGAGCTCTGAAGTGCATAAAAATTGTCTGTCCTCGGTTGCAACAGTTCCAAACTGCCTCTGGAAGCAACGTCAGCACATTAACTGTTCGTCGGGAGCTTCATGAAATTGGTTTTCATGACCAAGCAGCCAACCACAAGCCTAAGATCACCACGCGCAATGCTAAGCGTCGGCTGGAGTGGTGTGAAGCATGCCGCCATTGGACTCTGGAGCAGTAGAAACGCGTTCTCTGAAGTAATGAATCACGCTTCACCATCTGGCAGTCCGACGGACAAATGCCAGGGGAACACTACTTGCCACAATGCATAGTGCCAACTGTGAAGTTTGGGGGAGGAGGAATAATGGTCTGGAGCTGTTTTTCATGGGTCGGGCTAGGCCCTTAGTTCCAGTGAAGAGAAATATTAACACTACAGCATACAATTACGTTCTATACGATTCTGTGCTTCCAACGTTGTGGGAAAAGTTTGGGGAAGGCCCTTCCTGTTTGAGCATGACAATGCCCCTGTGCACAAAGCGAGGTCCATATAAAAATGTTTTGTCGAGATCGGTGTGGAAGAACTTGACTGGCCTGCACAGAGCCCTGAACTCAACCCCATCGAACACCTTTGGGATGAATTGGAACGCCGAATGAGGCAGGCCTAATCGCCAAACATCAGTTCCCGGCCTTACTAATGCTCTTCCCGACTAATGCCTCGCAGCAATGTTCCAACATCTAGTGGGAAAGCCATCCCATTAGAGTGGAGGATGTTATAGCAGCAAGGGGGGACCAACTTCATATTAATGCCCATAAATTTGGAATTAGATGTTAGATGAGCAGGTGTCCACATACTTTTGGTCATGTAAGTGTATCTCTCAGACACTGCTGCTCAGTCTGTTAGGAAGTGAAACAAAATGGCAATGGCTATGGATTCGATCAATTTTTTTATTTGTCTCGATCTACCGAAGGAGCCGGTGGCTATTCCCTGTGGACACAGCTACTTTATGGGCTGTATTAATGACTTCTGGATTCACGATGATCAGTGGGGTGTCAACAGCTGCCCCCTGTGCAAGAAATACTTTATCCCAGGGCCTGTACTGAGCAAAAACACTGCTGGCAGAATTGGTGGAGAAATTGAAGACGGGACCCCAAGCTGCTCTTCCTGCTCGCTATTACACTGGACCTGGAGATGTGGAGTGTGATGTCTGCACTGGGAGAAAACTCAAAGCTGTCAAATCCTGTCTGCTGTGTCTGGCCTCGTGCTATAAGACTCGCCTCCAGCCTCACTATGAATCTCCTGCCTTTTAAGAAGCACAAGCTGGTCAAGGCCTCCAGACGACTACAGGAGAAGATCTGCTGCCATCATGACACATTGTTTGAGGTTTAATGCTGCACATATCAGCAGTATATCTGTTAACAGTGTTTGTCAGATGAACATAAAGGCCATGATACAGTCTCTGTTGCAGCAGAATGGACTGAGAAACAGAGGAGATTGGGGGAGGAATCCCAACAGAGAATCCAGAAGGGCCAGGAGGAGATGCAGGAGGTAGGACAGGCTGCGGAGTCGCTCGGACTGCTAGAGGATACTTGCTGAGCTGATACGCTCCGTTGAGAGAAGACGCTCTGAGGGGATGGAGCTGATCAGAGCCAGAGGAAAAAAGCTGGGTTTTATTCAGGCTGCAGTGCGACTGAAGTAGTAGGTGGTTGAGCTGAGGAGGAGAGATGTTGAGCTGGTACAGCTCTCATACACAGGGGATCACATCTATTTCTTCCAGAATTTCCAGCCTCTCTGTGTCCCTCATGGATCTGAGGCCTTACCCAGCATCACTGTCATCCAACAAGTCTCCTTTTGAGGATGTGAAGAAATCAGTGTTGGGAATAAAAAAGCAACTGGAGAATGTATTGGAAGGAGGGAATGGCCATGGCAGCACATTTCCAGTACATTTCCATCTGTTTCTATCTGAGGGGGATACAAAGGTGACTGGCAGTTATGGGGTCCAGTCCTATCCTGACCATCCAGAAAGATTTACCTACTACCAGGTGCTCTGTAGATATGGTCTGTATGTAGCCTTCGACTGGGAGGTAGAGTGGAGTGGGAAAGGGCCTTGTAAATATACTGAACAAAAATAAAAACACAACAGAAACCATCTCTGAAGTTTATCTGCGTGCTCGTCGTCCTCACCAGTGTCTTGACCTGGCTGCAGTTTGCCATCGTAACCGACTTCAGTGGTCAAATAATGCTAACCTTCGATGGTCACTGGCAAGCGGTTTGCTGATGTCATCGTTGTGAACAGAGTGCACCATGGTGGAGGTGGGGTTATGGTACGGACAGGCATAAGGTACGGACAACGAACACCATTGCATTTTATCGATGGCAATTTGAACGCACTTTGTCTTGCCATTCCTCCCCCGCCATCACCTCAAGTTTCAGCATGATAATGCACGGTCTCATGTCTCAAGGATCTGTACACAATCCCTGGAAGCTGAAAATGTCCCAGTTCCTCCAGGGCCTGCATACTCACCAGACATGTCACCAATTGAGCATGTTTGGGATGCGCTGGATCGGCATGTACGACAGCATGTTCCAGTTTCCGCAATATCAAGCAACTTCACACAGCCATTGAAGAGGAGTGGGACACCATTCCACAGGCCACAATCAACAGCCTGATCAACTCTATGTGAAGGAGATGTGTCGCGCTGCATGAAACAGATGGTGGTCACAGCAGATACTGACTGGTTTTGTGATCCACGCCCCTACCTTTTAAAAAATATATCTGTGACCAACAGATGCGTATCTGTATTCCCAATTATGTGAAATCCATAAATTAGGCCTAAATGAATTTATTTCAATTGACTGATTTCCTTATATGAACTGTAACATAAATTGTTGCATGTTGCATCTATAATTTTGTTCAGTGTAGTTTATTCAGTGCAGTTATTGCCTTTCTCGCTCTAGGTAACTATATTTTTGCTTTTGATACTTATATCGTGTTGTAAGTGCTGTAAATAATGATTTAAGATTATTATACTTTGGCACAGCAGGGTCTCCTTCGGTCTTCCTTGTCGAGTGTGCTTTGAAACCTTCACCTTGTGGTGTGTGCCTGTACTGGAGCATGCCGGAGTACACTGTGTTCTCATGTTGGCTTTCACAGCCGGGTCAGAGAGGTGAACTGAGACACTGACACCAGATGCTCACACACACACACACACACACACACATATATATATATATATATATATATATATATATATACACACACACACACACACACACACACACACACACACACACACACACACACACACACACACAACCTTGCAGCTTTACCCCCAGCTCCCCAGAAGTGCTGTCCACCTCGCTCAATTAGCTTGCCCCCCTGACTGTCCCTCGCCAGGGCAAAGCTCAGTCCGAGCCCTGATGGGGAGGAAAGAAAGGACACAATCCATGTCCTCCGGTATAAACACAAATATAGAAATGTCAGGAGCCGAGGGACGCACTTTATCCAGTGCCCTATACCACCAGGCTGGCCACACTCCTATCCTGCTCCAGCACCCTGCTTCACTCTGCGGAGTTGGCGCGAAGTGCACTCCACTTGGAATAAGCCTACAGTCCCGGACAAATTAGAATGCATCGCCACTCATTGGCCATTAAAACCACAATGACAACACCGCGACAGATGAGTTTGCAATCTGTCAAGACGGCCAGCTGTTGTACCCCCTGAGGGACGTCCCCAAAAATTCCTAGCCTCGACAAAAGGACAAAGGTCGCCGAGGGACTTGATTTTTAATTAACGGACTGCCATTGTCTGAATATTAGCGGAATATATTACGGTGGCCTGGGGATGACAAATGAGACATGGTGGCGATCCAGGTGTCAGGAGCGATGTTACGTGTTGGCGTATGGTTTATGGCGGCTGGGGCACTCTAAGCAGTGAAGAAAGCAATCTCGCTCGAGCAATGCTAGTATTGACTAAGTTTGAGGCGGTTGCGTGTGTGAGGTCTGTTGACGCGCCGTGTGTTTTCTCCCCCTAGACACACTTAATAACAAGCAGTCAGCATGATCACACGCAGCGCCACACATGCATAATGCATAAACGAAATGAATCTGTCTACACTGGCAAGGCTTAAAAGGCACCCGACCCCACCTCTCCTTCCTTCCTTCCCTCCCTCCCCTCTTCCTCTTCTCTCACCCACCATCCCCCTCTCTCACCTTTTTATTTGGTTGCTCTTCCGCAAGGTTGGACCGTGTGATCAGGCTAATAATGCAGCTGTTTTTCCATTTCAATTATGGGCTGCTTTGAAGTGCTAGATTTCACCCAGGGGAGAAATGGGCCAGATAATATCGTTTGTCAATCACCTGGCTCTACTCTTCTCTCTCAGCCTCGGTCTCGCTCACCCTGCCTGCCCTGAGCACAGCAGCAGCCTCCCTCAGTCTCTCTGCTGCAGGTCTCCTCCAGAGGTTTGGCCAGAGGTAAAAGCCTAGCATAGTATTCAGTATCGCATTGTCCTTGGATATTTTCCATTTGACAGTGTGGTTAACCATAACCGTATTGCCAGCCTTTAAAGCGGGGAAAGAAAATGGGACACCTTCGTTTCACACTGTTGACACACAACCCCTAAAGGGACAGTTGATGAACTGAAAAGAGGGGAGTGAATAAGGGAGAATGAGAGAACATAGATACACACTTAACGTGATTGAACGTTTAACTCATAGTCGTGCCACTCATTGTGATGCTAATAAGTATGACGGTACCTCATGACTTCCCACAACCAGTTATGGGTCAATGGCTGCTTTCAATCCAGCCCCTCCGTCACGACCATGACCGAGAAGGGTCCTCTCCTTGGAGGCGTGCCAAAGTTTAGTTCTCAGACAGACATGCTCTCTGACACGCCGTGCTGCCTGTTCATCTGAGCCGCTGCTCTCCAGCGTGGTGCACTACACCGCCCTTGCTCTCTCTCTCCATCTGGGGGAGATGAGTGCTTTGGCATCTCCAGTGATCTGGGTCAAGGCGCAGCAGGGTGGCCTGCTGGTGACGGCGCTAGTCCCCTCAGCCGGGATGAAGATGGGTGAAGACATGCCCGTCTTTCTGCCTCAGTCACACACGTAGACCAGGCAATGTTCCATCCGATGCGCCATTAGGATACAACGCTACTGAGAACTTTCTGGAAAGTTCTAGAAACAAGCTTAGTTAAATGGAACTTGCGTTGGGCGGGGAAGACCTTACCGCACCCATCAGCAGTGTGTCTGGCCATTTCGTTCCAAAGTGTTTACCGATGCGCAGGGCAAGCTAGTCACGCTTGCTCTTTTAAACTTGTGCATGGGTCTGATAACCAGACGCACGCTATTTCTTCATAACCAGGTGACATCCTAGGAACTTATGGATTAATTCTCGCTGCGTCTAATGTGCAATGCATCCACGTCAGCCCAGAGCAGGGGGAGCTGTCTCATATGCACAATGCAGCAAGCTGTCTGGCTTACTGTTGCTCTCTCTCCCCGAGTCGCTAGGCAGGAGGCTAGCAGCACTTGTCAGCCGGGATCTCTTGCCACACTGATTGGACTGGCTGTCACGTCGGGCTTAATGGGCTCTGACTGCTTGCTCTCCTATCTGAGCCTCCACACGCATCCCAGCAGTCCCGGCTCTGAGGTTTAAAAGCATCGCTGCCTCCCAGCAGTGGATCTGAAACCCTTATTACATAAACCTTGTTTAAGGGACTGCTCGACCCAGGTTCTGACTGCTCTGTTTGAAAACACGCTTTACTGAACGCGGTCCCGTGTGGCCACATGTAAGGGTGTAAGCATGTCCGTGGTTAAGCAATTCTCGTCGCCTTCTCCACTGACGCGAACATGTTTACTCTCAGATGAGTAATCTATTTAATAGTGCCATATTTGCATAAAGCCCATCCCTACCAACTCATATGGGCCTTTCTATGACGTTGATTTCCATCTCCTCGGGAACCCTCAACCGTTGCACATTTGTTGTTGTATTTCAGTACTAGCATATCTTTGCTTAGTAGAAACGCTTATGCTAGTGCTAGAATAGAACATCGTGCAACGACTGGAACAGTTATCAAGATTGGGCTTTAAACTAGACAAGAGGATAGCAACACAGACCTCTGTGGCATATTATCCACAACCAGCCTGTGTGGAACCTTCCAGCAGTGCTCGAATGCGATCCCCCGGTGTGCCACAGAGGTGAGCCGGCCTCAGATCAATGGGCTTGAAGGTCATCGGTTTTATCTTTCTCTTGTGACCAGGGGAAATCTGACAGGGGCCAGCGGTGGCTTGTTAACCGGGTCTCGGCCAGCCAAACAGCAGGGCTTGAGCCGTCAACCCATAGAGCACACTGAGAGGGCTAGCGTCGGATTGGCCTTAGCAATTACGCCAGTGGGAAAAAAAGTGTATTTTCCAGATGTGAAAGGCAGGTTTCTTTCACAGATGTTTGTCACTAAATTACCATTTAGAGCCCTCCTGCTCCCTAAGCTTATTTATGAAGCCTATTTGTCAGGAACCATGGAGTTTATGATGCCGAGCACAGATGAGATTCATTTTCATACACACAGAAAGAGAGAAAAGGAGTAATTGAGTAAGCGATGGACTAAAAGAGAGAGCTGGAGAGATGGTGGGGGGCAGAACAAGGTCTCAGTCATTGTATAATTAACTAGTGACTGTGCCAGGATCGCAGCTTCGATTACTGTCCTTCCCAGACACACAACACAACCCAGCCGTCCTCGGGGCAGCATTTGGCTCGTATTTATTTAACGCATCTTAATCGTGTTTGAGTTGAGCATAATTCCCTGCCTTTATCTTGCGGCTAACACATTGTTCACACACTATAATATCAGCATCGCCTTTTACTGGTGCTGACCTCAATTTACCCTGCTGCTGTAGTACCCAATTCCCCGGGGCATCTGGCCTAAGGCTCTAGCGGCACTTGAGGTTTGCACCCGACTGACTTACCACCAGCTCTGGTTACAGAGTGAGCATGTCGGGGAATGAGGCGATGGGTGTGGAGGTGTTAGCTGCGAGGCAGAGGGCGGTGCTTGACTTGGCAAAATCGGCACTTTTTATTTTGGGGTGGTAAAGGGGTTACCTGCCTGTGTTGCTCGGTGAGGCTGAGTAATGCCTTGTCTTGCCAACAGGCCCCCGAGCTGCAATTAGAAGAGCTCTTCCTCTCTCTTTCTCTTTCTTGATCCTGTCTCCTTTTCTGTCACTGTCTACCCCCCCCCACACACACACACACACTCCAGACAGTTACTCCAAAGGGACTAGCAAGACAGCACAAGTCTCACACACACACACAGCACTCTGATCTTATCTTAATTCCTGCATATTTATTATGTCATCTAGCGTAACATGGTTCATTGGGACTCTGACCTTGTGTGAAAATGTTAGGACGAGTGGGTGGAAGGGTGTGTTAGTGTGTGTGTAGAGAAAGACCGAGATTCCTAAATGTTGTCTTTATGATAAGATTGTGTGGGCGAGGGGTTGTCTTTGAGCCCCTGGTAAATTTAGGTCACCACAAAGTGTTCCTACCATAACCATCCAGTATAAGTATGACGGTAGTGGATCGGTAGCACCACCACCTGCATTCTACTGTACTTTCAGCCGACAAAGGCTGACTCCCAAGCCCCTGAATCGACTGATGAAATAAGTCCTGCACTAAGCAGCTTGAGAAAAATAGCTCCCTCTTTTGAAGTGATGAAGAACGCACACGTGCACACCAATGATGTATAGAAAACCTGGATTGCTGATGCTATGTATTAGCCAGTGAGATGCTTTGAAGCCACCGGTTGGCCATATTGGCACTCCATTGGAATGAATGGAATCCTACAGTATTTCAATTACATGTTTCAAGGACAAAATTACATGTATTTGAGTATTTCTGTTATAGTGGGGACAGTAATATTAGAACTTTACAGAAATTGTATTTTAAGGAATTTTCTTCATATGTTTTCGTTTCTTATTTTTATGTTTAGCTCACATAATATAATTTAAAAGTAAGCATTTTTTTTATTTAACCTTTTATTTAACTAGGCAAGTCAGTTAAGACTTGCCTAGTTCATTCTATAATAGAATAAATGTGGCTAAAACAAATTCTACAATGGTGAGGGAGGTGCCAAGATGGAGGCGCGCCATCTTCAAAACAGCGCCCCCTGTCAGTGATCTAGTGTATATATAAATCCTTGGGGCACACACTCGTGCATGGTCTCATGTGAGCATACACATACATAATATATGCCCACACATCTCACATATATATTGTACGCAGACACACACATTGCCAATATCATTTGACCAATGCACAAGTGTGCACGCACCCAAATCCAACCTCCGACATCCTGTCTTCTCTCCCTTTCTTCGAGTGCAGTGATGACAAGCCAGTGGCACGGATTCAGAGACACCAAGGACTTTGTATCAGAGGGGTAGCTCATCTGAAGAGCGAATTAGAGAGAGGAGACCTACTGTAGCCTTATTTACTGCCATTAGTTGACTAATGACGCCTTTAATTAGTAGTGACATGCGGCGTTAATTTAATCCAACTGTTTACAACTGGCCCTGTCAACGAGATTCCTCCAGACCCAGATTGATGTTGTCATGGTGCTGCACTTTGTTTAATTATTGGGCTGCTTAAATAGTGGTGTGGGAGGGTGGGTTGTTGAGCGACAGAATGCATGTATGTTTCATGTGTGTGCGTGCATGCGAGTACATGTGCATGCTAGTATCTACGCTATTATTATGCTCATATTATTTTCATCTCTTTGGTGTTTGCGCTTGTAATGAAAACATATCAAATGTTTAGTTCCAACCTACCCATAATGCATTGTCATACCTCCCCCTCCTCGTTTCCAATCTCGTTAAAGCATTACAGGTTGTGTGCCAGGCTGGCGGAGACAGTCAAGCCCTTCAACTGTCTGTCGTTGTTTTCTTCCTTAAATGAAATTAATCAGTTGCCCTCTAAACTGTTCTTAGGGTATTGGCCCGATTATATGGCGAAAGCTACTAGCTACACACATCCAATTAGAATTAGCAGTCCTCTCTGAGCAACACTTTACTTAAAGCCTGCAGGTATTGTACAATACTTTTGTACAAACTTGGCATAAACATGTATGAACTGTTATAATGTATTATAAGGCTTTATTAGGCTGTATTCTGATTCTCGGTCTGGGGTTAAGGGCAACATCTACCTAATGTGAGCTGAATTTAATTTTAGCCTGTGTGTTGGTGATGCCAGGCTGTGCCCAGTCCTATTGGGTTGATACAGTTTCTCTTGTTGTTTTTGCCCATGAAGAGGGTGGCAGGGGGGGGTGAAGACCGAATGTGCCCCTGTGGCACCGCTGCTGACAACCGTTTGACATTTGACCTTTTGGCCTGCTGTGACTCCAGTGGCTCTTAAAGGCTCAATATAGCCACTGTAAATCATGAAATCCAACCCTGCTATGACTGGGTCTCTGAGAATTGTCTGAAATATCATTATTTTCCTACTGGAAGAAGGAATTATTGAATTCATGTACTCAGCTGAACACTTAGTGAGACACAAAAGAAGACTCAAGGGTATATTAATATAAAATTGCTCTTTAATCAGATCATTTGGGAAAATTGTACCTCATCCTGGAAATGCTGGAGACCGGCTTTGATTGAAAAGGACCCCCATTCCCCACTTCTAACAAAGAGCTAAAGAGAGAGGGAGGGAGAGGAGAGGGAGATCAAGCCCAAATAAATATGCTTTCTGTTGGAGAACGAGGGAACAGACGAAACGCGTAGTCAGCAGTGCGTTCCTCCACTTCACTTTAACTCCATTACACACAATTGAGTGTCATTTACTTCAGTGCGTTTGTTGCAGGTTGGCATTTATTAAGATGACTCATGTACTGGAGGCAGCTCTGCAGAGTGGTCACTAGCTGGCACAGCCACAAAGTCATGAAATCAGATGTTAAACCTTAACCATACTGCTAACCCTAATGCCTAACCCTAACCTTAAATGAACACCAAAAAGCCCAACCCAAAAAAATGAATTTGTACGATATTGAGTTAGCAGCTGGACCATCTAGCGGAAACCGCTCCGTTCTGCCTCCGGGGCAGGACTCGTGACAATGAACGTCAACTTGCACATTTGTTTTGACTCGCGAGCCTCTCAAACCTGCAAAGGCTGGCCTGCTTGGCAGTCCGTCTTCTGTGGTACACAAGTGATCTACAGAGAGGGCGAATGAGAACGACAGTGTATTTTCCCCGTTCTTTCTCACGCACTCTGTCATACGCATGTGTATAAACACACAGTCTCTCTCTCTCTCACACACACACACACACACACATACAGCAGTCAGAGCCGTCAGGGTGCCGGGGCCTGTTTTATCTGCAGCTCACAGTGGGTAGTGTGAAAATGCCAGGCCGCCAGTCATCCTGGAGGAAGTGCTGCGCTGCAGATTAGAAGCCCAAGCTGCAGCAGCTGAGTGGAATGGGACACCACCACTCATACAGCAAACGTTCTGAAAACCCGAAAATATAATTATCTCTCTCTTTCTCCTCCTTGGCCCTCTCTCTCTCTTTCTCTCTCTCCCCTCCTTGGCCCTCTCGCTCGCTCCTCTGAGGATGTTTTCCAGGTGCGTCTTGTAGATATTTGAATAACACACATGATTATGGTTTATAGATACATTGTGTCCAATAGTCAAAGAGAGGAACTTTGAATATGATTCTGATTGTCTCTGTTGAATGACTGGAACAGCTCGTTAGTCTGTTGAAGATGATCTGCTTTGACACCAATGGAAGTCGTGCCTTTCTTCGTACATGCGAGTGTGTGGTGCACGTGCATCTGTAAAGGGGTTTGTGGGGTCACACAGAATTGTATTTCGTATTTTGTAGGCGAATGTAGCCTAAAGCGAATAAAGGTATAAAACAGTCCTTGTGTTGTGTGTTGCAGGACTCTGCCCAGGACGGAGTGATCACCAGAGACATCCACCGGACGTTCCCCGCTCACGACTACTTCAAAGACACTGATGGAGACGGGCAGGATTCCCTTTACAAGATCTGTAAGGTACAGATGGATGGCACTCTTTTTAAAAATGATTTGTTTGTGGTGGTTTTCTTAGGGTTTGGTAGTGAAGAGGAGACAGGAAAGGTAGAAGAGAGTATGAGTTAGGCCAGTGGGTGGGATACCTGATTTGATGTTTCTGTACCACTAAAGCTATCCAGGATCACTCGACGGAGCAGCTAACAGCTTACCTTGTATGTTAAACTTGGATATAAATAAATAAGTACACAGAACCAGACCTGGGTTCAAATATTATTGAAAATCATTGCAAATACTTTATCTGTGCTTGATTGAGCTTGACTTGCTTAATGGACCAATCGAAAAGTCCCAAAACTGCAAACCCTGTTCATCCAGCACTCCAAGCAGGCTAGATCTTACTCTCAATGAAAGATTTCAAATAGTATTTGAACACAGGTCTGCACAGAACTATAAATTATAAACTGAAACGTACAAGCGAACACAAACCACACAATACTGTGCACACCAAGTTGCCATAGTAAAACATATTGGGATGCACAGATGCAGTAGCTGACTTTGTGACTTGCTTTTAGAGTTCGGAAACAAGCTACACAAATCAAATTTATATTTTTACAAGTCCAGAATGAAGCTACATGTGTCTTGCATGTCGTTTTTTCAGACAACACAGAAGCATGCTGCAGTGGAGCAAATGTTGAGTGTCAGAAAGCCTCATCATCCTCTGTTACCATCTAGGCCAGTTGAGTGCCAGGCTCTCATTTGTATGCAAATACATGTAGATTGCCTCTTGATAAGGTTGGCTACATCTTGAAGAGACACACTTTTGTTTCCCATTTTCTTCCTACAGTGTTTTATTTTAGGTAAGTTCAATGTACCTGTGATGTCCTGGTGAAGGAATTGGGTCAGGGCGAGTATGGAAGAAAGAAAAAAAAAAAACAATCTGCGGGCTAGGAACAGCACCCCCATGTCCCCAAAAATGTAATTCATTACGATCTAAAAGGCTAAAACTGATCCTAGATCAGCACATTTCGTGAATACAGACCCAGAAGTAGAGGAAACAACAGGGCGACAATGTGAACATTAGGTCAAATTCTCCAGCATTCTCCCCATCACGTGATTGGTTGTACTCCAAACGGTCATCATCACACACAACAGCCAATCACAGTTAATCTGTCCCTAAGCAAATGAAATTGGGAGGCGCTTAGCCTGGTGGTTAGAGCGTTGGGCCAGTAACCGAAAGGTTGCTAGATCGAATTCCTGAGCTGGTAAAAATCTGTCGTTCTGCCCCTAAACAAGGCAGTTAACCCACTGTTCCTAGGCCGTCATTGTAAATAAGAATTTGTTCTTAACTGACTTGCCTAGTTAAATAAAGGTTAAATAAATAAAAATAACAAATAAATGGGTCTGACTGACAAATAGGGATGTCGTCTATCACGGACCCCCATCCATCTAGCACTGTACATCCTTCAAGCCACGGCAAAGCGAGCTAAATGGAGACACTCCATCAAACTTTTCTCAGTCCCGAGACAGCCTGGCGAGGTATAGCTCCATTGTGGCAGTTCACTAACTAGGTGAAAAATCTGTTGATGTGCCCTTGAGCTAGGCTCTTAGCTCTAATTGCTCCTGTAAGTCGCTCTGGATAAGATTGTCTGCTAATGACTAAAATGTAAATGTAATTACACTTTCATGTGAATTCTTTGCCAAATAGGAAACCAATTGAATAGGTGAAATGCCCATATTTCATTTTCATATTAAAAGCAATGGAGGGGGATTCAAGATACCCTTGTAAAACTTGTTACTGCAAGCAAGATGCATGGAAATGTCGATTTCAATCCATTTTGGTAAGGTTAGCCGTTAACACCAATAATTATGCCAATAGATGGCATGAACTGTCATGATGACAACTGACGGCAACCCTTTATACACAACGAGCGGTATTCTAACTTTAGATAGGTATGCGTGCTTAACTTCAATTTTCGTGCAAGGTTCCAATTGGCATCAATGAATGCTTATCTCAATTCTGATTCGGGCCCTTTGATGGTACGAATCACAAGCTAGGTAGTTACGTAGCAGCTTATGTATTCCATTATGTCACGCTTAGGACATGGTTATGTAGACCCCTAGGACAGAGGGTTCGAGTGAAGTCAAATGTATTCACTAGCAGGGCAGAAGGGTCTGGTCAAATAGTAGTGCACTATTGTGTAGAATAGGGTGTTATGAATTTGTACTTAGGTTACATCTATTGTCGTCTTTCCCTACAGTAGAGTGATTCCCCAAACTAGATTTTGAGGAGGGTGTTACGCCAACTGCTTACCGACTGCTGTTCTTTTAAGAAGACTTGTGCAGGGAGCCATCTCTCTCTCTCTCTGCCCCCTCCCTCTCTCCCTCTGTTGTTAAATCTGCCCTTTGAAAACAGGGCTTTGCGTAGCTTTCCATCTCTTGATTGGCACAGCCAGATTAAAGTCGCTCAGGCAAAGACAGTCCCGGAAGGGTTTCAGCAAGAAACGAAGGGCCGAGGCAGTCTCCTCAGAAAATATGCTTTCTATGCTGTTCATCTCCCAACTCAACATGTACTATCAGTGTGACAGCTGGTTATACTATATAGTCTAGGCCAGAGATTTTCGAACTGGGTACTGCAGGGTGTTGGATTTTGTATGTCAAAAATAACGATTTTATATTATTATTAATATCGCTAGCTGCAACATAATACCATCTTGGATAACATTTGTATGTCTCTTTCTCTCTGTCCAGTAAGTTAGAGGTAGTTTCACGAGCCAATGCTAACTAGTGTTAGCGCAATGACTGGAAGTCTGAAGGAACAGTTGGCATGCTAGCTGTTCCTGTTCATCTTAACTATCCGGTTAATATGGCTGAAATTACAGTCAATGGAGATAATTATGGGTCTTTTTTCTGTATATAAAATTCTTAGGCGGGCCGTCTGTGTTAGTTTTCGAGATGGAAGAAGTTTCATTATCAACTTAAACCACCAAAACCAGATAGAAAGCATGCAGAAAATATATATTGAACTATATACAGTGCTTACTGAAAGTATTCAGACCCTGTTACTTTTTCCAAATGTTTTACGTTACAGCCTTATTCTAAAATTGATTAAATAAAACATGTTCCTCATCAATCTACACACAATACCCCATAATGACATCACAATACCCCATAATGACATCACAATACCCCATAATGACAAAGCGAAAACAGGTTTTTATAAATGTTTGCAAATGTATTAAAAATAAAAACAGAAGTACCTTATTTACATAAGTATTCAGATCTGTTGCTATGAGTCTCGAAATTGAAGTCAGGTGCGTCCTGTTTCCATTGATCATCCTTGAGATGTTTCTACAACTTGGAGTCCACCTGTGTTAAATTCAATTGATTGGACATGATTTGGAAAGGCGCACACCTGTCTATATAAGGTCCTACAGTTGACAGTGCATGTCAGAGCAAAAACCAAGCCATGAGGTTGAAGGATTTGTCTGTAGAGCTCCAAGACAGGATTGTGTCAGGGCACAGATCTGGGGAAAGGTACCAAAAGATTTCTGCAGCATTGAAGGTCCCCAAGAACACAGTTCCCTCCATTATTCTTAAATGGAAGAAGTTTGGAACCTCCAAGACTCTTCCTAGAGCTGGCTGCCCGGTCAAACTGAGCAATCGGGGGAGAAGGGCCTTGCTCAGGGAGGTGACCAAGAACGCGATAGTCACTCTGACAAAGCTCCAGAGTTCCTCTGTGGAGATGGTAGAACCTTCCAGAAGGACAACCATCTCTGCAGCACTCAACCAATCAGGCCTTTATGGTGGAGTGGCCAGATGGAAGCCACTCCTCAGTAAAAGGCCCATGACAGCCCGCTTGGAGTTTGCCAAAAGGCGCCTTAAGGACTCTCAGACCATGAGAAACAAGATTCTCTGGTCTGATGAAACCAAGATTGAACATCTGGAGGAAACTTGGCACCATCCCTATGGTGAAGCATGGTGCTGGCAGCATCATGCTGTGGTGATATTTTTCAGCGGCTGAGAGACTAATCAGGATAGAGGGAAAGATGAACAAAGCAAAGTACAGAGCGATCCTAGATGAAAACCTGCTCCAGTGCCTTTCGGACCTCAGGCTGGGGCGACGGTTCACCTTCCAACAGGACAACGACCCTAAGCACACAGTCAAGACAACGCAATAGTGGCTTCGGGACAAGTTTCTGAATATCCTTGAGTGGCCCAGCCAGAGCCCGGACTTGAACCCGGTCGAACATCCCTGGAGAGACCTGAAAATAGCTGTGCAGCGACGCTCCCCATCCAACCTGACAGAGCTTTTGAGGATCTGCAGAGAAGAATGGGAGAAACTCCCCAAATACAGGTGTGCCAAGCTTGTAGCGTCATATCCAAGAAGGCTTGAGGCAGTGATCGCTGCCAAAGGTGCTTCAACAGAGTACTGAGTAAAGGGTCTGAGTTCTTGTAAATGTAATATGTATATATTTTTTTATAAATGTGCAAATATTTCAAATAAACTTTTTGCTTTGTCATTTTATTTTATCAATTTTAGAATAAGGGCGTAACATAACAACATTTTGAAAAAGTTAAGGGGGCTGAATACTTCCCAAATGCACTGTATATATATTTTTTAATAATGTCATCTTTGAGAATTAACAATCAAATAAAA
The DNA here is from genome assembly GCA_030435695.1 of Brachymystax lenok tsinlingensis. Classification (NCBI taxonomy): domain Eukaryota; kingdom Metazoa; phylum Chordata; class Actinopteri; order Salmoniformes; family Salmonidae; genus Brachymystax; species Brachymystax lenok. The sequence continues at coordinate 9,838,545 of CM059790.1, forward strand.
TCTAGACAGCCGGGGAGAATCACACAAAAAAACACACAAAAAAGCCATTCAGGGCACATTGATTGTATGTTTGAGCAGAGCACAACATAAACCATGGCAAAATGCATAGAATTGCAGGAAATTAGCTTTAAAACTACTAAATTGTCTCTCAGCTCCATGCCAAACTGTATTGAATTGCTGGAAATTAGCTTCAAAACGGCAACATTTTCTCTCAGCTCAATGGAAAAATGTATATTGCAGAAAAGTAGCTTTGCAACAGCAACATTTTCAACATACAGTACCTTTACCTTTCTGATAGACTACAGTGCTTTCAGAATCTCTTCACACCCCTGGACTTTTTTCACGTTTTGTTGTGTTACAGCCTGAGTTTGAAATTGTCACTGGCCTACACACAATACCCCATAATGTCAAAGTGAAATTATGTTTTCAGAAATGTTTACAAATTAATTAAAAAAGCTGAAATGTCTTGAGTATTCATTGCTGTCAAAGGTTATTCTAACATGTATTGACTCATGGGGTGGATACTATAATCCAGATATATTAGTGTTTATTTTCATATTTTGTTTTACAATTATAATTTTTTTTCCGTACGCTTTGACATTACAGAGTATTTTGTGTAGATCGTTGGCAAAAAATTAAATACGTTTTAATCCCACGTAACACAACAAAATGTGGGAAAAGGTCAAGGGGTGTGAATACCTTTTGGAGGCACAGTATGTTACTTTATACTTCCTCTTCCAATGAACTGTGGGGAGGTCAAAATAATGGCAATGTCTACCAAATCTATTCATTTTAAAATGTTGATTATTTCTATCAGTGTAGTTGAATGGGAGGCAGGTTAAAGAAGGATGGTTAATCATTGAGACAGTTGAGACATGGAGTGTGTATGTGTGCCATTCAGAGGGTGAATGGGCAAGACAAAAGATATGAATGGGCAAGACAAAAGGGTATGGTAGTAGGTACCAGGCGCACCGGTTTGTGTCAAGAACTGCAACGCTGCTGGGTTTTTCACAGTCCCCGTGTGTATGAAAAATGGTCCACCACCCGAAGGACAGCCAGCCAACTTGACACAACATGTTAAGAATTGGAGTCAACATGGGCCAGCATCCCTGTGGAATGCTTTCGACACCTTGTAGAGTCCATGCCCTGACAAATTGAGGCTGTTCTGAGGGCAAAAGGAGGGGGGGTGCAACTCAATATTATTAAGGTGTTCTTAATGTTTTGTATACTCAGTTTTTGTCTAAAAAAGTGAAACTGCAGAGGTTGAGCATGTTGAAAACACAAAAAACAAAAGGAACACCTTAACATGTCAAAAGGACTTTCTCTCTGAAACACTGAAATGCCTGTTGAATGTCAGAGATTTGGGAATTTACAGTAAACATTTAGTGTCACATTTTTACAAATAACATGTTCAGTATGTTACATGCATGCTACACAAACACATGCACGCACACACACACCGTTTCTTGTTCATTGTTTGATATGAAGTACCTATTGCCTAACGCTGTCCCCTCTCCGCTCTGTGTTCCAGGCCTATTCAGTCTACGATGAGGAGATTGGCTACTGTCAGGGACAGTCCTTCCTGGCTGCTGTACTACTACTGCATGTATGTGGGGATCAAATGTCAATACGATGTCTATGGAACCACAGAGATGAGTTGAGACTGACGTCTACCCAAACAAACCAAACAGTTCCAATAAAAATCTACACAGACAATAAAAACAAAAGTGTTGAATTGGCTCTGTGAAAATATTGCACTTATCCTGAGCGCACCTATTAACAGCCTGTATTAGGACTGATAGTGAGAACAATGGACAGGGAATGAATGAAGGAAGGTTTTGGTTGAGCAGAGGGACGAGTGAATAAGTAAACAACAGGCCAGTAAATCTGACAGGAGGATGACTGGAAACAAGAGAGAAGGATGAAGGAGAGACGCCGTGAGAGAGGGAGGTGGGAAGGAGGGGGAGAGTTAGAAAGAGATGGATTGAGAAATGTGGAGAGGGACAAGTGCAGAGAGGATGAGTAATAAAGAAGAAATGGAGGGAGAGGAGGAGAGAAAAGAGATGGGGAGGGGGATCCCTTTGGGAGGCAGGGAAGTGTCAGGAATATTAATGGCTGCGCCTGTCTCAGCCCAGGACACACACACTGTCACCCAGATTAAATACCCACTGCTCTGTGTGGGTGGATGTATTTCTCTCACGCACATTCTCTCTTTTTCTCTCGCTCTCTCACACATTAAAGAGGGGGGTGGACATAATCACACCCCGTGTATTTCACACTGACACTCCCACCTTCTGGCTTTTTTTCAAACCCACCATTATTCTCACCTTGCTTCTTACTCACACACCTCATCCTCCTTTCTGTTTAGGTCCCTCTCTCACTCTCCTCTTTTGCTCCAACCGTCTCCCAACTCTTCCCCAGTGGGACAAAGAATGTTTGGAGGAAACGTCCCTCTTAATCCACAGACAGACAACACTTTCAAGTGACAATAAATTCCACCAAGAATGTATCCTACTTATGTTTGTGGCAGTGCATTGCTTATTGAGAAAAGCCTTAGAGATTAAATGTCGACATTATATATATCTTAACTACAGTACCAGTCAAAAGTTTGGACACACCTACTCATTCCAGGGTTTTTATTTATTTTTACTTTTTTCTACTTTGTAGTAACCTAAAAAGTGTTAAACAATGTGGTAGCCACCCTTTGCCTTGATGACAGCTTTGCACACTCTTGGCATTCTCTCAACCAGCTTCATGAGGTAGTCACCTGGAATGCATTTAAATTAACAGGTGTGCCTTGTTAAAAGTTAATTTGTGAAATTTTGTTCCTTCTTAATGCGTTTGAGCCAATCAGTTGTGTTGTGACAAGGTAGGGGTGGTATACAGAAGATAACCCTATTTGGTAAAAGACCAAGTCCATATTATGACAAGAACAGCTCAAATAAGCAAAGAGAAACGACAGGCCATCATTACTTTAAGACATGAAGGTCAGTCAATCCGGAACATTTCAAGAACTTTGACATTTCTTCAAGTGCAGTCGCAAAAACCATCAAGCGCTATGATGAAACTGGCTCTCATGAGGACCGCCACAGGAAAGGAAGACCCAGAGTTACCTCTGTTGCAGAGGATAAATTCATTAGTTACCAGCCTCAGAAATTGCAGCTCAAATAAATAAGACAAATCTCAACATCAACTGTTCAGAGGAGAGTGCGTGAATCAGGCCTTCATGGTCAAATTGCTGCAAAGAAACCACTACTAAAGGACACCAATAATAAGAAGAGACTTGCTTGGGCCAAGAAACACGAGCAATTGACATTATACCAGTGGAAATCTTTCCTTTGTTCTGATGAGTCCAAATTTCGTCTTTGTGAGACGCAGAGTAGGTGAACAGATGATCTCTGCATGTGTGGTTCCCACCATGAAGCATGGAAGAGGAGGTGTGATGGTGTGGGGGTGCTTTGCTGGTGACACTCATCGATTTATGTAGAATTCAAGGCACACTTAACCAGCATGGCTACCACAGCATTCTGCAGCGATACGCCATCTCATCTGGTTTGCGCTTAGTGGGACTATCATTTGTTTTTCAACAGGACATTGACCCAATGACCCAAAACATACCTCCAGGCTGTGTAAGGGCTATTGAGTGACGGAGTGCTGCATCAGATGACCTGGCTTCCACAATCACCCGACCTCAACCCAATTGAGATGGTTTGGGATGAGTTGGACCGCAGAGTGAAGGAAAAGCAGCCAACAAGTGCTCACCATATGTGGGAACTCCAAGACTGTTGGGAAATAATTCCAGGTGAAGCTGGTTGAGAGAATGCCAAGAGTGTGCAAAGCTGTCAAGGCAAAGGGTGGCTACTTTGAAGAATATCAAATATAACATTTTGATTTGTTTAACACTTTTTTGGTTACTACATGATTTCATATGTGTTATTTCATAGTGTTGATGTCTTCATTATTATTCTACAAAGTTGAAAATAGTAAAAAATTAAGAAAACCCTTGAATGCGTGAATGTGTCCAAACTTTTGACTGGTACTGTATATCCCCTCTTCTTGTTTTACGTTGACATTTCTAAAATCAAATAAGTCAAGGAATAGAAGGAAACAACTTGACTTCCCGTTCTTCACACATCTTCTGTCATCCCTCTTCGTATTCTATCTAACCCTCCTCTGGTTCTGTTTCGTCCTGTGGCTGTAGATGCCTGAGGAGCAGGCGTTCTGTGTGCTGGTGAAGATCATGTATGAGTACGGCCTGAGGGAGCTCTACAAGAAGAACTTTGAGGACCTGCACTGCAAGTTCTACCAGCTAGAACGACTGCTTCAGGTTAGCATTTTTATCTTAGTGTATGTGGTGTAAAGTACTTAAGTAAAAATACTTAAGTAGTTTCATGGGGTATCTGTACTTAAAAAGAAAAAATGTTGGACTACTTTTACTTTTGCTTCCCTACATTCTTAAAGAAAATTAAGTACTTTTTACTCCATACATTTTCCCTGACACCCATGTCAGAGAGTAGGACTGTTCCCCTGGCTATCCGTAAATAAATATAAAAAAAAAACACAAAAATGGTGCTGTCCGGTTTGCTTATTATAAGGAATTTGAAATGATTTATACTTTTACTTTTACTACTTAAGTATATTTGAGCAATTATATTTGCTTTTGATAGTTCAGTATATGTAAAACCAAATACTTTTACTAAAGTACTATTTAACCAGGTGACTTTCACTTTTATTTGAGTAAGGTCCATGCACCTTATTAGGAACACTGACTGACTCTATTCTTGTAAGGGCTTCTATTTGGAGTTTAATTTTGTACGGAAATCCATTTTAGCCTCCTAAGTAGTTTTTTTTCAGCACCAAGCTGCACTGGGTTAGTATTGACAAGCTCCCAAGGCTAAGGAGTATGAGCATTGATCGCTAAGGGTTGGCATACAGATGGATGGAAGCCAGTGTTCACAGCAAAGAGTGTCTGCATCCAACTATCTAGGGCAGGGGTAGGTAACCCTGTAACCTGGAGTGCTGCAGGTACTGCAGCATATTGTTCCAACTAGGCACCACACCTGACTAACTAAGCTAATTGATCAGTTCAGTGATTTGCCTAAATTCAACACACCTGGTCTTCCAGGTCGGTTACATCAAAACGTGAAGTGCCTGCGGCCCTCCAGGACCAAGGTTGCCAACCCCTGATATAGGGAATAGTGTGCCATTTGGGATATACTCATGGTTTCCTCCAACCCTGCTCTTCTTACATTTCCTCATTACGTTTCCACCCAATATTTTCACACTGGGCTGGGTTCTGAAGTGTTATTGGCTTTGTGTTTTGAGTTGATGAAGGAGTGTTTGGTACACGAATGTGCACAATACACACACACACACGCAGAAGCAAACACTTAGCATGATTAGCATGCTAAATGTTTCTGATCGATGATAGATAAGCAAACAAATAGAGTTGCACCGCCACTTATTTGCCCAAACAGAGATCAATTAACCAAATATACAGACAAAGATTCTGTGAAACAAAATCCCATTGATTGATTATCTGACAAGTCACAGTCTTTTGGTCGGGGAGCAGGCCTAGACTACTATGCGAGTGAAGAGCAAAATAATTGACTACTACGCTACATAACATGCTAGCTAAATGTTCTGATCAGTCCTGCTAATAGATTAACAAACTAGACTAATGATGTTGAATACTCACCTCAACTTAGCTAGCTAACATTTTCCCTGTCTAATTGTAACCAAATATCTAAATGGAGATTCAGTGAACACAAAAGTCTGACATTGATTCATCAAGACAAGTCCCCATGCTTGTCTCAAAGCAGCGCCGCGATGGCGCTGTCCCAATCAAAACGGTGCTGAAATGATCATCTCGTTGACCACACATGGCTATTATTGCGAAGCATGTACGGTTAGATGACTTTGGGAGTTTCATTAAGCAACAATTTAAAATATGTCTTAAATTGCGTTAACCTATTATTGCAATGTTTTTGTCATTCCGTGATATTTATTCCCACAGTAATTCTTTATGGATCCATCCAGTTAATTCTTTATGGAGCCATCCAGTTAATTCTTTATGGAGCCATCCAGTTAATTCTTTATGGATCCATCCAGTTAATTCTTTATGGATCCATCCAGTTAATTCTTTATGGATCCATCCAGTTAATTCTTTATGGATCCATCCAGTTCATTCTTTATGGATCCATCCAGTTCATTCTTTATGGATCCATCCAGTTCATTCTTTATGGATCCATCCAGTTCATTCTTTATGGAGCCATCCAGTTAATTCTTTATGGAGCCATCCAGTTAATTCTTTATGGATCCATCCAGTTCATTCTTTATGGATCCATCCAGTTCATTCTTTATGGATCCATCCAGTTAATTCTTTATGGATCCATCCAGTTAATTCTTTATGGATCCATCCAGTTAATTCTTTATGGATCCATCCAGTTCATTCTTTATGGATCCATCCAGTTCATTCTTTATGGATCCATCCAGTTCATTCTTTATGGATCCATCCAGTTCATTCTTTATGGAGCCATCCAGTTAATTCTTTATGGAGCCATCCAGTTAATTCTTTATGGATCCATCCAGTTCATTCTTTATGGATCCATCCAGTTCATTCTTTATGGATCCATCCAGTTCATTCTTTATGGAGCCATCCAGTTCATTCTTTATGGATCCATCCAGTTCATTCTTTATGGAGCCATCGAGTTCATTCTTTATGGATCCATCTAGTTCATTCTTTATGGATCCATCCAGTTCATTCTTTATGGATCCATCGAGTTCATTCTTTATGAATCCGTCCAGTTCATTCTTTATGGATCCGTCCAGTTCATTCTTTATGGATCCGTCCAGTTAATTCTTTATGGGTCCGTCCAGTTCATTCTTTATGGGTCCGTCCAGTTCATTCTTTATGGGTCCGTCCAGTTCATTCTTTATGGGTCCGTCCAGTTCATTCTTTATGGATCCATCCAGTTCATTCTTTATGGATCCATCCAGTTCATTCTTTATGACATATAGTACTGTGAAATGTGTATATTCTTACTTATACCCCCCTTTTGCCCTCAGAACAGCCTCAATTTGTCGGGGCATTTACTCTACAAGGTGTCAAGCATTCCACAGGGATGCTGGCCCATATTGACCACACTGCTTCCAACAGTTTTTTGTGTCAAATTGGCTGGGTGTCCTTTGGGTGGTGGACCATTCTAGATACACGTGGGAAACTGTGCCTGGCACCTACTATCATATCCCATTTAAAAGCGCTTAAGTATTTTGTATTGCCCATTCACCCTCTGAATGGCACATATGCACAATCCATGTCTCAATTGTCTCAAGGCTTAAAAAAATCCTTTAACCTGTCTCCTCCCCTTCGTCTACGCTGATTGAAGTGGATTTAACAAGTGACATCAATAAGGGATCATAGCATTCACCTGGTCAGTCTGTCATGCTCTTAATCTTTTCTATACTCGGTACTGTGAAATGAACTCTCTCCTCCTCTCTCCTTGTCCTCCTATCTCTAGGAGCAGCTCCCAGAGCTGTGGTCCCACTTCCAGGAGCTGAACCTGGAGGCCCACATGTACGCATCTCAGTGGTTCCTCACACTCTTCACTGCCAAGTTCCCCCTCTGCATGGTCTTCCACATCACCGACCTGCTACTGTGCGAGGTAAGAAGTTTGACAACATTGACTCAACACTGAATATCATTTTAGCACTACTCCTCTAACCCCAACACTTACCCAATACTGGTCCTACTCCTTGTTCAAACTTCAACACTGGCTCTTACCTTAACCCTACTGTTAACCCCAACACTGGGCCTCACCCTAACCCTACTCCTAACCCAAGCTGCTGTTGGTAAGCACTAAACTTACCTTATTCTCCCCCTTCCATCGACCACCCTGGGCTTTGAACAACTCTGCACAACTCTGCACAACTCTACACAACTCTTCACTATTCACACGCCTTGTTGTACCTCCTTGAAGCTAATGTCTCCCTTGGAGCAATAATGACCATGAGAAGTGAGAACACCATTCTAGCACGATAAACCCATCAAAGTCCCCAGAGGCCCTTCAAGATGGTCTTCTCTCTGCCTGCTTCTCTTCTCAGCCCTCCTGTAGGCCTGGTACCACAGGAGAGAAGGGACGCTGTGCCTTTCTCTCTCTCTCTCTGTGATTCTCACTTCTTCTCCCTTTTTCATGACCCTCTCTCCTTACCTTTCTCTCTCTCTCTGATTCTCGCTTTTTCCTGTTCTCCTCCTCTCTCCTTTCATCCTTCTCTCTCGGCCCCCGGGCAGAACAATTAATAGTTTCCTTGGCGTTTCTCAGCCATTGAGCCGTGTGATGAGTATCTGCTTTTCTCTCCTCTCTGTCTCCCTCTAATATTTCTCTCTTTCTCTCCATCTCCATACCTCTGTATCTCTTTATTTCTATATATGTTTTTCTCTAAAGTGGTGTCCCTTTCTTATTGTTTTTGGCTTTACCCATGCCTCGATCTGATTTTTTGTTGTTGTCATTGTCACTCCTCTCTCTCTCTCTCTCTCTCTCTCTCTCTCTCTCTCTCTCTCTCTCTCTCTCTCTCTCTCTCTCTTCTCCTTTGATTGTGTGCTCCTGTGTTGTCTTCCCTTTCATTTCTCCACACCTCTCTCTCTCGCTCTCTATGTATCCGTGCCTGTGTGTGGTGCGAGTTGTTTGTTTGTGTGCCTCAAGGTGTGTCTGTGTTGTGTGAGGTGTGTGTGCAAGTGCGCCTGACTGTGTGTTTCTCCTCTACATTAAAACCTCCTCTCACACTTGCTGACTCCAGCTCAGTTTGGCACGCTGCATGTGAGACTGTGTTCTCTCACACACACACACACTCACTCACTCCACACACACAATCACACACCCACTCCTCACACTCACTCACTCCACACACACAATCACCCACTCACTCACACCACACACACACTCACTCAGTCCACACACCACACTCCCTCCCTCTTTCCCCCTCTATCTCTCTCTCTCTGACTCCCTGACACCCCAGCGCCACCTAGAGCCTTTTGAGAAAGAAAGTGAGAGATGGAAGGGGAGGGGAAGAGAGGGAGAAAGAGAGGCCCTTTCCTCGGTTATTTATAGAGCAGGGGAGATATTTTTAGCCCAGTGTTGCCATGTGAACGGGGTGTCGGAGCGATGGAGACAGGTGTTCCCATGCGGAGCTGACTTCAGCATCCACGCTCTCTCACCCTCTCTCATCCTCTCTCTCCCTCTCTCTCTTGCACTCTGTTTCGCTTGCTCTGCCTCACTCCTCTTTTTCGCTAGCTCTCTCCCTCTTTCTCGCTCTCTGTCACACTCTTGCTTTCTCTTTCTGTATTTCTCTCTCTGTTTGTCTAGGACCCTTGTCCCTTACTCCTTCTTACAGTTTCTCTCGCTCCCCTCTCTTGCTCCCCCCGCTCTCTCCCCCCTCTCGCGCTCTCTCTGTCTCTGTGTGTGTCATTCATTCATTCGTCCATCTGCCTGTCACTCTGTGGCCATGATGCAGCCCCACCTGTCTGTGAGAGGGACTGTCTTGTTTCACTTCAAGACGATTATGTCCCTCGGTACCGGCGGTCGGGGGTGCCTTTGCATCCTCAGCGTTGGGCGTTTCCATGAACATAAGTGTAATGTCACCATAACGTTTCCTCTTTATCGCCAGAGGACAGTCTATTTGCCAGCGTGCAGACATACAGACTATATAATGTCACGAATGAACGTACACCGTCAGATAGATGGGTCGATAGCAACGCATGCATTCCACTGGCACAAGTATCATTACGTCATTGTTTTTCACTGTGTTTTTTCGTAGCTCTTAACACGAAAGCCGCACGGCAGTTGCATAAGTCTTTATTAGAAAGAGTCTTTCGTTTTGAAGATCATTTGAACCTTTTTTAAGCCTATAACAAGAAAACCTTAACATTTGCCACGTGGTTTATTGACATGACGTTTAAAGGGTAAAGCCGTCGACACGAAGACACTTGATCCATGCCTTTTCTAACACCAGTGTGTGACAGATGTGTTTAGGTGACGGCCCGAGCTCTTTCTCTCGCTCTGGGTGTGTGTGTGTAGAGAATATGTCCTGTGACAATCAACAATATAATCATCATCATCTTCTTCTCTTCCCCAGGGCCTGAACATCATCTTCAACGTGGCGCTGGCCCTTCTCAAGGTGTGATTGACTTCCTTTACTTTGATTCATTTACTGGGGTTCCAGTCAATTCCTTCCATTTTTAAAATGACAGACAAATCCTGTAATGGTATTAGACGAAGCACACACAACTCCGAGACCGAGACCTGGGCCTGTATTCACAAAGAGTCTCTGGAGTCTGGCTTTTGAGTCAGGGCACTGAGCAAAGTTTAGGTCTTGTGAGCGGAAACTCGAACGTTGTGAGAATTTTGTGCAACCTCCGGCACACGTTTACAGTACCCTTACAGTTTTAGACAGTAGCCAATAGGCTATTTGAGAATAATTTAGGCCTACCAACAAAACCAATGGAGCAAATCCCATAACATTCACATGGAAATAGCTTTTGATTTCTATGATATAGCCTACAGTAGCCTATATGTGGTGTTCAATGCAGGCCTACATAGCATGAGACTTTTAAATAGTTTTTACATTATGAAGGGCTTGACATGAATTCATTATTTTTTTACTTGGTCTGTAACACCATGGGTCAAATAGGTGACTGTAAATTGCATTGTATTCTGTTGAATGATGCAAGAAACCACTTTACTAAATACAATAATTACCATACAGAGAATTAGACGATGTTATCTACCCCTCTGCCCATTGGCTTATTTGCATATTCACGCCTGTTTCAGTATTCAACACTGTCCCTTTAATTAAGACAAGCTTTTTACCTGACTGGCTTTTCAAAGACAGATTGAAATGTTGCCTACACGTTTTGTGCTCTTGTAGAAAGCAGTAACTCCCCATTGCTAACCTATATTTATCTATAACTGGGCTAATAACACGCTAACTAGCAAAGAATATCAACAAATGTGCAGAGCGCTCTGATCTGATTGAAAGACCGCACGAGGGCTACCCCCAGAATTCTACTCCATTGCGGTCTGTCTCTGCCTACAACAAAATCACAGACTCAATCTTGCAAAGTTGCATTTGTTTTGTTGCATTGAAAATGGGTTGATATGATCTTGATTCGATCACAGAAAAAAACGTTGATCTATATGGTGCAAACTAATGGTGCGAACTCAGTGAAGTTCAATCTCTTGCGTCTCTGCGCAGCATGGCATTACTTCTGCGCGGCAGTCCTGTAGGAAGTGTGCGACTGCGCACGTGAGCAGCTGTTTGCGACCCTTTGACTTGGCAGCGCGACACCAATTTTTTATTGGGCGCTAGGTTCCCAGTGAAAAGAATGTAGCTGGTCACAAATATGTTTCACAGTTAGCTTTTTTTATATAATCAAGATGTATTCGAACAGCATTGGGTATGCTGACCAGGTATTCAAAAAAGTTTAGTCCGAAGTCTTGGTTGAATCTTTGTGATGCACAATTTAGCCATCATGCGCTATTTGAATGAACAGTTCTCAAGGCTTTCCCCAAAAACCTTCACAATTAAATGTTGACTGCAAAGTAGGCCCACCTGGCAGAATGAAATCAAGATGATTTGTAGCAATTGTGGGGCATTAATTTTGCCATCACATGTAGCTTACATTGTACAGTACAAAAACACTGCTAGCCAAACAACAGTCTCTTGCTAGGCGCACAATTGAATTAAAGGGCAGTGGCACCCTTTTTTATGTTTATTGTTCCCAGACCTCTTGATTTGGTTTAAGCGTTGTTGTGGCCCTACAACTGGCTGTTCAAAATCGCTAACAAAAATACCCTTTTTGAGATTGCGTTCTTCTCCCCTACAAACAATCAATAATAAGATTTTGGCTAGGTAAAATGTAATTATTTGTATATGGAGGGTAGGTCATTATAGACTACTTGCTCAGCCCACAAATTTAAAGATAACATGTAAATGATGCACGCATCATCCGCTTTCAAAGGCCACTATTATTTACATTCAGGCAAGTAGCTTTCAGTTGGCACTGGAGCAATGTGCCACTGGTGTGTATGTGTGTGTATATACAGTGGGGCAAAAAAGTATTTAGTCAGCCACCAATTGTGCAAGTTCTCTCACTTAAAAAGATGAGAGGCCTGTAATTTTCATCATAGGTACACTTCAACTATGACAGACAAAATGAGGGAAAAAATCCAGAAAATCACATTGTAGGATTTTTAATGAATTTATTTGCAAATTATGGTGGAAAATAAGTATTTGGTCACATACAAACAAGCAAGATTTCTGGCTCTCACAGACCTGTAACTTCTTCTTTAAGAGGCTCCTCTGTCCTCCACTCGTTACCTGTATTAATGGCACCTGTTTGAACTTGTTATCAGTATAAAAGACACCTGTCCACAACCTCAAACAGTCACACTCCAAACTCCACTATGGCCAAGACCAAAAAGCTGTCAAAGGTCACCAGAAACAAAATTGTAGACCTGCACCAGGTTGGGAAGACTGAATCTGCAATAGGTAAGCAGCTTGGTTTGAAGAAATCAACTGTGGGAGCAATTATTAGGAAATGGAAGACATACAAGACCACTGATAATCTTCCTCGATCTGGGGCTCCACGCAAGATCTCACCCGTGGGGTCAAAATGATCACAAGAACGGTGAGCAAAAATCCCAGAACCACACGGGGGACCTAGTGAATGACCTGCAGAGAGCTGGGACCAAAGTAACAAAGCCTACCATCAGTAACACACTCGCCGCCAGGGACTCAAATCCTGCAGTGCCAGACGTGTCCCCCTGCTTAAGCCAGTACATGTTCAGGCCCGTCTGAAGTTTGCTAGAGAGCATTTGGATGATCCAGATGAGGATTGGGAGAATGTCATATGGTCAGATGAAACCAAAATAGAACTTTTTGGTAAAAACTCAACTCGTCGTGTTTGGAGGACAAAGAATGCTGAGTTGCATCCAAAGAACACCATACCTACTGTGAAGCATGGGGGTGGAAACATCATGCTTTGGGGCTGTTTTTCTGCAAAGGGACCAGGACGACTGATCCGTGTAAAGGAAAGAATGAATGGGGCCATGTATCGTGAGATTTTGAGTGAAAACCTCCTTCCATCAGCAAGGGCATTGAAGATGAAAGCGTGGCTGGGTCTTTCAGCATGACAATGATCCCAAACACACCGCCCGGGCAACAAAGGAGTGGCTTCGTAAGAAGCATTTCAAGGTCCTGGAGAGGCCTAGCCAGTCTCCAGATCTCAACCCCATAGAAAATCTTTGGAGGGAGTTGAAAGTCCGTGTTGCCCAGCGACAGCCCCAAAACATCACTGCTCTAGAGGAGATCTGCATGGAGGAATGGGCCAAAATACCAGCAACAGTGTGTGAAAACCTTGTGAAGACTTACAGAAAACGTTTGACCTCTGTTTTGACAACAAAGGGTATATAACAAAGTATTGAGATAAACTTTTGTTATTGACCAAATACTTATTTTCCACCATAATTTGCAAATAAATAAATAAAAAATCCTACAATGTGATTTTCTGGATTTCTTTTTCTCATTTCGTCTGTCATAGTTGAAGTGTACCTATGATGAAAATTACAGGCCTCTCTCATATTTTTAAGTTGGAGAACTTGCACAATTGGTGGCTGACTAAATACTTTTTTGCCCCACTGTATATATATGTGTTATAGGACACAGGTCAGGTCATTATCGATGCGATCAAATTATGTAATACACTGCTGCTACTGTTTATTATCTATCCTGTTGCCTAGTCACTCTATCCCTACTTATATATCTACACATGTCTACCTCAATTAACTCGTACCCCTGCACTTTTACACGGTACTGGTACCCCCTGTATATAGCCAACGTATCGTTACTCATTGTGGATTTGTTCCTCGTTATTATTCCTCTATTTTTCTCTCTGCGTTGTTGGGAAGGGCCAGTGCGTAAGCATTTCAAAGTGAATCTACACCTGTTTACGAAGCATGTGAAAAATATAATTTTATAACTGATATAAGATCAGTTTTGCCTTTTAGATCACAATGAATAAGATTATATGGACAGGGGGACCTGATCCTAGATCAGCACTCTGAGAAGATTTTTGACCTCCAAGATTGTTACAGTGCTAAGGTTCATATGGGGCGGCCGGTAGCCTAGTGGTTAGAGCGTTGGGCCAGTAACCGAAAGGGTGCTAGATCGAATCCCCGAGCTGTTCCTAGGCCGTCATTGTAAATAAGAATTTGTTCTTAACTAACTTGCCTAGTTAAACGAAGATAGAAGTTGCTCTTAACTACAGACCTAGGATCAGTTCACCCAGCCCCAAATCCTAACTAATTGGTAGAACATACTCATACTCACTCTCTTATTAACCTTTTCACTGAAACACTTATTTGCAATGTTGAGTAATACAGAGTAAATGCATGGGAAGAGTGTCTGCAATGTCAGTCAGTATATGATGTAATTGGCTAGTATATGGAGGAATGTGGTGTGAGAAAGTGGAATAGTTTGCATATGTCTCCCTCTGTAGTCCATAGAGTGTACTGCAGGGGGAGATGAGACATACAGTGCATTCGGGAAAATATTCAGACCCCTGGACTTTTTCCACATTCTGTTACGTTACAGCCTTATTCTAAAATTGATTAAATACACACAATATCCCATAATGACAAAGCAAAAACAGGTTTTTAGAAATCCATTGATCATCCTTAATGTTTCTACAACTTGATTGGAGTCCACCTGTGGTAAATTCAATTGATTGGACATGATTTGGAAAGGCACACACCTGTCTAAGGTCCCACATTTGACATTTTTTTTGCATTGTTTGTAACTTATTTTGTACGTAATGTTGCTGTCTCTTTTGACCAAAAAGAGCTTCTGGATATCAGAACAGCGATTACTCACCTCGTACTGGACGACTATTTTCCAAGCCCAAATCCCCATCATTTGCTTGAAGAACAGATGGAAATACAGGGGGCGGAGATCGGAGTGCCTTGTGAGAATTTGTCGGCGAGTGGGTAACCCGCCTCTACCATCCGCTCTATTGGCCAATGTGCAATCACTGGAGAATAAACTGGATTATCTCCTTTCAAGACTATCCTACCAACGGGACATTAAAAACTGTAATATCTTGTATTTCACCAAGTCGTGGCTGAACGACGACAGGAATAATATACAGTTGGCTGGGTTTTCCGTGCATCGGCAGGACAGAACAGCTATGTCTGGAAGACGAGGGGTGTGTGTCTATTTGTCAATAACAGCTGGTGCACGATGTCTAATATTAAGTCTTGTGGTATTGCTCGCCTGAGGTAGAGTACCTCATAATAAGCTGTAGACCACACTATCTACCAAGATAGTTTTTATCTATATTTTTAATAGCCGTATATTTACCACCAGGGAACAACACGTCTGCAAGCACGACTCCAACACCATCATTACGTTTCCTGACGACACAACAGTGGTAGGCCTGATCACCGACAACGATGAGACAGGCTATAGTGAGGAGGTCGGACCTGGCAGTGTGGTGCCAGGACAACAATCTCTCCCTCAACGTGATCAAGACGACGGAGCTGATCGTGAACTACAGGAAAAAGGGGTCCGAACACGCCCCCATTCACATGGACGGGGCTGTAGTGGAGCGGGGCGAGAGTTTAAATTTCCTTGGTGTCCACATCACCAACAAACTGTCATGGTCCAAGCACACCAAGACAGTCGTGAAGAGGGCACGACAACACAATTAATCACCCGGACTATTTACGTTGACCCGCCCCATTCGTTTTTTTACACTGGTGCTACCTGCTGTTTATTACCTATGCATATCCACTTCACCCCTCGACTAACCTGTATCCCTGCACAGTTTATTTGGTCAATATTTTCTTAACTCGGTCTTGAACTGAACTGTTGGTGAAGGGCTTGTCGGTAAGCATTTCACGGTAAGGTCTACACCTGTTGTATTCGGCGCATGTGACTAAGTTTGATTTGATTTTGAAACAAGCTACATGGGGTCAATACAATAATAAGTTATCTAATGATTGTTTCTTTGCAACAGCATCTGCATAGCTGAGATGGTTGTATGCCCCATATATACAGCATAACATCCTGTTGGTGGCAAGAGTTTTGTATAATAATTTCAATTGAAAAACGTAAGGTGTTGAATCAACCGTGTCGTGTGTCAGTTCATAGACTATGTGCCATGGAATCGGACTCGAAAAATCTCTTCCCAGCTATTTTGGAACCTGAATGGCGCAGCTGTCAAAAAGATGTGTCATCAAAAGAAATTGGTATATTTTTCTATTTATGCTAGTTTTTCAGTCTGGTTTTTAATATAGGGCAAAGAAACAAATCCCCTACTCTCTCCCCCTTTCACTACTCCATTTCTGTGGTATTGCTGCAATCAGTTGGTCGTAACTTTGAGTAGAGCAAACAGTTCCGTACATTTTTGATGGCTGCATGTGTGACAACTCCACCATTCCTATTCGTAATGTCGTTAATCAAGATAATACCATTTTCAACAACAAAAAATATCCAAACAATATTTGTAGTTTTCCAGTGCAAAACCATGTAAAACATTTCCTGTCGCATGCTCTGAATAAAAGTGTTTTCTGAAGCTTAGATAATATTATGAATATAGAATCAATCTCATTACATTTTACGAACAATGAATTATATAAAAAAAAAATGTTTACATTTTGTTCATCTTCAACTATAGTGGCGAAATACGATGAAACAACAAATCAGGATATAGAATGATGCGCTTAATCGGCTAAATACTATATTGTTAGCAGATCCGTTTATGATTGTATCAGTCTACTTGTTTTGATGCCACCACGAGTGTTGGGATAGGAATGGCATTGCTGAGCTATCCGTGTCATGCCGGGATCTTAAGGAGGTCACATTGATTTCAATTGGCAATATTTCACTGAGATTTAGGCCAAGTTGATGCTGCATAATGTTGTTCTAGAATCAAGGAGCATATAGGGGTGCATGGGGCTGCGTTTCTCCTTTTGATTCAACACCGTAGTGCAAGGGCATCGCAAAGAACCTTCTCCCCTGTGTATCAGAGTACTGCAGATGCTGTGCTATTTATGACAAATGCAGGTTGCTTTTATGTTGACATCAAAAAATGACACTCAATTGGTTGGACATTGTTCCGTTTTATAAGATGGACTATGTAAATGATTCTGGAATGTACAAAGGTCTCTATTTGAAAACCTTGCAATTAAACCTGCAGATGAAGCTAGAGTGGCTTGTTTGTATTAGATTTCTTTGCTTGTCATGATTGCACTGCGAATGTGACTTTCCCATCTGATTGCGTTGAATCACTCAGAGGGGAAATGGGTTTCAGCGAGGATAACAGTCAGGTCCACAGAAACCTACTGTATCCTTCTCTTCACACTGCATCACACCCTCGGGTGGAAAGGGAAATGAAGAGAGGGAGTGATGGAGAGGTGGATGTCTTTGCTATTAATGAGAGCAATAAAAGAGAGAGCGAGGGAGAGAGTGATAAAGAGGAAAAGACATCAGAAGAGAGAGCGGGAGAGAGTGATAAAGAGGAAAAGACATCAGGAGAGAGAGCGGGAGAGAGTGATAAAGAGGAAAAGACATCAGAAGAGAGAGCGGGAGAGAGTGATAAAGAGGAAAAGACATCAGGAGAGAGAGAGGGAGAGAGTGATAAAGAGGAAAAGACATCAGGAGAGAGAGAGGGAGAGAGTGATAAAGAGGAAAAGACATCAGAAGAGAGAGAGGGAGAGAGTGATAAAGAGGAAAAGACATCAGGAGAGAGAGAGGGAGAGAGTGATAAAGAGGAAAAGACATCAGAAGAGAGAGGGAGAGAGTGATAGAGGAAAAGACATCAGAAGAGGGAGAGGGAGATGAAAGAGAAAGTCCTTTGTAGGAAGAAACCATGTATGATGTGAACTAGCAGCTACTGGGAGGGCTATGGTCATAGCTCCTTCTGTTTGAGCTGATACACTGTCTCTACACAGTGTCTCCTCTGGGATGATACCCCTAATACAGTCTGTTGTTAGATTTTACAAAGCCTCCGGCAACAACAGAGTAGTGCTTTCATGCCAATAGGGTTTGTGTCTGTGTGTGTGAGAGATTGTATATGAAAAAGGGAGATGCCATGAGGATGGCGATACAAGTGTATATTTGAGGGAGTGGGTAGAGTAAAAGGGTTCCACTGCCTCTTTTCTATTGGTCAGGTATGACGGCATTCTCCCCTGAGCCCCCTCTCTCCCTCCCACCCTCTGTGCACTTGCCCTCCCCTGCCTGTCTGCCGTAGTCCATTTGGAGAGCACAGCAGCGGCAGTAGCATCTGTTAGCGGTTAGCCATTAACAGCAGTGCCGAAAAGGGGGGAGGCCCCGTTACATTTGTTTTCAGCGATGTCTACCACGAACACATCAACCCACGGATCCCTCTCTCACTCCCCTTCCCTCCCCCCTCCTCCTGTCCTCCTTCCCTCTCTCCTCCCCCTCGTCTTCTAGCATCTCTCCGCCTCAGTGTTTCAGTCACATGCTCCCTGTCTCTCTCCCTCCGTGTTTTGCGCGCATGCTTAGCCAACCGCCCGCCCGCCCAGCCCCAGACCAGACTCCTGCATTGGAGCAGCACGAGCAGCAGGGTTAGCCATTAGCTGTTAGCACCGCAGGCCTTTTAGGTGGCGAGTGCTATAGGAGAGAAAAGGGAGGAGGGAGCACTAGCGTGGTTTGCTTCTCCACCTGCCTCGCCTATCCGTGACCTGACCTGTGGCTCCAGGGGTCCCCTGCGCTCCTGTTTGCCAGAGGCTTTGGACCAGCATTGTTAGACACAGCAAATGGACCCTCCTGTTCTGCAAAGGACCTGGAAGGAAACCTTTACTTTGACCGGAAGGTATTCTACCCTGGTTGTGTTTTGTTAGGAAAGTCTACTCTGCTGGAGTTCTTAGGTGAAAGAGTCTTTTTTTGAAGCCTTGCTGTTTCTGCGAACAGAGGCCAGGGACTGTTTCAGTGCTCCTCTGTGGAAGTGAAGGATTTATTGAAGAAGAGAGACCCACACAGGCTTGTGTGCCCAGTGTCCTGCTTAAGCTCACTGCCAGAGCCATCCTCTCTCCTCTGCCTCTCCCTGATCTAATGCGATCTCCAGCACCATGTCTGTTTCCTCTCTGACTCTTGAGTCACCATGAGGACCGTTCAGCTATGCACAAACGCGGCTCCAATACGTCACATTCGGGACGGAAGCAGCTTCTGCCTAAGGCTGTGTGACTGATAGAAACACACTTAAACATAACAAGATTTAGTCTCTTCCTCCCCTCAGCTTCCGAAGTGTTTTACATCAGAAAGGACCGCTCGGGTGTAAAGGGACAACATCATTTGGAAGGGATTTTTATAGATGGATTTTATTTTTGAGGATAACTCCAATCCGTCTATTTTGCCTGCTGTGGCCTGTATGTATTTATCTTTTCCCCAGGACTGGTGATATAAAAGTACCCTGTTTTCTTTGATTTCTTTTCTCATTGATGCGAAGTCCTGGGCATAGGGGCTTGGCTGTGAGAGAGGGATTCTCTCTCTTTGAAGGAGGAGAGTGGAGGATAATAAGTGGAAGACTCATCACCTGTCGTCTGTTTAAACCGCCTAACCGCGTGTCGTCTGTTTTGCTGCTAGGCAACGGCATGCTCATTTTAGAAATGTTGAAAAAAGCAGTGTGAAACAGGATCAGTATCTTTTCAGAACCGTGACTGTAATTTTTCTTTGGCTATATCACAGTGATAGCACCCCATATCTACGCTATGCTGGATGCTCTGGTCAGTTGTGAGGTCGGGACTATAGTGTTATCAGGCCTAGGGGCTATGTCGGCTCTCTGACAGTGTGCTTACTGAATGGACATGATGAACCAAACTAACTTACCGATTCTCTATGCTGCTCAAACCCGCTGGATCCTCTCTACCTATGAAAATAATTATGTTTATGGTCTATTTTTGCTGAGTTTGTATTATTATTATTGGGGATGACAGCTCCCATCCAACACCTCGCTGTGTTGTGTGTGTCCCAGCCCGGAACTATCGACCTGTTCTTTTCCCCTAAAGATCACCGCTGTCGTTTGTAAAGACCATTTTGTAAAGTTTGCATTGCTAAACAGCCAAAGAAAAACACCTCTGCTGGACCCTGACCTCAAGTGTTTGCCTGGGTTGACTGACCCTGCTACGAACTTGTCCCGGCTACGTCCAAGCTTTCGGACTGCACGCTGGAGTCGCCCTGCACCCTGGCCACCCTGGCCCCAGAGCGGGATCCTCCCTCCCCCTCTCGCTCGCCGCCCTCCTCTCCCTCCATTTCCCCCACCACCCCACCCTCGGTGATGACGCCTGCGGTGCGGAAGGGCAGCTGGGGGGCAGAGGAAGGGGGTTCAGCGGAGGAGAAGGCTGGGGAGACGGACTCTGTCTGTAAGGTGATGGGGCTCCTGGGGATGGGCCACCGCCTCTTCGTTCCCCGACTACTGGCGGTGAGACTGGGACAGGGACTGAGACAGGATAGGTGGGCGGTGGGCAATCTTGCCTTGCGAGGGCTACTGAAGGCGTTAGCCTTCTCCTCAGTGCAGTTACGTTTCTAAATACTTTCGTAATGTGTTTATATTGTTGAATAGCTTGGGCTGTTAATGTTGAATTTTCTGTGAGTCTAATTTTGGGTCATCATTATGACAATGCATCGGAATGCCAACGGGTGGCGCTAGTACAGTTATTGCCATGGTAGTCAACCTGTTCTAACTCTCAGTTGGCATGTGACACTAACAGATAAGTTGGATCAAAGTACTATTATTGCAAAATACAACTATTACAGGCAAAGTTTGACATTAAAGTGTCATGTTTTCAGACTTTTTGGTGTCAAGGGAGCTAAAATGCTGTGTCCATGCGTTCTGTAACAGCCTTGCTAATATGAGCACCCTGGTTGAGATTTACTAAGCACTTGTTCTGGGTGCAAAACAAAAAATGCTGCAACATCATACTATACCGTAATATCTTATTCCTTCCTCAAGGCTCCCGAGTGGCGCAGCGGTCTGAGGCACTGCATTTCAGTGCTAGACGCGCCACTACAGACTCTGGTTCGATTCCAGGCTGTATCTCAACCGGCCGTGATTGGGAGTCCCATAGGGCGGCGCACAATTGGCCCAGTGTCGTCTGGGTTAGGGTTTGGCCGGGGTAGGCCGTCATTGTCATTAAAGCATTTGTTCTTAACTGACTTGCCTAGTTAAATAAAAATTAAAAGCCTTTGCTTGACCTTTTCAATACCCTCTATAATAAACGGGTGCAAAGTTTGGGCCAAACACAAAGCAAATTTAAATAATGGATACTATATATACCTTATTCTATTGGCTGTGCTTCTCTTCTTGTCTTTTCCCCACAGACGTCTAAGGAAGACTTGCTCCAGGCTGACTTCGAGGGAGCACTGAAGTTCTTCAGGGTCCAGCTGCCGAAGCGCTACCGGGCTGCAGAGAACGCTCGCAGGCTCATGGAACAGGCCTGTAACATCAAGGTAGGAACAATTATTCGGTTTCCCTGCAATGCACACACCGCACCGACCACTGGTCCAAAATTGAGCTCTGCTCAGAAGCTTATGCGTCCGACTGGGCGAAATCTGGTTTTATTTTCATAGATGGGGAATTGTTCAGCCTAGTTGACTACTCCAGGTTTGCCATCAAAGCCGAACGGATGATGATGATGATGATGATGATGATGATTGATTCCTTGTGAACTTTTTTCCTTTATTGGTCTCTCAATATCTTCTGTATCACAGGGCACACCACATCCGCAGCCTGTCTGTGTGTGTTGGTTAATGTAAGCTGTACCTACATCCTCCCACACGGAGAATATAATGAGGTGTGTGGTATTTGGGGAATGTGCTGAGGTCAGGAGGAGGCCCCAGCCTGCCTGCACACAGAGATGACAGGCTCTGACACCCACACACAAAACACACATGCATATTGACGCCACACACACACCTACATTCACATTCCTTCACACTCTTCACATACACTGCTGCTACTCTCTGTTTATTATCTATGCATAGTCACTGTACCGGTACCGGTACCCCCTGTATATAGCCTCGTTATTGTTATTTTGTGTTACTATTTTTCCTTCTGTTTATTTGGCAAATGTTTCTTACTTTTTTTAAACTCCGCATTGTTGGTTAAGGGCTCGTAAGTAAGCATTTCACGGTAAGGTCTACACATTCGGCGCATGTGACAAGTAAAATGTGATTTGATTTACGCAGCTGCTCCCGTTTGTGTGTGTGCTCGCTTCGCAACTGTGTATAGGTGGCAAACCAGAAAGCGAAAGTATTTATACTCGCGCAGGAAGGAAGAGGAGCGCAATGGAAGAGCTAATTCTCTCCATCTCCACCCATCCTGTATATGTATCCTCTCCCCTGTGTAATTCTAACCACAGGATATCCTGAGTGTAGACACTCTGCATACATTATTATGCAATTATTTTGTTGTACAAGCTTATCTCTGAAAGTTCCAGTAAAAAAATGATCTGCTAAATGTTCTGCTTTCAACTAAATGTTTGAGTGATATTACTTCACCTTCTCACGTACTAGACATAATGTAAAACACACGTACCACAGGAGGCTGCTGAGAGGAGGACGACTCAAAACGATGGCTGGAATGGAGTGAATGGTATCAAACACATGGAAACCACGTGTTTTGCTGAGTTCAATTACCATTCTGTTTATTCCGTTCCAGCCATTACTATGAGCCCGTCCTCCGACACCGTCATGTGAGTCCAGAGGATGGTTTGAGGCAGGCAGGCTCTAGGACCATGAGAGAGCTAGAGCAAGAAGGCGGGCCTTACAACGACAGGTGAGCTGGACAGGTGACTGCGGGCCACACAGTGAGTCAGCAGGAGTAGGAGAAGGAAATGGAGGAAAACTCCTAATCTCTTTTGTTTTGATTCGGGCCAGACAGTCTGTCTCTGCTCTTTTTCAACCAGCATCAGTTTTTGATTCTGGATGAACTGTGCAACGAAAGAGAGACTTTACCTGGCTCGGCCTACTCCTATGTTCTGTGACTCTGTCTTTCACACACACACTGCTGCAAGACTGACGACACAACGTGAAACCAGCCTGCACTCTGAGCTTGCAAGGCTGTTTGTTTTGGTTTAGCTTCGACCGTTTGAACCAAAGAGGAAGATATGAAATCGACTAGCGGCTAAAAGACATTCTCGACTGTGATTGCGGTAGGCCGTCAAGTCTCTTGGGAGCTAAAACGTGTAATAGGACCCTCTGATTGACTGGCTGTTTGGACTGATCTGGAATCTGCTTTGGAATACAGGGGACTTTCCAAGACTCTGGGGCATGAATGAATTGCCTGATAAAAACACATCCAGCAAGAGAGAATTAACTTACTGAGTGTTTGTGAGAGAGAGAGAGAGAGAGAGAGAGAGAGAGAGAGAGAGAGAGAGAGAGAGAGAGAGAGAGAGAGAGAGAGAGAGAGAGAGAGAGAGAGAGAGAGAGAGAGAGAGAGAGAGAGAGAGAGAGAGAGAGAGAGAGAGAGAGAGAGAGAGAGAGAGAGAGAGAGAGAGAGAGAGAGCGCGCAATAGCCCTCTCATCCTGGGATTTCAATTCTCCCTTCATTTTCCTCTGAAGTGACATTGTGCCTGAGGTGTTATGACAGAGAAGAGGCTCCAGAATTATCCCCTATATTTTTACATCTTGTCCTTTTTTAACATGTTTTTTCATACTTTTCTGGGATGAATAAAGATACTGTGGAAGTTGTGTGCGTGTCTGTCCTGTGCCCACGTGTGTGTTCACCTTTCCCAGGAGACAAGCTCATGGAGTGAGTGAGATGATTTCATCACCGAATTTGGTGTCATTAGAAGCAATGAAGCACAGTGTATACCGGCGACCACAACCATCATACCCTGTCAATGGAACTGCACTTCATCAAGCTCGGCATTGAATCAGTTGATACACCTCATTAATATGTCCACGAGAGCCAAAAAAGGAAAGCTAGCTTGCCTGTTCACTTTACTTTGTCCTTTCATTTTTTTGTTGATGTCTAAAGCGGATCAACTTGACTGCTAAGCAGCTTAGGAGTCAAGTTGATCACCTGCTAGTTGGGGGGTGAGGCATTCTACGAGTAACAACCCACAGGATTATGGAGAGGAATTTGAATTTCACAGCCCTAAACACTCCACAGACAACGTTGAGGGAACTTCAAGACATTTCCAGGAGAAAAATAAGACATAAAAAGGCCTTGAAACTTTTCGCATTAAGAAGTCCATTCAAAACCAACTCGGGATACCCACTGAAGGCGCTTGATTTGATTGATTAATCTAGTTGCGGTTATTACATTTCTTCCGCCTGCTTTCAAAATTCCTCTGGGAGAAAGTTTCAGGCTCAGCGGTTTCACCAGTGGAAGAAGTGACAAGAGCCAGGGGAAGAGAAGGAGCGGTTACTCAGAATGCTACTCCCTTGAGAGAAGGAAGGAGGAAGGAAGGAGGAGAAGGTGTACAGTGCCTTTCCACACCAGGGAGATCTCTTGAAAGTTAGCTAGGCAAAGCCCCAGGAGGATCTGAAGTGAACAGTTGGGTCCTGAAAAGCCAGGCTGCAGGCAATGTAGCCTCAACTTTGGACATTTATTTTTAATTACAGCCACCAAATGAGCTATGTTTTTTGTATTTTTTTGTAAAATTCATACTTTTTTTTTTACATTTTTTTAGGACACAAACTCTGTGTGATTTGTGCAGACTGCAGTGGCACTTAACACGTCGAGTCATTGTGGTGGTTCGGACAGTTCCAACACTTTCTCACAGACACATACGCTAAAACATACAGTTGAAGTGTGTGTGTAGTTGAGTAGGAGTGCGACTAAACCAGACTGTATCTTACCAAGACCAAAGGGAGGTGAAAATAATACCCTGAGCGCAACCTGAGAGGAGCGGATCGCAGGACAAACAAATGGAGGAAAGGAAGAAAGAAGGAATACAAATAGCAGCCTGGCGGTTCTGAGGAAGAGGGGGTGAACGAAAGACACACTAGCATCCTCTTAACACGCTTGAAAACACCAAGCATCAGAGAGAGGGAGAGGGAAACCGAGAGAGACGTGTGTGTTGTTATGCAGGGATCCTCCCTTACTCTCTCCTACCTCATTCCATCCCGCCCTCCTTTAGGGGTGTGGCTTGTACCCTGAGGGACAGTGAAAGAGGCCAGTCACTCCTCAGGCTCTCTGACCGACCTGTTGCCTCTACTGCTCTCCTCCACTCCTCGCCTTCTTCCCCCACCTGTGGAGCTGACTACTATCCTGTGTCAAGATGATGGAAGAGATCTCCATCACAGTGGCGTATGATGCCCACGTCATCAACCAGATCTATGAGGAGGATATCCTGGTTAGCCTGGTGGCCCACTCCAAGCCTCCCAAACCTGTGGTAGGTGGAAGTCTAGGTTAAGTCTGGGTCTAAGTCACTCCTCAGTCCTGGCTACTTCTGCCAGCCTCAACCGTCTTCACTTCTGACTGCACTTTGACTGCCTAAGAACCGCTGAAGGAAACACTGCTTGTTTGTGCAACAGCAAGAACACTTTGTATAATTTTTCTGCTGGCTTGTAGGATACAGTGTAGATTGTAGTGTGTGTGTGTGTGTCAGTCAGTCAGTCAAAATTTGGCGCCGGACAAGTGACCGGGAAGATTTTATTTTGTCGGACATTTGAGATATTTACCGGTCATCCATATGCATTGGGTGCGTAATCCATTAGGGCGTCCGCCATCTCAATCAATAAACGAGGGATATTGGCCAAATGAGCCAAATTTACGTGTCCTTAGAAACAGCCTGTAACAAATGAGAAAAACACCTTTCCTTGTGTTTCGATGTGTAGCGAATGAAAAACTTTATAGCCTAATGTTTTGTTGGTTTTTAATTTCCTAAAACATTAATTGTGCACCGCATGGTTCAGCTGTCAGAGATTTGAGCACTAAATGCATTGCATGCATAGGCCTATAGGCTTAGGAGTCCACTGTATGATATTAATATTTTAACAAGTGTATAAAAAGTAAGAGAAGTTTAGGCCTAGCCCCAGGGAGAGAGTAATAGAAATATGCCTGTGGCATGCTACGACACCAACATACATTTCTTTATCCTTGTAAGATAGGCTACTGTGTCTGCTATAGAGAGATAGGCGTACAGGACGTTAAATAGTTAATTTTCGATCCCAATATTTTTTTGTAAAGCTAAGCATTATTTTTGTAGATTATAGGAGGAGCTCTGGTAGGCCTAAAACGTTCTTCCTCAGTGCGCACAGCCTTTATATCATAGGCCTGCAGAATAATAGGCTTATAGCCACACCACACCAAACCTTCACAAACGTTTCTGAACTTTAGGGTAATATCAAAAGTAAGTCAAGCCATTGGGGAAATACAAACATGATATTATATTGCGGCAGACACAACATTACAGTTGGAACTTAATTTGGCCAAAGAAAATGGCTCAACAGAATGAAACAAAACACTTGTGAACTGGTTTAAATATTCCCAAAAGTTTTGATTAAGCAGCAATTACCAATCAAGGCTGGTGTCTACCGTTTCTAACACATGACAGTGATAGGATGAGGACATTTATTTAACTTAAACTAAATACGGAGCACACAAACATCAAACTTAATTTAGCCAATGAAATTGACTCAACAGAATCAATCAAACCAGGTTTTGCATATTTAAAGAACTGGTTTAGATTAATAAATAGGCTAACAATGATATACAATAATAATGATAAAACAAATGTTTCTAAATACCCCAAAAATAATAACTTAAAGTTCCAAAATTGCATCCTACCTGAATAGTGAGTTAAACAGTAGCCTGCATTTGGCCGCGCCAATGTTCTTCTCATCTTAATCCATTACAATAGTAAGAATTGTCCATACGAAAGACAATCCCCTTTTAGGCGTTTCACTATAGGCATACTTTCTAACTTTTGTTTTACTTCAATTAAAAAGGCCTCCATTTTCACAATCAACAGTAGCCAAGGCTCCACTCGCTCTCTCTCACCTTAGCAGCCGGTGCATGCACGTAAGGCAGCGCACAACGAGTGAGAGAATGGCGCTGAAGCGCGAAATCGGTGTGTATGATAGGTAGCCTTGGACAATTTGGCCAGCTACAATTTTATTTATCGGCTCTTAATTTATTTTAGCGGCCAAAAGCCAGAAATTATCAGCTTAACGGAAACCCTGGTATGAGTTGATGCACTGAAATGCAGTTTGAATTTGCATTGTAATTGTAGATATACACTGAGTATACAAAACATTAAGAACACCTGCTCTTTCCATGACATAGACTGACCAGGTGAATCCAGGTGAAAGCTATGATCCCTTACTGACAGGTTAAAAAAGATTGCTAAGCCTTGAGACAATTGAGACATGGATTGTGTGTGTGCCATTCAGAGGGTGAATTGGCAAGACAAAATATTTAAGTGCCTTTGAATGGGTTATGGTACTATGTGCCAGGCGCACCAGTTTGTGTCAAGAACTGCAACGCAGCTGGGTTTTTCACCCTCAACAGTATTCCATGTGTATAAAGAATGGTACACCACCGAAAGGACATCCAGCCAATTTCCCACAACTGCTGGAAGCGTTGGAGTCAACATGGGCCAGCATCCCAGTGGAACCTTCATGCCCAATGAATTGAGACTGTTCTGAGGGCAAAAGGGGGTGAAACTCAATATTAGCTGTTCCTAATGTTTGGTATACTCAGTGTATTTCAGTGGTTCAGTGTGTACTGCTAGTAGTCTTTTCCCTCTTTCCAGTCAGCTAAATTTCAGGATGCTAACCAAATTACAATTGTCAGATTGTTTCAATTACAGAGTTATTTTCAGACTCAAAGGAGCCCTTATTCTTCACCCAGCATGTCAAATCAAATTGTATTGGTCACATACACATGGTTAGCAGATGTTAATGCGAGTGTAGCGTAATGCTTGTGCTTCTAGTTCCGACAGTGCAGTAATATCTAACAAGTAATCTAACAATTCCCTAACAACAACCTAATACACACAAATCTAAAGGGGTGAATGAGAATATGTACATATAAATATACGGATGAGCGATGGCCGTGCGGCATAGGCAAGGTGCAATAGATGGTATAAGGTACAGTATATACATATGAGATGAGTAATGTAAGATATGTAAACATTATTAAAGTGACATTGTTTAAAGTGCCATTGTTTAAAGTAACTAGTGATCCATTTGTTAAAGTGGCCAGTGATTGGGTCTCAATGTAGGCAGCAGCCTCTCTGACTTAGTGATTGCTGTTTAGCAGTCTGATGGCCTTGAGATAGAAGCTGTTTTTCAGTCTCTCGGTCCCAGCTTTGACGCACCTGTACTGACCTCGCCTTCTGGATGATAGCGGGGTGAACAGGCAGTGGCTCGGGTGGTTGTTGTCCTTGATGATGCTTTTGGCCTTCCTGTGACATCGGGTGCTGTAGGTGTCCTGGAGAGCAGGTAGTTTGCCCCAGGTGATGCGTTGTGCAGACCGCACCACCCTCTGGAGAGTCTTGCGGTTGAGGGCGGTGCAGTTGCCGTACCAGGCTGTGATACAGCCCGACAGGATGCTCTCGATTGTGCATCTGTAAAAGTTTGTCAGGGTTTTGGGTGACACGCCACATTTCTCCAGCCTCCTGAGGTTGAACATACTGCCAACATACTGACTTAAATCTCTAGCCAATAGAAAATAATAGAAATAATAGAAAATTGGATGTAACAAATGTATCACTAGCCACTTTAAACAATTTTGTATATAATGTTTACATATCCGACATTACTTATATCAAATGTACACACTGTACTCTATACCATCTACTGAATCTTGCCTATGCCGTTCGGCCATCGACTCAAATCTCTAGCCACTTTAATAATTAAAAAGTGGATGTAATAAATGTATCATTAGCCACTTTAAACGATGACATTTTATATAATGTTTACATATCCTACACTACTCATCTCACATGTATATACTGTACTATATACCATCTACTGCATATTGCTTATTCCGGTCAGCCATCGCTCATCCATATATTTATATGTACATACTCGTATTCATTCCTTTACACTGTGTGTATAAGGTAGTTGTTGTGAAATTGTTAGATTACTTGTTGGATACTACTGCGTGGTCGGAACTAGAAGCACAAGCATTTCGCTACACTCGCATTAACATCTGCTAACCATGTGTATGTGACAAATACAATTAGATTTGATTTGCTGTTGCGCCTTCTTCACCACACTATCTGTGTTAGGTGGACCATTTCAGTTTGTCTGTGATGTGTACACCGAGGAACATAACCTTCCACCTTCTCCACTGCTGTCCCTTCGATGTGGATAGGGGGTGTGCTCCCTCTGCTGTTTCCTGAAGTCCACGATCATCTCCTTTGTTTTGTTGACATTGAGTGAGAGGTTGTTTTCCTGACACCACACTCCCAGTCCCCTCACCTCCTCCCTGTAGGCTGTCTCGTTGTTGTTGGTGATCAAGCCCACTACTGTTGCGTCGTCTGCAAACTTGATGATTGAGTTGGAGGCATGCATGGACACGCAGTCGTGGGTGAACAGGGAGTACAGGAGGGCCTGAGCACACACCCTTGTGGGCCCCCAGTGTTGACAGTCAGCGAAGTGGAGATGTTGTTTCCTACGTTCACCACCTGGGGGCGGCCCGCATCGTCTGTGGACCTGTTGCGGCGGTATGCAAACTGAAGTGGGTCTAGGGTGGCCGGTAAGGTGGAGGTGATATGATCCTTGACTAGTCTCTCAAAGCACTTCATGATGACAGAAGCGAGTGCTACGGGGTGGTAGTCATTTAGTTCAGTTATATTTTCCTTCTTGGGTACAGGAACAATGGTGGCCATCTTGTGGGGACAGCAGACTGGGATAGGAAGCAATTGAATATGTCTGTAAACACCCCAGCCAGCTGGTCTGCGCATGCTCTGAGGACATGGCCAGGGATGCCGTCTGGGCCTGCAGCCCTGCGAGGGTTAACACATTTAAATGTTTTACTCACGTCGGCCACGGAGAGGGGGGGGGCAGTCCTTGTTAGTGGGCCGTGACGGTGGCACTGTATTGTCCTCAAAGCGGGCAAAGAAGGTGTTTAGTTTGTCTAGAAGCGTGACGTGGCTGGTTTTCTTTTTGTACTGGGTGATTTCCTGTAGACCCTGCCACATACCTCTCGTGTCTGAGCCATTGAATTGTATGAACTCTTGCATGTGTTCGTGCTTGTGTGTTTGTCTGGTCATCGAATTCAAACACGACCCAGTTGTCCTGAATTGTCCGTTTTTGAATCCTAAGATAGTGCAGTGACAGTCATTTTGATATTAAAATGTTTTCAGCCAGGAAAGGCACCATTATGCAACAGTTAGCCTATTTTCCCCAGTGCACACAGTCTGTCAGGCCTATAGCAGAGAATACTGTGCTCGGCTCAGATAACGAGCATGTGTTTCACATCAGCTCAGGTCAGTTCATCAACTTAAATCCAAAGCGAGGGTGATTTTCTGGCGTGTCACCGAATGTGCACACCGTGTCTTGGTGTACATATGAGCGATAGTGTGCCCTGACACATGCACACTGTGTATACTATGACGGTTTAGTATTGGACAGGAATGTATAACATTGGTCTGTAATCTCTAACTGTTGTGTGCCTACAGGCCTTGGTAAGGAGTGGCTCTAGAACAATGCTGTACGTAGGTTAGGCTCTATCTCTATCTTCATGAACTCTGGCCTATTCCATCAGTGGGCCAAGGTTAGCTTACACTTAGGTTGTGTCCCTATGGGCCCTTGTCAAAAGTAGTGCACTACGTAAGGAATATGGTGCCATTGACCCAGCCCTAGTTTATTTTGGCTCTCATTACGCCACATAGCCCCAGCTGCCACCAATAGGGTCTGGTTCCAGCAGCTACTTTCTCACACCACAGAAGCTGCGAGACGTACAAGATGAGACAGGATGTCAAATGGTGCCAGAGAGGATGGTGCGTTACCACCACCAACCGCATGGGTGGTGAAATTTCATTTAGAATTAGAAGCTATTAGCTAGCGGCTAGCTAGTAGCGCAGACAGAAGGGGTTAGTTATCTGTGTCTTTGCTAGTAGTACAAGCCACTAGCTGCTACCAACAGTGCCTTCTGAAAGTATTCACACCCCTTGACTTTTTCCACATTTTGTTGTGTTACAGACAGAATTTTAAAAGGATTCAATCGAGATTTTGTGTCACTGATCTACACACACTACCCCATGATGTCAAAGTGGAATTATGTTTTTAGAAATGTTTAGAAATCAAAAAGATGAAAAGCTGAAATGTCTTGAGTCAATAAGTATTCAGCTCTTGAATTGGCAAGCCTAAGTAAGTGTGCTTAACAAGTCACAAGTTGCATGTACTCAGTGTGCAATAATAGTGTTTAACATGATTTTTAGATGACTACCCTGTCGATGTACCCCACACATACAATTATTTGTAATGTTGAGCCGTGAATTTCAAGCACAGATTCAACCACAAAGACAGGTTATCCAATGCCTTGGTAGATGGGTAAAAAACAAAAGCAGACGTTGAATATCCCTTTTGAGCATGGTGCCGTTATTAATTACACTTTGGATGGTGTACAAATATGCCCAGTCACTACAAATATACAGGAACCTTTCCTAACCGCTCAGGGATTTCACCATGAGGCCAATGCTGACTTTAAAACAGTTAGTTTAATTTATGTGATCAGAGATAACTGAGGATGGATCAACAACATTGTACTCCAAAATACTAACATAAATGACTGAGTGAAAAGAAGGAAGCCTGTACAGAATACAAAATATTCCAAAGCATGCATCCTGTTTGCAATAAGGCAATAAAGTAATACTGCAACAAATGTGGCAAATAAATAAACTTTTTGTCCTCAATACAAAGCATTATGTTTGGGGCAAATCCAACACAACACATCACTGAGTACCAATCTTCATATTTTCATGCATTGTGGTGGTGCATCATGTTATGGGTATGCTTGTCATCGGCAAGGACCAGGCAGTTTTGTAGGATAAATAAAACTGAATAGAGCTAAGCACAGGCAAAATCCTAGAGGAAAACTTGGTTCAGTCTGCTTTCCAACAGACCCTGGGAGACAAATTCACCTTTCAGCAGGACAATTACCTAAAACACAAGGCCAAATATGCGATGGAGTTGCTTACCAAGACTACATTGAATGTTCCCAAGTGGCCTAGTTACAGTTTTGACTTAAATTGTCTTGAAAATATATGTCAAGACTTGAAAATGGCTGTCTAGCAATGATCAACAATCAACTCGACAGAGCTTGACATTTTTTTTTAAGAATATTGGGAAAGTATTGTACAATCCAGGTGTGCAAAGCTCTTACCCAGAAAGACTCACAGCTGTAATCCC
Source organism: Brachymystax lenok tsinlingensis (assembly GCA_030435695.1). Classification (NCBI taxonomy): domain Eukaryota; kingdom Metazoa; phylum Chordata; class Actinopteri; order Salmoniformes; family Salmonidae; genus Brachymystax; species Brachymystax lenok. The sequence goes on from CM059790.1 coordinate 9,870,936, forward strand.
TGCCAAAGGTGACTCATAACATGTATTGACTCGGGGTTTAATATTTATCTAATTAAGATACATTTGTTTTATTTTCCATACATTTAAAATAAATGTTAGAATTAGACCACTGCGCCACTTGGGAGGCCCTACTTTTCCAACTTCGACCACTATGATACTAACACACTAACATAACGCCCTGGACCAGAGCCAATGCGTCGACTGGTATGTGCGTAGCACACTGACGCCCTGTAACACATCGAAAGTTCAGGTTGCTCATGCACATTCCAACTGAGATGCAAAAATCCAATTTGAGACACACGCGCATGTGCTTTGCAATTCGCAGACCAGGGCTACGTCAACTAATCTGCAGCTGGATGGTTCTTGCTGTCACTGCCTCCAATATATTTAGCTTGGCATCATTTTGAATTGGAAATATTTAATGTATTTAATGTATGGGATATTATAGCCTTGGGAATATATTTTGTATGGCATATTGTAGCATTAGGAGTATATTTTATCATTGGGAATTTAAGTATGCATTGTATGGCTCATAGATAAATGGCTAGACAGAAAGCTACTTCAGAGATGGCGAAATTAGTCTGGGTGATGTTTGAATTATCTATAGTAAGCAACATTAGAGGGTTATTAGCTGTGTTTTGTGGGTCTGATGTTAAGTCCTCATGGCAAAAGCGAGGCTGAAATAGTGTTGTCTTCTGCCACTTTCAAGGCTGTCTGTGGTCAGATGTGACTGATCGAGAGAGGGGAAACATGAGTGCGCGAGAAAACGACGGGTGAGAGAGGGTTTTTGGGGTTCTTTTTGAGAAGGTTCCATATGTTGGTATGTGTTGTCTAAAAATCCCATGGCAAATATGTAAGGGGGGAACGGAAGCTTCCAGTGTCGTTTTCTTTTTTGGCTAGTGCTCTTCAAGTAATTTCTGTAAGGAACTTCACACACCCCCCTCAAGAGACAGTTGGGCTACTCATAGTCAGATAAGCTTTAATGTCATGAGTGACGAGGCCACTTGCTATAGCGAAGTGAGAACGCCACCAACAACAACAGTGATCGAAATCAAATAAGTACCTAACTATGAATGTGATCATCTAAAAAGCATTTTGCGTGTGTAGAACATCTGGACAAGCCTCCGGGTGGCATATTCGTTTTTTTAGATTTAAGCGCTCTCCTTTTCTCTTTATTTCTCTCTCTTTCTCTCGCTCTCTCTCCTATTCATATTGCTTTCAGATAATGTCTCCCTTTTCTCTACTTTTCTCTCCTCTCTCTGTGCTGCTCTCTGTCTTATCTTTCCAGGGCATCACAGCTGAACGATGCCGATGCGCTGTCTAATCAACCACACACGTTCAGTGCCCGTTTTAAGCTACCAAATACAACATAGAACAGGTTTGCCTGCTGAGATCTTTCCGTGGATTCCTTTCTTGTTTCTTATCTGTCTGTCAGGTAATGGGTCATAATATATTATATGATAACCGGTGTGTAAGTTAATGATGTCCGTAGGTGCTCGAAGACACTGGGCCTAACATTCTATCAGGCTAAGAACAAACACAGGACGATAACAATGTCTGTAATAGGGAATAAGATAGCAATAGGATGTAATGTCATATTGTGTAACTGAGAGCACTTGAGAACCACTTGACAACTCCAGTCATTGAGTAAGTATGGTAAACACATGCAACCCCTACTCTCGCTTTATCCGTCTCTCGAATTCTCTCTTGCCCCCCCTCCATCTCTCTCTCTCTCTACTGAACTTGCCAATTCTCTTTTGCTCATTCTTTCATTTTGTCTTCTCTCTTTCTCAGCCAGAGCTCCTATCTCTTCCTCTTGTCTGTCTGCCATTTCTCCCTCCCTCTCTCGCTCTTTCTTTTCTCCTTTCCTTTTCTCCTGTCTTTGGCAGTCTCAGCCGGTGAGCTGTGCCCCCCATCTGGTGGCCGTATCCACGAACAAAGACCCTCCCCTCTGTGACTCTTTACGCCCCAGATCTGTAATCCACATCCTAGCAGCAGCTACCATGGAAACGCCTAGGGCTGAGCAACCCCCCTGAGCAACCCTGCACTTCCACACAGCGGAAGAATACCATTTCCTTAGGCACGGGCCTGGCTGGCAGAGACCAAATGTGTCGCCGTGTTCTCTTGTGTACGCTGTGCAGGTGTATAATGTATCCTACCTTAAAAACAGTGTTCAGGTGTTGCAATTAGGATGAGGGCAGTTAATACTTTCTGCTTTTTGAAGAAATGTGTTTTTGATACTTCTGTTACTGTGTTGTTCATCTCCTTTGTTGCTTGTGCTTCTGCTGGAAAGTAGAGGCTGAAGTGCTGCAGAGCAGTAGGGCCATTAGGTATCCCTCAAATGAACAGGTGTACACAAAGTAAATGTATGCTGCACATAGTAGGAGGGTCATTAGGTATGCCTCAGAGGGTAACAGCACTAATGAGACACAGACGGCAGCCATTTTGTGCCAAGGCTAAAGGCGCCTTGCAGTTGATAAAATTCCCTCGAAAAAGTTGCGAAGAAGAATGTTTCAACTGGGCCCACTGTTCTGTTCTATGTTGAAACGAAAAAATTAAAAAAAAGAATACAAATTAAGCAAATCTAGTTTGGTGTTCTTTTGGTCCCTGGATCAGCAGATCACCCTGCTCACTGTAACCACCATGGGAGTTTATCACAATCGGGTTTGTTTTCGAGTTCTTTGTGGATCTGTGTAATCTGAGGGAAATATGTGTCTCTAATATGGTCATTTTGTGGGTTTGTAACAGAACCCAGGCCCTACACCTTATCCTTTAGTCTTGTTAGTGTCACCATCTTGTGGTCGAAGACATTAAACTTTAGACACGTCAATAAAGTTTTCTTCAATTCAACTATTAATTTGAGTTCAAAACAACCCCATCCACCACCACTACTTTTCCCTCTCCGCCTCTCCTGTCACCCTTCCAGGTGCCAACCAAGAAGCTGAAGAAGTTTGAGAAGGAGTACCAGACCCTGAGAGAGAGCCAGCTGCAGCAGGAGGACCCCATCGACCGCTACCAGGTAAGAAACCGACTGCTCCAGGATCAGATTAGTCTTACCTCCCATTCTGACGTCACACCTGTTAGGCAGATATCTGACCCTGTATGAGTGGTTATGGGCCTCACTTCTACTTCTCCCTTTTCAGCCACTACAATTACCTCAGTGTTTCCCATAGCTAGTGTTATTAGTTTTACTTCAGAGGGCCCCCTTACTGTTACTGTATACCTCAGAAAACAGTTTTGTTTGTAGGTATAGATGACGCTTCGGGAAGTCTTTAGTATCCTACCTAAGAAACAACATCTAGGGGAAATGCTGATATCCTTCCCTGTAGACCCCAGTCCCACCCGCTTTCTCCCTCCCTCTCTCCCTCCAGTCTCGACTCAGGTCTGTGTAGAACATGGCAGACTACGCGAGGTCATGGCAGACTACGCGAGGCGTACACAGGCTCAGTGGAGAGAGACTTTTGTTATGAGTGGAGGCCACAGACTTGTGCTGGTCAATGATGAGGAAAAGAAAAGATATGTCTCAGGGCTTTCCTCTATTCATAAGGATGATTCTGAGTAACGAAACCCGAATAGCCTACAAACCTCGTCCAGTTGTGAAGTGAAGCTGACCGTGATGTGTGAATGAACCTGACGTCTCATTGTTTGTCAGGAAAACCTGTGGAGTTGTATGCATGTGGGATTGATTTTAGTATTACTGTTCATGTGAAGAAAAAAACTGACATTGAAGAAATAATTAGGCCGTGGCTGTTACAACCGGGCTTGGATGTATTTTTGACCAGGCTAATGTTTTGTGCATGTGCTGTGCAAAACCCGTACCCCCAATGGCCTGCTGCCCTGGACTATTCGAATGGGCCAACGTCACAAAGCAGTATCAAGGGCTGAATGTGACAGATACATGACAATTATAGGCATATCTGTTCTGTTTCGTTTGTGTGCTTTTTTTGTTTGTTTTCATTTTCGGTAATGCTTTGAATATTATTTCACGTTTTTAGTACTTCATGTGTGCTTTTGAGTGTTATTCTTCACCATTTTAAATTGTATTTATTGAACCTTTATTTATACAGGTTTGTCTAATTGACATAACAATCTATTTTGAAAGAGAGACCTGTTGATATATTTTGAGTGCGTGAATCGATGGGCCTGTCCTGTAGTTGTCATGTCTCTGTCATGTCGGCTAGATTACGTTTCACCTCTCCTTCAGCCCCATATTCAGCTTTTTCACCGACTCCGCGACGTTCACCCGTACGAAAGGACAGCAGGGCATTTCAGCAAGGGGTTTGTGTAGCACAAATGCAGAAAGTTACGCCGCCATTGCAATTATTACTGACAAACGTTTCAAACGTTTTCAAGTTCATTGCTGTTTGGGACCATGTTCCTAAGTGCTTTTATTTTTCAATACATTTTTCTGAAGTTTTTATATTTCATTTCTTTACGATACGTTACAGTTGAATTTTGTTGTACCTACTGCAAGACTCACGTTGGGTTTACGTTCATGCTATTCTGATTTGAAATATGTGATGCCTAAAGCACTGAATTTTAGTTCATTCTTACCTGACACAAAATACAATAAAGTTTATTTTGTAAAGAAACATGCGGGCTGTTGGATGAGATTCTAAGCCGTCTTTCCAGAGAGCCTGAGTCACATGAGTTTGAGCATCCTCATAACGAAAGACATGTAATTAAATCAATTAGGATCAGTTTGAAGCCTGTCGCTGTGTTAGATGAAATGAGGCCACTGATCCTTTTGAAAATGTGTCCTTTCCTTCCCTCCCTGAAGGCAACCAATTCAACCATGTCAGATCAGAGAGGACCTCAAAGAAAGAATAAGTAGGGGATGCATTTGAAAAGTATTTGGACAGGCCCCAACTGTTCAGTTCAGTGTTAAAACTTGGTGGAGGTCTCATAACATTTCCTATGTGTCCCCCGTCCCCGTCTCCCACCCGTAAACCCATCAGCCTCTGTGAAACATAGAGACCGAATACAGGGAATGGTGTGATGGTGGGAAGTGAGAGGAGGTGACAGAGACCAGTGGGAGGGCTGTCTTGCAGGATGGTGTGGAATGAACTAACTGACCTGTGAGTGTGGTGTGTGTGTGTGTGTGTGTGAGAGAGAGAGAGAGAGAGAGAGAGAGAGAGAGAGAGAGAGAGAGAGAGAGAGAGAGAGAGAGAGAGAGAGAGAGAGAGAGAGAGAGAGAGAGAGAGAGAGAGAGAGAGAGAGAGAGAGAGAGAGAGAGAGAGAGAGAGAGAGAGAGCTGACCTGTGAGTGTGTGTGTCTGTGTTGCTGTAGTATTTGTTCCCAGCATCATCATTGTTGTGACTCTGGATAGACCACAGTAAGAGAAAAAGGTAAGCAGACTCCCAAGTCTGAGTTTATGCAGCTTAGCTCAGTCTCCTGTCTGCTTACTGCCTGTTGTCGGGTTTTTCTGTGCGCTAGCAGTGCAGCATTCTTGTTTCAGCATAGATGCCTCAAATCGTGAAGGGCGTGAGCAGGATGGGGTTGGGTCAGGTGACTCAGCTTGGTCTCCATGACAACTGAAACATCTCCGTCATTGTCATGTGAGACCACTTACAGGCAGACAATCAAACATGATGATCCTGGTCATAAGACACTTATTTATGGGCAACAATAACTGTCTGTGCCTGCCTGCCTGCGTGTGAGCCTGCCTGTTATATTTGAAATGGCGTTGAATGTATGCCAGTTTGTTGCATAGAATAACTGGTAATACGGTTTGCTTGGTTATTGTGTGTCGATGTTGTTGGTCCTTCTCAGTTTTATTTGAAGGACCTTTAAACAAACCTTTGTTCAAATACTGAAGCGTCAGGGGAAATGTCACTAAACCTAGTCCAACAGTACAACAGGGATGTGGTTGTTATTGTACAAGAAGAGGCAGGAAGTTCAAATGAAGGTCATGACATTAACTGCGTACTGTGTATGCGTGTGTGTGCCTGCTTGCTGTGTGTGTAGCAAATGAATTGTCGCTACGTTTGCAGAAAGAACAAGTTGTGTAAGTGTTTCTCCACATTCTGTGCATAGTCTTATTTTGTGTGTGTGTGTGTGTTGCGTTGCCCACAGAGAGAGAACCGTCGTCTACAGGAGGCCAGCATGCGTCTGGAACAGGAGAACGATGACCTGGCCCACGAGCTGGTCACCAGTAAGATCGCCCTGCGGACCGACCTGGACCAGGTGGAGGACAAGGCGGACGTGCTGAACAAGGAGCTGCTCTGCACCAAACAACGCCTGGTGGAGACGGAGGAGGAGAAGAGGAGGCAGGCGGAGGAGACCGCCCAGGTAACACAGCTCACATCCACACGCCGGTTAGCCGGTTTGCCAGATCTGTCTCTGCTTAAGCCAGCAGTATCACAACAGCATGGTCATATTTTTATGATGACAATGGGCAGAATAACTTGTCTGTAGCAGAAACCGATCCGGCAACCAGGCTAAATGAAGATGCGTGAAGATATTGAAGACAATTAAATTGCTAAGGTTCCAGAAATGTTGCAACACTTGATAAGCCACCAAGTGTACAGACTGTTGTTCCAGCTTCAGCGCTGCTCATCAGGACAACCGTTTGGCTGTATCTGGTGTGTTAAAAACCCTGCAGCTCGCCAGAGGCAGCGCTTGGTGACCACTGCTGGAGAGCTGCGGAGGCTTCCTGTGAAACCTGCAGGCCTTCTTTTTTGTCTTCTCCCAGGTCTTAATTGTGGTGATAAGGATGATCAATGTTAGGGTTCATTTCTTTCCCCTTCTACAGATATAAATCGACATGCTCTTTCGTATAGGCATTAAATCAGTACGAGACCTTCATTACCATTTTCCTGAGCTATAAAAGATAAGAGGCACTTCCTCACGAAGGTTACTCTCGTTTGTCTTGGTTTATGTCACATTGTCTCCCAATATCAGTCTCCAGTGTCTGCAGAGCGTAAAGCAGCAAGTGCCTTCTTGCCCTGTCTGTCCAGATCAAAGAGGTGTTCAGGAGAGAGCTGGAGAAAGCCGAGTCGGAGATCAAGAAGACCACGGTCATCATCGCTGAGTACAAACAGGTAGGATCCAGAGTCACGCAGGAGAGGCGAGCGTCGCGTGTAGCCATCGTTCTAGCCACGTCGCCTTGACATTACCGTTAGCACATGTAAGTGACCACCAAGTCGCAGCCTTGCCGTGAACTAACCGACAGCGTGAAGGTGGGCAGGCGGATGAGTGTATGTTGTGTGGCGACGTATGTTTTAACATGTGATATTCTATGTGGAAGCGGCAGCACTTTTTAATGTCCAAGACAAATTTCCCCTCAGGGACAATCCTAATCCTACATTGTTTCAAAGTCTCAATCTTCATTTAGATAAATCTTCTGTATTTGATGGTGTTTAGGTGCATCTCAAAGGTCAATGAAGCTGTCCAGTTAATGTGTAATTGCTTTGTAAACAACAAGCAAAGCCCTCAAAGTCAACTCTGGACCTCAAAGCCAGTTCCACAGTTAAAATAAAAATGTGTTCCCCTCTAATCAAGGACTGTTAATGATCAGGTAGAACAGGAAAGCAGCAGGCTCCAGACCTTGTAGGGTAAGAGTTGAATAACCCTGCAGTCAAGGTTGTCCTCCTGGCAGGTAGCAGGCAGGAGGTAGCCCAGTGGGCGGCAGGTAGCCTAGTGGTTAGAGCGTTGGAGGGTTGCAAGTTCAAATCCCCGAGCTGACAAGGTAAAAATCTGTCGTTCTGCCCCTGAACAAGGCAGTTAACCCACTGTTCCCCGGGCGCCGAAGACGTGGATGTCGATTAAAGGCAGCCCTCCGCACCTCTCTGATTCAGAGGGGTTGGGTTAAATGCGGAAGACACATTTCAGTTGAAGGCATTCGGTTGTACAACTGACTAATAATGGTGACTTTGACTTTGTGTGTGTCCCCAGATCTGTTCTCAGCTCAGCACCCGGCTGGAGAAACAGCACGCTGCCACCAAGGAGGAGCTGGACATCATCAAGGTAGTACAGGGCATTGATGCACACAGTATGGTGTCTGTTATGTGACACCATATGATTTATAATATCTTGTTTTTGTTGTACCTTGTTATTTTTTTTCTGTACTTGTGCATGTGACATTAAAACTTGAAGCTCTGTCATTATTTGTGTTATTGGTGTGCTGTGCTTTTGTGATCAGTGTTTTTATTGAGCTGCTGCCTTGGTCATGTCTCTGACCTTAATAAAAAAAAGTTGAAATTAAAAGAAATGATTGTGATATGACACAATATGCCGAATGCATAACTGACTGTATGTGTTGCTTCTGGTTCGTGCGTGTTCCTCCTCTCTCCCTACAGAGTAAGGTGATGGCGTGTGAGCGCTGCAGGGAGGTGTTCAGTAAAGAAGGTCCTCTGCAGATACCCCCTCCCAGCAGAGACAACAGGGACAGTGAGCTGGATGAGGAGAAGGACTCCCTGAAGGCCCAGCTCAGAGAACTGGAGCTAGAGCTGGCCCAGACCAAACTACAGCTGGTGGAGGCCAAGTGCAAGATACAGGTCAGATTTATGCAGGCAGCACTGCGATATCGCACTCAATGTAGGGGTCATTCCGTGTCCTTCCAGCAAGCTATGACACCCACCGTCTCAGATTGTTCTGAAATCATTTCTGTAGTTAGAAACAGATGAGATAAGCATTCCTGAAACATTATTTTTTGTTAAAATATAATTTGATCTCTGAGAAATGAAGCTAATTGATTGCACCCAAGTTGGCCATTTTAATTTGTAGGATTCATATAATCTTCTCTGTCTGACAGATCAGATTATTTTTCAACAAAATAACGTTTCAGGAAATCTAATCTCATCTGTTTCTAACTACAGAAACAATTTCAGAACAATCAGAGACGGTGGGTGTCGGAATCCTCTTTCTTGTGCTTTTTGAGGTGGAATGACTCTGTAGTACAATGAAGTAGAATACATACACACCTTCTGACCGTTGGTCCAAAGCCATTGGATGTGCATGCTCTTATTTTCTATCCCTTTTGACTATTCATGATTACGAAGATGACTATTCATGAGTATTCTGCTGACTGTTTTATTCCTTTATTCTGTCCATCCTCAGGAGTTGGAGCACCAGAGGGGCATCCTGATGAACGAGATCCAAGCTGCCAAAAACTCCTGGTTCAGCAAGACCCTGGGCTCCCTGAAAAGCTCCGGGGGCAGTGGCTCCCAGTCCCAGCCCCCCTCCTCCCCCAAAGAGGGGCCCCCGTAAGCCCCTACAGAGACCAACCTGTCTGATGGGGAGGGGGGGTTCTACTACAGTATGCACAGGAGAGCTTATGAACACTATTCTGAATAACACCTGAGACAATGCAGTATTTCCTTTCCGGGGATAGCCACAGAACAAAGTTCGTCCTCTACACATCTTCCTCTCTCTCAAGCCACTCCACTGGACCAGCCACCCTCAGTCACTTCTTCAATTCAGCTTTGATGAGACTTGACTGTGTCACGTGTCGTCCTTCGTGGTGTGTGAAACCAAGATGGAGAATGACTGATAAATCTAGTGGGTTGTCATTTACACTGTTGGCCGGGGCTCCGAATTCCTTCCAGCAAAATGGGGTCTTTGAAGTGAGAGGATAGCAGAGTACTATACAAACTCTGTAGGTCCTTAGCAGCGCCATAGTGGACATTCACTACAGCAACGCCACCTAGTGGTTATATATTGCTACTGCTGAGTATAGCTTATCAACAGGATATGTGGCTAACTGATATGCTGAGAACGTTAACAAACATAAATGCTTTGGTAGTCTTGACCCCGACTTGCAAGGATTGCGCAGCAGTTACCGGCAGTAGTTTACCGTCATCATTTTAGGAATATATATTTGCTGCTTAAAAAAAGGAAAGTACTACAAGCATCTTCTGCATAACAAATCTTTACCGCATTCCAAAAGGGGATACTACATTCAGTCTAAAAACAAAATCTTGTTTGTTCTTTATAGTAATATTACATAAACTATGTTGTCCTATAAATATGTATAACTAATTATTGGTCATTTTTAATCTTGTACAGTTCTAAAACAAAAAAGGAAGAAGTACTCTGTACATTTTTTTTTTACTGTTTAGAATTTGAATGTCATCTTTGTAGATGTTGACATAATTAAGCACAGTGTGTAAGGTCTGAGTCAAGTTCATCTCTGTTAACCCGGAAGTAAAATCGTAGGTAAACAGATCGTCTGTGTTCATGCGTTTTGGAAATAGAGGGTTCCGGCAAGAACGAGGTCTCCATCCTCGCTTAAGGAATGTCTCGGCCAAAGAGTTTATCTGAAAGACCGGAGGTAACCTAACTAATGTGATGGCTACAGTACGTTTTATGAATGACTCCCCCATCTCTTCTTTTGGCAGCAGTAATCGGACTGTACTTTGCTGCTTTAACTGGACTCAAATCTCCATTTAACTCAGCCCAACAGCTACTTTACAAAGCCGGACACTCACCTAACCATGGCCTGTGAATTGGGGCAGTATAATGTAGTACAGACACGGTTTCCTATTTCATATGAAACATCATGACGATCCAATTAAATCGCACAATAGTATTTTATACTTCTGATGATCATTTTTATGATAAAGCACTCGGACCATGATGAGGTGAACAGAATTCCAAAACATCTATCCAAGCCAAGGTGCCCATGTGGTTAACTAATATGTTGGGAACTCTCTCAATAGCAATGCCCGGTCATTACACTCACTTTCTAGAGCCATATAAATGGATGTTTTGGCTGTCTCATACCACTGCTTTGTGTATACCTGTTTGAATTCACAAAGTGTTACCTGTATGTCCAGCACTGACTAGTTCCGGTTGAAATGGTTTCCTTCCTTTTTTCGACTAAGCAGTGACCATTTTTCTAAAGTCCAGATCCATGTAAATGAAAGAATCAGAAGAAAGCCATCTCAATGTATTATACTCTGAAAGGATCGTCGCCCGTGCCATGATGACATACCTGCCCGCCATTTTAAGAGCAGGATGCTACTACAAAGGGATCCGGGTCACGTCCCATTTGTCTTAACCCGCTTGCTTTCCTCACCTCCATTCCTTTGTGAACACTGATCTGAAAAACCTTGACGGTTCATTCAAAGTAATATGATGCTGTCCAGGCGTTTCACTTATTAGGGATTACAATGGAAAGGCAAAGACATAAGGAAGCCAGTTAAGAGTCATTTAGGACACAGTCATGTTTTTCGGTGTGTTACGTGGACAGCCAGTATGTCTTTCATATGTGTCACGTGACGCATTTCAAGGCGCTTTAGCCAGGGTCATATCAAGTTTAACGAGGTCCAGGCCTCAGTGCATGTTATGTGCACTAACATCAATGTCTTAAACACTATTTCAAATGTTCATTTTGTTATTCCGAGAACAAATTGACTTTCTTTTGTTATATTTCCTATTTTTTCTGTTGTTGAGAAGACAATGGCCAAATTGTAATAACTTCAGATTCACAATATTGTACAGTAAACTATACTTCAACAGTTGTTCTGCTTTAGTTTCCAACATGGTGGAGTTGTCCCTCCATGTTCCTCGTCATTCCCACGTGAATCGGTGACATGCTCGAGCTCTAACGGTATTTTCTGTACTGTAATCGTCTGACGTACGTCAATAAAATTCCGTTCTCTGTCCACCGATTTTGATTATTCTTTCATTGTTTCGTTTCATAGTTTTTCTTTTATCTCCAGTTCAAACAAAAACAAAGCGGACACCCTGCCACTGTTTTGCTAAACAGCGGAGGTAGTTTTAACCGTATCTTGAGGAAATAGTATCTCTTTTTATTACATTGTTCACAAAGAATGGAGTAAAACGCGCATATTTTGGGTTCTGATTGGGTACGACCGTTGAACTAAGCTTGTGAGTAATTTCTATATATTCTTCATGAATCAATGTGTAGAGACTGAGTGTACAAAACATTAAGAAAACCTGCTCTTTCCATGACATAGACTGACCAGGTGAAAGCTATGGTCACTTAAATCCACTTCAATCAGTGTAGATGAAGGGGAGGAGACAGGTTAAGCCTTGAGACAATTGAGACATGGATTGTGTATGTGTGCCATTCAGAGGGTGAATGGGCAATACAGAAGATGCCTTTGAATGAGGTATGGTGGTACTGTAGGTGCCAGGTGCACCGATTTGTGTCAAGAACTGCAACACTGCTGGGTTATTCACGCTCAACAGTTTCCCGTCTGTATCAAGAATGGGCTGCAACTCAATATTAGGAAGGTATTCTTAATGTTTTGTACACTCAGTGTATATCATTCATGTTAAAGTAAAAAAAGCTGTTTGCTATAAAACTGATGTAACGCTCCCAAGCCTTTATTGGACTTGAAAATCTACGTTTTATTCCTTTTATATCAGCACACAGCAACTACCATCTTTAAAATATATTTCTGTAGAATACAATAATCAAATCCAATTCATTTAGATTATTTTGATATGATGAAACATAAAAAAGGTATAGAACAGTACACCTCCAGTACACTCCTCCCCTGATGACTGATGTTAAATCATCTCATGTTTTCTTAAATACGGCAATCTTCCCCCCAAAAATATTAAAAGGTAGGGTACATTTATTTTTAGAAATGAAAAATGAGAAACTGAGAAACTACAAAACAAACACAACTACATCCCCACCAATCCCCAAATAAAGCATTTGTAAGCAATAATAATTATCAGTAAAATATCCATACTTTATACATAATTTCATAGGTGTAAATGTATGGTTTAAACATGTGTTAACATGTCAGCAATATAATCCAATTTGGCAATGAAAGCGAGTGAGAATACATGTTAGCAGGTGAAGGTTGGCCCTTAAATTAGAAATGGACTATTTTAACAACACACTTTCATTTGATCAGTTATTTGAGTTCCATCGAGAAAAGATTAACCTTGCAGGTTTTTACCTGGCACTGACAATATCATTCTAATGTTGCAGAAAGGCTCTGCTTCACCTGATACAGTACCTCACCTCATCCAATCGGTTCTTTACAGATTTAGCTTTTACTGGGTTGGAAGCCCCTGTACAAAAAGAGGTAGAGAGAGTGGTAGCTCCAGTGAGGTCGATGAGATGATTACGATGTATGTTCCTTCATCAGATAACTACCACAGAAGGAGGTTTTACAACCACTTTTTGGGTAAACAAATGAATGAGAAAATTGGTTTCAGCCTCAAATAAGCTTCACTGTTCAGCCATATATATTTCCAAAGGAATAAAAGTGCATTTTGACTTAGATAGTAAACGACTAGCAGTGTGAATGCTATTTTGCGATCTATATAGATTAATCTGATAATATACAGTGCAAACATTAGATCATTACAATTAATGCAAAATACACCGTAACTATATTCATAAGCTCACAAATACAATATCTTTACTACCTGAATGCTATGCAAGAAGGAGCGGGTTATGTACAGTATATAATATCCACGTATTTGCATATGAAGTCAGTAGATTCCAACATTGAATAGTAGAAAGGTGGAGAGTATACAAAGTATGAAATCAAGTTGTCTTTTCAAGTGGCGTTCAGAGAGGCCTTAAAGTAGAGAAGTTACAGCAAGTCGGCAACAGTTGAAACCAAAGTTAAAAGCTCATTTTCAAATTCGTTATGAGTCTCCAAACTCGTTGCGCACAGCATGGAAAAAATAAATATCAAGTTATGTATAGTACTAGTCTTTTGTCCCGGATCAAAACAGATATGAGGCGAGATCTGAACAAAGACATCCGTTCTACCATCCTTCCTCCTCCATGTTGTCATCTACCATCTCACACTACAGCAACAACGGCATCAGCCATCTTAGGACAACAGTCGGAGCTCCTAGGTGAGTGTCGCCACCCTCTTTCTCTTTGGTACCTGCCACTCACTAACACTGGGTCGTTTTACTGCCAGACTCCACCCCCATGGCGAATCCATTGCCAAGGCTCTTGGGGCTTGGGGGACTGGTCTGGACTGGGGAGGAGGTCTCCCGCTTGGTGGAGGCGGAATCCACCGAGGAGCAGCTCTTCTTGGGCACCCTGGGCCGTACCACGGCCGTCTTGGGGATGACCGACATCTGTCTCTGTCCATCAATTCCCCTTAGTGGGGGCCTGGTGGGCAGACAGGTGGGGGAGGAAACCCCAGCCAGTAGAGGGATGGGTCTGGGATTTCGTGGCGGCAGGGGCGGAGGGCACTGGTCCTCCTCATCCTGGGTCAGGGTGGTGTCTGTGCCCTGGTTGGCCTGGCCCTCCTGGGGGTCCTGATCCGGGGGAGGGTCCTGCTGCATGCTGCTCTGCCTGGAGGTGGTCTTGTCGGAGCCGGGAATATCGCAGCTGTCCGTGCGCCGCCGGGAGCCCTCGTGCATGCGGCTGGTGGCCACCACGGCCTTCATGATAGCCTGCAATCAGAGAGACATGGCACACCACTGTCAGTCACCAAGCCTGCCACAAGAACCATCGTATTGCAATGTAATATTGGCAATAGAGAAGACTATTCCTTGAGGCATAGATCCCAACCAGAGACGATCAGAGCAACATCCAACCATTCAAACTGCGATGTTTGTTGTTGCCTATTGTCGTCTGACATGGTAAATTACTTTTCTTATAAAAAATATTTTCCCCTTCATGTTAATGGAACAGCTGGGACGGGATCTACATGAGCTTTTATGCTAATTGATACGTAGTATTTATTTTTGCATAGGTTTGTCAATGATGATTCTAGCAGTGCTTTCGCTTCCATAAAATAAAGATAACGCACATTTACTTGATTCTACATTTCCCTATTTGGGACCCAACATTAAGCCCATCGCTCACCTTGAGTTTGCGCCGGGCGTTGAACTCCTGTAGCTTCCTTTGAGTGGTGTCCATGTGGGAGAAGCGGGCAGCCTTGCCCAGTACCCAGGGGTGCTCAAGGGCCTCCTTCACCGTCAGCCTCTTGTGATGGTCCTGCACTATCAGCTTACTGACCTGAGGGGGACAGGCAATGGGACAGATTGTTATTAAACGTTATTCAAAACCAGGGGTACATGAATATGCATAAGCATGCTAAAATAGAGTATAACCAGATTTGCTTGAATCTGGCCCTGAGAAAGTTCTTTTTACAGAGAAACAGGGAAGATTATTTTTAATTGGGAGTTTTACGATTTTTTTTATTCATCGAAGTAAAATAGTTGTGAAATATTAAACAGAATATCATGCAGGGGTCGGCAAACACGAGACCCGCGGGACGTTTTTTTGGTGAGAAATGATTATTTTAAAATAAAATATTTTGGGGGGCTTAGTTGTTGTCAATTTGCACAAATTATTAGAATTAGTTTCCGGCCCCCAACCATCTGCTCTGACCAAAATTGTCCCTCGGCTGAATCTAGTTGCCTACCCCTGAGAATGGGTGTAACACAACATATGCTCAGCACTAATGCATTTTCTGCCATATGGGTTTTCTTCTGGCCCTGATGAAGCCCGAGTCAAATTGCATTCTCCTCTAATAAAGGGTAACATACAATATATTGGTTTGTTAAATTTAGGAAAATGTATTTGTCAAACCAGTTGTGTAAAACATGTATTAAGGGCCTGCAATCAAATAAAAAGAACAGACGTTGTACATAAACAGTATTTACATAATTCAAACATTAACAAAGAAAAAAAATAAGTTAATTAGCAATTTATGTGAACACTTTCAAACACAGTACACTGTTATTCATAATAAAAGCCTCTGGAGTGCAATGCTTAGATGCGAAACTCACCAAGTCCTTAGCGTTGAGGGAGACCTCATCCCACCAGGGGGAGACAAACTCATAGTCGCAGTTGAGGATGCGGCTATACATATACTGGTCTCCCCTCGGATCAAAGAATGGTTCAAACCCACACAGCCTGAGGGGAAAGGCAACATTTCCCTCTTAGTATTTGTTTCGCCACTTTCCCTACTTGTTTTAAAGACACACAGGATCTTTTCAGATAAGACCCCCCTCTAATAGACTTGCAACGGCGTACTAAATCGGAAATCCATATGACACGAGGAAAGGGCGAGATTAGCTGCGATACTGTAATGAGAGGGCTTCAAATTGCCAGCTACCCACTGAGTACATGCAGATCTAGCAGATTTTAAAGTGTTTTTTTTTGTTGTTTTTTTACTCACAAGATGTACAGGATGACTCCCACAGACCACATGTCCACTTCAGGGCCATAGGCATTGCCTCGGAGGATCTCTGGAGCTGCAGGGGAGAGAGGGAGGTATGAAGGGCCAGCTGTCAGCTCCCACACAGACACAGGACACTTCATTTTGACTCATATCAGTCCCTCGAAAACACTGTGTACTATCAACTTTATTTATGTTAATGCAGTACTCTATAATCTCAAAGCATGAACTACAGTATATCTGTCAATAAAACCTAAACACTATATATATATATATATATATATATATATATATTTATTATTATTATTTATTTTATTTTTTAAATATTTGTTTTGTTTTGTGGTTGAGGATGATTTATTTGACTGATAGCGATCCCACCATGTATGTAATATATCTACAGTGCTTTCAGGAAATATTCATACCCCTTGAATTCCACATTTTGTTGTGTTACAACCTGAATTCAAAATTGATTAAATATATATATATTTTTTTCTCACTCGCCTATCTGCACACAATACCCCATAATGACAAAGTGAAAACATGTTTTTAGACATTTTAGCAAATTTATTGGAAATGAAGTACAGAAATATCTAATTTACGTAAGTATTCACACCCCTGAGTCAATACTTTGTAGCAGCACCTTTGGTAGTGATTATAGCTGTGAGTCTTTCTGGTCTAAGAGCTTTGCACACCTGGATTTTTTTTACCCATCTACCAATAGGTGCTTTTCTGATTTGAGCATTAAGGCCTGCAGTTTGAACAAGGCTTTAGAGACTTACCCAGAAAGACGTCTGTAATCGCTGCTGAAGGTGATTCTAACATGTACTCACTCAGGGGGTTGAATACTTATTTAACCAAGTGTTTTAGTTTTCTATTCTTTTTTTACAAATGTTAGAATTTTTTTCCACTTTGACATTTGAGTATTTAGTGTAGATCGTTGACAAAAAATGACAATTAAATCAACTTTAATCCCACTTTGTAAGACAACAAAATGTGGAAAAAAGTCAAGGCGTGTGAATACTTTAAGGCACTGTATATAATGGTGTAATGAAACAGGCAGGGAGTGTAGCGCAAACCTCAACCTTCTGGCCCGAAGCCCTGTGCCATCGACTTGTGCCACGAAGGTATGCCTAAATTTGCCTAAATGACTACCGCCCCGTAGCCCTCACATCTGTAGCCATGAAATGCTTTAAAAGGCTGGTCATGGCTCATATCAACACCATATTCCCAGAATCCCTGGACCCACTCCAACTCACATACCGCCCCAACATATCCACAGATGACGGAATCTCTAGTGCACTCTAGTGCCCTCCAAGCTCACCACTAAGCTAAGGACCCTGGGACTAACCACCTCCATCTGCAACTGGATCCTGCACTTCCTGACGGGCGTGTGCTTAGTCCCCTCTTGTACTCCCTGTTCACCCACGACTGTGTGGCCACGCACAACTCCAAGGCCATAAAGATTGTCATAGACCTTTCTCTGCTACTGCACGGCAAGCGGTACCGGAGTGCCAAGTCACGGGCCAAAAGGCTCCTTAACAGCTTCTACCCCCAAGCCATTAGACTGCAAAAAGATCATCAAGGACAACAACCACCCGAGCCACTGCCTGTTCACCCCGCTAACATCCAGAAGGCGAGGTCAGTACAGATGCGTCAAAGCTGGGACCGATAGACTGAAAAACTGCTTCTATCTCAAGGCCATCAGACTGTTAAACAGCCATCACTAACATTGAGTGGCTGCTGCCAACATACTGACTCAAATCTCTAGCCACTTTAATAATAAAAAATTGGATGTAATAAAAGTATCACTAGCCACTTTAAACAATGCCACTTTATATAATGTTTACATATCCTACACTACTCATCTCATATGTATATACTGTACTCTGTACCATCTACTGCATCTTGCCTATGCCGTTCGGCCATCGCTCATCCATATATTTATATGTACATACTCTTTACACTTGTGTGTATGAGGTAGTTGTTGTGAAATTGTTAGATTACTTGTTAGATACTACTGCACGGTCGGAACTAGAAGCACAAGCATTTCGCTACACTCGCATTAACATCTGCTAACCATGTGTATGTGACAAATACAATTTGATTTGATTTGCTGAACAGTTAATCAAATGTCTACCAGGACAATTTACAGTGCCTCCCTTATTTTATTCTTATTGATCTATTCTTATTTTTTGCACTGACTCTCTTGCACAGGCTTGATGTACACTCACTGGACTCTAACCACACACTTACAAATACTACACTGACACTCCAACACAGACACACACGGTCACAGACAACACACACACATGCATATTGATGCCACACATACTCACACACACGTTCACATTCCTTCACCCTCTATACATACGTTGCTGCTACTCTCTGTGTATTATCAATGCATAGTCACTTAACTCCTACCTACATGTACATATTATCTCAATTATCTTGACTAAACCATACCCCCGCACATTGACTCGGTACCGGTACCACTTGAATATAGCCTTGTTATTGTTATTTTGTGTTACAATTTAATTGTTTTACTCTGTATTGTTGGTTAAGGGCTCGTAAGTAAGCATTTCACCTGCTGTATTCGGCGCATGTGACTAATAAAATTTGATTCGAAGTGGCAGAGTCGATATCTGTACTTATAAACCAAGGTCGCTACAATATATATAATATTTCCTAGCCAAACCCGGATTTCCCCTTTAAAGTCACACTCTGTAGTTTCCATTTCCTTTCATTAGTGTCACCTTACAATTTGTAATTGGTAAGCACTGAACAATAACCAGTGTGGTAGTGTGACTCATCTCTAGCACACGACACAGTACACAACAACAGACTAGGACGAGCCTGATCCTACAAGTGTGTTCTCATGAGGAAAACTGTTCATCCATAACTCACCGCAGTATCCAGGTGTGCCACACACCGTCTTCATGGTCACTTGTTCATCAATTATCTTCGAGAGGCCAAAGTCAGCTGTGAAGATCAGATAATGGTTTAGTCTCATTGGCCTTATCGTATTGTGTATCATTCATGTACTGTATGCCACAGAGGAATAGTTGATCTTTACAAGACCACTACTTGTGAATTATGGGCAGGAGTTACAAAAGAAAACAAAGTAGCACACGCCATATCACAGTAATGTCTGGTCCTGTGTGGCTCAGTTGGTAGAGCATGGCGCTTGCAACGTCAGGATCTAGGGTTCGATTCCCGCTGTGGCTGCCCATACAAAAAATGTATGCATGCACTAAGGGAAGTGTCTGCTAAATATACACTGCTCAAAAAAATAAAGGGAACACTAAAATAACACATCCTAGATCTGAATGAATGAAATAATCTTATTCAATACTTTTTTCTTTACATAGTTGAATGTGCTGACAACAAAATCACACAAAAATTATCAATGGAAATCAAATTTATCAACCCATGGAGGTCTGGATTTGGAGTCACACTCAAAATTAAAGTGGAAAACCACACTACAGCCTGATCCAACTTTGATGTAATGTCCTTAAAACAAGTCAAAATGAGGCTCAGTAGTGTGTGTGGCCTCCACGTGCCTGAATGACCTCCCTACAACGCCTGGGCATGCTCCTGATGAGGTGGCGGTTGGTCTCCTGAGGGATCTCCTCCCAGACCTGGACTAAAGCATCCGCCAACTCCTGGACAGTCTGTGGTGCAACGTGGCGTTGGTGGATGGAGCGAGACATGATGTCCCAGATGTGCTCAATTGGATTCAGGTCTGGGGAACGGGCGGGCCAGTCCTTAGCATCAATGCCTTCCTCTTGCAGGAACTGCTGACACACTCCAGCCACATGAGGTCTAGCATTGTCTTGCATTAGGAGGAACCCAGGGCCAACCGCACCAGCATATGGTCTCACAAGGGGTCTGAGGATCTCATCTCGGTACCTAATGGCAGTCAGGCTACCTCTGGCGAGCACATGGAGGGCTGTGCGGCCCCCCAAAGAAATGCCACCCCACACCATGACTGACCCACCACCAAACCGGTCATGCTGGAGGATGTTGCAGGCAGCAGAACGTTCTCCACGGCGTCTCCAGACTCTGTCACGTGCTCAGTGTGAACCTGCTTTCATCTGTGAAGAGCACAGGGCGCCAGTGGTGAATTTGCCAATCTTGGTGTTCTCTGGCAAATGCCAAACGTCCTGCACGGTGTTGGGCTGTAAGCACAACCCCACCTGTGGACGTTGGGCCCTCATACCACCCTCATGGAGTCTGTTTCTGACCGTTTGAGCAGACACATGCACATTTGTGGCCTGCTGGAGGTCATTTTGCAGGGCTCTGGCAGTGCTCCTCCTTGCACAAAGGCGGAGGTAGTTGTCCTGCTGCTGGGTTGTTGCCCTCCTACGGCCTCCTCCACGTCTCCTGATGTACTGGCCTGTCTCCTGGTAGCGCCTCCATGCTCTGGACACTACGCTGACAGACACAGCAAACCTTCTTGCCACAGCTCGCATTGATGTGCCATCCTGGATGAGCTGCACTACCTGAGCCACTTGTGTGGGTTGTAGACTCCGTCTCATGCTACCACTAGAGTGAAAGCACCGCCAGCATTCAAAAGTGACCAAAACATCAGCCAGGAAGCATGTGGTCACCACCTTCAGAACCACTCCTTTATTGGGGGTGTCTTGCTAATTGCCTATAATTTCCACCTGTTGTCTATTCCATTTGCACAACAGCATGTGAAATTTATTGTCAATCAGTGTTGCTTCCTAAGTGGACAGTTTGATTTCACAGAAGTGTGATTGACTTGGAGTTACATTGTGTTGTTTAAGTGTTCCCTTTATTTTTTTGAGCACTGTATTAAAGTCCAGATCCCAGACGAGCCCCTATAGGGCCATTTTCCTGCAAGAACTCCTGCCAGTAATGAGTGACTGCCAAGAAAAATAGTTTCTCATCTAAATAATTAAATAAATAAAACATTTGTCATTTTCATTTTTGAGCAAACTGCAAACGGTGGCAGTCCCGTCAGCGCCACCACCTATTTAGCTAGGAAATTGTCCGTTTATCAAGGAAGGTGTCAGTTGTGTAGCCTTAGTCTACAGGTACATGTAGTTACCGATCTTAAGCCGGGCGTCCAAGGAAAGGTCAGCGTAGGGAAGGTTTTCCGGCTTCAGGTCACGATGCACCACCCCATTCTCATGTAAATACTGCGACACAAACACAAAAGAACAAAACAGTTGCAACCTTAGTTGAATCCACTGACTGTAAATCGGCCTGAATAGGAGCGTCTGTTCAATGACCAAAATGTAAAATGAAGTGCGTCGCTGGAGCATGTGTCGATACTAAAAGGATGGAAAGAAAGAGAGCGCTGCCCTCAGATCAGCTCTCTCCATTCAAATCTTTCCTTAACATTAGAATTATTTCACAATACTGATGAAGGGTCAGCTCCTAGTGAGATATTACCACCTACGGCTGCAAATATTGAAGCGACTTATTGACGCTTTCCTGAACCAGTGTCTGTACATTAGAGACCTCTCTGGCGCCCAGAAAGCTCAGATTCAAACTCCCATTCACCCAAAGGTGGCACCACAGAACCCAGTGGCTTGGTGGGAAAAAAATGAAAATTCTGGGGCCTGTAGTTTTTCCTGATTGTGTAACCTAACCTGGTAAAACTCTAGACCTTATATGGTATGATGTGATTAATCTGTTGTAAAAAGAATGCAACAATAATCTAAAAATAAGAACACAAGGAATAAATACACAATCAGTAACAATAACTTGGCTATATACATGGGGTACGAAGCTGAAGTGCAGGGGTGCGGGGTAATTGAGGTAGATATGTATAAAGTGACTAAACAACAGGATAGATAATAAACAGGAGCGTATGTAATGGGTGAAAAGAGCTGGTGCAAAAAGGGTTTATGCAGATAGTCTGGGTAGCTTTTTGGTTAACACTTAAACTAACTATTTAGCAGTCTTATGGCTTGGGGATAGAAGGTGCTCAGGGTCCTGTTGTTTCCAGACGTGGTGCATCGGTACACTTGCTGTGCAGCAGCAGAGAGAACAGTCTGTGACTTGACTGGCTGGAGTCCTTGACAATTTGTAAGGCCTTCCTCTGACACCGCCTGGTATCGAGGTCCTCTAGCTACACAGGTGACATGCTGGTAATGAGGTAAGATGCATTTCACTTTCACGCACCATATTGGTGCGGCTGGCTTCCAGGTTAAGCGGGCGGGTGTTAAGAAGCACGGTTTGGCGGGTCATGTTTTGGAGGACGGATGACTCGACCTTCGCCTCACGAGCCCTTTGGGGAGTTGCTGCAATGAGATCGAAATAGCCTACTGTTTATATTTGCAGTCAACTCGGTTTTTATTTAAAGCATATTTTTATATGTCGCTTGTTTGTATCGATTGCAAAGACATTGGCAACTTAGTATTTATAGTCATATTTTGTTCTGAAGTTATCAGCGTCACAGAAAGATTGATAAACCATGTGGTTCTATGTTTAGCGGAGATCTGTGTATGAAGATACGTGGGAGGGCCTAAAAAAAGCATCTAACAACACTTAGCTGTTCAATATGTGGTCTGAGGCAGGTGTTCGATTACGAGCATTTTCAAGTGCAACGTTAATAACGATGGTTTTGGGAAACGGCTCTAAGATTTAACGATGCTCCTACGAAGGTTCTAGCATTGAACTTAGCCTGAAGATGCTTTTGGGAAACCGGGCCCTGAGCTGTTGTCAAACCTGACCTGGGCCCTGTTTCCCAAAAGCATCTTAAGGCTAAGTTTTTTGTTGTTGTAATTATCTCTATTTAAATGTCCTTTTTTCTTTGATCAGGGTTTACACAGACAACAAAAGAAGCGCACCACACAGACAGAGTACAGGGAGTTCATTAAAAATACAGTATAAAAACGATCATAAACTTCAAAGACAGCAGTATCATTTATATGGGCCATTTATGGGCGGTGTTCTACATAATGGTGACCATGTTTTCCAGAACTTTTCAGTCCTCTGGCGCAGGTCAAAAGTGAGTTTTTCTAGGGGTAGAATAGCAGAAGCCTGAGAGAGCCACATCCTCGCAGACTGTATTTCTGGTGTGGAACTCGACAACAAAATTCATTTTGGGGCTAAATAGACAAGAGTATTAAACAGACGTTCAGATTCAGGGTCAAATACAATGTTACAGTCAAAATAAAGTAGATATAGGTTTGGTGAAAGAGCTAATTGTTTATCTAAGATCTTCTGAATTGACCTCATTCCAATAAGACTGGATTCTATTACAGTCCCAGAGTACGTGCATACACAGTTGAAGTCGGAAGTTTACATACACCTTAGCCAAATACATTTAAAATTCCTGACTTTTAATCCTAGTAAAAATGCCCTGTCTTACGTCAGGTAGGATCACCACTTTATTTTAAGAATGTGAAATGTCAGAATAACAGTTGAGAGATTGATTTATTTCTTTCATCACATTCCCAGTGGGTCAGAAGTTTACATACACTCAATTAGTATTTGGTAGCATTGCCTTTAAATTGTTTAACTTGGGTCAAACGTTTCGGGTAGCCTTCCACAAGCTTCCCACAATAAATTGGGTGAATTTTGGCCCATTCCTCCTGACAGAGCTGGTGTAACTGAGTCAGGTTTGTAGGCCTCCTTGCACGCACATGCTTTTTCAGTTATGCCCACACATTTTCTATAGGTTTAAGGTCAGGGCTTTGTGATGGCCACTCCAATACCTTGCCTTTGTTGTCCTTAAGCCATTTTGCCACAACTTTGGAAGTATGCTTGGGGTCATTGTCCATTTGGGAGACTCATTTGCAACCAAGCTTTAACTTCCTGACTGATGTCTTGAGATGTTGCTTCAATATATCCACATACTTTTCCTTCCTCATGTTGCCATCTATTTTGTGAAGTGCACCAGTCCCTCCTGCAGCAAAGCACCCCCACAACATGATGCTGCCACCCCCGTGCTTCAATGTTGTGATGGTGTTCTTCGGCTTGCAAGCTTCCCCCTTTTTCCTCCAAACATAACGATGGTCATTATGGCCAAACAGTTCTATTTTTGTTTCATCAGACCAGAGGACATTTCTCCAAAAAGTACAATCATTGTCCCAATGTGCTGTTGCAAACCGTAGTCAGGCTTTTTTATGGCGGTTTTGGAGCTGTGGCTTCTTCCGTGCTGAGCAGCCTTTCAGGATATGTGGATATAGGACTTGTTTTACTGTGGATATAGATACTTTTGTACCTGTTTCCTCCAGCATCTTCACAAGGTCCTTTGCTGTTGTTCTGGGATTGATTTGCACTTTTCGCACCAAAGTACGTTCATCTCTAGGAGACAGAACACGTCTCCTTCCTGAGCCTGAGCGTGGTCCCATGGTGTTTATACTTGTGTACTATTGTTTGTACAGATGAACGTGGTACCTTCAGGCGTTTGGAAATTGCTCCCAAGGATGAACCAGACTTGTGAAGGTCTACGATTTTTCTGAGGTCTTGGATGATTTCTTTTGATTTTTCCATGATTTCAAGTAAAGAGGCACTGAGTTTGAAGGTAGGCCTTGAAATACATCCACAGGTACACCTCCAATTGACTCAAATGATGTCAATTAGCCTAACAGAAGCTTCTAAAGCCATGACATCATTTTCTGGAATTTTCCAAGCTGTTTAAAGGCACAGTCATCTTAGTGTTTGTAAACTTCTGACTCACTGGAATTGTGATACAGTGAATTATAAGTGAAATAATCTGTCTGTAAACAACTGTTGGAAAAATTACTTGTGTCATGCACAAAGTAGATGTCCTAACCAACTTGCCAAAATTATAGTTTGTTAACAAGACATTTGTGGAGTGGTTGAAAAATTAGTTTTAATGACTCCAACCTAAGGGTATGTAAACCTCCGACTTCAACTGTAGGTGCCAGTAGCTTGTTGACAGTCGAAACATAAATGTGATGCATTGGGCAGCATTCTGTGAAAGTCGAACATGTCTAAGTTTATCGTTTAGTGCATTTTTATTGGATAAGTATTAGAATAAGCCGCCTCAATATTTTCAGCCGCAGGTGGTAATTTGTTTCTTCTTTTACAATCAGTCCAAGCCTGGACTGATTGTAAATCAATAGTAATCATCTGACAGAAATATGATTCAGTACTGGATCAACACCCTAGTCCTCAAGGATACAACATGACTTATCTCTGAATGAGTCACGATTCAATTCTGTTTAGGTCGGAGCCAAAGCCTGCCCCCACACCGGTCCTTTACAAATAAGATTGGACTGCCTTGCCGTAGATGTTATAAATGTATTGCTATAGCCCTACCCAGCAGCATTCTACCCTGCATCCCACTGCTGGCTTGCCTCTGAAGCTACACAGGGTCGATCCTGGTCATTCCCTGGATGGGAGACCAGATGCTGCTGGAAGTGGTGTTGGAGGTCCAGTAGACATTCTCCACAGGATATCCCAGGGCAGTGGAGGGGATATTGCCCTGCATAGGGTTTCGTCTTTCGGATGGGATGTTACAACTGGTATCCTAACTCTCTGTGGTCACTAAAGATCCCATGACACTTTTCGTAAGAGTAGGGGTGTTAACCCCGATGTCCTGGATAAATTCCCAATCTGGATTTCTTACCATCGTTGCCATCTAATCATGCCCAGCTTACAATTGGCTTATTCCCCAGGTCGTTGCTGTAAAATATAATATGTTCTCAGTTATCTTACCTGGTAAAATAAAGGTCAGTAAATAAATAAAACAATACCTGCCTATGTATTGTCATAGCCCTAGTAATCAAGGGCACCCCAACCCAGAAGCTGCCACAGTTATGTAGCTGGATGTTGAGTTCTGTCACCTTTAGATACGCAGTCAGTGGTAGTTAAGTACGAAAAAAGCTCAACGTCCCATGACAGTTTGTCCATTTTAAGCACACTTTTGCCACAAGAACAAATCAGTTTATGTTGAAGTCAATGATCACAACTGTGTGGACTAGATGACAGATCTGTGCAGGCGTTGACACTTGAAGAACAGAGGGAATGTCAGAGCAGCCTAAAAATAATTCAGGATTTTGGCAGTGAAGCCCTTTACAGTACTTCCCCAGAGTCAGATGAACTCATGGATACCATTTTTATCACTGTGAGACCTGAGGGATACAGCCCAATCAGGGCTTCACTTGGCAGGCTTAATTGAAACTCTAAATGAGCAGCCCCTGATCTAAAATTGATTCAACAGATGGGGCCCATTGCTGCAGTAGCTCAGAGGCTCTACGACTGCTCTCACCATCCTATTACTCGAGTCAAGAGAGTTCCGACTCTGACTACCGGATCAGTTGCCGTGTTGTAACGTTACCATGAAAGCATCAAGTGAAAATAAAAGGAAACTTTGCCCTTAAATGGTGGAACTATGAAAATAATGTGTTCAAGAGCAACTGAAGGCAATTAACAACGTATCTGGTAGAAAACGGCCTATTTCACTTCCTCAAATTCCCCAGAACGAATCTAAGATAACAAGAAATCTGTAATTCATTTTGTCCCGAGGATGTTTAATTTTACACCTCACTAAGGTGTTTGGGGCAGTATTTCTCAAGTTCAAAAAATGGTGACACGTTGTCTTACGTTATGTAAACAGTCAGAGCTGCTGGGCAGGTCTGTCTCACTGTCTATGCTATTGGATAGAGAGCAATCACCGCAGCTGATTAACCCATGTTATTGGGCAAATGGTCAAATCAAAACCCAACCTTCATTTACCCGGAGCAACGCACTGATGTTCCAAACTCCGTTTTAGACGAGACTGACTTCATGACCTAAATTATCCTATTTACACTTTGTAGTCCATTTTGACACTGGAATAACAGTTTCTGACTCGTGTCGATGCCACATAGTCCGTTTTCAAAGGGAACCGTTGCTTTTTAAAGGCAGTCTCTCTTCAAGGCAGCAGGAATGGGTGTAGTTGGAGGCGTGTCACGGGTGCCATCTTGAATTAGGCTGCAGGCCCATTGAGGGGGATTAGATTATTAATACCTCAGTCCTGATTAACCTTGTTTTGGAACTGGGCTGACTCCCGGGTGTGAGCCAGGTGCCCCGTTTTAGCCGACGGCCAAGTCGGCTCAAAACAAAAGTGTCGTAGGTTA
This sequence comes from Brachymystax lenok tsinlingensis, assembly GCA_030435695.1. NCBI lineage: Eukaryota > Metazoa > Chordata > Actinopteri > Salmoniformes > Salmonidae > Brachymystax > Brachymystax lenok. The sequence continues at coordinate 9,898,093 of CM059790.1, forward strand.
AGCACGTGGAGTAATGTGTAGGATTCTGCTTTTGATAAAAAAGGTTTTATCTACCTTCCCAATGAAAACTAGTTTGAACATTTTAACGTACAGTATATTTTATGGAAACGAGATGTTGTATGTTTCTGAACGATGCATCACGCTGCCTTGTTGTCAACGCGACCGAGCGGCGCAGATTACTGTTGATTTGAGAAGGGCGCTCCTCCCTCATCGCTTTTGCTCGTACACGGCGCGGGCCATAGCCCGGTGCACTTAATCAAACTCCCCTCATTGTTTGGAGAGAGCCTAGCATTGTTTTATGCCATACACACTGCTTTGGTGGAAACGTTCATAGAGCCACCTGTTTCCATTGGGCCTTTAGTATTTTTGTTGGATTATTAACAGGGTTGGGTAGGTTACGTTCTAAATGTAATCCATTACAGTTACTAGTTACCTGTCCAAAATTGTAATCAGTAATGTCATTTTTAGATTACCTAAACTCAGTAACATAATGTGATTACATTCTGTAAATGTTGTATTACTTTTCGAATACTTTCCCCTTAAAAGGCATTAGACTTATTAGCAGCTGTTGCAAGAGAGCATTTTTCACTGGCTGACGGTCCACTGGTTTCAAAAACAATGATTGATAGGCAGTTTAAACTTCTTGAATTCAACCATTATTGGCTTCAAATACACATTTAGATTTGTGAACAGCCATCTACAACAACCACAATCCATAAGTCGCAAATAGCTAAATGAGAGAGCAGCAGTGTGATTCACATCAATGCGTTATGTAGATATCAATAATAAGTGATATCCGTATCGCCGTAGACTACACCATCGCTGTCATCCTTACCTCCAAGCGTTTATTTAAGTTGGATAATCTTTGGATGCCGACAGCAGTCGTACCATTGGAAGACATAGCTTGGACTGTAGCGTAAAAAAGCCTATTTTGCAAACCTCCTTTCTGAATTTGAAGTAATCATCTAGTTTTTCAAAAGTATCTGCAATCCGATTACAATATTTTTGCTGGTAACGTAACGGACTGTTTTTTGTAATCCTTTACATGTAACGGATTACATGTAATGGATTACATGTAATCCATTACTCCCCAACCCTGATTATTAATTAATTTATTGACTGAATTATTTTCAAATGGATTACACATTTCCTTGGACTTGCACTTCAGGTAGGACTTAGGCTGTCCGTTATTTAGATGGAGCTCTCTGCAGTGTTGACCCTGACAGGTCTATTCATTTGTTGATGATTGAATTAAGTATTTTGTTCCTTATGTTGAACCCCCATGACAGAGGCGTACCTCTGTCACACTTGTGTGTAAAAAGAAGACAGACAGCGTAAACTTTCAAGTACTACTTAAGTCATTTTTGGGGCATCTGTACTGGACTATTTATATTTTTTTACTTCTACATTACTACATTCCTAAATAAAATAATGTCATTTTTACTCCACACGTTTTCCCTGACACCCAAAAGTACTTGTTACATTTTGAATGCTTAGCAGGACAGGAAAATATTCAATTCACGCACTTATCAAGAGAACATCCATGGTCATCCCTACTGCCTCTGATCTGGCGGACTCACTAAACACACATGCTTCGTTTGTAAATTATGTCTGATTGTTGGAGTGTGCCCCTGGCTATCTGTGAATTAAAAAAAACAAGAAAATTGGGTCGTCTGGTTTACTTAATATAAGGAATTTGAAATGGTTTATACTTTTACTTTTGATACTTAAGTATATTTGAGCAATTACATTAACTTTTAAAACCAAATACTTTCAGACTTTTACTCAAGTAGTATTTTACTGAGTGACATTCATTTTCTATTAAGGTATCTTTACTCTGACTCAAGTATGACAATTCGGTACTTTTTCCACTACATGACTGTAATAAGGTCAGGACCTCTCTAGTAACCTATACCAATGGGCCTCGTCAGCCACACACAGAGGCCCTGGGAGGAGACTAGTCAAAATATAGCCCGGTTTCCACCGTGAGTCCCCGCTGAGGCCTACCGGGGCGGCTAACAACACCCAGGCAGCGCCACGCTATCTTGTCATTACCGCACACTTCCCTTCCCGGCTGTGAACGCCCAGACTCATTCCGGCAAATTAGCCAGCGACGTCTCAGAGAAAGCCTGTGGTGAAATCCACAAGTCTGCCATCAGCTACTGTAGCTAGAATGGGCAGTAAGTGCCCAGCCTGACTGCTAATAGTTCTAATGGAAAACTCTTCACTCCCCTGCCAGGCTGGCTGTTGATGGGCCTCCACACAGAACCTTTTGAACCCATCTCCCCTGAGATGCTCTGGCTCTCTGTCTGCCTGGGAGAAGGGTTGTAAATTGGACAATCTGCACCGCTGTGCGCTAGCCGGGCTGGGATGGCTGGGGAGGGCCCAAAGTGTACGAATGAGTTATGGCAGTGTCGATGGTTTATTAAGTTTGTGTACCGGGGCTTTTGACAGATGTCGTTTTTTTTTAATGAGATGACAAAAAAACTGAGTGGGAGCAGGCTGCTAGATACAGCATGCACAGAAAGATGAGGGGGAGTCTTCACCTCTCTATGGTGATTCGTTTCACACAGACTCAAGGATAAATTATGTTTAGAGGGGAAAAGATTTTGAAAGATGTGAGGGGAAAATTCCATGGTCAGTCAGGGCTGGCTCTAGTCCCTGAGTGAGAGTGACTAACAAAATCAATGGGGGCCCCCTGGAGGTCAGGGCCCCTGGGCACGTGCACTGTGTGACCGGTCGGTATTCGCCCCATGCTTACTACAAGTTTAGATAGCTGGCTAGTCTATTTGCCAATCTAAAAATTGTTAGCTGACATGGCTAATTGAACGACTGTCAGTGACTGACATAACAAGAGAAAAATAGCTGATGCACAAGCAATTCGAACTTGCACCTTCTACTCGTATTCTACTACTCTACCCCAACTGAGTTCTCACTTATGTCACTTATGCCTGCATGGTTTAATGGAGTGTTGATTCAATTGTCCTAGTTCATCTACAGAAAAACATGTATGAAATGAAAATTGATTTATAGGCGGTAATTAAAAAGTGCCTAGGCCTCTATCTCTGCTTGCTGTCATTAAAAATGCCCCTGCATAGGTGTTTATGACTCAAACCCTATTAACGCTGCTCTATAACCCCACAGAATGCCCTACGCACGGAGGCTAAATGCCAAATAAAGAAATCATGTCATTACACAATATGAAGCAATAAACTGTATTGGTTCTGTGCAGCTTCATCATAAGATTGTTTCGTGGCAGGTCTGATGTATACATGCGGTTGCATATACATGTCAACCTTCTGAAAGTAAAAGTAGCTCTGAGGTGATGAACTATGAGAATGGAGCACTGAAGGGGAAACAATCTGAAAGACAGTATGAGTGGTGTTGCTGTCCACTCACACATAAGCAAACCTCCAAACTCTGCATCCCCCCTATCTCTGTCACGCACACACACTCATAAACACCTGATGCACCGACACTCACTACCTCCAGATTCAAAGCCTAGATCAAGCCCACATGGATTAAATGTGTCCCACCACACAGCCACCAGTGTTAAGCATGCTTTAGAAATAGGGGTGTGAACGTTAAAACGCTTAAACGGAATAGGGATTGTTAATGTTAAGAAAAAAATCCCTAACCCAAAAGCGATGTTATTCACAGAGAGTTGTTCTTTAGGAGGTCCTTCACATGTGAGATATGTAAGATTTGTGAAAAAAAAATCTATCTATGATGAAAGAAATGTGCAAAAGCCTTTGAACTTGGTGCTACAATGTTCTATCTGCAATCCATCACACAATGCTGGGTTGTCAATCAAAATGCTGGGTTGTCAATCAAAATGCTGGGTTGTCAATAAAACATTTTTGATGTAAGGTGATGTACTTTTTGAGTCATGAAAGTCGAAGACATCACAAAGCAGTTCTAAGATCGGAGACTTTAAAAATACTCTCTCAAAACCATACATTTGCAGAGAGAACTAGGGGCGTTTCTAGGATTTGAAGATATTGGGGGCTTAGTCCAAAGCCAGTAAAAGTAAACAATTGTTTTTAATAGTAATTTCACAGGCTTTTACACCTCACCTGCAAATTATGTGTATTTCAACTCTTATATTTTGTGCAAATAAAAACAAAATAAAACCTATAGAGAATCCTGAATTGGGACAGTCTTCTGTGTGCTTAATCCACCTCTGTTCTCTTTCCATCTGCCCTCTTCTGTCACTTTCTCTGTGTCTTGTCTGTTGCTGTCTCAGGTTCTTGTTTGTTACTGTCTCCTTTGTCTATCCTTTTCTGTTATAGCCTGTTCTGTTCTTCTGGTGTCTCTCTCCATCATATCCTATTATTCTGTTGCTGTCTGTGTCTTGTCTGGTTTCCCTCCCAATCATTTACTCTTCTTTTGCTGTTTCTGTGTCGTGTCTAGTGTGCCTCTAGTTTTTCAATCCAAAACAATCGAGGGGATACTGGGGTAGCTTAACTTGTTTTGGGCCTGTGTCTGGGTCACCTAAATCTTCCTTTTCCCTACCATTTGCCCCTGGCTGCTGCTGTTGTAAGTGCTCCACTGGACTGCTGTTCTCATCCGTCCTCCTTCGCTCATCTGAAAGCTAGCATGGTAGGGGTGCAACATGTCATTAGTTAGTTTTAAAGGGCAACTACACGTCCTGATGTGGCCTCGTTTCAGATTTGGTTCATTAAGAAAGGGTAGCGGCCATGACTGAATTTAAATGCGAGTTGGTTTCGGGGTTGTGATTTGATGTGGGTGTCTTGTGTGTCTGTGTGTGTGTGTGTGTGTGTTTGCAGGTGGGAAGAGTTAGCCAAATAATTTCACCAATTAGCTTCAGCAGGCTGGTGGGCGACCTGACTTTGACTTTGGATAGCCTATCTCTGGGGCTAGTTAGGGACCGTCAATAAATTACACAATGTAAATTAGACAATGTTTGTTGCACACCCTTTAGTTTTCTCATTAAAGGCGTTCAATATTTGTATATGATTTTCTACAATTTATAGTTGGTTTCAGGTTTTTCAGTTACCCTAGACTGACACGACCAGGACAACTAATCTGTAATGAAAAATTCAAGTGTCTACATAACAATGCAACACAACTCCAAACATGGTAGGCCTTGAAATACATCCACATGTACACCTCCAATTGACTCAAATTATGTCAATTAGCCTAACAGAAGCTTCTAAAGCCATGACATCATTTTCTGGAATTTTCCAAGCTGTTTAAAGGCACATTCAACTTAGCGTATGTAATCTTCTGACCCATTGGAATTGTGATACAGTGAATTATAAGTGAAATAATCTGTCTGTAAACAACTGTTGGAAAAATTACTTGTGTCATGCACAAAGTAGATGTCCTAACCAACTTGCCAAAATTATAGTTTGTTAACATTACTTGTGTTCACCTGTTCATTACCGTTTTGTTTGAACAATAGTAGGAGAAAAGACCACCAAATTAAGTTTAATCAACTGCCCCAAGGATCAGGCTAAACAAACCTCATGATTTCAGACTATACGCCACAATATTGATGGAAAGCTGTGGGCTCCGGTTACTTGATACATTTATGTGTGTTCGAAGCACTTCATCACTGGTAAGTTGCTAGCTAACACTTGTTTGTATCTAACTAGCTATGTGTAGTGTCTGTGTAAACCTGGAAATTCCACCAAGTAGGTGTAGATATCGCCACAGGCTACTTTGGGCCATTTGGTAGGGTTATCTCCCCAGCTGGTCTACAGCAAGTTGAAAGCACATACAGGCTCTGGCAAGTATTCAGACCCCTTGACTTTTGTCACATTTTGTTAGGTCACAGCCTTATTCTAAAATATATTAAATAGTTTTTTCCCCTCATCAATCTACACACAATACCCCATAAAATGTAAATATCACATTTACATAAGTATTCAGACCCTTTACTCAGTACTTTGTTGAAGCACCTTTGACAGCGATTACAGCCTCAAGTCTTCTTGGGTATAATGCTACAAGCTTGGCACACGTGTATTTGGGGAGTTTCTCCCATTCTTTTCTGCAGATCCTCTCAAGCTCTATCAGGTTGGATGGGGAGCGTTGCTGAACAGTTATTTTCAGGTCTCTCCAGAAATGTTCGATTGGGTTCAAGTCCAGGCTGGGCCACTGAAGGACATTCGGAGACTTGTCCCGAAGCCACTCCTGTGTTGTCTTGGCTGTGTGCTTGTGTCCTGTTGGAAGGTGAACCTTCGCCCCAGTCTGAGGTCCTGAGCACTCTGGAACAGGTTTTCATCAAGGATCTCTCTGTACTTTGCTCCGTTCATCTTTGCCTCGATCCTGACTAGTCTCCCAGTCCCTGAAAAACATCCCCACAGCATGATGCTGCCACCACCATGCTTCACCGTAGGGATGCTGCCAGGTTTCCTCCAGACGTTACGCTTGGCATACAGGCCAAAGAGTTCAATCTTGGTTTCATCCAAACAGAGAATCTTGTTTCTCATGGTTTGAGAGTCTTTAGGTGCTTTTGGCAAACTCCAAGTGGGCTGTCAAGCCTTTTACTGAGAAGTGGCTTCCGTCTGGTCACTCTACCATAAAGGCCTGATTGGTGGAGTGCTGCAGAGATGGTTGTCCTTCTGGAACGTTCTCCCATCTCCAGAGAGGAACTCTAGAGCTCTGTCAGTGACCATCGGATTCTTGGTCACCTCCCTGTCCAAGCCCCTACTCCTCTGATTGCTCAGTTTGGCCGGGCGGCCAGCTCTAGGAAGAGTCTTGGGTGTTCCAAACTTCTTCCATTAAAGAATGATGGAGGCCACTGTGTCTCGGAGCTCTACGGACAATTCCTTCGACCTCATGGCTTGGTTTTTGCTCTGAAATGCACTGTCAATTGTGGGACCTTATATAGACAGGTGTGTGCCTTTCCAAATCATGTCCAATCAATTGAATTTAAAACAGGTGGACTCCAATCAAGTTGTAGAAACATCGCCAGGATGATCAATGGAGTTTAATCCATTTTAGAATAAGGCTGTAATGTAACAAAATGTGGAAAAGGTCAAGGGGTCTAAATACTTTCCGAAGGCACTGTATAGGCAAGCCAACAAGATTAAACTTTTCTAAGTACCTAGACCGTTCAAAGGGCAGGTGAAGACGGGAAGTAGTTACGCGACATATCTAAGACTAGCGAATTAGATCGAGATGAACTTCTCTTGCTAGCCAGCCAGCTAACGTATGCTAACCGGCGATAAAAACGCTAGGGGTAAACAAACAGCGACATAAGTATAATGTCGCAGCTTTACTAGCTTTACTGTCAGTGTTAGCAGGTCGGGTAACAAATTAGAGTGGCAAAATAAGTATCATGCAAATAATTTGTTGTTGTGACTGCCAAGTGTGTTAATAACGACACGTGAGGCTGCTGAAAACGTTTCTTGAAACAACAAAAAAGAGTCACTAGTTATCTTAGGATGACACCAAAGTTGGGCTAATTACATGGGAGTAACGGGAGTACCCTACGGCTGTACTCTACTCGGGGGCGTGGCCACGTTAAGCCACGCCTCGCTGTGTGTATCTACAAGGTGAGCTCTGTTGTCGAGTAGAAAGAACTTCATTGCCCCCTAGTGGGCATATGCAATAGGATGCAGTAGGACCATATTTTGCATTGTGAATTCACATAGAACGATGAAAAAATCATAAAATTCTAACAAGGAAAACCGATAAATAAATTGCTGTTTACATTTTTTTTAAATCCACTTGTCACATCCTTATTAAGAAAACAAAAGCAGTGGCCAGTGGCACAGCAGCGGCTTGGTTCATTGTCACACAGACACGCACTCGCTAGCACTGTTACATAACAGGCAGCCCATATCCCTGCTCCCTGCTGCCTGCTGCCTCTCTTGGTCAGAAGATTAAGAGCACTGTGAACATTTTTTGCTATGGCTCTCTGAGAGGATTATTTCACACTTGCAGCTCACCAAACACACATACGCACGGATACACACACACACACAGTCACTCAAACACAAGTACGTTCACATACACATCCGTCATTCCTCTAGCTGAGACCGATGCCACATCTGACCCACATCTACCACATTGTGTGTGTGTGTCCAGCCAAGCCCTTAGCTGCTTGTATTTTTGGATTATAATACATTTGTATTTCTAAATAAAGGCTCTCACACTAATCTTCTGGTTAACATTCATTGGTGCCATTGCCAAGTCTTAAACCCCAAAACAATGTTTAGTGGCATTTTCCATTGACTAAATAATCATCCTCTATTTTTGGGAGATATCATTTTGCCTGAAACAGGGCTCAGCGCTGCCTGCAACAGAGCGCAGTGACTGACTGCACATACAGTTGAAGTCGGAAGTTTACATACACCTTAGCCAAATTTTTCACAATTCCTGACATTTAATCCTAGTAAAAATTCCCTGTCTTAGGTCAGTTAGGATCACCACTTCATTTTAAGAATGTGAAATGTCAGAATAATAGTAGAGAGAAGGATTTATTTCAACTTTGATTTCCTTCATCACATTGCCAGTGGGTCAGAAGTTTACATACACTCAATTAGTATTTGGTAGCATTGCCTTTAAATTGTTTAACTTGGGTCAAACGTTTTGGGTAGCCTTCCACAAGCGTCCCACAATAAGTTGGGTGAATTTTGGTTCCTTCCTCCTGACAGAGCTGGTGTAACTGAGTCAGGTTTGTAGGCCTCCTTGCTCATACACGCTTTTTCAGTTCACTTTGTCCCCATGTGCAGTTGCAAACCGTAGTCTGGCTTTTTTTATGGCGGTTTTGGAGAAGTGGTTCCTTCCTTGCTGAGCGGACTTTCAGGTTATGTCGATATAGGACTCGTTTTACTGTGGATATAGATACTTTTGTACCTGTTTCCTCCAGCATCTTCACAAGGTCCTTTGCTGTTGTTCTGGGATTGATTTGCACTTTTCGCACCAAAGTACGTTCATCTCTAGGAGACAGAACGCGTCTCCTTCCTGAGCGGTATGATGGCTGGTCCCATGGTGTTTATACTTGCGTACTACTGTTTGTACAGATTAACGTGGTTCCTTCAGGCGTTTGGAAATTGCTCCCAAGGATGAACCAGACTTGTGGAGGTCTACAAATTTTTTTGAGGTCTTGGCTGATTTCTTTAGATTTTCCCATGATGTCAAGCAACGAGGCCCTGAGTTTTAAGGTAGGCCTTGAAATACATCCACAGGTACACCTCCAATTAACTCAAATGATGTCAATTAGCCTATCAGAAGCTTCTAAAGCCATGACATCATTTTCTGGAATTCTCCAAGCTGTTTAAAGGCACAGTCAACTTAGTGTATGAAAACTTCTGACCCACTGGAATTGTGATACAGTGAATTATAAGTGAAATAATCTGTCTGTAAACAATTGTTGGAAAAATTACTTATGTCATGCACAAAGTAGATGTCCTAACCGACTTGCCAAAACTATAGTTTGTTAACAAGAAATTTGTGGAGTGGTTGAAAAACAAGTTTTAATGACTCCAACCTAAGTGTATGTAATCTTCCGACTGTACTAGCTCACTGGAAATATGAAATCTGAAACATATTGAACTTTAAGCTAAAATGTGATTATGACTTTAGAAGTATGTGCAGTGACTGGACACAGAAGGCCACAGATAAGACCAAACCTGAAACAAAATGAATATTAATCCTAAAAGTATGTGTATTTCCCTATGCAAAGTACGGATAAGAGACCTGTCTCAACTGAACAAGCTTTATCAAAATGAGAACACTGAGAAGTCTCTCAGCTCCATGTTGACCTGTTTTCTATTTCATTTGTCGCATGCGCCGAATACAACAGGTGTAGACCTTACAGTGAAATGCTTACAAGCCCTTATTAACCAACAATGCAGTTTTAAGAAAAATAATTAAGATGATGCAACCATAGTGAATGACAAAACACATGGCAGCAATAGCATCTCTACTCACTCTTCTCTGCATAGAGGGGTGCTGTGCATCTCCGAATTCTCAAATTCCAAAGCAATTGGTGAAATAAGGCACATTTCTACTCAATAGCCCATCAGTGGCCATTCAACCACATATCTTACCGCCACTGCCTCCAGAATCTGCTTGATGACATGGGCAGCATCTCTCTCACTGTAGTACCCTCTCTCCACGATCCTAAAAGGGCAGAAAGAGACTAACGGTCAAACACAGTCAAAACATTACACAGAGTTCAAATACCCCACTTTGGAAGACAGTGGTCCCTCAACTCTTTAGTGAGGGAAAATAATAGGGCCTGAAAGATACCAGTACCGCGATACTCGTTAGTATCATGGCAAGGAAACAAAACACGAAGCGAGTTGAATTTATTTAGGAATACAGCCCTAATGTTGGGAACAAACATCCTTATGTTGTCATCCAGAGTCACATGTATTTATTTTCCAAGCTACAGCTCACAGTATTTTACATACAGAAGGTTTTTTTCAAATCGTGTGCCTTGTGTTTTCATTTTTGCCATGGAAGAAATATTGCGATACTGGTATCGTCACAGACCTAATAATAGGTACTTGTTACTGTCAAACATTCCTAAACCTATAAGGTGATAGGATAACGAGATTAACCAACAATTTAATTTGGCTACTATACCAAAACAAATAAAACAATAGAGAAACACTGACTCATATTGAATATTCATGAGTTTTACAGATGGGTGGGGGATTTGCTCCAACCACAGTCTTCTAATCGGTTTCCTGGCAACTGTGCTGGTGAGGGCCATTACAAATGTAATTTTCTATTCCTTTTATGCTCTGCATCTCAATTAGGCCTGTGTCATAAATTGCTGCTAAAGACAAAGCAGGGAAATGGAACGGGGGGACTGAGTGAGGCCACTGATTCCACCTCTGGCCCCGCCGAAGTGAAACCAATTTCAGCAGGGATATGGGGTTGAGACTGGGTCGTAAGGGTGGTATATTTGGGGCGTAAGCACCTGTCAAAGAGTTCCCCTCCGGTCACCAGCTCCAAGATGAGGGCGATGTCTGTCTCTGTCTCAAAAATCTCCTTCAGGCGGATCTGAGGTCCAAAACCACAGGCAGAGGGGAAGATGAGATTGAAAACTCCCCAAAATGTTGACAAAGACAAAAAAAACATTCATGTTACTAAAGAAGTCTCCATTAATGTTCATTTAATTCACATTCTTAGAAACGTTTATTACATTTTAACAATACAACATATCAAAAACATTGAAGTTTCTAGTATCCTACAACAAGTGCCCACTATTGTTCATGTCCATCATGGTCTGAGAAAATATAACATTTTAATGTTTATAAGTGGTTTCTTGGATAAAATAAAGTGAACTCTTACAATATTCGGGTGGGAAAGTCGCAGCAGAACACCAATTTCAGTCCGCACTATTTTCTTGTCGATCTGAAATGGGAAGAAGGAGAATGAGAGCCCCATTATGATACTGTCAGTATAACTATAAAATGGCCGATGGACTCACAGTCTTCTTGAGGACCTTTGCAGCATAGGGCTTCTGTGTCTTCTTCTCCTCAGTGCGAAACACCACTGACGTGGCCCCCCTAGGAAGCAGAATAATCAGTCAACGACTATGATTATATGGTTCTCTCCATAGTGCAATGATTCAGCATTTTACCTCAAGTTCTACTCATGAACTGCTTATGAATCATTATTTGATTGTAAGTATAATGCCATTTTCTCATCAACATAACATTCATAAGCTGACATCCATCTCAAGCATTACAATAACAAGTCCACGGTGAACCATCAGATACAGTATCCATCTACATGCTTATTGCTAACATTGAGAAATAAAACCCATTGTAGAGGAAAACATGCAGGAAAAGAAAGCATTTCAAAGCCACGACACGAATACATGAGAGGGCAGAGGGTAGCACTAAGTACGAGCTGAAACCGTGAGTAATCTGTTAATACGCGATTCGGCTGTCTCGTGTTGTCTGTTGCTTTTAAATCTACTTGGAAATCTAGAGATAATGCCCTGGCCCAATGTATATATTTATTATTTCGAACTAGGGAAAGCAGTAGCAGCAGCAGCAGACACAGCAGCAGCTGAGCTGTGGGTTGCCTAGGACAACTGGAGCACCACATGTATCTTGCTTCACTTGAACCTCACACATACAGATGGTTGTGTTTTGGTGCTCTATCTATATGACATACGTGTATCAGAAGAGTCCCACTGTTTCATATCTGTATTTTGGTATATCTCAACATTGAAAGATGTCTTTTTTTTCATCAATATGTGTTCAAATTCAATTGAGCCGTTGAAGAAATAGAGGCCTTTGTAGCAATAGTATTTCTCGGGATTTACTAATCCCTTCGATACACCGGTATACCATCATCAAGTGAACTATCAATATGTACATGTGTACAATCATTACAATTCAATACCGTCAGCAAAACTGGTATTTTGGTCAATTAGAATCGGATGTCGATTGTGTAAAACTGAACTAGATCGTTATTAAGAGGGAGGTCAGGATAAAACCATACAGTGGAATAAGGAGGGAGAACTAGCACCAGCCAGCAGCTATCTAATCTGGGACTTCCCCTCAGTCGTATCCCTATGGGGGCACTCAGCGTTTGCCCTGCTTAGGAAATGATTTCCTGTTTCTCCAGCAGTCCTGCTAGTGCTAATACAATCCAGGCATAATCATCCCCTAGCCCTCTCGACACCACTCTCATAGCTGTAGGGTCTCCTTGGCAACCAGGACAACTCTCACCCGAAAAGTAGACCCCTAACAACTGTGCACACCCTTATATGGGGAGGCTGGGGGAAGCTGAGAGTAAGTTGTGTATGTTTACGTGCGTGAAGCAGGTACCAGTGGCTGAACTGGCCTATTGTTTACGATCGATCTACCGACTGTAGATAGATCATCAAATGTCGATCACAGATGATTCATTCAGTAAACGTCCGTATCTGAGTCAATGTGCGCTATTGGTGTTCAATTGTTACTGCTAATTCTAGCAAACAGTGGCCTACTTTAAGTAATGACCGTATCATTTGATTTGGATCTAGTGTTATGTATTTGAGTCCTATAAAGGGACGTATGGACAGCTTTTTGAAAGCTTGGTATACAGTTTGTTATACCACTGACAGTGAGATCTCTCGCCTCAGTCTCACACAGAATTCCTGAAGTGACAAAATGGGTGCCTGTCCATTATACATGCAGTTTCAGATGAGGAGAAGAGAACTGTTAATACATTTAAGTGTGGCGAGAAATAAGGTTTAATATGAAGGCACAGGCGGATTGGTGCTGCATTCTGAGGCATTCACCTGTTCCACAGTATATCCAATGGAAATATTCCACCTGATTCACATTATATGGCCAACCCTAACTGCACTGTGCTGTTTCAGATATTCTCTCTCACACTGTCCTTTCCAGCACGGTTCCAGCAACTACGGTGGATGTGTAACCAGGCCAGCCCAGTACAGCTCTGCTTGGCTTGGCTTGTTTTTTTCCCTATAGTGTGAATTAGCAATTACAGTGAGCCGGTGTTTTGAGTCAGGACCACCTGCGTGTTTGACATGGTGGGATATCGTTGTTTACGCCTCCTGGCAAATGTCTTCATCAAACGCATGAATACCCAGAAGGGCTCCAATTGCCACTCCATCTGTCAGTCAGACCCCCAAACTTCAACAGACCACTGACACCCACTCCAAGTGACAAATATTGTCAAGTTGACATTGTCAATCTGGATTTGATGTAAGAGTGTACTTAAGCCAGACTCATGTGGATGGAGGGGAGTGGAGGGGAGTGGAGGGGTCAGAGGTAGTGGGAGATTCCATATAAAGCCTCTGAAAATGGTCCGTAACACCCGTTTCCTCCATACTTTCACTAATCCCTTCACGTTTCACTGTTGTCCAGTGCTAAGCCATGTGTTGCCCCCTTTACAATGACAGGCCATATCCATAGCAAACACAGTGGGCTGTTTACTCCTCTGACTGAGTGAAGATCATGTATTGACACATGTTGATTGTGTCTTGGCATCATGTTAGTTACCTACTTATGAGGTGAGATGATGGGAGAGAAAGTGTCACTAACAGGAGGAGCTGTCCATGGTGCTGAACTATGCATGCAATTTATTCATTTTACAGAACTGGTCTAAAATATGTGTTCTGTCTGTCTTGTCAGAGTATCAAACCTAATCCATGTGATAGACACAGTAGATAAATACTGAAATTGTAAACATGGTAATTCAAAATGTACACTTTAGCTATAGCCATAATGTAATGAAATACTACACCCCATTGGATGAAATTCCACTGATATGTTTTTCTACAGTACATGACCAGAAACAACCCCTTTTGATAGTTATGGAGGTCGTGAGGCTGGTGGTATTTACTGTATACATTGGAGTCAATAAAGGCACAGACTACAGTACTCTACCTTCCCAGTTCTGGGCCCATGGTGTAAAATTCATCCATGGAGACATCTCGGCGCGAGCCATCGACCCAGTATTCCACCGGGCTGGCACCGGAGCGTGAGGTTGGCATGTTGATGTTGGCCAATCACACAACACACAAGATTCCTGAGGAGCGCAAAGCCCAAACTCACACTACTTGCCCTCTTTTTAAGATTAAAACGTAATTCTCAGTTTAAGTAGAAGGAAGAGACGGCATTAGTCCTGTGTTGTTGAATTCCCCCACGCCAAAGCATAAGAGAGATAACTAGTCTTTGGTTAACTACTCTCACCGTTATTTTAAGTCAAAGATCAAAGATAATCCAGATGTTTACGTTTCCAGTAAAGCAGCGAAATATACAGTCAGCTCCGATATCAAAACACTGCAGGTTTCGCATCACATCTCAAGTTTACCACATTACAAAAAACATCCATTATTATTCTGTTATTGCAATATATTGACACAATTTCATTCGCGCATTCATAACTATCCTTTACTCGAAGTTTACTGTGTCATATCCAAATGTGTCGCAGCTTCCATCAGGCCTCCCTGTGCGAGTGCCCGAATCCATAAACCTAGTAGCCTACACTTTGATCATCTTCTGCAGCACAATCACACCCACGACAGCTCACTCATTAAAACATTACTATATCATGCAACGAAAGCACCTCAATTGTCCATGATATCAGAAAAGGCGTCGGAGGTTCGTGACAAAGAATATTCCATGGTCCGAGGTAGAAAGCTTTATGGCGCTAATTAAATCATGATCCGTCAATATGTTTATGTAGTTGCTGTCCCATAATTGTGTAAATATAGATTTCGTCTCGCGGCTGATGCAGGTTACACTATTGGTCTTTATGAACGTCCATCCAATGATCTGCACCAATCTCGCTATACAATATTATGTCTTTCTTTTATCCTCGGTTTGGGTTGGGTAGGTGGTGGCGGTTAGGCTGGTGTTTTCGGTGTTGGGGGGCTAGAGGGAATCTGTAATCTCAGCTCCACGCCCTCCACAGATTTCTTCCAATCAGTTGCATTCACAGCAACCACAATCTGCGCTGCAATTGGAAGTCAAACAGTCAATCAAAACCATGTTATTACGCGTGTATCCCACCTGTAAAGCCGTGGTCCACATATGGCAGTGTATAGAGTATATGCAACCTACATTTCAACGAGCAGACCATTCTGAAAATACTCGACTGATTTTGGATGTCAACAATGCTGGCAATGTCTTTTAATTAACTGATATTTTTATTCATTATCTTTACTAGAAATGGGTGAAATTATAGAATAATAGTCTGATTGTTTCATGTGAAAATCATGTTCTGCTGTGTAGTGAATGCATGCTGAGTTCAGCAATATGGACACTTCCCCGTATCAACTCGGTGGTTATTATAGGTCGTTATCAACATGGTGTAGAGCGTTCGATTTAACTGCTGGGGGGAAGGATAACTCCAGCTCCACTTAAACCATTGACAACTACTTGCTGTTTTCAAGGGGATTTTTAAATACATTTTATAACTATTTGGTTTTAATATAATCACCTCTTGAAGAGCATATTCAGAAAAACCCATTAACGATTATTCCACATTTAGCTCTATCATCAGAGTTATACAGCAAGTAGCTGCATGCTTTTCGTGATCAATAAACATACTAGAAATAAGCAATAACGCACGACGGGTATGCAGGGTTGGAGGGATTACAAAAAAACGGTAACAGTAATCCGTTACATTACCAGCAAAATATTGTAATCAAATTACAAATACGTTCGAAAAACTAGATGATTACTTCGAGGATTACTTTTAAATTCTTTGGCAAAATCTTTGGCACTTCTCTGTTTTCTCAATGACATTCACATCCCCATTGGAAAAGGGCGCAATTTTAAGTTTGTTCCACCTGAGCGAGTCTGACCACAAGTCAGAGACCACTATGATGAGACACCAAATGGGTTTGATGGATCGCGGGAAAAGAGAAGGAATATGCTTTTGTAGGCTACAGTCCAAGCTATGTCTTCGAATGATACGACTGCTGTTGGTATCCAAAGATTATCCATCTTGAATAAACGCTTGGAGGTAAGGATGACAGCGATGGTGTAGTCTACGGCGATACGGATATCACTTATTATTGATATCTACATAACGCATTGATGTGAATCACACTGCTGCTCTCTCATTTAGCTATTTGCGCCTTGCGGATTGTGGTTGTTGTGGATGACTGTTAACAAATCTAAATGTGTATTTGAACCCAACAATTGTTGAATTCAAGAAGTTTAAACTGCCTATCAATCATTGTTTTTGAAACCAGTGGACCGTCAGCCAGTGAAAAATTATCTCTTGCAACAGCTAGCTGCACAGTGCGGATCCCAGCCTATGGAATATAAGTGCTTTTATTCCAAAATTTTTATTACACACTTTTTATAGACTTAAAGGGGCAATCAATTTTTGGACTTATTTGGGGAATTATATATACACTACCGTTCAAAGTTTGGGGTCACTTAGAAATGTCCTTGTTTTTGAAAGAAAAGCATTTTTGTCCATTAAAATAACACCAAATTGATCAGAAATACAGTGTAGACATTGTTAATGTTGTAAATTACTATTGTAGCTGGAAACGGCAGATGTTTTATGGAATATCTACATAGGTGTACAGAGGCCCATTATCAGCAACCATCACTCCAGTGTTCCAATAGCAAGTTGTGTTAGCTAATCCAAGTTTATCATTTTAAAAGGCTAATTGATCATTAGAAAACCCTTTTGCAATTATGTTAGCACAGCTGAAAACTGTTGTCCTGATTAAAGAAGCAATAGAACTGGCCTTCTTTGGAGTAGTTGAGTATCTCGAGCATCAGCATTTGTGGGTTTGATGACAGGCTCAAAATGGCCAGAAACAAAGAACTTTCTTCTGAAACTCGTCAGTCTATTCTTGTTCTGAGAAATTAAGGCTATTCCATGTGAGAAATTGCCAAGAAACTGAAGAACTGTCTCTAACCAGAATAGAAAGAGGAGTGGTAGGCCCCGGGTGCATAACTGAGCTGCAGGACAAGTACATTAGAGTGTCTAGTTTGAGAAACAGACGCCTCACAAGTCCTCAACTGGCAAAACTATTATCTTCCTCAATAGTGTGCAGGAATTTATACTAGATGAAAAGCTGAAATGAGTATGACATCCTGGCATTTAAAGTATACTAGATTTTCAAAATTTCACATACTATAAGACTTTATTTTTTTGCATTCTCAAAACGGCCTACTATTTAGGACGCATGTATGGGTATTTGGACACGGCCAATCATCCACGGTGCAGGAAAGGAGGGTTGAGCTGGCCAGGAGGAAAGGGGACAGTGGGAGTCAAATGAGGCAGAAAGGGAAGAGAGTAGGGTCGAAGAGGCAGAGTTGGGAGACAGGAGTGAGAAGGATTTAGCAGAAGGATGAGATGATAGGATAGAAGAGGAGAGAGTAGTGGGAGAGAGAGAGCGAAGATTGCGACGGCACATGACCATCTGGGTAGGGGCTGAGTGGGTATAGTTGCTGGACAGTTGCTATCAGCTGTTCAGATGATTCTTCGCCAGCACACATCTCCAAGCCCCGGGGCTTCCGGTTGTTTGAAGCAGCAGAAGCAGGTGCACAGATGCTACCACATTGAGACTCTTCGGACTAAAATGTAGCATTAAATCCCCTGAGTATCTTGAGGGGAGACAGAAGGGAATAATGGGCTCATTTGTGATCAGAGACGAAAAAATGATAATAATAATTAAAAAGGATTTTGTGAGGTCATCTGATCAGGAGTACTATTACTGTACTCTCTTTATAAATAGTTTTTCTTTAAATATTATAATATGATGCCAAATACTTCGTATAATGACTTTGTCAGTGTGTTTTGGGCCTCAATCAAAGACCAAAGAAATGTGACTCAACAAGGGCAATGGGGCTCAACTTCAGATTTGTTGATTTTCTATTTATTTGCAATTAATAAAAGTACAAATTCAGAGCTTCATAATCATGTATCACACTCTGCAATTGGCGTCATTTCCAGGAAGTAATGCTGACCTCCCTTTTGAAAGTTGAACTCACTTTTGATAAAATGGCCTTCAAAGATGTATTTACTGCACACAAGGGTGGGGTGCTGCTAGTACAGTACCTTCAGAAAGTATTCACACCCTTTGACTTTATTTTACATTTTGTTGTGTTACAAAGTGGGATTCAAATGGATTTAATTGTCATTTTTTTGTCTATGGTCTACACAAAATGTTGAAGTGGAAGAAGTATTCCAACGTTTGTAAAAAATGAATGAAAAATTAAACACTAATATATCTTGATTAGATAAGTATTGAAGCCCCTGTGTTAATACACCTTTGGCAGCAATTACAGCTGCAAATCTTTCTGGGTATGTCTCTAAGAGCTTTCCACACCTGGATTGTGCAACACTTGCCCATTATTCTTTTCAAAATTCTTCAAGCTCTGTCAAATTGGTTGTTGATCATTGCTAGACAACCATTTTCAGGTCTTGCCACAGATTTTCAAGCAGATTAAAGTCAAAACTGTAACTTGGACACTCAGGGACATTTACTGTCTTCCTGGTAAGCAACTCCAGTGTAGATTTGGCCTTGTGTTTTAGGTTATTGTCCTGCTGAAAGGTGAATTCATCACCGAGTGTCTGGTGGAAAGCAGACTAAAGACTTCCTCTAGGATTTTACCTGTGCTTAGCTCCCTTCCATTTCTTTTTTATCCTGAAAAACTTCTCAGTCCTTAACGATTACAAGCATACCCATAAAATGCTTCAGCCAACTCTATGCTTGAAAATATGGAGAGTGGTACTCAGTAATGTGTTGTATTGAATTTGCCCCAAACATACTGTAACACTTTGTATTCAGGACAAAAAGTGAATTGCTTTGCCACATTTTTTGCATTATTACTTTAGTGCCTTGTTGCAAACAGGATGCATCTTTTGGAATAGTTTTATTCTGTACATGCTTCCTTCTTTTCACTCTGTCAATTGGGTTAGTATGGTTCACCAATCAGCAGGGCCTTGATGGGCTCGACAACCGTAACAATGGGTGGTGTGGGACCATCAAAGCGACATCCTAAAAAATTATTTAGGGATGTCCCCAGAACTAGCTGGGAACTAGACAAAAATCTCCAGCGGACTTTGACAGAACTTCCTATGTTTTAAACGTCATTGGACACAGGAAGGTTCTTGTAACATTCCCATGAAAGTCTGGAAGATAATCTTTTATTCTGAGAACATTTCGACCATGTTCTGTTTATGTTTGGTGTGACTTTGATGGAATATTCTCATAACCCTCAGAAAACTGGACACAAGAAAACTGTTCAACATTAATATTGCATATTCTGAGAATGTTAACCTTATTCTGGGTACGTTCTGTTTGACATTGAGGGAATCGTCTCCTTACTCTAACACCAAAACATGCTAAATAGGTTCTCTGGAGGTTTTGCTAACATACATAGATTGTTCCCATAACTAACTGAAAACTGGACACTCAAACATCAGGGGAACATTACGGGTAACATTGCAAAAACATTCTCTCTCCCTAGAATTGTTGTAACTCGCATTATTATCATGTTTGAAATGCAGTCTTACCTTTTATGCCATGAGCACCCTCATTGCCAAAACTTTGCAGCATCATTTCAACTGAATCCAGACCATTTTCATTCCATTCAGAGCTATTTATATCTTGTTCAGACTATATTATCGCCTCTCAGAGGTTCCTGGCTGAAATGCGATGGATTAAACATTGAGTTGTCACTCTTCATTCACAGGCTGGGTGTAGGTGACTGTGCTCTGTTTTTCTTTCTAACTCAAGAGAGAAAATCATGGAAACATTCATGTGACTTTCGTTTTGCAAATGGTAATTTCCATGTAAAAGGACAGGACTCAGGAGCACCAACATGTGAAGCATATCAAATTGGGTGTCAAATGAAAGCTGAGTATTTTTTGGGGAAATTAAGGAATAGATACATTTTTCATCATAAAAATGAGGCACAAGTAATGGCTTTGATTGGTCAAACAACTGGAAAAGGGTTCTTAAAAAACATCTACTAGAAAAATTCTTAAAAGGTATTGGTCATTTTTATCTAAAAGGACCCATGAGCACCAACATAACATCTGCTAAAGGTGTGTATGTGACCAATACGATTTGATATGAAGTTCGTAGTAGCATGTCAAATTAGGTGTCAAATCAAAGCCATATTTTTGCTAAATTAAGCACAGTGCTGTTGTTTCCAGAAAGTACCAGGAAGCAACAGCGAAATAAGACGGCAACAGCCAGGTAGGAACTTGGTAATTACCCATTAATAGTTGGTTTGTAGTAGTGATATAAAGAGTGATGAATTATCCTGGTTGTTATGTAGTAACAACTATTCGTTACGGAAGAACTATCACTAATAGAGGCTATACTATACTATTTAGGAATGTACTTGGAACCTTCACATCCTACCTTTTGGGTCTTTGCTTGTAGCTGGGTAGTTGCCTCTTGTTTCAGTTTAGTTTCCGATTACTTTCCTGTCGTTACCCAGTTAATGTATTTTAGCACTGTATTTAAGTAAAAATAAATATGTACCTTACTTGTTACTTCATGAGTAGTTTCACCATATGTTCAGTGTACCTATGGGGCCTAGACAATAGCCGCGGGAAGTAGGGGTGCTGAGAAAAATCAGATTTTTTTTAAATCACAAAAGTAGAAAGTAGTGCACTGGGCCTTTAATAGTGCTGTATTAGCGGGCCTACTGTGCATTCGGAAAGTATTCAGACCCCTTGACTTTTTACACATTTTGTTACATTACAGCCTTCTTCTAAAATGGATAAAATTTGCACACAATACCCTATAATGACAAAGCAAAAACTGTTTTTTTGGCAACTGTATAAAAAAAGAAGGAAATATTACATTTACATAAGTATTCAGACCCTTTACTGAAGCACCGTTGGCAGCGATTACAGCCTCGAGTCTTCTTGGGTATAACTCTACAAGCTTGGCACACCTGTATTTGGGGAGTTTCTCCCATTATTCCCTGTTGATCCTCTCAAGCTCTGTCATGTTGGATGGGGAGGGATGCGATACATCTATTTTCAGGCCTCTTCAGAGATGTTAGATCGGGTTCAAGTCCGGGCTCTGGCTGGGCCACTCAAGGACATTCGGAGACTTGTCCTAAAACCACTCCTGTATTGTCTTGGCTGTGTGCATAGGATCGTTGTCCAGTCTGAGGTCCTGAGCGCTCTGGAGCAGGTTTTCATCAAGGATCTCTCGGTACTTTGCTCCATTCATCTTTCCCTCGATCATGGAAAGTCTGCCAGTCTCTGCCGCTGAAAAACATCCCCACAGCATGATGCTGCCACCACCATGCTTCACAGTAGGAATGGTGCCAGATTTCCTCCATATGTGATACTTGGCATTCAGGCCAAAGAGTTAAATCTTGGTTTCATCAGACCAGAGATTCTTGTTTCTCATGGTTTGAGAGTATTTTAGGTGCCTTTTTGCAAACTCCTTACGGGCTCTCATATGCCTTTTACTGAGTAGTGGCTTCTGTCTGGCCACTCTACCATAAAGGCCTGATTGGTGGAGTGCTGCAGAGATGGTTGTCCTTTTGGAAGTTTCTCCCATCTCCACAGAGGAACTCTGGAGCTCTGTCAGGTTCTTGGTCACCTCCCTGACCAAGGCCCTTCTCCCACGATTGCTCAGTTTGGCCGGGTGTCCAGCAAAACACAAACTGGGGAGAGACACCGGGACAGAGAGAGAGAGAGAGAGAGAGAGAGAGAGAGAGAGAGAGAGAGAGAGAGAGAGAGAGAGAGAGAGAGTCACTTAAGAGCTCTCAGTGATACATATGAGATCAGTACAAGTGATGAGGTAGTATATGTCTATCGGTGTAAGGTTAGTTTAGTGTAGAGATTGTACTGTACCTTCACATAGGACCTGAGGTGGTGTTCCAGTCCCTCCTCATGGGCTACGATATGAACCATCACTCTGGAATAGGAGGAACAGCCAGTATTACTCCTAGCTAACAACATTGTTAAAATATTGTTGTGTTATTATAATATTTTGCCTATGCCACCGTTGGCAGATTGCTTACTGGCATTTGAATATTGCGCGTGAAGGAATACGGACACAATGTGAACACGATAGACACATTTAAATGTGGTGTTTGAAATTCCATGATCAAAATACAAAAACGCGATTAATGTCAAGTCTAGACACAGCCTTGATCATTTTGGTGAGTAGTACAGACCTGTGTGTGGACACTCACTAAGGACCAGGTGAGTTGACACTTTGAACAACGGCTTCCCTCTATCCACCTATTTATTCTCAGAATGCTTAAAACAATACATAGTATCTAAGGAACTAGAACTATGGCAACCCATTATTATTTTCAACACCTGGAGTTGGAAGGAGTAGACAAAGCGGGGCTTGTGTGCTCCTCCGATGAGCTGCGTCGCTCCACAAATACATTACTGTGACGACAGTGCCCACATGTTTTGTTACAGCAAACGGGGTACAACGTCAGCCATTGCCGGCGCCCTCTGTGCTCATAAGGGGGCTGGGTCTCATGAAGGCTGTACAGTTTCACGGATGCACAACATGTGTTGGAAGCTTGTCCATGTTTACTGCCCCTCTGGTACCCCGTGTTCCATGGTGTTAACGGGGTTCAAGGGGTATATCAATCTCCCCATGTTGGGAGTAATACATTGGATGATTCGCTCTCTGTCAAAAAGGGGGCACCCTTCCCACATACAGGGATTCATTGCTGATTTCTGCCTGTAGCTCACTAGTCCTTATGAGGTGTCTAGTGATACAGGTTATGGGCCCTGTAGGTGATTTGTGGTTGGTAGCGGAGTCGAGGGAACAAGCAGGGTTGGACACGACCATGCCATTAACCCACACACAGTCTCTGTGGTTCATCTGAGCCCCGAAATTAGCTGTCTTTCTCCAGCTTAGCAATTTTCTTTCCTGGGAATTAGATTCAATTACGAATTGCCCCGGTCTGTTAACATAGAATGGGTCAGTTTTTCAGAGAGCTGTCTGTCCCATCCCCAGCTAAGTTACAAGGCGCTTTGTTGCCTGTAGGCTACGTATGACTGGTCGGTAGGGTAACCTCCATGTGTGCAATCTAGCGGTTACCGGAATGCATCTTGTTGCCTAAACCGAGTGAAGCTCGTTGTTACAACAGTACACCCAGGTCGGGCTTTAGGTAAACCTTGGCACATAAACACCGTTTTTCCAACACCAAGTCCCACAGTGTTCACGGTGTCAAAGTGTTGTGTCTCCCACTTGTGAGTTTGATGAAAAGTTGCCCTTCTCCACATTCAGACACGTTTTTCCCAGTCCACAATCTCTCTTCCGATGACACTTCACTGGCGGCTCACTGTTTGCGTCAACCAATGGCATGCATACGCATTGCCGCCCTGGATAATGCGAACAGTGATGTCAGGGCACAGGCTACAAATTGTTGTGCGTCCCCCACGCTTCTGCATCGTCATCTTGTTGACTGTTCCCGGACCCTCAGCACCCGTTTTGAGGGAGGAAATATCCTCTCGTCTCCAGAAGAAGGTTCATATTTCGAAGATCCAGTACGAACAGCTGGTATTCCTGGTTCCGAAAAGGTACGAGACTTTGTGTCCCATTCTAGACCTACGTGCCCTCAGCAAGCACCTCAGAGTCTAAAAACTCAGAATGCTCACGAGCCGCCGGCTATTACAGCCGATTGGCTGGTGGCGACAAAGTCAAGGGGGCAAGAAGTGTAACACACATCCATGCTACAGTCCCGTATAGAGTCTGTAGGCTTCCTAAGAAACCAGAAAAAGTGCTGTCTGACTCCATCTCAGCACATTCCGATTCTGGGTCTCGAGCTAGACTCACTCGTGTATCGTGCTTTTCCATCCCCACGGATGGTGGGGATAGAAAAGCCCCAGTTGTTCCCCTGGGGCTATTTTTGGTGTGGCCCTTCCAGTGTTGAGTGCTGGCCACTCACCTGGACAAATCTCACAACCTAAGTTGGTCGCTTCTGGTGTCCCTGTCAGGCCTACGGGCCATGACCCAGTGGTGGGACCCTCTGCTATTGTCAGGTGGCTCCCATGGCCTGAGTTGTGTCCCGCACAGTGATCACCACAGACGCATCCCCCCGAGGGTGGGGTGCGCTGTACAAAGGCCACTCGATTCGGGGGGTATGGACACATATTAATTACCCGGAGCTCCTAACTGTGTATATGGTACTCAAGCGCTTCCCCCTGCTTTTGTTGGGCCGGTTTGTGCTGGTCAGAACCGACAATATGTCAGTGGTGTCATGCATCAACAGATGACTGTCTCTTTCCTGCCTAACTTTTGCTCACTCCCTATTGCTGGGGAGCACTGCACACATGCTCTCACTTTGGGCGACTCATGTCCTCGGTTGCCTCAACTCGGGTGCAGATCTTTTATTCAGGTGGGACCCTCTCTCTCAGAAGTGGAGGCTGGGTGGTCTCCCAGGTATGGGACATTTTCGGCAGGGCTAACATCGTGAGAAAACACGCATTGTAGTCTATTTTTCTTGATGAGGGACCCAAGTGACCCATTGGGAATGGACACTCTGGCGCCCCCAGTGGACTCTCGTTTATGATTTATGGTTCTGATTCAGCCCACGTTGGAAATGGTGCGCCGGCAGTGCTTAACCTTGATTCTTATGGCTCCCCGTTATCCCAGGCAGGTTCACAGAGATCATTTTGCCTTTTAGGTGGGGAACCGTGAACACTTCAGTTGCGGAGGGATCTGTTGTCCCAGGTGCACGGGTAGGTTTGGCAAGAGAGCCCAGAGATTTGGTTCCTATGGGCCTGGCCCCCTGAATGTTATTGCTACCATTGTCTGTATGCGTGTAAGTGGCAAGCATTTGAGCTCTGGTGCCAAGATGAAGGACTTATTCATTTTCAGTGCTCTGTGACGGACATCCTTATGTTCCTACAGAAGCTTTTCTAGCAGGAGCGGGCATTCTCCACTTTAAAAGTGTACATGGCCGCTATCCTAGCATGTCATGTGGAAATTGACAGAGCCTCACGGGTTTGTGCGGTTCGTGGAGGGTGTTGTCGTCTCAGAGCGGTCTCTAAACCTATTACGCCAGCATAAGACTTGCCGCTGGTTTTGGAGCCACTGTGTGCAGCCCCCTTTGAGCCTCTGAAATCGGTGGATCTGTAGATCCTCATCTACGAAACCTCCCTGCTCATGGCTTTGGCCTCGGCTAAACGTGTTAGGGACTTTCACTCGTTATCCGTACACCCTTCCTCTACTGAGTTCGCCCCGGGCGACTCTAAGGTAACATTGCGTCCAAATGCAGCCTTCTCCCCGAAAGTCATGGCTATGTCCTACAGGTCCTTTAGCTTTTGGGCTATTTCCCTTTTTGCCTCCTCATTTTACTTTTGAAGAGCAACAGAGGTTACATGCCCTGTGTCCGGGTGCAAGCTTTATGCACGTCCATTGAACGGAGGGATATCTGGTCACGTGACTAGCTTTTTGTCTGTTTGGTAAGCCAGCTTGCCGCAGGGTGTGCTCTAAGCAAATTACTTTCGTTTTGAAAATAGTCAGATCTTTCCGTTGCAACCATTACTTATAACCTCTTACTGCCTGCAGCCTGAACTTATACTATCTTTCATACCTTTGCTCATCTCCCAGTGATTCCTGGCTGAAATTAGGTGGGTTAAAGATTTCTGACTCTGGAGAGGAAAACATGGTACATTACATTCATGTGACTTTAGCTTTATAAATATAGACAGATCTTTAAGTAACAACCATTACTCATCTTCTTACTGCAGCCTGAGTATATATCTTTCATACCTTTTCATATCTCTGAGTGTCCTCGCTGGAATGAGGTGGATTATGCATTGACTTCACTCTGGCTGGATGTAAGTGTCAGGACATTGATGAAAACAGGGAGACAGATCTCGTTATAATTTCAAGAAATATACAACCATTAACTAAGCTTGTGGACTCAAATGCACTGATTGCCCATACAATAAATGTATAACTTTTCAAGCTGCAATGTAATTTGGCAACTCGTATTATCATTGTACAATCTTTATTTATTATTTCAGCCAAATGGCAGCCCTACCATGTTTTATAGGCAGTGGTCCCTTCCCCTCTACCCTGAGAGATTGTTTTAGAGTCAGTGGTCCCTTCCCCTCTACCCTGAGAGATTGTTTTAGAGGCAGTGGTCCCTTCCCCTCTACCCTGAGAGATTGTTTTAGAGGCAGTCGTCACTTTTAACAAGAACTAGGAACAAAGATAAGACTTTCAATGTCTACGGTCAAAGTCAATTACGAAGTAGATACAAGTTTATGTTGAACATTTATAATAACATCTTATAATGATGACATCAATAACTGTCTTATAAGAAGTACATTTCAAATTATTTGTGTGTCCAGGCCTTTAGAGGGGTACAGTGGCGGAGCTTCCGTTTTTCTGAAAACTGAATCCCAGATTATAGTTTTAAGCCTGACATCTACAATGTACAAATTCCCTCAATTATAAAAACTTTAAAAACCTGTCTTACATTAAAGGGAAACTTCACCGCTAGACACGATTTGTCACGATCTTCTATAGGGACAGACCAAGCAGCGAGGTATCCAGTATACATACTTTATTTAACGTAACTGGCAAATCAATAAACAAATAAAGATCATTACTCCGGTGTGGCTAAACGCACGCACGCACACCTACTACTACTACTACTACTACTACTACTACTACTACTACTACTACTACTACTACAACTACAACAACAACAACAACAACAACAACAACAACAACAACAACAACAACAACAACAACAACAACAACAACAACAACAACAACAACAACAACAACAACAACAACAACAACAACAACAACAACAACATTCAGAATAACAATGACCCACAAAACCCCAGTGAAAAACACAAACATATGTATGGTTCCCAATTAGAGGTAACGACAATCAGCTGCCTCTAATTGGGAACCATCAACCCAACATAGAAATATCACACCTAGAACATAAAACCCTTCTAACCCAAAACTCAAACTAAACAGCAGCCTGCTAAACCAGGCCTGGACGTGACACTATTTTGGATGTTTTTCCAGTCTCCCTACATAATTATGAGTGATGAGAGCGTGTTTCGGACATAATTATGAGTGATGAGAGGGTGTTTCAGACATAATTATGAGTGATGAGAGGGTGTTTCAGACATAATTATGAGTGATGAGAGCGTGTTTCAGACATAATTATGAGTGATGAGTTTACATACACTTAGGTTGGAGTCATTAAAACTCATTTTTCAACCACTCCACAAATTTCTTGTTAACAAACTATAGTTTTGGCAAGTCGGTTAGGACATCTACTTTGTGCATGACACAAGTAATTTTTCCAACAATTGTTTATAGACAGATTATTTCACTTATAAATCACTGTATCACAATTCCAGTGAGTCAGAAGTTTACAAACACTAAGATGACTGTGCCTTTAAACAGCTTGGAAAATTCCAGAAAATGTCATGGCTTTAGAAGCTTCTGATAGGCTAATTGACATCATTTGAGTCAATTGGAGGTGTACCTGTGGATGCATTTCAAAGCCTACCTTCAAACTCAGTGCCTCTTTGCTTGACATCATGGGAAAATCTAAAGAAATCAGCCAAGTCCTCAGAAAGAAATTGTAGACCTCCACAAGTCTGGTTCATCCTTGGGAGCAATTTCCAAACGCCTGAAAGTACCACGTTCATCTGTACAAACAATAGTACGCAAGTATAAACACCATGGGACCACGCAGCCGTCATACAGCTCAGGAAGGAGAGGCATTCTGTCTCCTAGAGATAAACGTACTTTGTTGCGAAAAGTGCAAATCAATCCCAGAACAACAGAAAAGGACCTTGTGAAGATGCTGGAGGAAACAGGTACAAAAGTATCTATATCCACAGTAAAACGAGTCCTATATCGACATAACCTGAAAGTCCGCTCAGCAAGGAAGAAGCCACTGCTCCATAACCGCCATAAGAAAGCCAGACTATGGTTTGCAACTGCACATGGGGACAAAGATCGTACTTTTTGGAGAAATGTCCTCTGGTCTGATGAAACAAAAATAGAACTGTTTGGCCATAATGACCATCTGTATGTTTGGATGAAAAAGGGGGAGGCTTGCAAGCTGAAGATGACCATCCCAACCGTGAAGCACAGTGTGGCAGCATCATGTTGTAGGAGTGCTTTGCTGCAGGAAGGGCTGGTGCACTTCACAAAATAGATGGCATCGTGAGGGAGGAAAATTATGTGGATATATTGAAGCAACATCTCAAGACATCAGTCAGGAAGTTAAAGCTTGGTCGCAAATGGGTCTTCCAAATGGACAATGACCTCAAGCATACTTCCAAAATTGTGGCAAAATGGCTTACGGACGACAAAGTCAAGGTATTGGAGTGGCCATCAGAAAGCCCTGACCTCAATCCTATAGAAAATTTGTGGGCAGAATTGAAAAAGCGTGTGCGAGCAAGGAGGCCTACAAACGTGACTCAGTTACACCAGCTCTGTCAGGAGGAATGGGCCAAAATTCACCCAACTTATTGTGGGAAGCTCGTGGAAGGCTACCCGGAACGTTTGACCCGAGTTAAACAATTTAAAGGCAATGCTACCAAATACTAATTGAGTGTATGTAATTTCTAACCCACTGGGAATGTGATGAAAGAAATAAAAGCTGAAATAAATCATTCTCTCTACTATTATTCTGACATTTCACATTCTTAAAATAAAGTGGTGATCCTAACTGACCTAAGACAGGGAACTTTTACTGGGATTAAATGTCAGGAATTGTGAAAAACTGAGTTTAAATTGATTTGGCTAAGGTGTATGTAAACTTCCGACTTCAACTGTATGTGCAGTCAGTCACTGCGCTCTGTTGCAGGCAGCGCTGAGCCCTGTTTCAGGCAGAATGATCTGGGCCTGGTCTGGTGTCCCTCGCGTCTGACTCATTGAAGAAGAACTCCTCGACCAATTTGAGGTGAGTAATCCCAGTTCTGATGTCCAGAAGCTCTTTTCGGTCATAAGAGACAGTAGCAAAACAGTACAAAACAAGTTACAAACAACGTGAAAAAACAAAATAGCATGGTTGGTTAAAAGCCGATAAGATGGCAGCCCTATGCTCCGGCACCACCTAGCTGCTTACTACTTTTTAGCTACTTTGTAACTACTTAGCATGTTAGCTAACCCTTCCCCTAACCCTAACCTTAACCATTTAACCTAACTCCTAACCTTAACCTTGACACCTGTCCTAGGTAACGTTAGCCACAACAAATTGGAATTCATAACATATAATTTGTTGGGCAAATTCGTAACATATTGTACGAATTGTAATTCATAACATATCATACGAAATGAATGATGGACATCCACAAATGAATACATACCATACGAAATGTAACATATCATACTAATTGGAGTGTTCGCGGATTTACGGTTAGTATGTTGACACCAGGTTGACACCTCAGATTAAACATCTTCTTCAGCTGTAGTTGCACCTGACTGTGCCTCTGCTGCCTTGCACTTCAAAACAAAAAGTTGCCTTTCGATTTCAAGACCTTGCTGCTCCAGCTTCAAGAGGTGGGGCTGTTCAAGGAACAAGGTTACAGTAATAAGACTGTGCATGTCACTCACTGCTTGAGTTTGTAAACAAATTAACAAAATGGTGTAATGTATTTTAACAGTAAATTGATGTCAATGGTAAACATTCAACAGTCAATTTGTTGTGGAACTGATATTGTGTATCTGTTATATTCCCATTTTGAGTAAAAGTTGACTGTGTAGAAATGTGAAACAAGCTTGAGAAATTCCACTCTTGTTCAGAATCAATTCACATAACTTTAGATACTGAGAAATACCTGTAGAATCAAAATCAACCATGGCCACTAGATGACAGCAAATACTAAGAGAATGGTTCATTGTTGAAAAGGTACCTAGAATGTGTACCTTTTTAACGAAAGAAACGGTCTTAATTTGTTGATATTACAGCATTCCCAAGACATACAATTTATTTATTTCATTGCCAACATTATTGTTTAAAAATGTTAAACTGTCCCCTTTGTTGATGGACGGGCCACTTAAGGTTACAGTTATGTCCTATAATAATGTTATTTATAAATGTGGATACCTTCAAATCCCTTCTCTCTGACATGTTTATCAAAACACCTCTTCATCAACCACATCAACTTAAAACAGGGCAAATGTACTCTTTCCATTTTGAAAATGGGAAAATGAACTGAAATACATAAGTGTACAATATGAATCAAAGCGCTCAGACATCCAGAGCATCCAAATGGACTTCCAAACACATGTGTTCCTGAAAACAGGTTTGGAAAATTTCTCCCCCCACGGTTTGACAGCTGATTTCGATTTAGTAGGCTACGGTGAGCCTTAAAAGTGTTCCACAAGGAGAGAGGGGGAGGGCCGGGCATGTTCCCCATTATCTCCCCACCACACTCTCCTTCTCTCACTTATCAATATGTTATACTTAACAGGATTTTACTGCTTCATAAAGCCGGGCCTGAAAAATATTGATACCTCTAATTGACTCCAATGTATTAGAGAGGCACACTCCCGATTTGACTCTCACAGGCTTACTGGAACTATCTAGTGCAATTATCCATCTGGTCCGGATTCTATGAATCAAATGACTGCATTTTTCAGACTGCTGTAAGCCCCTGAAATTGCACCAGCTAATTTGACATAATAAGGGGCAGGCCTATTAAGCGCACAGCCAGTCTGCTAACATGGGGTCATCATGGCTATATAGAGCTATTCTCTGGCCCCAGACAATAGTGTCATGGCTATTTTCTCCTATTTTTGCTTGTGACAGCAAAATGTCTGTCTGTACCTGTCTGTGTGGGTTAGGGACAGTGAGGATTCTTTATTAATTCCTACATTTGGTATCTTGAAATTTTTTACTTTTACTTGTACTTTTGAGGTATGTTTTTATCCAAATTATCATAGTATTCCTTCCATTGATTGACCTTGGGATATGCTCTTTTTTCCCAAAGTCATATTAAAGCCTTTTGAAACATTTTATTAGATTTTAATAATATTCAGATTTAAAGTACAAGCAAAAAACTTTTTTTTTCTCAAATCAGCTAGTTTTATAAAGTGTAAATTCCAAGTTCCTTGATAATAATTACATTGACCTCTAACCTGTGTTACACAAACCCACCATGAGATAATTTAGGGGAGAGTGTATATTTTCTATTTATTCATAAAATGTCACAGCTATAGAATTCTACACAAGGAATACATCATATATTTATACGCAAATCCTACCCCTCTCATAAGCACTGCATACAAATCATTAGCTAATGTCAGTTTATCACATGTTTACATGCAATATGTTGTGACTTACAAAACCTGAGTTTCTGACTTATGCATAAATGCCCTGCTTAGGCAAATTGTACTCTTGTGTAGTTCTTGTGTACATTTTGTTGTGGGAGAGCAGTTACTCCTAAATTTCAGGAACATATTGTGGTTTTCTTCCAAGATGAGCCATCCAGCAAAACAGAATGGACAAGCAACAAGAAAAACATTATGAGGTCCATAATGATCTCTGTATGTGTGTGTATGTATGTGTGTGTGTGTGTGTGTGTGTGCACATGTGTGTGCATGGGCTAGCATACTTCTCTTCTCCTACAGATGATTAAGGCTAAACTAAAGGAAACACTTGGCTGTGGACATATTTTGATTCATTGTTGATTTTACAGTGACTGCCTCAAAAATAAACAGGTAATGACACCCAACACTACACCAGCGGATCCTGTGTGCCAACCAAAGGGTACATTCTTCCCCCATATGACACTAATGATTGACTGAACGAGTAACTGGAGGAAAATGAGCTTGCATTTGTTTTCTGTGCAACACAATAGGGCAATTATCTAATGAATTATCAAAACATTTAGAAGACCAGTAATTCTATTGTGTAGAGGTTAAGTGGTGTGGCAGACAAAATATTAAATCGAGGCTTCCAGGCCTCTTGGGGCAGTGAACCCAGACTGAAGCTGGTGCTTTTTACGTATGAGGCATATGATGCACTAAACATGGGGACAAGCATATATATATATATATATACAGTTGAAGTCGGATGTTTACATACACCTTAGCCAAATCAATTTAAACTCAGTTTTTCACAATTCCTGACATTTAATACTAGTAAAAATTCCCTGTCTTAGGTCAGTGAGGATCACCACTTTATTTTAAGAATGTGAAATGTCAGAATAATAGTAGAGAGAATGATTTATTTTAGCTTTTATTTCTTTCATCACATTCCCAGTGGGTCAGAAGTTTACGTACAAACAATTAGTAGCATTGCCTTTAAATTGTTTAACTTGGGTCAAACGTTTCGGGTAGCCTTCCACAAGCTTCCCACAGTAAGTTGGGTGAATTTTGGCCCATTCCTCCTGACAGAGCTGGTGTAACTGAGTCACGTTTGTAGGCCTCCTTGCTCGCACATGCTTTTTCAGTTCTGCCCACACATTTCTTATAGGATGGAGGACTTTCAGGTTATGTCGATATAGGACTCGTTTTACTGTGGATGTAGATACTTTTGTACCTGTTTCCTCCAGCATCTTCACAAGGTCCTTTGCTGTTGTTCTGGGATTGATTTGCACTTTTCGTACCAGAGTACGTTCATCTCTAGGAGACAGAACGTGTCTCCTTCCTGAGCGGTATGCGGCTGCGTGGTCCCATGGTGTTTATACTTGCATACTATTGTTTGTACAGATGAACGTGGTACCTTCAGCCGTTTGAAAATTGCTCCCAAGGATGGAGCAGACTTGTAGAGGTCTAAAAAACAAATTCTGAGGTCTTGGCTGATTTCTTTTGATTTTCCCATGATGTCAAGCAAAGAGGCACTGAGTTTGAAGGTAGGCCTTGAAATACAGTGGGGAAAAAAAGTATTTAGTCAGCCACCAATTGTGCAAGTTCTCTCACTTAAAAGATGAGAGAGGCCTGTAATTTTCATCATAGGTACACTTCAACTATGACAGACAAAATGAGGAAAAGAAATCCAGAAAATCACATTGTAGGATTTTTTATGAATTTATTTGCAAATTATGGTGGAAAATAAGTATTTGGTCACATACAAACAAGCAAGATTTCTGGCTCTCACAGACCTGTAACAACTTCTTTAAGAGGCTCCTCTGTCCTCCACTCATTACCTGTATTAATGGCACCTGTTTGAACTTGTTATCAGTATAAAAGACACCTGTCCACAACCTCAAACAGTCACACTCCAAACTCCACTATGGCTAAGACCAAAGAGCTGTCAAAGGACACCAGAAACAAAATTGTATGAAATGGAAGACATACAAGACCACTGATAATCTTCCTCGATCTGGGGCTCCACGCAAGATCTCACCCCGTGGGGTCAAAATTATCACAAGAACGGTGAGCAAAAATCCCAGAACCACACGGGGGGACCTAGTGAATGACCTGCAGAGAGCTGGGACCAAAGTAACAAAGCCTACCATCAGTAACACACTACGCCGCCAGGGACTCAAATCCTGCAGTGCCAGACGTGTCCCCCTGCTTAAGCCAGTACATGTTCAGGCCCGTCTAAAGTTTGCTAGAGAGCATTATATGATCCAGATGAGGATTGGGAGAATGTCAGATGAAACCAAAATAGAACTTTTTGGTAAAAACTCAACTCGTCGTGTTTGGAGGACAAAGAATGCTGAGTTGCATCCAAAGAACACCATACCTACTGTGAAGCATGGGGGTGGAAACATCATGCTTTGGGGCTGTTTTTCTGCAAAGGGACCAGGACGACTGATCCGTGTAAAGGAAAGAATGAATGGGGCCATGTATCGTGAGATTTTGAGTGAAAACCTCCTTCCATCAGAAAGGGCATTGAAGATGAAACGTGGCTGGGTCTTTCAGCATGACAATGATCCCAAACACACCGCCCGGGCAACAAAGGAGTGGCTTCGTAAGAAGCATTTCAAGGTCCTGGAGTGGCCTAGCCAGTCTCCAGATCTCAACCCCATAGAAAATCTTTGAAAGTCCGTGTTGCCCAGCGACAGCCCCAAAACATCACTGCTCTAGAGGAGATCTGCATGGAGGAATGGGCCAAAATACCAGCAACAGTTTGTGAAAACCTTGTGAAGACTTACAGAAAACGTTTGACCTCTGTCATTGCCAACAAAGGGTATATAACAAAGTATTGAGATAAACTTTTGTTATTGACCAAATACTTATTTTCCACCATAATTTGCAAATAAATTCATAAAAATTCCTACAATGTGATTTTCTGGATTTTTTTCCCTCATTTTGTCTGTCATAGTTGAAGTGTACCTATGATGAAAATTACAGGCCTCTCTCATCTTTTTAAGTGAGAGAACTTGCACAATTGGTGGCTGACTAAATACTTTTTTTCCCCACTGTACATCCACAGGTACACCTCCAATTGAGTCAAATGATGTCAATTAGCCTATCAGAAGCTTCTAAAGCCATGACATCACTTTCTGGAATTCTCCAAGCTGTTTAAAGGCACAGTCAACTTAGTGTATGTAAACTTCTGAGTGTGTGAGTGTGTGTGTGTGTGTTTGTTTGTTTGTTTGTCACCAAAAACACTCACCAACCTCTACAGATGCACAATCGAGAGCATCCTGTCGGGCTGTATAACCGCCTGGTACGGCAACTGCTCCGCCCACAACCGTAAGGCTCTCCAGAGGGTAGTGAGGACTGCACAACGCATCACCGGGGGCAAACTACCTGTCCTCCAGGACACCTACACCACCCGATGTCACAGGAAGGCCAAAAAGACCATCAAGGACAACAACCACCCGAGCCACTGCCTATTCACCCCGCTATCATCCAGAAGGCGAGGTCAGTACAGGTGTATCAAAGCTGGGACCGAGAGACTGAAAAACAGCTTTTATCTCAAGGCCATCAGACTGTTAAACAGCCATCACTAACATTGAGTGGCTGCTGCCAACATACTGACTTTAAATAATAGAAAATTGGATGTAACAAATGTATCACTAGCCACTTTAAACAATTTTGTATATAATGTTTACATATCCGATATTACTCATATCAAATGTATACACTGTACTCTAAACCATCTACTGAATCTTGCCTATGCCGTTCGGCCATTGACTTAAATCTCTAGCCACTTTAATAATTAAAAAGTGGATGTAATAAATGTACCACTAGCCACTTTAAATGATGACATTTATATCATGTTTACATATCTTACATTACTCATCTCATATGTATATACTGTACTCTATACCATCTACTGCATCTTGCCTATGCCGGTCAGCCATCGCTCATCCATATATTTATATGTACATACTCGTATTCATTCCTTTAGACTTGTGTGTATAAGGTAGTTGTTGTGAAATTGTTAGATTACTTGTTAGATACTACTGCATGGTCGGAACTAGAAGCACAAGCATTTCGCTACACTCGCATTAACATCTGCTAACCATGTGTATGTGACAAATAACATTTAATTTGGTTTGATTTGATACAGTGAATTATAAGTGAAATAATCTGTCTGTAAACAATTATTTGAAAAATGTCTCGTGTCATGCACAAAGTAAATGTCCTAACCGACTTGCCAAAACTAGAGTTTGTTAACAAGACATTTGTGGAGTGGTTGAAAAACGACTTTTAATGACTCCAACCTAAGTGTATGTTAACTTCCGACTTCAACCGTATATACACCGAGTGTACAAAACATTAAGAACACCTTTCTAACATTGAGTTGCACCCCTTTCGCCCTCAGAATTGGGGCATGGACTCTACAAGTTGTTGAAAGCGTTCCACAAGGATGCTGGCCCATGTTGACTCCAATGCTTCTCACAGTTGTGTCACGTTAGCTGGATGTCCTTTGGGTGGTGAACCGTTCTTGATACACACGGGAAACTGTTGAGCATGAAAAACCCAGTACTGTTGCAGATCTTGACACACTCAAACCAGTGCGCCTGGCACCTACTACCATACCTAGTTCAAAGGCACTTAAATATTTTGTCTTGCTCATTCACCCTCTGAATGGCACACAAAATTCTTTAAAATAAATCCTTCTTTAACCTGTCTCCCCCCGTTGTCTACACTGATTGAATTGGATTTAACAAGTGTCATCAATACGCATAGTGGTGGATGCATTATGTTATGGGTATGCTTGTAATCGTTAAGGGGACTGGGGAGTTTTTCAGGATAAAAAAGATACGGAATGGAGCTGAGCACAGGCAAAATCCTAGAGGAAAACCTGGTTCAGTCTGCTCTCCACCAGACACTGGGAGAGGAATTCAACTTTCAGCAGGACAATAACCTAAAACACAAGGCCACATCTATACTGGAGTTGCTTACCAAGAAGACAGTGAATGTTCCAGAGTGGCCCAGTTACAATTTTGACTTAAATCTACTTCAAAATATATGGCAAGACCTGAAAATGGTTGTCTAGCAATGATCAACAACCAATTTGACAGAGCTTGAAACATTTTGAAAAGAATAATGGGCAAATGTACAATCCAAGTGTGGAAAGCACTTAGAGACTTACCCAGAAAGACTCACAGCTGTAATCACTGCCAAATATGCTTCTACAAAGTATGGACTCGGGTGTGTTTCTAAAAACATGTTTTCACTTTGTCATTATGGGGTATTGTGTGTAGATGGGTGAGGAAAAAAAATCTATTTAATAAATGTTTAATTCAGGCTGTAACACAACAAAATGTGGAAGTCAAGGGTATGAATACTTTCTAAAGGCACGTTATATATGCAAAATATACATTATTATATATAATATACAGTACCAATCAAAAGTTTGGACACACCTACTCATTCAAGGGTTTTTCTTTATTTTTACTATTTTCTACATTGTAGAATAATAGTGAACACATCAAAACTATGACATAACACATATGGAATCATGTAGTAACCCAAAAAGTGTTAAACAAATCTAAATATGTTTTATATTTGAGATTCTTCAAAGTAGCCACCCTTTGCCTTGATGACAGCTTTGCACACTCTTGGCATTCTCTCAACCAGCTTCATGAGCTAGTCCCCTGGAATGCATTTCAATTAACAGGTGTGCCTTGTTAAAAGTTAATTTGTGGAATTTCTTTCCTTCTTAACTTGTTAGGGAGTGGCAGCTGAGGGGGTCGGTTTTGGAGAGCCTGGCGTGCCCAAAGTAAAATGCCTCCCATTCAGGCCCAGAAAATAGGATATGCACATATTTGGTACCATTGGATAGGAAACACTCTGAATTTTCCAAAACTGTTAACCATTTGTCTGTGAGTAAAACAGAATGCATATAGCAGGCGAACCCCGAGGAATTTCTGTCCTGGAAAAATTGATTTTGACACATTGCTCATTTGGGAACCCCTCCCTCATGAAAATGACCATATAAGGGCATATGAATGCAGTACCCATCGCTTCCTTTCGATGTCAACAGTCTGGAGACAGTGTAAAATTTCATTTTGGATGAATTAGACCAGAGAATAAGAGCAAACCAGGAAGTGTATCTTTTATGTCAACAGTACCCAGTGCGCATGTTCCCGAGAAGGCGCGCAGTGTCTTTTTTACCGACTTTATCGATCAGTTTATATTCCGGTTGATTTATAATAGTAAATATACGTAAAAGTGTTCCTAAGGATACATTTAAAACTATGTTTGATTGTTCTTGGACAAGTTTATAGGTATAAGATGAACGAGTTTGCGTCACGTTTCAATGGACTAGTGGAGGCTGTCGTTTCTGATTATAACGCGCAAACCAAATGGAGGATTTATGGATAAAATACATTACTTTTTCAAAAGAACCATGGATTGTCTTCGTTGGACACTTAGGATGACCTCAGCAGAAGTTCTTCAACAGGTAATTGATTTGTTTTCGCTGTGAAATGTGTTATGTGTGTGCCATGATGGCTAATCGATTCATGGCTATGGGAAAAATATGTGAGGTGCTACCCTCAAACAATCAAATGTGCTGCTTTCGCCGTAAAGCCTTTTTGAAATCTGACAACGCTGTGATATTGCCAAGAAACAGAGCTTTTGATGAGTATGGAACATTTGTATATTGGTGGATGTTTAATAATTCAACTTTGGGATTTTGAATTTTGCGCTTTACATTTCACCTG
This sequence comes from Brachymystax lenok tsinlingensis, assembly GCA_030435695.1. Taxonomy (NCBI): domain Eukaryota; kingdom Metazoa; phylum Chordata; class Actinopteri; order Salmoniformes; family Salmonidae; genus Brachymystax; species Brachymystax lenok. Next base: position 9,936,553 of record CM059790.1, read on the forward strand.
GTAGTGTCGGGAGCAGCCCGCTAGCGCCCCAGCAATCCCTGAGAAGTTAATGCGTTTGTGGCAATCAGTTGTGTTGTGACAAGGTAGGGTTGGTAAAAGACCAAGTTCATATTATGGCAAGAACAGCTCAAATAAGCAAAGAGAAACGACAGTCCATCATTACTTTAACACATGAAGGTCAGTCAATCCTGAACATTTCAACTTTGAAAGTTTCTTCAAGTGCAGTCGCAAAAACCATCAAGCGCTATGATGAAACTGGCTCTCATGAGGACCGCCAAAAAAAAAGGAAGACCCAGAGTTACCTCTGTTGCAGAGGATAAGTTCATTAGAGTTACCAGCCTCAGAAATTGCAGCCCAAATAAATGTTTCACAGAATTCAAGTAACAGACACATCTCAACATCAACTGTTCAGAGGAGAGTGTGTGAATCAGGCCTTCATGGTCGAATTGGTGCAAAGAAACCACTACTAAAGGACACCAATATGAAGAAGAGACTTGCTTGGGCCAAGAAACACGAGCAATGGACATTAGACCGGTGGAAATCTGAGATTTTTGGTTCCAACTGCTGTGTCTTTGTGAGACATAGAGTAGGTGAACGGATGATCTCTGCATGTGTGGTTCCCACCGTGAAGCATGGAGGAGGTGTGATGGTGTGGGGGTGCTTTGCTGGTGACACTGTCTGTGATTCATTTAGAATTCAAGGCACACTTAACCTGCATGGCTACCACAGCATTCTGCAGCGATACGCCATCCCATCTGGTTTGGGCTTAGTGGGACTATCATTTGTTTTTCAACAGGACATTGACCCAACATATCTCCAGGCTGTGTAAGGGCGATTTGACCAAGAAGGAGAGTGATGGAGTGTTGCATCAGATGACCTGGCCTCCACAATCACCCGACCTCAACCCAATTGAGATGGTTTGGGATGAGTTGGACCGCAGAGCGAAGGAAAAGCAGCCAACAAGTGCTCAGCATATGTGGGAACTCCTTCAAGACTGTTGGAAAAGCATTCCAGGTGAAGCTGGTTGAAAGAGTGTTCAAAGCTGTCATCAAGGCAAAGGGTGGCAACTTTGAAGAATATCAAATATAAAAATATATTTTGATTAGTTTATCACTTCTTTTGGTTACTACATGATTCCATATGTTTTATTTCATAGTTTTGATGTCTTCACTAGTTTTGATGTCTTCACTATTATTCTTCAAAGAAAAAGCCTTGAATGAGTAGGCGTGTCCAAACTTTTGACTGGTACTGTATATATCATTCGAATAAGTAAACAATAATATCTGAAGAAGATATGTACTTGTACTACTGTGAGTAAGGGGCAGCAAATACGCTTACTGTAGCATACAGTATCTAAATTTAGGGCTCCCATGAAAGATCAAGGCTTCCACTGTGACCGTGTTAAAAAATGAAAGGGCAAAGTAGGTTTGTTTAGAAACGCAGTGACAATGACCCTGAAAGTCAGAGCACCACAGCATGCTTTGCTGATAAGCTCCTTTGAATCATACAATGGCATTGTACCAGGCTTTATGAATTATATATAGGCTTCTATCTACTGATTCATGGAGAGCCCCCAGTTTGTGTGCGGAAGCGGAATTTAGCGAAAGCTAATTAAAGCCCACAAGTGTTTCATGTTTTATTTCCATGCATTTAGGCTCGTTGGCTGGTGAATAATGAGCAACGCAAAGCGAGGAAATCAATTTTCCAGTTACAGAAGCAGAATAAATAGAGCCGGTGTGTAAACAAAATGAAACACACTCACACCTGAGACTCGCTGGATAATAGGAGTGCAGGCCCCATTAGGAATGAATTGTGAGTACTTGCTTCCACCAAAGGAGTCGATGAGTGTGCCACAGACCTGGGTTCAAATACTATTTTAAATCATTTCAAATACTTTATCTGAGCTTGCCTGGCTTAATGGACCCAAAAACGTCAAAACAGGCAGGCTAGAGCAAACATTCAAAGTATTTGAAAGATTTCGAAAAGTATTTGAACCCAGGTCTGGTGTGCCACTACTACCTCACTCACAGCTCACAGATTTTTCATCTTCATTCCATTACACATGACACACACCTCGGTATGTGAAGTGAACATGAAGTCTTGTATAGGCTTAGAGGCATCAAATGGAGAGGGGGAATGTATTGTACTCATTCAATGTCCGGTACATGAAGTGTGGTTGTATATGGTTGGAAAAGGGTTGATAAATGACCTTTTTTCAACCATGGTTCATGTACCCCCTGACATCAACTGAGTTGGAGCCTTTCAGGATCACAATCAATCAACAATATAAATGTTACCAACAGTGCTAAAAAAAATGTTTTGGCACTCAATTGCACTGGCTGTTGAAGGCCAGGAAAAGCATGTTTTGACATCCTTGACTCATTTGAGGACCTACACTTGATGATTATGAAATATTGTTGTATCCAGATCAAGCCTCTCATCATTCTAAGATAATAAAAAGGAGATGTGTTATATATTCATGTTAATCTATTATGACACAGTGCCTAGTGTGCACACTGACATTTGAGTCTGCCATTAGTATGGTGCTCCTACGGTTCTGCAGTCTACTGTTCTCAGTCTACTGACAAATACAAATCTGAAAGGGATTCTTCTAGTCTTTGAGCCTGTTGTTATTACAACAACTAAATACTTCTAGTTTCAGTTAAGTGTTAGTCTATCTCGGTGGTATCTGAAAGATAAACACTGTTATTACAAACACCAACTTCCTATCTGGAGTATCCTTCTTAACCATGGGTGTCTAGTGTAATACAGTTAAATCATTAGAAAAAAAAGAAAAATGAAAGAGGGGGAAAAAATCTATTTGGTCCTTTAAATAGTTTACAAATCTCCTAGTGACAGGCAGCCCTTACTAAAGCTGCCCGTTTAGGAAGAGAGAGAGAAGGGCATAACAGTCCCTGGGTACATTTGCATTTATATAGTTTCCACATAAAAATCGCACAACACATTTTTATCTTAATTAGGACCTAATAAAGACTGGCTATCAATGCCAATCCGGAATATTAATAACGTCCCGGCACGGCAGTGCAAGCTGCCGCAGCACCACACACAGTATTGTATGCTTTAGCACGCTGTAGAGCCAAGGCAGTACAGTACACCCACACACACTGAATGCTCTCTGCTCTCCTCTCTTTGTCCTTTCACTCTCTTTTCTTTTCTTCCCCAAATCCTTTCTTTCCTTCCCCCTTTTCCAGACCACCGGTGCCACTCCTTCCGTCCGATATGTCGGGGAAGATGACAGATATTTTGTCATGCTATCATCGGTTCTCTTTCCCTCCATGTATCTTATTTATGTGCACCACGCTCTCTCGCTGGCATGGGAAAGAGCTTACTTCAGTTGGAGAGAATCGAAGTCACGCAAGACGCCTGGGCCCAACTGTTCGAAGCAGTCAATCACGTTGGGTCGAGCCTGACAGGCTGCCCTTTCTCCTTATGGTCCTGGTAATGTTCATAAGTTCCCAATCATGTCGTCAGGGGCTGAGCGGACAGATGCACACATGTGCCACTGGACTGGATTTTTTTCTCTACGAATGTCAGATATATGGCGCAGGCAATCACTCTGAAGTCAGTCATTTTCCTTTTTATTAGCTAGCTAGCATCCATTACTTTTCATTTCTATCGGCAAAAGCAACACTTGTTGTGTGGGAATCGATAGTCGTATATGAGTGGGTGACGGATATTGTGTTTATAGAACTCCAAAAGCCCCATAACTTCAAAGGCTGGGGTAAGGAAACCTGTTTCTGTCATGCTGCCAGCTGTTCAACAGGTACTAACCGGAGGCCAGGGATTTACTCCGGCACTGTAGGGTTATATTATATGATGGATTTGTCTTTATGAGGAGAATTACTCAGACTCGTTGTCTTGCTTTGCAGGTAACAGATGGAGCTAGCGTCGTTCTCTCTATAAACTGTATTCCATTTCTACAAGTGTTTGAAATGGATGCTTTTAAAAGCCCGAAAGGGTGGAGTGCTATAGATGTTTTGGTTTGACGCTATAAAGTTCATATTTCAAAGATATAGTAACTCAACTCTCTGGGTGAATTTTACAAGATCCCCAAGTAGGCCAACACTGACAAATGTGCCATACTTAAGACCTGTAAAGGTAAACTAACATTAAAGGAAATTAACTTGGGTACATAAAATCTGAATTAAAAGTCTGCTTGCACCTCTGCTGGTGTAATATGTCAATAATATGGTCAAATGGCAGGCACCTTTATCCAAAGCAACTTACAGTTACCACATACTGTATCTACAGCATACTGTATGGCCCATGCTGGAATCAAACTCATAACCCTGTTGTTGCGAGCACTGCGCTTTAACCAACCGAACCATCGGTAGGCCACCTCTCATTGCTAACGAGGGAGAGAGACCATAAGGGGCGTGTAATGCAACAACATTTGTTTTGTCAGACATATCCTCAGCCTTGTTGTCTGGGCTCCAGGGGGTTGCGTAAAGGTGGAGACAACATGATGAGCCTAGCAAGACAATGGACTGTGTAACACTGCCTGTTGTCTGGGATAATGAACGCCCCACCCAGGGGAACCAACCACTGAGCTGTAGCAGAGGTCACCACCTCCCCACAGATTACAACACTAATGACGCTTTCCTGACAAGTCATTTTTTTCTAGACGTAATATGTCAACATGGTGTGGGTTGGATATTTGTGTTTGTGTTCTAGACTTTCTAATGTGTCTGATGCTAAAATAAATACACTGGTATAGAATTTAGAAAGCTGTCAAGATGAAGAGGTTCTCTGCAGATGCAGGGTCTTAATTTGAGCCAGTTTGCTACAGCAGGAAAATAATCCCAGAAGCAACAGGAAATGTGAATTATTGTGTAGATAGTTCATGGACATTTTTGTAGGGGTTGATACATTTTTCTTTAGGGCAAATCAAGTCAGACATTTTAAAGTGGAAATGACAAGCTTTATATGCATTTTAAAAACTAAAATACACTACAAGTTAGCATTTCCTGCAAATTCTCAGCAACAAAAAAATTATTAAATTAAGATCCTGTATGTTATTACTTTGTTTGGGTGGGTGGCCATGGCAATCCCTGTCAATATGAATAATCTCCAACTCACATATTGATATCGTCCTTGCCCTTTTGTTCTTCTTCCTTGTCATTATCTTAATCTCCATTTGCTGAGTCACTTGCTATTTGGCCATTTTGTTTTTTCAGCGGTAGGTTCTAATAACTAGGCACATCATGTTTTTATTTTATGTTTTTTTGTTCTGAACCTCCAGACAGACGAAACAGACACATGACCAGACATAATAGACGGGATGTGCGAGACGGTCCTCTGCCATCTTGGCAAACAGTCCTCCGTCCAGACAGTTAATTTCTCTGTCGATTTATAATTTATTTCATGTAAGTGCAGTCTAGTCTAGCACTTCGAGTGGCAGACAGACAGACAGGCTGGTGAGGAAAGGGTGCTCTGAGGTCTCCTTCGAGGCCTTTGGTTTTACAGCTCGTTTAAACAAATTAAGCTGACAGGACAAAGAAGGAAAGCTGTTGAAATGCAATTCTTGCTGGGTTACGAGACCATTTGCAGGGTGAGAATGACATTGATTGGCCTGATGGTGGATGAAAAGTACCTCAGAAAAAGTACCTCAGAGAGATATTACCTAGCCTAAACGAGAGATGGGAAACTCGGATAACTGCAGGAGGCAGGCTGTCATCCTATACCCTGGTCACAATTTCAGAATTTACGATTTTAAGTTTCTAATTTTTGTGGATGGTGAGAATGCTAGCTCGTCCTCATTCTGAACTAATGCTCTGCACAGCACAGGGCCTCCCAAAAGCCATTGCAGCAAAATCCTTCCATGTCTTTTGTCCATATTAAGTAGGGCTCTGAACTTTTTTATGACCATCCCTTTGTAGTACGATGGGGGGAAACATCATATAATCACCCCTACTTTGCATCGGGTGCTCCAGGGTAAATGGTGTTCAAATGGAGCTCCCCTCCATAAAACAGTTAGGTCACGTCCCCCGTCTCTTCTCTCAGTCCTCTGGCACTTTTTCCCCTCCAGGATTGTACAGCTTTGTATTGATTGGCACATTTGGTGGAGTTCTTAGGATGGCAGAAGGCAGAATCCCATAGGCATACACGCCACATCCCTAATACACTAACAATGGTATTGATTATTCCGGATGCACACATAGCAAAGGGAAGGTTTTACATTAGACAAACTCATTTCCAATTTAGCTGATTATTCAGAGGGAGGAAGCACAGGGCCCGCTTAGACAAGTTTACGATAGATAGATAGATAGATAGATAGATAGATAGATAGATAGATAGAAAATGACTATATTGTTTTTTCTCCCCCAGTAAGTTCTCAAGGCATTGAGGTATTAATGAAATTGCAGTGAAGCCTGCAAACGCAACACACTTTGTAGATAATGAATAGAATTTCACTTGTGAGGCACAGTGGGATGCTTTAGAAGAAACGTGGAAAAAAAAGCTCTGACAGTTTTTTGTTAGCGCTGAGAAGAGGCAATATGCATTCAATATGAGGTATAAAGTACAGCAAATTCGCTGAGGCCAACAAACATCAACCAAAGCTGACGGCAAATCTTCTCAATATGGGAAAAGTAGATCAGCGGGACTGCACATTTCCTGTTGTCATTGTTTTCTGACATTATTTTGTGAAATTAGGTAAACGTTTTTTCACAGAAAAGAAAAGACGGGAAAGGGTCTTCATTTGTGTTATTTAAGAGTCGTCTTTCTCACCTGTTTTCTTTTCTATGAATCTAATGTATGACTCTCCTAATACCTGCCCCCTTTTTCTTGCATCATCAGTAATTATTTCCACTGTGGCCAAAAGATTAAGATAAATGTGAGGAACGAGAAGAACGGCGGATAAAATGGCCCCAAATACAGTTACCGCAGGAAAATAACCTCCACTTGGAACAGCTCTAAATCGGATTGCTTGGCAGTGGGTTTTATTGGCGAAGAGTTACAAAGACGCGTTTCCTCGTGGGGTCTTTGAAGAGGCCTTATTCATTCACCACAGAGAGTAAAATTGTAAGGCACTGGAGTGTTCCAGGTTGGACCAAACAAAAGAGCAGGAGGGAGACAAAAGACGATTACGGGCTTGTGGGAGAAGGTCTGTGGAGCACTGATGACGAGATGGTCTGTTTCCTGTCAGGAGTGTGTGTGTGTGTGCGTGTGTGCGTGTGTGTGTTTGTGTCTCAGAAGTCCACTAGGACGTGTAGGCTATGTCTGATTAAAGTCGAGATACAGCCAGGGGAAACGGTTAACCACACTCATTATGCACCCAACAGCAGGCGATTAGCCATCAGGTCAAGGTAGTTAGGCATGTATTTGAAGCAACTCTACCGATATTGCATTACATATGCACAGCCGCTTGTTTGCCCAGTAGTTATTACCAATACCACAGAATTCTACAGTCCTTGATTGCATGGATAGAGGAAATCTAAGGGGTGAGATCAGGGCACCCTGACCACTGCCAAAGGGCAGGATGGCTGAAGCATGTATTGTACTTCTCCCGCGAATACAAGCCCCCCTTGTCTCTCTTTCTCCCACTCTCTCTCTCTTTCTTCCTCTTCTCCCTCTCTCCTCCTGGAGCACTTTGTTTTTGTGGGCTTCCTCCTGTGTGGCTTTCACATGCAAAAGAGGCCGAGAGCACGCCAGGATGTAAAGCGGAGAGAGACTGGTGGCTCCAACTGCAACCGTGGAAGAGAGAGCGCCGTTCCCACACTGTGGAGGGACTAACCCCCTCCTCCTCCCCCGATCCCCCCGCTGCCACCACCCCACCCATCCTCTCTCCCCTAGAAAAAAAAGACATCCTTGAACCCAGAAGGCCTTCTTAAAGTTATGCTTTTGTTTATGTAACTCGTTCAACTCGCTCCTCACTGTAATACGGCCCGGCTCGGAGCCTGGCTAAAACAACAACAAGCCCGATTAGAGGGGAGGACATGGACGGATTCAAACAGCATATTTTGTTACCTCTTCTCAGAGGCGCCCGTGTTTTTCTGTCCTCTGCTGGTGCACCTAGGAGTCATAACATGATGGATATTCAATTCAGCAAGAGGTTCCTTTTACTGAGACAAAGGATACACAATATCAGTAGACGTGACTGTGATGCTAAGCCCACCTGCAAAGTCCCGGAAGGAAGTACGTGGGCTGGAGGGTGGGTGACAACATGTGTGTGTGTGTGTGTGTTTGTACATGCGTGTGGTTGTGTGTGTCGTGTGTGTACATGTGTGCATGCATGGGCGTGTGTTTGTATGTGGCTGGGAGAAGGTACTGTACATGTCTCCACAGAACTTTCTTCAGTGGGGGATTGGATGCTTTATCACCTCCATAGGCCTCGTTGGTTCCTCTCCATGCTTCTAGAAAATGTCTTCGGGGGGGATCGTCCTCTCGCAAGGTCTCCCGAGGCCCAAATTGTATTCCATTGTAATGCGCTCTGTCAACCGAAACGGGGCACTCTCCGAGATATATCGACCGCACGGGCCTGTTTTCCCCTGTAGACATCATCTTTTTTATTACATTTGTCCCAAATGGGAGTTGGGCTCAACGCTGTTGTGTACAGTCGCTGTCTCATGAACCAATATGGCTGTGTGGTTGCATGAGGTAATTGTTCTGGAGGCCTCTGGGAGACTATGTGGAGACAGGGTTGGAGAATTGGAATCATTTTTCTTCATCTTTTTTAGCTTGAGACCCCTTTCCCCTGACACGGGGGCAGGATTCTGTTCTCTGTTTCTTCTTTTTTTTGTGGGGAAAGGGAGGGGTAAGCGTATTAACAGTGTACAAGTGTCTCTGTCTGTGTTTTCTCTTGAGGAACCATCATAAATTCCAAAACTTGTAATGGCATGGATTCACAATTTCACACAAGCACAAGCATGGCCCATCAAGCGTTATGGGCAGAGTGAGAAAAGCTTTCTTACGTTGACATTTTAGTCATTCAGCAGATGCTTTTATTCAGAGTGACTTACAGGAGCAATTAGAGTTAAGTGCCTTGCTCAAGAGCACATTGACCGATTTTTCACCTAGTCGGCTCTGGGATTTGAACCAGCGACCTTTCGGTTACTGGTAGTGCTGAGCGTTGCGACATTTAGTTTTTTTCCCGGTTATTAAACAACTCAGTCAATCAATCAAATGTATTTATAAAGCCCTTTTTACATCAGCCTATGTCACTAAGTGCTATACAGAAACCCAGCCCAAAACCCCAAACAGTGCAGATGTAGAAGCAATTGACTTTGGTTCAATTGCTTGAATTCTATTTAAATGTAGTTAGTTTCTCCAGAGAGAAATCAAATAATTCACTAGAGAAGTCATGTCAAGAACTATGTGGGACGCTGGGCTGAAGGGAGTGTAGTTTTAATTAAGCAAATATTTAACCTAGTTCAGCTGCAATTAACTACAATGACCATAATCCATTGTACAGTTTTTTTCTGCCTCGACCCAAATGTATACACTTTAATACCTGCTATGTTAGGCTAAATACACACAGACCGCATAGACAACATGAGAGAGGAATGTACACAACACAACAATGAGAAGGATAGAGACAGTTCATGAAAGTATGCCTTATCTACTTTAAAGAACTAGTAAAATGATTTCGTCAGACAGCTCTGCAGCATCCTTAGGAAGGATAGCTTAGATAAATAATATTACTAAAGACAGTACAGTATGGGGAGCACAGAGAACGTTGTCTGGCTGTTTGGCTGCTACTGCCTGAGCAGAGATGAGATGATGACAGAGACAATGGAATATTTTCAATGTTTTGGCAATTGAATGTTCACTATTTTTGGCTTTGGAATTTCCATTAAAAAGCAAAAAAAAATGTTTATGTGATTATTTCATAATGCATTTAATATATATATACAATATATAAAAAAATGGGATCAAACCAAAACGGAACCCACCTCAAAAATTCACTAATCTCTCCACACTAGTTAACGTTACTGGCCCGATGCTCTTAACCGCTAGGCTACCTGCCTCGATCTCCTTTTTCTTCATCCTTTTTGATGATTTCCTTTTGTTTGAAGGTAGATGTCTGCAGTGGGTATGAGTGATATTCTATGACCCTCTTTGAGCAAAGACAATTGACCTACCTTTTAAAAAAGGAGAGGGCGACGTTTATAAAGAAGAAAAATAACCTGTGCCATCTCTAACCTGCACTTTGCTGCGTTTTTTTTTCAGAGCACTGGGGAAACTGTGTAAGTGACTCAAGGCTATACTAGCAAAGAGTTGAGGGGCTGAGAGCAAGCAAAAGCGGGAGAGGGTGGGGGTAGGGTGGGGCAGTTCCATTGGATTTGTATATGCTCTGAGGTAGGGTCACCCGAAGTTCAGAGACAGTCTTCAAGTGGAAATAATATGTCTGCCTGTGTGTGCGTGACTGCGTGTGTGTCTGTGTGCGCATGGATGTGTGTGTATGTGTGTGTTTCTATGTGAGAAACTCTCTGGCTAGCACTGCTGACCTCGACCCCTTGTCCTTTTGGAATGATTTTGTTAACACACATGGTAGACTATGACAACAATAGACTCTCCTACATAATGAAACATTCAAAAAAAGCATGAAAGGTTACTTGCCCTTTTCATTTATGTAATATGTCTGCATGTGTACATGCACAATAAATTCAACAATTGTTCCCTGGCCAGAATAAGAAAAAAACATTATTTGTTTCCTATTAGAAAAATAGACTATTTTTGTCTACAGGATTAAAACTGCATAATATATTCCTAGCTATAGGAGTGTGGCAAGGTTAAATTGGTTCATGACAGGTCATGGATTAAAAGTAGGAATATGCTTATCAATTGACGATCACTGCACTCATACAGCCAGCAAGCAGCCACAGCTGCTAGCGAGAGGCAAAACACAGGAACCAGCCAGGCCTGTGGAGGTGATAAAGCATCCAATCCCCCACTTAAGAAACTTACCCGCAAGAACCTGCTTGCCTCCCTCCCTCCTCCCTGCCTGCTTCCTGCCTGCCTGGCCGAGCGTCGCCCCAGGCCTCCCCAGCCCAGCGATCTTGCATAATGCATTGTCTACATTGCATTAATAATGCAGAAGGTACATCCAGATTTGCTGGGGCCCACGGGAGCCACAGACCCTGTTCCTTTAGTTGAGTGAACATTCAGAGCAGAGCCTTGATCACACCTTTTCTTGGGTGTGTGTGTCGGGGGAGGGGGATACAGAATATGTTTCTGCAGTTGGAGACTTATTAACATTTGTTTGTACTTTATTTGTGTGCAATTACGCACACAATCACAGACTCTATTTCATTAATGGTTTTGTCCCGTTCATCAACACTTTTTTATATATTTGACATTTTATTGCTAAAACAAGTTTATTTGGCATGACAGGCCCACTCAGAGGCTCTAAGGTTTGCAAACATTAGAGCCTCTGAGTGGGCCTGTCATGCCAAATAATGTTCCCCAGTCAAAAAGTGTCCCCTCCGCGTCACAATAGGATTCAATAAACTATTAGCGCCCATTGCTATATCAACAGTGTGATGACCTAATGATTCGAATTTTGGAGATCATTACAGCCTATATGACGTTATTTTCATTTTTGTTCAATCTTGCATAGCTCATTAGTACACCCTTGCGGTTGAATATCTATTTATCTATTGTAGGTCCTAGGAAACAATAATGAATAATATGTAACTAACAAATACCATCAAGGGATACCTTACAATTTACAATAATGAACACCTTGTGAAATAGCTGTGAAAACCAACCTGGCAATATTTAAGATTTAAAGTAAACTTAGATTTTTGGGGGGTACAGTTGTGTCATTAATTTATTTTCACTGGTTTTTTTGTACACTCGCATGGCAATAATTGACTAAAATACTGAATTCTGGTGTGTGGAATATAGAGGTGGGTGCTGTCTGGGTGGGATGTTCTGCCTGTCACTTGTTCTCAACGAGCAGCCATTTATCGGAAAGGGGACTTGAAGAGGGAGACAGCAAAGTCCTAGCACTGCTGCTCTCTTTGTTCTGAGTGTTTGCAGCGCTAGTGTTTTAAGTTCATCTGTGTATATCACATAATATTGCCCCATTATGACAGATCAAGAAACATTTCTTAGCAGATAATGACAACATGACAATAATAGTAGATGATGTAATGAAACGTTGGAGGGTGGTTGGTAATGGAGGACATCAGGTGGATCCACGTCTGGGTGATGGCCAGAACCCCTAGGTCCTGGAGAACAGGAGCAGAGTTAAATGGAACAGGGGAGGAGACAGAGACATAACAAGCAAACACACAGATTACACTTTACTAAGAGAAAATGTGATGGATTAGTGCAGTGTTATAAATGAGAGATACAGTTGAAGTCAGACGTTTACATACACCTTTGCCAAATACATTTCAACTCAGTTTTTCACAATTCCTGACATTTAATCCTAGTAAGAATTCCCTGTCTTAGGTCAGTTAGGATCACCACTTTATTTTAAGAATGTGAAATATCAGAATAATAGTTGAGAGAATGATTTATTTCAGCTTTTATTTATTTCCCAATGGGTCAGAAGTTTACATACACTTAATTAGTATTTGGTAGCATTGCCTTTAAATTGTTTAACTTGGGTCAAATGTTTCGGGTAGCCTTCCACAAGCTTCCCACAATAAATTGGGTGAGATTTGGCCCATTCCTCCTGACAGAGCTGGTGTAACTGAGTCAGGTTTGTAGGCCTCCTTGCTCGCACATGCTTTTTCAGTTCTGCCCACAAATTGTCTATAGGATTGAGGTCAGGGCTTTGTGTTGGCCACTCCAATACCTTGACTTTGTTGTCCTTAAGCTATTTTGCCACAACTTTGGAAGTATGCTTAGGGTCACTGTCCATTTGGAAGACCCATTTGCGACCAAGCTTTAACTTCCTGACTGATGTCTTGAGATGTTGCTTCAATATATCCACATACTTTTCCTTCCTCGTGATCTATTGATCTATTTTGTGAGGTGCACCAGTCCCTCCTGCAGCAAAGCACCCCTACAACATGATGCTGCCACCCCATGCTTCACGGTTGGGATGGTGTTCTTCAGCTTGCAAGCCTCCCCCTTTTTCATCCAAACATAACGATGGTCATTATGGCCAAACAGTTCTATTTGTGTTTCATCAGACCAGAGGACATTTCTCCAAAAAGTACGATCTTTGTCCCAATGTGCAGTTGCAAACCGTAGTCTGGCTTTTTTATGGCAGTTTTGGAGCAGTGGCTTCTTCCTTGCTGAGCGGCCTTTCAGGTTATGTCGATATAGGACTCGTTTTACTGTGGATATAGATACTTTTGTACCTGTTTCCTCCAGCATCTTCACAAGGTAGATTTGCACTTTTCGCACCAAAGTACGTTCATCTCTAGGAGACATAATGCGTCTCCTTCCTGAGCAGTATGACGATTGCGTGGTCCCATGGTGTTTATACTTGCGTACTATTGTTTGTACAGATGAACGTGGTACCTTCAGGTATTTGGAAATTGCTCCCAAGGATGAATCCAAAAAATCTGAGGTCTTGGCTGATTTCTTTTGATTTTCTCATGATGTCAAGCAAAGAGGCACTGAGTTTGACTCAAATAATGTCAATTAGCCTATCAGAAGCTTCTAAAGCCATGACATAATTTTCCAAGCTGCTTAAAGGCACAGTCAACTTAGTGCATGTAAACTTCTGACCTACTGGAATTGTGAAACAGTGAATTATAAGTGAAATAATCTGTCTGTAAACAATTGTTGGAAAAATTACTTGTGTCATGCACAAAGTAGATGTCCTAACTGACTTGCGAAAACTATAGTTTGTGGTTGAAAAACGAGTTTTAATGACTGCAACCTAAGTGTATGTAAACTTCCGACTTCAACTGTATGTACTTTTCAACAGTTTTGGAAGGTATAGCCTACCGCAAGCTGGTCCCCCTCCGAATTTACTGGCTCTGGTGGATGGAGTACTTCATGGGGGGCTCGGACAACCGATGGTCCTAAAGCTTAACATACTTTGTCTATTGTGCTTGTAGAGCGTCAGGGCTTTCAGTGGTCGACCATCCAGCTGCTCCAACTGGAGAAGATTGTTGGCTTCCACCGAGGTAACTGTGTTAGGGAAACTAAAACTAGCTTCAGGTTATTTTGTGTGCAAATGCAAATGGTTATTATCTGAGATTTGTATTTTCACCTTAATGGATGGTGACCACAGCTCGAAGCGAAAGAGCAGTGAGGTTTCCCAGGTCTCGCCCCCCTTTCGTCCTTCTTCAAAACAAAGTAATTCATCTGGATGTCGAGCACTTGGTCCCTTTCTCGATTCTCCTTCGGTAGCTCTCCTTCTGTTTCTCCTTCGCCTTGTCGATGTTCAGTCAGCTTGATTGATAACAGGAATAAATGCAATTATATTTCATATCACAAATACATATCTCTTGGAGGGCCAGAAAATAAATTAACAGCGAACAATCATTTTTACCTGGTCAAAAACCTCCACTTCCTTCTCAGTCCGTATCTGAAGGTAGTCCTCGAAGGCTTTCTGATCTGGATCAACAACTTGATCTGAAAGCACTTAATACAAAAATAGCAATAGACAAACAACAACAACACTAACTCAATCACACATTTTGAAGACTACAGTATATGCAATAATTGTATATCTACAAGTGCATTGTTTACCTCAGTCAACAGCTGCGGCTCCTGTCCGTACAGCAAGCGATATGGAGAGTACTCGGTGGGGGCCTGGCCACTACTGTTGTGTGCAAAGAGAATTACCTACAGGTTGTCCTCCCACCATTCCTGGTACCCGTCAAACATGTTCATGTTTGTAAGGATACTGACACACACACACACACACTCTATAATATTGAACTCTGCTGTGGTCAAATAAAGCAACCATTACAAAACAACTTATCAGGGCAAAATTCGAATTTGACACTTACCGATCATGTGTCATGGTGAATCAACTTAGATGGGCTTCAACTCCGGCGCCACAGTCTTCACCCTCTCAAACTTCTGGCAGGCTAGACAGGGTACTGACCTTTAAGCACAAAGTGACAAATTGAAACATTGTGTGCACTCTGATATGACATTCATTGAAATCATAATAATTTCAGATATAATAGAATGTGATTGATAAACAAAAGGTTATTTCACTTGCCCAGCTGTCCACCTCCTTGACAATTCCACGCCAGAAGAAGCGTAGGTTGATATTGGCAATCATGCGCTTCACTCTGAAATGGCCAGCATGCATCTCGGTTAGCACAGGCTCCTTCTCCTCCTTAGTAAAAATCACCCTCCTCTGTGGCTGGCCATCCTTCCCCCGTAGGTACATGTGATTGCCTAACAAGTTGGAAGAGAAGAATTGAAATACTCAAGTCTAAGTACATTTGCACTGCTGTCTTTCTCTGTTTCTCTCTCTGTTTCTCTTTGTATTCCACTCTCTTCCCACCTCTCTCCCTCTCTCACTTTCATCCTTTCCTTCTCACTTTCTTCCTCTCTCCCCCCCTCTCTTTCTCTGTTTGTCTGTGTCTGTCTAGCAAAGACACCTAGTTAAGGGCATTTGGAATTACCATAATTGCTTACACCTATCCATTTGATTGATCAGGTTAAACTTATAGTTAGATACCTCAATATGACAGACATATAACTAACTATATGAATAACTAGCAACAGAGAGATGACCAACTAGCTAAATGGAAAATGGTCCCAATGGTTGTACAAAACTAAATCCATCCAGGTATCCGATAGAAGTTAATTGCTTAATGTTACCCTGAATTGTGAATTTCTCTGCCCCCTACAAATGTTGTCGACATCAGTGGTGTCTTCATAGTACTTCGCCTGGTTGGAAAGATAAAATAAAATCTCCTCGAGGGATGCCATTGAAGTGCAAGCTATATTCAAACAGAAAGCTGCAATAACAGTTAGCTAGCTAGCTAACGTTAGCTAAATAAAACTGTCTGGCTAGCTAGGCTGAGGTAAATAAGTACAGTAGCTAGCAACGTCAATCTAAAAACAGCTTAAATTATTTATTCTTATTTAACAATTTGTCATATATGGTAAAGAAAGAGTGTTCTCTTTCCAATCTTTTCGGTCCTTTGAAGCAGCAAGTAGTCAGCAGGTAGTCACCGTCAAAAACACCGTCCTTGGAGAGCAATTCTGAGGTAATAATTTTTTGTGGACTGAGTGGGCGCTTATGAGGTGAAATAGAACGAGAACTGACCACATCCTCTGTCCTATGCAACCGGTACGAGGTAAATTAAAACCAAGCAACCAGCATAGCAACGGGCGCTTTGGTTCATTAGGTAGGACGGTCAAAATGTTGCAAGTAACAGCACTAGCAACGGAAGATAGAACTCCTCGAATTCCATTGTGACACGGGGGGGGACTTTTTTTTGCAGGGGGACACTATTTGGCATGACAGGCCCACTCGTATCTGTATGAGTGAATGTGTTCTCATGCATGAATGTGTGTGTGTGCGCGCGTGTATATGCATGAGAGAGTATGTCCATGCGTGTGCACGAATGTGTGTGTCCGTGTGTGTAACAGGCCTTTTTGAGATGCATTACCGTGGAGGTGAGAGGGGGGGAACCTGACACGAGTGCAGCCAGCCATGTTGGAGGGATTAGTGATGCAGGGAAAGACGCAGGCAGCCTGTACTGTTTGACCGCTGGCCTGCCGATGAGACCTGATTATCAATGAGTACAGAAGAACCCACCCACCTCTCTATCTCTTTACTCCAACCCCCTCTCCATCCTCTTCCCCCCATCTGAGTGCCCTCTCCCGAGAGAAACACTCCAAGCTTGTTAGAGCAGACAAAGGGAAGGAGACAGGAGAGAGAGAGAAGGAGGAGAAGGACCATGTCCAGTGGGGAGAAGAGAGACAGAAAGAGAGAGAGAGCAATATAGGGAGAGAGAGAGAGAAAGCACCAGGAGGGGGTCTCAATCACCATCAGGCTCCCCAGAGAGAGAGAGAGAAAGAAAGAGAGAGGAGAGTGGGAGAGTACATGGACCAGTCACTCTACATGATGCCCCAAAAGACTGTGCCCCCCGCTTCTTCCCTGCTACTCCCAGTTGAGCTCTAATTGACAGGTTAATGGGTAGGAAAGGCGTGCTAGCGCAGGGGGCAAGCACATCGTTAGGACTACTGCCTTGTAATTGTGCACTGCGCCGATGCTTGACAGTTGACACCTGGGTAGCAAGTCAGAGTTATTCTTTACAATACACAGCGCCACAGGCAGACAAGAGTTATAGATTATCAGAGTTTGTTGTGTACTGACTCGGTAAGGGAGGAAAGTCAAGCCAACGCATGCACGCCTACACGCAGGTCGACACACACACACACTGACACACACTGAGAACGTAACGTTATGACTTTAACTACTGTTCCCTGAAGGGAGGAAACGAGGTACAACACAACTATGGGGAGTCGCACTCTAGGTGACTTCAAACTGAAGAACTCGTGACTCGCTGGAAGCTCCGCCTTCCACAGGTGATAACCCTAAGGCTGGGATTCATTCCTTCAATTCAGTACCGCTCTTCAAACAGGTGTTGTACCTTGTTTCCCTCCTTCAGGGAAGAGTAGTTATTGGCATAACGTTCGGTTCCCTTTCAGTCGGTACTCTCGGTACAACACAACTATGGGGAAACTAAATCCCGCCCCAAGAGATACAGATGAAATGGCCAATGTCAGACCACCCAGACCTCCACCCCGCCAGATGTGGTAGTCTGGGTATTGTGCACACTGTGCGCTGCCTAATGACCCTCTCCGGTCCCAGCTGTGGGCTACACTGGGAGCAGTGACATCCAAGTGATAAAACTTCACAAAAGTTTGTGGTGATGGCCAACTCGTCGCAGAATAAATACTGTAAAACTTAAATTAATAGCCCAGGCATTTATTTTGTTCATTCACAACCTGTGCTTATTAGAGACAGGCTTCTATTTGTGCCAGGAGTCTATTTCCTTAATTCACACAGCTTTTGCTCAATACAAATTTGAAAAGACTACCGCACTGTTTACTGTCACCAATATGACCAGTATAAACATTATAATAACAAATCCATTGCAGATCAGACTTGTAAAGACTAGGCTGCCTATCATACACCCCCGATTTCGCGCTTCAGCACCATTCTCTCACTGGTTGCACCTAGTTGAGCCTTATATCAGTGTAGTTGCAGTGAGATCACAGCAGATAGACTTCAGTATTCAACGTTTGTCCCGGTCAGCAGGAAGTTGGGAGATGCCTTCAATTCCGTTCACGAGGGGCAACGTGAGCGTGTATTACTTTATTCTTTTTTTTTACAAATTGCAGATTTGGCAATTTTCATACTTGAGTAAAAGTAAAGATACCTTAATAGAAAATGACTCAAGTAAAAGTAAAAGTCACCCAGTAAAATACTACTTGAGTAAAAGTCTAAAAGTATTTGGTTTTAAATATACTTAAGTATCAAAAGTAAATGTAATTGCTAAAATATACTTAAGTACCGAAAGTAAAAGTATAAATAATTGTATTTTATCGATAGCCAGGGGGACACTCCAACCCTCAGACATAATTTACAAACCAAGCATTTGTGTTTAGTGAGTCTGCCAGATCAGAGGCAGTAGGGATGACCAGGGTTGTTCTCTTGATAAGTGTGGGAATGGACCATTTTCCTGTCCTGCTAAGTAAAATATAAAATATAACGACTACTTTTAAGTGTCAGGTAAAAAGTACACTATTTTCTTAACCTCTTAAGGATTAGCCCCTTTTATTCAATTTTTGCCTAAAATGACATACCCAAATCTAACTTCCTGTAGCTCAGGCCCTGAAGCAAGGATATGCATATTCTTGGTACCATTTGAAAGGAAACACTTTGAATGTTATGGAAATGTGAAAGGAATGTAGTAGAATATAACACAATAGATCTGGTAAAAGATAATACAAAGAAAAAAACAACTTTTCTTTTGTACCATCATCTTTGAAATGCAAGAGATAGGCCATCATGTATTATTCCAGCCCAGGTGAAATTTATATTTTGGCCACTAGATGGCATCAGTGTATGTGCAACCTTTTAGACTGATCCAATGAACCATTGCATTTCTGTAAAAAAAATTGTATCAAGACTGCCCAAATGTGCCTAATTTGTTTATTAAGGAATGCAGTGAAGTAAAATAAAAAGTTGTCAAAAATATAAATAGTACTTAAGTAATACTTAAGTACTTTACACCCCTGAGATTTGGGCACTGATGGGTTTTGACTGACAGCCGTTCTGCACGCGAAAAGAAGCTCCCTGAGTGAGGGAAATGCTGTACTTTAAGGGGACTCTATGTATTTTGAAAGATAGACGTTAAGGATTATAATAAATACCACTTTGATGTCATACAAGCAAGCCAAACCCCCAAATGGGTCCAAATGCGCACTTCACATTTCCATATCTTAAAATGCACGTGTCAATGTTTATGATCACTATGTTTAAAGTCCAGTTACAAGATGACATGGTGTCATACCCTGGGTTGTTCTGAATAGAATGGGCCAATGTTTGTCTATTTGGAAGAAAATTTGCAGCGGAAACACACACCTGACTGCACGCATCACTTCTTTCTATGTACACCAAAAGTATGATCTGTTTCTCTGCATTAACCTGTGAAAGCCTAACACTCTAAGATTGTATTTTATACACTGAACAAAAATATAAACGCAACATGCAACAATTTCTAAGATTGTACTGAGTTACAGTTCATTTAAGGAAATCAGTAATTTGAACTAAATTCATTAGGCCCTAATCTATGGATTTCACATATTTTAAGGTCACAGATATCTTAAAAAAAGGTAGGGGTGTGGATCAGAAAACCAGTCAGTATCTGGTGTTACCACCATTTGCCTCATGCAGCGCGGCATATCTCCTTCACATAGAGTTGATCAGGCTGTTGATTGTGGCCTGTGGAATGTTGTCCCACTGCTCTTCAATGGCTTTATTAAAGAAGAATGGATAAACTTTTTCAATGCTAGTTAAGGATTTTATTTAATTTATTTATTTCAACTTTATTTAACTAGGCAAGTCAGTTAAGAACAAATTCTTATTTACAATGATGGCAGTGGGTTAACTGCCTTGTTCAGGGGCAGAACAACAGATTTTTACCTTGTCAGCTCTGGGATTCGATCTAGCAACCTTTCAGTTACTGGCTCAAACCACTAGGCTACCTACTATAGTTTAAAAAAGTTAAGACGTGTTTTAATTTTATTTCTGGTGCTGCTCTGCAGCTCTAGCTCTGTTAGCTAGCTCCAACGTTAAGTCTACTCTCTGAAGTTCAAAGACATTAAAAGTTCCTTCATAGAACCCGCTCCTCCTAGGTATAATTCTGTGGGCCTAATTCAGATAATGCATGTCATAACAAGATGCCCCGCACTTCAAGCCAAGCCTCCTCCTCCACCTTCTCTTGCTCTCCCCCCACCCGCAACATTTCAGTCGCATCTCGTGCCCTACACCTGTCTGATGTCTGTCCAATGCATGTGTAAACATAAACAACTATCGCTTGCCAGCTCCATAGCAAGCTGCTCTATCCGCACTGATTGGTGAAGTAATTTAATGTTGAGCTAAATGTAAACAAAACAGAACCAGTTCCAAACTTTATTTTGCTGGTCGGAGCAGTGTAACGGAACCAAAAACATATATGGTTTTCGATTCCAACCCCTGATCAGAGCACAGGGTTGGGGAGTAAAGGATGGCATGTAACTGACTGCAAAAGAACTGTAACTGTAGTCCGTTTCATTACCAGCAAAATTATTGCAATCCAATTAAAGATACTTTTGGAAAACTTGATGATGATCTACATGGTGCAATGATGTGAATAACACTGCTGCTCTCTCATTTAGTTATTTGTGCCTTATGGATTGTGGTTGTTGTGGATGGCTGTTCACAAATGTATTATGTTTTTTTTAACACAATAATGGTTGAATTGGGGAAGTTTAAGCTGCCTATCAATCATTGTTTTTGCGACCAGTGGACACCCAGTGAAAAATGCACTCTTGCAACAGCTGCAGTATGGATACTAGCCTGTGGAATAAAAGTTAACTTCTCTGTGGTATTGTGCTCCACATGCTGTCAAAAACGAGTTGAATTTCAGGTGACCACAAGGGTGGATTTTATTGCTCAATCGAATTCATGCCTATGGCTCAAAAAATGTCCATAGGCCTAAAGGACACATGCTCAAACTCGCGCACTATTGATAGACTTAAACAACTGCAAATTATTGAGATATCAGTGTCGCCAACAAAAACAATAGGCCTATAGCAAATGCAGCATATGGCATTCCTTTTTCACATGCAAATAGCACTTTTCGGTACAGCTCAAAGCATGCCATTCCATGAGAGCAGCATTTAATTTTGAACTCGAAGCAATGAGCACAATCAGTCTTCCGTTTGTTTTTTGGTTTTGCTCAGGTAAAACAATGTAGCTAATCTATGTTAACATATTTCCAAGTCCTATTGTGCATTAAATTAAATGGAATGACTGGAAAACCAAACAGACTTTGATTTTTAATGTAAAGATATAGCCTAATCGTATTATTATCTGGAAACCTACATAACGTTGGGTCACGGATGTAACGTTGGTTCTCTTAGTAGAGAGCGCTAAATGACCTATAGGAAGTCTTTCCCCTTCACACGATTTGATTGAGATGCCTAATATCAAAGACGTTTACAGTCACACCCTTTATGTACCCACGTGACCTGTCACTATAAAAGGCGATGTGGCGTGACATACAGTCTGTTACTTCACTCGAACCCTACGGAGGTCCGTAACTCAACGTTCTCGTTCGTTTTCATAACTGGTCAACAAACAACCAATGGGAAAGGCTGTACCAAGAGGTCGTTCGGACAACAGAGGGGGATAACTCACCATTTAACTTAGTCCAGATGAGTCCCTGGGACATCCTTGTATCCACCACAGGATGCAACAGAATATAATTACCCAACAAGATAACATAGAATTTAAATTGTGGTATACAACCATATTCACAAGCAAACTGAAAGTTAGAACTTACAACATGAGGCTGTAATTGTGTGCAACACCAAGAGTGGAAGGAAGGCCTCTGTATAGAACATCCATCTCAGTGATGGTTGATAAGTAAGTATGTACAGTACAAGGTTCACGGTACTGGACAATGCTAGAGCTGTGGTACATAGCATCACCATCCTCAGAGTGTTCATAGTCTTTGTCATAAGAGTGGGAGGCTCTTGTGGACATGGGTGGAAAGACATCCTGTGTACAGAACTGAATCAGTGTGCAAAGAACAGATTTTCACATAAGATAAGTGTGATCCAAGAAATTGTTTCTTGCGGACGAATAGTAGCAATCACCTTCGGAAGTAAACCTCTAGCCGTGAGATTGGTGGGCCATGCCCACAGACATCAAATCTCTGGCCGAGGGTGCCAAACCTGCCCGTGCACCTGGAATAACCAATCCCTTTGCAGTGGGAGTTGTACAGTACATAGCTACCTCAATTACCCCGTACCCCTGCACATCGACTCGGTACTGGTATTCCCTGTATTTAGTCATGTTATTTTCTACTCCCTATATATAGCCATGTTATTTTTACTTGTTATTTTGTATCGTTATTCACTGTCACTATTTCAATGTTAGTGACAGTGAGTATGTTATTAAAATTGTATATTATCTTTAACTCAGCATTGTTGGAAAAGTACCCGTAAGCAAGCATTTCACTGTTAGTCTACACCTGTTGTCTACGAAGCATGTGACAAATAAAATGTGATTTGATTTGCCACAGGACCCAACCCAATAGGTGTGCATTCTCCACAAGCCAAGGTTGATTTGGCCAATGGAGAGGCTTCATAGGGAGAAATGCGTAAAGGAGGGAAAGAGGCCACTGGTTGCACCAGTACGTCCGTTCCCAATGGAGCACTTTGGTCCCTCCTTGAGAAAAACTATGCACGTTTTCTCGCAATGAGCCAAGATCTATGTCGGCCCTCCCATATCTGGGAGACCATCCAAAGGTGTAACTTCCACTCCTGAGAGAGAGGGCCCCACCTGCATAGAATATCTGTACCCGAGTTGATGCAACAGGAACATGTGTAGCCCGAAGCGAGAGTGTGTGCACACTACTCCCCAGCATTAGGAGGGAGAGAGACCAGTCTGTCACCTTCATTAATGTACACCACCACTGACATACTGTCGGTTCTGACCAGCACAAACCGGCGCGATAAAAGCAGGAACGAGTGTCTGAGCACTAGATACACAGCTAGGAGCTCCAAGTAATCCACACCACTGTCTATAACCCCCAAATTGATTTGCCTTTGTACAGCCCACCCCACCCTTGGGGGGATACGTCTGTCGTGATCACCTTGCAGGATAGAACTCAGCCCATGGGAGGCCCCTGACAATTTAGAGGCTCTCACCACTGGGCCAGGGCCTGTAGGCATGACTGGGACACCCAAAGTGACCAATCAAGGCTGCGAGATGTGTCCAGGTGAGTGGCTAGCCCTCAGTGCTGGAAAGGCTGCATCAACAATAGCCCCAGGGGAACGACTTCTATCACAGAAGCCATTATCCTCAGTAGGCATAAGCACTGGCGAAAAACGCACTGTGTGACCAAGCCGAAATGTCGCTAATCTGGGGATAGAAAAGCGCAATACAGGAGTGAGTCTAGCTCGAGACGTCCGGTCCCACTTTATTTGAAGTCCATCTAATGTAGTCTTCATAAAGCCTTCATATAGGTTTCATAAGCACTACATAGATGCTTCACAAATCATCTCTAACCGAATGTCATGCTCTATAAAGATTCATAATGTGGAATGACTGTGTGACATAATCATCAATTTATTTGTTCACATCTATTGATCTTTTATAGAGCACGCAATATGGTCATAGATGATTTATGAAGCTTATATGAAGCCTACATGAATGCTTAATGAAGCCTTCATAAGATGCACTTCAAATAAAGCGGGAGAGAAACAGAGTCTCTCATTCTGGGTGTTACCCAAGCTACAGTGTATTGGGAAATATTCAGACCCTTTGACTTTTTCCACATTTTGTTACGTTACAGCCATATTCTAAAATTTATATTGATAAATAGTTTTTTCCCCCTTATCAATCTACACACATTACCCCATAATAACAAAGCAAAAACAAGTTTTAAGAAATGTTTGTAACTGTATATAAAAAAAATTCTATATCACATTTACATAAGTATTCAGACCCTTTACTCAGTACTTTGGTGAAGCACCTTTGTCAGTGATTACAGCCTCGAGTCTTCTTGGGTATGACGCTACAAGCTTGGCACACCTGTATTTGGGGAGTTTCTCCCATTCTTCTCTGCAAATCCTCTCAAGCACTTTCAGGTTGGATGGTGAGTGTCGCTGCACAGCTATTTCCAGGTCTCTCCAGAGATGTTCGATCGGGTTCAAGTTCGGGCTC
The DNA here is from genome assembly GCA_030435695.1 of Brachymystax lenok tsinlingensis. NCBI lineage: Eukaryota > Metazoa > Chordata > Actinopteri > Salmoniformes > Salmonidae > Brachymystax > Brachymystax lenok. The sequence continues at coordinate 9,960,911 of CM059790.1, forward strand.
TGGCTGGGCCACTCAAGGACATTCAGAGTCCCAAAGCCACTCATGCGTTGTTTTGGCTGTGAGCTTAGGGTCGTTGTCCTGTTGGAAGGTGAACTTTAACCCCAGTCTTTACTTACTTACTACTTACTGACTTACTGACTTTATTGTCCCCATGGGAATTTTGTTGCAGTGTCATGTACACATTTAAAGTAGCGTTTAAATACAAAACAAAATTGTCAATACAACATTCATAACAGTTACATCCCAATAAAGGAGGGATATCTGAGGTCCTGAGCGCTATGGGGTTCTGTCATAGTGACCATCAGATTCGTGGTCACCTGCCTGATCAAGGACCTTCTCCCCCGATTGCTCAGTTTGGCCAGGCGGCCAGATCTAGGAGCAGTCTTGGTGGTTCCAAACTTCTTCCGTTTAAGAATCATGGAGGCCACTGTGTTCTTGGGGACCTTCAAATAAAATAAAATCTAATTGTATTTGTCACATACACATGGTTAGCAGATGTTAATGCGAGTGTAGCAAAATGCTTGTGCTTCTAGTTCCGACCACGCAGTAGTATCTAACAAGTAATCTAACAAATTCACAACAACTAGAGTACCTTATACACACAAGAGTAAAGGAATGAATACGAGTATGTACATATAAATATATGGATGAGTGATGGCTGTCCAGCGTAAGCAAGATTCAGTAGATGGTTTAGAGTACAGTGTATACATTTGATATGAGTAATGTCGGATATGTAAACATTATATACACAATTGTTTAAAGTGGCTAGTGATACATTTGTTACATCCAATCCTATTATTTAAAGTGGCCAGAGATTTAAGTCAGTATGTTGGCAGCAGCCACTCCATGTTAGTGGTGGCTGTTTAACAGTCTGATGGCCTTGAGATAGAAGCTGTTTTTCAGTCTCGGTCCCAGCTTTGATGCACCTGTACTGACCTCGCCTTCTGGATGATGGCGGGGTGTTGTCCTTGATGATCTTTTTGGCCTTCCTGTGACATCGGGTGGTGTAGGTGTCCTGGAGGGCAGGTAGTTTACCCCCGGTGATGCGTTGTGCAGTCCTCACTACCCTCTGGAGAGCCTTACGGTTGTGGGCGGAGCAGTTGCCGTACCAGGCGGTGATACAGCCCGACAGGATGCTCTCGATTGTGCATCTGTAGAAGTTTGTGAGTGATTTTGGTGACAAGCCGAATTTCTTCAGCCTCCTAAGGTTGAAGAGGCGCTGTTACTGTTGCGCCTTCTTCACCACACGGTCTGTGTTGGTGGACCATTTCAGTTTGTCCGTGATGTGTACGCCGAGGAACTTAAAACTTTCCACCTTCTCCACTACTGTCCCGTAGATGTGATTAGGGGGGTGCTCCCTCTCCTGTTTCCTGAAGTCCACGATCATCTCCTTTGTTTTGTTGACGTTGAGTGAGAGGTTATTTTCCTGACACCACACTCCGAGGGCCCTCACCTCCTCCCTGTAGGCCGTCTCGTCGTTGTTGGTAATCAAGCCTACCACTGTAGGGTCGTAAGCAAACTTGATGATTGAGTTAGAGACGTGCTTGGCCACGCAGTCATGGGTAAACAGGGAGTACAGGAGAGGGCTGAGAACGCACCCTTGTGGGGCCCCAGTGTTGAGGATCAGTGGGGTGGAGATGTTGTTTCCTACCCTCACCACCTGGGGCCGGCCCGTCAGGAAGTCCAGGACCCAGTTGCACAGGGCTGGGTCAAGACCCAGGGTCTCGAGCTTAATGACGAGCTTGGAGTGTACTATGGTGTTAAATGCTGAGCTGTAGTCGATGAACAGCATTCTTACATAGGTATTCCTCTTGTCCAGATGGGTTAGGGCAGTATGCAGTGTGATTGCGATTGCGTCGTCTGTGGACCTATTGGGACGGTAAGCAAATTGGAGTGGGTCCAGGGTGTCTGGCAGGATGGAGGTGATATGATCCTTGACTAGTCTCTCAAAGCACTTCATGATGACGGAAGTGAGTGCTACGGGGCGATAGTCATTTAGCTCAGTTACCTTAGCTTTTTTGGGAACAGGAACAATGGTGGCCCTCTTGAAGCATGTGGGAACAGCAGACTGGGATAGGGACTGATTGAATATGTCCATTAACACACCAGCCAGCTGGTCTGCGCATGCTCTGAGGACACGGCCAGGGATGCCATCTGGGCCGGCAGCCTTGCGACGGTTAACACATTTAAATGTTTTACTCACATTGGCTGTGGTGAAGGTGAGCCCGCAGGTTTTGGTAGCGGGCCGTGTCGGTGGCACTGTATTGTCCTCAAATTGAGCAAAGAAGTTGTTTAGTTTGTCTGGGAGCAGGACGCCGTGGTCCGCGACAGGGCTGGTTTTCATTTTGTAGTCCGTGATTGACTGTAGACCCTGCCACATTCCTTCAATGCTGCACACATTTTCTAGTACCCTTCCCCAGATCTGTGCCTTGACACAATCCTGTCTTGGAGCTCTACGGACAATTCCTTCGACCTCATGGCTTGGTTTTTGCTCTGACATGCACTGTCAACTGTGGGACCTTATATAGACAGGTGTGTGCCTTTCAAAATCATGTCCAATCAATTGAATTCTCCACAGGTGAACTCCAATCAAGTTGTAGAAAAAGGATGATCAATAAAAACAGGATGAACCTGAGCTCAATTTTGAGTCTCATATCAAAAGCTCTGAATACTTATGTAAATAGGATATTTCTGTTGTTTAATTTTAATACATTTGCTAAAATTTCTAAAAACCTGTTTTCGCTTTGTCATTATGGGGTATTGTGTGTAGATTGATGAGGAAATACATGTATTTAATCCATTGTAGAATACGGCTGTAACGTAAGAAAATGTGGAAAAGTCAAGGGGTCTGAATACTTTCCGAATGCACTGTAAGTGTTTGGGGGCTGCTTCCTCAATTGAGGTGCACGCAAGCCAAGCTTCCCCCACTCCCTCCAATGGAAATAGGTATGAGGTTAACGTAACGCCGGGGAAAGCTAGTAAGCTTCCTTAGCCAGAAGTTATGCATGTTAGCTGATGATAGCCACAGGCTTTAAATCTAAGCTAGGCCAGTATACAGAAGAAAGCCCTATTTGGTAAAAGAGCAAGTCCATATTATGTCAAAAACAGCTCAAATAAGCAAAGAGAATTTACTTTAATACATGAAGGTCAGTCAATCCAGAACATTTCAAGAACTTTGAATGTTTCTTCAAGTGCAGTCGCAAAAACCATCCAGCACTATGATGAAACTGGTTCTCATGAGGACCGCCACAGGAAAGGAAGACCCAGAGTTACCTCTGCTACAGAGCATAAGTTCATTCGGGTTAACTGCACCTCAGATGGCAGCCCAAATAAATGCTTCACAGAGTTCAAGTAACAGACAGATCTCAACATTGACTGTCCAGAAGAGACTGCGTGAATCAGGCCTTCATGGTCGAATTGGTGCAAAGAAACCACTACTAAAGGACACCAATAAGAAGAAGAGACTTGTTTGGGCCAAGAAACACGAGCAATGGACATTAGACCGGTGGAAATCCTTCCTTTGGTCTGATGAGTCCAAATTTGAGATTTTTGGTTCCAACTGCCTTGTCTTTGTGAGATGCAGAGTAGGTGAATGGATGATCTCCGCATGTGTGGTTCCCACCGTGAAGCATGGAGGAGGAGGTGCGATGGTGTGGGGATGCTTTGCTGGTGACACTGTCAGTGATTTATTTAGAATTCAAGGCACACTTAACCAGCATGGCTACCACAGCATTCTGCAGCGATACACCATCATGTGGTTTGCACTTAGTGGGACTATCATTTATTTTTACATCATGAGAATAACCCAAAACGCCAGGGATATTAGACCAAGAAGCGTGATGGAGTGCTGCATTAGATGACCTGGCCTCCATAATCACCTGACCTCTACCCAATTGAGATGGTTTGGTATGTGTTGGATTGCAGAGTGAAGGAAAAGCAGCCAACAAGTGCTCAGCATATGTTGGAACTCCTTCAAGACTGTTGTTGTAAAATCATTCCTTTTGACTGGTACTGTATATATATTTACATTTGTATAACCCCCTTCGTAGGAAACATATCTTATTTTGTATGTACAGCTTATCAGCTACATACACTGTACATACATTTTACATACACATTTTACAAACATGGTGCTTTTGTATACAGCAATCTCATAACAATAATACATTACTGAACATAAGCTCTTTAATCCCACCCCTCGACCACTCTCAGCCCATCCTACCTATCACAGTAGATCACCCTAGTTTGGTTTCTATGTGCCGTATATTTTTCAATTGTGCTGTGATGTTTTTCATATATTTTGAACCTTTCTAATCATGTAGTATCCACAGATTGTGAGCTAAAGACTAAAACCTTTCCTACAAGTATTATTATATTATTGATTGATTGTCTATGGCTATCCAAATTGCCCAACACTGCTATTTGTAACGTTCATTTTAAGTGAAGGTTGTGATTTTTTAACCATTCCTGAACCTGTGACCCGAAACAAGCTACATAGGGGCAATACCAGAATAAATTATCTCTTTGCAGAACAATCTACAGAGCTGAGATTGTTGTATGCTCCATATATATAGCATTATGTTGCTGGCAAGAATTCTGTATAATAATTTTTATTAATTGTTGAATCAAGTGCTGTTTTTTGTATCAGTTCATTAGCCAATTGAGGTGGCAGGTAGCCTAGTGGTTAGAGTGTTGGACTAGTGACCGAAAGGTTGCAAGATTGAATCCCTGAGCTGACAAGGTAAAAATCTGTTGTTCTGCCCCTGAACAAGGCAGTTAACCCACTGTTGAAAATAAGAATGTGTTCTTAACTGACTTGCCTAGTTAAACAAAGATAAAATGTGCCATGTAATCGGTACATCAAAAATCTCTTCCCATTTATTTTGCAACTTGTATGGATCACCTGTCAAATATGTTGTCCTCAACTGAAACTGGTATATTTTTCTATTGATGTCAATCCTTTTAACCAATCTGTATCTTTAGTACATGGCAGACAAACAAGTTGTCACAACTTCCCCCGAAGTTGGTGCCTCTCCTTGTTTGGGTGTGGTTCGGCGGTCGACGTCACCGTTCTTCTAGCCATCATCGATCTTCTTTTCATTTACCATTTGTTTTGTCTGTGTTTCCACACCTGGTTTCAATTTCGTCATTACATGTGTTGTATTTAAACCCTCTGTTCCCCCCCATGTCTTTGTGTGGGATTGTTCATTCTAGTGCTTGTACACTTTATTTACTGGTGCGTTACGGGCTATTTTGTGCCCATTTTCTCTCGTGTTGTTTGTACCGTTGGGTTGTTCTAAGAAACAACTAAGTTTATTACCCAGTTTTGCTCTTCTGCGCCTGACTTCTCTGCAACCAGTTACGCAACCCCTACACAAGTTCCCTACCTTCTCTCTCTTCCACTTGCCTCTTCCATTTTTGTGGTAATGCTGCAATCAGTTGGTTGTAAATTTGGATTGATAGATGCATATGTGACATAACTCCACCGTTTCTATTTATAATATCATTCATAAATATAATAAAATGTAAAACAAAATCCATAAAGAATGTTTTTTATTAATCAGTATGTTGGAGTTTAACCATAGTATTTGTTGTATTATGTGTTCTGTCTACTGTAATTGTAAACTGCTTTGTATGGCTTGTTTAAGAAAGGGCGATACTTTAAACAACAATCTACTGGAGAACCATTTGGGTTTAAGTATAACTTATGTATGAGTGAAGCTTTTAGTAAGAGTTTTAATGCTTTAATATGTAAGAGTTTTTGTCCCAACTCATATTCATTATATATATATATATATATATAGACACATTTAATTTTGTCCAGTTTAGCATTCCAAATAAAGTGAAATATTTTTTGCTCATATGATTTAAAAACGAGTCATCCTGGAGTAGGCAGCGCCATTAGTAAAAAAGTAAACTGTGATAAGACCAAAGATTTAATCAATGTGATTTTTCCATAAATAGACAAGTATTTACCTCTCCATGGTTGCAGAATCGTGTCTATTTTTGCAAACTTTCTATTGAAATTGATTGTGGTAAGTTCATTTATATTTTTTGAGATATGAATACCAAGTATGTCTACTTCACCATCCGCCTATTTTATTGGTAACCTACAAGGTAGTGTAAACAATGTGTCTTTTAATGATCCATTATGTAATATGGTACACTTGTCATAATTAGGTTTTAGTCCAGAGAGGCTAGAAAAGTGATCAAGATCTTCAATGAGACTGTGCAGGGATCCAGATTGCGGACTTAAGAAAAAACTTGAGTCATCAGCATATATTGAAACTTTTTGTTTTATCGCCTGGATGTAATTTTAATAGCTAGCTTTTTGATGGCCATAATAAATAGATATGGAGACAACGGACAGCCTTGTTTTGCTCCTCTTAAAAGCTCAATACTTTCTGAGAAGTAACCATTATTTACTATTTTACACCTATTTTACATACAGTTGAAGTCGGAAGTTTACATACACCTTAGCAAAATACATTTAAACTCAGTTTTTCACAATTCCTGACATTTAATCCTAGTAAAAATCCCTGTTTTAGGTCAGTTAGGATCACCACTTTATTTTAAGAATGTGAAATGTCAGAATAATAGTAGAGAGAATGATTTATTTCAGCTTTTATTTCTTTCATCACATTCCCAGTGGGTCAGAAGTATACATACACTCAATTCGTATTTGGTAGCATTGCCTTTAAATTGTTTAACTTGGGTCAAACGTTTCGGGTAGCCTTCCGCAAGCTTCCCACAATAAGTCGGTGAATTTTGGCCCATTCCTCCTGACATAGCTGGTGTAACTGAGTCAGGTTTGTAGGCCTCCTTTCTCGCACACGCTTTTTCAGTTCTTCCCACAAATTTTCTATAGGAAAATTACCTTGACTTTGTTGTCCTTAAGCCATTTTGCCGCAACTTTGGAAGTATGCTTGGGGTCATTGTCCATTTGGAAGACCCACTTGCGACCAAGCTTTAACCTGTTACAGATCCAATCTCGATTTTGACAACATCCGGTGAAATGCAGAGCGCCAAATTCAAATTACAAAAATACTCATTTCAAACATTCATGAGAATACAAATGCTGCACACCCTTCAAAGGCTTAGACTCTTGTTAATCTAACAGCATTGTCAGATTTCAAAAAGGCTTCACGGCGAAGCAGAACATTTGATTGTCTGAGGACAGAGCCCCACTCAAAAACTCAATTAGCATAATAACATAACCAGCAGAGGTGTCACAAAACTCAAAAATAGCATAAAATAAACTGCTTACCTTTGATGATCTTCCTCTGATGGCATACCCAAGTGTCCAGGTTACACAATAAAAGGTCCTTTTGTTCGATAAAGTTTCTCTTTATATCCATATAGCTCCGTTTGGTTGGCGCGTTTTGTTCAGTAATCCACCTGCCCAAAGGCATTCATCCATGCAGACAAACGATATCCCAAAAATACTCTGAAAGTTTGTCGAAAAAGAGAATTCTCCTCGATTATAATCACAGCCGTGTACATCCCCCCTCAAGCTGATACATCGACGGCACTGAAAGAAATTCATCGGACTCTATGTAAACTGGAAACCACATATCCTGAGGCTGCATTTATTGTGGCTGGGGATTTTAATAAGGCTAATTTAAGAACAAGGCTCCCGAAATTTTACCAGCATATCGAATGTGCCACCCGGGCTGGTAAAATCCTGGATCACTGTTATTCCAACTTCCGTGATGCATACAAGGCTATTCTCCGCCCTCCTTTCGGCAAGTCTGACCATGACTCCATTTTGTTGCTCCCAGCCTACAAACAGAAACTAAAACAGGAAACGCCCGTTCTCAGGTCTGTTCAATGCTGGTCCGACCAAACTGATTCCATGCTGCAAGATTGCTTCGAGCACGTGGACTGGGATATGTTCCGGATAGCATCTGACAACAACATTGATGTATACGCTGATTCGGTGAGCGAGTTTATTAGCAAGTGCATTGGTGATGTTGTACCCATAGCAAATATTAAAACCTTCCCCAACCAGAAACCGTGGATTGATGGCAGCATTCGGGCAAAACTGAAAGCGCGAACCACTGCTTTTAACCAGGGTAAGGCTACCGGAAACACTACGCAAGGCAATCAAACAAGCTAAGCGTCAATATAGAGACAAAGTAGAGTCACAATTCAACGGCTCAGACACAAGAGGAATGTGGCAGGGTCTACAGTCAATCACGGACTACAAAATGAAAACCAGCCCCGTCGCGGACCATGACGTCCTGCTCCCAGACAAACTAAACAACTTCTTTGCTCGCTTTGAGGACAATACAGTGCCACCGACACGGCCCGCTACCAAAACCTGCGGGCTCACCTTCACCGCAGCCAATGTGAGAAAAACATTTAAATGTGTTAACCCTCGCAAGGCTGCCGGCCCAGATGGCATCCCTGGCCGTGTCCTCAGAGCATGCGCAGACCAGCTGGCTGGTGTGTTTACGGACATATTCAATCAGTCCCTATCCCAGTCTGCTGTTCCCACATGCTTCAAGAGGGCCACCATTGTTCCTGTTCCCAAGAAAGCTAAGGTGACTGAGCTAAATGACTATCGCCCGTAGCACTCACTTCCGTCATCATGAAGTGCTTTGAGAGATTAGTCAAGGATCATATCACCTCCATCCTGCCAGACACCCTGGACCCACTCCAATTTGCTTACCGTCCCAATAGGTCCACAGACGACGCAAACGCAATCACACTGCATACTGCCCTAACCCATCTGGACAAGAGGAATACTTATGTAAGAATGCTGTTCATCGACTACAGCTCAGCATTTAACACCATAGTTCCCTCCAAGCTCGTCATTAAGCTCGAGACCCTGGGTCTCGACTCCAGCCCTGTGCAACTGGGTCCTGGACTTCCTGACGGGCCGGTCCCAGGTGGTGAGGGTAGGAAACAACATCTCCACCCCGCTGATCCTCAACACTGGGGCCCCACAAGGGTGCGTTCTCAGCCCTCTCCTGTACTCCCTGTTTACCCATGACTGCGTGGCCAAGCACGCATCCAACTCAATCATCAAGTTTGCTGACGACACTACAGTGGTAGGCTTGATTACCAACAACGACGAGACGGCCTACAGAGAGGAAGTGAGGGCCCCCCGGAGTGTGGTGTCAGGAAAATAACCTCTCACTCAATGTCAGCAAAACAAAGGAGATGATCGTGGACTTCAGGAAACAGGAGAGGGAGCACCCCCCCCTATCCACATCGAGGGGACAGTAGTGGAGAAGGTGGAAAGTTTTAAGTTCCTCGGCGTACACATCACAGACAAACTGAATTGGTCCACCCACACAGACAGCGTGGTGAAGAAGGCGCAACAGCGCCTCTTCAACCTCAGGAGGCTGAAGAAATTCGGCTTGTCACCAAAATCACTCACAAACTTTTACAGGCGACAATCGAGAGCATCCTGTCGGGCTGTATCACCGCCTGGTACGGCAACTGCTCCGCCCACAACCGTAAGGCTCTCCAGAGGGTAGTGAGGACTGCACAGCACATCACCGGGGGTAAACTACCTGCTCTTCAGGACACCTACACCACCCGATGTCACAGGAAGGCCAAAAAGATCATCAAGGACAACAACCACCCGAGCCACTGCCTGTTCACCCCGCTATCATCCAGAAGGCGAGGTCAGTACAGGTGCATCAAAGCTGGGACCGAGAGACTGAAAAACAGCTTCTACCTCAAGGCCATCAGACTGTTAAACAGCCATCACTAACATTGAGTGGCTGCTGCCAACATACTGACTTAAATCTCTAGCCACTTTAAACATAGGAATTGGATGTAACAAATCTATCACTAGCCACTTTAAACAATTTTGTATATAATATTTACGTATCCGACATACTCATATCAAATGTATACACTGTACTCTAAACCATCTACTGTATCTTGCCTATTCCGTTCGGCCATCGACCCAAATCTCTAGCCACTTTAATAATTATAATTGGATGAAATAATGTATCACTAGCCACTTTAAACAATGCCATTTATATCATGTTTACATATCCTACATTACTCATCTCATATATATATATATATATATGCGTATATACTGTACTCCATACCATCTACTGCATCTTGCCTATGCCGGTCAGCCATCGCTCATCCATATATTTATATGTACATACTCGTATTCATTCCTTTACTCTTGTGTGTATAAGGTAGTTGTTGTGAATTTGTTAGATTACTTGTTAGATACTACTGCATGGTCGGAACTAGAAGCACAAGCATTTTGCTACACTCGCATTAACATCTGCTAACCATGTGTATGTGACAAATAAAATTTGATTTGATTTGATACCCTAAAATGAATATAAACTATAATATTTCAGACGGAATATAACTTGCTGAATAGAAGAGAAAAATAACTGAGCGCGCATTCCCCTGTTACGCGCAAAATCCAAAACAGTACACTTGACGTGAACTCAGGAACAAGTGGTCTTACTCCCTTGATTTTAATGATTGAAGCTTCAAACTTTTTTCTAAAGACTGTTGACATCTAGTGGAAGCCATACGAACTGCAATCTGGGGGTTAAACTATGAGGCTTTGAATAGCTGGCCTTTTGAAAACAGTGTGACATGACTGATTCAAACATCCCGGATGGATTTTGCTCAGGTTTTTGCCTGCCAAATCAGTTCTGTTATACTCACAGACATGATTTTAACAGTTCTAGAAACTTTAGTGTTTTCTATCCAAAGCTACTAATTATATGCATATCCTAGCTTCTTGGCCTGAGTAACAGGCAGTTTACTTTGGGCACGTTTTTCATCCGAACTTCAAAATACTGCCCCCTAGCCCTAAGAAGTTAACTTCCTGACTGATGTCTTGAGATGTTGCTTTAATATATCCACATAATTGTCCATCCTCATGACGCCATCTATTTTGTGAAGTGCACCAGTCCCTCCTGCAGCAAAGCACCCCCACAACATGATGCTGCCACCCCCATGCTTCACGGTTTAGTTGCAAGCCTCCCCCTTTTTCCTCCAAACATAATGATGGTCATTATGGCCAAACAGTTCTATTTTTGTTTCATCAGACCAGAGGACATTTCTCCAAAAAGTATGATCTTTGTCCTCATATGCATTTGCAAACCGTAGTCTGTTTTTTTATGGCTGTTTTGGAGCAGTGGCTTCTTCCTTGCTGAGCGGCCTTTCAGGTTAGGTCGATATAGGACTCGTTTTACTGTGGATATAGATTATTTTGTACATGTTTCCTCCAGCATCTTCACCAGGTCCTTTGCTTTTGTTCTGGGATTGATTTGCACTTTTTGCACCAAAGTAAATCTCTAGGAGACAGAACGCGTCTCCTTGCTGAGCTGTATGACGGCTGCGTGGCCCCATGGTGTTTATACTTGCGTACTATTGTTTGTACAGATGAACGTGGTGCCTTCAGGCATTTGGAAATTGCTCCCAAGGATGAACAAGACTTGTGGAGGTCTACAACTTTTTTTCTGAGGTCTTGGCTGATTTCCCCATGATGTCAAGCAAAGAGTCACTGAGTTTGAAGGTAGGCTTTGAAATACATCCACATGTACACCTCCAATTGACTCAAATGATGTCAATTAGCCAGAAGCTTCTAAAGCCATGACATAATTTTCTGGAATTTTCCGAGCTGTTTAAAGGCACAGTCAACTTAGTGTATGTAAACTTCTGACCCACTGGAATTGTGATACAGTGAATTATAAGTGAAATAATGTGTCTGTAAACAATTGTTGGAAGAATTTCTTGTGTCATGCACAAAGTAGATGTCCTAACTGACTTGCCAAAACTATAGTTTGTTAACAAGAAATTTGTGGAGTGGTTGAAAAACGAGTTTTAATGACTCCAACCTAAGTGTATGAAAACTTTCGACTTCAACTGTAACTTTAACCCATTGTATAAGAGATTCACCAAAATTAAAGTACTCCAGGCATTTATATATAAATTCTAGTCTTACTTTATCAATTGCCTTTTCAAAATCTGCTATGACGACCAGGCCTGGTATCTTTGATGTTTCATAATGTTCAATTCCTTCAGGAAATTGTTGTATATTATCTCTAATATACAGTATTGTCCATGTAAAATACCTGTCTGATCAGGATTAACAATATCTAGTAAAACCTTTTTTATTCTATGTGCTATGCATTTTGCCAGCATTTTTGCATCACAAGGCGTAAGAGGCCTCCAGTTTTTTAAATGGACTGGATCTATATACTTACCACCTGGGTCCTGTTTCAGTAGTACTGAAATCAGACCTTCTTGTTGAGTACCTGAACGTCTACCATTTTTATAGGAGTAATTAAAACATGCTAATAATGGATCTTTGAGTACATCAAAAAAGGTCTGATATACCTCTACTTGTGACATGAGTCTCCCCATAGCTGTGTTGTACCGAGAGTGACGACTGAAAGGGAAAGCACTGAAAGGGAAAGCACTTTGTACTGAAAGCTTTCTTTAAAGGGGAACTGCACCTGCTGATTTGGTTTCCTTTTTGCCTTGCTCCTCAAGAAATTTGGGCGGCCATGACAGAAGCCCAACGTGAGTTGGCTTGGGGTTGTGGTTTGATGTGGGTGTTTCTTGGGTGTGTCCTTGCCACCACCAAGACACACCAATCTATCCGAACTTTTCCTGCATCTGTTTTTCACCACTCAATCACAACAAACAAATCTCCTGTAGTTTGAGTTCAATAACTACTGGCAGATGTATGGTGAGATGACAGAGGAAGCTTTGAATAGGTCAGTAGCCTACAGCAGTGGTTCCCAACCAGGGGTACTAGGACCCCTGGGGGTACTCAGCCTATCCATAGGTGGTACTTGAGAAGACTCATGAGACCAGGTAAAATGCATATGAGGGGTACTTCAGGGGTACTCCAGGAAGAGCAAAATTATGTTGGTAGTACAGTAACCGAAAAGATTGGGAACCACTGGCCTACAGAGTAATGCAATATTGACTGATACCATCCAATTCAATAATAAAAAAAGACAATACAAGTAAAAGCTGTGTGTAGTAAAATGTGAAAGCTGAGTGCCAGGTCTCTCTCCATTTAGAGACATCAGTATCAAGCGTGTCTGTCAGTCTGGACTTCATCACATCATCTTGCATGTCTCCATACATGTTTCCGTGAACACATACACACATAGTCATTGTTCTATTACCAATGGCAGTTAGGATAGGTAATATTTTACACACAAACAGGTACTATGTTGAAGTTTGAACAGGTCAGGTAAAACCTTTCCTATTATGGTCTCCCCATCAAACGAACAAGGCTGGCGTCTGGCAAAGGATCTACAGTCATCTTCATTTGTAGAAATAAGCAGAGTTGAGGCAGAGTTCATCAGTGACACATAATAAAAAGGGTGTTGCAAATAATGGACATTTCTGCTGTACTGCATTATCAATAATCACCTTCAGTCCCACATTGTGGATGTTTTGAGTGCCGTGTCTCTCTCCATTCAGAGACGTCAGTATCAAGCCTGTCGGTTGGTCAGGACTCCATCACATCATCTTTAAAGTCTCCAAATAATGGCTCCATAGATGCATCTGTGAACACATACACGGTCCTTGTTCTATTGGCAATGGCAGTTAGGATAGGTGATATCTGACAAACAAAGTTTGAACAGGTCAGGCTAAACCTACCTAATTCTGGTCTCCCCATCGACAACCGCAGGTAAGCAGGCAAGAGGTGAGACTAGAGGTAAGGTCTTTGCCAGCGCCCCATTGACAGGCATGGCAGCATAGATCAGCTCCTGACTCTTCTTCAAAGATACTGGTTGGTCACACACAAACACACACAAAGAGTACTGATTACATTATCAATGGTGGTTAGGATTAGCATGGTGGAACCAACGTGATCGCTGCATTCACCTTTTGCATCTACCATCTACCAAGCAAGTCTATGAAGGTGGATTGGGAAAAACTCAACTGTCACCAACCTGATTCAAGTGTCCTCCCTGTTCCATTTATAGGAATGCTCATAGCGAGGGCATCTCTGCGTGATGTTGAGGGTCCCCTTGCTGGTCTTCTCTATGTTGCATGTTCAGCTGCAAACTGGACATCTCTTGAACAACTGCAGCAGGCAATCCTCATAAACAATGTGCTTCCTCATCTTATGAGGTGGTGTTGACTGGGAGGGCCGGTGAGAGGGTGATACAATATAGACAGACAAGTTGTAAGGTGCATTTTGTAATAAAGAAAGGACAAAGCTTTTTGATAATGCACTTCACAACCAAAATGACTCTACGCCTTGTATCTCCTTGGCTGGGGAATTAACCTACTCGGTTCAAGATATTTCTAGGTAGTCACTAATTACCAAGGCCACAACGGAGCTCAAGTCAATGAAGGGAAGTGAAATGGGCGGAGGGGCGATTTGCACATGGAGCTTGGTAAAAGGGGCATACATTTTCAAAAGGATGACTTGGTTTTCAGGGGCAGCCACTCGTTACATTTTGGCAATGATTGGCACTTCCATGCTTCTGTTGCACATTTTGTAAATTACTTTTTTGTTGATATCCATTTTGCATGGAGCAGCACATTAAAATAACAGCAGTTTTGTCAGACAGATAATCATGACAACCCATTAAAACTCCACTGAGAGGAGTCATTTACATTTGTAAATGCTTCAGTCTATAAAACGCTAAAGTAAAATACTTGAATATAGTGCATTTTCCTCCCTAACAATATATTTTACCATATTGCTATCAATATAATACTTCTAGGCCTGACCATCAAGAAGCCCCACAATAGAAGATGGGGAGAGAGAAGAGGGGGGGAGAAATAGAAAAAAAGGAAGCAACTAGCAAGATGGATAGAAAAATGGAGAGAGAGAGCTAGCTAAGCTAGGGAGCCATCTCCATCTCCACGGACCCTCTTTCTTCTTCCCTTCTCCCTCCATCAGGGCCCTCTTTTCCTTCAGAAGGGGTAATGCAGCAGAAAAAGATAGTCGATTGAACACTCACTGGGTGTGAAGACATGAAAAGAAGGGGAGATGAGGAGGAGAGGCCCAATGCATTCCCATAATGACACAGCCCACTGCCTCCTCTCAATAGGATCAATGACCGCAGGGGAGCACGTCCTAAGGCTGGCCCCTAGGCACTGTATGGAGATGGAGGAAGAACTTGCACCTAGGCACAGATCTAGGATCAGATTACCCTATTCTCCCATTTTAACTATAATGGAAATGAAGAAATAACAAATCTGACCCTGTATCAGGGGTAATGGGCCATTTCTAGCTACACCCTCTTTGGATGAGACCGTTGCATTGTGGAGTGCCTCTGTTCTCTCCATTGTTTTTCCGACAGGTAACGTCACTCTTACACAGTGCTAGTCCCTTGACCGACAAAGTAGTTCAGACAAAGTCATGCTATCTGACGTAAGGACATCAAATAATTGATTATGTTAGCTTAAAAAGGCACAATCTGTAACTTTCATCTCCAGTCAAAAGTACTCCCCTGCACTGAAAGGGTGGGTTTTGGCTAATTTAGCCTTGGCATCCAGGGCTCACTCACATTGTTCTTGAGAGCCTGTGGAAGTTAATATTGGGTATGAGTGGAGCACTGATTGCCAGCGGCTGCTGGCTAATTGGCTGTGAGTGGATACGATTTTTCAAAAACAACCACCCCTTCCATCCCCTTTCAAAAGCGCAAATTATCCAGAGTAAGCTACTTTAGGGTGCAAAAAAGTGTATTTGAAAATGTTGTTATTGTTTTATTTTTTATATAATTTGGTTGTAATGACACTACCCCACCTGGGCACCATTGAAAATGATTGATTTTCGGTTTCGAATCACTGCATCGGATTGAACGTGCCTATTCCAATTGTCTTATGTAACTGCCACTGAGATACGGTATTTCAATTTGAATCGCCAATCCCTCTAAACAAAAGACGAGGGGACTGCTTTGCTTTCATAAATGGTTTTGAAATTTGAATACAAATGAGACAATAATTAAAATGGTTAACTTAAATGTGTGTAGACTTCATGTATACAGGTAATTGATGTTGCAACAATAACCGCGTTTACATCCGCAATTTTTATGCGAGCAAAGTCATGCCGTATAAAATAAAATCATGACAATGATGGAAACAGGAAGTGTTGGTACAATTTTATAAATGTTGACATACAATTTATTAATTTGACATGGTGGGATCTTTTCGTGTCGGTAAAATTAACTATGTGACGAATTGAGGTGAAAATTATTTATTGCGCAATTGTTGAAAGACACATATGCTGTCACGCAATGCTATGTTTTTGAGGCTATGTTGTGTGGTCCTCACAATTTTGTCTTGAAAAAAAGCCTGCACAGTTTATGCTACAGGGTGGTGAAAGTGTACAGTGATGAGCTTGATGCTCCTTTCCAAAAAATATCAAGGGTCTTAATTTGTATGCTAGTAACATGATGATCAGTGCTTAGCTGCCAATTAACAAATACAAATGATCTTCCTCTTATCCATCCCATCATATAACCTGACCTGTCCAGCAAAATGTTGTCTAGAGAGCATGCGTGAAAATGGTATGGAAATTAAACACACATTAAACTCATATTTGTTTTATTTAGTACATAACTTAAGCCAAAAGGGTTTCCTATGTGCGCTACAGCCATTTATCCGCAACAAGTCAATCTGATGGAAACAGGGAAATGCACATCTTTTTTTATGCAGATTTTAAATAATATTTGCATGACAATCTGTCGCAATTTGGATGGAAACCTAGCTAATGAGACAGCTTGTTCAGCTGCAGCCAGTGTTCATAGGTTATAGGTTGCATGTGCAGGGAAGTAGTTAAAAAACACTGACAACAGGGAAAAGTCTCAAACACACACACACACATCCCCCATGGGAGTCCATAGCACTCAACAGGTAGTTACCATTGCACCACGGGTTCCCAGCTTTCCTACGTGCCTATGGGGATCCAGGCTGAATATTGATATTGTGCTTGGCCCTAGGCTTCACTCTTTTTCTCCTTGGCATGCTAAGTAAGCAGTTGGGCCGTTGGGGGAAAGGCAGCGGCTTTCAAATGATTCCCAGCTCTACTGCTCCACGATCATCTGAGCCCCTCACTTTCCCTCGGTGCGCCTCCCGTACTGGTCCCATCCCAACACTGTCTGCCCCTTTTTGGTTCTGTTTATTAGGGATAAGGTTGCATTGTTGAATCTCTCGCTTATTCTTGTCTTCATCCTGCCTATATTTCACAGAAAAGGGGCTGAGGATTGAGCAGCCATGACTTAGATCTTAAAAGATTTCTGAGGTAATTGATATCTTAAAGTTTAATCCAATAAGGCTAAGTAGAACCAAAAGGTCACTTGTGACCACAAAACAAAGTTTGAGGCAGGCAGAGAGCAAAACGATACTATTAGTAAGTAATCTTCTTATCGTGGTCTTCAAATAAATCTAGATTAAAGAGAGTGATAAATGATTGGCGCTTGGGTGTGATCTATTTGACTTTCAGCCAAAGTAAAGGAAAGTCAAAAAGAAGCCTTTATCTTTAAATCATTAGGATTATTGTTGTTTGATAAATCACAGTCTTTTAAAATGTGAATTTACTCAAAGGAAAGAGAAACCAATCAGAGCAGACAGTCAAGGGATATGCTACTTTAAATTATCAGTTATGACCCTAACTTTCATCAATTGACAAGAATACAACCCCGATCGTTTTTGTCTCATAAATTCTCCAGGAACATTTACCTCAAGGAAAACACTTTCCCAAAAATGTAAAACTAATAGAACGCTAGGTCTAATATGGACCTTCCTTGTTTTTCAAGCCATAAACGTATGATGATTGATGGCAGGAAGAAACCCCAAGCACAAGGGCCAGTCACCTGTCAGTCAAAGAGCAAACAAAAACCAAGAACAGGAGGAGGAGGGGGAAGAAGAGGAAGAGGAGGAAGAAGAAGTTAAGGAGGTCCAAGCCGAAGAGAAAACTCACACATTCCACTGTCTGTTTAATAGGATGTCTTCCCTGACTCTGCCTGGGGATCATGTATTCACTCAGTGTGAGCCAATACGTTATTCACTTGCACAACCTGCTTCAGTCATATTTGGAGGGCACCTACGGAGGCAGATAATTCGCCAGCGGCATGCAGAGTTTTATATTAAAAATCACAGAGGAATACCTTCAAAGGACATGATTTGTGAACTGGGATTTCCATAAACTCAAATAATCAGGATAATATATACTTTTTACTGTGTGTGTCTGTGTTTTGCATGCATGCGTGTTTAAATGTACATCAGGCGCAAATAGGATTTCTGACATTGCATATTGATGATTGCACTCGTCAGTAAACCATTTCATATACATACAGTTTTGAGAGGAGATTTCAAGTGAACAGAAAAATAGGACCTAGTGGGGATTTTATAGCCTTGTATGTAGTGGTTTTTGTGGAAGTGAATATCCCAAACCCCCTAGTTCCCAATCTACTACCACACCACAGGAGCTGCCTGTGTAATTCCAGACAGATTGAATCAGTGTTGGACTAAAACATGGGGTTCATTGCACAGCATAAGTCACATTCATCATCTATAAATTGGCTTGTGTTTTGGATGGCGGTAATCATCCTACAGGCCAGCATGGCAGGCTTTTACTTCAAGGTGAAATGCAAACTGCATGAAGTGGTACTACTAACAACTATAACTACAACTATGTTTATAGTACTTCACCAGTCCATTGAAATTACCTCCAATATTTGACTCGGTCATGGTTTTGCACACATGGGGAAACAACACTTTTATCTTGTTCCTTTTGTTCCTTTTTTTATCGAAAGACCAAAAATAGTCATTGCAGGGACGGGGTTGATAAAGAACCCAATATAGTGGGAGAACTTCTCTATTAGACACACCAAGAGGAAGACTTAACACCTCCCACTCTATATGATCACATATCTACCTTCATGTTTCTTCTCATCGTTTTATTTCTCCGTGGCTATTTAATCCCCTCTCTCCCTCCCTTTGTAATTCAACGCTATTACAACACCCACAGAATAGGCCTCCATATGCAGTAATATAAACACTTTTGCAGCTGGAATAATTTTTTTTTTAAAGAAGAGAAAAAAAGTAGGATCAAAAGATAACATCTAGAGAGAAACCATCCAAAAAAAGGAGCCAGTAACCAAAGCCAAGGTGGAACAGTAAAAAACACGTAACGGTTGGGTCCCCTGTGGTGCAGGCTGCAGTAAAAACAGACCGGGGTCTCTCTCTCTCTCTCCCTGCTCGCTAGCCACCGTCTAATGGAGTCAGCAGGCTGGCAAGGACACTCTGTGGCGGGCGGCGAGCCTTAGCTGGTCTCACGGTGGTCTCGGTTCGCCGCCACGAGACATCTCACGTGGGACCGGGCCCGGCGTTCATTTCATCACCCCGCTCCACTTTCCTGAGCCTCGCCAGTAACTCAATAATTTAAAACTAAAAGACTCTCTCCTGAGATATTACAAAAGTACCAGGTTCATTTCTAAATTACCAATGTGCTTTAGTATGATTGCATGTGACATGTTCCCTGAGAGTTATACTGTAGTACTGAGCTTTTTTATACTGAGCTTTCCCCCTTCTTGCAGCTGTTGCTCTCTCTTGACAAGGTTTTAATGGACAGTTAATTAATTGATGTCACGATCGTTTACAGTAACGGACCAAGGCGCAGCATGAGTGGAGTTCCACATAATTCTTATAAATTGGAACCAACTACAAAACAACAAAAGGATAAACAGACTCGGACATCAATGTAGCACACAACACATGCACTAACAAAAGACAATAACCCCCAAACACAGGTGGGAAGAGAACAAACTAAATAGGATTCCCAATTAGAGGCAACAAACTACAGCTGCCTCTAATTGGGAACCACACAAAACCAAAACATAGAAAACCCTAGAAACCCCTAGTCACGCCCTAACACACCATAGAGAACCCAGAGGTCTATGGCCAGGGTGTGACAGTACCCCCCCCCCCCTCAAAGGTGCGGACTCCGACCGCACAAACTGAAACTCGATGGGGTTTAGGTGGGCACTAGCATCGGTGGCAGCTCCGGTGCGGGATGTACCGGGCTGGAAAGGTGCACCGGACTCCTGGTGCGTGTTCCAGAACAGGTTTAACTGGACTGAGAAGGCGCACTGGACTCCTGGTGCGTGTTCCGGAACAGGTTTCACCGGACTGAGAAGGCGCACTTAGGGTGGGGCACTAGCATCGGTGGCAGCTCCGGTGCGGGATGTACCGGGCTGGAAAGGTGCACCGGACTCCTGGTGCGTGTTCCAGAACAGGTTTAACTGGACTGAGAAGGCGCACTGGACTCCTGGTGCGTGTTCCGGAACAGGTTTCACCGGACTGAGAAGGCGCACTGGACTCCTGGTGCATGGAGCCGGAACAGGATTCACCGGACTGAGAAGGCGCACTGGACTCCTGGTGCGTGGAGCCGGAACAGGTTTCACCGAACTGAGAGGACGCTCTGCAGGTCTGGTGCGAGGAGACGGCACAGGTCTAACAGGACTGATGACTCGCACCTCAGGGCACGTGTGGGGAGCTGGCACAAGAGTCACCGGACTGAGAGGGCACACTGCAGGTCTGGTCCGAGGAGCCGGCACAGGTCTCACCGGACTGATGACTCGCACCTCAGGGCGTCTGCGGGGAGCCGGCACAGGAGTCACCGGACTGAGAGGGCGCACTGCAGGTCTGGTGCGAGGAGCCGGCACAGGTCTCACCGGACTGATGACTCGCACCTCAGGGCGCGTGCGGGGAGCTGGCACTGGACGTACCAGGCTGGGGAGGCGCACTGGACTCCGGGTGCGTGGAGCCGGCGTAGGTCTCACCGGACTGATTACCCGCACCTCAGGTCGAGTGCGTGGAGCCGGCACAATGTGCCCCTTCCCCCAAAAAAATCTTGGGACTGCTGTGACCTCGGACCCCGGCGTCTTCGTTGACCTCCCGTTTTCCTTGGCGACTCCCACCAAGGAAGGGTCTCGCTACCCCCCAGAATCTCTTCCCAGGTCCAGAACACCTTCTCCTCCACCATAGGGGCACGCTGCTTGGTCCTTGTATGGTGGGTTATTCTGTCACGATCGTTTACAGTAACGGACCAAGGCGGGGAGAGAACAAACTAAATAGGATTCCCAATTAGAGGCAACAAACTACAGCTGCCTCTAATTGGGAACCATACAAAAACAAAACATAGAAAACCCTAGAAACCCCTAGTCATGCCCTGACCTAACACACCATAGAGAACCCAGAGGGCTCTCTATGGCCAGGGTGTGACAATTGAAGTGCTTTATAACCAAGTTTCCATCCAACTTTTTGTGCAAGTAAAGTACATGCCGGATAAAACATTTCACGACAGGCCTGATGGAAACAACACATTTGTTGGTAAACTTTCCAAAACAAAACAAAATACGCTAGACAAGGTGGGATATTATATCTGTAAAATGTATGATGCGAGAAATGGCGGTGGAAACCTTGAGCAAATATTGCTATAATAACCATCATATTGAAGTAAACACACAATGATATTATCTGGTCATCCTACTACGACTAGGTAAAGCATGCAGTGTATTAGGCTAGATGAAATAAGTTATGATGAACTTCACAGGGTGGTTAAATTGCACGCTGATGAGCTTGATGCTCCTTTCCAATAAACATGTAGGTAGCCTATACCCGCAATTTATCTGCGAACAAGTAAATTTGATGGAAACATCTCTGGTGGGAAAATGTGCATATTGTTTTCATGGGGATTTTAGAATATTCGCATGAAAATTTGTCGCCAATTGGATGGAAATTAGCCTCAGATGGTACTAATTGAAACAATTGGGTTAAATGGGGTCAAAGTTATCTGTGAGGGTGGTGACCACGTGTACAGAGTCCAGCTTTTTCGAGACGCACACGTCGCAGCAGCGTGCTCAAATACACACGTGCTGTCTGAGGCATGGACAGGAAGCGATAGCACGGAACAACCTTAATCCTTAGAGGAGGCAACACGTTTTCCTTCTGCAAAGGTCTGTAAGAAATCATAGAAGAGTATTAAAGTCAGTGAATCTGGTCGGCTTTAATTTGAAAATGTGCGAGCGCATGTTGTTGCAGAGATAAGTAAAACTCGAATCGTCTCTGTGAAGAAATTGAGGGGATGGTAGAAAAAAGAAGAAGAACTCATCACATGTTACACTCCACATACAGTGAGGGAAAAAAGTATTTGATCCCCTACTGATTTTGTACGTTTGCCCACTGACAAAGAAATGATCAGTCTATAATTTTAATGGTAGGTTTATTTGAACAGTGAGAGACAGAATAACAACAAAAAAAATCAGAAAAGCGGATGTGAAAAACGTTATAAATTGATTTGCATTTTAATGAGGGAAATAAGTATTTGACCCCTCTGCAAAACATGACTTAGTACTTGGTGGCAAAACCCTTGTTCGCAATCACAGAGGTCAGACGTTTCTTGTAGTTGGCCATCTCAGGAGGGATTTTGTCCCACTCCTCTTTGCAGATCTTCTCCAAGTCATTAAGGTTTCGAGGCTGACGTTTGGCAACTCGAACCTTCAGCTCCCTCCACAGATTTTCTATGGGATTAAGGTCTGGAGACTGGCTAGGCCACTCCAGGACCTTAATGTGCTTCTTCTTGAGCCACTCCTTTGTTGCCTTGGCCGTGTGTTTTGGGTCATTGTCATGCTGGAATACCCATCCACGACCCATTTTCAATGCCCTGGCTGAGGGAAGGAGGTTCTCACCCAAGATTTGACGGTACATGGCCCCGTCCATTGTCCCTTTGATGCGGTGAAGTTGTCCTGTCCCCTTAACAGAAAAACACCCCAAAAGCATAATGTTTCCACCTCCATGTTTGATGGTGGGGATGGTGTTCTTGGGGTCATAGGCAGCATTCCTCCTCCAAACACGGCGAGTTGAGTTTATGCCAAAGAGCTCCATTTTGGTCTCATCTGACCACAACACTTTCACCCAGTTGTCCTCTGAATCATTCAGATGTTCATTGGCAAACTTCAGATGGGCATGTATATGTGCTTTCTTGAGCAGGGGGACCTTGCGGGCGCTGCAGGATTTCAGTCCTTCACGACGTAGTGTGTTACCAATTGTTTTCTTGGTGACTATGGTCCCAGCTGCCTTGAGATCATTGACAAGATCCTCCCGTGTAGTTCTGGGCTGATTCCTCACCGTTCTCATGATCATTGCAACTCCACGAGGTGAGATCTTGCATGGAGCCCCAGGCCGAGGGAGATTGACAGTTATTTTGTGTTTCTTCCATTTGAGAATAATCGCACCAACTGTTGTCACCTTCTCACCAAGCTGCTTGGCGATGGTCTTGTAGCCCATTCCAGCCTTGTGTAGGTCTACAATCTTGTCCCTGACATCCCTGGAGAGCTCTTTGGTCTTGGCTATGGTGGAGAGTTTGGAATCTGATTGATTGATTGCTTCTGTGGACAGGTGTCTTTTTTACAGGTAACAAACTGAGATTAGGAGCACTCCTTTTAAGAGTGTGCTCCTAATCTCAGCTCGTTACCTGTATAAAAGACACATGGGAGCCAGAAATCTTTCTGATTGAGAGGGGGGTCAAATACTTATTTCCATCATTAAAATGCAAATCAATTTATAAAATTTTTCACATGCATTTTTCTGGATTTTTTTGTTATTCTGTCTCTCACTTTTCAAATAAACCTACTATTAAAATTATAGACTGATCATTTCTTTGTCAGTGGGCAAACGTACAAAATCAGCAGGGGATCAAATACTTTTTTACCTCACTGTATACAGTATGCATATGTGGGACAAAGCCAAAGGAAAGTCCATAAATCCAAGCCCATTTATAGCGGCAACAGACGTTGAATCCAGACCAAAATCATAACCTTTTATGAATTCATCTGAAGCCCATCCCAATTATCCAAATCTGATGACAGCCAGGCCTCAATCCATCACATACTGGAAGTTGCTTACCAGAATTGCCGCCCACTTACGTGTTGCAGTATGCCATGCGTCTCAGCCAAACTTTCCAATCACACATCAATCTTCCTGGTCTTGGTGTGCGCTGAGGCCCCCAAGTGGGCCCCCGAGTGCTGAGGTGGGTTGGTGTCCAGCCTCAACAAAAGCAGACTGTGTGGCAGTGGCTGGGGGGCTTCAGGGCCCCTCTCTGCATTAGGGCAAAGAGGAAATGGCTTCACTCAGCACCTGGCCACTGCAAGAATGCTTTACGCCGTGTGGGGTGATCAAAGTGTGGACTAAGTCAGGGACCTAATAAAAATAAAGAAATACTACCTTAAACCCAGTCAGTCTGATGGAGAGAGAGAGAGAGAGAGAGAGAGAGAGAGAGAGAGAGAGAGAGAGAGAGAGAGAGAGAGAGAGAGAGAGAGAGAGTAAAAGCGTGAGAGGGAGAAAGAAAGAATGGAAGCAACTAGCGAACAAGAGAAAAAAGGGGAGAAATAAGGTAGGAGCCGAAGGGGGCTGGCAACCAAACAAAATCCTCCAGGGATTGCCGTGGTGACTGGCAGTGAGGTTGGGGAGTGGGAGGAATGCAGCGTGTGGCCTTGTGGTGGGAGAGAGAAAGCAAAGGGTGACCCGAGGGACACTGTGTGCTCAAACATCTTGACTGGAGTTCAAGGATGTGTCTGTAGCGGCAGACTGGTGTGACGTGGGGCTGCATGGGGAATGAAATTCCTTTTGAAAGGTAGTCTCCATGAGATACATTAGAATTACATTGTGGCTCAAAATTGGTTTGCTGTGTCTGTTTTGACTAGAGATAAATGATGGTTTGTTTTAGCAGAGCCTTTCTGTCAACAGTTTAACTCCAGTTTGGTCAGTCTGCTATTCACTGACTACTTTTTGCTGTTTTTACTTTGAATTAAATGTGCCTTGAAAAGGCGATACCGTGTGGCCTACAAATTAAACAATAACCAACTATTTTGGTCAAGATAGTTACACCAATTTACAACATGTGTTAAACATATTCTGCCTAAAACAATCAAACAAATCCCAGCAACCCAGAAAGGAAATCTTCCCACTGGACACAATGTGATTTCATTGAAATGGCGTGGAAAAAATTGTTGTTGATTCAATCAGTGTGTGCCCAGTGAGTCGATAAGGTTTGTGGGTAGAAGTATGAGAAAAGATATTAGAACAAGGAGCGGAAGCCGTACGGAAGCACCACCCATCTCTCTCTGCAAGTTTCGGTCAAGTCTATGGACCAAATGCCCCACCCCCCTTCCGAAATTCAAAAGCTGCACACACCTGCTAAAACGCGTTTTGTCCAAATAACCAGTGACGAAAAACCAACGCACCGGAACTTTCACACCTGCTCCCGCTCCTCCTCTCTGGTGCTCGAGGGCGGCAGGCGGCCATCATTACGCACACCTGTCACCATTGTTACGCGCATCAGCACTTCATGTGACTCACCTGGACTCTATTACCTTATTGATTGCTTCCCCTATTTCTTTCACTTCCTCAGTTTCTTCCCCGTGTCTGCATAAATGTGGTTTTGTTCCTGTCCCAATGCTGTCCTTGTTTTGTTGCATGTCGGTTATTTATTAAATATTCACTCCCTGTACTTGCACCTTGTCTCCCAACGTCTGTCCTCACAGGAACAATTGTTGCTCATATTCTTCGCATCCCACAGACTGTTGACAGACATTACAATACCAATTATGTTAGGTAGTTTGTCCACGAGAGATTACAAACAAACAAACAACATAATTTGAAAGACAAGCACTATAAATAAGTCACTTCATGGGAGACAGAATAAGACACTGAGGTCACTAGTAATAGGAAGTGACACCACTTGATCAAGTCACACAATGAGCATGAACTACAGAGTTGCTGAGAAACACACATGAAGGCGTTTAACATAGATTCTGATCTCTCACAAACCACAAAGTACTTGAAGGATTAAATTCACAGCCTCAACACACAAACACACACATATTACTGTCCCATTGGAAACCTCGCGCTATCTACTCGATAAGGTTCTGGGGGTAGAGGTAGGAGAAAATATACTAGGAGCGGTAGCAGGGAGGTAGCAGCACCCACCTCCCTCTGTAAGTTTCGGTCAAGTCCATTGGAATCAATCAGTGCTGAGAGGTGTGCACACATCTGCTAGGCAATCAGCAATTAGTGTTAGCACTTCAGTCTCTCCTAGTATTTCAGCGGCAGTCAAGCGGCGGTGTTGTCGCCGAAACGAAAACTGTTGCTTAAACCAGAGAACGCTGCTACTACAGCTGCTCTCCCTTCATCTGACTACTTGTTTTCTCATAGTCCAAGAACATCTGGTCATCGCGGTGGTGGCACAGGGCTACTCATTTCTCCTAAGTGTAAATATTTTTCCCCTTGCTCACCTGTCCATCTCCTCACTTGAATTCCATGCTGTCACTGTCACTGTCACTTGTCCACTCAAGCTTAACAATGTCATTTATCACCCACCAGGTGCCCTTGGAGAGTTCCTCAATGTGCTTGACACCTTGATAAGCTCATTTCCTGATGATGGCTCACCACTCATCGTACTGTGTGACTTCAACCTCCCGACGTCTGGGTATCTCACCACAACCTCATATGCCAGGTCTTGAAATACAGATAGACGGATTAAAAGTACACATACATTGTAAAACTTCTGATAGCAAACTTTCTAACTCTGGCCATAACTTTGGACTTTATAGCACTCCCAGAAGGCATGAATTATTGAGTCATTGTTAGTTTTACACTTAAGACATGACTCTGCTGTTGTGTAGAATTTGTGAATTTTGTCCCTTGTACAGTTGGGGCCAAAAGTTTTGAGAATTACACAAATATTAATTTCCACATAGTTTGCTGCTTTAGTCTTTAGATATTTTTGTCAGATGTTACTATGGAATACTGAAGTATAATTACAAGCATTTCATAAGTGTCAAAGGCTTTTATTGACAGTTACATGAAGTTGATGCAAAGAGTCAATATTTGCAGTGTTGACCCTTATTTTTCAAGACCTCTGCAATCCGCCCTTGTGGATCCGTGACAGTCCCCCCCCTTGACGTGCTGCACCAGCAGCGCAATGACACCAGCCTCGGGGACAATCACAGGAACGCAGTGCGGGTCGATCAGGACCAGTCGAGCGTCGTCGGACGGACCAGTAGCAGTGGCGTCGGACGGACTGGTCGAGCGTCATTGGACGGGTCATTCCCGCTGTCTCCCTTAATGGTCGATTGTTCTGTCACGTTGGTATAAATGGTCAGGAGTCAGGCGCAGGAATGAGTAATATGGGTTTTTATTATGCCAATATTACGGCGTGACGTGTATAGGCACGGGATGAAGACGAAACCAACACGTATACAAAAACACAAGGTTGAAACCCAAAACAAAAAGAGAAAGGAGTACCTTGAAAAAATACACAAGCGCACAATGATTAAACCACGGGACGAGACCCGGAATCATCTGCGCAATCCACAATGGCACGAAAACCAAAACACACAGCACAGGTACTCACATGCACCAACGGACATAGTACAACAATCGACAGCCCAATGGAGAACCAAAGGGCACATATATACAAACACTAATCATTGGTAATTGGGGCCAGGTGTGCGCAATGACAGTTCTGGAGGGATCCGTGACAGCCCTGGCATGCTGTCAATTAACTTCTGGGCCACACCCTGACTGATGGCAGCCCATTCTTGCATAATCAATGCTTGGAGTTTGTCCGAATTTGTGGGGTTTTGTTTGTCCACCCGCCTCTTGAGGATTGACCACAAGTTCTCAATGGGATTAAGGTCTGGGGAGTTTCCTGGCCATGGACCCAAAACATCAATGTTTTGTTCCCAGAGCCACTTAGTTATCACTTTTGCCTTATGGCAAGGTGCTCCATCATGCTGGAAAAGGCATGATGGAGAAGTTGCTCTCGGAGGATGTGTTGTTACCATTCTTCATTCATGGCTGTGTTCTTAGGCAAAATTGTGAGTGAGCCCACTCCCTTGGCTGAGAAGCAACCCCACACCTGAATGGTCTCAGGATGCTTTACTGTTGGAATGACACAGGACTGATGGTAGCGCTCACCTTGTCTTCTCCCGGACAAGCTTTTTTCCGGATGCCCCCTCCTCTTGTTCGGGCAGCTTTCGGCGGTCGACGTCACCGGTTTTCTAGCTACCACCGATCTACCTTTCATTTTCTATGCTTTTGTCTTCATTTAACACACCTGGTTTTTATCCCATAATTATATGTTCCTTATTTAAACCCTCTGTTTCCCTCATGGTTTGGTGCATGTTTGTTATGTTAGATGTTCTTTTTATGTGAGCTTGGATTTTACTACCTAGTTTGGTAGATTGTAATTTGAGTAAAGATACGTGAATTACTCATCTCCGTTGTGTTGCGCCTGACTTTGCCTACCTGCTACACAGAGACTTCTGACATCAGCAGTCCAATCCCTGTACCTTTTGCAGAATATCATTCTGTCCCTGATGTTTTTCCTGGAGAGAAGTGGCTTCTTTGCTGCCCTTCTTGACACCAGGCCATCCTCCAAAAGTCTTCGCCTCGTTGTGCGTGCAGATGCACTCACACCTGCCTGCTGCCATTCCTGAGCAAGCTCTGTACTGGTGGTGCCCCGATCCCGCAGCTGAATCAACTTTAGGAGACGGTCCTGGCGCTTGCTGGACTTTCTTGGGCGCCCTGAAGCCTTCTTCACAACAATTGAACCTCTCTCCTTGAAGTTCTTGATGATCCGATAAGTGGTTGATTTAGGTGCAATCTTACTGGCAGCAATATCCTTGCCTGTGAAGCCCTTTTTGTGCAAAGCAAAGATGACGGCACGTGTTTCCTTGCAGGTAACCATGGTTGACAGAGGAAGAACAATGATTCCAAGCACCACCCTCCTTTTGAAGCTTCCAGTCTGTTATTCGAACTAAATCAGCATGACAGAGTGATCTCCAGCCTTGTCCTCGTCAACACTCACACCTGTGTTAACTAGAGAATCACTGACATGATGTCAGCTGGTCCTTTTGTGGCAGGGCTGAAATGCAGTGGAAATGTTTTTTGGGGATTCAGTTAATTTGCATGGCAAAGAGGGACTTTGCAATTAATTGCAATTCATCTGATCACTCTTCATGACATTCTGGAGTATATGCAAATTGCCATCATACAAACTGAGGCAGCAGGCTGTGAAAATATATATTTGTGTCATTCTCAAAACTTTTGGACACGACTCTATAATACATTCTATACATCAATTTATACCGGATTAAGCATACATTTTCGTTGACTATAATTTTGTTAGCTGTGTTCCAACACTCCCTCCATTGCACCAATATCAGTTATTTTTAAGTCTTGGTATGGCTCAGGGCCAGACCCAGATGCAGACACAGGAGGCAGATGGTTTGAGAGTTATATTTATTAGTACCAAAAGGGTTAGGCAAGAGAATAGTCGTGGACAGGTAAAAGTCAAAACCAGATCAGAGTCCAAGAGGTACAGAGTGGCAGGCAGGCTCGAGGTCAGGGCAGGCAGACTGGTTAGGCAGGCAGGTACAGAGTCCAGAAAACATGGCAAGGGTCAAAACCGGGAGGACTAGCAAAAGAGAGAAGAGCAAAGCAGGAGCACAGGAAAAACACACTGGTTGACTTGAAACAGACAAGACGAACTGGCACAGAGAGACGGGAAACACAGGGATAAATACACCAGGGAAAATAAGCGACACCTGGAGGGGGTGGAGACAATCACAAGGACAGGTGCAACAGATCAGGGCGTGACACTTGGTTCCAATAGCTTTTATTTTGTCAGTTGGATAGGTTCTCTGCAAGGTTTTGTATATCTTACCTATCATATGAGTATCCTTTTCTGACTCAAATTTGATTCCCTTAACATTGCTCTGATGCCCAAAAGATTTCAGGTCTCTGTTTCGTGATATAAAACTTTTAAGTAGCATGCATTTGAAAATGTCTACATTGGTCAGTCCCAAATTGTTTTTTAATTCTGTCATGGAAATAATTGTATTTCTTATTACCAAGTAATTTACGGTTTCTATGCAACGGCAACAACAAATATATAAAGATAACTTTGTCCCATTACTCAACAACATGAAAGCAGATCTAATTAAATGGAACAATCTTCCCATAACTCTTACAGGTAGAATAAACCTCTTAGAATAGCATTGGCTCCCAAAGTTTTTATATTTGTTTTCAGTAATACCAATTACCCCACCGAAGTCATTCTTTAAAAAAGTATTAGCAGTCATAACAGACTTTATATGGGCAAATAAAACTAATAGTTTTACATCTTCCTAAGTCTGAGGGTGGTTTTAATCTTGCAGAATTGTATCAACTCACCACCCAAGGCTTTTACTTGCAACATATAGTTAAATGCACTAAAGAGGAACAAGGGGTACATATTGAAGATGTGCATGCTCGTCCCCAGAATCTTTTCACGGGTCTATTTTCAAAGGATAAAGCTAAGAACATGAACAACTTCATAGTTAAGAACACTAGCAATTTGGAAGAAAGTTCAATGGATTCTGCAAGAACCAATATCACTCCCTAAAAACACCCCCTATGGAACAAACCTTGGATAGCTTTTCAGAATTCACAGATAATTTGGCCCACATGGAAAACTAAAGGCATAGAAACCATAAAGCCGCTTTCTATCACTGCATTTCAAGCCTCTGCCTCCAACCCTGGGAAACTCTTTGCCACCTTTTCCTCCCTCATTAATCCTCCACCCCTTCCCCCTCCTCTCTCTCTGCGGACGACTTTGTCAACCACTTTGAAAAGAAGGTTGACGACATCCGCTCCTCATTCACTCAACCTATTGAGTTCACTGGTCCCACTCATACAGAAGTACCCTACGTCTTGACCTCTTTCTCTCCTCTCTCTCCAGATGAAATCCTGCGACTAGTAATGTCCGACTGCCCGACAACCTGCCCCCTCGACCCCATCCCCTCCCTTCTCCAGACCATCTCTGGAGACCTCCCATTCCTCATGCTCAAACTCTACACCCCAACCCGTGCACTCCGTTCGGCCGCTTCTGGTCTCTTGGCCGTCCCACTATCGGAGGTCAGCTCCCGCTCAGCCCAGTCAAAGCTCTTCTTTGTACTGGCACCCCAATTGTGGAACCAGCTTCCCCCTGAAGCTAGGACAGGAGTCCCTGCCCATCTTCCAAAAACGTCTGAAACCCTACCTCTTCAAAGATTATCGTAAAGAAGACAGCTCAGTCAGTTCAGATATCTCTAGCTTAAACTGACAGATTTTGATAGGACTTTTGTATTTATTATGCTACTTAGATTGACGCAAGGTGCATCAACAGACTCTTAAGGATGTATCAACAAGATGGACGACGAACTCCCTCCCTCTAATATCATTACTCTGCAGGTTATAGCCAATGTACAGATTCAGACAGAAATGACCAATCATGTTCTTAGTGGGGGGGGGGTGCAACACTTTAGATGTTACCAACCTCAACTACAGGTGGATGATAAGGAATGGGACATACAGTGGCACCCAGGTAAATCTCTCTTCCAATTGAGGGAAAGATCACATGGATGTGCACCAGTTGAGGCTGGTGGGAGTAGCTATAGGAGGACGGGCTCATTGTAATGGCTGGAATGGAATAAATGGAACAGTCTCAAACACATTGCACGTATGGAAACCACGTTTGACTCCTTTAAATGTATCCCATTCAAGCCATTACAATGAGCCCGTCCTCCTATAGCTCCTCCCACCAGCCTCCACTGATGTGCACTGCCTCCAACCCAGACAGTGAGAAATCTACCTCTGAAATAGTGTAGTGGATCTGCAGTCAATATACCTTCCGACAGGCTACAAATGTTTTAACAATTACAACATTTTGTTAAGCTTGCATTCAATTGCGACTCCCTGTTGCACACAAGCTTCCATTCCCCATGTCACAAGGTGATTTATGATTTAACATGAAATCATCAACCCTGTTACAGTCAACCCTGTTACTTTATCTGGCACTTAATAGGTGGTTAATATAGTACTTTTTTATTTAACCACTTGATTAAGTTGAACATGTGCTCTTTATGACAGAATGTAGACATTTTGTGAAATCTCAAAAGGCCCCGAATTGGTGAACGACCCAGGTGTTTACATTCCCAGACCACCCAGGTGTTTACACTCCCAGACCACCCAGGTGTTTACATTCCCAGACCACCCAGGTGTTTACATTCCCAGAACATTCGTTAAGTTGGAGAAAACTGTCCAATTGTGTTTATTATGTAAATCCGATATTTCTGTATTTCATGTTCACTAAATTTGGTAAAATTTCTAAAAACATGTTTTCACTTTGTCATTATTGGGTATTGTGTGTAGATGGGTGAGAAACAACATCTAGTTAATCCATTTTGAATTCAGGCTGCAACACGACAAAATGTGGAATAAGTCAAGGGGCATGAATACTTTATGAAGGCACTTTATGTTGCCAAAACACAAAAACTGTCCAGTTGTGCTGCTGATTACAATGATTACAAAAAGATGCTCAGCCCTTTTAACCTCACAATTGATCAAACAAGTCCTGTAATCTCTAGTTTGATCTAATATTGATTATTGCCTGGTAAAGTGCTGCAAAGAAGGACCTAGAAAAGCTGCAACTGGCCCAGAACAAAGCAGGATGTCTTGCCCTTCAACATACACAGAAGGCTAAGGGACAGTTCAGAATGTACTGGGGTGAGGGGGGCCTTTTTCTCTCGCTTTGTGGAGTGTAGTGTTTTTTTAATTTATTGGGCACAGAAGAGGGTTGTGTGTTTTTTCCCTGAATTACATTCACCATTTTGTAGGTTTTACTATATATTGTCTTCCATCCTAGCCAATTTACATCATCTGCTTTCATGCTTCTCCCCTATATCAAGGTGTTTTGGTACTTCCCTTACGCACTATGCTTTTCCATGTGCTAACTTTTACTATATACCACAGGTCAGTATAGTTTACCAGACTAACTGTCTATCCTGCCCTCTATCCGTAGTGTCAATAGTGGTTTGTCCAGATCTGCAATAGGTGAACTAGCAATCATACCACACATAAAATCATCCATATCTGCACCAATGTTCTATATAAATCCACAAGATAGAGGAATAGCTGATAGGCAGCGGAGACGCCAGGTGGGTCATTGCGCATGAAAGAACAGTGAAGACACACAGCTGATAAAGCTCCCCTACTGATCTTGTTTAGGGACAATAAAATGATCCTACCCAGACTAGCCTACAACACTACACTCCAATGCATAATTGCATTATTGTTTTCAATTGGGTAGAATTGAGTACAATTCTACTCTAGGCTGTAAACTGCAGTGAAAATGTATTTGAGTAATGGTGCAAAAGCCAGCTCATTCCATTTGGATCAGTTGTGGGTCTACTCTCGACAGATTATAGAAAGGCAAAGTAGCAGGACAGTCTGGCTGTATTTTTACTTCTGATGCTCTGTCTGTTGCCGATCCTTATTCTTCCAAGTCGTCCTGTACGTGACTCGTTTCAGGAAACAATGCGTATGTCGCGCGTCACTACTTCACAGGAGAACCAGTTGAATGGGAAAATGTGTTTTTTTTTTTGTCAGAAATGCCTTCTGGAACATGTGAACTTGTATGTGCCTTAATAACAAACTTGTAAGCCATCTGTAAATACAAATAAAATTGTTCAATTATGAGCCGAGTTGATTTAGCCACGGGAAAAGACAGCAACCTTCCCGCTAGCCATGATTGGCTGAGATAATGAGTGGACTGGACATGCCGAGAAAATAGTTTGGATTGGTCTGCCATGTAGCATGCTTCTGTCTATAATATGAGCTGGTCAGTATGTGTAGGTAATCCTTATTAACGCAGATTTTTTGAAAGATATTACGTAGTAGAACAGCATAAGTGTTGCTCTCTCTACTTTCTGGAGGACCGAGTTTTGAAATCAGTGGAATTAGTGTATGATAGCTAAGGAGCTAGAGAAAATTCTGCCATTTAATTCTGGCTCGCTAGCTAACGTTACATGTATGATATGTGTAGTAATATTATTTGTATCTCAGAGCCATTTACATTGCTAGTTATAGCCTAATGTTAGCCAGCTAACAATGAACCTGGTTGGTTAGCTACCCTATGCAAGTAACCATTTCAATAAAATGTTCATGATGTCACTGCGAAAACTGTCGATAGACATAGCTGGTAAATTCGCTCTGGCTATCTACTCCGATTTCAGAGCACTCTTGTCTGAGTGTGCCAGAGCACAGAATAACTGACAAATCTACGAATACCTGTTGAATATGGCCAGTATCAGTAAACGTTGGCAAAAAAAGCATAATTAAATTGTTGCCAGCAGCACAGTTGCAGTCACCAACACTCTGGATAACATAAAAATGGACTAACCAGCTCTGCTAGGGCGAGTAAAATGGTCAGAGTGAGCTGTTCTCTCATTTGTGTCTGGAAGTAGCTAGCGAGCTAGCCAACGTTATCCAGTTATCTTAGGTGTTTGACTGCTGTTGTTAGGTCAGAATGCTCAAATCAACCCTATTCCTCGGCCAGAGCATCCAATGTGCGTTCTGAACGCTCCAAGAGTGAAACGCTCTAAATTACGAATGGACAATATGACACTCTGGCACTCCAGATTAAATTTATGAACACACCCGCAGTATAAACCAGATTTTAGTCTTGAAATCTTTGGTTGTTTAGTACATGGCCTCACATGTGAATCCTCTCGATTAATGGAAAGAGACCAAAAAGTTTATTGACATTCGGATACTGAGTAGCGAGGGAGGCATTTTTGATACTGAGTAGGGAGGGAGGTATTTTCGAGATTGACATACTCTACTTGATTGTGGTGTTGAAACGCAAACTATGCTGATAAGCTCTCAAAGTCGGTAATCGGTATGCAGTTATGCATTGTTTATTGGTTGTGTGTGATGGATGCATTGGCAGAGAAACCTGTTGGTGGACAATTTATTGCATACATTTTATATAATTATAAATATAGCATCAAAATGTTGAAAATCTGATTTCCTCCTTGCTTATCACTGTCTGCAGCCGGCTCTGATCGTAGTGTAATGAGACAAGCAGGGAGAGTGAGCTCGTCCGTGGTGGTCGGCGAACCCTCAACATAATAATTATTCTGTCTTGGTTCAAAGTAGAGGAGAGAGAGATTGACTGCATCAATTCTTGTTTTTGTAAGAAATATTATTGTGTTAAAAATTCCAAATTGGCTGTATAATCAACTTACATATAGCTCTGACAGACATACTTACCCCACCAGACATGCCACCAGGGGTCTCTTCACAGTCTCCAAATACAGAACAAATTCAAAGCAAAGCACAATATTATATAGAGCCATGATCACATGGAACTCCCTTCCATCTCAAATTACTCTCTCAAACAACTACATTTTGTTAGAAAAACCCTAATAAAACAACATCTCACAACACGCCTGTACCCTATCTGACCTAGTTAACTTAGTTACAGTATATGTATATGGGGTAATGTATGTATGCGTGTAAGTCTGTAATGTCTATGCTAATGTTTTACTTGTTGTGTTCAAGGCTTAAACATTTTTCTAAAGTTTGTAATTTCCACGTAAACATTTCAGACTTGATTTGCCCTAACGAAAAATGTATCAACCCATACAAAAGTGTCCATTAATTAGAACCCACACAGTAATTCACATTTCCTGTTGCTGCAGGATTATTTTCCTGCTGTGAGAAACTGGTCAAATTAAGATCCTATACCTGGGTAGATGTCTCGGGTCACAAATCCAATTGAATTGAATACAGACATTATTGCTGAAGAATGTTTAGGGAACGTTATTGGAACAATCATGTCATATGGTCACACTTCAACTTTATGAGAGCATTATGGGAATATTCCCTGCTTGTTGTTATTGCTGTTTTTTTCTCCATCAAAAATAGCAGAACGTTCCATAATGTTTTCTCAGAACCATTTACATTGCTCTCATATTTTGTTGCAAAAACATTATTTGTACATTGTGTTATTACATTACCTGGAAACCTAATGATATTTTTTTGGGTGAACGTTAGGAGAACATTCCAAGGATATCTTTTATTTAAAACATAAAAACAAAAAAAACATTTTGTTGTAAAAAAATATTCCTAATGTTAGATCCTAATGTAAGTATTAGTTAGGGTTTCATCCTAATGTTAGATAAAACCCTAGCTAGAACTTGATGGGAATCTTAGGTAATGTTCTGGGAATGTTCCCGGTTTGCTGGGTAGATTACATACACTCTCTGCAACCTCTGATTGGCTTGTTCGGACACACCTTCAATATTATTCTTCAGTTTCCTCCCAAAATAAAAAGCAAATGTGTGATGTGAGCTTTTCTTTTTGCATTCTGTGGACATAAAATACATGAAGATGATCTGTGAATTTCTTGGTTAAATTACGGAATTGTCCAAAAAACCATAAGCAATTTTTAGTTAATAAATTGACAGAAATTAATTCCCTGAATTGACTAAATTGAAATGGCACTGACCCAAGTCCTGTAGCGAAGGAGCGTATCATGGCTGCAGAGCCATTTCTCCTCAGTGTTAAAATGTGGAGAATTGTAGATCTTGATCTACAATCCTGGCTTCCCGCTCATCTAACCAACCACTGGAATGCCCCAAAAAAGAAGGAGAAATACCCACAACAACAAATGTGCCTGAATAAATATTAATCCATTCTTAAATATTCATTTTGGCATTGACATTTGCATCCTGCTTTGATCATATTTCTCTGACACTCCTTTTTTTGTTTTGGAACGTCTTGCCTCGTGCCACTTAGGCCTCTGAAAGATTCATGCTGGGTTTGGTTCGGAGGAGCTACATTACAGCTGTGGAACATGCCGAACCCTCCCTCTCTCACCCCCTGCCTCTCTCTCTCTCTCTACCTGAACCACTAAGCTAGTAGAGGAGGATGACATGGGCAACACAACCACAAAAGCAGCTCTGGTTTCTGCCCATGCGTGTGCTCACATCTTCACTCCCACTGCTAGACCAGCTCTGAGCGTGTGTGTACGTGCGCACGTGCGCGTGTGTGTGTAAAATGTGACATACTGAGCTGTTTACACCATGTCCCTGTTAGGTGAAACAACTTGGCCCTTCTCCATATCGAAGCTCCATCAAATCCTGTCATTTTACACCTGTCTATTGGGCCAAAATCATCTAAGAGGCCATCAGAACGAACAAGGGTGAGAACAGAGAACTCACTCATGCCCTCCCTTGAGTCATAACCACAAATCCACCATATGCCAATTTTGCTATAGTCTAAAACCCGCTCAAATTGGCTTCCAACCAACATGTCTGTCTGTTAGTATTTCCCTCCTTATTCAAGGTTGCATATTTCTCCCTGGTAAAGACCCTCCGTTCTCTACCCTGGAAGCACACCTCTTCCTTCCAACTTCTGATACTTTTTCTTCTCAAGGCCTTTCAGTCTGTCTGTTAGTTTCTCTTAGTTTCATAGAGGCAGCATTATCAAGCTCTCTCTCTGGTTTTGGGTAACACAGTGATTATATTGATTCAGGAATATTGAATCATGACAGGACTTGCACAACTTTGACCTTTCCCGTTATGCCCATTCATGCCAGTAGGCCTACAATTCGAGAGTAAACAAATCTTATATGCTCTGTCAATTTCTAACAGATTGGGAAATCCTTAAAACATATAGAAATATAAACAACAGGAGTGCAAATCCACTTTCAGGTGGGCCATGAGGTGTGTCGATATTTAACAAAACGGGCGAAATGGCAAGGCAAAACGATGTCAAGTGAGGAGAGCACTACAGTGTGGCATTTGGGGAGTCAGGGTTTCCAGTTTTCCATCTATCATTTGTGCAGCTAGGGTGGTGGTGGGTGTCTCCACAGTGGTAATGTGACATGTTCCCTGGGAGCAGGCATGTCAGGGGCAGCTAATGAGACCCGAAACACAGAGCCTGGAGTCAGGTGTCAGAACTGTGTACATGGCCCAGTGTAGGAGAGGCATCATCCAGGTCCTACCTACCTACCTACCTACCATACATCCAGAATAAGAATTCTACTCACCTCATCCAAACTCCTTCCACCCTTCCAAACAGATACAATTAAGGGGTGATTGACACCTTGTCTTTTTTTAAGGGGGGAGAGGGGAGGGGGTTGAAATCCCCAAACCCCATGACGTCTTGTTGACTTCAATCATCACGCCTGGGCTGTTTGAAAGGTGGCAGCTGAGGTAGATCTCCAAAGCAAAACAGCCATTTGAATTTCATTTCAATCCTCCACCCCTGAACCTTATTGCGGGGGCGAAGCGCCACCCCTGGCACTCCATTTATCTCCCCGCTACAAGGGATTATGACACCCCGCTGATGCGCTCCCCGGCGGACACAAATTGGATATTTAGTGTTAAACGTCAAGGTTAAACGACCTTGTCTTCAGAGGAACGCCGCCTTAGAAGTGGGTTAGACAAGGCATCCCAATACTTTTTGATCTATCTATCTTTCTATCCATCGATCGGTGGCATTTTCTTCCATTTCTGGCGGAATTGCAACCGTTGCTATGTGCTTTCAGTATTATGGGACTTCTACTCGTGCTCCGGAGCACATTGAATTAAGGAAGACTTTCGGTGGAGTTTTGTCCTTGACACGTGGTTGGTATATGGGTTGGTTGTCTGTGAGAGGTTGCCCAATATTCTATATTTTGTAGATGAACATTTCATTGAGTGTGTGCGTGCATGCGTGTGTGCGAATGCCATGGCTTGTCTGCAGATAGCAGGGCTGAGCTGCCAATAACCATCTGCATTCGAGATACTGTACTCACTTTCTCTGTCCTTGAGGTTTGAACTTTGCTCCATTCTGGACTCCCACGGATCAATAGGCCGGCTAAGAATATCAACGTCCCTCTCAGAAGCCTGATCTCAGATCAGTCTAAAGGTAGAGAACAAACTGATCGATGCATCAACACTTGGCAATTGACAGCTGACTCACATTGACGGTAAAGACACCCTGACAGAGATCAGAGATTTGGGAGGGACATTCCACTGGTCTACAGGCTCAACAATAACTGAAGACACAGAAGGCCAGTTTTCTGGACCCAGATTAAGCCTAGTCCTGAACTAAAAAACATTTTCAATAATGTTTAGAATAAAAACTGCACCCTATGTGATAACTGGAGTTCTCTTGAATAAATGGTCAAATACATCAGACAAATATTGTGAGTTTCAAGAAGTATAGGTTATTATTTGAAGGATGTTATATGAAGGCTTGAGCTATGTCACTGCTATTCACTACTGTAAGCCCAAGGCAATTACATTGTCTGAACATCATGTTCAACGTCATGTGAAGCATTCAAATTTCCAGCATTAAAAAACTCCAACATATATAGGAAACGTGGGCGAATAGGCTAAACTGGGTTACAGTCATAAAAGGCCGACCCCTCGGAGCACATGCATCACAGCCCTAATGTTAAATTACGACTATTTACTTTTCACTGGAAGACAAGAAATAAAGAATGGAGAAAAAAAAACATCCTCCAAACTCCCGTCAGTGTTTAATCACAACTTCAAAGTGTAATTGGTCTTTTCATCTGTCCCTGTAGAACTGGAATGGTAATGAGGGAAGACAGGTCTTAAGATTAATTGTCTCGCCTTTATAGTCGTATCTTGCCTTTGGTTGGGCAATCGCCTCGCACGTCTGTGAGTCATTACTACCCGGCGCAGGGTCTCCACCTGACATGGGCAGGGGCTGGGAATACTTGGACCGCACTAGGCAGAAGACTGGTCGTATATCTTATCGTACCCCCATTCTGAATACAGCCAATGTGCCCCACTTCCTCAAGTTACATTAAAGGTGGAAGAGGACAGTCAGTTGATGTCTAAGATCTGATCTAGAACCTGTTGGCCAGGGACAATCCCAGTGGGAATGATTCAAAGGCTCTGAGATCCAGGTACTGTAAGAATCATCTCGGTTATCCCAGATCAGATGTAACATTAAAACGGAATAACGCCAAAGATGATCGGCACTGAAATAAGTTCAATATGGGCTAAATTCAGCACTCAATTTAAGGGAGAAATAACATCGTTAAATTACTATCCAAGATAAATAAGGTGATACCATTAAACATAAGAGGGCATTGGACTATTACTTTTGTTGAGAGTTTACTCCATGTATCATGGCAATCCCTGGTCCTCTGATGCATTAATCCTCTCATCCTACACCTCCTATTAAATTAATTTAATGGAGACTCATAGTCAAAGCCTCCTTCACTCCCTCCTTCCTCCTATCCCTATACCTCCCAAGCAGACCTGGCCACTTATTCCAATCTCAGCCTGTGCAATTGTTTGTCTTTCACAAAGGTCAGCTATCTGCCCATAACCACGTCTGTTCACTGTCTGTTCAATGGCTTTATCAGCCTGAGCTGCCGAGTTAGGAAAATTGGGGAGGATTTTATCTCAAGCTTTCATCAGTTGGCCAACATGATGGACTTAAATTACTGCAATGTTTTTTTCTGTTTTTGTTGTTGTCTTCTTCAGTGAGCGAGGTGCTGGGGGGGGGGCTTGTTAAAAGTTAATTTGTG
The DNA here is from genome assembly GCA_030435695.1 of Brachymystax lenok tsinlingensis. Lineage (NCBI taxonomy): Eukaryota > Metazoa > Chordata > Actinopteri > Salmoniformes > Salmonidae > Brachymystax > Brachymystax lenok. Next base: position 10,001,328 of record CM059790.1, read on the forward strand.
GAATTTCTTCCTTCTTAATGCGTTTGATCCAATCAGTTGTGTTGTGACAAGGTAGGGGTGGTATACATAAGATAGCCCTATTTGGTAAAAGACCAAGTCCATATTATGTCAAGAAAAGCTCAAATAAGCAAAGAGAAATGACAGTCCATCATTTCTTTAAGACATGAAGGTCAGTCAATCCAGAAAAGTTCAAGAACTTTGAAAGTTTTTTCAAGTGCAGTCGCAAAAACCATCAAGCGCTATGAAACTGTCTCTCATGAGGACCGCCACAGGAAAGGAAGACCCAGTTACCAGCCTCAGAAATTGCAGCCCAAATTAATGCTTCACAGAGTTCAAGTAACAGACACATCTCAACATTAACTGTTCAGGGGAGATTGCGTGAATCAGGCCTTCATGCTCTAATTGCTGCAAAGAAACAACTACTAAAGGACACCAATAAGAAGAAGAGACTTGCTTGGGCCAAGAAACATGAGCAATGGACAATAGACCGGTGGAAAACTGTCCTTTGGTCTGATGAGTCCAGACCAAAGGACAGATTTTTGGTTCCAACTGCCGTGTCTTTGTGAGATGCAGGGTAGGTGTGTGGTTCTCACCGTGAAGCATGGAGGTGTGATGGTGTGGGGGTACTTTGCCCGTGGCACTGTCAGTGATTTATTTAGAATTTAAGGCACACTAAACGAGCATGGCTACCACAGCATTCTGGAGCGATCATTTAATTTTCAACAGGACAATGACCCAACACACCTCCAGGCTGTGTAAGGGCTATTTGACCAAGACGGGGAGTGCTGCATCAGATGTCTGAGTGCTGCATCAGATGTCCTGGCATACACAATCACCTGACCTCAACACAATTGAGATGGTTTGGGATGAGTTGGACCGCAGAGTGAACGAAAAGCAGCCAACAAGTGCTCAGCATATGTGGGAACTCCTTCAGGACTATTGGAAAAGCATTCCAGGTGAGTGTGCAAAGCTGTCATCAAGGTGGCTACTTCGAAAAATCTAAAATCTAACATATATTTTGATTTGTTTAACACTTTTTTGGTTACTACATGATTCCACATGTGTTATTTCATAGTTTTGATGTCTTCACTATTATTCTACAATGTGGAACATAGTAAAAATAAACAAAAACCCCTTGAATGAGTAGGTGTGTCCAAACCTTTGACTGGTACTGTATGTATCTGTGTGTGTGTCTGTGTGTGTGGCAGGAGATCTTCCTCTGGTTCAGATCCGAATACTAATTGATCAAGCAGATTCCCCTTTGCACTCCAGAGGTGATTGGAGATTCAATTGGGCTCCTTTTAGTGTGTCGAAGAAGAAAGAGGGAAAAAAGTTGATGTCATCATCATGTAAAGAACATGGCATTCCCACACAGCACCCTCAGGCCACTCTCCCTTTGGTTGCAGCATTTTTTGCCACCACTTCAAACACTCAATTACCGGGTCATCTGGATTATAGGAGACAAATGACAAAACACTTGATTCTGAAAGCCAGTCTCTCTCCAGTCGCCTATGAATTATTAATTCCATTTCCTCCTCATTGTGGCGTTTGTTGCTGGAGGAAAAGTGTGTACAGCGGGTGGGGGAATGGGTCATTGTGTATCTGATAGCGTGCTGATCGAGGCAGTGAATATATTCCTTCAAATACTCCCCCCCCCTCGCTGTTTATCATATCTCGGTTGAGCGTTTTCACTCAGCACAACAACAACCCAGAAAAAAACACAAAGTGACTGTAATTTCGGTAAGTGGATTTTAACGGCAGAGATCGTATGCGGGCCTTGCTAATGGACCATCTCCATCTTTGCCAGCTGTTGTGGATGATTTGCACAATACCTTACCAACGCGGCAAGGAGCTCGAAGACTCATCCGCACTGTAAATTCGCTGAGGAGAATCAGATGGCCGAGATTGCATAGTGGACATTAATATATCAACCTTACGCATTAGCAATTAGCCATAGTTTATAGCATCCCAACATACACCACATGTCCATTAGCGCTCTAACCTTTGTGGCTGACAGAGTCTGTCTTCTTCCTCAAACCCAAACATTGCCTTACAAGACTCCGCCGCGCTGCGCTGAAGCGGCCTGTGACAAACTATGTTAGCGTGCACCGAGCAACAAGGGCAGAGGGTTCAGGGGGGGCTCTTCATTTTTCACTCTACTGCAAGTCTCTATGATTTCATTTGAAGGGCAGAATGATTTAACGGGTGGGAAAGGAGCAACAAACCCCTCGGGGGAGACTTGCTGTCCATAGAGGTCCAGACCTGGGTTTAACTAATATTAGAAATTACTTTATTTGGGTTTGATTGAGCTTGCCTGGCACAATAGTAACAATAGTATAGTTGAATAGTGCAAACTCTGACAATCTGGCACTATAGGCTGAGTAGAGCAATCACTCAAAGTATTAGAAAGATTTCGAATAGTATATGAACCCTGGTGTGGCTAAGTCGCTACCACCCTCATGACCAGTGAATGACCCACGAGGCTCTTTCTGCGTTTGAATCCGCCAAACCCCAAAGTCAACAGTCATAATGTGAGCTACTGCCAGAACAGTCCAGGAGGACAACATAGGATTTAGAGGCAGAACAAAGCAATGTTGATCTGACCTTTTCCTTATTAAACTCATGGACCTGCATCCTAATTTGTCCCCAGAGAGAAAATAAAAGACTAACAGCTGGAAACATGTGCTTCAAACTGAAGTCTATCAGTTCAGTACCGTAATGTCAGTGTTGGTTGACCTGGTTGGTGTTTGAGAAAGAGTTGGACTTCATGTTCGATGCATAATCTATGCAAAGATACACTAAACACAGTGATTAAATTCAGAGGCGTACTACTGCTGAAAACACTGCTTTACTTACTACTAATGTAAGAAAGAGGCCCAGTTAATTGAACCTTACTGCCTGTAAATACCAACTCGCTTTTCATTGCCATAGTAGTGTAGGAGACTCTTCCCAAAACAGTGGCGAATGTAGGCCGAGGCAAGACGGTGCTGAAGCGGTGTCATGAATAGGCATACTGTAGCACCCCCATTAGCACCTCCAAGAAATACATTAGTAATGCTTTAATATGTCAATAGACTTGTTTTTAACGATTTGAGTCTACATCAGTGGTCACCAACCGGTCGATCGCAATCGACTGGTCGATCTTCAAGGCATTCCTAGTCGATCACCAAACATTTCTGTAGGCCATCGATAAAGGCTTGCGCTCCTTTTTTATTTTTTATTTGTGTAGGGGTCTTGGCGGTAGGTGCACTTGGTTCAGAAGCCCTGCGCACCGGGTAGGCAAAGTGCTCTCATTTTGAACGATTTCATTTGTCTGAAAAGACAAACTCCGCCCACCCGGCAGAGCGGGAAATCTGTGGCTAAATCCAGTGCACCTACTGCCGCTGGCCAATCGCATAGTTCAAATCACTATACCTACAGCTTCCACGACCCCGGCCACAGCAAAGTTTGATACTAGCCTACGTGAGATTTTATAACTTTTAAAACCATGACCATAGAGAGACTGATGTTTTATGAGTAAATTCATGTCTATGTTTTTATTCTGCACTGTCAACACTGTTTTTATTCACTATTACAAAATACGCTTCTCCCTACTTCTACTCTGCGTGATGTATTGTTGTCTCTACCTTCTTGCCCTTTGTGCTGTTGTCTGTGCCCAATAATGTTTTTACCATTTTGGACTGCTGCCATGTTGTGTTGCTACCATGCTGTGTTGTCATGTGTTGCTGCCATGCTATGTTGTTGTCTTAGGTCTCTCTTTATGTACTGTTGTGGTGTCTCGTCGTGATGTATGTTTTGTCCAGTATATTAGGAAAGTATTCAGAACACTCACTTTTTCCACATTTTGTTACATTACAGCCTTATTCTAAAATTGATTAAATTGTTTTTTCCCCCCTCATTAATCTACATGCAATACCTCATAATGACGAAGCAAAAACTGTTTTTTTGAATTTTTTGCAAATGTATTAAACACAAAAAACTGAACTAACATATTTACATACGTTTTCAGACCCTTTACTCAGTACTTTGTTGAAGCACCTTTGGCAGGGATTACAGCCTTGAGTCTTCTTGGGTATGACGCTACAAGCTTGGCACACCTGTATTTGGGGAGTTTCTCCCATTCTTCTCTGCAGATCCTCTCAAGCGCTGTTAGATTGGATGGGGAGCGTCGCTGCACAGCTATTTTAAGGTCTCTCCAGAGATGTTCGATCGGGTTCAAGTCCGAGCTCTGGCTGGGCCACTCAAGGACATTCAGAGACTTGTCCCGAAGCCACTCCTGCGTTGTCTTGGCTGCGTGCTTACGGTTATTGTCCTGTTAGAAGGTGAACCTTTGCCCCAGTCTGAGGTCCTGAGTTCTCTGGAGCAGGTTTTCATCAAGGATCTCTCTGTACTTTTTTCCGTTCATCTTCCCCTCGATCCTGACTAGTCTCCCAGTCCCTGCCGCTGAAAAACATCCCCACAGCATGATGCTGCCACCACCCGGCTTCACCGTAGGGATGGTGCCAGGTTTCCGCCAGACATGACGCTTGGCTTTCAGGCCAAAGAGTTCAATCTTGGTTTCATCAGACCAGAGAATCTTGTTTCTCATGGTCTGAGAGTATTTAGGTGCCTTTTGGCAAACTCCAAGCGGGCTGTGCCTTTTACTGTGGAGTTGCTTCCGTCTGGCCACTCTGCCATAAAGGCCTGATTGGTGGAGTGCTGCAAAGATGGTTGTCCTTCTGGAAGGTTCTCCCATCTCCATAGAGGACCTCTGGAGCTCTGTCAGAGTGACCATCGGGTTCTTGGTCACCTCCCTGACCAAGGCCCTTCTCCCCCAACTGCTCAATCGCTAGCTAAATTGGTTTAAATCAGGAATCAGGATGTGTGGGTATAGTTTCTGTCCTTGATCTGTTTTTACAGGCAATGTGTACTGACTCGAGCCCTATCATTTCAAAATTGTTGCACTTGACTTGTTGTAAACAAGCCAGACCTTCTACAATAATAGCTAGTAGGCTATGGAATTTATCCCCTCATATGGAATTTTCATTTGAAATAATTTGAAAGGAGGATTTTCTACAGTAAGATTATTAACTTTTTTGAGGATGTATTGGAGTCAAGTGCCTATTTTTCTTGTAAACGTTCAAACTTAGCAAGCAAATTGACAGCTAACTAACATTAGCTACTAGCTAAAGATTTGCCGATAACCGTGTAGCTATAACATTAGGCTTCTAGCTGTAAAATACTGAACACAGGCTAATTTGGCTATTGTCGTTGGACTAATGGAGGGCTGTTGTTTGGGAGTTAACATTTGTATTGCTTGGTGTCTTGCAAATCCTTGCATGATTTTCAATGACACATTTAGTACATGTGTAGATTTGAAAATGTGTGGTGGTCGACGTCATTCTCTCTCACCTCACAGGCGTGACCGCGTGTGTGCACGTGTCCATGTGTGTGCACGTGCATCTGTTCCAAAGATTGCAAGCACCCCTATGCAATGGCCAAGCTACCCCATAGCTTCTCCAGTGAAAAATTCCTGCTGCCCGTCCCAAAAGCAGCATTTCTTTATATAAACATTTTATATGTCACTTTATATATAACATTATATGAACTTCAGAATGAACACTGCTCAGTGGTCAATCTTACAGTAAGTCATATTTCCCCATTATTTTCATTATTTCATGAAAGGGCAAATAGCCTGAACCAAGATTGGACATAATTGCTTAGTTAGAGTATATCAATAAAAAGCAATGAGCCATAACATTAGATCACACCCGCCTCATTATCTACAGGGTATTTCTGATTTCAATAAAACCGAATTGATACATGAATATCACATATTAACATGTCATTATCCATGACCTTGGGCAATTACTGCAACCAGAATGTAAGTCACCCAAAGTCATCATTCCTGTAATGGTGGGCCACCCGTCATTCTGGAGTTTGGCTTTGTGGCAGGAAATGATAGCATCGCACGTCCTGTGACTTTGCGCGTCTGACAACACGGGCAACTTGGCCTTTTTCAACATCATGAAAGAACAGTTGTAATGGAAAATGGAATGGAAAAGTGAACTGGATTATTGAGAGAGGGTCTGTCATTTCTAATATTCTAGAGGACCTTTTGTGTGACCAATGGCTGCTCTGACTTGGACTATTGAGAGTCGTTTGCTGTTTGCCAGAAGAGACATCAGTAATGGAAGGTCACCTTTTTTACCTTTCATAAGCTGGACTTTAGTCCTGTGAATATGGCACTATAAACACAAAATGGTCCTGTGTGGCTCAGTCGGTAGAGCATGGCACTTTCAATGCCAAGAGTTGTGGGTTTGATTCTCGCTGGGGCCACCTATATATCAAAATGTATGCATGGATGACTGTAAGTTGCTTTAGATAAAAGCATCTGCTAATTGGAATGTTTAAAGTAGAATGATAGAAATTAACTAAATAAGTAACAAGTATCAAAATAAGTTGCAGTAGTTGATAGTTCATTCAATGAATCCCAATTACTCAAACAATAGTGCTAAACAATTTTGTTTAATAACCAAACTAATTTAAAACTATATTTAGCAATGTGATTTTGGTGTTTGTATGCTATCAGGGGTCCTACCACACTGTTTTGTACTGAAATATGCTAATGCTAAGCAGTAGTTAGCTAGGTGTTGCTGACATACTTCAGAAGTTAGATGAGGCTTGACATTCAATTAATTTACATTAATGTATGTGTAATTGTCTAATACGGAGCGTTTATATCTAACGACTGAACATGCTTTCGAAAGACAAAAAAAAACTCAATTTGGCTTTCAAGTCGTGATTTGCAGTTCAGATGCTGTTGTCAGAGCGCAAAAAAACTGTGGACCCTCTTCTGCTTCACCAAGGTATTTTAATCAAATCGACCACAAATGCAAATATTTATTTTACCCTCCCTGCGTCTCAACTGTGTGCATCTATTTAAATGTAAATGAGATGGCTTGCTCGTCTTTTACCATCTTCAATGAGGTCTTCACTCCTTTTCAATTTGATGGTGACTGTTGATCCTGACTATAGTTTGTCCAAGCCTGTTTTATCCATTTCACAGTTAGCTCTTGTTAAATCTAATCTGATCCTTGTATGAAAACAGACCACCGCTGTTCATTTTCTACACAAACTGTTGCACTCCACGTCTCACACAGTGCTTCAAGACCCTGCATGTCTTCTAGCATGCACAAAGTAGCACAAAGAAGAAGATACAATCTTTATCTTATTACGCTAATTCATGTAAATTACCTCTCAGAACCCAGCAAACAAGGACAGGGCGATAAACTTGAGGAAGCTATTCAATCAAAACCTGTATTTCGGGTTCTGGCAAAATCACATTCCTTTACTCTGAAAATGTGCTTGGCTTTATTGAATCTACAAATTCAATGTTTATTACTGTATATCAATACGAAGCAGGTTTGGTTGAGGCTATGGACAGATCAACAGGTTTGGTTGAGGCTATGGACAGATCAACAGGTTTGGTTGAGGCTATGGACAGATCAACAGGTCTGGTTGAGGCTATGGACAGATCAACAGGTCTGGTTGAAGCTATAGACAGATCCACAGGTCTGGTTGAGGCTATGGACAGATCAACAGGTCTGGTTGAGGCTATGGACAGATCAACAGGTCTGGTTGAAGCTATAGACAGATCCACAGGTCTGGTTGAGGCTATGGACAGATCAACAGGTCTGGTTGAGGCTATGGACAGATCAACAGGTCTGGTTGAGGCTATGGACAGATCAACAGGTCTGGTTGAGGCTATGGACAGATCAACAGGTTTGGTTGAGGCTATGGACAGATCAACAGGTCTGGTTGAGGCTATGGACAGATCCACAGGTCTGGTTGAGGCTATGGACAGATCAACAGGTTTGGTTGAGGCTATGGTTCACAACATAAACATTATTATTCTGCTACAGGTGGAAGTGTGTACACTTGGAGGGGGTGAACAGTGAATATGGAGGTATCGAATGTGCCTGAGAGCATGCATCTCATTTAAGGGCTTAAGATGGAGGACAGCACATGAACAAATGGATAACTAAATGAGATCTAACCTGCGTTCATTGTATGTTAACCCCCTGTGCCAAAACTCATCGATTATAATTCTCTCTAACCTGAGGCGCAGCGTGACATAGATTTACCTCACACAGAGTAATGAGCTGCTCTTGTTTCATTAACAATGATAAAATGACTATTCTCCCGAAACATTGACTCACTGTGTGAATAATGCAGATGATTAATGTGTCATAAGGACCGTTCAGAAAACAACAGTTTGTACAGTGGGTGGGGGAAAAAACCTGAGGTATTGTACATTGAGTAGCCTATCATCATTTTGGCGTGTCTGTCACGTGTTGAGTACAGTCTATCTGGCACTGGTCTCAAATGCCTGTCCTGTTGCCTACATAAAATAAAAAGGAGAACCTGCCTTGCACGGTTTGCGCTCAATGCCAAGGATGGAGTTTCCGTGCCTGAAGCACCCTCCTTCTCCGAACAAAGAGGAGACATCTGCTTGCACTTCTGAACTGGTTCAGTTTGCATAAAAGATACTGAAATAAATGTGGGAATCTAGGAAAAAGGGACAATCAGGAGGTTTCTCTCCAAGCTTAGGGGAAGTAGAAACTGACTGTTGGCTTTATAATCAGGATAAACGGACTACAATAGCGTTCTATTCTGAAACTTTCTTACATCCTGCCATTTTACGATAGTCTTAAATCTTTATTTTTGCACCAGACCTTTGCTCTTTGGCTTTACCTACACAACGTTGTTCCTCCTTCCCTCCTCTCGCTCTCTCTCTCTCTTCCCTCATTCTTCCTCTCTCAGCCTCAACACAGATGGTGCTCATTAATAAAGAAAGCCAGTCCTTCACCCTCTTGTATTTGAGAGAGTGGAAAAAGGCTCCAGTGAATGAGAATCATCTGGTCGAACGCAGAATCAATTAGCAGCAGATTGTCTCGTTCCCGTTAATTATGCTAAAATATGTGTTAAATGAAGGAAATTAACATTGCAAACAGAATGTATTGTAACTACTTACCGCTGGAGTACGTGTCCTGAAGTTAAAGAAAGGTGGGAGAGAACTGGCCTGTGAAGCGAGGGTTGTGTTTTTAAATTTTAACCTTTATTTAACTAGGCAAGCAAGTTAAGAACAAATTCTTATTTGCAATGACGGCCTACCGGTGAACAGTGGGGTGCCTTGTTCAGGGGCAGAACAACAGATTTTTACCTTGTCAGCTCGGGGATTTTATACAGCAACCTTTTGGTTACTGGCCCAACGCTCTAACCACTAGGCTACCTGCCGCCCCAGGGCTTGTTTTTAGCAAGGCTAGGGGAGGAAAGCTCAAAGGAAAACACACTTGTCATCAGTCTTTTACTACAGTAGTGTTAAACATGGTTTCAACAGATCTTGCGCAAGCACCATGCAATATCGCACAGTCTTGCATTTGATGTAAGCAGTTGAAGCTTTTCTTAGTATCATTATTGCCATGTCATGTTTCCCATTAGCACATAGACAAAATATACTTTGTTAGATATTACTGCATGGTCGGAACTAGAAGCACAAGCATTTCGCTACACTCGTATTAACATCTTCTAACCATGTGTATGTGACCAATACAATGTGATTTGATTTGAATGAGAAAACATGACAAGTTATCGTCATAGATGTGAGGTAGATCACTAAGGAAGGCTCACATATGTTGAATGCGTAACCTTACCTCAGACCTGAAGACCCAGCCAACGTTGTTCAATAATGGGATGGTTACGTTGGTGCCGTGACCTCGATCACAGGAAATTAGTCTGAATACGATTTGAAACAATATACTTTCTACAGATCACTACAGACATGTCTCTTCTATAATAATGACTCACAGACGTTGTTGGAGTTCTATGATGTCATTTTAGAGGCCAGAAATGGGTAAACACTATACTGTACAACAGGATCCGAAACTGCAGTACTTTGTCTCCTGCGCCGTGTATGGCTGGCCAAAATTCACCATGACTAAGTACAACACATCGTCGAGGAGAACTCTGGGGCGAGGTGTTTCGGCAGCTTAAGATTGCGAGTCACGATTTGGCTCTGAGTGAGCTATGATAGCGGCCGTGCATTATCTTGTTAAGCGACGCCTGGGGTGCAATCTCTTGGCAAAGCAGAGCTGTCGAAGTAACTCACACTGGGGGCTTGATAGGCCCTCAGCTATTGGCCGTTTGATTGTGGAAAGGTCAAGCAGTGCTTTGTGGCGGCATCTCACATGGGCCCGCTGTTTGGAAGACGGGAATGTAGGAGAGACACTTGAACCAAAAGAAAACAAAGATGAGGATCAATAGAGGACCAGAGGGAGAAGATGAGTCCAGGAGCAGAGGATAACTAATCAGTCTGTTTTTCTATTAAGAGTTCCCCATGGAACTTCAGAGTCCTGTTGCTAAAGAGTGGCGACGCTACTTCATCTGGTAATTGGCCAAGAAGGGGGGTATCTTTGGTCTTTTCTTTACCACTTTCTCCAGGGTTTGCCAGTTCGTATCCTTCTCATGGTTAACGAAGTCACGAATAAACCAGATTAGTAAGTTATAAATAGACATTAGTAATGTTAGCAATGTACTCTACCTGTGCTAGATGCTCAGACTGAAAACATGAGAAGGAAATCTTATAATGGAGAACAGATGAGAAGCCTGTGAAACAGTTCTGCTAGCCCATTACCATTACTGCAATAACCAGAGACAGCAGAGGGCCATTGAGATTGCTCCATTAGCCCTTAAAAACTGGGTTAATATCATCCAACTGTGATTACAGTTGTGATTACAGGAGTTCCATCTGAAAGCTACAGGCCCATGGGGCTGAATCCAAACTTGAACTTTGTGTTCATAACTCAAACATTTACGTGAGTCATAGACGTGCGTGTCTCGGTGAGAGAGAAAAATCTAGGCCTCATGTAACGGTCATTATAGGAAATCATATTCTCACAGAACCCCAGATGAGATGTATTCACAACGTCTACAGGTGGTCGGATGTGGTTGCATAAGGGGTAATGCCGTGGTCCATTGGAGATGGTCAATGCAGATATGACTGCCTGCGATGTATTGAAAGTACAAAGCACAGTATGCTTCAGCAAACAACTAGCAGCGAGAGACACCCAGCTGAATCTCCAACAGGGGGTGGTGTGGGGGAGAAATAGAAAACAAGAGAAATAGTAGAGAGAAACCCATCTCAATGCACCCTCAATTATCCCATCTCCTCTTTATCAGTCTCCCCAGGTTCCCAGTTTTTACCTCAGCATGAGGTACCTGCAGCATTCACTGCTATCAAACCCCATTTCCTGAACACGACTCCACCATCTTTTCTAACAATCACCATTCCAGTCCTCCCCATCTCCTCTGAAAGAACAGAAATTGTTCAGATCAACATGGAGGGAGGGACCAGTGCTGGGTATTTTAGGTTTTAGGTATAATTAAGTATTGTGTCTCTGCTCTAATTTCATTGACTATTTTCTTGTATTATATTGTAGCACATAATAGTTGTTATAATTTGACGGAACCTGTATCAAAACTGTGGAAACTTGTATCATTTGAGGAAACTTGTACCATGGCAAAGTATTGATCATTCTCTAATCCCCCATAGACCTTTTGCATAATCCTCCAGGACATCTGATTTCATGAGATATAGAAAAGTTCTCTCTAGTTTTTTTGAGAGAGATGAGTCAATCTCACACCAGTCAGAGCAGCTCTTTGGGAAGTGGTGATGTAGCGACACGGACAGAATTGAGCGATAAGCTCATGGTTCTAAAGCCAAAATCAAAGAGGCCACTTTTAGTGGAAGCTTTATTTGTTGTGAAATTATCAAACACTGATTGATACATTTCTGAAATGATCTTCCCTCTGAACACTCACTAGAAGTCAATCAGCACAGGTCTGAATGTCTGTTCTTTGATTAAAGTAGGTTTTATGCTAGGCATGCATCACAGGGAAGAGAATTGTCAGAAGTGGCAAATCCATCAAATTGATTACCTTTTGGAAAATCTTGAGGGACGATCCTTAGATTTGGCCATGTTAAACCACCCCAGCTCTCTAACAAGTTCAATTTCTTAATTGCATGAACTGTTTAATTGTTTTTTTTGACAAGCATCCATTAACAAAATGTACAAAAAACAAGAAATCTTTTCAAAGAATATATGCAGACATATTTTTTAACTACAAAACAGCTTATCAACATTAGACTGCAATTTACTTTAGGTAAAGACACTCGAAACAGTGGCTGAGAGCTCATGTTTGATTGAAACAGCAGTTATGAATACTTTGATGATGTATTCACTCTGTAGCCTACAGTATAGACATGTCACACTGTAAACCAGAGCTATTTCCGCTATAGACAAAAAAGCTTTATTTGTGTTTTTTCATTTTCCCCCATAGCTTTCCTATGCCAAAACAAGAACATTTCATATGAAATCAAAACAGGTTTCATCCACATTAAAACCAACTAAAAAGGAATTGATCTGATAACCACACCATGTTCTTCACCTTTAAAAATAATCATCACAGGACTACAAGTACCAGAATGCATTGTGATACAAGCAGGAAAAACAACAACAACAATAGCAAACAGCTGACTTCTCTAGACTTGTTTGACTGCAGAGACTGTCCCATCATCGATCTAGTAATTCAAGGGTCTACATTATAATTTCATATCACATATGAATAATTTCTGCTGCTTTTTTGAAAAGTAAAGTAAAAAATAACATGGAATAAAGTAAAATATAAAAGTTGTATTTAGCTATTTTCTTTTTTAAATGTTGTTTATTTCAGGCCAGCTCTCTGTGTAACGTCATGACCGTGGAGAGGAGCGTTCTATCACAAAGCCACAACATGATCCTCATACATACCACTTCGGTCCCCGTCTTTTTTTCTTTCTTCGCGAAACAGAAGAGTCCATTTTGTGAGCGAAAGTGCTACTGAGATTCCAAACTCCAAACTCCTAGTATTTTGGGGCCATCCATCTCCCCATTGCTGTCCATGGAGGCCCGGGTCCCTTAGGTTGCACAGTGCATGGGGAGTTCACATTGTCCATGATCTCAATCTCCAGAATGTCCCAGCGGCCCACAGCCGTAGTACTGGGACTGAGACAAGGGGACCTGACATAGCAATGGGCATGTGTCACACGGCAAACAAACGTCACGCGGTGAAAACTCACATTCAGAGCATGAGAGAGACAGAGAGAAAGGGGTAGAGAGAATGCTAGAGAAGAAAATGGGGGAGAATGAGAGGAGGGAAGGATGGGGAAACGAAAAGCAAAACCTGAAATTCACAAAACACTTCACCACCACAGGATGTCCCCCTTCTACTCAGCACCGCAGCTTGAGACGGAGACTCGTTTTGAATTCAGCACCAGTGGAAAAAAGGCAATTTTTGAAACGGTTCATTTGTTTGTTTTCTTAAGGAACATTCTTTTAAAAAAATCTACACTGCCCTGTCCGTAAGCAGGCTAGCGTTTTTCGGCATGAATCTTGTTCTTGAGGCAGCTCGGCAGAGTGGACACTAGCTGGCACAGCCACAAAGTCATAAAATCTGATTTTAAACCGAACTCTAACCTTACCCACACTGCTAACACTAATCCCAAACCTTACATTTTAGTTTTCATGAATTTGTACAATATAGTCAAGTTTTTCTTTGCAGCTGGCCTATCTAAGGGGAAATCGCTCAGTTCTGCCACCAGGACAAGACTCATGACAAATGTCAACCTACTGTCCGTGATAGGACCCCCATGGCATGATTCGGAGGGTCTACACAGAGCTTTATGGCTGCTTACAACCTCGTTGGACAGCCACAACGCCGCCGTCCCACACCCCTGTTCCCCCGGTATAAAAATTCAACAAGTGTCTTTGGCAGATTTACAGAAAAGGTCCTTATCTACTCTGGATTGCTACTGCTAGAAATTGCCAGGATATTAGAGACTGGTCAGAGACACACGAGAAGAGAGAAAAGAAGAGAAGAAGAGAGATAGAGAGAAAGAAAGAAGGTTCAGCTATGATCTATCACTGCAGGAGTCGACGTGACAAAGAAAGATACTACAATATAATACACTGTAACAGAATGAACATGTACAGGTGGGACACTATTGGGCATTATCAAAGCACAAAGACTCATAGAGAAACGCATGAGAGGGTCCTAAAGTGGAGAAGACGTCGCTGTCGACGACAACGGTCACTGTCGACCATCGGCAATCAAGACATGTGGGAGAGGAGTTCGTCCTCCACTTAGTTCGTTTCAAACCCACCCCCTCCACTTCCTGCACATCCCAGCGCTCCTCGGCAGCTGGGAGGCTGTTTTTGTAAGGTCTTTAAGGGACTCCTTCCTGGTCCCAGGAATACTCCCTTTAATCACCCACTGGACTTGAGCTGTGTGCTGAGGGTCAGAGGCCAGTGGTCATGAAGCAGGGGTTCCGCTGAGGAGTTGGAGGGAGGAGGGTTCTGGGTGGGTGGGGGAGGGAGGGAGGGGCAGTATGAGTTTGACAGTGTCCAGGTGGTGCCTGTCGAGGGGTGGAGGAGAGTGGATCGGTATGGGAGAAGGAGAGGACAGGAGATGGGGAGGAGGCGTGTCACTTTCTCCCTTATAGGGGGGCGGAGGCGGCAGATTTGAGGGGAAGTTGATTGGGGATGGGGCTGGAGGGATTCTGGTGGGGGCTGTTTAACGGGGGTAAGGCCTTCGGGCCCAGGATGCTATGAGCAAGAAAGGAGTAGCGTGAGCAGCATGGCCAGCATAAGGGAGAGGCAAGGGGCGGCCATGCAACAGCCACCGGTGCTGTCGTCTGTCAGGAAGGGCTCCGGGGACTCATACACAGAGTCATCTGATAGATAGATAGATAGATAGATAGATAGATATATATATATATATATATATATATATATATATAGAGAGAGAGAGAGAGAGAGAGAGAGAGAGAGAGAGAGAGAGAGAGAGAGAGAGAGAGAGAGAGAGAGAGAGAGAGAGAGGTTATGCTTCAAACAGGTTCCATTCTAATACAGTCAAATCCTTGTGCAGTTTCAATCTGGCTGTCTCTAGGCTGTGTCAAATCGCTGGGAAAAGCATACATTGATGCCTTTTGGTTATTTTCTTCCCTGTGACCCAGATATGCTCTGTCAATAGTCATACATACAACTGTAATGTTGTTTACACCTCTCACTTTGACTGCCATCTCCACAGTTGGCATGCAGGAGCAGTGTGAGAATCTCTACATGTTGTTGACAGGTCTCCGTTGGGAGACTCGTCTTGAAGACACGAGTCACACCGACGGAGATACAGCCAATCAAACAATGCGTGGGGCCTAAACACTGCTTTGGCGTATGGTGCACATTTTAGGACATCTGAGGTCGAAGCTTGACAATGGAGGGTTGACTCAAGGAGAGTTGAGGCGTGAGGCTGACGGTGTCTTCAAATGTACTACGTACAGGCGTATTAAATGTAAACTACAACACCTCGGCTCTCTCTCCCTTGAGCAGGTCTATTTAACATGACTTTAATAGCTTTCTGATTTTGGAATCCCTGACTAAATATTAAAAAGTAGGCTGTTTCCATTCCGCCAAAATACATTAAAAAGGGGGGTTTCTGAGAAAAACCAAGGTTAACCCTCGTCTCCCAAACAAGATTAGGGATTTTACCCTCTCAGAGCAGATGGAATATAAACAGCCACATACCAGACTTAGGGAGAGGAATTATGGTAATGGTTTGGACCGAGGCTGGCGTGAGGCTAGGCCAGGTTGTTTTGGATAATAAAGGTCTTAAACAGACAGGCCCCCGTATTCTCCACCATACCGCAATTGTAAATATGCACATATATATTTCACAATCTCCAATCCACACAGGATCCATTCGGGCCTATGGAAATGCAATTCCCAACTTCCAAGCGAATCCACACCGAAATCCACCCGTAAATCCTGATTTAACCATGGCATCCAATAAATGCTTTTCTCCTCCAGCTATTCAAATAGCGATAGTGGTGCATATTATCTGTGCAGACAAGCTTTTGTTTTAAGAAAGAGCCGGAGCTTGCGTGAGCAATCCTCAGTCATAGCATCAAATGGCTTTTAAGGATACTGTTAGTGTAGATCAGGGGCATAGGTATGGGTGGGCCTGGGTAGACAAAGGCCCCCCACTGGGGAGCCAGGCCCACCCAATCATTGGCCCATCCAAATTTCTGCAGGTCCAACCACCAATTCATTTCTGGTTACGCCCCTGGAGGATATACTGTAAATAGACTGGCGGGATTGCTCACTGTCAAGGGTTACGTGGACATTTGTTGATGTCTAACGGTTGCGACCTGACGGGTGATTGAACAGTCATTTCAAAAACTACTAAGAGATATAAATCAGTCAATTTTACTGTGAAACACGCCGGTAAAAACAAAGCAAAATAGCAATCAATCATCAGCCATTGTTTGGTTATATGTATTCTTTGTAGTTTTTGAGTGTGTACTATTATAAATGTTGAGGTAACTGGATTGTGCCTATAGCATTAATATTAACTGTGACTTTTACTTACCATATACAATTTAATTCCATGTTCAAACAATATATCTTAATTATACTATACTGCACAGGGAGGAAAAAGTAGGCAAAAGTGCTATCATGCTAATATGCCATAGCACCAAAGGAAACTGACAAGTGAAACACTCCGTAATAGACAAACTGTATAACTTTCAATTTACATATAATTGTTTTAACTGCCCTGTGAAATTGATCCTCTCTAACATGTTTATTCACAATTATACAGAGATAATGGAATAGCACAACCAGTTGGGTTAAATGCCAAATGAAAATCACCAAACTAGAGCTCAGGGATATTACTGCAAATAACACCGTTCCAAATATTGACACAGTAGTCTGAGCTGTGAAGGGAGTTTAATACCTTTCATTCTCCATAGGCTTTGTACAAATAGCTTGAAACGAATGAATGCCTTCTGTGAGTCGAAAGAATGTGCGTCTGCAAGCGGACCACTCTTTCTTTTGGTTCTAACTGGCCATGTCTCCGCTGCCTTTAAAAGCAACTTGATAAACAAACAGTTGGAAAGAAACCTCTCCATTCAAATCTCTACAACAATGCTTATGGAAAGGCATAGGTCTACAACAGTATATGAGCCCCGAAAAATACAGTATCTTGTGGGTGCTTCATAATTCCTCCATAGTGACCCGTATGGTTTTGCAACATAGGAACATTTTATGTGTACAGCGCTACAGTGCAGCCTAAGGAGCTCTACTACATTAAGTTGTCATTTAAAAGAGCAGTGGAGAACATCACTTCGCACCAAAGCTGGTCTGAGGTTAAGTCCACTTTAAACCCCATTTTTATGGCTAATACCTGCTCTGGTGCCTGCTGCTGCTGTGACTTGTAAAACTGTCCCGAAAACAGATCCCTATGGGACGCCACAGCATCAAGCTTTGGTGAATGATGACTAGTCGGATGTCAGCGTTTGGATTGTTATCTTGACCTTGTCAGATGAATTATTTCCACCAGACTGTGCCCAGAGGGCAGCAGCATGTACATCGGACTGCAGTGTGTGTGTGTGTGTGTGTGTGTGCGTGCGTTTTCGAGTCCTAGTGGCTTAACTGGGATCCTAAGCAGTTCTGAACAGGGGTCTGGATGATAGTGTGCTGAGCAAAGACCGAGATGGAACAAAGGTTTACCCTCATCAATCAAGAAGCAGAGGGCTTTGCAGGTTAGGCTCTGACCACCCTCAGCGGGGTCACTAACAAACCGGATTTATCTGGTTTTCAGGGGAAATGGAAGAGAGCCTGACTTCCTCTTTTGAACGTAAACAAGGTGACACCATCTTAACTCCTCCAGATTTACTGGATTGGCTGAAGAGTGCAGAAGAGAACCTCCCCCGACAGTTTTTTTCTCTTGTCAGGACCAGAATGTTCCGCTCCGATGTATCTTTTACGTCTGCTACTTTAGGTTCTGTTTGTCTACCTTCCCTGGATTCATATGGGCTCAGATTGTGAGATTTGTGGGACTGCTGAGAAAAAAATTGCATGAGAGTTTACACATTTTATAACCTAACGTAGCCGCGAGCTGCCCAGTGACACGGGCCTACCAGACGAGCTAAATTACTTCTGTGCGCGCTTCGAGGCACGCAACACTGAAGCATGCATGAAAGCACCAGCTGTTCCTGACGACTGTGCGATCACGCTCACCGTAGCCGATGTGAGTAAGACCGATAAACAGGTCAAAATTCACAAGGCTGCACGGCCAGACCGATTACCAGGACATGTACTCCGAGCATGCGCTGACCAATTGGCAAGTGTCTTTACTGACATTTTCAACCTGTCTCTGACCGAGTCTGTAATACCAACATGTTTCAAGTAGACCATCATCTGCCACTCTGATCCTCAACACAGGGGCCCATCAGGGGTGCGTGCTCAGTCCCCTCCTGTACTCCGTGTTCACCCATGACTGCATGGCCAAGCATGACTTCAACACATTAAGTCATTAAGTTTGCTGACGACACAACAGCGGTAGGCCTGATCACCGTCAACGATGAGACAGCCTATAGGGAGGAGATCAGAGACCTGGCCATGTGGTGCCAGGATAACAACCTCTCCCTCAATGTGATCAAGGATTTGATCGTGAACTACAGGAAGGAGGGCCGAGCACGCACCCATTCTCATCGATGGGGCTGTAGTGAGCAGGTTGAGAGCTTCAAGTTCCTTGGTGTCCACATCACCAACAAACTGTCATGGTCCAAACACACCAAGATAGTCGTGAAGAGTGCACGACAATGCCTATTCCCCCTCAAGAGACTGAAAAGATTTGGCATGGGTCCTCAGATCCTCAAAATGTTCTACAGCTGCACCATTGAGAGCATCCTGACTTTTTACACTGCTGCTACTCTCTTTTTATAATCTATGCATAGTCACTTTACCTCTACCTACATGTACATATTACCTCGACTAACCTGTGGCCCCGGACATAGCCTCGTTACTGTTATTTTACTGTTGCTCTTTAATTATCTGTTTTATTTTTTTTATTTTGTATTGTTTACTTCAGTTTATTTAGTAAATACTTTTTTTTGTAAAGATTTTTTCTTAAAACTGCATTGTATGTAAGCATTTCACTGTAAGGTTGTTGTACCTGTTGTACTTGGCTTGAGTGACAAATAAAATGTGATTTGATTTGATTGAAAAGAAACGCCTAAAATTAAATACCCCACATTCTGGTCAACAATCCAATAAATGTGGAGGAGGATTATAAAATGGATGGTCGCCTCGTTAATATTCCGGATTGAAACAACGTGCCGTAGCTAGCTGCTCGCCGGATATTAACTAGCGTCACCAGGGACTGTAAACAGCAAGGTGCACGTCCAAAAGCCAAAGTCGCGTCACAGGAGCGATTCTTTTTCCCCTGATTGGCTGATTGAACTGGTGTACATTTCATAGTTGAGTGCTCTCCAAGCGCTTGGAGAGCGTTGTATGAAAACTGAACAAAGAAAATTGCCTTGCCTGTTTGGTAAATCTTTGAACCATCTGTGTGATAAGTTAACACATTTCTATTTATTTGTAGACATGAATACTTGTGGATGCCTATAGAACAATTTAATGGGTGTGATGGAGAGCTCTACAACCTCATATAATACATTACTGTCTCTTTTGCTGACAAGACCCATTCTTAACATGGCAAAGTTATTGGCAAAGTTAGAATATATAAGGTTTTTATTCTGAAGGAAGGCTAGTGTTACCAAAATTGAGTGTAAGCAATTTCACACGACATTCCCTGAAGACTGGATAGAGAAAAAAATACTCACTTGTGGGCTTGACATAGACTTTCAACTTCAAGCAGGGTTTCCCGACAAGGTTAGGGTGTGGAGACGCTGGAACGCGAGAGAGAGAGAGAGAGAGAGAGAGAGAGAGAGAGAGAGAGAGAGAGAGAGAGAGAGAGAGAGAGAACGAGAAATACACACAAGCATATGTTTGTTAATGAATAGCACATTCAGCAGCATTTTTCTTGTCAGATCTCAGAGAAAATAGCTCAAATTATACTAGCTGGGAAAGACGGTAAGTATGTTCCATTAGAGGGCTATAACTGAAATGTCCCACCCTCAATGGACCGAGATTTCACAGAGCTGAACCATCAGGCACTCATTTCAGTCAACTTTCAGTCTCCCCGCAAAAAAATTTATCCACGCTCTTTTAAAAGCAACCCAGTTGAGGGCCAGGGTGCAATTGTGGATGATGGCCTGTGAAAAAGGCAGCCATCTTGGTAGAATAATTTGGGGGCCAGAAGTCAAGTTTGTCATACCTGAGGAGTTTTTGACCCGTCTTCTTGTGTGACCCTGTCCCTCTGACATTGCCACCAGAGTTGGAACTTGGAAGGCCTCAGTGACCAGGTGCTGTGTGTGCAGAGACGTTAGCGTGGCTCGCTAATCCCTTAGCAGGCTGTTACTGTGAATGGGAGTGCTAAGAACAAAACTCCACTACTCCACGGTCCAAGTGTCTCAGTGTACTCACACACCATATGGCTCAGTGAGGGAAAACAACAACTCCATGCAACCTCTGATATGCTAATAGCATCACTGGAAAGAACCAGCAAGAAAGAACTGCATTCTTAATTAACCTTGAAAATCCATATTTTTTGGTCAAAAGTGTAGTCGTTTGTGACCAAAATTGAAAGCTGTACTTTCCTAATTGAACCATGGCAAATTATGTTTCATTTTGTCTCTCAGGAATCCCCAAAAAAGAACACCGATTTTTGTTGCCATTAAAAACAAATATCAGGCACCAAAATGGCCACTCTCTTGCAACAGCATTTTTGGTAATTGGTCTTTTAAAATGGCTCCGTATTTGGTGGGGTAAATGCCCGGAATGCGGCACATAGATTATAGTCTAGACAGAATAACAAGAAGCCAACTAAAGACACACAAAACGAACACACTGACATAGCACACATCCACAAAACACATAAAATGCATGAATACAAAGGCATCTGTCACTTATTCCTCTCTCTAAACATTATTCTCCTAACCTAACTTGAGACTTCTATTTAAATGTGTGTCTATGTGTGTGTTTCTAGTTGGGGAGTGGGGTGTGTGTGTGTTTTCTTTAGGTTTGTGTTTGAGTGTGTGTATTTGGTATTTGCACGAGTGCACATGGGGGGGTTATTATTGGTGGTGGCAGTGACTGAGCAGTCACAACTCTGTATGTGTGTGTGTGTGTGTGTGTGTGTGTGTGTGTGTGTGTGTATGGGGATGCAGAAGCATAGAAGTCTCCAAAACCACTGCCTGATAGGGCTCTGTGCCACCACTAACCCATCACGCCTGGGAGTTGGGGGTAGGGAGGTCACATTGGGGGTGATGGACGTGCCCCTTTGTTCACAGATAACCAAACTAAGCTCCCTTTTACCCCGGTAACTCCCCACACCCGACTTCTCAAGCATCCCCCTTTGCCCTAACACTCCAGGGGCCATGACAGCTACAATATTGGTAGTAGCCAAATCATTTTCTAAGGGAGGGGAGAAAAAAAAGGAGTGCTGAATGGCGGGGCAAACTGCTTCCCAGCCTCGGCTGCTGTTGGGGACAAAGGGCCACACAATGCGGGGCCTGGCTAAGAGCTACGGGGCGGAGTGCATTAAAAACAGCTCAGGACGGGGAAGAATCGCCAAGACACTGAATGCTAACTTTGAACTGGCTTTTCTTTTTGTTGCCAGTCCTCTGTCTCCCCTCCACTCCTCCATTCCAGGAGTGACAACATCCCGCAGAGTATAATAAGTCGAGGGACGCCCCACTGGTTAGGAGGGGGGATGTTTAGACATTGCAGCACCCCCCAGCCTCTTTTCCCTCAGCCTAAATACCTTTCCATCACCCAGAGGATAATAAGCATTGAAATATATACCATATGTTGGAGGGGCGGCATCCATACACATTTCAGTGAATGATGGGCCAGGGGAGCTGGGTTGAGGTATAGAGCCGCCCTATATGTGGTCCCCGGCCCTGATCTTGTCACACAGGGGTGCTGTCTAAATACTGTCACAACTGGTCCCTGCGAGTTATGGATTTATAGTCTGGCAGGCTACAGTACTGTACACACACTCCCACTTCTTAGAAATGTCATCATAAAAATCTTTCTAAAAACATTCTTTTTTATATTTTAAATATATCATGTAAAAAATATACAATACCATATTGTACAGTTTGGGTGTAACATATCATAGCGGCAAATAAAAATAATTATAGTCTTATAACGCGTAATTTCTTGTCTTTGTGATTAAGTTGGGCATTACCAACAACAGATGGCAGTGAACAGCTAGAAATGATAAGCTGCTGAGTAGCACTGTGCTTTAAAATGATCCTGATCTCTCCTCATCTCCCTTCACATCACACATGAGTCATGTGCTGTGTGCCGAATCAATCTTAGAAGTGCTGTCTGTCGTGTGTCTTTCTAATGGTTCGGTCCGCCACAGTATTTAACATCACAAGGCGGTGTCATGTCACCTTTTCTCCTGTGGGCTAAGTGGCATCCCCCTAGCAACACAAGGGCACACACAGAGAGAATCAGAGCAACCCAGTTAATGAGTTTTATTAATATAACATGAAAAGTCCTCATGTTACACCTCTGAAATTCACTGAATTTTTTTATGTTCTAAAGTTTTTCCTCTTTCGGAAAAAGCAAGGGAAAAGGTGAACTAGAAGGAGAGAGAGGGGGGCACAGACAGAGGGGAGGGGAGAAAAAAACAAAAAAAGGAACAGAAATTGCCTCATTAATGCATCCGGCATGCCGCTCTGAGCCTTTTCCCTGCCTGTGCCCAGCAGGGGGCCTTTTCATCAGACCAAAGGACACCTTTCACAGGGCCATTAGCAAAACAGGGACAGATGCACCCTGGCAAACCCACGCCTGTCTTGTCATGCTCATGTACACACCGCACCGGGAATGGACCACGGAGGGGGAAAAACGCCTCCGACGGAGGGAAATGGGAAGTGGCGTGCGTGCCGTGACCTTGAAAGTGAAGTGGGCGTGGAGCGTCCGGTAGGCAAGGTGTCAGGCCTGTCTGGAGAGCACGCCACCCTGGCCGCTTTCAACCCACCGCACCACTAATGGCTTTCAACGCCTCACGTCCAAAAAATGGTAATGACCACGGTCCGGAGCCAGAAGGACACAATTACCCCCATCAAGTTCCCTCTGCTAAATATGATTTGACCAATCAGCATAATTTGAGGCGTTCCGCATGAGGGCGCCGGTAACTGGTTTTGCACCGATCTCACCCTGTGAAGCTAAGCACCCAGCTAATAGCTCGCTTGCCATTTGACAAATTGACATTTTCATCAAGGGGTGGAAGGAGATGGGATGCGCCAGGGTGCCACACAAAAGGACGGCAGGTCAGGCAAAAAACACGCGGCCGGACAAGTCAACCGGAAGCCGGAGATAAACGATTTGTCCGGGGCTCCCCTCTGGTTTGGCCGCTGAATGTTGTGATTGGTAACAGTAGTATGCCTGTTTAGTTACAGTCTATGGCTTTAGTTCACGATCCGTGGTTTACCTGGAATTTACTTTGTAACAGCATAATGACATCGCTTTTGCCTCATAACTATCTTTTTGTTTTCATTCAATCAATTAGCGCAAGGAACCATAAATTGGAACCAACTGGTTCACAATTATATTGAATTACTTCCAAATAAATACCAGTTAACAATTATCTAGTAAATACAAGGACATGTGGGTTTGAACAGCCCGTTCTTGGTTGGTTCCTAGCCCTGGCACTAGTAGGCAGCCATCCATGGCAGAAAAATGACACCACAATGCAAAGCCTATTAATTAAACCCCTACCGCTATTGTGGCTTCCTCCCCCGCTTCCCACCAAATTGGATAAAATCATCCTTAAAACGACCAAAAAACGAACATATACAACCCAAATTACATTCCCTGAACTCCATCAACTAAAGAGTGATGGGTTGACAGCGCTGAATATTCTTGATGGGTCACAACTGTGTCCGTTTTGTGTAGTCAGTGGGGGTCCAAAGTCATTTCTACTTGCATATTTTATTTCATTACCTTACTTGGGGACATAACCAGTGTGGGGGTGAACAAAAGGGGGTCACAGTATTGGGTCTGATTAAGATTTCTATTGGCTAAAGTTACTCCTTCACCAGAAGCCTGACTGGTCCTGACTTGAATGCAGCCAATAGCTAATAGCCAATTAGATCCGTGTTACTAGGCCATGTGACCCATCGGCTAGGAAGCAAGGTTCTTCATAACATGTATCTGTAAGGCAGCAGTGTGTGTGTGTGTGTGTGTGTGTGTGTGTGTGTGAGACATTTGTCCATGTGACAACCTTTCCACTTACAGATATAGTAATACTCGTGACCGGGCCGGAACTCGAAGCCTAGTGAGAAGGGGGTGAAGAGCTGGAATTTCTCTGAGAACTTGAGCGGTCCGTTGGGGCTCTGTGGCCGGTTGCACTCCCAGCGCTTGAAGCCCTTCATGCGGTGGTCGCAGGTGGTGTAGCCGTCGTAGTTGACCATGAAGAGGATGTAACGCTCCATGCGCTCCTGGGGGAGCGGGTCCTCGTAGTGGGGGCAGTAGATGTCCAGGTAGTCATTGATGGCCACCTCCACGGTGTACTCCCCATGGAGAAACCTGCGGATGAGACAGGACAAGTATGGTGTGTCTGAGGAGAAATTACAATGACAGATGAGAAATAGAATGGCATTTCGCAGACACCTTTTATCCTAAGCAACTCAAAACAGACTTGGATCTACAATAGACTTGGAACCCAAAACATCTCCACAACGAACAGCAATGGCTGTCGTTCGCGTCCAACTTGTGTAGCTGATACAGAAAGCTGAAGATAACTAAACATGATGCTACTATTCTATATTGATGAAGGCGCTAGGCGAGGAGGACGAGGAAGAGGTGGAGAACCGGAGCAGGAGGAGAAGAGGGTCTGGAGATTGACAGGGGTTTACAGAGTGAGGCCGGCTTCATTAAGCTCTTTCACAGGGCCCTGTCTCTCGCCCAGCTCTGGCTAAATGAGTTTGCCGCTCTGGGCAATTTCGATACAAATTGAGCACCTGCACGGTGCCACAGATCTGACCCTTTAATAGCGAAATTCCAGAGAGTGGCGCCGTGTGCGAGTTTACAGGGGGCTATACCGCCATCCCCGCCATAGCTATTAACTGAAACGCAAGAGCTCAAATCACGGCCCAGAAGATGATTGTGTGGTTCCATCTCCACTTTCTTCATGTAACAGTCCTCTGTCTGGCTCAATCCCATTCCAAATATCCACCCTCCACTTGGATTTTCCCTGGCCGCTTTACAGCTGCAGCTTAAGTGACAAGTCGTGCTGCCCCCAGTGGAACCGGATTTGATCTCTTCCACTCTGAAGAGCATAATGGGAATGTGATTTGACGGGGTTTCTGACTGAGGAGGTCTAAAATGCTTTGATACCTCCTGCCTCTGTTGACACACCTGCTCCTAGACCTAACGTTGTTAATGCTGAGACCATAACCTAATGCCTATTCTAAATCGCCATGAACAATTCATAGATAATCACAAATTCAATCTATGAGATGGTTCTACAGATGGTTTACACATAGGAACTGTTTCTTTAAGAGTGAAATCTGTTCTTGGTGTGTGTACTTTCCTTAATTGCGGGCCATTGTGTTTCGTGATTAGCCACACGTACTCTGAAGCCAATATAAGAGGTTTGACACACTGACCCCAAATTCAGACTGACCCCCGAATAGGTCACCCCCAAACAGTCCCCCTTGGACGTCGCGTCACTTCTCCGTCGACTTTCCTTATCAGTCGCACCATGAGTGAGATCCCTCAAAGAGGCCCGTAATCCTTCACAGGGCTCTGGTGGGAAGGCCATTTTGCGTCTTGTTGCGATAAACCATTGCACAAACACCAGCCATGTTGGTGGAAGCCCGCCAGATCGACTGTAGCTCATTGGCTCAGCGTAGAAAAGCGAGGGGCAGAGGGGGCCAGGATGGGGATGCGAGGTTATGAAGGGGGAATGGGGGGTTCAGGCAGACCTGGCATCAGATGACAGCTAATCTGGGGGGGTTGGAATAAGTGTCAGAGGGGCCCGGGTCCACATCCAGCTGCTGTGTAAGGATCTTCTCCAGCCCCCACTACCTCTCCTGCCCCCGCCCTCTGCTGCCCCCTGCCCCCGTCGCTTATCGCACCAGACCAGAGATCAACCCCCTTCCCTTCTCTCTGTGAGCTTGCCTGCCCTCTCTTTCCTGCATGCCACTTTGTTCTCCGGTCATCATACCAACACCCCAGAAGAAACAGGCATGCATTTTGTGAACACACGTCACCCTCTTGCTTCTCCACAACAGCCTCTTCTCATTTCCCCCCCGTCTGCCACAGAGAAATAGGGAATCTAAATAAGAATTAAGTCGGCGCAGCCCTCGCATCTGAGATAATCTTCTAGCGGAGAGAGCATTGAGAGACATAAGCCTTCATCCAGTCTTGACAGGGTCCATCTTTTATTATGGACTGCCAGAGCTGATGCTAGTGTGTGTGTGTGTCTGAGAGGCCGAGGAAACAGGGGAACAGGGCGGGGCGCTCCACCTACTACTCTTCTCCCTTCATTTCACCGCATGACTTTTTTTAGAGGGGATACTGAAAAGTGCACGGGTTGCACTTCTGTATTACTCCCCTCGCCCAATCAGGCGGCGGTAGACGCCGGGTAACTACGCGGTAACTACGCAGGGAATGTACTAATCCTCCTAAGGCCACGCTGCGGATGTAAACCTGTGGTCTATTAGATGTAATTCTCTTTCCATAAAACATGTCTTGGGGGAGGGGGTCTTAAATGGATACCGCCTATCGTCTCTGCATATTTTCTTTCTTTTTTCCCTGAGTGCATGCAGCCATCACTATCTCGCTTTCAGGATTCAAATAGTGCATTACGTCTCGATAGATCAATACCCCCCTGCCTTCTCCCTTCTCTTCCTCTCCCTCACTTCCCGTCGTTCCAGCAGCATTGCCAGTCATTAAGGGCCAGTGGAGGCAAATCGAGGGAAGGGTTTGATGTAGCGATGCTGCAGCGCTTAGTCTTTGATTGAGCTCCGTGACACGTTGTTGGAAATGACCTCGTTAGGCAGTCAGGTGGGAGGAGTGAAAGAACATCATGACAGATCCAAATATCAATAGCAAGTCAGCCAGGGGTGTCTGATGTGTGTGTGTGTGTGTCCGTGCATTAAGTTTTTGTGTGGAGGTAAGGGAGAGCTAATGCATGCAAGCTATTTGTGGTCTTGCAATCAATCACGGCAGTCTTGGCCCGCCCCTCTCCAACTGTCACCTACATGTGGTGATTGGTGGGTCTGTTGAAGCCATCCCCCACCCTCCCATTCCAGACATTACCAGCAGCAATATCATTCTGGCTACAGTTAACTCCTGTCGGGGGGGACGGGGGACGGGACAGTTTCCACCCTGATGGTTGGCTATGACAGCCTCTAAACATGCACTAGCGCCTGTCCCAGCCTCTTCCCTTCCACCCTTCCACACACCAAAAGCATTCTTGCCACATTCTCACTACCCTCAAATCCAACGTGGGCAAGCAAGCCACATGCATGGCGGACATTTTGTAAACCGCCCGGCCCATTCCTCGGAGACCAGAAACACATGGTGGTGATTGATCAATTTAGCTTTCAAAATACGAAAAAAAAACGGAGGGGACTTTGAAAGTTCCTGGACTTTGAAAGCTCCCAGAGAGTTTCATAGTCTTCACAATCTGTCTGTCCACCAACAACCCCATGCAGGAGCTTAATTAATCAGGCCCGATGTTTATAAGTGCATTACAAAGTGTTTATAGCTGGGTGATTTAGGAGGGCCGAACTTTGAAACCGGTAGACGTTTCTTACGTGTTTTTTTTTTGAAGACCACTTCTTCTCTGATTTACTGTCTTGTCAAGCTTGGCAAGGCCCCGGCAATGTGGTTTAACTCGGCCCCACTTTATGACTTCATGGGCTAAATGTTTGTCCATAACATTGTCTGCTTTTGAAGCCCTGCATGCAGGAAGAAACCATCTGCAAAGGGAAGACGTCAAAACCAACCAAGCACATCTGATGGGAATGGGTCATTCAGAACGCTAGTCTTAGTTCTTAAGTCTTCATAGGGGTGCAAAAGAGGATGCTGTAGTCTATACTTCAATCAAATGTAGTTAAAAAGAAACTTTCACTGGTATGCAAATTGGGGCGCCATACTTTCATTGTTTAGTGATTATGGTTCATGCTTAAAAGGGATTAAAGACACAGACGACATAAAAAACGGCAATTGTGAATTTCAAACCATCTCAGAAGATACTGTAAGCTGCTGACTTTAAAGCTGAACATGTTATGACAACTTTGTGACCAAATTCTTTCAAGCTTACAGCAGCATCACCCATGGAAGATGTGACCAATCATATCGGACCTTCCCGGTCAACTGGACCAATGAGGTGAAGGGAGTAGAGAGAATGAGAGAGAAAGAGAGAGAGAGTGGGTACAGTACCGAACAGATCTTTCCCCTTCCAGTATTCCTTTCCCTCTCCCTCTCTTTCTCTCTGCAGGCCAGTTCACCTCACCCGGCTATAAGAAAAAAACGTGTTCTCCGTGCCACCTGCTCGACCCGCCGACAGAAAAAATCCAGGTGTGTGTGTGTGTGTGTGTGTGTGTGTGTGTGTGTGTGTGTGTGTGTGTGTGTGTGTGTGTGTGTGTGTGTAAAGGGGACATTACTCTTCAGTTTCAGCCCAGAGTACCCGCCATACAGCCACATTTCATGCCTCTTTAATGCCTGCACCAATATGTCTGGAATCTTAAGCCTGACGTTTGCTAATGAATTGAGCCCTAGTGTTGATTCGTTTGTAGCGTTTGTCTTGGAATTCAAGGATCAACAGAAAAACCCAGACCCTGTTAGTTTACATTTTGTAGATTTTGGCCATTGGGATACATAGTCTGGGGTTGCCAGGACTGGTATCCTAGACGGCTGCCACTTCATTATTGACACACACCCAAAACAAACAGGGGAATTTACTCTGCAATTAACGATGACCTGGGCAAGTTGACTTAATACAAACAAATGGACTTAATAATTTGACATTCTTCCTGGACCCCAGAAAGAGTAGCTGCTGCCTTTGCAACAGCTACTGGGGACCCATAATAATGACAAAACTACAAACCCTTCAAAACCATTTTTCAGCGATTTTGGTGGAGAGTTTCCGCGGGACAAGTCATGTAACTGAAGTTTCCCTGTGTTTACAATTGAATGAGCTGGACGGTTGGCGGAGCACCCGCTCCTCTCCTGACAGGAGAGACAGGAGAGGAGCGGGTGCTGCGCTAGGCGGTGGTTGAGAATGGCCCTTTGTGCTCTCACTGAGGCCTGTCTGGAAGCCATTTCCGCGTTTTAGTCCTCCGGTCCGGCCTGCATCTGGAGCCCACCTCTCGCCATGTGGAACGTGTTTATTGTTCTTTGTGTCAGGCAGACGCACAGACAGCCCTCCCCTCTCTACTCTCCCTCTGTCCTCCCCCTTCATCTCTCTGTAATTTCTGCTGTTATTTCAACTCGGTGTACAGCAATTTTCCTATCGAGGCGTTTACACAAACTTAACCTCCAGTTGATTTTCAGCCAGTGCCGAGGAAAAGCGCAGCGGCACAACAAAAACAAACATAGAAGAGGGAGAAGATTTTTGGGGAGGTGAGGACCCCTCGGGTGGACACGATGTGTGTGTGCAGTGGGAGATGAAAGAGATTGAGGTCTCTGTTTAAAGTACCTTTATTTCTCTCTATCTCTTCCTCTCGCTCCCTTTCTCTGTGATGTTAGATTTTAGCTGGACAAGCATCGAGGTGTGTGTGTACGCTTGCATATGTGTGTGTGTGTGTGTGTGTACCTCTGTGTGTGGGCTATAATTATCTGCACCATGGTCTACCTTCAGCATGGCTTGAATTAACCATGAGCCGGTGTTTGAATCCACCCCCTCTTAACATGGTTCTCTGTTTTTTTTACCCATGATGCACTGCTGTGTAAGGCCTGGGAGAGGAGATGAGGGAGAGGAGGGAGTGCTATTCTCAGCGCCTCCCTCTCTGCCTCGTAAGCTAATTGCATTTCCATGTCTTTGTCTGTTCCAAAAGAGCGCCAACTCACACTGTGACACCTCATTTTCAGCAGAGAACCAGTGCAGAGCTGCAATACTGTAAAAGTCTACAGTAAAAGTCTACTGCAAAAATCGACCGTAAAAGTGTGAATAACAATAATAATAACATGAAAGGGAATTTACAATGAGGCACTTGAGGAATCTATGGTGATGGATAATATTTACAGACAATTGAGAGGCTCCAAAAATACTGGCTAGGCTAACATTACCTAAGGCATAATGGTCAAAGAGCTATGGTAATGCTAACCAGTCCTTGAAGTGGACTGAAATAGGTGCAGGGGTGGGTGCCCATTCTTTTTAGGTCCCGGTACTCATCATGCTTTAGAACTAATCATCTATGAGAGGTGCCGGGACTCAAGCAGTAGAGCATTCGCTCACCGGCCCAGTTGAAGCACCATCGCTAACATAAAATAATCAATAAGGCTCATGAAGCAGAAGATTACCCCAAAGCCACTTTAGGTAAGTGGGACGCATCTCTAAAGTTACCACGAAATGACACGAATCAAATCCCATGACGACAGCTATGACAGCTCACGACAACATAGCTAACGTCAGTGCCACATGTTACCGTTTTCAGCTATGCTCCTCATAACAGTGTAACGACGGCTGCTTTACGCAAAGTTTGTTTTAGTCATCATGACATGTTATTACACATGTAATGACACCTGTTATAGCGTTCTTCAACCTGCATTACGAGCATCAACTTCAAGTGAAGGCTTTACTGCTCTGAGGTGGACGAATGCAAAGACACCTAATTTTCTTGATCAAAAAAAGAAATAAAACACATTGCCACCAAGGGAGTTTTCTTAGTACTCGTCCTCCTTCAATTTCTCTTCCCTCTCTCCCCTGTGCTGCCCGCACAGCGAGCTCCCACCTCGACCGCAGTGATAATTGTGAAAGCAATGAGTCTTTGCTAGTAAATGAGACGGCGAAGACACTCCTTCTGCATACCTGCTGGCATCTGCTGAGAGAGACTAGGATCCCTCTTTTCTATTTCACACTCCTCCAGACAAGGGAGGAATAATTACACTTCATCTGATGGGAAACTATTTATCTTTTCCCCAACCCCCCACCTACATCCCTCCATCCCGCTCGCAACAGCACACAGCAGAGGCAGCAACAACGCTGAACACAACAACAACAAAAACTAGAGCACATCTGTGACAGTTTGTGCAATCGAAAACCCAGGAGTGGTCTGCACAAGAAGGAGGAGGAGTGGTGAGTGGGGGGGATGGGGAGGGTTGAAGACTAATTGGGGATGCTTGAGCACACACACACCTTGGGAGGGAGGCGGCTGACACACACACACACACACACACTGCAGCATCCCCCTCGCCTGCCAGTATATCACCTCGGGCCAAACACAGGTGATTTAAGGCTAAGTAGCATTTAAATGGCAAATGCAATCCATGCCTTTCAAGACTGTGGGGGACCACTCTTCTTTAACCCACAGAGTTCCATCAACCCCCCCTCCGCTTGGGAATAATTGGAAGAGAAAGTGAGCGCTCTTCCCAAACGCCAGACGCATCCCTCGCAGATGGGGCGCAGATCAAAGGGGATGGGTATTGGCAGAGGCATGATAAATTACACTCCCACTAATTCACCACGGACACTCGCTCTGTCCACCGGTTCTTCTGTTGTGGGCTGTTTGGAAAATAGCTCACCCCACTGCTGCAGTGGTCAATGAGTTTCCCTCTGCATAGCAGAGACAATGGCTCTAGTGGTGTTTATAACAGTGTTCGTAAGGGCGGAATGGCTTGTTATGCGTGCAAGAGTTCGTTTTTTAGAACACAGCTCGTAAAGAGTGTGTGTGTCCCTGTGTTTTTGTATTCCTCCACCAGTAAGACCAGACGGAAGCCACAGGGACAGAATTTCGTTAAACCACAACAGAAATATTTTGAAGGTAGATATACCTGTGAAATTCATTCGAAGCATAGCAAATCCTGTTCCAAAGCATGACTCCGTATACTTTTATTGATTGAATATACAGGAAAAAAAACAGATCCACAGATTCAGTCTGGGACTTCTTGTCAGGCATTGCAAAATAACTTCTAAAAGCCCCCCAAAAAGAGGTGTATTACGCTACTATATCTTAAGTTTGCGTGGTCAAATCTGGCACTTACTGCGGGCCTAAGCACAGCATTTACTACCTGCAGATGTACAGTATGGCTGCTGGGTTCTTCGGCATAGCACCTGCTCCGTCGTTTGCACCTTCCTTTGTAGTTACACGATTTATGGATCCCAATCTGTTATCTATTTACAATGACAACAGGGATAAAGTAGCGGGACATTTTACAAGCCGCCAGAGTTATTGGATATTCCTGAGTTGGTGAGTTTAGGGACTGGGGTTTCTATAACCCTTGACCTTAGGAGTAACTGGACCTCTGTCACTGTACCAACGAATCAGAAATAAACAGTCGATGACTGCAATATTGCCTGATCTACCTATCGTGTTGATCGGCTAATCAACTACTTCTAAACCATGACAAAACCATGACAACAATATCGACCGCAGCTACAGAATGAGAACCACACAAAGCAAAAACGACACAAACTGTCCGGAACACTGCTTTACTTTTTGGACTGAGGAAATTCTATTGTACATGAACCAAGTACAGGGCTTCGTATACATCTTCAACGTAGACGCACGGATTAACAAGGCAAAGGAAAAAGTAGTCAAGCTAACATTGAGTTATTTGTTAAGGACAAGACATCAGGTACCTGTCAAAGGCTTAAGTCAAGGCTTTAAGCTATACAAAAAATAATAAAAAGAAAGACAGCCAACAAGATTTTTGACATCATTCAGCCTTGGATAGGGCTGAGTTTGCATACTAGCTAGCGTACTTACACGGACTTCACGTCAAGATGTTTCTATCGTGATATCTCCAAGACATGCGCTAGTATAATTTGTCAATGTCAACAACTCATTTGGAATGTACTAAAAAGGGCACACAAATGATATGTAGCTCGGAGTAGGAGGCCCGTAGACTGCAATCAACATAATTAGTTCTGGCTATCGGATTGAGTTCTGAGTTTGGACCAAAACGATTGGTTCATTGGAGTCCGTCACAATTTGACTGATGCAATAGTCTTGATTAATCATAATCAACTTAACCCCACTAACCCCACCATGTGCGTGTGCTCACTTTCATGTTTGACAAAGTGGGGGATTTCATGGCAGTTTAACATATTAAGTCGACTATCATAGAGGGAGAGGAGGAGGTGAATACGGCCTCCGTGTAAGACGACATTGACATCCTGTCCTTTGTTGCTAGTGAGATTTTGTCGCTCGTGAGATCTGCAGGACGCCAATGTGGTCTTGCAGTACCGACGGGGACATCATGCTGACTAACAGATCGCGGGGCGGAGCACACCTGGCTTAGGAGAAAACATCAAAACAAACTCCGAAGGAGAAAACTAGAGAGGCCCACAATTACTACGTACGCAGATACACCCACTTGTACGCGCACACGACGCATGTATCAGCACGCACACAGCGCGCTACAGCTAAGCCCTGTCAAAGGAGGGAACGAGAAACAAACAAGGTCTGTTTTCCTATTTCCCCCTATCAAGTTTCTGCGGGCTCTTTGTGCCATACTGGTTAAGGGGCAGGGAGGGAAGGGGCTGAGAAGAGAAGAAGCATCAAAGCTAAATCAAAATGATAATGATGCCATCCACTCTGGAGTTAAGTGTATCATGCCCCCACCCTCTCCTCGTCCTGCCCTCTGTCTTTTTTAACACCATTAGCAAAGTGCAGGCTAATAGAGTTAGTGAACTAGCACAGTCCAGTGGTGAGGGATTGGGTGACGCTAACAGCCCAGAAGCTCCACTCTCCTCCCTGGACTCCCTACTCAACTTGCAAAGTTGCCTCTCCGGGTTCAATGTTGCCGTGCTATCACATCATTAGTCAAAACTTTTATAACCCCTACTCGTACGGGCAGCGGGTCCATTTGCTCAGGCACTACATTCACGATTGCTTCACAAGCCTCAGTTCCGACAAAGTAACGACGTCACAAGTTGGTTTCCTCATACAATGCATTCGGAAAATATTCAGACCACTTGACTTTTTCCACATTTTGTTATTACGTTACAGACTTATTCTAAAATTGATTAAATTGTCTTTTTTCTACACACAATACCCCATAATGACAAAGCAAAAACAGGTTTTTAGACATTTTTGCAAATTTGTTCAAAAATTTAAAACTGAAATATTACATTTACATAAGTATTCAGACCCTTTACTCAGTACTTTGTTGAAGCACCTTTGGCAGCGATTACAGCCTTGAGTCTTCTTGGGTATGACACTACAAGCTTGGCATACTCGTATTTGAGGAGTTTCTCCCATTCTTCTCTGCAGATCCTCTCAAGCTCTGTCAGGTTGGATGGGGAGCGTCGCTGCACAGCTATTTTAAGGTTTCTCCAGAGATGTTAGTCCGGGCTCTGGCTGGGCCACTCAAGGACATTAAGAGACTTGTGCCGAACCCACTCCTGTGTTATCTTGGCTGTGTGTTTAGGGTCGTTGTCCTATTGGAAGGTGAACCTTCGCCCCAGTCTGAGGTCTCGCGCGCTCTGGAGCAGGTTTTCATCAAGGATCTCTCTGTACTTTGCTCTGTTCATTTTCCCTCGATCTTGATGAGTCTCCCAGTCCCTGCCGCTGAAAAACATCCCCACAGCATGATGCTGCCACCACCATGCTTCACCGTAGGGATGGTGCCAGGTGTCCTCCAGACATGACACTTGGCATTCAGTTTAATCTTGGTTTCATCAGACCAGAGAATCTTGTTTCTCATGTTCAGAGTCCTTCAGGTGCCTTTTGGCAAATGCCAAGCGGGCTGTCGTGTGCCTTTTATTGAGTAGTGGCTTCCGTCAGGCCACTCTACCATAAAGGCCTGATTGGTGGAGTGCTGCAGAAATGGTTGTCCTTCTGGAAAGTTCGCCCATCTCCACAGAGGAACTCTGGAGCTCTGTCAGAGTGACCATCGGGTCACCTCCCTGACCAAGGTCTTTCCGTCCCGATTGCTCAGTTTGGCCGGGCGGCCAGCTCTGGTTCCAAACTTCTTCCATTTAAGAATGATGGTGGCCACTGTGTTCTTGAGGACCTTCAGTGCTGCAGAATACTTTCCGAATGCACTGTAGCAACTGACAATATTGACAAATTTCGTTCTATTTTATATGGGGAAATCTTTACATTTCAAAACACGCTTATCACTAACCTTTCTATGCACCGATACTTGAGGTCTTTTACATTGACTATTTTACATGCATTCTTGAATAAAGGCCATCTTAGTTTATATTTGAATCATTTCTCTCAAACATACACACCAGGGAGACATTGAATGCCAAAATCTGAGAGGAACAAGTTGAAAACAGACCCTATATCTATGCAGTCCTGAAGACGATACATCATCACAACAAACACCTAGTTCGACCGACATATACCTCTAGCAGGCATATATATCACACATAAACACATGAAAACACCTGAAAGGAAGGAAGAAGGTATTTGTCGACTTCCCCGTGAGGGAGTCTCATCATACATAAAGATAGATGTTGTCTGAAACAGAGAGCAAACTGGTAGCGACAGAGATCAAACAGGTAGCCAAGCAGGCTCTGAGCGCCTCGCTCGCTTTACAATGATTTACGGTTCAATCTCCAGTCGACTAGAGATATTTCCTCTAAGTGGGAATGTGTCTGTTTCATTTGTCAATTTGCCACGAGGATCCATACATGAGCAGAGATTTTTCACCCCCACTCTCCACCTAAAATCATTGCATTTTGATGAATTGCCATTGTTATCTAGTGGAGCGCCATCAATACTTGATTGGTGTTAAATATGTGAATGCTTAGGCGTTTTGCTCTGTTAGTATTGGGTATAATGCTACTGATATGGACATTCAGTGCATGAGAGACAAAGAATGCTATCATTTGAGATACTCTACACATTACTTGCA
Source organism: Brachymystax lenok tsinlingensis (assembly GCA_030435695.1). NCBI lineage: Eukaryota > Metazoa > Chordata > Actinopteri > Salmoniformes > Salmonidae > Brachymystax > Brachymystax lenok. Next base: position 10,037,369 of record CM059790.1, read on the forward strand.
ACCAAGTATTGCAACCAAATTAGTATTGACAGTAATCCAGGAATTTCAAGCATCTTATCTCTTACTTAGATCTAATCTCCCAGGCACCATAATCACAGCCAGGTGTGTGGGTTTCCATGTGGGTATGGTGGTACCCATGGGTGGGGTATACGGGCAAAGCTCAGTTACCTGACATCCAGATTTCATTGGTACACACCACGTTGCGACGTGCCAGCTGGTCCGGTCGCCAAAGTTCACACAGCGGATAAGACTTCCTATCATCTGGCCTTGTACTGCTCTCCGCCCCTAACCTGACACCTATCCCCATTCGCCCATGCTGCATTACCCATGAGGCCCTGTTCTCCTCTGCTCCACCTCTCCCAGCCCTGTCCTGCCATCCTATCATGTTATGCCATCACGGTCGCCCCCCCCCCAGCGATGATTCGCACCCCAGACGGCGGGGGCTCTCGGTGTTTCACGGACTGGCCCGAAACCGGAGCCTTGTCGTGACAAGGCCAGGGACAATGGAGCCAGTGTTGTTACCACACGGCTTCCAGGCAAGGCTCCCAGATGTGAGATAAAAGATACAAGCAGGGAGACAAAGTTATCTGTGCCTGTATCGGCAGGTGGGGGCCAGGAAACTGGATCCTATTGTGGCTGTCGGAGCGGTGGGTCTCAGTGGGTCTCCAAGTTGCCCACAGGGGCAGCAGACAGTGCCTGCCGGGGCGGCCCGGCCTCCTGGGCTGACAGTTAGGGCTACCGGGTAACTCAAGCTGCTCTCTCCCACTGCCTTCTTTCCCAGGTTCTCACACACAAAGACGCACAAACACACACATGCAGGTAAACACAAACTCACACGCGGACACACAAGAGGGCACTCACGTACACACAGACACAAACTCTCACTCACACATGCACACATACACAAACCCCTTGTCAGGTATCTCGCTGGAACTATCCCCGCTCAGTGACAGGATGACAGAGCTCTCAAAGAAAACGCATTGACTATTATGTTTGGTTTTCAAAGGACTCTGGTTTCCGTTGCTGGACGTGAGAGTGTGCCTTTCTTTCAGGCCTATTCAGATTTCCCATGTTGAGCTGTCTCAGCGATTGGCCAGGGCAAGAGGTGGTGCATTTTTTATTGAGACAGGACCCTCCACACAATGTTTTTGTTTGTGCTCTCAACGCCGGGTTAGGCAGCCTGTTAATCTGAGAGGTGTGCTAGTATCAAAGAGGAACTTGCTTGCCTGACAGACGAAAGGGGGGAGGAGGGACAAGCAACATTGGCAGAGGAGAAAAGAAACAGCACACAGAAAGAGGAAAGTAGTGGAAAACATTAGGGGAGCAGAAACGATAGCCAGCTTTTTAAACCACACTCAATGCAGGAGTCTCTCAGAACTAGTTCAAACTATTATGGAAACAATTTCACATGCAGTCCTTCAGTTGTGAGGCAGAATAATCAGCACCACCCCAGAAAAAGTGAACGCATCGTTCACGGCGAGTGGCACCTGTTTGTTTGATCACCGTTGGCTCAAAGCCGTCAATTAGCCGCTATGAGTATTTTGACCTATCGAAAAAAAAAGATGAAAGCGGAGCAATGTTCAATGGGGTAGATGGGAACTGATAACCTCCTAGGGAGTTGATTGGTCCAAACAGTCCAAACCCTGGGTGCCAGACGAGAAGTCCTGTCAAGCCCCTGTACGGGCGGAAGGTAAAACTTGTTTTGCTTTTCCAACATGGCGTCGAGAGGCCAGGGAGAATCAAAGGTGAGGCGGGACCAAAGAGTACCTCCTGCTTTAGACAGGCGAAGAGAGGGAAAGGGGTGAGGCAGCTCTGAAAGAGCAGGGGAAGAGGAAACAAGGGGACGGAGGGAGGGGGAAGGAGAGAGCGAGAGAACGAGAGAAAGGGGCTTCCTCTCCTCTTTTGTAATAATAAATAGTCGGTTGGCAAATGCTTTTATCCAAAGAAACGTACGGTTAACACAAACATTCGCTTCTTTTAAACTTAACAAGTTCCATGAGCCCCTCAAATACTATGGAAGTGGCCTGAAATACACTAGGTTACCAAAACCTGAGAGGAACAAGTTGAAAAAAAGACTACGGATCCGTCCAGTCCTGACAGCAAGTACGACCGACATATACTACAGCAGGCCTATACACAGTATCACACAGAAACACATCAAAACACTTGAAAGGAAGGAAGAAGGCATTTATTTGTTGACTTCCTCCTGAGGGAGACTCATCATACATAAAGATGGATGTTGTCTGAGTCGCTCTGAGCCTCAGAATGTTGTGTTCGAGGCTCTTGGACACATCTTTACTGGGTTTTACTCACGTAATAGCGACAGAGAGCGAACAGGTAGCCAAGCAGGCTCTGAGCGCCGCACACGCTTTACAATGATTTACGGTTCCATCTCCAGTCGACTCCTCCAAGGTATTGACTAAATATACACTGAACAAAAATATAAACGCAACATGCAACACTTTCAACAATTTGACTGAGTTACAGTTCATATAAGGAAATCAGTCAATTGAAATAAATTCATTAGGCCCTAATCTATAGACTGGGGAGAGTCGTAGCCATGGGGAGCCTAGCCAAGCTAATCAGAATTAGTTTTTCCCCACAAAAAGGCTTTATTACAGACAGAAATACTTCACAGTTTCATCAGCTGTCCGTTTGGCTGATGGCAGACGATCCCACAGTTGAAGAAGCCGGATGTGGAGGTCCTGGGCTGGCGTGGTTACACGTGGTCTGCGGTTGAGGCTGGTTGGAAGTACTGCCAAATTCTCTAAAATGACGTTGGAGGTGGCTTATAGTAGAGAAATTAACATTAAATTACCTGGAAACAGCTCTGATGGAGTTTCCTGCAGTCAGCATGCCAATTGCACACTCCCTTAAAACTTGAGACATCTGTGGCATTGTGTTGTGTGAAAAAAGTGCACATTTTAGAGTGGCCTTCTATTGTCCTCAGCACAAGGCGCACCTGTGTAATGATCATGCTGTTTAATAAGCTTCTTGATATGACACACCTGTCAGGTGGATGGATTCTCTTGGCAAAGGAGAAATGCTCACAAATAGATATGTAAACACATTTTTGCACAAAATATTGAGATACCTTTTTTTACGTTCAGTGTGTTTCGATCGCATTTTCAACCCTACCAATAGTTTTGTTACAACAACTGTTGTGTTAAATAGCAAATGTGCCTACTCTGGTCTTGGCACATGCGGGTAGGCTAGTCTACATGATGAGATTATGGATAAGAGCGAGAATATTTGTATTTGTCAAACAACAGTCAAGCATCGATCATCGCGTCACCTGAATAAGACCCTTAATATTTATTGGAAAGGAGCATCAAGATCACCGTGCACTTTCACCACCCAGTGAAGTTCATCATAACTTATTTCACCATTTATCGTATAATTAATTTTACCGACACAAAAAGATCCCACTGTGACAAACAAACAAATTATTTGTTGCCATTTATAAAATCGTAGCGAAATGTCCTGTTTCCATTACAGCTGGTGTGATTTTGTTTAATATAGTATGACTTTGCTCGCATAAAAACTGTGGTTGGAATTTTTTTGGAATTTAAATTTTATTTAACCAGGCAAGTCAGTTAAGAACAAATTCTTATTTACAATGACGGCCTACCCCGGCTAAACCCGGACGACGCTGGGCCAATTGTGCGCCGCCCTATGGGACTCCCAATCACAGCCGGATGTGATACAGCCTGGATTCGAACCAGGGACCGTAGTGACGCCTCTTGCACTGAGATGCAAGAGGCGTCACTACGCCACTCGGGAGCCCAAACAGGGTTACTGGAAACATGGTTACTGACCATATACTTTCAATGGATTCAATGGCAGTTCTTACCTTCGCCACAAGGGGCAATGTGCCAATTTCTAGGGTGCTTTTGGCACCAGCACTGCCTCACAGCACTATTAATGGCTTAAAAGTACATGTGCGCAACCGAAGCTCTTGCTAATAAATGAGCAATCATCAACTGTTAGCAGTCTCTTACTGGCGGTAAGAACGGACGATTGCCATCACTCAGTTATTGCATTCAACAAATCAAACATTAAAATACGGTTATGTAAGCTAAAGTAAAAATCCATACCAGTCTGTGCATCAATACAGGTATAGAGTAAAATACGGTTCACTGTCCAGTCCTTTCGTCTACACTCTCCCCGTCTCGTGCATGGCTTATGCACATGTGGTAGTGATGGGGGGAACAAATCTATACCGTTACATATCGGGATATTATTTTTGATGATATATCGTAGTGTTTTGAGAATATCACAATATTATTTTGTCTGGACCTGCACCAAAACTCCAGTATTTTTACTTCATAGCTTGTTCTCCATCTTCTTTTTAAATAGGGAGCCAATTTGTTTTCAGCACTTTTTTTCCCATGACTGATCAAAAAATGTTCATAGCTCTCTCTTGTCCCTCTGCAGCAGAGATGGTGAGCAATATGTTTGGAACATCGAATCGCAGTAAAATTACAGTATTGAATTACAATACATATACAGTAGAATCATGAGAATCGTGAGTATCGTGATAATACTGTATTGTGAGGTCCCTGGCAACTCCCAGCCCTAGTAATGAGCCATTTCACTTGGGTGCTAAAAGTGATGGAACCCAAGAGATGCCAGGAGAGTAAGTCTACCCCCCAACTACACAAACAAACACACACACACACACACAGCAGAAACTCAGTGTTCTAAACCACATGCCCGTTGAAATGTTATCTTCAACGGGCATCTTGGTCTCTTTGTCTCGGATTACCACTGTGACCCCTAGTGAACTCTTGGCAAACTTGTCTGGGAGGGGCACCCAAAGGAAGCAACAATGAACACTATGAAACCCAAGACATGGATTGGAAAAAGGGAACATATTACAGTAACACACTTTGGTAATGTACTGAATCAACATCTGTAAATGTCTATATGAACCTATGTCTATATGTATAAGAAGCATGGTTAGGGATTGGTTTATCATTTGTGCTGCTTGGCTTGGTGATTAACAGAGTCCCTTCGACAATATTGTTTTACACATGCCTATACTGCTTTATTGACTAATGCTACTGTACAGGTATGGGATGGAAGAGAACTGGCGTAGAGAAAGCGAGAGAAAGAGAGAGACGGGAGAGAGCGTGAGAAGTGGAGGGAACCTGGAATAAAGAGGTGGGTAGAGCACTTGCTACTTAGGCCGCCCCAGTGATTGAGATTAAACCCTGGTTAGGAGTGGGGGGGATAAGGGAGCTTGGAGAAGCTGGAGATGACGGGTCCTGGTGAGTGGATCAATGTCGGGTCACCACCCCCAAAACCCCTCACAGTCTGAGCCACTCACAGACAGCTGGGATTGGCCGATCGATTCCCGTCCAGACTGAGGGGCTGGAGGGATGGGGGCGTGTAAGTGTTTGTGTTCAGTGTTTTCTCTATATGCATTTAACAGCGGCCACAACGTTTTTACAAATAAAAATACTGCCATCGCTGCTGAAAAAAATCTAGGGGAAACACTGGTGTGTGTAAACGGGGGCATCATTTAGCCACTGTGTTAATCAAGGAGGAGGACAAGGGCACAGCGGAGCAGCAGTCTGAGGTCAGGGACGCTGGGGCACTCCATTTTCCTGCTGTGCTCTTATTAACCGTCGCTGAAAACCCCTGGAGCCCACGCCACCCCCACCGGCCTCCGGCCCCCAGCCGCCTCAGCTACAAATTAATGACAAGGGCTAAAACTCCTCACGCTGGCCCATAACAAGCCTCTCAATGAGGCCATTCATGCTCCGCTTGGGGACCGGCAACAGCTCTCTGCCTCTGACCTCCATTCCACAGCCAAGTACAGGGATCGGCCAAAGGGGAGAAGAGAGGAGGATCGTACGGTCACTCCGCAGCCCCATCCAGTCTCTATGATAATTACAGCTTGCTCCTCTCTCCAATACCACTCAGGTCCAAAGCACCCAAAGCATAAAGGGATGGTGTGTGTACTTGTGGGTGCACGTTTGTGCATGAGTGCACGATGTCTATCGCCAGACACCCGAGCACACCAATGTCATCGGCACTCATGACTACGCTTGCTTCTCAATACCAAGTGGTCATAAAGGTTATGACTGGCCTCGGTCAATATCGGCAGCTAGATGAAGTAGCCTCTAATTGTCCTGACAGCATCCAAGCACTCCATCTGTCAGCATTCTCATCGCTGGAGGACTGGAATTCTGAGCTCAGACATGCAAGCTGCTCGCAGTTGTCTCCAAAATGTCACATTTGGAGTGGCGTCAGAGATGCTTATTACAAAAAAAAGAGATGAGAGATTCATGGGCAAATAGAAACAAGGGGAAATGGCTTCTCTTGAGCGTCATAAAGCCTTAGGGATACTTACAAACATTTGTTTTCTATTAGGTTTACCTTGAATTATTCCCACAAAACTGCCAAACATTGAGCGTTTGAGGCTGAGGGATGTCGTCAATCACCAACCAATAGAATCACTGTTAACATATACACGTCAGTCGACTTACTTATGTTTTACGCTTCAAAAATCATATTTAGCAGACGCTCTTATCCAGAGCGACTTACAGTAGTGAGTGCAAACATTGTCCTCCATCCATTCTGCCTCTCCTCCTCTCTCATTGCCTGGGCCCTGCTGATTGGATCTAATGAAGTGTCTCTCCGTGCTGAATCCAGACAGCTGCTGCAACATGCTCGCTCTCTGTGTGTGGCGTTCGGCTAGTTTGCCTGCTGTGGACAGCTCAATCTATCACAGAGCAACAAGGCCACATGGTGCAGGTGGGAACTGCCTGGCTGGAAGGAGCAAGAGGAGCACGGGCCGAGGAAATGTACCGCGCGGTGAAAGGGCACAAGCGAGGAATTCTGAATTACATTTCCTAGATGAGGGTGCCAAACGTGAGTCACTATGATCAAACGGCAGCTACCATTTGGTGCCGCTTTTTCTCTCCTGTTTATTTAAATATTTTTATTAAATTTTTTGGGGGGCATGTTTTGCTTTCTCGTCTTTTGACTCCCCCCCCAAAAAAAAAATATTCTAAGGAGAGGAAGGGAAAGACGACGGCGAGTAGCAGTGCACTCAGATCCGAAGCTGCTCAGATAGGCTCCAAAGGCAGCAGGGTTTGGCAGGAGAGCTCAATGACACACAGGCAGGCATGGGTACCCACAGGAGACAGACGCTCTCATGGTGGTGCGTGTGCCAGGGCTAGCGCTCATTACCCAGGCTCCCTACCCGAGCTGCCTGTGCCACACAGCTCGTTAAAACACCGCCACTGCCACGCTGTCTTTCTTAACACTCTCTGGCAAATCACTGTCCAACTTGTTACTGGGGAAAAGCTCCAACTGCTTCGGCAGAACTTCATAGGATTTTTGCAGACTGTACTGTACCGTAACATACTGTCTAGCGTGGCTTCCTAGCATTGCAGAAGATCAATCGATTTAGCCAAAGATCAAATGAATCACAGCTTCCATCCAGAAGCATTGTACTTCCACATGCACCAAGCGTTCACCTTCGGACAACTAAGAGATACCAATTTCGGTCGAGGTCTCGAGACCAGCAGAGTAAAAAAACTCAAATATATATATACTCCTTTCTTGAAACATAAATGTCTTATCGCCTATTGAAACCTGGGCTTCCAACTTTATTCGTAAGATTACTGTCCTTTACTTCCGTTGATAAAATATCCTCAAACTTTGTCAGTATTTCCTTGACCCCCTGGTAGGGAAGAGTGGGGGAACCTGTTGGAAAGTTGTGCGCTCACTATTAGTAAAGTGGAGACCGGGGGAAATTGTAACAGTCTTTTATATCTAAAATAGACATGTTTGTGCAGTGGCAAACCTATTGGACCTAGGCCTTCAGTGGCAAACCTATTGGACCTAGGCCTTCAGTGGCAAACCTATTGGACCTAGGCCTTCAGTGGCAAACCTATTGGACCTAGGCCTTCAGTGGCAAACCTATTGGACCTAGGCCTTCAGTGTGTGACAGGCTCCTGATGAACAACAACCGTAATACCAGCGCACTCATGTAGGAGAGTTGGAGGCTATATGTGGTGTAGTGGAGGCTATACACAGGCTATATACCCAGTTTTTTTTCCAGTGGGATTTGCATATACTCACTTCTTAATCCCCACTGATCCACATCAAAGTAGTGTAGTGGAGGTATAGGACTTATCAATGATGTAGTAAAAGTAAGTAGCCTACACAATCGCAGGGCACGTGGAAAACATATTCACGCAGCAAGAGCGCACAGGTCTCAACTGGTTGTTGCACGGAGCAGCACACAAAACGACATCGGTAGCCGGTAGGGTAGGTAGGAAAAACATTTCAACATATGAAAACTACCAGTAAAGGGTAACTAAGGCAACAATGGGTATGTATGCAAACCAGGTATTGAAAAAGTTTGGTCCGAAGTCTAGTTTAGTAAGCTATTTGCAATGTGCAATTCAGTCATCATGCACTGTTTGCATGAACGTTTCTAAAGGCTTTTCCAAAAAATCTTCACAATTAAATGAAAGGTCTAGCTGACAGAATGATAACTCTTTATATATCTGATAGCATGCTGATTAGAAATAAATGTGGATGGCTTTTGTTTTGCTAATTTGAATTAAAGGGACACAACACATTCCCAAAATATATTTGTTAAGATTTTTCCCAGACCTCAAAAATGGTCTCCTGGTGTGGTTTAAGCAAAAATTAATACATGTGATTTTGAGAGTGAAAATCGTAAGAAAATCTATAGGAATTACCTGTAACCCACTTCTCCAGGCACCACTACACCACTGCATAGGGCCGATGGAAAGACAGCAGTCACACAGCATGATGTTAAAGGATAAACAGCCCATTCACTCTGACATAAAAGGCCAGTAGGTCCCAATCATAAGAATACAAAAACACAATCATTAGGCTAAGCATTTCCCAATCGAAACATGTTGAACTCATATTATGATGGCGATTTGACAAAATTACAATCATGGTCTTGAATTGGACTCGCATTTTTCTGTTCTCGGTTTTGACTCGGTCTCAGACCCCTTGTCCCCCTCCCGGTCTCGGTCTTGACTCGGTCTAGGACCCCTTATCCCCCTCCCGGTCTCGGTCTTGACACGGTCTCGCCCCCCCACCTCCGGTCTTGGTCTTGATTTGGTCTCACTTTAGGTGGTCTCGAACACAACACTGCCCCATATTCCTTAGGTGGGGGAATCGTTCGGATGGCCAAGTCCCAAATCAACCCCTAAAGCCTTGTGGATGTCTGAGAGGACCAGATGGTTTAAAATATAATACAACACTGTAAGGGTACAGTACCATCTTTCCAGTCCGATCTCCATAACTGCATTCAGGGTTAATTCTAGAATAGGATTAAATCTATATCATCCACACTCTACAGACATAACACTTCAAGGAAGATTCCTAGAAATCCGCCTTCTAGCCCTGGACTCCCGGTAGCCCATTAGGCCAACTGGCAGGTTAATTGGCCATGGCGTGGAGCGCTGTCTTCACACACCGGCCTGAATGCCTTCTGGCCACAGCACCCTTCCAAGAACATATCTCTCAATCTGCCCCCGGAGATGGACCGTTTTAGAGCAGACACAAATAACAGTGCATAAGGGGGAAAGACGAAAGAAGAGAACAAATTGTGCAAATGAGGAAGAAATGTACAGTACAGTCTATTCCTTATGCTGCACATCTGAAAAGTATTACGCTAAAAAAGACAGTGTGCACATCGTATAAGTGCACACACTGTTCAGTACCCTGCACTTCACTGGTCCAAACTGAAAAACATTCTCTCTCAATGTTTTGGGTATCCCCAGTGCAGATACTCACAACAATCCCAAGCCATTACATTTATCAGGGTTTGACTGGATACTACATATTAAACTACCCTACATATTACACCACACTACACTATATATTACACTACCCTACAGATTACACTACCCTACATAATAGACTACATATTACACTAGCCTACATATTACACTAGCCTACACATTACACGACATATTACACTAGCCTACACATTACACGACATATTACACTAGGCTACAGGTTACACTACATATTACACTAGGCTACATGTAACACTAGACGACATATTACACTACATATTACACTAGACTACATATTGCACTAAATATTACACAATAGTACATATTACACTAGAGTACATATTACACTACATATTACACTAGACTACATATTACACTACATATTACACTAGACTACATATTGCACTAAATATTACACAATAGTACATATTACACTAGAGTACATATTACACTACATATTACACTAGACTACATATTACACTACATATTACACTAGACTACATATTACACTAGGCTATACATTACACTACATATTACACTAGACGTTATATTACACTACATATTACACTAGACAACATATTCCACTACATATTACACTAGAGTACATATTACACTAGGCTAAATATTACACTACATATTACACTAGAGTACATAATACGCCAGGCTACATATTACACTAGACTACATATTACACTACATATTAAACTAGGCTACATATTACACTAGAGTACATATTACACTACAAATTACACTAGACTACATATTACACTACATATTACACTAGACTACATATTACACTAGAGTACATATTACACTAGGCTACATATTACACTACATATTACACTAGGCTACATTTTACACTTCATATTACACTAGACTACATATTACACTACATATTACACTAGGCTACATATTACACTACATATTACACTAAGCTACATATTAAACTAGGCTACATATTACACTACATTTACACTACATATTACACTAGGCTACATATTACACTACATATTACACTAGGCTACATATTATACTTCATATTACACTAGACTACATATTACACTACATATTACACTAGGCTACATATTACACTACATATTACACTAAGCTACATATTAAACTAGGCTACATATTACACTACATTTACACTACATATTACACTAGGCTACATATTACACTACATATTACACTAGGATACATATTATACTAGACTACATATTACACTAGGCTACATATTACACTAGGCTACATATTACACTAGGCTACACATTACACTACATATTACACTAAGCTACATATTTAACTAGGCTGCATATTACATTACACATTACACTAGGCTACATATTATACTAGGCTATATATTACACTAGGCTACATATTACACTACATAATACACTACTCTACATATTACACTACATATTACAATAGACTACATATTACACATTACACTAGGCTACATATTAAAGTACATATTACACTACATATTACACTAGGCTACATAATACACTAGCCTACATATTACACTAGCCTACATATTACACTACATATTACACTAGGCTACAGGTTACACTACATATTACACTAGACTACATATTACAGTACATAATACACTAGTCTACATATTACACTACATATTACAATTGACTACATATTACACTACAATTACACTACATATTACACTAGGCTACATATTACACTTCATATTACACTAGACTACATATTACACTACATAATACACAAGACTACATATTACACTACATATTACACTAGGCTACATATTACACTACATATTACACTAGCCTACATATTACACTAGGCTACATATTACACTAGGCTACACATTACACTACATATTACACTAGGCTACATTTACACTACATATTAAACTAGGCTTCATATTACACTACAAATTACACTAGACTACATATTACACTAGACTACATATTACACTAGAGTACATATTACACCAGGCTACATATTACACTACATATTACACTACATATTACACTAGGCTACATATTACACTTCATATTACACTAGACTACATAATACACTACATAATACACAAGACTACATATTACACTACATGTTACCCTAGGCTACATATTACACTTCATATTACACTACATATTACACTAGGCTACATATTACACTACATTTACACTACATATTACACTAGCCTCCATATTACACTAGGCTACATATTATTCTAGACTACATATTACACTAGGCTACATATTACACTAGGCTACACATTACACTACATATTATACTACATATTAAACTAAGCTACATATTTAACTAGGCTGCATATTACATTACACATTACACTAGGCTACATATTACACTATCCTACATATTACACTACATATTACACTAGCCTACATATTACCTTACATATTACACTAGGCTACATATTACACAAGGCTACATATTACACAAGGCTACATATTACACAAGGCTACATATTACACTAGGCTACATATTACATTAGGCGCCGCAAAATGTGAGGAAACAAGGAAGCTCTATGGCACCGCCAAATGATAAAACACCGGCTCCTGTGGTGCTGTAAACCAGTCAGCGCCGCAAGAACTGGTGGAGTATTGAGAGGCGCCCAATCAGAGAGCTGTTTCTGGCTGCTTAGGCAACGCTTCCCTCCTGCTCACACACACCACACACACGCTCTCTATCCCTCTCTTTCACACACACGACCATAGAGCGTCGAGCAACACCCCACCATACACAGGAAGCCATGCTCATTTCTAAAACAAGGGTGCTTTTTTCTCTCTCCCCTCTACGGCTGAACCCTAACCCTCAAATAGATCTGGAAATAGGCATATCGTCTAGGGAAATAGGGCAGAGCTGCTAACCTAATTTTATCCTCCCCTTCCCAAGAAATAGGCAAAAAAAATATGAAAAGATCAAACATGGCCTCCGTGTAGTCAGGGATTCTAGACACGTCTTCTCTCCACCTTTTTATTCCCTCCATCATCTGTCAGATGGAATCAGTTCAGACCTGGGCTAGACACACCTGCTCCCTGGACTACCGGCGGCGCTTGTCCTCCGGGTTGCACTGCACACTTAGCGACACACATTGGAATGCTGGGCTCACAGAAGTGTGCACACACACACACGCTTACACGGACACACACGCTTACACGGACACACACACACAGACACACACACACAGACACACATACACAGACACACCTGCCCTTGCATGGGCCTTTAACCCCATCATCCTCTTTATTGCTGAGTGCTGATAGAAGCTATGAAGGAATTGTGGGTAAAAGTCATGCAGTGGATAAGACTGGTTTAAAGTAGAGCATTTGGGGGCTGAGGTGCGTGTATGTGTGTGTGTGTGAGAGGGCACCATGTGGTATTTAACCCACTTTTGGTAAGTCATAGAGGTTGCTAAGTCAAAGACATTTCGTATGAAATATTTTGAATTATTAGGAGAATAATTTGAAGAATCAAACAGGCATCAGAGAAATAACATAGTGGGTAGCCTGATTCCAGATATATTAATCTGAATATCCACAATAATCGTATTATTGTGTGCATGTAAACGTACCCATTGTCATAGTTATATTTGCTGTATAACACAAAGTGAATAGCTTTATACATAAAGAAAATGACTATACATACATTTATAATGCATTTATAATGCAATATACACTGATGGTTTGTTGAAAACTGGGTCATAGACAGGTGGAGCATTACCAAAATGTCTTCTCATGATTCTTTTCAGAAGATGAGATGAAATGAATTCATGAATGGCCCTCTTAAGAATGATGATGCAGAACTGTGTAAGAGAGAGCAAAGAGAGGGATGGGAGGGGTTTGTGTGTTTGTATGTGTGTCTGTGTGTTTATGTGTATGTGTGTGTGTGTGTGCCTGTATGTATGTGCTTGCTTGCTTGCATATGCGCGCTGTATGTGTGTGTATATGTATTCGGTGTGCATATGCGGTGTATGTGTGTGTGTGTGTAAGTGTGTGTGTGCCGTCTGGCAGCAAAGGTAGATCCAGTCTGCTTCTAATGAGGCATGGATCAAAGGACCACAGGAGGGAGATTAGAGATGAGTATTGTATTGATTTTTAATTGACTGGAGTGGAGTTGGAGAGCGAGGGGAGGGTGGCCCGGGCCAGATTATGAAATGAGCTGGAGCTGTCACTCACTAGAGAGACAGAGAGAAAGAGAGTATGTGTTTAAGGTAGAGAGAGAGAGGGAGAGATAGAGAGAGAGGGAGAGGTGGGGGGACTATGGGCCGAGAATGATAGGTAGAGTATGTATGAGGCAAAGTACGCAGGGGTGGAGTATCATCCACAGGGGTGGGTTATCCATCCACAGATACAGTAAAGGGATTTTGAGAGAGAAAAATAGGGCTTTGAGAAAAGCTCTGCAGCACAGGACAGGACAGCTGGTCTGAGAGAAGCTACACTACAACCTTCACCCTCTTTACTTTAGTGGAAGAAGAAGGTTCCAGGTCAGGCATGACTGTGGCCTCTGACCCCTGGACTGGGCTGTGTGTAAAAGGACAACCAGCTGTGTGCGTCCCATACAGAGTGGGTTGACTAACGAGGAGACAGAGGGGATACACCCACACAGACAGACACCCTGCCACATGTGCTCGCTCATAATGCCATTCCTCTCTACGCTTCCCAGAATCCCATGCCATCCCATATAGGTTACATCCTCTCCTTTCATCTCTGTTCCCCTCCCTCCTCTCTCTCTCTCTCTCTCTACCTTAAACACACACACACACTCCAACAGCATGACACGTTCTCCGCCACCTCTGTCATCACCATCCCATCTTTCTATTCCACCCCCATGTTCTCTACTGTTGTCTCTCCCTGCTTCTCCCTGCACCTGTCTCTTTCCCTGTCTCGCTAACTCTCTCTCTTTCTCTCCCCCTCCCTCCCTCCCTTCCTCTCTCTCTCCCCCTTCCTCCCTCTCTCTCCTTCTCCCTCTTTTTATCAGTCTCCTGCGGGAGAAGCGCAGGAGCCTTTGATCTGGTCTGGGTTTTTTTCCCCTGAGGTTGAGGAATCCTGAAATGGGACGTGCTCTCCAATTAGTTTGGGTTAAATATTTCAGAAGCTACGGCAGCCAGCCTCTCGTTTTTTCTCTCTCTCCTCGCCTTCGTTTTCCTCTTTCCCCTTATAGACCGGCTTCCATGCTTCCATCAGTTTCCCTAGTTGACACTACAGAGGACGGCATCAACCTAGACTCAACCTTGTAATGCGTATACTTGACTGGAACGAAACGGCAGCTACGTTTGCACTACAAGCCCCCAGTGGAAAATGTCTTTGAAATGATGACGGCAAGAGAGAGCGGGAAATACCAACAGGTTGGATGTTGAATCTTCAAGGGAGAAAGAGAGCAGAAAAATATGCATATAATGATCAAACATGTGGTGAAAGAAAACGTCTTGTTATGAGGAATGAATATGTAAATATCAATTGTGCTCCTCATTATCCTGCTATTGTTGAATACGGTACGTTGTTTTAGTAGTGATAGTACAGAAGTCATAGTAGGACTGGTAGCAGCAACCGCCACAGGACCATTGATGATATTAGTTCCATGGTAATACAATTGTCATAGTCTGATGGGTGCGACGTGCAAATATCACATACGGAAATTTGTCCTTACCTGCTTCCAAATGACAGCTCCTCAATGCTTTCACTATGTAAGCTCGAATACTAAAACATTATCCTGCTCGGATATCTGGTAGAGATTTCCCCTTTGGGGCATGTGTTTGGAAAAGTGAAGTTTCTCTTTCAATCGGTTCCATGAAAGGACAGGAATGTGTAGTGTCGCTTGTAGGCCCTTGCTGGGAATTCGACAAGAGGAGGGGGAATTCTAGGGCTTGGCTGTAACGACTTCAACTGCTACACTCTGTATTCTGTCTAACACACATTTATATCACCCCACCACCATCCCAGCCCCTGCCTCATTTGTTAAAAGTCAGGCAACAATTCCAGGGTTCAGGCATTGTACCCAATAGGTCTATTGTTTATGTGTTTCACCATGATGGGTAAAGGGGTATGGAGGGTTCAGGTCCCAAAGACATCTCCACCACGCTCCTCCGCCCCGGCTTCCACTCCATCAATTAACATCAATCACTGGTGGGCTCAATGGCCCCCTTGTGCTGCGGGGTCTCCTCTTCACTGCCTCTATTGACTTCAGTGTTTGGGAGAGAGCTGTCAATCAAAAAGTCCAGTTGGAGTCTTGTTGGACCAGCACTCTCTCCCTCTCTAGCATCGCAAGCTCCTCCCCTTTTAAGATGTAAGCCCTGTTCAACTGTTTCGAAAATGCATCCTGGCTTCCCTCCTGGCCCCAGTTGATCACTGATCTATCTGAGGGAAGTGTGCAGAGAGCAGTGCGGTGGTATGGGAACTCAGCCCTAGGGATCAGCATCAAATCCCCCATAAATCATATGATATCAAACCCACTGATCAGATCACTGGCAAAGGAAGCACAAATGCAAACATGCTCACGCGAGAAAAGACAATGTGTACGAGGAGGAGGGGATAAAAGCCAGTGATTTTTCGTTCTCACTCAGCTATATGGCTCTTAACAGAATCTTGGGGAATTGCACGACAACTCAATTATTTAATTTACCCAAACTGTTGCTCGCTGATGAATTTTTTATACTTCCTTTTGAAGTGTGTTAGTAAGGTTTGCAAGCTCTGCGCTTTTTGAAAAATGTGGCATTTTTCCCCTTTGTCAGCACTCCCCCCCTTCGTTCATGTTAATGAGCACGTTTACATAATACAATATTAAACTGATTATGGCAGTAGGCCAAGTATGGAAATAGTCATGTAAACACCTTGCCCTGCTTACTTTAATCGACGTAAGGTCAAAATCGAAGTAAGCGTACCCCAACTAAAACACCTTTCGAATTATTAGGACATGTTAACGGCTTAGTCGCTGTTCCAGCGGTGGGTTTGATCTGAGCACGTGCCAGCGCCAGCCGAGCGAGCCTCCCTCTTGTGCGGCGAGTGAAGTGAGTTCGGAAAAACTGAACGTACGCATCTTACAACTTTATATGTCCGAACTCGATCAAATAGGCCTCGAAAAAATAACATGGTCACTGTGGGAGAACGTTTATTTTGATTGGCCATTTCCTGCATTAGCAAAGTCCCATCAGGTAGCCCGATTTCAGATACGTCCCTGTAAACAGGATTAAAAGGGAAATCGTTCTTCCTGCAAAACATGTAAACGAACTATCCACAATAATTGTATTATTGTGTGCGTGTAACAGTGCTTAATGGGGAATAAGCGAATTAACATAAAAGAAAGGGGAGACCGGTAGTGAATCAAAGGCCTGCAGGTGAGTGCTCTGTGGCTTCTCTGACAAGGCAGGTTAAAGGAAGTTGGGAGTGCCAGGTGGGCTTATTGTCAGTATGACTGAGGAGCTACACAAGTCCCTCAGGCACAAAGGGAGGCCCATGTTCTCCCATTTCTATTACACCAAGGGGCTGGGTATAGACAGGCTTAAAAGGGTGAACATTTGCAATACCTTTCTCTTCCTTTATACGATGGAAGAGAGAGAGCAACAGTGGAAGATAGAGAAAGTGAAAGAGGGGGAGCGAGAAAATCGAGATGGAGAGAAAGCAACAGAGAGAGAGGGTGAGTTTCGAGTTTCTATAAGCGAAGCAGTGCTGACCAATCACGGGCAGTTAAATCCATTCGTTTGCTGCACTTGGTTAATGGCTCTATTGATTGGTTTCAGTGGCTGCTCTAATGAGCCAGCAGCTCTGATGAGGCTGAAAGGTTGGTCTGAATGAAGAGGCTTTCCCGGACCCTCTTAGATCCTGGCCCCCCATCCCCAGTCCCCATCTCCCCCAAGGCTAATGACCACGTCACCCCCTTGGAGCAGCTGGAGCCTCAATTACCTGACTCAACTCGAAAAGTGATCACATCTCCAGACTCCAAAACCCACCTCCCCAGACTCCCCACTGAGCCATCAATAAGCCTAGGGTGTCTCAACCCGCTCCTGGCTCTGGGTCCCTCCAGAGGCCTGAGGGGCCCCGGACCCCCAGCTCCAAAGTTACGGCATGTCCCTAATTGTCTCACCATCGTGATGGACCTCGCAGATGAATCTGACCTGATGTTAGGGGTGACCAGAATCCCCATTGGACAATGAACAAAGAGAGGACTGTACCCTTTTCTCTAGATAGTGCCAGGTAGAGCCTTTCATGTAGAATCAGCTGTGTCAAAGCAGAGTAGACAGTTACCAGGCTACACTGAACATTAGAGACCTGAGACATCAAAGCTGAACAGCGTGGTTACATACAGTACTCTTCACCCCGTGTCATGTTGAACTCGTCATTGTCCCCACTAACAGTGTCCTGGGGAGAAACTATGGCACTCCTGACATGGTAAGTAATTGCAACAGACTGAATACAGTAAAAGTACTGAACTTGTTCATTTGCATAGCAATGTACAGTAGATATCTGCTGTAAAACAAAGCAAATTTTTCCAATGTACCTTCTGGAACTTACTCCAAAGGATCCAAGTCCAACACAATCTGTAACAATCTGGTACCAGGTACCAAATGGTGCCAAGAGGAGTTTACGCTCTTTGTGCTCCTAAACAGTGTTGGTAGACTGATCTTCACAGTTAAGGGACAGACAGAGCCATGCTAAAGTGGCCAGGCCTGGCACCAAAGACTCCTGGCACCAAAATGGAGGCGTCTTTTCACTCCAGTAGAAACATGAGGCAGGGCGACTAGCCAAAACCTCGGAGCAAGAGACACAAAATGAGAAATGGCCCCTTTAGGGGCGTAATCAAACAGGGGGGAGGTGGAGGGGGCGGAAGGGAACTGTGGCACTCCGGACAAATAAACAGCTCCAGCTCAGGATGCAGCAAATGCTCCCCCCGAATCTGAACTCCTCCCGGTTCTGTAATGCGTCCCAGGCTTTTGGTTTGTTTATCGCTGGCGTAAATTACGATGATTTAACTGAGTGCCACAAAACAAGACGCTTTTCTGGATGATTTCTCTGGGTACATGTGCCCGGCATCTGTTACAAAACACCCAAAAATGTAATGGCATTCGGAGATTGTCAAGCCAAGCCTTCGATACTGGGTAAAAGGTAGGGAGGGATGTATTTTCTGTTTGTTGAGATTGGCATAGTCTATTTGATTGTGGTGTTGAAAACGAAAGCCACGATGTTGAAGCGCCCGAAGTCGGTATGCTTTGTTTATTGGTTGTGTGGCACGTTGGCACAGAAACCTGTTGGCGGAAAGTTTTATGGATAGATTTTATATAATCATATAGCATCAATATGATTCCCCCATAGCTGATCATCTGTAGACAGCTCTGACCATAGTGCAATGTACTGTAACAGGCAGGTAAAGTGAGCTCGTCCGTGGTGGTCGGCAAATCCTCAACCTTCTGGCCCGTAGCCCTGAGTGGCATCGACTGTGCCACAAAATCATGCTGAAGTGGCATAGTATAAATCCACATTTATTATTTGTATTTTTTATGACATTACCTTTTTATGACGCCTCGATCCAACTTGTGGTTGCTACAATACCAATGACACAAACTTTCAAACCTACAGAAATGTAGCATGAAGAATTGCATTTTGAAGGGAAATGCATTTTGAAGGGAATTGATAGCTTCACTGTCCTTCTGACGTGAGCTTTATAGCCTATAGCAACACAAATATAGTAACACCGAGAGAGAAGATGAACAATGTAATGTACAGCCAGGAACAGACGGGATGGTTTGGGTCAAACCGCTCGGAGCTGCCTGGGAAGGCGAGATGTCGAAGCTCATTTGTTGCCGGCCCAAAGACATTGAGGGCTGACGGACACCGGAGAGTCTTGTTCCAGAGTCCGCGGGGGAAGGAGGAAGAGAGTGTGATGAGGATGAAGCCGCACTACAGCTCCCTTTCCCTCCGTTAGCTGTTAGTGCTGTCCAGGAAGCCCAGCGGGCTCTAATAATATCTCCCGTGGAATTAGCAGGGATCAATGCGCCCAGCGAACAGAGAGCTTTGCTGAGGCAAAAAGCTCTCCAGTGGCAGATGGTGGGCAGTTTATCACTTCAATTAACTCCCAGGCCGGCGCTGGCATGGCCGATTGGGACGTATCCAGTCCCTTCTCGACTGACTCAGAATTACAACATCCTCTTCAAATCACATTACTGCAACCTGACAGGGAATTTAGCCATCATTTTATTTTTCATGGCCATGTTCCCATCACGCTTCACGGGTGAAATGGAAGAATGTTTGCTCGTTCTACCCGGTAACAAGTACATCAGAGAGAAAGACTGAAATTGTCAATGTCTAAAATGCTAATTCAGTATTCACTTTGTTGGTGTTGGGGTTTGGCAAGATGCTGTTTGTCTAATAAGAGGGGAAATTTCCTATTTCATTGAGGTTTAATTCAAATTGATTGTATGAAGAGTTAAGCAGAGTGTTTACGGGAAGTATTGTGTCAGTATTCCTGTCTTCCATGCCTATCGGTTAGATCCGTCAGAGCAGCACTGGCAGGAGACATGGGCTGAGGGGAGATGACTGAGATTCCCTTCACCTCTCATTTCAGTAACGGGACACACACGACTGTGCTACTCGCCCTTCTCTCTTTCTCTCTGTCAATTTCTCTCTCCTTTCATTCTTCTGGAAGGCTGCCAAGGATTTCTATGGCAGATTTGCAATCCAAGACTGTCACGACAACCAAACTCATCCTGTTTCTCATTATATTGTGGGTGGAAGTGGGAGTATTCAAAGCCATTGTCCATTATCACGTTGTGCATGATCACTTTGTCCATTATCACTTTGTCCATTATCACTTTGTCCATTATCACTTTGTCCGCTATCACTTTGTCCGCTATCACTTTGTCCGCTATCACTTTGTCCGCTATCACTTTGTCCGCTATCACTTTGTGTGGGATTTCTAGGTTTCATTTAGCTGCTCTGCTATTTACACTACGAAGATCCCCACGACACTGAACCTCATGCCAGCATGTCCTCAGTCTCCGATACTCCTTTCGATCACATTTTCACATGAGAGCAAGACTCCATGTATTCAATCAATACAAGCACCTTGGGGGTTTAGAGTCTTAACTCTACATAAGAGACCCAAAGGCAATCTAACCTTGTTACGTGAGAGGGTTACATAATTATGTCAGACGCCAGTATCCCAGTGCTTGTTCAGAGGCTACATTTGAATGGGGTATGTACATTTTAATATCAGATTACTAGCAGCGAGAGTAACCATAACGTGAATAAAAACACTTGCTCGCCTGTGAGGTAAGGCGTAGCGCGTTGACAGTGCTTGCGTCAGACTCGTTCTCTAGAGGTGGGCTTACGGTCTTTTCCTTCCCTCCTTCACTCTCACTCCCCTACCTCACACTTTCCTCCTTGCTTGCTCTCTCTCTCCTACTCACTTCCCCCCCTCGCTCATCATCTCTCTCTTTCCATATCCAACTCTTTCCTTCTTGCTTACTCTCTCTCCCCCCTCCCACCTTTCTCTCTCACTCTGGTTCTTTTGAACGAGGCCTAGCAGTGGGTAATGTATTCCTGGGCTGGTTGCGGCTCCATCCACTCTCCTCCTCAGTGGCTAAGCGAGGATCAGACGGGGAGATCTATCAGCCGTCTCCTGGCAGCGCTGGCACGCCGTCTCTCGCGGGCCTCTGCCGTTCTGTGTTATGTAAAGTAACACTCACGCTGTCAAAGAATTACAAAAAACACCCCGCTCATCTCCATATCAAAGTGAACCCAGTCGCCGGGCCAGGCGGCGCTTGGGAAAAGTGGCACGTTAAGTGTTGTGTAGGTTAAACTTGACGATAAGAGAGAAATCGGATTGTTTCTTCCCCTTCCTTTATGTCTGATTTTTTTCTTTGGCCTTCCCTGAAACAAAAAAGGCTTTGTTTTGGTTGAAGTTGAAAAAAAATCATATTTTGGGGAGTTGGGATTCAATCATATATGAACTGGGGAGTTTCATAATGAGGTCTTTAACAAGAGCAAGGATGACCTTCAATAAGTGTTCTGTGACCTGTGCTTATTCCTGCTGTTCACTGCAATGTACAAGAGTAAAGCTAGAACAAATGCTTGCCGTAAGAGCCCGGCTTAGAGAAGATGTGTTGAAACCAGTCATCCCCAAGTAGGTTCAGTAAGTTGGCCCAGGATACATTCATACTATTTGACCTAGGAAACCAGTGAAAACCAGGCACAACTATGTTTGAAGTCTTCACAACACAAGCGGTGAGTTTGTGTTTCGCATTAGCTGGGCACCACAGGTTTACTGTGTCTGTCCACGGGATCGTATTTCCCTGTCCCTGTACTAAACATAAACAAGGCGGTCGCTCTGGGGGTACCTTCCTGGGGCCTTGAACCCCACTCCCTCTACCTGAAGAGCAACCATGCCTCAATCAGCAAGAACCTCACTAACACTGCCAGACCTCCAATACTGCCCAGGAGTGGCCCTGACCAAGCCAGAGAAATCAATGGCAGGGGTGAGCGAGGACAGAGGGGCATCAACACTCTGCTAAGCTCTATGTTCTGCTATGGAGCTGCAGCCAGCTGGGGTCCTGAGCGGTGCAGTGCATGCTGGTCCCATGTGGCGGCCGAGTGGGGGGACGGTGTGCGCTCATGTGCAGAGGAGTGCTAGGTGGAGAGGAGGAGGAAGGTTGTGCTGACTGAAGGTGACCTGGAGACAGATTACTGACAGGTCCTGGGCTAAGAGAGGGAGGGGCGGGGGAAGGGAGGTAGGGAGATGGTTGGTTGGCCGCCCCAGGAGGAGGGCACACAGCCAGGCTTCTGAGTGGCAGACAGGTCCCGCCAGTCGAGACGGATTGACGGGGCAGCGAGAACGAGAGCTCAGGGAGAGTCGACAGAGCATCAGTGGACGCCCGCGGTCGTGGGTAGCCAAGAGTGGCCCACCTATCCAGGGGGGCTGGGGGGGACGGGGTGTGTGACAGGCCTGAAGTGGCCCTCGCTATCAGAGCGAACAGGTGTAGTTGTCAGTGTCATGGGGGCTCAGAGAGAGAGAGCGAGAGAGAGAAGGGAGGGAAGGTATAGATGGAGAGCTGCCTGCTATCTGACAGCACTGCCACGCTCTCTGACAGAGGAGCCTAAGAGGCCTGAGTGACCGACCCAGGGTCCATGTCCCACTATAGGGGGGACTTGGTTTGATGGCCCAGGACGATTGAGGGGGATGAAAGAGGTGAGGGTAGCGAGATGGAGCGCTGTCACGACTGACTTTCAGAGCATGGCCGCACTTCCCATCATGCCCCTCACCAGCTGTCGGAGTCCATCTCTGTCCGTCATACCTGTTTACACTGTTGACACCTCATTATCCCAGCTAAAGGGAGGGAGCAATCGGACACTCGTTTCTCGGCTCCGACTGTTCCCTTTCTTTTTTCTTTACTTCTCTCTACCTCTGTTTGCCAAATGCATGGCTTCTTCTTTTTCTCTGGGAGTTGAATTATTGACTGAATCCCTGCACTTGATACATTCTTCTCTCTCTTCGGAGAGCGTCAGGGCTGAATGTAAAAATGTCCAATAAGAAACATTTCCTCCTCCCCGTGCTATGCTTGACTACGAGTCATCTATTATTAAAGTGCCCCTCCGTAAAAAAAAGTTGAAAGCAATGTATTTTTAGTTAATGCAACAGAGCAAATCGTAGTTTCTCTGCAGCCATCCATAAGACGTTTTTACTTTGATACATTTCATTTATAATCAAGATAGCCTGGGATATTATGCAGGAATATTATGCAGTCGCTGGATTTGGTGTGCTTGTATATTTGTGAAAAAACGTTTACTAACATAACACATAAAAGCATGTGTACCAGGCTGCATGTGTGTGTATGTGTGTGTGTACGTTTGCACGTGTGACTGTTAAGACAGGGCAAGTGACATATAGAAAACCACCATAACCGCCGTGGCGCAGTTGGTGAGTGGGCATCATCGGTTGAGATCAACATCAGCAGGGCAGAGACTGGAGTAGAGCGGGTGACAGGTAGCACCTTGCGGGAGCATTTGATTGACAGCACGGCAGACTCGATGTCTGCATCGATCACTGCGGAGGGGGAGATGGAAGTGGAGAGGCCTAGAGGGGTGGGGTAGCGGGATAGGGGGAGAGGGGTGACTGTCAATTGTAGGGGCTCGGGTAGTGCTTGTGTGTGTGTATGTGGGGTAGAATGTATCTGTTTGCGTGCACTTGT
Organism: Brachymystax lenok tsinlingensis; assembly: GCA_030435695.1. Taxonomy (NCBI): domain Eukaryota; kingdom Metazoa; phylum Chordata; class Actinopteri; order Salmoniformes; family Salmonidae; genus Brachymystax; species Brachymystax lenok. Next base: position 10,061,351 of record CM059790.1, read on the forward strand.
CTGTTTGTGTGTATGTTCTTATGTGTGCATGCCTGCGTGTGCGGTCGTGTGTACTGTATACCAGTGCGGGAGGCAAGAGGAGCGGGAGTGGAGGGCAAGCGGAGGGGGTCCAGCCCGGAGCCTGAGGCTTGTCTTTAGGATATCCTGTCTGTGTCGCGGCCAGCGTGTCCAGCCCAGCGCTCCTTCTCTCCAGGAACTCCACAGGCCCTGGTGACCAGCCATGAGTTTCAGTCAGAGTAGATTAGTGCCGTCTCCCCCTGTTAAACCTGCCTGCAGGCTACAGACCCGGCTACAAACAGCCTTGCTGCCACGCAGGCCAAGTGTCATGGCTCAAACATGGCATAGCCTCGCATAGCCACATCTGAAAATATGTTTTCATAGGGAAATGCAAATCTAAAACGGTAATGATCATACGCTTTCATCATCAATGCAGCAGCTCATGTCTTCGCCGGCAAGATAAACAAACAAATTTTGGATTAGACACACCAGCATTAAAAAACGCATCTCTTAAGTCTATTTAGGACAGAAATCTGCAAAAAGAAAACATTGTTCAACAATGTCCCCAATGAGGGCAATCAAAGTAATTTCTTGAACACCACTCAAGGACAACTATTTTGGAGGAGGGGGAGCAAGTGTCCCTACTCCTACCTCCTTTGTTTCTCAAATGGTTTGGCACTGTGGCACAAAGTTGAGCGGCCCCAAAACGAGGCCGAGAGCTTCATGTATCTCCAAATGTATGAGCGCGAGAGTCACTGATGGCTTCGTTGATAGGGTAGGATTTAGCTGCTTAGCTGCGGTCCAAGGCTCTTGGGTTCCATGGTAACATTGAGCAGAGGGAGGCGTGTACAGTGCCAGATATGAGACAAGCAGAGAAGGGTGGGGGAGTGGGCATGTAATTTTCAATTCAATATCCTAATAGCAACCACGCTGCTTTTTAATGCACAGTTCATTCAAGATTCCCCGAGGAATGTCAGAGGCGGCTCTGTTTTGACATGAAAAGGCGGGCTTCAAAAAATAAGTCTTTAATATTCCTGGAGCTGGTGCCATTCTTAAGCATATCTAAAGAGCCTCGGTGTTAAAAGCCAAATGCGACTTTGAAAACAAACACCAGTAAAGCAGCGGGGAGCAGTGTATTAACCAATAGAAGTCAGTGATGAAGAAAGACGTGGGGCCTTAGACTTCTTCTGCTGGAGACGGGCCAAGGCCAAGGGAGAAGGCAGGAAAGTGATAAAAAACTGAGCACAACAAACACACTGACTGAGCTCCGATTCTGGCAGCCGTGCCCGCAATATGTGATGAGCGAAATTAGGTTATATCCAATACTCTGCAATATTTCAATTTGCATCTAATTAAAGACAATTCCACCACTCCGGTCGGTGCCAGAAAATGTATTTGACAATTGGGTTTGAGGAGTTATGTAAAAATAAAAAAGCACCACGACAGATGTTCATGCAACATTAAGTTGTTCACAGGTGGAAAGGCAGAGAGGGTCAAGCGTGAAATGTCCTTTTTGTATTTTAGACGAAGAGGCCCCTTTATTTCTGTGTCACACACTGTGTTCCACTTTAATTCTTCCCCACTCCAGATCCAAAACCCTCGTCTGAGGTGACACAACTAGTCACCCGTGGCCAATTACCGTTACACATGGTACCTGTCTCTGTCCCCTAAAGTCCCCTTTAGACACCGCAGGAGAGACAAGCCGCAACCCAGGGGTGGGCCCTGCAAGCACAACACAGCCTCAGCCTGACTCACCTTGGCTCAGATCAGCTCAGTTCATCTCTCTTCCTCTCACTCTATTGGTCTTTACCTTTATTCTCCTTTCCCTTGGATAGCCACCCTTCTGCCCTTTCGTAAACCTACACCACAGAACGATTCATTCTGTAAGACGCCATACACACAGTCACACACACAGTCACGCACACACACGGCACCCAGCATCACACTCCCATGAGCTTCATGAAGAGAAACATGTTTCACAAATGCTGCAATCTCTTTGTCCCCAGCCACCAACAACCCCCTACCTCCACAGCTCTCCTCCTTACCCTCCCTCCATCTCTCCATCCCTCCTCCAGCCCAAATACATTGTGTGGATGGTGATCTAGCATCAGAGCAGGTTTCCAGAGTTAAAATAACAGAAATGTATCCATTAGAATAATTATTGTTGTCTCTAGTTCCTCCCGGGTTGGGTGCCCTCATGGGGGGAAGGGCCCTCTCTAAATGAAAGTAAATAAACCAAATCAATTCAATCTGCATAGCTTATGAGATGGCTATGAAAATACCACGCATCCCCATTAAAATCAATAGCGGGTGCAACATCACAGAGTAATTTCTCAGTGATCAGATGCAGCGCGAGGCACAACAAACTGGGTATAAATAGAGTGTGTTTGCCCTGCCGACTACGCCATTTATTCTGACGGGGGAAATGTGCTCTACATACTTGTGTTTCGTGCTTTTCGACACGCCTCTCTTGAACAGATCTAATCGTGTGTAAGACAGGCGTTTTCACATGCGGTTGTATTTGCTACATGAGTATCTAAGACCCGGCAGATCATGTATTTACGAAGTGAGCTGTATGAAACTCACTAGCTATTTGACCTATTTGCTGATGTCTTCTCAGAGGTTCTTATACTGTGCTTTTTCTATGTCCAATCGTTTCAAGTTTATTCATTTCTATGGCAAGAAAACTCATGTTATGACATTCATTGACATGTTTGATACTCTTCTACTTTACAGCTTGTAAAACAAAAATGGAAATGATGTCAAACAGCAATCCCCCCGTCTCATGAATCAAAAGTGGAAATGTTTTGTGAGGGAATGGTTTATCGAAAGAGTAAATCAACTTTTGAATTTAAGTGAAATCCAATTGTTTCACTTACTGTTTATCAGCGAGTGTTGACAAGAGTATCAACGGAAAATATTTTGCCGTCTCTAGACATTATTCTTCAATTAGACCCTTGGAACACTCGTACTGCATGTAAGCTGTGTTCTTGACACGCATTTCCGCACCCAACGCCAGAAGTTACAGAAAACGAATAATTCTGGGTGTTTATCTTTATTAAAAGCTGTATATCTGAAATGGGGACATTTGCACGACAGACTGCTACAGACTGTTACATAGTCTGTGTGTTGTTGTTGCCGTGCAACCTGGACCAAGCACACTTCCAGGCCCAGATTGCTAAAGCAATCTGCATATTTCACACATAAACAGGAAGCAAGTGTTTCGTGGGAATTGTAGGGGCGCTGCAGCTACACCCAGGAGAAGCCATACACAACAACAGGACCCGTTCTGTAAGGCTGAGAGGCAAACTGATATGAGTGGAAGAAGCTGAATATATCACATCCAGAGCTTTAAAATCTGCCTTAAAGTAATTCTACCATTTCTTTAAAGTGTATTTTTTTCCCAAAATGTTTATTTTAATTTCATTTCAGATATTGCCTATATTTCCCATTCATTCGGGATTGAGGCACGTAATTTGATCAAAAGACAAGATTTTGGCCAGATCTCGGCTTAAGAAATGGTCTACGGTTTTGGAGTGAACTCTCACTTTCAGATGCAGCATATAGAGCAGTCCATAGACTTGTGTCAAGAGTCAAACTGGATCAGGCATTTGTTCGGCTAAAACTACGCCCCCGAAAAGTAGAACAAGAAAGTTCCCGGTTCAAGGGCACTTAAGAGTCAGTGAATCTGAGGGCGGGTTTGACAATGGCACTCCTGCGGCCGTAATTGTCTAGTACAAATGAAGCGAAAACGTTTGCAGCCCACTCAGTGAATCATTATGGATTATTTCAAATAAGGAAAAAATAAATGGCTAAATTGTGTTTAAATTGCCCACTGTGGCCATGGCGCTCTCACCCTGATGACCAGTTTGGGCTGTTCTGCCTACCCCTCACATTAGTCCTCTGGGCTCTGAATGAGTCAGTGTATAGAGCATCTACACAGCAGTCACTAGGACAGGCTAGCAAATCACCTAAAGATAAATGGTAAAAAAATCAGGTGGACATGTCCAGAGGAATGCATGTGCACAGACACACACACACGTCTATAATGTACTGTACATAGACAAGCACACACACACGTCCATAATCTACTGTACATAGACAAGCACACACAAACGCGTGCACCTACACACGTCTATAATGTACTGTACATAGACAAGCACACACACGCACGCGCACGCACACGCACACAACTACTAAATAGACACACACACACGTCTACAATGTACATACAGAAATGCACACACAGATGCATACCATACACACACACACACATACTGTACAGACACAAACAAACACACACATACACACACACACAGTGCCTGGTAATATCAAGATGTAGGATGGGACATAATCCCACCAACTTCAATTACTAAGTTCTCTGAAGAGGGGGGAAACCATCACCAAATTCACTGACAGTACATTACATAGTATAAAGAAACAATACTCTGAGCCGCAGCTCCATACTACTTGTCAGACATAGAGAACTGATACTGTATACTCGTGTTGGGGTGGGATTGGCATGGGTGGCTTTTGACAATTTCTTTGGATTCCTGATGTCATACTCATTCTTAGAAAAAACGTCTGGTTTCAGGAATGCTTATCTCATCTGTTTCTAACTACAGAAATGATTTCAGAACAATCTGAGACGGTGGGTGTCATGGCCTGCTGAAATGACATGGAACAACCGTCTGTGTTTATGGGCGAGTTGAGGAGATGACAAGATAAAAGTGGAGGCAGAAACTTGAGATCCACATTCTCCCCCCCCCAATACAGTGCTCCTCTCCAGGGCTCCTCAATACAACATCAACATCAACCTCATTCAACACATCACACAACGGAAGGGATCGTCTTTCGTTCTCCCTCTCTCTCACACACACACACTCACATGCTGACAACATACAGTACACATGCTGGAGTGTACAGTGAAAACACACACAGACATCTATAATATCATGCAAATACAGACACAAAACACAGATAAGAACAAAATATGCATTAACACACACACACAAACATCAGCTCAAAGAAGAAACAGAGCATGATTTCTATACATATGAATGGACAAAGCCATCGATTACGTGACACCATTCATTCTTATGCGAGGAGTCAATACGGCATTCAAGTCAAATAAAGTTGGTTAAGATGGCGTCTCATGGAGACATGCGCAGTTTGAGCTACTCCAGGATGTGACATTGCATGCTAGTTCAGTGGTGCCCCCTCTCATTGAGTAACTCAAGGTGAAGGCTGACCGGGCACACTTTAGGTCCACGAAGAATTCAGGCTGTTCTGGAGGCAAAGGGGGTACTAGATAGGTGTACCAAATAAACTGTAATTCACTCTAAGGACTGGTGAGACGGTAACAGCAGGGAACATCAAATAAGGCTGATGTGTTTCCAATGAGTGCGTGTTGTTGGTTAATTAGTTTGGCTCTTTATATAAGACACTCCAACATGTTTCAGAGGGATCAAACCAGCCATCTGTTAATGCTGGAGAAGTGTAATTGTACTGATTCAAGTAACACTCTCCAGAGGCGAGGAATGTATGGCAAATGGAATGTATATTATATTATGTAGGTATGGGGATCGTTTGGAGACAGTCGGATTGAAGCTCTCATGGTAGCTCCACATGTGTTCAGATGTGTGTGTGTGCATATCTGGTGGGTACTGGTAAAGGTAATGAGGCTAGTTAATAAGCCTGTGGGTGGTATGGTGCTGCTGCCTGCCCACCCTTCTGTCACGGGCTCCCCCACATTTCCTCCCATTAATTCCAGACCAGTGAAGGCCTGTGGAGGCCTGGCAAGAAGGCCCTTTCCTTTCCATGAAACTACCTCTCTCTCCCTATAGAAGCCCAGGCTGGTGTCTAACACAGACACACACAGTCACACACTCGGACAGAGAGGGGGGAAAAAAAGCCCATCTGCCCGTGGAGGGCTCCTCACTCCCTGGGCTCTTGTCAACAGCGGCTTCTCGAGTGCCTGGTGACACACTGCTTGCTGCCATCTGCCCTGCCCGCCGTTGTCTAATGCAGGGGTATTCAACCAGGGGTCCACTGCAGAGGATGCGTGAAAATAGGAATATACATTTTTCTTCCTTCAATGTTTTTATGAATATCATTAGCAACAATAGAATAAACAAATGTTGAATTACATACCTACAGTAGAAAATAGGATAATATTTTAATCCTAATATTGTGAATTTTATTTATCAACTACTAATATTGAGCAAGTTATACTCATTGGAGCCAATTACACTCACTGGAGTATCTGAAAAAGCGCTCGGGAATAGGCTACCAGTGTGGCAAGTGCTGCTAGTAAGCTTTCTTGACTTGGACATACTTTTTGGCTAACTAGCCTAGTGGGTGCTAGCTCTGCACCATCGTCTAGGATTGATGTGCATTCCCGGTAATACACTCGTGTCCCCCGTGGACCGGCTCGTAAATAAAGCCTCGTCCAGGCTGCAAAGGCATCAATCCTAGACGATAGTGCAGATCTAGCACCCACTAGGCTAGGCTGCAAAGGCATCATTTTCCTCCTTAACTAGCTTTAATGGCGAGCCGCAAACATTTTTTAAATAATAAATCAGGACAAATATGTGTACTGTCTTAATATAATGGAATTTTCTATTATTTTTGGACAATTCAGGATGCTGCACACCCTAGCTAATGGCTAACCTTTGTTTAACCAGATAAACAGCTGCTCTTAGCGATGTGTTCGCAGTTACTATTCTAGCTAATACGCTACGTTAGAGTTTACATTTCCTCTTGAAGAAATATTTTTTTGCTAACGTATGATGGGGGTCCCTGGGTCGCCTGCTTGCCTGAGAGGTGGTTTCCCTGAACAAGAAAAGGTTGAAGACCCCTGGCCTACAAATGTGTTGGCGTGTTGCTAACTGTAGTGGAAAACACAGGCCCAGGTGTGTGTGTGTGATAGAGAGAGAGAGAGAGAGAGAGAGAGAGAGAGAGAGAGAGAGAGAGAGAGAGAGGACAAGGCGTAGAAAAATAGAGTGACAGAGGATCACGAGAGGCTGAGAATGGGTAAGAAAGAGAGTCAAGGAGAAAGAGAGCTCTGACAGACAGATACTGTACTGTAACACGAGGGTAGCTCTTACATCTACAGGACTGTGTCTTGCCTGGACCACACTCACTGCAGGACAGTCGACTTCAAAGAGATTCCTTGCTGTGTACAGGACTAGAGAAGCAGGGCCAGCTTGGTTAGAAAGCAGGCTCATTTCCATGTGATCCCTCAGACCCTATCCTTTACATTCTCTGCATCCAACGCCAAGCGATGCGTCCATGGCTGCTGTGACACACAGGCCTTTCATATTCAAAACAATCCCATCTTATCAGATCATGGTGGACTCCCGGCGACATGGACTTGAAGCCTGGGAGAATTTCTAACATGCATTAAGGGCTGCTGAAAGATCCCTTTGGGTAGCATGAACCACGCTACAGGAAAAATGTACCGCCGGCCTGACCCTGCTAGTGTTGGTGATTTACAAGGTTCCAGAGGACGAGGGGTCCTAAAGGGGTCCTGAGAGGGGCCAGGGCCTGCCTTTTGTTGTGCCTGACAATTAATTATCCCCCTGCTAATGATGAACTCTCACCTGCTGGGAGGAGAGGGGAAGGGGGGCCCCCATTGGCTTAGAAGGGGGGTGAGGGGGTGGTGGAGGGTGAAACCGGAGGTCACCGTCACTGTAGATGCCCAAACATGTGTCATGGCAACCGCTCCGGAGGCCCGGAAAAATCCAGAAATTAATGTGCTGTCATCACCCCCTTTACATCAGCCAGGCAGGGTTAGCTACAGCTTGGGTTGTTTTGGTCCTCCTTCAGCCTGACTGATGGCGCATGTCAAAGGCTGCACGGAAGCCGTGAGAAACTCAGCCCCCCCTTCCCCAGGGATCAATTCCATTCTGGGGTTAGATTCATTACCATAAAATATTTGGAGCTGTAAGTATTTCAATAACCCGTTGAATACATTGTAAATTCTTCAACAGTTGACAAATGTGTTGGCGTGGTGCTAACTGTGGTGGGTAACACAGGCCCAGGTGAGTGTGAGTGTGTGTGTGTGATTTATACCCTAACCACCTCTCAGCTGTACCTCTTGTCAAGACACTATTTCACTCCAGCATCAGGTTTCATAAGCCCCATTCCTGTGAAACCGGACGCTAAATTGATGGAAATTACACGGCCCCCGGATTGGAAGTCTGGGGGAGTGTAACGGTGTATGGTTTGTGGGCTGACGGTGGGGGTAGAAGTAGGAGAGCAGAGGTTGTTGGAGTTTCAACATGGTAACCGCAGCCAGGTTTTCCCAATTACTGGTTTCAGTCAAAGCCACCGCTGTACGGCAATGAAGTGTGAGCATACGGACCGATGTACACAAATCAGTTCCTAATTAACCGGCCCAAGAAAGATGCATATGTCCGTGAGCATGGTGGAATTATATACATGTCATTTTTTTCTCAATAATAATAGTTTTTTTTTTATCAGAGGTTCGCTTATGGGAACAGCTGCAAAACTGCCTGAAAACTGCCTGAAACCTTGACAGCTTGATTCCCATTGTCCGAGTGGCAATGAACACATACTGCATTAAGCAGAACAAATCTGAGCTCATGTTCTCCCTCTCTCTCATGATGAGCGTGGAACATGAAACCTGTGTACACGACAGGAGGTAGTGAGCCAAGCCTGTCGGCGGTTTCATACGGACGTTTCGTACTGAACGACTGTCTGAAAGACCCGCAAATAGAACGAGGCAATGTTCTCATTTAAAATGGAGGAGATTTACTAGGTCACCATTCGTGTCCTCTGTGTCCCCCCCCCCGTGACTTCACCTCACCTCCTACTCCGGGTGCAGACGGAGTCAGGCGGTGCGTTACACACTCCTGGGGTATGCAACTTCACCACCATTCTGTTTCTGTTCCCAAAATAATCTAGTGGAAGTGTCATTCACAGACAGAGTTTTGTATTGTGCAATCCAAACCGCAGCGTTGCACTGTCTGGATTACACTGGGTGTAGTAGAACTAAGAGACATCTGATGAGGTCACTGGGGAACTCCTACTGTCAGCCAGTGGGAAACCAACACTTCCTCTTGTCTCTTGGGTCGCATACTGACAGTCAGGTGTCACAGTCTTCTTCTTCCCTCTTCATCACTCTCCCCCCATGACCCTTTGCCCTTCCGCTAACTAATGCAGATAAATACCCGTGCTTTGTGGAAAACACTCTTAGATAATTGCCCGTGACTACTCCCTGTGCCCCATTTCTGCCTGAGTGCCTGATTCCCAGACATCTGCCATGGAGGGTGGGCACAGAAGGAGCCTGGCAGTGCTGTTTAACCCGTGGCGCGCCCATGACCAATCGATTGGCGAGCCCGGCAGCCCGAGTGCGACTGGTTAGGGCCCTCTCTCCCACAGAGGGAGGGTCAGAGAGAAGGAAAGAGGGCTGCAAAGTTTATCCGGAGGACAAACGCCTTTCAGGCTACCAGTGTGGAGCGTGGTGGTTGTGGTGAGGGGAGACGCAGCCAACCAGTCACTGAACTGAGACCCCCTCTCTGCAGCAACCTAAGGGCTTTTTCCCAGGGTTCACTTGTGGGTTCTATTCACCCAGAGGACAACACCCCTTTTCCCCCCCACCGTATCCACGGCATGTTTGCGTAAATAAATGACCGGCCAACAAGTGGAACTATCCACTTCACACTCAGTCCTATTTTTCATCTTCGGTAGTGAATAAGCTGGGAGGTTTGAAAAGAGGGGACCGGCCATAAATCCTTTAAGATCCCTCCACTCCACCCTTGTAAAGGTCGGGAATATAAACTGATGGTGGAGAGAGTAAGAGGCCCTCAACGCAAGATAGCTTACCCCCACCACCACATTTCACTGCCAAGCGGCATATGTCATTTCAAAAGAGTCCGAGAATCAATCCTCGTATGAAAAGAACACATTAACATTAGCTTCATTCTGTCCGGACTGCGGGCGGACGTGCATTCCTCACTGCTACACCGCTATATGTGTGACAAAGACAAGTGTTTCAGTAGAAAACTAAAAAAGTCTGAGGAACTTGGCCATAAAAAGGGGGCAGTTGAATCCCGCTTCCATTATTGGTCATGACATTTAATTACTTAAAAAGGTTCCACATGGCCCCTCTTTGCTCTCTCTCTCAGCTGGTCTGGATAGATGAAGTGAAAGACACAACCCGTGGGCCAGACACTTTCACCACCCGTCATGCTGAGAAGAGTGGAGAGAACTGGAGACCTCAGAAGTTTCACCCATCTAACCCATTAGTTGAGGAAAGTCTCAAGTACAAGGGCTAGAGGGGAAGCTCAGCGATAATAAGGCTTGAGCCATGACTATTTTAATCTAATCGTACATAAGAACACTTGGTTTTGGTTTTGTGGAGTAACTAAAGCGCTGACTGGGAAAAAAAAATAGAATCAACCCTTAACCTCAGAGTCAAAGTAATAAAACCCAAACTGTAGACAATGAACATGGCACAAAAGTGTGAGGTTTCTCACCAATTCTCAGGTGCGTGCTCAGAGAGTGGCACTCGCTCAAAGGCCTTGTATGCTTTCAGCCCAGTGGGTAGTAAAAGTCACGGGTCAATGGCATTGATTTGTAGCACTTCAGAGACTGAAACCCGATGCTCGTAACACCTCCACAGCGTATGACATACAAGGTACGCAAACTGTTGAAGGGTGTTTCTTATTCTGGCAAATCCAAACTTGTAAAGGAACGCACGCGGGTGTGAGCTACCGAGCCCCATTCAAATCTTTTTCTACTTTATTTTGCAAGATTGTTTTTGCAAATGAGAAACCAGGATAGAAAGGTAGACCCCAATCATAAACCAACATTTATGAGGTGCTTAGGTTTCACCAATGTTTCCTTAGCAATACTGGGTAATCTGATAATCGACCTGGATAGTTTTACTGCTGGTCTGGAAGATTGTCCACTGTCTTAAGAGAACTCCATTTCAAAGCATGGGATGCTGTTAACTTTTTCCCTCAGCCAATCACTGTGTTGGAATGCATGGCTATGCTAACCATGGATGACACTCAGCTGACCCAGTGTAGATCATGTTCTTAAATTCCCATTCTCACGCCAGGAGGTAGATTAGCCATTTTTTACTTCAGGTCAGAGACAATATTTTTTTAATGTGAACGATATGTTATATTGTTGTACGATCTGCCTCCTGTGCCTCCTATATGAGCCAATGTTTTCATTTTATGAGCTTGTGTTTTTCCACACACTTTCTTTTCGGGCTACTTGCTAAATCAAATGCTATCGCCATTGATTCAAAATAGTTATATTGCCTGCACTTTCCTGTCTGGGGAGATCTTATCAGACTTAAATACGGGTTGTAGAAATTCCAAGTGGGCCCACTTCTCAGGGCTTTCCTCAGTTTGAACTCCTTTCTATCTTCACACACTGTGGTCTCATCACAGGATACCTATCCTCGGCACACACACGCACAGACAGACAGGCACCCATCCACCCAACAGTCCAACTACCACACGTAATGTAAGTTATTCAACCCGGTTGGGATTTCAAAGATGGTAACTCAAGAGGGTGAAATACACTGTTCCATATGGTTGAACACATGCCGTGAACTTTATTACATTTCAATCTTGTGGTATGGAAGTGTTTAACAGCATTGAAGAATCCCACTCACGTTGCAATGTTTGTTTTCCGTTTTTGTGTTACCAGGTTGCCTTGTTCTTATGACCTTATACGAAACCATGCATTAGCGAGAGTACCTAAACACTTGAAGCCGCCAAAATATAATCAAATTAGCCACATAATTCAAAACATTTTACAGTAAAAGATTTTTTGGCAAGGTACGACACTCCCAACAGGTTCTATATTTCTCCATATTTAGCTTAACCTACACGAGACAAAATAGTGGAAATGGTTTCAATTTACTACATTCACTACATTCAAAAGGAGCCATTTGCAGTTGCTTTGGTTACTATTTATTTTGTGTGTGTGTGTGTGTGTGTGTGTGTGTGTGTGTGTGTGTGTGTGTGTGTGTGTGTGTAGTGACCAGTGCCCTCAGACTTAACTACAATGATTTCAAAGAAAAAAAGTGTAGGAAAAAAACGGGAACCAGCAGGCGTTGGGGATTCTTTCCGCTTGGTCACACCCCTGCTTTGTTCACGTAACCCCTGAGGTGGCGGCCTGTCAACGATGGATATGGAAGGCAAATCAAAGAGGTTGGACAACAATAACACTTCCCTGTGAGCAAGCCAAGGATTTTCCCAAGGAGCATTTGCATACTGTACGAGAATGATGGTGCCAGGCCCTGGGGAGTCAAACACAGTTCTCAGTGCCCTTTTCTTTGCACTACACCATGTGCAAATGAAGAAAACCCGACAGCGATAGCCTAAACAGGCAAGCCAAGAAAAAATACAGTCATTTGACTCTATCGAATGGAATACAGTCAAATCTCATTTGTCAGAGGATCTGCAATTTTCTGAACGTGTTCCCTTTTTAGGGAAATACTGCAGGAACAGAGTTGATAACGGGGACGTTTTGTGTTGGTTAGCAAAGAGCCAATTTGCCACTAAAACCTTCAGATGGCTAGCAGTGAACGCCAAGCTAATCGGCTGTTTTAAATCTCCGTTTGTAATTTTCTCATGAAAATGGAGTCATTAGCAGAGAAGAATATCATGGAACTGTTTTGATTATCAGCCAGGGAGAAAGTCTCATGTAGATGGAAAATAATTGTTTGTTTACTATAGGGCGAGTTTATCCAGTCCTGCAATACAGTCTCAGCAGCACCAGTCCACTCCCCCTGGCCTTTATGCTGGTTCAGACAGGGCAAGCCCAGACGAGACCTGGCCATGGAGCGAAGAGGAGGGTCTTCTGCAGACGTCCCAGCCTGCCTTCAACAAGTCACACGCTCCCCTGGTCTCAGTGGCCACGACGGATCAGGGACCGAGCCCTTATCAGCACCCCGACACGACCAGGATTACACGCCACAGCCCACTGGGAGTCACGCTAATCCAATCACTCATTAATATTTCATGCAAATCCTGCCGGGAGACAGTGTAAAAAGATTGGGACGATTAACCTCAGTCTCAGTAGAAGATGCTCCTCTGTTGGACCTTAGCCACTGCCGCTGCATTCTCTCCAGCCTCTTCTCGGGGCAGTGAAGCAGCTCACTGCTCCCTTACAATCCCTTCCCATTCGGGAAGCTTAGCTCCAGTGTGTCTTGTTAACAACCTGCTCTTTGGCCCTCAGACATGTCTTTACCTAAGCCTTTATGGACCAAATGATCCATTCTTTTCTAACGCACTGTACTGTGTGCGACTGGGACAGAGCAGTGTCAGGAGAGACTCGCAAACAGACTGAACAGATGTTTCTGTAATGTTCATCAAAACAAGCCAAAACACAGTTCAACGATGTGAATTGGGATGTGATATGATCAATTTGAGTTTTGGGGGGTTTTCGGGGTGTTTTTTTTACTACTTCCAGAACAATAGACATACTGCACTGTAACTAAGGCCTCAATATTGTCAATTCCTTGAGTGATAAAAAGTATTATTTTCATTCTTTAACCTTTTTGACTGAATACGATTTAAAAATTATGATTCTATATTTTTTTTAATCACAGGATTATCACAAACCCCCTCGCCCACCGACTGAACGTCAATGTCAACATGCCACTACGACAGATGCAACATCAACTAGTGCACCGAGTTGAGACTGACCATCGCTCTCTATCTGCGGGAGTTTCATTCTCTGTTGGCCAATCAATCAATGCGAAAGCTCTTAGCCATAATGACATGGAGCAGCAAAAACAACAGCGAAGCTCTCAGGCCCCGTAATGAGGCTTCCTCACCCAGCCACACATGGGGCCTTGCCACTGAAGTAGTGTCTCAGGTATCCACTTGCCCTCTGCTTAGTGGTCATCAAGATGCCTGCTCAGAGTGCATTTGCAACCAGCCCCAACGTAATGGGTCCCATGGCGCCCCTGTGATTCCGCTGTTAGTTGGATGATGTTGAGGGAGGAAGAAAGGGTTCACTTGGTAGAACAGAAGAGGGGACTGAGAGATGAAGGAGGAAGGAGAGAATATTCTCAAACAGCTGGGAATTCATAATGATAGGTTAACAATGGGCAGATAATACGCCGGGTGGGGGCTCTTAACTCCGGAGACGTGGGAATGGGACGAGGCATCTGTTGAAGGGGCTCTGGCCGTTCCAGATGAGTAGCCAGGCTCCTTGGCAACTGGACTTCAGGCCCTTCCAGAGATGACCCCCACCCCCAACCCCCAGATCAGATTTCCGCTCTACACCGGACAATCGGGGCAAAGTTGCCAGCTGATCCTTGACGAGACGCTGACCCAGAGCCCCTGGAACCGGTATTGGGGTTGGGGTGGTGGGGTCAGGGAGGTGGCAAATCGGTCAAAAGGTCAAGACTGACTTCTGATCAGTTTGAAGCAGGGCTTTATCTGCGGGGTGGCCTCTCCAGAGCCTTAGACATGTGTCAGAATGACGAGTGAGCCAATGGGGGGGGGCATCAGTAATCAGTAACGGGGGCCAACGCCCCAGTAAGATGAGAGAAACCCGACAAGGGTAATTACCTGTTGAGAGGCAGTGGGGCTCGGTTAAAGGTGGGGTCTCTTTGGTAAAGCAGACCGCCTACTGACTCGGCCCTCTTCAGTCTCACCATGTCCCTGTCCTGAACTCTCTGAGAACACAGGATCCCCCTCCATTCAACCGGGCATTGTGAAAGATGAAGAGCTTCACAATATCTCTGAGGTAGCCCCCCCTCCCCTTTGTTACTGTAGCTGGGTAATGAATTGGGGTGCCAAGCCCAACGGACCTGGTGGGTGACGTGCTAACTTGAGCTCTAACATCTCCTATGGCATTTGGGGACACTTCATTGCAGTTACTTCCCGGGAACAGATTTCTCTAAGATAATTCAATGTGTGGAGGGGCCTCATTGAACAATTAAAAAGGGGCATCAGCAAGATATTGTAGTACTGTACATTTTGGATACACTCGGTATCGCAGAGAGAACAGAGCTACTTCTGTTTTTAGGGTGAAATAAGATTTATGAGGTAGCGGGCATCAATTCCCAGTCAGACCTTTTGACTGAATCAACATTAATTGAATCATTGGGTACTACTTTGGAGAGTGGTCTTTTTCCAGGGTTGGCACTAATATTAGGGTCTGTTCTCATGCCATTGGGAAATGGCAATTATCTAACACAAATGACACAGTGAATAAAGAATGAAGCCTACCGCACAGCTTTAAGCTATTCTACACCTGACTCTCATTCTATTATGTTATCACGGGAGAGCTTTCTATTCATGCGTTCCTGATAGGGGACTTTACTGAAGTCAATTTAATTCTGACACTAGTTGCCCCCAATAGAGATGAATTGTGTATTTTTACCTATTCTGAGCAAAAGAGCATTTGGATGGAGATTATTTTAGGCCGCCATATTTATCCATTGAAACCTTGTTTTAATATGTTGTTTTTTCCCTCCGTTATTTTTTACTTTGACTGTTTTTTAAGGTATCATTAAACGCTGGAAACTCATAGATACTCGGAGAAAGACAGAGAAAATACTACGGTTGACTTATTTATCGGATTCTTTTTTTTTTTTACAGAGTAGGTTGGTGGTGGATATTTTCTCTTGTGAGGATATCAAACCCAATTGTCTACAGGGGTTCGATTCTGCCCTTTGAGCCCAAAGGCGTATCAAGTATTATTCAAACACACACACACACGTACACACGCACATGCAGCGCGCACACTTGTCACGAGGGAGTGGAATAATCAAACACTGACATTCTGATTGTCAGATGTCAGGCCAATGCAAACTGTAGGATGACAAAAAAAAGATGTGTATATCAACCAACAAAAACACACATTTGCACATTCATACCAATGCATAAGCACATGCCTGTCCACACTGCGGCATCAACATTCCAATCACATGGGTTAGAAGTGAGGTTGCTATGCGCCAGGAATGGGCCTGAATGCGCAGCGGAGTCGGTTTAAGTAAACGATACCGTTTGCGGTTGGGATGGATTAGGTGGGGGAGTATATGGCTGCCCTCTTCTCTCCATTGTATCAAAGCCAGCCTAAACCACTTCAAGTCCACTCCTCTCTGTACTGTCACACTATAGTTGCTGCTGTCCAATCCGTTACCCCCGGCCTGCCCACCGCACGCTGTTCGAGTGCAGCCGAGGCTAAAATCATGGAGAGCTGAGGAAAGGGGGGGGTAGCTGCCTCAAACTAGGGTAAGAGTCAGGTCTTTATTTCAACCATTGAACAACCCATTCCTGTCGGAACATGGTAGACTTGAGTTGAGGAGATGGACATTCATTCAAGTCGTTGTGCTATTTCAACGACTGAGATAAAATATCAAATATGAAGCCATTTGATACATTGTGGAATTGGTATAACAATTTGGGAATTGTGTTTCAATAAACCTTAAGTACTTCTGAGAGAAATGTTGGACAAAATAAATCACAAAGGAAATATCAGAAAAATCACTCACCTTTTTAAACACAGGTACGGGAGGAGATGGACCGGAAAAAGAAAGAGAAAATAAAAAGAATTAACATCAAGTTGACATACAGTAACACACACTGACATTTCAAGGCAATTACCTCAGCAAAGGTTACTTTTAGAAAATACATTTAAGCTTTCAAAAAGTTGTAGGTCTATTATCAGGCGATCAAAACTTGATGAAGGTCTAAACTTTGTCCAAATAGTTATAATTCTCAATAAATGACAATTGGAAGTTTCCTCCCCCTCTCTTTTTCACAGCGGTTGATTTGACCCATATAGTCCCTGCCAGTCACTTTTGTCTTCCTTCTCCACCGCTCCCTCTATTCCTCCTCCATCACTCTCCTGTTTACTTTGAACTGATCGATAATTGGACGAGTGTAAGTGTTTCTGAGAGGCCTCGCTGTGCTCCCGGACATAAGGACATGTCAATCATCGAGATTGGGGACCATCCTAAGTGGCTACACGGGGAACTCGTTCAAAGTGCTGCAGGGGATCAAATAGCGTCTCTCCAATTAGCTGAGCAAAGATCTAACAAAGTGTGTGTGTAAGAGTGACAGGGATATTGGAGGGCACGTTTACGTGATACTTCCCTAAACAGCTTCTTTGTCTGTGTTTATGGTAAAGAACAATAAATGGTTTGGAATTGAAATCAATGTTTGAACTGCATTTTGCAATCTTTATCTTGTTGATGATGCTCTCTGCAAAAATGTTCCATATCTTTACTATAATTGCCAACTAGGAGGTGCTAAGTAAAGTAGTCACTTCGTCCGTCCGGCCACCTAACCTTACATTTTTAGAAGGCCTTCCCGGTACCCTACAACACAGGCTATTCCCTGTGTAATGAGTTTTCAGGAGAAACCCTTTTTTTCCTTTTCGTAGTGAGTAAGTTCAACGAGGGAGAGGGTGGAATGTTACACGTCGTGAAAATCCTTAAAAGGCCACGTATGACCGAGGAAGAGCGAGAGCGAGAGAGTCCTACTCAGTCTTCTTCTGGCCAATAAAACACTAATTGGTCACAGAGCTCGTCTCCAGCGAAACAAAGGGGAAGGATCTCCCCAGACAGAACCTCTCCAGTTTTCAGAGTCCCACATTGTTCTCCAGGAGAAGCTGGAGCACGTGAAGTACAGCTCTCTCCGAGCGGGAGAGGTAGCTCACCAAAAAGAAGAGGAGGGGAAAAAAGCGGGAGTTTGTTTTTGTTCTTCATTGAACAATGAGAGGACCGGAGTAACATGAATGTGGGTTCTAGGTTAACAGTGACAAAGCTCTGGGGATGTTTACCAAGTCCTCTTGAAACGGTAAGACTGATCAGCCAGCTGAGAGGTTTTTCAGTTCCCCAAACATTCACCTACAACTCAGGAGGTCCATCTTTACAAAAAGTGGAAAAGAAAAACATCATAAAACCTACATCTGCCGAGGACTCTTCCAAGCAGATCAACAGTTTCGAGATGACTTCAAAATGTGCCTGATGTGAGAGTGCCGTTTTCACACTTTGGGTGCAGAGCGGGGAACTTATTGAACGCAGATGATTCCTCGCTGCTTCCAGTCTGGGAATGAGTGACAGGCCGGAGCTGTAAACACGTCTGGTTCAGTCCCAAATTGAGCCTATTTTCCATGTGGATTATCATGGAAACTATAAAACAGCACACTCGCTGACTACAATCCCCTCAGCTTTTCCAGGAAGTATTGCACCAACAGCTTTCTCAATAAATCCGGGTGATTAAATCAGCGTTACATCTAGCCAGCCAAAATGTACTGGTTAATAACAATAAACACATCCATATAACATGACGTTTGATGAGGATGGTAAATCAAGGGCGCATATCAAACATGTGAAAGCAAGCGGGATACAGGAACTGACCATGCCTGCACAACTTGCATAACTCAAGGTTAACATGTTGGCCTCCACACTGTATGCTAGAATGATCTATCCAAAGGGAGGGAGAGAGAGCCTCTCTGGTACATGCATTGCAGATGAGATATTATTACAAGAAACAGCAGGGATCTCTACAAGTTGAGTGTCATCTCGTGTAACCCAGCTATATGAAATCACTTACGGGCCCCGCTTTTCATGGATACTCCTGTAAAATATCAATCTGCAACGGGCTTGAGTCACAGCTGTCAAGCAACATTTGTCTGTCATGGGTGCAAAATTTCACACGTCATTTTATTTTCTCTCTCGCTAGCGCCCTGATTTTCTTTTTCCTGCATGGGCATCAGCAGTATCGAGTGCCATGTGATTGAAATGCATTCCCGATTGCAGGCTGTGAGGGGAAAGGGAGAGGGACAAAAGGACCCTGGGCCTCCTAGACCCCGATTTTCCACAGTGTGAGCAGATTGGAGACCAAATGGCCATATCATGAATTCATGTAGTCCAGGACCGGTGCCCAATTCACCCACAGTCGAAAGGGAGAGGTGGTGGCGTGTTCTCACTGCAGCTGAGGTTAGGCTAGGACTACTACTAATCTGCTGCTACCCAGACCTTGATTGTTAGAGTGCGAGCTGGCAAGGAGTGAGAGAGAGGGAGGGTGAGAGAGGCTCAGACGGGGGGAAAGAAAACGGCGGGTTCTATGCCCAGACTCAGTTTTCTTCTTCCTTTCCTCATTCTTTTCTCCTCCCCCCTCTCTCCCCCTCTCCCTTTCTCCCTCTTCCTCTCTCTAAGGACTCCTGTCCTTTTGAAGAGCTGAGATGTGGGTCAATACGGGTAAACAGAAACATGGACATTCTCATCGTTGCAGCCCTCTCCGCCGTAAAAATACATGTAGAAGCCTAATTTGCCGTGATATATTGAGGTCTCTACTCAGCTGGGTACAAAAGCGAACGGACTAGGGTATAAACCTACTCCATCCACTCTCTCTCTCTCCTCATCCTTTCTTTCCATACGCAGCTTAAAGGCTAATCAGATTGGGGGGTATGAAAAGGTTTCCAAAGGACGAGCTCCCCATAATCCTGACCCCCCTCGCGTCCCTCTTTCAGCCTTTCACATAAAATGGGGAGAAAAAAACGCCACTGAGGCCTTGCTGCTCTCCCTCCAACCTCCAATGACCTCATCACTGCCGGCTTTGTCCCGTCGCTCTGGGCAACCTTGGCCCGCTCCTGAGTGGCAGTTGGCTGTGTGAGGGGTTGACCTCCCCATTGACAGGAACATGCCCCACAGTCCCCTCCATGGGACCCTGAGGATGCCACCCCAACAGTGCGGCCCACTGCAATGCATTCTGGTTCCTTCCCTGGCCCTTTGCACGTGTCCATTGGAGAAAGAAGGCTCATTGAATGGCTAATTTACGACCGACATTAAAAAGGTGGAAATATGAGTGTATTTCTTGCAGTTGCTACATTTTCCTTTCCAGGTTTTTTGTCAACCACTGTGTTATAACAGGTGACCCATTAAAGTCTAGGTATTTAGTATTTATTGGGCCGGTGGGTACTTTACCTCTGGCCAAGCGATGTATCTCTGTGGTGTTCGATTTCCACATGACTGCACTTACTTTATAGCCCCTCGATAGAAATGTGCTTATCTTGGTGTTCATCCATGGCCTTACTCTACACCTGTGAAACATAACGTTGCGTTGCCTGTTGCGCCCCGTGCTGTTTTCTCTGGCCCCAGAGTGTACTCAGTCAGCGACAGAATGTCTGCGAGATTCATTCACATGTTCTCCCACTCTACTACTTAAAGTTCCAAGAAATACAGTCCTTCATTTAGAAGCAAAAAAAGAAAAGGTCTTACTCATGACCAATGCGATTTTTCTGTCTTAAAGGGGCAGTGTTGTATTTTGAGTGGTCTTGAATAAGCTAAGTAGCCAATAGGCAGAGGGAAGCATAATTTGTCTGATTCTCTGTACTAATGGTATTGGAATAATAAATGAATGTTATTTTAAAAAGTGATTTCTTGCATCAAACGACCCATTTTCAGTCACCTCTTTGTCTGGATAAACAGGTTAATGTCAAGCCCTGCATGTTCTTCTTTTAAAGTCTCATAGAATGTAGGCCTACATTGAACACCACACATGTTCTGCTACCGTAGGCTGAACGATAGAACAGCTATTTCCATGTTAAAATGTTATGGGATGCATTTTTCTCCATTGTTTTTGATGGTAAGCCACTCTGGTAGGCCCACATAATGATCAAATAGCCACAGTAGCCTACTTGGTCACTGTTAAAACTGTAACTTAGAGTGTCAGTGTTCAGTTTTCGGGTAGAGCGTCAGTGTTCACAGTAAACGTGCTGGAAATTGAACAGAATTTTCACAACATTCAAGTTTGCACTCAGCAGACCTGAAATTTGCTCAGTGGCCCCAAAAAATGTAGGGAACATTGCACATGACACAGGATATATTATGTCCACATAACTGTGTTTTTTTGGGAGGCCCATTTTCCCATTGCTAGTGAAAGCTACAATATTGCATCATCTTAAAACTATATCAACCACTGGAAGCTTTTAAACAACGAATCATGTTGGGGGAACCTTAACCAATGGAGATGACCGTGTTTTATTAAATATGATATAAACAACTAAAAGGTCAACGTCAGCACTTCGCTGGGAGCACTCAGTGGCGCACTTTATTAGAGGTCCAATTTCGAGATTCCCGCTCTGTCTTCGGCCCGGGACAATTTAGCCTTCACAGTCGAACACAGAGGCTGAAAATCATTTGCATTTCAGATTAACGTCGAGCTTCATCAGGGAGAAGGAAGGGACATGTTGATTGCCCTTTACCAGAGCATCCACACGCATCCAGCTTCATTCCTCACACCTTAATATTTCCTTTTTCCTTTGCGTACATCCTGAATGTCTTCTCTACTCTCTAGGTCAGTATCTTTGGGGTGGGGGAAACAAGAAGAGAAACACGGCTCTCTGAGTAAAACGCTGAGAAGAGATAAAAACAAGGCTTTTCTACTACACCCACACAATAATAACCTTAGACATCCCAATCCCGGCTTCATCAACTCGCTTGTCAATACTTGCAAATAAACTCTTTAGTGGAGCCTATTGATTCCACTGTGTGGAAATGTGCCTCCTGCCATGTGCAGGCATGCCCCAGCCTCCTGTGTGGAAAGTGGGTGTTGAAGCAGGTGAGTGGGAGACAGGAAGGGGAAACGCTGAAGGAGTTGCCACCATTCAGGCTCATCACGGGTTTCTCATCGTCGTTAGGGGGCCTTATTGATTGGAGAACCTCATTAGGCTGCTTTTCTCTGTCGGATCCCGGCGAATCAGCAGCCTGTAACAGGGCCGGGCGTAATTTGTTCCACACAGGCCTCTAGCTATCTAGCCCCGCTCTACTTTGCCTGCTAAAGCAATGAGATCTATCAAGCAAGGGATTAAAAAGTGGCAGATGGAAGGGCTTTTTTTCTCATATATTCATTATAACCAACAGTCAGAACAGCTTACACATTCTTGTCCCTCTCGGTGGGGGAATTTTAAGACACTTTCAACGTCAGAGAAATCCCTGTCTTTTTCACAGCGGTGAAAAACTAAAATCTAAATCTCCTTGATCATTTTTTTTTTACATCCACTACAGCGGCACATTGGAAGCATCTCAAACACGCTTTGAGGTGGGTATTGAATGGAATCGGTCAACTTGTTTTTGGTAATTTGGAGTTTTCAAATGCGTTTTCGAAAATCTGCAGTACCGATGCATTACAACCAGTGCCTTCCAATGGGAACTGCGGAGGACCTCAAGTCCGGTCTTATGTCATAGCTGGTAATACCGTGCCATAGGATGAGGGAGTTGAACCGGTGCATACATTACAAAAAGGCAAGGCAGTGTGTCAGGCCCTACCAGATGGCTGGACTTTTCCTCATGTTATGATTTACTAGGATACTATCAGGCCCAGATGAAAAAGCGAGTTGCTGGGGAAAATAACAGCACCAGTGTAATAGAGGCCGTGTGTGTGTGGGAGGGAAGTCCACAAGAAATGGGAGCAGGATTTAGTCTTTGATGAGATCGAGCGGAGAGGGAAACATGAGGGAGCCTGAACAAGCACCCAGGGACACGTGAATCTCTCATTTGTAAAAATGTTTAAATGAGTCAGCATGCTATTAAATGTACCCACTACCCACACACCCGCACACTGCTCTACCTGCTTACTGTCATTGTGCAAAAACATGAATGGACACATCGAAAAAACATATTTTGCACTCATATGGTCGAATCTGAAAACAAAATAAGAGCACCACAAGTTTATTGCCGTGCAAAATAGTGAAAAATATATTTTTGGGACGAGGTGAAATAGAGCTGGGAAGTGCGGTTAGAACAAGGCCACTTGCAGCTAGTCATCTATATCTGCTAGGAACCATATAGAGTGTGGAGAGCTGTGTGTGAGACAGAGGAGGCCCCTTTTATTAGAGCACTTTAGCAGGGCTGGAAAATCGGCACGGGGGTTAAAGGCGGCAATTTTTCTTGCCGTTCTCTTCCTGAGGAAAAAAAACCAACAGCAGGCTGACTTAATCTGAAGAGACATCCGCAGCACTCTCACAGAATCCAAGAACAATTCCTCAGGTTTAGCGTTAGCATAACAACCTCAGTGGCTCTCAGCCGCTGAAAGGGAACACAGTTCTCGAAAACAGACAGGTACCACAGCCCCCGTGCCATGTGTGGGGACAAACTGGATTGTCTTGGCCAGACTTGGCCCCCACAGTCTCTGTTAAGCAGAACAAGGAAATTACAGTATCTTTCTTTGTTTGGTCGTGGCATTAGCATTAGCATTAAGCCGTGACGCTAATGCTAAACAACGCTAAACAACGTCCAAGGCACATTTACAAGGGGACAGGGAAGAAGAACCGACAGGGCAGTGGTCGAGTCTATGAAAGTTGCAGTTCAAAGCCCCGAACTTGCAGAGGACGTCTTGATGAAGACAGTTTGAGGTCTCTAATCGCCCCGAGTTCATTAACGCCCACACCCAATCCCCCACTGTCATGGCCGGCAGGGCCGAAAGGAAGACTGTTTGCAGGAGACTCTGTTGTATAAATCATGCAACTTAACACAGCAGGCCCAATGAGGGAAAGCAATAAGCAGAGAAAGAGGGGGTTGGGGTTGGGGGTCCCTGTGCCGACGTGTCGATGCCGGAGACACGTGCTTGTGAATTAATAAGAGCCCCCTTCCTCCTAACACGTGTCCGTTGGTAATGAAGAGCCCTTAGGATGATGTGCTATCAAAGGCACCGAGAGAGAGAGAGAGCGCAGTAATGGCACAGCTCGGTAATTGAGATTCTGAAATCAATATACTTGTATTTTTTTCTCGCCGTTCCCCACCTTCCCCTCCTAAACAGCGCCCATACCTACTTCATAAATCCCCCTGTATTCTGCTTGGACACACTCGGCAACACACCTACCTCCATGACTGTAGATACTTGTCTGTGCTCTGACCAATGTCCCTCCTCCTTTCACTCACTTCCCATTGTGAGGCAAGGTTCCTAATGTCATCAGTGAATTCACTTTAAGGGATTATGGGAGGAAATTAAAGCCTAGTAATCCCCATAGACCTCACACACATCCTCATATTTAGGCTTTTTCTAGAGGATTAGAGGATGTTTTTTCTGCCGGCAAAGATGGCAGCACTGGTTTTGACACGGCACTCCTTATTACTTTTGTTAGGGCTACTGTAAATCTGCCTGGAAGGGTGAGTAGGAAGAGGGACTGTGGTTCGACACTCCACATAAAGTATGGTGAGACAAGTCACCTATGATGTATGGCACTCATATGGCTGTTCCTGATGTACCAATGGGACGCTTACTAATGTCAGACCGAGGCAGGACATTCATCAAGAGTGTTTTTCCTCAGATAGCCTCTTGTTATCCCATCTGCCCCCGGCAAGTGCTCAGTGCCTGGAAATAAATAACTCCTGGTCCACCCGTGTTAACACACCCACACACACCCTCAAGACCACATTTTGGTACTTTTCAACATGCTGACTTGAGCGCTTTCCTCGGCTTGGAGCTGGGCTGTCGATACATCTTTTCAGCGCTGATGGGTGCGACGATGGCGGACGATTGATTTTGTTTTGTTAGAACCACAGACTGGGGCCCTGACAGATTGGGTTTGTCCATTGACGTCTTGTTAGGCAAGGCCTCCGGCGCTTACAGTGTGTCTGCAGCCAGCCATTCAGTGCGGCAGAAACCCCTTGAAGAAAACCTAATGGAGGAATCAATGGACAGCTCTATAAATAATAGCCTTCAATAGTTGCCATGACCTCATCACTAAAACATGGACCTGCCTCAACCCGACCACTTGGATTCATAGAATTCAGGGTTCATGACCCTCAACAAGTAGCATCAGTGCAAAATACACCAATTGGCACATTTGCTCAGTGATATTTTTCAACCCTTTTCAAGCAACAGTGGCGAGAGAAATCTTTGTAGCCCTGTAACTATTGACTCACGGCAATATCTGTATACAAGGACAACAGCTAATTGCCAAATAATCAACAACTGTCTGCCACCTCTACATTTCGGTATATTGAGGCACTGTGCTGAGATAAGGGTTATGTTAAGAGAAAAACAGGCAAACTTTAGGAACACCTTCCTAATATTTAGTTGCATCCCCTTTTGCTCTCAGAACAGCCTCAATTCGTCGGGGCATGGACTCTACAAGGTGTCGAAAGCGTTGCACAGGGATGCTGGCCATGTTGACTCCAGTGCTTCCAACAGTTGTGTCAAGTTGGCTGGATGTCCTTTGGGTGGTGGGCCATTCTTGATGCACACGGGAAACTGTTGAGCGTGAAAAACCCAGCAACATTGCAGTTCTTGACACAAACTGGCGCGCCTGGCACCTACTACCAATACCCCGTTCAAAGGCACTTAAATCTTTTGTCTTGCCCATTCACCCTCTGAATGGCACACACACACAATCCCTTTCAACTACACTGACTGAAGTGGATTTCACAAGTGGCATCAATAAGGGATCGTAGCTTTCACCTGGATTCACCTGGTCAGTCTATGTCATGGAAAGAGCAGGTGTCCTTAATGTTTTGTACACTCAGTGTATGCTGCAAGTTCCCATTGGCGGGGATACAACAGTACCGTAACGACTTGTTTGTAATGCGAACAAATGTAGGGCCAGCTGGTGAAGACAGCACCGCAGGAGAACACAAATTAGACACATGTACCGGGTGGTTGTGTTGACCCAATGGTAATCAAGCGGTCATCAAAACCATTACTTAAACACTCTGTTTAATCAAGGGAAAAGGAAAGGGGAGGAGGCACACGGATGAATATGGAGCTAATTAACGAAGCAGTAAGCACAACCTCGGGAGGGAGGATTCCCTTGGAGATGAGGGGGAGGG
This sequence comes from Brachymystax lenok tsinlingensis, assembly GCA_030435695.1. NCBI lineage: Eukaryota > Metazoa > Chordata > Actinopteri > Salmoniformes > Salmonidae > Brachymystax > Brachymystax lenok. The sequence continues at coordinate 10,087,137 of CM059790.1, forward strand.
AGGGGTGTTAGAAGGGTAGTTAATGAGTACAGTTTGTGTGGCTAGCCTGCATGCTCGTCCGTGGTTTTGAGTGTCCGTCATAAAGGAAAAAGTAGCGTCCTAGGGCTAGAGGGACACGGAGGTGAGAGCTGCGCCTCTGAGAGTGTGTTTGACTGGGCAATTACTGTCACCATACTGGCTCCGTGGGGCCACCACCTGACCACCAGGCACCACCGGGCCACTGAGGGACACACACACACACACACACACCTTCACGTTATGCTCTCCCCTACGCCCCGCGGTCCTGGCCATGCCACGAGCTAACCCGCCCAGCTGCGGTCGGGTCAGGAAATGAAACAGCGAGGCGGGGAGGGGTGCAGAATCGAGCCACTCGGGGACTCTATTTGCAGTGCCCTTGAAGTCATTGCAGTGAGTCATTTTTAAAACACTGAAGAAGAAAAAAAAGCTACATCACATTGGGCCATTTTTTCTCTCCCTTTTCTTGGCACTGTCAGCCCAGACACTGTAATTGTAATTGCAGGAACTTGGGTCTGTATTCCAAAACAACGTTTCTTTATTTTTTACTGGAGGGCATGGTTTGCAAATGGGCACAATTAGAGCTTTGGTATTTAATGCTCCTCCAGGGAGGGGGGTAATGCACTGCTAATCACAGAGGGAGGGTCACTGGTCTAGAAGGGGGCTTATCTGGGTTAAACTAGTACTGTAGCCACAGGGCCCTAAGATCATTGACCACAAGGACCCAGCACATGATCCAGAACGATAGAAGTGGTGATGGTGCTGAACTATGAGGATTCATTGGTTGTGCCACTGGTGCCAAGAAATATATATAAACGCAAACAAATGTTTTAATCAAATCCTTTATATCATAAACTACAGAGCTATTCTAGGTTAAACGAATAAAAAGAAGGCCTCATGAGTCTTGAAGAGGACAGACATCACAGTGCTCCCAACGCTATAGCCGGTGATAACAGCATTAGCCAAATACACATGTAGTGTAAGAGCTAACGATGCTTATACTAGTCCTGCACCAACTATAGAAAAGGGAGCTTAGGCTATGTTCTTTAATGAAACAACGTCACTGACTTGTCTATTATTCATTCTGTGGGGAGTACAGTTTTTATCTTTTAGGATATACTCCTCTACCAAATCTACAGCGGTTTCAGCTCAGCTCTCATGCTAGGTGAACTCAACAATCCCCTAGTCTATTTTTAGACAACAAATCACTGCCTCTCCTCTCCAACCAGCCCAGTGCGGTTTCAAGGAAAATGCCATCCGGTAATTTGGATAAGTAATGACCTTTTATCTAATAGAAGAGTGAGACCAAATCAGTGCAGTCCCAACCTCTATTTTCAACTCATTTCAATGATCTGCTTTCGACAAAAAAACATTGCGATTTGGACATGTTGCATTCAAACACCAATGAAAAGTCTGCTCTGCTTTGAAATTCAGGAGTTCCCCAAGGGTGCGCGTTCTCTCTGGGTTCTCTTTGATTCCGTTTATCAAATTAACTACAATATTCACACGTCTCTTGAAATGAAACCGTACGCGCAGGATCCAAAACAATGGCTGTAGTCTGAACATGCCCTGACTATTCTCGAGTGAAACATTGGTCGTGAGTCATGAGCTGAATAATTGTTCTGTTCAATGAAGACCTTCTTGAATTACTACATACTGTCCACACAATGATAGCTATGACAACATACAGACACTATAACTACAATACTACGGAAAGTTCCCTTTGTGTGTTAGTATGAGGTCTCAGCGTTAAATACAATTACCTCAATGCTTCAGAAACCAATTTCGTGTTTAGAAAAAGAACAACAGAGATTTCTTGGCATTCCAATCGCTCACTTAAAGTGCTAGCCAACATTTTCTCAAGCAATTACCTTAGAAACCAGGTCACAATTTCCTTTGTTTACAAATGTTTCCTGCATCTACAACTTGTCAAACTTGATTTTAGTAGGTAGGGAGAATGCTCTAAAGACTTAGAAAGTAATCATCTACAGGGAAATGCCAACCTCTTGCTTATAAGTACTGTATATCTGTAGGTCCCTTAAATAAATGCATCTTCACATTTAATTCCTGTTTTGGGGCACTTGAGAATAAGCATGCATAATTGTTAGACCTCTGAATTGCAAGGAAAGCACTATATTGATGATAAGCAACGTAATGTCAGAACATCTAGACTTAATATCAGAAATCCTAGACTTAGGACCCTACCAGCTTGATTCCTACATATCCAGCATCTAAAAAGAGAGTTTATCAACATTCTGGGGCACAGAAGTCGTGAATAATATCAAAACAAAGATAGGCCAAGCTGACTCGGAAATAGGCCACGCAGGTATTGTGGATGCACAAAATCAAGTTCAGGATAATCTGAGGCTAATTTGTCTGCTAACTCAATCCAGTAAGACAGAGAGTAAGACAGAGAGCAGAAAGATATACAGTGGCAAGAAAAAGTATGTGAACCCTTTGGAATTACCTGGACATCTGCATAAATTGGTCATCAAGTTTGATCTGTTCTTCATCTAATTCACAACAATAGACAAACACAGTCTGCTTAAACTAATAACACACAAACAATTATACGTTTTCATGTCTTTATTGAACACACCGTGTAAACATTCACAGAGCAAGGTGGAAAAGTATGTGAACCCTTGGATTTAATAAATGGTTGACCCTCTTTTGGCAGCGATAACCTCAACCAAACGTTTTCTGTAGTTGCAGATCAAACCTGCACAACGGTCAGGAGGAATTTTGGACCAGTCCTCTTTACAAAACTGTTTCAGTTCAGCAATATTCTTGGGATGTCTGGTGTGAACCGCTTACTTGAGGTCATGCCACAGCATCTCAATCGGGTTGAGGTCAGGACTCTGACTGGGCCACTCCAGAAGGTGTATTTTCTTCTGTTGAAGCCATTCTGCTGTTGATTTACTTCTGTGTTTTGGGTCGTTGTCCTGTTGCATCACCCAACTTCTGTTGAGCTTCAATTGGAGGACAGATAGCCTTACATTCTCCTGCAAAATGTCTTGATAAACTTGGGAATTAATTTTTGCGTCAATGATAGCAAGCTGTCCAGGCCTTGAGGCAGCAATGATGCTCCCTTCACCATACTTTACAGTTGGGATGAAGTTTTGATGTTGGTGTGCTGTGCCTTTTTTTCTCCACACATAGTGTTGTGTGTTCCTTCCAAACAACACAACTTTAGTTTCATTTGTCCACAGAATATTTTGCCAGTAGCGCTGGGGAACATCCAGATGCTCTTTTGCAAACTTCAGACATGCAGCAATGTTTTTTTGGGACAGCAGTGTCCTCCCATGAACACCATTCTTGTTTAATGTTTTACATATTATTTTCAATGACAGCCTAGGAACAGTGGGTTAACTGCCTGTTCAGGGGCAGAACGACAGATTTCGGGGATTTGAACTTGCAACCTTTCAGTTACTAGTCCAACGCTCTAACCACCATCTTTGCAGGACGGCCACTCCTAGGGAGAGTAGCAACGGTGCTGAACTTTCTCAATTTATAGACAATTTGTGTTACTGGACTGATGAACATCAAGGCTTTTAGAGATACTTTTGTAACCCTTTCCAATTCTTCACATCAGGCAATGCTTCTTGTGAATAGCAAACTCAAATTTTGTGAGTGTTTTTTATAGGGCATCTCATTGATTGGACTCCAATTAGCTTTTGGACTCCAATTAGCCTAGGGGTTCACATACTTTTTCCAACCTACACTGTGAATGTTTAAATGATGTATTCAATATAGACAAGAAAAATACAATAATTTGTGTGTTGTTAGTTTAAGCAGACTGTGTTTGTCTGTTGTTGTGACTTAGATGAAGATCAGATCTAATTTTATGACCAATTTATGCAGAAATCCAGATAATTCCAAAGGGTTCACATACTTTTTCTTGCCACTGTACTGTAGAAAGTGAGAGAAAGCGAGAGAGAGAGAGAGAGAGAGAGAGAGAACAACTCTCCAGAGATGTTTATTTCCAATGCTAAACAGACAGCTTTGCTCCCTCCACCCCATCTTTTTGGTTAGCTTTCGCCTTTGTAGCCTGGCTTCCAATCCCCCTCTCCTCTCCTCTACTCACTCCGGACCGTTACTAACCCTGGAAGCATATGCAGAAAGCAGGCCGGCCAAGGAGACCATGCATTATTCATGGGGCCCTGTCTCTCGGAATTAAAGCGTGCAGGCTGAGAGCCTCACATTGTACCACGTAAACACAGAGAGAAGGGGTGGGGAGGACAGCCTAGAGGTGGAGCTAGAGAGAGAGAGAGAGAGAGAGAGAGAGAGAGAGAGAGAGAGAGAGAGAGAGAGAGAGAGAGAGAGAGAGAGAGAGAGAGAGAGAGAGAGGGGAGGGGGAGAGAGAGCGAGATGAGAGAGAGATAGTTTGGGAAGGAGGGATGGGTTAGATGAATGGGATGATGTCAAATGTGAAAAAGTATATGTGGTATTTAAAGTTGTTTTTAAATTATGTTGTTGTTGACGTCTATAAGCAGAAAGTCAATCCGCTGTCTAGGATGATGTCATATTGAGGAGTCTATCTTTAAGGTACTGTAACTGAGTCTTCCACCTCTGAAGTGAGTGGTTTAGATAAATGTGACACTACAGTTCATTTCTGTTGAGATTGCCAATTAGCTGGGCAAATCTATTATTTCTAGGTGTATGTGTACACACTCCCAATGTACATTTCTCTGTGCGTAGCAGAGTTAAAAGCCCAAGAATTGTACATTGTTTTAATTATCATGCACCTGGATACTTCAGCAGATTCCCCATGCTTCCTAGCAGAGTGAACAGTTTGGATGCTGATAATAGGCTGCATAATTAATTAATAGGATGCTGATAATAGGCTGCATAATTAAAATATAATTGGGCATATGGTAACTTAAGCCAACATGTTTTAATTAGCCTATGTGTGACCCTACCTGATTCAAAGGGAAGTTTAAAGAGTGTGAAAGAAATGGCAGGAAAATTCTATTAAAGCCAAACTCAAATCAACAACAACAATCAACAACTTACAACTGTAAATCCCTCCCCATAAAAGGAATAGACTTTCATCAACGTCGGGACAGAGAAAAATAACGAACATGAAACAGGGAGATGAGACATTTGGGGAGGGTGTGTGGGGGAATAAGATTTTAACTTTTTTACTGCTCAGTTTCTCCTTTTCAAGCAAAGGAAGAGAACAAATGAATAAAAATGAATCGTATGATTCGATGATGCACAAGGTAGATACAGACGCAACTCAAAGCATCCTGGGAGGACAAGGGCAATGCTCAGTCCAAACATGGGACACAGTGTGTGTTTGTGTGTGTGTGTGTATTTAGTGTATGCGCCTAAAGAGTGCAGCATATGCGATGATTGAGTGTGTAGCGTGTGTGTGTGTGTGTGTGTGTGTATGCGTGCATGCGTGTGTGTGTGTAGATCTTCTTGTAGCCCTGTGCAGGGTTTGGGTTGGGAGGGGCAGAGTATGCTAACAGAGGGCTAGGTGGGGAGGGACAGACGGGGGGCCTGCTTATCTATGCATTGAATAAAAAGCTATTTCCCTTGGCCAGCAGGCCCACCAACACCGCCCCTCCACTTCTTCATTCCAGTCTGGAAGCCAGGGATGACGGAGGAGGGATGACAGAGGGGTCGCAGGGAGGACTGGGAGGGCGCTGGGCGAGGAAAATGCACAGGGCCATTAAACCCTCATCGAGAGAACGTCATTTCAACGTTTAGCGACAGAGGGGACAGCGGGGACGCCCATGATGCCAACTACCCACAATGCACCGGAAAGCACTTTGCGAGCAGCCGCGTGAGCGTCGGTCATCTCCTCTGCTCCACTGCAGGAGGAAAAGTACAGACCTGCCAGCTCCCAAAGCAAAACATGCCAAATGTGTTTCAATGTGAAACCTTGAATCAACATTTGTGGCATGTGCATTCTTCTGCATTGTACACATGATACTTTTCATACAAAATGATACAGTGATAATACCTCTCAATCTCTATCCCCTTTCTCTCACCACCTCTGGGCAGAGCCCTCAGAGGAGAATTGGCTAAGAAGAGAGAGAGAGCGAGAGAGCGAGAGAGAGAGCGAGAGAGAGAGTAGCTTTGGTTCAGAGACCACAGGAAGACCCACTTTCACAGCAGAGTGGTGTTAGCTGATTAACTAACCACAGAGCACTAGCACGCATGGGGATGACTTTGATTTTGCTGAGCTACTGTTCTAAGGACCAGAGACTGAAATACACACACATGGGTACCAAAATATTCGGAGTTGTTTTTCATCGATAAGGTATCTAGCGAATTTCTGACCACGGTTTCAATTCGTGTATATGCTGTTAGCCACTTGAACTAACTACAAATTCAGCTTGAAAAATGTTGCACTGGTTTCGGTCGTTTTCCATAATGTTGTTAGTGAACAAACCAGCCGAGACATATATTTGTCATTACAATAAAACTGTGCCGCCAGGTAGAAAGCTGGGTATTGGAGTCACTGATCACAACGTAACGACAGTAACAACAGACCCCAGAATGCCTGGAGGAGGGTACTGCAGGTAAATGTCAAAGTACAGCAAGGCCCATTGATCAGCATGTCACAGGCCTCAACATTTACAAGTCAAGCCACTTGGATACGAAACTGTGTGTTCTGCTACTGCAAGCAGATTAATTAGACTGAAGGAAAAGAGGGGGAGAAAGAGGGAGGAAAGCGAAGAGAAAGAGACAAAACCGGAGGGCAAGGAAGGGGCATTAGTTGTCTTCAGCAAAACCTGCTCCCCGTTCCGCCCCCAAGCCGATCGCCACGGCAGCCAGGGGGGAAATCACTATGGCAACACCCACCTGGGAGCACTTGTTAACATGAAGACGGAGAGGAGGGGTTGGGGGGTTTTCTAAACGGAGCGCTTTTCAGTCTGTATCTCAACAGATTGGGGAGGGCGGGAGGGAGGGGGGAGAAACAGAAAGGGGGAGGCAGGATGGAGAGAAGAGAGGCAAGAAAGAAGAGGCCCCCATCAATCTGAGGAAAAAGTTCATCTCTGTCATCGGCTAGCCTGCTTTTCTCATGAAGCCTGTCTCTCCAGGAAAGCCCAGGTCACAGGTCCAGACGCACAGGGACTCTGGGTGCAAGGAGAGGTTGGAAAAATAAAGCCGCCATCTTGGAGAACTGTCGAAAATATATTCGTCGAACTGTCTATACCTCCTCTGGTTAATCTTGGAAGTCAGACAACCCGTTTAATTTACGACTGAAAGAGTGATCGAGCGTTTGGGGGTTATGTTGAGATTTTTCTGAAACATATTTCAAATTAATTGAACCTGCCATCATAGAACGCACAACACTAAATCTTCAGCGAATATTTACATGCCTTCATTTGACATTGACATATACACATTCATTGGGACAAAGTGTGTTAAGCACACATGTCATACAGTATAGAAATAAATCAAATGAACACCGCCCACTGAACATCCAAAATCGACCCCTAACCCCTACAACATTCTCCACTTCCCATTGCCCATTCCATTCAAACCAAGGTGAAGTGACCTGGGGTATTTTGGAGGTCACTTTGGGTTCGGCCACTTCTCCTTTGCTATCCACTAGGGAACTGGGATGAACTGAGAAGTCTTCTACCCCAAAGAGTAAAGAGCCATAGAAGCTATAACTGACAGCCCTGCTGGCTGCTTCTATTTGCTTGGCCAGAGAGAGAAAACTCTGTGGAACCGAGGAGGTATTCTCCTGAGTCTTTTATTTATTTAAATACCACCATCACCAGTCAGTCAAGATTGGCAGGAGAGGCAGTTACCATTGGACGGATGCTTCGTTATTCAGAAGGAAAAATCCTCTTCGCTGTCAATCTTTCAGAGCTACAGGTGTTGAAAAACACACACACACAAGTGTAGCAGCTCTCTTCTATTCTGTCGTTCAGGTCCGCAGCCGGGTTTAAGACTTGAGGCGAGAAAAGGGGATTTTATTTGGAGAGCCGCTGTTCGAAAATTCACCAAGTCAATTGTATTCACCTCTGCAGTCTCCCTCATGCTCTCTCTCTGTGTGTGTGTGTGTGTGTGTGTGTGTGTGTGTGTGTGTGTGTGTGTGTGTGTGTGTGTGTGTGTGTGTGTGTGTGTGTGTGTGTTTACACAGGCATTGACTTTGAAGTGAAGCTGACAGAACAAGGTGTCTGTGGCTGTTTTAAATTTCCAACACAGCCCTCAGAGTCTTGAGCAGCCCTATTCTTCTGGCCGACCAGTTGATACTCCCTTCAAACAGATTAGTGTTCACTTATCAGGCAGAAGGGCTGGAGTGACAAAGAGTGGATGAAAGTAAAAGAGGGCCGTTGCCAATAGCACATACGCACACATACAGTGAAGACGTGCTGCACACACACATACACATCGCACACATATTAATATACAGTACGCGCACACACACGGGCGCACGCACACTTTAAAATGCAGGCCGATCCAAAGCAGGAGGACGGGGCCTACCGGTGCTGCAGCTAAGTCATCATGAATTATTACTGGTTGTCAGGACAGCTCGCACGGCTGGGATTGTGGTTGCCAGTAGACCAACTGAAGGCTCTGGTCTTAATTCAACAACTAACAAGTTCAGTGTAAACGGCAAGACACTGGACCTAGTCTAAGATACCCCCGAGTAACTATTGAGGGAATCTTTCCATTGTGTTTGAAATTTCAGCTATCAAGATTTTTAAGAGAATGCTTTGACGCCATTTGAAATTGCACATTTTTTTTAAACTAAAAATAACTTTCTTGTACCTAACTGAACTGGTTGCACTTGCCATTGCTCAGCGTGTACAAAAGTCCCACTGACTGCATATCAACCCACATACTCCATCACAGCAGTACAACACCAGCATGTGTTTTAATAATGTATCAGTCTGAATAATGAATCTGTTTCAACCGACATCATAGTAAACACAGATAATAGTTTATAATGAGTTTCACTCCTGCTTTGTAACATTGTTACAGATCCGGGCGGGGGGGGGACTACAATTTAATATTCACTGGTTTAATGTTACATTGTAAATGATACAAAATCACAGGAGGCTTATTAAACAAATGATTGTGAAGCTATAAGGTTTTTTTCCGCCCTCCGATCGGATTTCATATTGATTCCAACCGGCAGTTGTAGGGCCATGATGGCGTTCATTACGTCTCCGTCTTTGGCCAGTAGAGCATTAAACAGTGTAATGTTTCATGTAGCTTTTATCAGCACCGAACATAGAAATCATTTTCTCCTCAGGAAAGGACAAGTGGGTGGCAGTGAAGCAAGGGCGGGGAATGTTTACGTTCCCTCTCCGGCAATATTACAGCTTATATCGCAGCCGTGTAAGATCATCCGTCATTAGCATTTACGTATCTGCCGCCGACGAACCAGACAGTTTCATCTGTTTACGTCTGCAGTTTAAGTTGTAGACTGTATACATGTACATAGAATGACACCTGGCTTAGCTCTTGGATGGATTTCTAGACACCCTCATTTATTTCTAGAAGGCATTGGGTAAGTAAGATCTCAGTATGAGAAATTATAGAAATAAATATCTGAACAATTGTCACATCCCAACTGTCCCCACTTTATCTGGGGGGGGGGAGTCAAAAAAAACAGCACCAAAAACAACTAGCGAATAATGTCACTACATCTACACTCAACGTGATGACATTTTCTGAAGTTACATATTCCTGTACAAATCCTATAATGTTCTTAGGACCAGCAAGCCGTCTGTTTAAGAATGTAGTTCCCTGTGAGGTTTAAGTACTCCCGCGAACGACCCTTGCATTATCAGGTCAACACATACCTTTCACATTTCATCAAGGTGTAGAATTTTACCATAACCAGATCCCTGTCGTTCGCTTGCTCTGAACCCTTCATAGGATCAATTGAAAGATCAGGCTGTTGAAGAAAAAAAAATTAAATCGTAGCTAGCGGATTTCAACTATAGGGGTCTTCTCATCTAAAAATATTTTTGCCAGTTCGTGTTTGTCCAACGATCTCGTCTTTCTACCTCTGCCAGGTCATGTGGCTGAGGCCCTGTTAGTCTCTGTAATTAAACGTACCAAGGCTTTTTTGTTTTTACTACGGCCGCAGCATGTTAAATGGTTTGTGCTCGCTCAGTCCAAAAGGCAATCAACCAGCCTATAAAGGTAAGGCTGGGCTCCCATCCACAATGAACTCTCCGTCTCGTCCTGAACTTATGACACAATGTTTGTGGCAAACTAGGACGGGCCAGCGCTGGCTCTGCAATGTTAACTTTCCCAAATGTAAACCTCATTAGACGGCGTGCTTACTTTGGAAATGTAGTATGGGCAATCAGCGCCTAAGACCAGTCGGATGTTATTTCAAATCACTCAGAGTTGTGTGTAACTGACTGAGTAGCAAACGTTTGCTTCTTCTTTTAGCACGTTCATTGGATTGCTTTCCACCACCTAACACTTTTGGAAAGGTTAATATCATCAAATCGTTATTAAGTGGTTACACGTTTCGTGATTAAGCCCAATGTAGCCAAGAGTATAAGATAAAGGATGGCAGCTTTTGCATAGTTACTGAATGTTCCACCAGCACCACTCAATAGCTGGCTCCTTCAAGCCAATATGTAAATATTTGCAACACTTGCTGGTGAGATTTCTATTTTGACCACATTACAGTTGAAGAATGGCCCAACTGAAGGTAATTAAATAGATATTCAGCGCCTTCAGAAAGTATTCACACCCCTTGAATTATTGCACATTTTGTTGTGTTACAGCCTGAATTCAAAATGGATTAAATAGTTGTATATTCTCACCCATCTACATACAATACCCCATATTGACAAAGTGAAAACATGTTTTTAGAAATGCTTGCAAATTTATTGAAAACGAAATACAGAAGTATCTCACACCCCTAAGTCAATACTTCGTAGAAGGACCTTTGGCAGGGATTACAGCTGTGAGTATTTTGGGGTAAGTCTCTAAGAGCTTTGCACACCTGGATTGTACAATACTTGCACATTATTATTACAAAAATTGTTGGGTACAGAGATGGGGTAGTTATTCAGAAATCATATTAACCCCTTTTACTGAACACGGAATGAGTCCATGCAACTTATTTAGGCTTGTCATAACAACGGGCTGAATCAAGAGATTTCAGCTTTTCATTTGTTAAGAATTTCTAACATGTTCTACAAACAAACTTCCACTTTGACATTATGGGTTATTGTGTGTAGATCAGTGACACAACATGTGGAAAAAGTAAAGGGGTATGGATACTTTTTGAAGGCACTGTAGATCACCCTCAACATTATTTGGGTAGGTCTAAACACTGTGTTGAAACTTTCCGTTTGTTCGTCCAGTACATCCTTATATGACTCACTTATGTATGTTTTCAAGGGCAGCAACAGATGTACCATTCAACATTTTCTCTGGTACAGTCACCAAAGCATTTTCTAATCCCAAACCACAGGCATTACACACTAGCTATCCACCAGCATTTCACAGATAGGTTTTGGCCTGCTTGAACCTCAAACAATACCGGATACAAAGAACCCAACACGATAGGACGCTAATCAAAGGAGCTCGAGGGAGAAGCTAAGGGGCTAAATGATGGACAGGGAGCAGCACATGAAGACAGCAAAGTCCCTCCCTAAACTCCCCCCACCCACAGAATACTCCTCCCCCATCCCCCTTCCTCGCACAGTCCTCTCTGCAGCTTTTCCTCCCACCTGGCAGGATCATGGCCCCATCCCATCTCCCGTTGCAGTCCCCACTGCAGTCGAGCCAGTCCATCATATCAATTTTTTTTTTTGTGTTATTTACTTATTTCTATATTTTCATCCTCCTAGCCCCACACTCTCCCATGGCCTTTCATTTCCACTGCGAGCGTCTTAGCCAGAGGACCATTTCCATAATCTCCATTAACCACTTCAAATGGGCCCTTTAAGAGTGCCTTCATTTGCATAATCCCATTAACTCTCCAGTTATTGCGCTGCCTTTACTACAATCCTCTGCTCCTCACACTCAGGGAAAAGACAAGAAAAGAGGAACTAGGTAGGGACGGAAGCAAAGGTAAAATAAATTGATACACTGTGGAGACTGGAAACGAATTCCCTTTGTGTGAAATTATTTTCAAAATAGAGGGATGCAAGTTGGGCATTTACCACCTAGATGAGTAATACGGGAGTGGGTTTTTCCTTGCAATTTGTTGGCCACCAGTGGAAATTCATATGGAATCCTCCTGTTCCATCTGAAGTCATTATTTCTGTGGGAATTGTCATTGTGCAAATCTGTTTAATGTATTTAGTGCTTTTTCTGGCATAAGAGAAGTCCCCTTACTATGTGTGAATTTCCTGACTAAGAAATGATTCATGCTTCTTGATGACAAAAAAGTAGGTCAAATTTCAACTCAGTGTGCAAATCCAAACATACCCGTAGTACAGATGTCGTAAATTATAAAATCATGCATTGGTACTTCCACGTTTAAGATGAAAACCTGAGAAAAGAAAACCTTATAACCTCTATAGGCTATAATGTGTTTTCGTCGCAACTTTAATGCCCTTCATTTCTATATCCAACACTTAAAACTGGTTTCTGGAATTCTTTTGGGATTTTCAAGCACTGTCCCACATTCACACAATGCACTATTCCATGTAAAATAATCCCCCAGTTCAAATGAGATTTGGGTAGGGAGGACCTCACAGTACTGTGATCCTACAAACACAAAAGCTTTGTGTTGCTGATGCAAATTGTATCTATGTGTGGAATAAACACACAGCACTGGTCTCTTATCAATAACATAGAGAGGAAATGAAACAATCCATCACATATCAAACTATCAATAAACAATAGATTTCTCTGGGCGGTAAATAAATCTCTCATCCCTAAGGAAAAGAGTAATGAATTAACCGTTCCACTAGAGAGGAATCTTATTAACAAGGTGCATCAGCAGAGAGAGAGAGAGAGAGAGAGAGAGAGAGAGAGAGAGAGATCCTACTGCTGCCACCAAATGTAAGATTGAGAGAAATACAACAGCCCAATAAACTCCGACAAAAAAAACTAAACAAAGCCTGGAATAAACAACAGCTCCTGTATGAGTTATTGTCTCCTGTCAAACCGAATAAAAAAATAGAATATTGCCTCAGGATGCAACTCAAGTAAATAATGATGTTATCAAAGTAATTCATCTACAAGCTCAGTGCTAGAAACAGAACCCTAGTCAGAGGCTGCATGTAGCTCGACAAAATAATATCTGATCCTAGAGAAATGCTGTATATATAAAGTGAGAAACTGACGGTAAAATGAACCAGAAACAGATTACATCAACTAGATGTTGTGTTTAGTTGGAGAACAGAGAATGAGATATTTTGAGGGAACCATTTTAAAAGAATTTCAAAACACTGTATACGGAACCAAATGTGCATTTAATGAGGTCAACTGGATGCCAGGGGCAAAATGTACTAGTTATTTTTTTAAATATTAAACCTTAGGTCTGCAGAGTTTAGTTGGTCAACATTTTCCTGAATGAACTCGTCAGATTACGGTGCGCCAACCTGGGGCTGTTGCGGTGACCGTATTACCGCCACACACGAGTCATGAAGGCAGTCAAATTCCACATGACTGTTTAGTCACGGTAATTAGGCTTCTCCAAGCTCTGATGCTGCTGCTGGTCATTAGTAGCCAACCAAACCTGCTAACTACCTGGTACTCAGCACTCCATTGTCCCTCTAATCACTCTGACATCAATGCAAATGTCATCAAAAATCTAATCCAACACTTCATGAGAGCCCAAGAGCTCATGTTACACAACATTTCTAAAGGCTGTGCAATTGCGGGAGAAAACAGAGTGATGGCTGCTAATAAAAAGAGGAGGATCCCATCAGCTTTCTATAGGCTTGGCCTACTATATTTATTTCTCAACTTTCCTAATATTAAGCACATTACTTATATCTACAACAGGAGTATAGCCTACCTGGCTGGCATGAAAATAAACCACGGGGAAAAGCGTCCTCCATTCGCTATTTAAGTGCATAGATGTCATGTATTTTTTCCCGGCGCCCCTGTTCGATACAGGTGCATGATAAATGTCCATTCTAAATCAAAACAAAATGTTACACATATATTATTTAGTATATGTAAAGACAAGATTAAATCAAGAATAGTCTGATGGGTGACAATATTAGCCTATCACTTGTGAATTATATATTATCACTTGTGAATGATGCCCAGCATAAGAAACAATGCTTTTCTTTGCGACTTTTTCTAAACATAGTCGCACACCGCATGTAGCTTAGCCCACAGGTCTATAAGTTTTGATAAGGTTTGTATCACAACTAAAGTGGCCAAATAACTTCTTAAAATGAAGCACATTAATTCGCTTTACAAGGGGTGTAGAGCCTAACTTGCACATATAAGCAACGAGTAAGTTTCAAGCTTGGGGAAGATAATAAAAGCATTACATAGATAATTGCATTTGAAGTCACTTTTGATAATGGTGTTTCCGCTAATGGAACACGCTTATAGCCTACTACCATGTGCTGCGCTTAAAATGTGAAGAAATAGCCTAATAGTTTATCAACATTTAAGCTAAATGTTCTGATCTGTTGCGTCAGCCACATTGCATCAAAGTTTTTTTTGATGCTAGTGGTTGTATTCATTTGGGATCTATCGCATCCCACAACTGTCCCAGAATATGTTTGGAATATTTATTTCTCGCACAGAATAGAATAGGTTGACTTTTGTACTATGGGGGGATAGTATATTGCCATAGGCTAGTGCTTTTGCTGTTCGTTATGCCTACTATCTTGTTGCCTGATGAAAAGTAAATGTGGACAGTTCTTCCAATATCTTCAATATGCACCTCGGAATTGGAGAAGGACGCCGCAGTTGCATCCCCGATGTGTCGGTCTTCACTTGTAGCCTGTGAGAAAGACCCGGTCACGTGACAGAGAGCCATGTGAGTGAGAGGCGCTTCGGATTGCGCAGCACACTTAGGGAGAAGGGCACAACGTAGCACTCCGGGCCGCAAAAGGCATGGATTTTTTTAGGGTGCATTACGGCCACAAAGGGGATGCCACCATGAAATACGAGGCATTATCAAGTGCTTGTCAAATTGTGAATGAGAGACTATTGGAGTGTGTACAGCCTGTAAAGCCTTACAATGTATTAAAAATCAAAACATATAGCCCAACGTTTGTAGAACAACTAAAGTTACATTAATAACTCTAAATTAAGCATATAGGAATATTTATTTCTTTGTTAACCGCTCAACACTCCCCTAAAATTTTATTCAGCTTTGTTCAATTGAATTCTTCATACTGAAAATAATTTTAAATAATGCCACGGAATTATAAGCAAATCTTGTCTGCTTAAATGAACTAGTGTAGTCCACAGCCATATGGCATAGCCAGATCAGGGCCTAACATAAGGACAACTCAGAGTATGCTATTCTATTCTTCTGAAATAAGACTACATTTTCTTCATATCATGCTTCTTTAGACCTGTCTAAAATAAATAATGGATTTATTGTGCTTGTGTGTGGAAGCCAGGAGATGCTAAATGTGTTTATGTTAATTAACGGTCAATTACCGTGAGACCGACAGTTATTTGTTTGACAATCACCGGCTGACAAAATTGAGTGACCGACCACAGCCCTACGCCAACCTCTATAAACATTCTTCATCCACAATATTTGAAATTCAATGTTACATTTTTCTGGAAATACTCGTTCAATGTGCTTTGCAAATGATTGACTCTGAACTGGCTTCTGGTAAGAGCTGAAGCCCAACGTTTTAAATGGCAGCTTGTTCACAAAATACCAGGATAGATAGAATCCTTGAGGTTTTTATTCAACCATTGTGTGAGGAGTCGTCAAACATTAAACGATAACAATTTAATCATATTTTCTGCTTGGGGACTACCAATGCTCACGTGTTAGCCAACACGAGTGAGCCTAGATTACATGGCTAGAATATCCAATACCGCCCACCCGCCCACCCACCCACACACACACACAGAGACACACACAGACACACACAGACACACGATTCTTTGGAGAAATCCCCCCAGTTTGGGCAGTGATATATGAGTGCCACTTCAGTGGCTACGCGCGGGCGCAATGGGATGAAGGGGTATTGGGCTGGGGATATTGCAGGGCTGTCGGAGATGGAATGTGGCGTGAGCAGCCTGGTTCCTGCAGCAGAGGGGATGGAGAGAGGCCTCAGCCTTTCCTTTTTTTACCGCTCGGCTCCACTAGAGATCAATAAGCAATCTGTTAAGGTTTTATTCTGTGAAAATGTTCCTAATAAAGACTCCCTATGGGCGCCACCGATCGCTGGGCAGAAACACAAGAAACAACAAGAGCGGGTCGCAGCACTGACTGAGCGTCGCTGCTGCTACCTGAGTAATGCATGTCGAGGAATTCTGTCCCCGCTTCGGGTTATCAAGATGGGGAATTCGCACACAGGCTGACTCTTGACTGATTTCTGGCTTGGGCTGCCTGCGAGCAATGTTGGAGGTTGGTTGGTGGTGCTCAAGGCGTTGATATCGCGTTACACTTTTTTCCTTCCCCAACAACTCCCCCAACCCCACAGTGCGTGATGAATGTCCTACTGTTCGGATGATATACTGTACGATGCACGTGTGTTTGCGGCAATCGATACTCATCAATCACGCAAATGTGGCTAAGGCGCAGGGAGTAATTGACTTAATGTGTGGAGGTTGGAGAGAGGGGGCGGCAGAAAGGAAAGATTACACTTTAAGCTCGTTCTAATGACCTAACGAGCCTTTAAGGATCTACTGGGAAAATACTACAGGGGTCTCATTTGCTCATTTGTTCCAATGATGTCCAGAGAGTAGCACATACCGACCACGTAGGCCTCGCTCCCCTATGGATAAGGCAAGTTATGAACCACTGTTATTCTTACATTTTCAATGATTTATGAAAAGGAACACACTAATTTCAGCTCATCAATAATGAATGGTGCAAAACATTAAATGTTTTCCTTTTTTAAAGCACGCTACTCCACACAGTGCTCAGTAGAATAAAATAAATGCATATCAAATAACCAGGGCCTTCGAACAGCAATAAAAAAAATAACATAATTTTGTTTGTTTTTCATTACGAGGGAAAATCTCTTACTTTAGCCCCATATATGAAAGCAGCCAGGATCTGCAGGAGGTCACCCGTTTCCCAGATACTCCACTTCATCTTAATAACCCCATCATCAAAACATGCCTTTTCTGTTTGCCAAGTGCACACAACGGTCAAAAGCGTGACGCGGGCAAGCCTAGAACATGCATCCATCCATCTATTTGTCCATCCACACATACATCCACCACAGTCAGTTCCATTCACCGATGACACTGACAAGTAATGACAGTCTGTGTGGCTAGGGGAAGCTGTGGCTGAAGCATGGCCTCCTCACTCCTAACTTAAGACGACTGTTGCTGGGGCTGTGCTCGCCCAAGCGAGAGGAACGACAAGGCGAGAGGGGGCCGACCTCGGAGCCGGCCAGCTGTGTCGTGGCCCCAAATGGGCCCTGACCTTGGGCTAGGACGCAGGCCTGTTGGGGGGTAATCCCATCGGCCTCTCTCCTGCCCTCTGACTGTCTGTGTGTGAGGGGGCTATAAATGTAGTACCCCCATCCCCCAAACACACACAAACACACATGCACACACAAACATTAAGAGGACGAGGGTGGGCCTGTGCCCTATCAGCGGGCATGGATGAGGAGGGGGGGTCCTCCAGAGGCTCAGAGATTAAGCGTAGTATCTGCTCTGTGCCGCTGTTACCCTCCCCTCCCACACTCCAGAGGGGCGATCCAACATGGCCCCCTTCTTTCACAGAGGGAGAGGAGTGAGAGGACAGAGGAACGACTTTTCAAGGACCTCAAATAAACTGTCGTCAAACTCAAACACAGCCCGTGGCTGTACCGCAAAAATAAACTGCATGCTGTTTTTTTTAGCAATGTTTATTGTCCGTCCAATTTGATAGGCCTAAGCAGTATCTCTAGATAGTTTCAGAGTCAAACATGAAACAACAGAGTCATTCAAAGGAAATCTAGTAGAAGATACTATCGGGTCATCCAGAGGGGGTGTTTCATATGGAGAGCTTCACTGCAGAGCTTACACACACCACACCGCCATCACCACCCTGAACCCTCCATCCTACTCCAACCCACTACCTAACTCCACGTTCTGTTCAAGCTGACCAGCCGAGCGACCTGGTTCAACTGACAAGCCTTAAGCCTCAGTTTCCTCAAGAAAAGAATACCTGCACTTAAAGGCTCAGTGCAGTCAAAAACATGATTTCCTGTGTTTTATATATATTTCCACACTATAAGGTTGGAATAATAATGTGAAATTGTGAAAATGATGATACTGCCCTTTTACTGTAAGAGCTGTTTGAAAAGACTGTCTGAAAGTTTTGCCTGTTTTGGTGGGATGGAGTTTTTGCCTGCCTGGTGACATCACCAGGTGGTAAATAAGTTAATGGACCAATAAGAAAGAGAGTTTCAAACCTCTCTGCCTATAACAGCAAATGTTACACCCAGCAAACCAAAATTGCTTCTGTGAAAGTTCCAAGAACATTTGTTAGGTCGCGGGAAAAGTTCACAAAGACTGTCCTGTCGTTTATCGCCTAATTTCACAAGAACATTCCTAGAACACATTTCATCTGTTCTTTAAAGGTTCCAAGAATGTGTTATTAGCTTGTGGGAGAACAGTCTGGTGGGAACGTTGTGAGGGCATCACAAAAGATGTGTTCCCAAACACAAAAACTGTCCAGTTGTGCGGATGATTCTACAATGTTTCTTTCGGGATGCAAAAAACATTCAGCTGATGTTACAAAAACGTTCCCAGAACACATTTTGCCTGTACTTTATAGGTTCCCAGAATGTTTCACTAGGTTGTGGGAACATGACAAGAGATGTCTTCCAAAAACAACAAAAACTGTCCAATTGTGCTTATTATTACAATGTTTCTATTAGTTTGCAAAAACATTTGCCTGATCTGAACACATGTTTTATGTTCTTTCAAAGTTACTAAAACAAGTATTTTGGTTGTGGGAACATTGTGGGCATGTGACAAGAGATAGGTTGCCAAAACACTAACACTGTCCAGTTGTGCTGACATTCAGATAATATTTGTATCAGGGTGCAAAAACATTCCTTTGATGTTGCAAGAATGTTGATACAACAGCCTTTCTGAGTTCTTTAAAGGTTCCCAGAACATGTAATTAGGTTGTGGGAACACTGCGGATACATTTCAAGAGATAGGTTCCCAAAACACACAATATGCTCATATATATGACATGCTTAAGTTAGGTTGCACAGGACATTCCCTTGTTGAAATAAGTATGTTTTTATGACATTGGTAGCATAACTGTTTTACGTTTAACAAAATATTCCATTGATGTTTACGCATTATACATTTACCGCATTATACATTTACCTCTAGGGATTCGATCTAGCAACCTTTTGATTACGGGCCCAACACTCTAACCACTAGGCTACCTGCCGCCCAGCTAGCTATGGCCTTGTGGGTTTTCAGTCAAATATGGTCAATCAGGACACATATGCTGTGTACTTGTAACACTGTATTTTGTGATTTTCTTTCTTTATCTTGTGTTGAAAGTCTTATGAAATGTGATTTTGAAATTGAAAAAAAGGTCAAATTTTTCTACACAATTACACAAGAATACAAGTTATTTAAACTAAGTCCTATCCAACAAAAAATACTTTCAACACGTGATGAAGAAAGAAAATCGTAAAATACCTTTTTACAAGTACACAGCATATGAGAGGAACATTTTAATATCTCTGAAATGGTGTTCTGTGTCATCCTCTGGTTGCGTACAGGGTTAATGATGTTGCTGAAGACTGTAGGTTCCATCCCAAATAATCTTTAACCATGTTTTTTTTGGGGGGGGATTGAGGCTCAGATGTACTCCAGTAAAAGAGAGGATGTCTTTATTTTATCCACATTTATAAATCCAGGCCGAAATTTGGTTGTAAATATGGTTGTGTTTGTATGATTAAATGCTGTCCTATGAATTAAATGAAAAAACCATGTGTCGTTATATCACCTACAATACAGTCCTCAAATGAAAATTGCCATTAAATCTGGAAACATAACAGGGATGTATACTAATCTGAGTTATTATGCATTGGGGCGCCAGGTAGCCTAGTGGTTGGAGTGTTGGACTAGTAACCGAAAGGTTGCAAGATCGAATCCCTGAGCTGACAAGGTAAAAATATGTTGTTCTGTTCCTAGGCTGAAAATTGAAAATAAGAATTTGTTCTTAACTGACTTGCCTAGTTAAATAAAGGTAAACAATACAATGGCATGCTGAGAATGTTGTGGTAATATTAGGTATAACATGTTCTAAGGACCTCCAAGAGAATATAAAATGTATATTGCGTGAACACCAATGTAACATTATGTTAAACCTAAAACAAGTATGCTATGAACGTCATAAAAAAACTGACTTGTTTCATTCTTACAACATTAAGGGAATATCCTGTGCAAACTAACTTAAACATTGTATGAATGTCATCACAACTGAGCATATTGTGTGTTTTGGGAACCTATCTCTTGTAATGTACCCGCACTGTTCCCACAACCTAATTACATGTTCTGGGAACTTTTAAAGAACTCTGAAAGGCTGTTGTATTAGCATTTGTGCAACATCAAAGGAATGTTTTGTGCACCCTGATACAAACATTATCTGAATGTCAGCACAACTGGAGAGTTTGTGTTTTGGGAACATAACTCTTGTCGTGTCCCCACAATGTTATCACAAGCTAATGAAACATTCTGGGAACTTATAAAGAACAGACCAAATGTTCTGGGAATGTTCTTGTAACATCAGCTGAATGTTTTTGCACCCTAAAAGAAACATTGTAGGATGATCCGTACAACTGGACAGTTTTTGTGTTTTGGGAACATATCTCTTGTCATGTCCCCACAATGTTATCGCAAGCTAATGAAACATTCTGGGAACCTATAAAGAACAGACCAAATGTTCTGGGAATGTTCTTGTAACATCAGCTGAATGTTTTTGCACCCTAAATGAAACATTGTAGGATGATCCGCACAACTGGACAGTTTTTGTGTTTTGGGAACGTATCTTTTGTCATGTCCCCACAATGTTCCCAGAAGAGTGTTCGCACAACCTAATGAAACAATCTGGGGAACCTTTAAAGAACAGATTAAATGTGTTCCTGGAACATTCTTGCAACATCAGGTGAATTTTTAATACAAACATTCTACAATCATCACCACGACTGGACAGTTTTTGTGTAATGCGAACATTTCCTGCAACCTAAAGAATGTTTTGGGAACTTTCACAGAACCAGCTGGTACATTGTGTTATTACATTACCTGGAAACCTAATGAGAACTTTTGGGGAATATTCTACGGTTGTTGTTACAGGTTTTGTGCACGACACTTAGGAGAACATTCCAATGATATTTAATTTAAAACATTTTGTGAAAAATATTTTGTGGTCAAAAACATTCTCTTAAAACCCCTTACTAGAACTTAATGGGAATCTTAGCTAACGTTCTGGGAATGTTGCCGGATTGCTGGGCAGACAGTCCTAGTAAAATTCTTTCTTGAGAAATAGCTCTTTGCTAAGAAGTAATTTTTAAAATTTCTAATTGAAAAACAATCACAGTAAGGTACTTTATTGTTACCCAGACATTATTTGATATTGAGATTAAAATGGCTGCATTGGACCTTTAACCCTCCCACCACACACACACACACACACACACACACACACACACACACACACACACACACACACACACACACACACACACACACACACACACACACACACCTCCAACCAAAGTCCTTCTCTCGCTAATTACAGTAGTGATGGGACAGGGGCTTTCTCATACAGTCTGACCCTTTCCTTTTACTTTCAATAGGAAACTCCAGTTAATTGCAACCGCCGAACGCTGGCAAGGGACGGAGGAGAAGATAGGGTTGGGTGTGTGTGTGTGTGTGTGTTTCGAGACCATGAGGTTTTCCAAGACCACAGTAATCCTCTTTGTTAAAGCTAATGTGGCAGAAAAGACCCTTCCAGCGAAGTCCCTCTCGGCCGTTTTAATCCCAGTGTGTAGGGAGCGGCCTCTGCCATAAAGGGTTCACTGGCCCGGTGCTTCTGAGGATACCCTAATTGTCCAGTTCCACCGACAGATTAAAACAGTCCTCTAAAATCTCGGAATACCTCCGCTCTTTCTCTCTCTCTCTTTCCCCTTTCCGTCCGGTCTTCAGAGGGAAAGCTGGGATAGGTCCCGAGCTCCCTGGAGGTCTTCACACACTCATTCACACAGGCCCTACAGTAGACCCTGTGAGTCTGAGAGGGAGTCATGAACGTCAGACTGCATTCTGTGAGCAGTGAAGGATGGAGGGACCCAGTCAGGAAGAGCTTTAGCCCCCTTCTTCACGCTGATCCAGCCCTCCTCGTGCTTATTTACCTTGGATCTCAGAAGTGAGAAAGAGACTTGCGGGAAAGGGGCTTAGACTTCCCCCTTGCATCATTAACCACACTGTTAGTCTGTTACTCTTACACACACACACACACACACACAAGAATGCACACACGATACCCCCCCATACACACACACACTCCCTGACAACCCCCGATCGTCATGTACTAGTCTGGCGTTGGAAGTTCCGCCATAAGCTTCCCATATTCCGCCACGTAGGCATTTTGTTTTTAAGACCAGTGCATTGCCCCCCTGGAGGGCTCCAACTGGCCCAGGCCATCAGACAGTATGTCACAGGGTCCCGTGAAGGCCACATCTTGCAAAGTCCTTTTCACTAGGTGTGGTTATGAACAGCGGTAATGACCCATGAAATGCCTTCTCTCCCAGGCACTACTAATGCGCACGGCCTACACCGAGTGGCAATTCAAAAACACAAGTTATTTGGACTACGCTTGAGCAAGCAGTTATTGAGACCACAGATGATCTTTTGGGGGGTCATGAGACTATTTTAAAAAGGTGCACACAGGCGACATGGCGAGTGCTTTCTTTAACGATGTGACCACAGTTGCCGGCAGAGAAGGCAGTTACAGTAGCAGAGTGTAGTGTAGCATTAAAGCCCTTCAGATCCTCTATTGCCGGAGGAGTGATTGTCACAATGTCATGGTAACAAGGCAGTTTGAATGACTGGCACGAAAACAGGAATACATTTATACAAGGGGTTATTCTGGGACAGCGATGGATTGAGAGGAAAATTAGTGAACAAACTAGGTAAACACGCGGATCATAGAATATCTCATGGCTTTATTTTTCTAAATTGTTTTCCTTTCTGAGACCGAGGTTAAGGACACAATGCTAAAAGGCGTAGGCTCCACAACAATACCAAGCTACAAAACTATTCTGCTTGTTTTAATGATATTGAATCAGTATATTTTCTATACTACACTAGGTAATGTGTATACATCTGTGCACGAATTTCAACTTGTGGACTTCCTCGTTGCATAAGTAAAACAATTTGATTGACTTTACTGTTTTGTTTTACAAAGTTACATACTGTACAAAAATATACATATTTACAAGTGTGCTGGTGTGTATGAGGGCGGATGTTTGTATGTAAGGGGGTTTGTGCCTTTTTATGCACAATACTGTGACTGTTAGAGAATTTAAATAATTTTGGGGAGGCAAAGGAAATGCATTGTCTTGATCCTCAAATGGAGACAAAGGACTATATGTTGACTTTCTGAGTTCAAACGACAGGATTCACCATCTGGAAAGCATCCAAGTAGTTTTAAGTAACCGTTTCCGCTTGTCGAGACTAAACATCGCTTTTTTTTTTCTCATGACATGAGAAATATGAGGTCAAACATTTGTCTGAATGACAGACTTAATAAGCAACTGCAGGATTTAATGGTGATTTACGATTCATGGAGCATTCAGACAGATACAAATAGGCCCTGAAGGACAAAATGTGGAAGTTTAATCTGAAGGGAGTATATACAGTTTGTGTGTTTCAATCACAGGTCTTAGCAAGAAAAACATTAACGTCAATCAACAGCTCATAAAAACAAAAAAAATACTTTAAAGAAATTAAATCTAAAATCAAGCCTACGTAGATTTAAGATGAATATCAATCCAACTCATAACATATCACAATTATTTTCACTGTATGGCCATTTCAGAGTTTGCATGTATATCTGACAAAATGTGTCTAAAAAATAATTTGTCCGTTTGAAATGTCAACAGGTGGTGAGAACCAGCTTTGCGTCTTATATTGCATGTGTATGAGAAACAGCCATCGTCCGATATAAATCTATGCATGGGCTCGGTGTTACAGTGCCGATATAGCACGACACTGTATAGGTCGTCATTTCTGCACTACCTGCGAGGGTAAAATCTATCTGGATAGTTGGAGGGCGATTCAGACGAAGGGGGTTGGAGTTTGGCGCTGCTTGTGGTGCTTCCAGCTGCATGGAGGGTTAATGAGGCCGGCTCTGGAGGTAATGAGGAAGTGCCCTCTTGGTCGCTGGCATCCTCAATGAACCCCAAGCATCTGGACGACACGGGGAAGAAAGGCTGCCACGTCCTGACCCCCCATCAGATGCCTTGAATATTTCTGAAGGATCTCTGTCATAATGAAGTATCTGGGGAGAGCGCAATGAGAGCGGGTCACAGCACATGAGGCGGGTTGCTCGGTTCAAAAGAGTCACAATCAAGGGTGACCCGTCAATTGGTTGAGGTTAAGGAACCAAGCTTGGGTGCACCACACCACGTTTCTTTTAATGTTGGTTCCTCACTTTAGTAGGGAAAAACATTTGGTAGTGCTTTCTAAAAACCTTTCATAACTAAGCCATGAATAAACTTTTTATAAAGGAGTTTATGCTTCATAATGAATTAGTATTCCAACATTTATAAACGTAAGTAAGTATTTATCTAAATGTTTTAAATGGAAGTTCTTAGAAAGTGTTTCCAAACATACATTTCAAAACCAAATAAAAAAATCAGGACTTCTCAGCTATAAATAAAAAAAGATATGCTACCACAGATGTAAACAGGCTGACTAGCTAAGGCCAGATTGTACTGCAGCCTGCGGATTGATTGTTAACTGAGAAAAAAGCCCACATTTGCCACAAATGACAGTCACTGAACCATTTCACCGGACAGACTATTGAAGGCCATGATTGTCAATATTACCATCGCATACGCCATTGACAGGTTTGCTGAATGAGCTTCTCTACGCTTCTATTGACAGCTGTGGTCTGAACTGAGCATCAGCACGGCCGTGGCCTTGCTTTCATAATAATCAATAACTTACCCTGTTTTCAGCAGCATGATTGTCTAATATACAAATGATACTAAATTGAAGTTACTTGATTGCCTACTACTTATCAATGCACTTTCTAATCAGTCAATAAAGTAAGAGACCAACCCTAGAGAGTTCATTTGTGGGCCCTGACAGATTGCTATCAGATGGGGCTTCTGCTTTGTGTTGACTGTTGGACTGACAGGGAACCTTAACCCCTTAAGCTAAGAAGCAGGGAGTGATAAAGCTTGTCTAGGAAGCCCAAAGCTAAAACACATGGACCATCAGTCTTGAAAGGTGGTGCCGAGATAGTATTTCAGGGTCTAGGCTTGTCGTCACGGCCCTCCCTTAGACCTGAGCCAAGACACTCCTGCTTTTAGGGTGTGAATTGTCAAAGCAGTCCAGAGACAGAGGACTACTTGCATGCGGGTGCGTATTTCTTTTGAGGGTTTGGGGTAATCACCCTCCTTATGTAGCAATCTTCGTT
The DNA here is from genome assembly GCA_030435695.1 of Brachymystax lenok tsinlingensis. NCBI lineage: Eukaryota > Metazoa > Chordata > Actinopteri > Salmoniformes > Salmonidae > Brachymystax > Brachymystax lenok. The sequence goes on from CM059790.1 coordinate 10,112,890, forward strand.
GGAGAACCATGATATACGCTCCTTATGCGGTGATGAAGGCGGTCGTAGGCAACTCAGCCTTCTGAGTTTTCATCAATTCCTGAAAAAAAATCACACTGTGTAGGCTGCCAATGTGGCGGAGCGAAATGGAAGGCGGATATTGAAGAGCAGACCTAATGGTTCCTCATTGAGCGTAGGTGCTAAGTGCTTTAAATTAACAGTGCATTCTTCCTTGAACACATGGCTGTCTGAATCCCTACAGGAGGAGAGAGAAGCAGGCAAGCCAGGCTTTGAGGGACAGATGTAGGCCCAGTTTCAGAACATGGATCTCCCTTCAGCTAGCAGGGGGACCCTGGGAGTCCTGAAAACTCAGAGCCGCTTCACATGCTATCCTCTAACGGCTTTCCCCCTCAGGATCTTCAAGAAGGTATCCAGCTACGCCAGCCCAGAAGTGCCTCTCTTCCCGCCCTAAATGAACAAGCCCTCCCCACTTCGGCAAACTTTAACCCCTCCTATTAGAAAGGGCTGCGGAGCAGGGAGTTGTGTGAGGAACCTCAAAGCCTTCCAGAAAAGAGTGGCTTTTGAAGGCTAAACCCCGGGATTAGGTGGAGATCCCTTACGATTTCTCCTGTGGGCCCCCACAAAACTGGCACAAAGGAGATATCAGCTCCTCTTTTTACAGCCCATCACAGTAACCGCCCCCTAGCAAGATTATATCTAAAGTGATGGGGAAATTGATACGGGATCACTCCGGTGGAATTGGACCGATAACAGTTATCATGATTGGAGAATCTCAAATGTGTAGAGATACAGACTACTTGAAGTCATGGTGACCACTAAGCTCTACGGGAGCATTATAAGTCTCAATGCTTTACACTCCATATCTACAAGGTTGTTTAACCAAATGTAAAGACAGATTGGCTAAATAGACTATTATGACAGCTGAAACTAAATTCTATAATAAACTAGACTGTCATTGAAATCAAAGGATAATACATCTAAATGAAAAGGCGATGTGCTTCTATTCTCCAATAACAAAAAAAATGTCTGAGGCCATCCTTTAGAATAGATGCTTGCATTTCCGTTAAACAACTGTGTTCCTCCGTCCTGTAAGCGGGCTTGTCTTTTAAGCAGCACTAATCTTTAAAGGCCTATCGAAACCGTCAGCAACAATACAATCATCCCTCAAAACACTTCCTCCAGCAAAGTGGCTACTACGGCCTGAAAAAAGCATTGACTAATTAAAGTTCCATCACCAACTAAGGGGACCCCCAAAGTGTTGGGTGACAGTCAATATGGGGGTCACTCCCTTCAGAATATGTTTGGGGGATCTATTAAAAAAAAGAGGGTGGCTTCCCCTAGGAGCGTTGTCTATACCTTGTGCGACCTTGCGCCGTCCGAATATACACCTTTGTTTTGGGGGCCCGTAATTCGTCTTAACGCTGGGATGAACAAGAAAAGGGACTCCCTAATCCTATTAGCGTAGCACCTGAGCTGGAATGGCTAATCCTGTTTAAACTCACTCCACAGGCTCTGTAATCTCCCCATATCCTGATGTTCAGCTGGCTTCACCGCCGCCCCGAGGTGAGACTGCACTTTAGCATCGCACGGGAGCGAGGGCCGAGAGATCCCGCCGCCACGTGGATTACCGCCGGCCGCGTTTCACACACCACCTAGAATCTCACCCCGGTATTGTCAGGTATTCATGTTTCCCTACTGTACAGGCATACAGAGAAGATACTGGAGTGTTCTATATGTTTCTGAGGGACTAGAGATGTGCCAGATGCTTAGAAATGTTAAAGTGAGGTGTTTTCGTGGAGTGTAGGCCAAAAGGGCAAATAGCAGATGAATTGGGAAGGGGGTTTCATTCAATTCTAGTCATCTTTGTGAGTTTGAGGTTTTCAAAACAGGTTTTTAAATCTTTCTCAATGTGCTCAGAACTAGTGTCTCATACACAGTACAATGCCATGCTTTACGTGGAAACTGTTTCAATTGTGCTGAATCATTTGACCAAGAAGAAATAATAGAAGGCAATTGTGGTCGTATGCAGTCATAAGCAGCAGTGCTCCAGCATTTTAGTGTTTCTAACAATGTCTATGTTACTACACTTTGTGTTCACGTCTTTTATTTGTGCACATTTCTAAACAACTGGTTCATTTTCAAGCTCGACTATTCCTAAATTGAGAAACTGAAACCCAAACAAGCATATCTAAACCTTAAAACTGCACCGATTCCCTCACCGCTTTTGGTAACCCACTTTTGGAGCTCCTTGCCCATAGTCATAGAGAGATTTAGGAACATGCGCGGTGGCGGCCCTCGCTCGGCTTCCATTGTCACACCAGTCATGTTCCCTCTCCTGTTACTGCCACTGTCCCTGTCTTCAAACAGTCTTCCATCCCCCCCTTCTCTCTCTCGCTCTTTCTTTCTCTATCTCTGAAGAGACATGGCTGCCAACACAGCGCAGTCAGGAGGTCACCTCCATTAGTTTCTCTGTGATTCAGGACTTCAGTGTCACAAGAAACTCTGAACATTTCAAGTTTTTGCAACCTGCTATGTGATTGCCTTTGTGCAGGAGATATTAAAGGATCCATGCCAGCCCATTCCTACCACTGCGACTGGAAGGGTGAAAAGCGAACACAAAAAAGCGCCAGTACGTTACGTGCAGTTGTTGAAATCAAATCACCTGGGTTGATATCAAAGTCCTGTGCCATAGCTGACGTCAGTTCACATTCGGAGCACATCACAGTCCCAATAGCATTGTAAAAGGCCATAATACCAAGCCGGGTGAAAAAATCTCATTTCTCAAATTTTTCACTTTCCCGGATCACAAGCATCCTCACTGGATGATGTACTTATTCATAAAACGTTAGTATCCTAATATAAAAAATATTGGAAACTTGGGAGTGTAATTCCATTTCCTATTTTGTAGAGATTGAGAAAGATTGTTAAAAAGTTTGCGATGCAAGAAATTATTTAGAAATGTTGTCAAATCCCAATTTATGAAGAGGGAATGAGATATCCAAACACTGGGACAGCAGAGGGTTTCACAGTGGGTTATACAACTCCTTCTCTGACAACAATATACAGTGCCTATACAAAGTATTCACACCCCTCAACTTTTTCCACATTTTGCTGTGTTACAGCCTGAATTTGAAATGGATTACACTTAGTTTTTTGTCACTGACCTATACAAACAAAACAAATAATGTCAAAGTGGAATTATGTTTTTCAAAATTTGTACAAATGAATTACAAATGAAAAGCTGAAATGTCTTGAGTCAATAAGTATTCAACCCCTTTGTTACGGCGAGCCTAAATATGTTCAGGATTAAAAATGGCCTTAACTAGCCACATAATAATTTGCATGGATTCACTATGTGTGCAATAATAGAGTTTAGCATGTTTTTGAAGGACTACCTCATCTCTGTACCCCACACATACAATTATCTGTAAGGTCCCTCAGTCGAGCAGTGAATTTCAAACACAGATTCAACCACAAATACCTGGGAGGTTTTCCGATGCTTCACAAAGAAGGGCACCTATTGGTTGATGGGTACAAAGAAAAACAGAAATTGAATATCCCTTTGAGAATGGTGAAGTAATTAATTACACTTTGAATGGTGTATCAATACACCCAGTCTCTACAAAGATACAGGTATATTACATATACAGGTATATATTCCAAAACATGCATCCTGTTTGCAACAAGGCACTACAGTAATACTGCAAAAAATGTGGCAATGTAATTCAATGTTTAGGGCAAATCCGATACAATGCATTACTGAGTACCATTCTCCATACCTTTGAATATAGTGGTGGCTGCATCATGTTATGGGTATGCTTGTAATCGTTAAGGTGTGTGGAAGTTTTTCAGGATAAAAAAGAAACGGAATGGAGCTAAGCACAGGCAAAATCCTACAGGAAAACCTAGTTCAGTCTGCTTGCTCTCTCTTTCCACCAGACACAGGCAGATGAATTCACCTTTCAGCAGGACAATAACCTAAAACACAAGGCCAAATCTACACTGGAGTTGCTTACAAAGAAGACAGTGACTGTTCCGGAGTGGCCTAGTTACAGTTTTTACTTAAATCTACTTCAAAATCTATGGCAAGACCTGAAAACGTCTAGCAATGATCAACAACCAATTTTGGAATACTTTCTGAAGGCACTGTATCTCAGAAGGTATGCTCTTCTGGCATTTTGGCATCCATAATATGATGCCAAAACATTATATATGACCAGTTCCTTCATGAGGCTACTAATCATGAGATTCTAGAGCAAAATGGAAGGCTTTTCATTCATATTTACTTGTCATTAATAAAAAAAAAATGGTCTAAGAGAATGACATATTATCATCATAAGGCCTCATACACCATTAGTAGTTTATGAACTCATGGAAACAGACTATACACTATACAGCATCAGAGAACACTCTATTCAATATTAGCGACAATGTACAGTACACCTAAGCAGGTTAAGTGTTGGCCACTTCTGTTTGTACTGTCTGTACCTAACCCCCTTCCCACACACACACACCCCCACCTGCCCATCGAACCCCAAGACCCCAGATAAAAGCCCTTTTTTCGGTCCATGTGAATGACAGGCTTGACATGTCTGCTATTCAGGAAAGAAATCTCCCAGATGACATGGGAGCAATGCTCCACTTTTTCACAAGCTTTTCTTTCTCCTTTCTCTCTCTCCAAATCTCCAGTTGTTTGAAGGTCAAAGCTTACTGTGCACTGTGGTATAGCAAATCCCCGCCCTCTCACTTGAAGACAGAACCATGTGTGCCAAAGCCATCGCTCGTTTACCCCGTCACACAGTCACGCCACACTAAGAAGAAACAGGTGAGGGCCTACAAGGCACAATGGCTGTTCTGCAGAGACCTACCAAGACCGTCAGGTCACACCGCACATGACTGTCAAATTTAGGCTAAAACGTCATCCAAGCATCCAAAACAAAAACATTTGTTTTGCTGTAGCCAAAGTATTGCTGTGGTTGTAGGCTTACATATTCATTTTCATTTACAGTACATATTCAATTTCAAAACCTACAATTCTTGTAGAGATTACTTTAACAAAATGTGCATAATACCGCCATCATAAAAGTTTTAAAAACCTGATCTAAATGACATTCACTGAATGAGAGGAAACTAGGCTCTTGTATTCAACTTCATTGGGTCTGGAGTTTAACTTCCACAATTCACACATCAGGCAGCTACTCTATCCTGAGGTAAATGGTTTTCAGATCTCCTGGTATGGGTTTTCTCAATAACTAGTTAAATATAAAGTTCAGAAATATGATTAAACCTATTCGTAGAAAGGTCGAAATGTAAAACTTTACTTTTAAGATTGTAGTGTTAATGATTTTAATGTGTTAATGATGTAGTGTTAATGATGGGTGGACACATATATTTAATACATATTTTGTAATATTTTGTGGTCAAGTTTTTTTTTCTCCAAAAATGTCTTCTTCATAGCATTAACTGTTATTTAATATTTTTGCTGGCGGTAACAATAATGCCCAAGAAAAAAAACTGTCTACTAAGGATTTTCGCTTACATTATAAAGTGCAAATTAAACTACTGTATACATTCATAAACAACTTCAGAATCAACTGAAGAACTGCATGACCCATTTACAGTTCACTCACTACTTAATGCCTACCCTCAGTGAATTCTGTGGGATAGCTACCAATGCTAACGGCGAGTTGTCCTAATAGTGCAGACTATTTTTGTAGGCCATGTATGCATATGATTATGTCGTAATACTAATGTATGAAGTGTAAGGCGTATAGTATAAAATTGAGGTATGTTGTTTTGTTTTCTTATGTACGAAAAAAGCAGATACGATAAATGTTTTGCCGATATATGCTACATTTATTTCAACTCATGACAATTAACGCAACATTTAGGATACTCCTCGTCAAAACATTATGGTGGGAAGGCATTCTGAACTCAATAATATCAAAACAGTGAAATAAATATTCAATATAAATAAGCTCTAAATTATTAACTACCTAATCCTCTGTATGTTACCCAGAAATCTAGCATTTATTTAATGGAGATCAATATAGAAATGGAATAGTCAAAATTTTAATAATAATTCAAAGCGTTTCTAGAAAATTTACAACAAAGACAGCGTTAAGATATTATAATAATTTCAACAGAAAAAATGCTACTTCAATATCATCCATTGCTAAGAATATCAAATATATACAAATATTTTTGACCAATTTCCAACCAATCAATAAAATGATATGGAACTATTACCCATGTATAAACTATGCAAATATCTGAAGCGTAAATATACATAGGCCTAACTTCATTCTTTTACTTTCTGGCCGCCATTTGGGTCAAGTTTACAAAACTACCTTTGGGGGGTGAGGATTGGACAATTATACACAAGAAATGTTGTTTAAATCAGTAAAGCATATCCTTCTATGTGGTGATATAAACATGTTTAGAGTGTTCTAATCTATGCATCAATCCAGAACTAGCACTTCAATTCAAAGCACACATCTGTGCTAATAAATTCCTGCGGACCTTTTCACAGAAATAAAATTCACATACCAGAACAACAACAAATCCTTTCTCTGAGACAGGTTAAACCCTTCTTCATTTTTCTACAGTCAGATGTGCCCTCTTTTTTCACTCGGAAGGAATGTTGATTTGTTTCCATTGTGGCATGTTAGTTTAATCAAAACACGTCCGCGTATCAAAACACATCCAAGTGTGCAATCTAGGTAGCATAGTAAAAGACTCATGGGTTCGAGCCAGTTAATCTTTGTCCGAGGAAAGGACAGGGGAGGCTAGTATTCTGCTTTAGCAAAACAGTAATCCCAATGACTTCACTGATTCAGTTGAGTGTTTGATTATTTACTTGTATATATATATATATATATATGGCCCTACAGATGTAGCAACATCCTTTCCAATTCCATGACCAATATATTCTCTTTGTCCGGTCAAAGAAATGGATGATGAAGAAAAAGCTCTTTGAGGGAAGTCGTAAAAGTCTTACAAGCAATATGGTGGTACTGCTGGAGTCTTCCTGTCTCCTTGACCGGCCTGCATTTTAATGTGCTCCCCTGCCCTCTTATTACTGAGAGCCGTTTTCCTACACATTCAACCGTGAAAGTTTGCCATTAACGTAACATGGTTTTTCGTGATTGAATATGGTGCTGTGCAGGAACCAAGAGGACACAAAAGTGGCTTCCTATTTTGAAAGGGTGCTCCATCCACCACAAGTAATCCACCACTTCATAACACTACACAAATGGGCGAGAGAAGGACATTTACCCGAAAAACGATCGAAAATGCCTTTCACAGCTCTGAAGGAGCAACTCCACTCTCCATTATATTAATTCAAATAATGTTCTGCTGAGGATAAAAGCCAAATCAGAACCTGATGAAGGGGTAATGAAGAGAGAGGCAGAGTTTTATGCTCAATGTGCATCAATAAACGTAAACTATTACCGCGGATCAATTAGGAAAACACCATCGTTACTTTTACGAGCGGCCGTCCAAATTCGACAACACACATTACATTTATCAAATGTCGGGCAATGTTTTTACAAGCAAGAAGCGATTAGGATGTTTAAGCAATTAACTGCTGTCCGGCTTTATTGTGTTTGGCGGTGAAGTAATACAAGAACAGAATTACATTTATATCCCTCACACGTAAATCACATTAAAAGGTCTACATATAAACGGGAGGAGAGCATTAGACGACATGATAGCAGTATACCAACAACATTCAAAATAATACAGAACCAGTTTCATAAGGCCCAGTACACAAGCAAGGACAGGAGAATAGGCTAGGTACTGGACTCTTTCATCCCGAGAGGCTTTCGAGGGGTAACACCAATATGCTTTAAATCTGCTAAAAGAAATATAACCGACAACTGATTTGTTATGGCAACAAAGATGTGGAACGCTAAAGGCCATAGGCCTATCCTGGGCTGAGAGAGGTGGAGAGAATGCCTCACCAGTTTGCACATTTCAAGTGTAACTAATGCAGTATGTGGTTAGGGGGCTTTTATTCACAACCCTGATTAACAGTAACAGTGATTTTCACTGTTGCCCTCCTTTTGGAACATTCTCATGGTGGATACAGTTAGTTTGAGAACACCTACCGAAGTTCAAAGTTTCTAGCTCTCTTGATACACAAGACTGCCTATGTGGAAAGAGAATGTGGGTCAGGCATTAAAATGCATGAGGGGTGCATAAGGCATGATGAAGTGCTGATAAGCACTGTTGGGAAGAACAAAAAACATCAAATAAACATCTTTATTTACCTTTTGATTCCAAATAAAATAAGCTATGGTTAATAAATGAGACGGCAGCCATTACTCGTCGTTCATCAATATTTGAGATCCTGACGCCAAGACGGGCTGCTGTGAGCCATGCGGAACAAGGCCGACAAACTCGCCACATAGTTCACTGTCTGCCACCGATGTGACCAGTACAGTCATTCTCAGTGTCTCTACACAGGTGGGGGGACAATGGAAGGGAGGTTGGTGACAGACTGATTGAACAAACAGGACACCCGAGTCACCCGAAACTCTACATTTGTTCACCATATCTCAGAGAGAGAATAGAAGCGAAAAGAAATACACTCTTGTCTAGAGTCAAAATATGTAATCGCTGACACATCTAACGCAATTTCGGGAAGAAAATATAAATAGCCAAAATACTACACTTAGGTCAGAAGATTGTTTATAGATTTTTCAAAACTATCACTGCTTGTCAGATACAACAACTGAAGAATGGGAATATTTTTTGTCCATAGGGACAAGGACTGTAAAGCAGACGATTCATCATGTCCAACATTAGCATAACCTTGATTATCATTGGAAATGAAATGCAGTGTCCTACCAAATGAAGCAGGCTTTGGGCTTATACACTCTCCGGGTCATTTTATTTCATGAAGCTTTGAACTTAGATTACTGATTAGCAAATTCATCTTTCATACCAATTGCTTTTGTAGATATTATGCACCAACTTTAATCTTTAATGAGATGTTAGAGCCATTTAATGTTCAATTGTGTCAGGCCATTAATGGCCAATTCCGTGTTAAAATAATTATTCCATTCCAGGCCAATTTGCTGATTTGGAAGTGAAACTTTTTTTGCATTTTCATTAAGATGGGAATATGGTCTTATATTTTCTTAAGAAAAAAAAGTATATTTTCTTCAGTCAACCTTTTTTCAGATATTCTTTCACTAGTCTGCTCCTAAAATGCCTTGGAGGAGGAATTTGAAATTCAGAGCCAAACTAGTTCATGACCTATGATGAAAACAAGGAACCTTCATTGGGACAGTTACGAATAGAAATGGCCTTCCATCTTGTATAAATGAGGCGGCAGTCCACATGGCTCCACATTAGGGCTGGCTAAAAGGAGGCTGTGTTTTGTACAAGTGAACATAGCAGACAATCTTTTAATTTAAATCAAATTCCCTAACTAACAAATATGCTGAGCCTTGTGCTCGGTCATGGAAAATGCCTATTTCCCAGTCCGGAAAAGAAAAGGGTAATTTTATCAAGACAAACCAATTACGTATATACTTTTACCATATCCTCTCCATGACAGATTTTTTAATTGCAGTATATTACTGAGATAAAACGTCAGTGTTTCCACAACAACTATCCCAATGGGATAGACCATAGTCTCAAGCTTGTCTCGACAACTCAAGCCTGTTCAACTTCCCGTCCATGCTCATCTCATCAAGTGCTTGTGAGTAAGAGGCTTCTATTTTTTACCTTCAGGAAACAGATCTCCCATTAAAGCAGTATATGAGTTTAAGCAGTACAGTAATTAGTGCATTATGTGAGCCCAGATAAGGTAGAATTCAAGTGGAGATGGCATTGCAAGTCGCCACTCTCATGACACCTTGAATTAATTACGGGGCGCATGTGGGGACGCTGAATTGTACACACACAGGGCAAGTGGCCCATAAAGTTCAGTCCAATTTAAATTGAAAAACATAATTAATGCCAATTGAGTAGATAGGTAAACTAGCAAAAGATTTACAACAGTTTTCTGCTCCCTGCGTGCGGGAGGACAGTCCGGTTTCAATACAGCACCCCATTAGAGAAACAAAATACACCGCACTTCGAAATTCAATGACATATCCTTATATCTGAAGTTGGCAGAGGCCTTAAAACAGTAAGCAAGAATTTCATATCTACAGTAACAAATGTAACATTACATTCAAATATGTTCTATTTTTGTAACAAATAGGAGAAATCGGCTACACCTGAGTAGTAATGTACAACATATTGCAGTATATGTACAAACAGTACAAACACGGGATAACTGGGTGTTCTAAAGAAACACTTTGAGGACAGCCAACACCTATTATATCCAAACTATGTGAACCATGAGAAACATGTATTTTTGCAACTTCACCTTTCGAAACGGCGAAAACATAAATTCTACTGCAATAATATATACAAATGTACATTTTAACATTTCTGTAAACTGCTCTAAGATAAGCTACATGGCAGTCCCTCCACAATTTCGCAAACATTTGTTTGTGATATTTGAGGGGAAAAATGCTTTATTTTGCTGCGGCAATTCTGACATTTTGCATGGCAATACGCAATGATTCTGTCCAATTTGTCGCGAAAATGCGCTGACGAGGGAAAAGGTTTGTGTGGCTTGATTGAACCCTATTATGCTGTAAATGTGCAGTGAATGTTTGAAATTGCGAGCACTCTTTTTGTACTGTGGTGATGGGTTAATATTATGTGATAATATTGCAATGATTTTAGTGTTTAATTCGGAAATAGTGTGGTGATCAAATTTGCAAGCCTTCCCATAATACGCGGGAAACCTGGAGGGATTGACTTGGTCTTTCAATGCAGTGGTTCTAGTCTTGAATTTAGAGGACTTTTTTCCAGAACGGTCCATTCGTGAATGCGAGCAGATCATTGTGAAAGAAAACATGCGATTATTTCCCATTACTCTCCACTTGTCCATCAGTTTTGGCATGGAGCCAAGTGATGCTTCTCCACTTTCAAAAGTATGAGGTCAAAGCACGGAACTCATTATTACGCATATGTACTGTTGGAAAAAGAGGTTAAAGTTCATCATTTCCTTATTAAATTACATTTTCAAGACAGTTGTTCTATCTGTCAACACCAATCGATCTTTGACTGTAGTTCAAACCAGATTCAATTCCGCATAAAAACCATTTGACGCATTTAAACTGTTGGTTACCATCTTTAATCATCGTCCATGTCATTTCTTTGTCTTGGCTCTCGACACACCAAAAATGAAGGTTGTCCTACCATGAATGAGAAAATGGCGGACCACGTTGCTGAGCAGAGCAAAACCTATGTAACGCCACCTACAGGAACCCCAAGCCACCATTGCACAGAAATGTTTTACTATCCAAAAACTCCAAGGTTATACCCTCTGAAGCTTATTTTCATGATTTGAAAAGTATTCCCTTCGTCATTGACTTCAAAGCTTCCTAAAAAATATAATCATTGAGTACAATATAATCTAGAGTGTCCTCACAGACCAGCTACCACTACCATTTCCCCTCAATAACCTCAGCGAAACTAGGTCAGAACGGAGGGATGTCATGAGGAAAGCAGATATCATGGAATGGCAAAACATGGTGTTAAATTAGTAGGCAGAATGGAAGACCACAGTATCAAATCATAGTATTTCTTAGAGTAAATCTAATAGCTTTCCGTGTGGCATAGATAATAGCCATTCAATTTACTTGTACGTTACATGGCAACTGCAACATGTCGAAAACCAGATACGAAAAACACATACGAAAACACAAGGGGATGTCATTAGCAGTGGGATGGCCGTTCAACTGATGACAAACCTAAATTCCTTTCATAAACCCACATTTTCTTGGGGTGCATTTGATCCACCTTTTGTGCACCATTTTTCACAACATTTTAATTGAGCATCTACCAAAATTCAAGAGTTTTGCGTATGAAACTCAGGCAATAAGATGTTGAAGATCTGAAAATGCTTTTCCAGTGGATCTTAAAATACACCAATAATGAACTACAGACAAGTCACCCCAATACAAAAAAAACTAAAGCGATTTTAAAGGTTTAAGGACTGATCAATAGGCGTTACATATAGCGACCTCCTTATAAATCCGTGCTTAGGTAAGACTTGACTATTCAAACTAGTAATTCTGTAATGGACACTGCAATATGCATTAACAGAGGTCCGGATAATTTTTTGTTGAATGCATGTTATACTTTTGTTTAGATCATATTATACTTTTACATTTCTTACTTAGGTCAATATCAAATCATTTCAAAGTAATAGAACCATGGTACACCAAAACACCAACTAATACACCTAATGCTTCATTATGCTATTTGTATTGAATTAGTGATGCAAATTGTATATATCTTTGGCAAAAAAATTGTTTAGAGATGTAGAGCAAAGTAGGCCAGTGTTTCTGCTCCCTCACTAAGGCCCCTCACTCGTAACCAACAAAGCCTCACTAGCCTTTTCTCCTTTTAATCCTTACTATGCATCCGGTTTTCTAGCCTCACTAATATCCCACAGTATAAACCACATCCCAGATTGTGGAAACACACCGACCAACAACTAAAGGCTATTACATATTAACTGTTTTAACAACCAATTGAAGGACGGTATAGGCTAATGCAAAGGATTCCCAAATGTCTGCGTAAACATTTTTTCTAATTGGTTATTTTGTTTTCAACCAACAAAATGTTTGCCAAAGTCATAAAAGAAAGCACATTACATTCATATGACATGTATATTGCCTTTGACATCCCATTTGTTATTTTAATGTTTAGGCTAATAAGGAAAGTTTTTATAATTGTGCGTTCTGATTGCTATTGGAAAATACATTCTTATTCCAACACCACTTAACAACTGACTTAAAAAAAAACGAAACTACATTATACAACCTACTCAAAATCCAAGCCCTATTATGCCTAGTGCAAAAGTCACTCCTATCAATGCACTACACAACTTTAAACTCCTTTATTGAGATATACAATGTGAGACTCATATAGTTCTCACATGATTTTGTGTAGAAAGGAAGCATCATAGATCACTGTCATGTGACTAGGTAGCAAATTTACTGTTATCCAAAAAGCTCCACTTGGGCTTCAAAACACTCATGATGTAACTTTTGCATAGCCAAGACAAGTTATTTCCAGTACAACAAACATGTATTGAAGCAGCCATGGTTTATGTTGCATTGTAATCCATTATGTATACAATATTACTTTCCTCATCACTCTAGGAAGGAAAATAACTAATGAATTTAATATGCACCAAATACATAGGCATATTTACTTTTCTTTCCTTTTTATATCTGTGCCCTGCCATAAACAAAACATATTGGTTTCTAGGGAGATTTGAGAATGTGATTATATTATACAAACATAATCTTTATAAATTGTAGGGAAACTTACCACAAAACCTTGTTTTTTTTCCAGCAAATTGCTCTCTAAACTTGACAAGGAATTAAGTTTGATTAAATCTTTCGAGGGTGTGCTGACACAATTCAAATGCTTAGAACATTGCAAGGTCAAGCACAAACAATTTCTCCAGAGTTCAATACTTATGGAATGTCTTACTTAATGTCTTCATTCTATTATTGATCTTTTTACCTTCCTTCAGTAATTAACTAACTGGAAAGAACTAGTTCATGTTCAAAATCATTCCAACAGCTCCAGGCCAAAATATCCAAATATCAATAGTGCACTGGAGTAAACTGAGGGGCTAAAATGAAACAAGTACGGGATATTATATATGGGAGACCAAAACCGTGCTGCATGTCAATTAAATGACTTGACATTTTTTTGTTTTGTGTATAACCATGTAGTATGCCTCTAAACCGAGTTTTGCACGTCTTAGTGGAGATTTTTACTCAATCTTATTTTAAAGGGGATGGGAAAATCACATTTTGCTTTGGCCTACAGTATCTTATCACACTTTCAAATGCAACTTCATAACGAAAAACTACAGACACAATGCATTTTGAATTCAATGTGATAAGTTTCTGAATGTGAAACTTGAAAGCCTTGGCAAGATGTGATAATCAAGTGAAATCCTGGTTTAAGGGACTTGCTTTACACTCAGCTGGGAGAGATGTGATAATGGGGGTAAAAACAAGAGAAGTTATAGGTGATGTAATAACATGGGATACACAACTAGAACGTGCTGGTCAAATACATCTGCCTAACTCAAATTCTTTGTAGTTAAAGAAGGAACTTTAACTGAATATATTCAAAGAATTGAAGTTGAGCCTTCTTAAAGGTGAGCATGGTTGATGGGCTTTTGAATGCGCTGGGCTATTTGTGAAGCATTTTTCTTTAGCTTAGTCTAAATGTCCAGGTATTTTATTGGGGTTCATAAAGGATCTATCCAACCCTGTAAATTAGCATCACTGAAAGTTGACTCCTACAATTCCTTACCTGGGGTTCGTGCTGTTCCAGTAGACTGCATATCTGTCTGATATAATCTTGCTATCGTCAGCCCATACCGCGACCCAAGATAAGAGGGCAACAACCATAAATGTCAACTCCATTTGAAAAGCTAAATAGTTCTTGTCCATTATGGGCAGAGTCTATATAATTCGTCGCGTTGTTGTCTATAACTTATACTGATACAAGTACAATAATTTGTTTCTGGTTGCTGTTTAAATGGACATGATGCTCTTCAACTTGCACGAGGTTGGTTCCAGTCCACATTCAAATTCCAGGTGCTCTCAGCTGCAGTTGTTCGTCTTCAGTTGAAGATTTACAATGTATACATTCCCATTCGTGAGAACACTAGTGAGAGTTCCAAGCAGATGCAGCAGTGCCTATGAAGTTAAATTAGATTATGTTCCATGAAGGTTCATCAATTCTGTTAATTCACAGTTTGACTCAGCTCGTTGCTCTCCTTTTGCACGGCAAGCTCTTCCAATAACTATTAAAATCCATTTTCTTCAATGACTGTAATTGATAAATGCCTTATTTGAACACATTGCGCGACACTCATCATATATTGTTGAATATTCACTGACGCCATGTATAGGCCTACAGTCGTTTGTCCTTTAAATCCATTCCTTTCCAGCATGGCATACTTTTTAAAACTTTAGTCGTCGTAAATATAAGTCTCACCCATCCATTCAGCTACCGTCCTTCAATGTATGGCCATCCAAATCAATATGCTTTTTATTCCACATTTGCGCGCATAACGATGTCCATTCAAGTCAACGTTTAAGGTCCGTTTTGTGAGATACAATGTTTCAGTCAAGCAACCACTTCTTGTTCCTTCAGAAGAAACTCAAAATATCACAATGTTGCAGCAGCGCGATAGAAATCCAAGCCCGTGAAAAACCATTGGCTCACAAGATATGTCCTGCTCTGCTCATCGGTCAGTCACAATCTGAGGCTAGAACAAAAGCAATTATCTAATGTACTGTCCTCAGTTTCCTTCCCTGGCAAAAGTTATCAATAGGATAAGTTGCTTTCTTGAGACGTGCTTATCGCGTCATCCTCGCAACGCCACTACCAAAGCATGAAGCGCAGACACGGAGACACCGCATCAGTTGCAAAGTTGCTGCTGCTATTCCTGCGTTGTTTGGGGTTGCTGTTGAGAAAAGGCCAAATTCTCTAGTCGCTCTTCCCTCGTCCCTACGTGTGGTGTACAGATCAGCGGAGCTGACATGATCTATTTTGCCCCTTTTTTGAGTCACGGTGGTTCTCTTGCGCGCCCTCTTCCTCCTTCAGCACATGGCTCCCTCTGGCAAAGCCACGCTCTCTCAATTCATTTCTCCCCCACACAGCGGGGCGGGGCTGGGAGACGGGCCAGCTAGGAGCCCCAAAACTTCTGGGGCCCTTACAATTTCAGAAAGCTTCAGAACAGTTTTGGATACTGTTATCCTGTTATACATACAGTAGCTTATAACTATAGCCTACAAAAATATTCAATTATGTCCAACGTCTGTTGTTATTGTATGGTTCAACTATTTGTATACATTTGCTCATCCTGCATAAGTGTCTCTTAGGCTAATGAAAGCTTTTTATATGAGTTAGTCATCCACTTGTTATGGTAATGTTGATTAGTCATTAGCAAAATGTTAAGTTCATCATTAATGTGTGTGTGTGTGTGTGTGTGTGCGTGCGTGCGTGCGTGCACATGCATATCACAGCTGTGCTCTGCAGTGGATTAGGGGGGTCTCACTTGTCACTGTTTGTGATTCCCATGAATCTCAAGCTTCTCTCTCTCCCTCCTCTCTTCCCCCCCTCTCTCTGGGCCTCTGTTCCTCTCGTGGAATCAGTGAGCGTTGCTCCGATATGCCGAGGGCAAAAAGGAGAGCGAGCGTTCCGCCCAACGTGTGTGATTCAGCACTGATAAATATTTAACCGACTGGGTAGGCGGCTGGTGGACAGGGTTATAACCAGGGAGAAAGAGAGGGAGGAGGGATGAAAAACACAAATGAAACTTTAATTCCTGCTTTTAAAAAATGTCACATAGATTAATGGTGCACCAGTATTAAAGTTGCAGAGGTTTCCATGCATAAATGCATAGGCCGCTGGGTGCTCAACAACTTGTGGCAGAGGCTGTGAAATAATTGTAGTTCGGGCAGGTCGTTTTGCCACAGAGAGCAAAGGGAAGTGTCAGGCTGTTACACAGCGCCAAAAGCACATTAGCATGTTCACAGGAATCATGTGCTATTCTAAAGGAAGGACGATTCCCTGAGTAAACCAATGCGGATATGTAATGGAGGTGGTGCATCCCCAGACTGGAAGCCAGCTTCTGGGTCCTGCGTTACTGTATGGTTGACTTTGGAGTGTGGACCACTGATGACTAGGTTTTCTTCAGGAAACCTTGTTTTAATTCATAGGTTGTTACTGTGTAATTCAAATGTGATCATGCAATTCCTTTGTAATTACCTGGTCATTTCTGAACCATAAAATAAAGTGCTCCCAAATACACTGATGAAAATGTACTCCGTTTGAAAGGGCACACAGAGACACTGTCTCCTGTCCTTCAACAAGTGCATATAAATAAGACGAGCTGAGGAGAGGAAGCCACTATAGACTTTTGAGATGCACCCATAGATATGGTGCACATCAGTCTCTCTGAAAAAAATGTACTTTGATGGGAGTTGTTTTCCTCGACCTCGATAGACTACGTGTTTAGAATGAATCAATAATGGAAAGATGACTACAGCTGTATGGTTTTAAAGGGGGAGCATTTTTATTGTGACACACCGACAGAACAGGCAAGTATACCACTCGCCACAGACAGATTACAACAGAAGCAGGGGGAAGGCAGGCGTCTGGGCTAGAAGTCATATTTCTCCACGGCCCTGCCCCCCTGAAGGCTTTACGACACTAATTACATCACTTCTGGGGTTACACGAGATGCAAAGGCCTGCGGCTGGGTAAATTATTGTCGGAGACCTTCACCCTCCATTGGCCTGGGGCCTATTTGTGAAAACGGCGAGCCGCACAAGCTCAGAGTGAACAAATTAAGAACCACGGGTCTCATAATGCCACCTATCGGGAGAGGCAGGTAGAGCTAGACTAGCCTAGCAGAACCGGAAGGTTCTGAACCGGATGGTTCTGCCAAGGGTTTCAAGCAAAGGCCAAATTGTGTGTTGTGTTACACATATCAACAAACGTAGAAGTAGGTTGCTGACCACATTAGCGAATTTAGAGGAAGTGTCTCCTCAAATCTCCACTCCTCCTAACCAGTAGAGGTCTCCGTGGCCCACTTTGGGAAATGAGTCCCAGATGATTCTCTGCCTGTCTGAATGATCACTGGGCCTTGCTGTTTTTGGCCATCTTAGCTCAGTGAGCATGTAAATTCATACAACTGAAAGTCTCATCGTGTGAATGTTTGAGCACTGATGACACTACTGCACCATATCATCATGGCTGTGTTCATTCGAACATATTGTCCCGTTCCGTGTGTCTAAGTATCCATTTTGACATATTAAGACAAAAGGAAAGAGAAAACTGTGAGCTTAATGGGCCTCCTTCACAAAAGCAGTCAGTTTGAAATGGGTATTGCCCTAAAGAGAGATGTGGGTAAGAGAAAGAGACAAGAGGCCACGTTTCTTTCATTTTCTAAACGATCAGCAGCACACGCCAGCAACCGCTGAGTGTGTAAAACAATACTGGGGGAATACAAGTGAACATATATTTTTAATAAAGCCTGCAACAAAGTCATTGTTGAATTGGTCAGCATATGGTAGAGCACTTAGTTTCAACTGAGACACAGAGAGGGAGAGAGAGAGAGAATTATACTGATATACAATCTGTTTTGAGAACCGAAGCAAGTTGCAAAGGGCTATGTGAGGAACACGAGACTTGTCAAAGTTGGTGAGAGTTTGTTTGCAGGGCAGTATACCCAGCGGTATTGGTGGTCGTAACATTATTTCAGAGCAATTCTCTGATGAAAGGCGGAACAGTGATATCATCAAGACACCTGGACTTTGTCTCACGGCAAGGCATCGGCTTTGACTCTGACGTGCAAAGAGTCCAACAGCAGTGAGGCCTGCTTGTTTTGTGGTGCTGGGTCCTCCATAGTGCTATTGTAAAGGTCACTGTGTGTGTATCCAAAGAAACTGTGGGGCACCGATCCTGGTTCTAGTGAGTGTCAGTGACACAGACCATGCCTCCTGCGTTCGAACATTCCAACACAATGCAGGCTAAGCTCTCTCCCTGTTGCTATGTGTTAAGGTCATCAAGTCAGGGGCAAAAGCCCCAATATAAATCTCACATGCATGTTGGCACCGCAACATTGGAAAAACATTCCACTGGAGCCAGACTGAGATTATGCTATGAGCGATAACGACCTCTTTAAGTCAATGATATTTTCTAACTTGCATCCCCCTAACCTATTTTTATGTGCAGAACTATGTGTGAAACGTTAAAATGTATTAAGTCGCTGAAACTGCTGAAAATTCAATTGGAGAAAAATGGCGCGGACAACGAAGACCCTGACTTAAAAAGAATAATATCATATTGCACAGGCCAAAGGCCTTACATTTTTATATAGGCCTAATGTGTCCTTGCAAGCACGCACAAGTGTCACTCTGTCTGAGACAGAGTAACCGGCCCAATGGATTAACTCCAAATCACAGTTGAGTCAATAATTACAGTGGTTTTACTCATCAACATGCTCGACTGTGAGCTAGAGAACAGTCTCACAGTGTACTTGTGACTTTTGTTCCTTACACAGGTCACATACGACAAGTCGTACTAATCAGTTCCATCTGTTGAACGTTCATTTAACGTTCATTTAACCTAATTAAAGCATTTACGGCAGTTTAAATATGGAATACTGGGCTGGTAATTATTTCATCAATTCATGAAGCATCTTCAGTTCTCGCAGCGTTGGCTTTCACTGATGTCTACAGCTTGCAGATGGTGAAGAATTACTCTATTATACTGTGCGGTTAGTATACCTGCTGGTCCCCCTCGTCTGTTCCCCAATGTCTTTCTGATATTGTTCGCCCCCTGCTGAGCATCATGGATATTACACTCAGATGCTCTGTTTGCAGATTACACTGTGGAATTTTCTGAAACGTTCTCAGAAATGGTCAGATTTGAAAACAGTTTTAGAAATAAAATCATAGGTGTTGCGGAGGCATAATCAAACTACCAAAGGCTCTGCATGCTGATTAGACTGTAGAGCATTTATGAAAAGCTATCAGAAATGTAAGATTCAACTGTTTTAATATATTTTCTTATGTCAGCGAACCTCTATTCTTCTCTTTTGATTTATTCCAGATTGTACTGAATCTGACATAAGGGATGTACCATTTTCATTTGACAGTATATTTTTTCAATCCATACTTTCATAGAAAATCATGTAAAATAAACAACTCAGCATATATCCAAACATATTTCAAATGGGTGGATTGAGAATGATTTGTTCCTCTTCTGCGTATCTCAAAGCATAAAGAAAACCATATACACACACAAGTGAGACACAACTACGTGAAATCACTCAAAACATTCATATTTCAAAACAAAATCAGCAAAAAAATATATACAGTACCAGTCAGAAGTTTGGACACCTACTCATTCAAGGGTTTTTATTACATTTTTTACTATTTTCTACATTGTAGAATAATAGTGAAGACATCAAACCAATGAAATAACACATGGAATCATGTAGTAACCAAAGAAGTGCTAAAGAAATCAAAATATATTTTATATTTGAGATTCTTCAAAGTAGCCACACTTCGCCTTGATGACAGCTTAGCACACACTTGGCCTTCTCTCAACCAGCTTCATGAGGAAGTCACCTGTAATGCATTTCAATTAACAGGTGTGCCTTGTTAAAAGTGAATTTGTGGAATTTCTTTCCTTCTTAATGCGTTTGAGCCAATCCACTGTGTTGTAACAAGGTAGGGGTGGTATACAGAAGATAACCCTATTTGGTGAAAGACCAAGTCCATATTGTGGCAAGAACAGCTCAAATAAGCAAAGAGAAACGACAGTCCATCATTATTTTAAGACATGAAGGTCAGTCAATCCGGAAAAAGTCAAGAACTTTGAATATTTCTTCAAGTGCAGTTGCAAAAACCATCAAGCACTATGATGAAACTGGCTCTCATGAGGACCACCGAAAGGAAGACCCAGAGTTACCTCTGCTGCAGAGGATAAGTTCATTAGAGTTAACTGCACCTCAGATTGCAGCCCAAATAAATGCTTCACAGAGTTCAAGCAACAGACAGATCTAAACATCAACTGTTCAGAGGAGACTGCATGAATCAGGCCTTCATGGTTGAATTGCTGAAAAGAAACCACTACTAAAGGACACCAATAAGAAGAAGAGACTTGGGCCAAGAAACATGAGCAATGGACATCAGACCGGTGGAAACCTGTCCTTTGGTCTGATGAGTCCAAATTGGAGATTTTTGGTTCCAACCGCCGTGTCTTTGTGAGACGCAGAGTAGGTAAAGGATGATCTCTGCATGTGTGGTTCCCATCGTGAAGCATGGAGGAAGAGGTGTGATGGTGTGGGTATGCTTTGCTGGTGACACTGTCAGGGATTTAGTTAGAATTCAAGGCACATTTAACCAGAATGGCTACCACAGCATTCTGCAGCGATACGGCATCCCATCTGGTTTGCACTTAGTGGGACTATAATTTTCAACAGGACAATGACCCAACACACCTTCAGGCTGTGTAAGAGCTATTTGAGCAAGAAGGAGAGTGATGGAGTGCTGCATCAGATGACCTGGAGTCCACAATCACCCAACCTCAATTGAGAGGGTTTGGGAATAATTGGACCGCAAAGTGAAGGAAAAGCAGCGAACAAGTGCTCAGCATATGTGGCAACTCCTTCAAGACTGTTGGGAAAAGCATTCCTCATGAAGCTGGTTGAGAGAATGCCATGAGTGTGCAAAGCTGTCATCAAGACAAATGATGGCTACTTTGAAGAATATAAAATACAAAATATATTTAGATTTGTTTAACACTTTTTTAGTTACTACATGATTCCATGTGTGTTATTTCATAGTGTTGATGTCTTCATATTATTCTACAATGTAGAAAATAGTAAAAATAAAGAAAAACCCTTGAATGAGTAGGTGTGTCCAAACTTTTGACTGGTACTGTACTGGGCCATACACACTACCCTCTGTAGTGCTTTACGGTCGGATGCCGAGCAGTTGCCATACCAGGTGGTGATGCAAACGGTCAAAATGTTCTGGTACAGCTGGAGAACTTTGAGGATCTGGGGACCCATGCCATATCTTTTCAGTCTCCTGAGGGGGAAAAGGTGTTGTCATGCCCTTTTCACAACTGTCTTGGTGTGTTTGGACCATGATAGTTTGTTGGTGATGTGGACACCAAGGATCTTGAAACTCTCAACCCGCTCCACTACAGTCCCGTCAATGTTAATGGGGGCCTGTTCCGCCTTCCTTTTCCCGTAGTCCACAATCAGCTCCTTTGTCTTGCTAACATTGAGGGAGAGGTTGTTGTCCCGGCACTACATTGGCAGGTCTCTGACCTCCTCCCTATAGGCTGTCTCATCGTTGTCGGTGATAAGGCCTACCACTGTTGTGTCGTCAGCAAACTTAATGATGGTGTTGGAGTCGTGCTTGGCAAAGCAGTCGTGGGTGAACAGGGATACAGGAGGGGACTAAGCACGCACCCGTGAGGGGCCCAGTGCCTCAGCATGGCAGATGTGTTGTTCCCTACCCTTACCACCTGGGGGCCGCCCGTCAGGAAGTCCAGGATCCAGTTGCAGAGGGAGGTGTTTAGTCCCAGGGTCCTTAGTTTAGTGATGAGCATTCTGGGCACTATGGTGTTGAACGCTGAGCTGTAGTCAATGAACAGCATTCTCACATAGGTGTTCCTTTTTGTCCAGGAGGGAAAGGGCAGTGTGGAGTGCAATTGAGATTGCATCATCTGTGGATCTGTTGGTGCGGTATGCGAATTGGAGTGGGTCTAGGGTTTCCGGGATGATGCTGTTGATGTGAGTCATGACCAGCCTTTTAAAGCACTTCATGGCTACAGACGTGAGTGCTATGGGGCGGTAGTCATTTAGGCAGGTTACCTTCGCTTTCTTGAGCACAGGGACCATGGTGGTCTGCTTGAAACATGTAGGTATTACAGACTCGGTCAGGGGAGATGTTGAAAATGTCAGTGAAGACACTTGCCAGTTTGTCTGTGCATGCTCTGAGTACACGTCCTGGTAATCAATCTGGCCCATCGGCATTGTGAATGTTGACCTGTTTAAAGGTCTTGCTCACATCGGCTACGAAGAGCATGATCACACAGTTGTCCGGAACAGCTGGTGCTCTCATGCATGCTTTAGCTCTGCTTGCCTCGAAGCATTTAACTCGTCTGGTAGGTTCGCGTCACTGGGCAGCTCGCAGCTGGGTTTCCCTTTGTCATCCATAATATTTTGCAAGCCCTGCCACCTCCGACGAGCGTCAGAGCCAGAGTAATAGGATTCAATCTTAGTCCTGTATTGACGCTTTGCCTGTTTGATGGTTCGTCAGAGCATATCAGGATTTCTTATAAGCGTCCGGATTAGTGTCCCGCATATTACTGAATATACATAGTGTGTGTGTGTGTGAGTACTGTTACAGGCTTTGGTTTTTCCATTTATGTTTTGAGGTTGGACTTATAGCTCGTCAGCACGTAGGGCGCACCAATTGGTGTCACCTTAATAGTCAGTATGTGTTACACCTGTGATGGTTGCCATCTCGTTAGTGGGAAGGTATTTCACCTCTGCTGGCCCAGGTGCTATTTAAGAGTAGCTGGTCCAGTGTCCCAGTTGTCTTGAGAGATGTGGAGGCTCAACACCTTTAGTTGGTGCGCCCTATTTGATTTCTAGAAAAAACATTCCTTTGTCTGATTTCATTTTGCTCTACCTTTTCGGTTTGCTTTCCTGTGGGTTTTTCTTTTGTTTGCCTCTTCTTGGGCACATTTAGTGGGCGCTCATGGTGGGTGTCTTTTAGGTTCCAGTTGTTGTTGCTAGTCAACTTTCAGTGGACACCCCCATGAGTGTCTTTCAGAACCCCTCCTAAAACCACACCTGTTTCGTTTTGGTTGTCAGTGACTCTTTATTTGTTAGTTCCCCCTTCTGTTTGAGTGACATTATTTGGTTTTCTTTCTGGCTGGGGAACACAACAGTACAAAAAAACGAAACTGTATCCATACAGGTATAGAAAAGCATACCAATCGGACACAGCTTGGGGCCAGCAGTAGGGCCAGGGAAGGGTTAACTCTGCCCATTCCAGCACAGTTGAGTTCCAGGGAGTGGGTTGTGTGTCTGTGTGCATCATGGACAGGCAAATGTAATTACGGCCTGATTCCAGGGGCTCTCCTCCCATATTGCATTATCCCCTCATAGGAGTGGGGGCTCCATCCAATGCCACTATAGTGACATAATTAGATTAGGTCTCTCTGAATCACAGGCCTGAGCAGTGTGCTCACTCGGCCCCTATAGAAGACGGACAATAGCTAGCTAGAGGTTTCACTTCACAGAGGAATGAGTGGTGTTTTTAGTCCAATCACACGTTGACGCTCTTCTTTGTTTGTTTTGTTTATCGCATTCGGTCTGCTTTGTTTCTCTTCCTCTTTAATAGTTAATAGTTATAGTGGGGAAAGACCCAAAACAATTGTTTTTGCTAGTGTTTTCTGTGATGTTTCAAGGTTTGTCAGATGATGAAAGTCGTCTGCGGCGCTTTTCAGGGTTGTTTCCTGTAATCCAGTTGTGCCGCCCACCCTTTTTTGCTCTAGCTCTGCTGCAAAACAACAAGGGAAATTAGAAAGTTGTTTGAGAAAAGAGTGTAACTGTAAGAAGTGAGGTGCGGTATAAGAAGGGGTTCATTTGGAGTTGAACGGAAAATTGGCCTGCCAATTACGCCTCAATCTGTTTTTTTCCGAATTGACATTGACTGCCCTAAATAATGATGGCTGGTGGAGCTTGATTCCCTTTCCACCCTCATCCTCTCTGGTCTTGATTATCCTGGGACTGAAGTCGAAGCCAAGGAGTGCTGCAAAGCAGACTCTGCCGAACTGTAAACTTTTTCCTTCTGTGTGATTGGAACGGTTTGTTTGTAAAAACCACCCTGTCCGCTGTGGTGGCCAGGATACCGAGAGGACACCCACGAGGGACGTTCGCACAATCCGTAGGGTCTGGTCTGCTGGAGAGTTTGATTGGGTGACCGTACGGTTCATTTGCCAGAATTGAACAGACAAACAAACAAACAAACAAACGCTGCACTCCGTAGCAGGCAAGAAAAAAAAACAACAGAGCCCAAATGGAAGTCAGCAGCTCTCTCATTTCCAGCACGGGGAATTATGGGGGCAAGCACCACAAGCTGATGGATGAAATGGACAGAGAAAGCTCTTATGGGCGGAAAAGCAGGGCCATTAATGTAAACCAAAGGTTTTCCATCCCTGTAACATGAGCCGGGAACAAGATGCAATGTTTCCAATGCCTCCTATGAGAAAACAATAATGGTGTTAAACACATTGGTACAGTAATAGATTAAGTAGATGGAGCAGTGCTGTTCTCCTCAAAAATAAAAACCATAGATCTACAGAACGATGGTACTACACAGTAGACTCCCCAGTAAAAGATGTGTCTCCGTAAGAGCGAGATTACCAAAGGCTGGAGCCATCGGCCTTCTCGCCCACTCCAATTTCACTATGGTAGCGCTCACTTCACAAGCTCAGGGCATGCATTTGTAGTCTACATGTGTGCTGCTATAGCTCCTTGCTTTAGCTAATGGAGTTCGCTAAATATTTTTAAAAAGAAACTGTTAAAACACACAGGTGCTTAATCAAGGTGACTTATAAAGATGAGGACCTTCTGTCTTAGATTATGTGGACAACTACAAATATCTAGGTGTCTGGCTAGACTGTAAACTCTCCTTCCAGGCTCACATTAAGCATCTCCAATCCAAAATTAAATCTAGAATCAGCTTCCTATTTCGCAACAAAGCCTCCTTCACTCATGCCCTCGTAAAACTGACTATCCTACCGATCCTTTACTTTGGCGATGTCATTTACAAAATAGCCTCCAATACTCCACAAATTGGATGCAGTCTATCACAGTGCCATCCGTTTTGTCACCAAAGCCCCATATACTACCCACCACTGCGACCTGTATGCTCTCGTTGGCTGGCCCTCACTACATATTCGTCGCCAAACCCACTATCTCCAGGTCATCTATAAGTCTTTGCTAGGTAAAGCTCCGCCTTATCTCAGCTCACTGGTTACTAACACCCACCCGTAGCACGCACTCCAGCAGGTATATTTCACTGGTCATCCCCAAAGCCAACACCTCCTTTCCTTCCAGTTCTCTGCTGCCAATGACTGGAACGAATTGCAAAAATTACTGAAGCTGGAGACTTACATCTCCCCCTCTAACTTTAAGCATCAGCTGTCAGAGCAGCTTACCGATCACTGCACCTGTACATAGCCCATCTGTAAATAGCACACCCAACTACCTCATCCCCATACTGTTATCTATTTTTTTGCTCTTTTGCAGCCCAGTATCTCTACTTGCACATCATCATCTGCACATCTATCACTCCAGTGTTAATGCTAAATTGTAATTATTTCGCCACTATGGCCTATTTATTGTCTTACCTCCCTAACCTTACTACATTTGCACACAATGTACATAGATTTTTCTATTGTGTTATTGGCTGTACGTTTGTTTATCCCATGTGTAACTCTGTGTTGTTGTTTTTGTCACACTGCTTTGCTTTATCTTGGCCAGGTCGCAGTTGTAAATGAGAACTTGTTCTCAACTGGCCTACCTGGTTAAATAAAGGTGAAATAAAAATAAATGTAAAGCTCCGGCTCCTGCTACTTGCTTCACCTTGGCACTCAGAGCATTTCATATGTGATTCAGTGGTATGTCCATGGATATCAGGCCACTTTACTGTATAATGTGTTTAGAGCAGAGTGCTTCGTATGATTGTTTGTGACACATAATTCACAGTTATTCTCTTTTTTAATGGTAGGAAACCTGTTTTCATTAGATCACTATCATGAAAAAGAGGGAGGGCTTAGGGAGTGAGAGAGAAGGAGAGAGAGAGAGAGAGATAAAGAGAGAGAGAGAGAGAGCTTTCACCATCCCTGAGAAGACAATGGTGAGAATTATACATCTTCAACTCCATTTCACTGGATAATAAACAAATCAAAATATGAGGCATGACCATTAGATCAACTTGCAGGGTATAACAGTAAGATAAAGGTGAGGGGAACACTCACATTACACACTCACGCAAATGCAAAAAGGCATAGTGCAAACTGTAACACCATTGATTGAACTGTTGTCTGTTCTTCTCCATCACTATGCACCCCCTTTGACAACCTAACCGACTGTTTTGTGATTGCTTGGGAAGTTCAATACTTGGCCCATTTTGGCCTCTTATTTGCTCCCTTTTCCAGTGTTCGAGGCAGAGTCGTGCCAAATAGCAGTTATCAGCCTGGATGTCTACCCTCCTGAAACCATCTAGGCGCCAATATGATCCAGAGATTGACCAGAACGTGGGATCGTTTCATTAACATGAAGGAGATGACAGCAACTGAAAGAGATAGAGAGGAAGAGAAAGATAGAAAGGAATATGAATGACATAAATTATTTGGGGAAGATAGAGAGCAGAGGATGGAGAAAAGAGCACAGGGAAAGAGAGAATAAGCTACATGGTTTATTGATGGTGGCACCAGTGCATATCTGGGCTCCAGGTGTGTCTGCGTTTCCTCTTTATGGACACTTTGCTTCCCGAGTGTTTCCATTCGGTCTCTGCTAACACTCCAGTTCATCAGGAGTTTCATGGGCTTCCCACTGTGTATTCCTCAGATCCTCCTTTCACTAGCTGTAATCAATATCTTTACACTTGGATGTTGTAAACTTCATCTTGAGTGCTTTTTGGCAACGATATTGCGACAGGTCAACTTTCAAAGCTTGAATTACCTCGAAATATAGAACACAAACCCTCTTCGTAGCATTTACCATCACGAGAACTGGTATTTTACGGGCAGAATTCATCCTCTTCTTTCAGGTACAGCGATAGGTTAAGCCAAAATCCCTAGCGCTGTAAATGGAGCATATGGAATGAATGATACTAAATTCAAGGTCTGGAACAGTTTGTAGTGCTGCCTGTAGTTTTAGGAGATGGCCATGTTCAGTATTACCTCAGATGTTGCCTTTTATTTATTTTATCAACTTTAAATGACTGGTATAAAAACCTGGTCGTCAGCGTCTGCACTTCAAATTCAACAGTATACAACCTGACTGAAAAGGTTACTTACCAGGAATGTATTGGAGTGTAAACAGATGTGAACACCGTTTACAGACTTTAAAAAAATATTTTGTCAGTAACATTTGGGCACATATTAAGCACAATTAGCATTGTTCGCGTTAGCGTTTACCTTGCTGCTGGCCATCACCTGGTGTTTTTAACCACTCCACCCTGTTGCTCTACTTGCATCATGCTAGGCAACTCTATGACACTACTGTTGTTAAACAGGCAAGCTAATGAAATAGCCTGGTTAGCAATTAGCTTGTGGTAAAGATGCATTACGTTAATTAGGAGGGCGGCTGCTATAAAAAGCTAACAATGCACTGCTAAAATGTACTGCAAAGCTCTAAGTTTTTACTTAACCTCAATCTTCCTCCTGGGAACATGATGTTTTGATGAAGCATGAGTAGCTAAGCAAGCACATAAGATATAATTAGGTGAAAACGAACGAGTGGCTATTAGGTTACTCTCATTTAATCTGCACTCTAGTTAATTATGTAAATCAGAGGATAGAACAGGCACTGTAGCAATAATGATGAGATAAATGTTTAGCGTTATCATTAATGGATGACAGGGAACTCATGGTTAGTGTGTCTGTGCGTGTGGGTGTCTGTGTGTGCATGCATGCGTATGCATGTGTGTGAGAGAGTGCTGTGTGAGGAAGAGTGCCGCGTGTGAAAATACTTGTGTCATATTCACACACTGTCCACACATACCGTTAATAATTTCCTCTACAACTAAGCACTTCCATTTCACATGAGCTCCTCCCTCTTCTAACCCTCTTTCATATTGGATTATTCTCCTAATTGCCCATTGTCAGAGTATCCCAGTAAAGAAATGATCTTCTGCCTTTTGGTCTCAGTGCTGCCACATTCAACCTAAAGCAGGACTAGGCAGGAAAGCAATAAGGTCTGCTGAGTCAGACGGAGCAAATAGGAGGCAGAGACAGAGGATTTGTCCCAAATGGCACCTTATTCCCAACATAGTGTACTACTTTCGACCGGGGCCCATAGGCTCTGGTCAAAAGTATAGTGCACTATATAGGGAATCGGGTGCCATTTGGGACACTATCTTGGGAATCGGGTGCTATTTAGGACACTCCTCGGATACCTCTCTATTATTAACCCCTTCCTCAGAGCTTCGTCTCAAATGGCTCCATTCCTTTCCTCATTAACTCCACGTCAACTACAACTTCCTCATCTACTTGTATTCTTTGTACCCTATTCATGTCTAAATATTGTCTGTGTGTATCTGACAGCCTGCTGCAAAGCAAATGGCCCCGCTGAGATAAAGATTCTCTACTAACTGTCTCTCATGCAGTGATTATGAAAGGGAGATGATGAGGAAAGGAAGCTATTTGAGACTATTCGGATGCAGTTCTGAAACTAGAATGACTATCTAGTTGAAAGCAATATCTAGTCTCTGTGCCTATAACTGGTAACAACAAAGAATAAGAGCAAGGAAGCCATTGACTAACATTGTGAAACAGTTCAGGTTCCCAATTCTCTGGCCTGCTGGCCCAGGGGCTGCTTCTGAACATTGTTTAAAGCTGTGTTCTGCATTGATGTCATTACATTCCGCGGTCGAGGTTCAAGGGCTAACGGGGGGGGGACTGTGCAATTGACAGCAACTCTAATTGGGGGGTCTCTATTCCGATTCAAAGTGCTGCCTGGGTTTTGTCCCCATGCTGAGTGTGCTGGTTTTTAAAGTCAAGTTTCTTTGTGCTCAGCATCTCTCTTCCCCTGTCGCGTAATGACAGCCATCATAAACACAAACACACACCCAGCTCCAAAACAAAATGAATAAAATGTGCTCATTGGAGAAAAAAACAAAACATTTACAAAGCAGAGGGATTCTGCCTGGTTTTTGATCATCAGCGTCAGAGCAAAGAGAAAACAAGGGGTAGAGAAAGGGAGGACGCAGAAAAAAAGCTCTGTGAGTTCTGATACATATTTCATGCATTCACAAAGATAGATTTGATGTTGTGGAAGATAGACAAACTAATGGTTGACTACTTTGGGGCTTTAAAGGGTAGGTAGCATGAAGGTAACCACGTGTAACATATGGATTTGTATTAGTATACGCATCAAAAGTCCCAATGCAAAGTTCCACCTCCCTTTTCTATGTTGGGAGTTACTACATAAAACCCATCAGAATTCCGAAGAATGCTTGAATGTCAGATATTATTTTTGGGGGGCGTGTGATGTAATATGGAGGACCTGGCAAGCCAGCTAATTCCCTATAATGTAAACTCCAACAAAAATAACTTTAAATGTATAACTTCAAATTAAACCAAATCGTTTTGTCTTGCACTCATGACTACTGGTTTCAATTCAATTTTGCAACTTACAAGAAAATACTTTATGAATTTATTGTTACAAATCAACTTGCAAGGTTGCTAGCCAACAAACCTGCTAACGTTACATTAGCACTGAATGAGTCAGCCAGTTGCTAGCAACACCTAGCTTAGAGCTACATTAAAGCAAACCAAAGTTTTGGAAATACATAAAGCCATCTAACCAAATAATCAAAGTTATCTTTGCTTCCTTGCGTACATTCGAGTACCTATCCTCCATTCAAGTATCTATCCCAATGAAGCAACACTTGTTGGTTAACATTTTGCCACAAATTAGATGATCAAAGATATTCATGTCGATGACCAAGCGCGTCACTTAAGCACCATGCTACATATGCTCATCAGTATTTGCCAGTATCAGAAACCAGATAAAAACATCTGGTTCTAGGAGGAGTTGGGGTCCAAATGGTCCTTGTGCGCTTGGTCTGTGTTAAAGAGCCGGCTAATGTTGTCGACAGTGGTGAGAAGTGTCTCCAGTTCCGTGACCCGGGCAGGAAACCAGAAGCCTAGTCTGTCAGGGCATCAAAGATTGGTGTTAAGACTGCAGGCCTGCCTTGCTGTTAGTGCCAAAACAATGCAGGGCCTGAACACATATGAAACCAGTCAGCCTGCTTTGGGCTGTATACATTTTCTTCCCTTACATTCTGCTCCAAATCAATCCCATCTATCAAGCCTTCAGATTAAGGCCTTATGGTATGAGACGAGAGCAGGGAGAGTGTATATTTGTTCAGTCTGTCTTGTTACTACTGCTGTTGTTGACAGTGATGCTGTTACCTGGAGGAGTATTGATGGAGAGACACTGAGCCGGGCTGCCTGGGTTGTGTGGCCGGCTACTGATCCGCTCATCTGGGATTTACAGGCCGACCCAGGCAGACATCCCCCATGCATCCTCCCCATACACTTCTCTACCTGCTGCTCCACCAATTGCGCAAACCTTGCAACTAACGCGTGAGAAACAAGTTCATCTGCCTTTTCAACTGACTGGAAACTGGCAAAAATTGGTTACAGCCCAGGGAGCCCTTGAGTCGATGGAGACTTTTTCTCCGTCTCTTACAAAAGGAGATGGCGACAAGGGGAGGTCTGCTTTTGAATGTTGTTAATATTTTGATTCCTTGGGGAATCAAACAGAACACCATCTTGGATTTAATGGAGTGGTCACTCGAGGATCCATCTAACTTTAATTGGGCTGTTCACTATTGTGCTGTCGGATGGGTGGAAGCAGCTCTGGCGTCCATTTTAAATAGTTCTAAAGCCCTTCAACTTTGAGTAGAGGACTCTGTGATAGAAATTATCGTGGCAATACCAATCTTCGCTACTTTTGGAGAACGCAGGTTAGGACATGGAAATGCACCTCTCTTTCTACTCACTGTAAAACTTACAAGTGTAATCAATTAGGGTAATTGAAAACAAGATGTGTCTAATTCATAGTGTGAGGGAGAATGCAGGTGGCGGTGAGAAGCCGTTAGTGGTGGGAAAAACCAGGGGGAAAATGGGCAATTATTCACGTCTCACATGCCAACGCAATTACCCATCAGCGCAACACAGGAGGGGTTCTGGTAAAATAAACAACAGGATAGACGCAAACTGGCAGGTGGAGTGGGAAAGTCATGAATTTGACCATCAGGAAAAGGCACTTGTGATGGGAAGCGTTGAACCATACCTTTGCATAATATTCCTTTTAGGACAACAGCACTGAACTGTCAGTTGAATGCAAATGCCCGGACCTATGCATCTGTCAACATAAGCCTGCACAATTAGCTGTGTGTGGAGTAAAACACTTTTCTCCACTTGTCAAAGCACGCGTGACTGCTCATCCACTCATTGTTGCCTACAAGACAAACGCATCAAAACAATGTTCATTTCTGACCCCTTCCCCTACTCTTTTACGACAGACAACAGCACTTCTGATTAGCTGTTTTGACAGCCATCTTGTGTCTGTGGTTACACTACAATGAGTGGAGTGACATGAGACAATATTAGTGTTTTGCAAAATATGAGGGAAGAGACTGGTTCATAAGTACTTGGCAAGGTTCAGGGAAAGTGAGGGGCTATATGTTTGGGGTGGGGGGGTAGGAGAAAAGAAATTTGCATTTAAAGTACTTGGCCACCAGGCATTACCTTACATTGTGCCCTCAGCCAATATGTCCCCTGCTGACCTTTTAAAAGTTCCCCAAAAATCACTCCAACTTCTCCATAGATGTCATGAAACCCGGTTTGCGTGTGATGCAGAGTGAACATTTTCCAGGGTACTGAGGTACACACTAAAAACAAATGGTTCTTTATAGTGCCAAAGAAGGGTTATTTTTTTGGCACTTTATACAACCCTTTTTTGAAGGGTTCTATAAAGAACCATGCTCATAAGGTTCTAAATGAAACCTTTATGGTGCTATAAAGAACCTTTTCCAAAGGTTCTATAAAGAACCATTAAAAAAAAAGGTTCTATATAGCAGTAAAAAGGGTTCTGGTATCGTTAAAACTATTTTTGGTGCTATATAGGATGGTTTTTAATGGTTCTTTACGGAACCTTTATGGAATAATTATCGTTCTATAAAAAACCTTCCACAATCTTTTTGAAGAACCATACACTTATTTTGATTAGCCATTTTATATTGTTAAAATTCCATAGGTGTTAATATTGTGCTAACTGACAAGTTTAATCAATTGTGCAAGCTCTAGAACAGCTGGGGGTCCCCAAGGAAAGAATTGAGAACCACTGATTTAGACAACAGTTCTTAAAAGTTCTTAGGGATCGGTGGGGCGCCTGTGACCCACCTACGACAACATCCGGTGAAATGCAGAGCGCCAAATTCAAATGACAAAAATAGTAATATTAAACATTCATTAAAATACAAGTGTTGTACACCATTATTCAGCTTAGAATCTGATCTTGGTAAACTAACAGCGTTGTCAGATTTCAAAAAGGCTTTACTGCGAAAGCATAGCATTTGATTGTCTGAGGACAGCGTCCCGCATACTTCCTCAATTAACATAATTTCATAACCAGCACAGGTGTCACAGGTGTCCCAGCTACACAATAAATGGTCCTTTTGTTCGATAAAGTCCCTCTTTATATCCCCAAAACTCTGTTTGGTTGGCGCATTTTGTTCAGTAATCCACCTGCTCAAAGGCGTTAAAACATGCAGACAAACAAAATCCCCAAAGTACTGGTAAATTTCGTCGAAACAACGTTCAAATCAATCCTCAGGTAACCTAATATGTAATTAAACAATAATATTTCAGACGGAAAATAGCCTGCTCAATAGAAAAGAAAAATAACGAAGAGCGCGCAAACAATCACGCGCGCCAAACACAACTCCACTTCATGATCCACCAGGAAGAACTGCTATTACTCGTTACTCAAAAAACAAGCCTGAAACCATGTCTAAAGACTGTTGACATCTAGTGGAAGTCATAGGAACTGCAATCTGTGAGCTAAATCCCTCTGTAGTGAATAGCAGGTTAATGGTGAAATAAAAAAAATCTAATTTTCCGGATGGATTTTTCTCAGGTTTTCACCTGCCATATCAGTTCTGTTATACTCACAGACATTATTTTAAGGACTTATGTAAGTCTTTTCACAAGAAACCATTACTAGGCACAGTCATTTACCATTCTCTTTAAATCATCACCTGAAGCAGACCTGAGAGAAAGGAGCCGCTGTGACATGGTAAAGAAAACTCAACAGGTCAACTAGGTGATGAGTTGCTGTACTTTAATAGTAGAATAGAGGACCCTTTAAAGCTATTTGCAGAGGAGTGTAACAGTGTTGCTGTTATTGGAGCATTGGATAAAAAGGGCCTAAATTTCACTCACATTTTTAATTCTTAATTTCTGTGTAACGTTTGAACAACCTTCACTGACCACACCTCTGTAGGTTTATTGAGCTGATGCATAGAATCAGTTGTTGAATTTTAGTGATGCAACAGATGCGGTTTGTAGATATTACCCTGCTGAAAATTCACAATGCTCTATCTATCCCAGTCACAGCTCCATCCCAGTCACAGCTCCATCCAAGTCACAGCTCCATCCCAGTCATAGGCTGAGTCTGGGCATAAAGGGCACAGTTTGTGGTCAGCCCAGAAGTGCCCACTGTGCACAACTCCACAGGTGGGTCCACTTTCTCTTTCTCTCTGTCTTTCCACAAGAAACAACAGCTTCCAAGCCCTTCTCCCTAAGTGTATACACTTAGTTGCTCCAATCAATCCAAAATAAATAAACACCTCAACGTATGCCAATACATGTTCTTCCCCCCTCGCCCCCCCTCCAGACGTTATGCCGGAGCTGGTTTGCGCGCTTGTGGTATTCGTCTCCATGTATACATACTTTCCATTTGAGTTTAATCTAAAGGCTCAATATTACAGTGCGTAATTGATGTGATGGGGCCTGGAGCTGTGCTGAGCCCAGCTGTGGAGAATAAGAACAATGCCTACCACAGGCAGAGAGATGGAAGATGAATAGAGAGCAGATTCCTCGCTGAGATCTCCAGTAATTCCCCTTGAGTCGTACAGGGAGAGCCATATTCAACGTCACTGGGATCTAATCATGCTAGTTGGGTAGTTTATGCATTCTTTTAGGAATAACAGGGCATTATTGATAAATGAATGGACTGTGGATATGTTTACACTTCACTATGGCCCTGAGGTGCAAAGCACACAAGAATTATAAATGCAACAACAAATTAAGAAACATACTGGTATATCCTTGCTGTTCTGAAATATGTGTGCATGTACAGGGAAAGCATTGAGTACAGTTATTTACTTCCATTGCAAACAAATTATGTGTTTATGAATGTAGCTTAAGTAAAGTTGTAGAGCAGGACATCTTGGCTTTAATCCAATATGGCGTAGCAGTCAGACGTGTGTTTGTCTTGTCCCGTGTTAATTAGTCTGTAAATAGTCTGTTTTCTGTTTTTTTGGTATATATTTTAATCTCACTTTCCATCTACAAACTAAACATACTTTCCTGCAACCTGCCTCACCCAATGTGGTACGGATCTGCTATTTTTTTATACCTTATAACTGGAACCTCCACCAGAAGCTAGCCAGCAAACTAGCTACTAGTTATTGTTTGCCACTGCTAGCGGTCTTCACCATTAGCTCGGACACAAGCCAGCTTCAGCTCGGACAATTACCTTCCAGTCTGCACACGCGATGTCAACCCAGAGCATATCGGACTGCTTTTCTCCAACACATCACCGGATTCCTGCCGCAAGCTCTGGACCATTACACCGGATCATCGCAGCTAGCTAGCTGCAACTGAGTGGCTACTGTTGGCTAACGCCTCTGTCCCGAGGCAAGCTAACCTAACTGACCCTCTCTGCTTATTCATCGCCATTTACCCGTTGTTGTCTTAGCTCTCCCGACCAACACCCGTGATTGCTTTATGCCTATCTCTAACGTCAATATGCCTTGTCTACTGCTGTTTCGGTTAGTCATTATTGTTTTATTTCACTGTAGAGCTCCCAGTCCTGCTCAACATGCCTTAGATAGCTATTTTGTCCCACCCACCACGCATGCGGAGACCTCACCTGGCTTAACTGGTGCCTCCAGAGATGAAACCTCTCTCATCGTCACTCAATGCCTAGGTTTTCCTCCACTGTGCTCACATCCTACCATACCCTTGTCTGTACATTATGCCCTGAATCTATTCTACCACGCCCAGAAATCGACTCCTTTTATTCTCTGTTCCCAACGCTCTAGACGACCAGTTCTTATAGCCTTTAGCCGTACCCTTATCCTACTCCTCCTCTGTTCCTCTGGTGATGTAGAGGTTAACCCAGGCCCTGTAGCCCCCAGTTCTACACCTTTTCCCCAGGCGCTTTCATTTGTTGACTTCTGTAACCGCAAAAGCCTTGGTTTCATGCATGTTAACATCAGAAGCCTCCTCCCTAAGTTTGTTTTATTCACTGCTTTAGCACACTCCGCCAACCCTGATGTCCTAGCGTTGTCTGAATCCTGGCTTTGGAAGGCCACCAAAAATTCTTAAATCTCCATCCCCAACTACAACATTTTCCGTCAAGATAGAACCGCCAAAGGGGGCGGCGGAGTTCAGATCTACTGCAGAGATAGCCTGTAGAGTTCTGTCTTACTATCCATGTCTATGCCCTAACAGTTCAAGCTTCTACTTAAAAAAATCCACCTTTCCAGAAATAAGTCTCTCACTGTTGCAGCTTGTTATAGACCCCAGCCCCCAGCTGTGCCCTGGACACCATATGTGAATTGATTGCCCCCCATCTATCTTCAGAGTTCGTACTGTTAGGTGACCTAAACTTGGATATGCTTAAAACCCTGGCCGTCCAACAACCTAAGCTAGATGCCCTCAATCTCACACAGATTATCAAGGACCCTATCAGATACAACCCTAAATCCGTAAACATGGGCACCCTCATAGATATCATATTGACCATCTTACCCTCCAAATACACCTCTGCTGTCTTCAACCAGGATCTCAGCGATCACTGCCTCATTGCCTGCGTCCGTAATGGGTCCGCGGTCAAACGACCACCCCTCATCACGGTCAAACGCTCCATAAATACTTCAGCGAGCAGGCCTTTCTAATTGATCTGGACCGGGTATCCTGGAAGGATATTGACCTCATCCCGTCAGTAGAGGATGCCTGGTTGTTCTTTAAAAGTGCCTTCCTTACCATCTTAAATAAGCATGCCCCATTCAAAAAATGTAGAACGAAGAACAGATATAGCCCCTGGTTCACTCCTGACTGCACTTGACCAGCACAAAAACATCCTGTTGCGTACTGCATTAGCATCGAACAGCCCCCGCCATATGCAATGTTTCAGGGAAGTCAGGAACCAATATACAGAGTCAGTTAGGAAAGCAAAGGCTAGCTTTTTCAAACAGAAATTTGCATGCTGTAGCACTAATTCCAAAAGGGTTTGGGACACTGTAAAGTCCATGGAGAAAAAGAGCACCTCCTCCCAGCTGCCCACTGCACTGAGGCTAGGAAACACTGTCACCACCGATAAATCTACGATAATCGAGAATTTCAATAAGCATTTTTATATGGCCAGGCCATGCTTTCCACCTGGCTACCCCTACCCCGGCCAACAGCTCTGCACCCCCATAGCAAACTGACCAAGCCCCCGGCTTCTCCTTCACCCAAATCCAGATAGCTGATGTTCTGAAAGAGCTGTGTGACGACCCTCCCACTCTGTCTGTTGGTATTCTCTCTTTGTTCTTGTTTCCTTGTTAGGATGCCGGTGGGCGGAGTCGGGAGGGTCGTCAGTGACATGGGAAACACCTGGGCTGGGGGGTTGTCCCAGGATAAGTGGAACTCTTCTCCAGTCATTAGAAGACTCTCGCCAGGCAGACACCTTGATGGATTTTGGTTGTGCCAGTTTTGTGGCTGTTTTGGTTGTTTTCTTTGACTTTAGTTAATAAATATGATATTTTGTTCCCTAACTCCACGTTGTCTCCCTTTTTGTTACGAGCTCTGAGCCGGTTCGTGACAAGTGGGAGCTCGTCCGGGATTTTTGAACTTGTTGTGTTTGGGAGAAAACGTGGAGTTAAATTCTGTAGGTGTTTTGTTGGCATATTTTCTTCGCCCAGTATTGGTTGCCGTTGTTTGGTTTGTGGTGAGAGTACATTGGTTTGTTTTCAGGGCCTGCCCAGGCTGGAAACATTTTCTACTCGCTGTTGGGACATCGGTCCGAGGAGGTGAGTACAATCTGCTGTGTACCTCAGTGGGAGATTTAGGTAGGGTAGTGACACTTACTACCCGGAGCTATAGCCTTTCTTTTCCCTGATAGGCTTAGCGATGTGTTTCATTTTGGAATATGTTGGGCATGGTTAATGTTTGTTATTTTTGTGTGGTGTCTGTGGACTGAGCAGTTGTCTCGGGCACATCCGTGGCTTGGGGGAATCTGCCAGCTTGCTGGTAGTTTTTTTTCCTTGCCAGCGGGCTATAGTGCGTAATTACCCACCGCAAATCTGCACGAAGACTAGGGTTGAGTTATTGTAGATTTTGGGGAAGCTCCATATGTTATCTCATCTCTCTTTTGTGGTGCTCAGTGTGATTGTCACTTCTTGTGGTCCGGTCTGGTGTTCAGCAGAGGGAAAGAGCAATATTTTTTTTTTTTGTATTTACTTCTTACTATGGCATCTAATGTAGATGAATTCATTCGCTTCCCATCAGAGGAACTGTTAGAAGTATGTACCAAAGAACAGCTGTTGAAGATTGCTGAACACTATAAGGTTGAAATTAGTGAGAAACGTCTAAAGAATTCCATCAGGTTAATATTGAAGGCTAATCTGATGGAGAGTGGTATTCTTGAAGTTACCACTGGGGTAGCCTCTGCTGAGTACTCACAGTCTCCCCGTAACGTAACAATGGTTGTTTTGTGTTCGATGTTGTCCTGTTCTGTCGCTCCTGTCTGTTCCCATCTGGTCTCGTTTGTCCTTTCTTCTAAAAGGTTGCTAAGGTCTGGGGAGGACAAGGTTGGCTGGGGCAGGTGGAGATGTGGGCACATGGCCCCCTCATCAATTTGGGGACTTGGACGCTGGGCCAGGTTATGTGTGGACGGGTATGGTGTTCCGGGGTCCTTGTTGGTCCCCGGTTTTATGGGGGGGGGTGTGACGACCCTCCCACTCTGTCTGTTGGTATTCTCTCTTTGTTCTTGTTTCCTTGTTAGGATGCCGGTGGGCGGAGTCGGGAGGGTCGTCAGTGACATGGGAAACACCTGGGCTGGGGGGGTTGTCCCAGGATAAGTGGAACTCTTCTCCAGTCATTAGAAGACTCTCGCCAGGCAGACACCTTGATGGATTTTGGTTGTGCCAGTTTTGTGGCTGTTTTGGTTGTTTTCTTTGACTTTAGTTAATAAATATGATATTTTGTTCCCTAACTCCACGTTGTCTCCCTTTTTGTTACGAGCTCTGAGCCGGTTCGTGACAGCTGCAAAATCTGGACCCCTACAAATCAGCTGGGCTAGACAATCTGGACCCTCTCTAAAATTATCCGCCGCAATTGTTGCAACCCCTATTACTAGCCTGTTCAACCTCTCTTTCGTATCGTCTGAGATCCCTAAAGATTGGAAAGCTGCCACTGTCATCCCCTCTTCAAAGGGGGAGACACTCTAGACCCAAACTGTTACAGACCTATATCCATCCTGCCTTTCTAAAGTCTTCGAAAGCAAAGTTAACAAACAGATCTTCGACCATTTCGAATCCCACCGTACCTTCTCTGCTATGCAATCTGGTTTCCGAGCTGGTCATGGGTGCACCTCAGCCATGCTCAAGGTCCTAAACGATATCATAAACGCCATCGATAAAAGACAGTACTGTGCAGCTGTCTTCATCGACCTGGCCAAGGCTTTCGACTCTGTCAATCACCGCATTCTTATCGGCAGACTCAATAGCCTTAGTTTCTCAAATGTCTGCCTTGCCTGGTTCACCAACTAATTCTCAGATAGAGTTCAATGTGTCAAATTGGAGGGCCTGTTGTCCGGACCTCTGGCAGTCTCTATGGGGGTGCCACAGGGTTCAATTCTCGGGCCGACTCTTTTCTCTGTATATATCAATGACGTCGCTCTTGCTGCTAGTGATTCTCTGATCCACCTCTACGCAGACGACACCATTCTGTATACATCTGTCCCTTCTTTGGACACTGTGTTAACAAACCTCCAAAACGAGCTTCAATGCCATACAACACTCATTCGGTGGCCTCCAACTGCTCTTAAATGCTAGTAAAACTAAATGCATGCTCTTCAACCAATCGCTGCCTGCACCGCCCACCCGACTAGCATCACTACTCTGGATGGTTCAGACTTAGAATATGTGGACAACTACAAATACCTAGGTGTCTGGTTAGACTGTAAAATCTCCTTCCAGACTCACATTAAGCATCTCCAATTCAAAATTAAATATAGAATCGGCTACCTATTTTGCAACAAAGCCTCCTTTACTCATGCTGCCAAACGTACCCTCGTAAAACTGACTATCCTACCGATCCTTTACTTTGGCAATGTCATTTACAAAATAGCCTCCAACACTCTACTCAGCAAATTGGATGTAGTCTATCACAGTGCCATCCGTTTTGTCACTAAAGCCCCATATACTTCCCACCACTGCAATCTGTATGCTCTCGTTGGCTGGCCCTCGCTACATATCCGTCGCCAAACCCACTGGCTCCAGGTCATCTATAAGTCTTTGCTAGGTAAAGCCCCGCCTTATCTCAGCTCACTGGTCACCATAGCAACACCCACCCGTAGCACGCTCCAGCAGGTATATTTCACTGGTCATCCCCAAAGCCAACACCTCCTTTGGCCTTCTTTCCTTCCAGTTCTCTGCTGCCAATGACTGGAACGAATTGCAAGTCGCTGGAGACTTACAGTTGAAGTCAGAAGTTTACATACACTCAGGTTAGAGTCATTAAAACTCGTTTTTCAACACTCCACAAATTTCTTGTTAACAAACTATAGTTTTTGCAAGTCGGTTAGGACATCTACTTTGTGCATGACAAGTAATTTTTCCAACAATTGTTCACAGACAGAATATTTCACTTATAATTCACTGTATCACAATTCCAGTGGGTCAGAGGTTTACATACACTAAGGTGACTGTGCCTTTAAACAGCTTGGAAAATTCCAGAAAATGATGTCATGGCTTTAGAAGCTCCTGATAGGATAATTGACATAATTTGAGTAATTGGAGGGGTACCTGTGGATGTATTTCAAGAACTACCTTCAAACGAATTGCCTCTTTGCTTGACATCATGGGAAAATCAAAAGAAATCACCTGAGAATTTTTTTTATTATAGACCTCCACAAGTCTGGTTCATCCTTGGGTGGAATTTCCAATTGCCTGAAGGTACCACGTTCATCTGTACAAACAATTAACACCATGGGACCACGCAGCCGTCATACCGCTCAGGAAGGAGACACATTTTGTCTCCTAGAGATTAACATACTTTGGTGTGAAAAGTGCAAATCAATCCCAAAACAACAGCAAAGGACCTTGTGAAGATGCTGGAGGAAACAGGTACAAAAGTATCTATATCTACAGGTAAACAAGTCCTATATCGACATAACCTGAAAGGCCGCTCAGCAAGGAAGCCACTGCTCAAAAACCGCCATAAAAAAGCCAGACTACGGTTTGCAACTGCACATGGGGACAAAGATCGTACTTTTTGGAGAAATGTCCTCTGGTCTGATGAAACAAAAATAGAACTGTTTGGCCATAATGACCATCGTTATGTTTGGAGGAAAAAGATGGAGGCTTGCAAGCCGAAGAACACCATCCCAACTGTGAAGCACAGGGGGGGGGGGATCATGTTGTGAGGGTGCTTTTCAGCAGGAGGGACTGGTGCACTTCACAAAATAGATGGCAAAAAGAAAGAAAATAAATAAATAAAAGCTGAAATAAATCACTCTCTACTATTATTCTGACATTTCACATTCTTAAAATGAAGTGGTGATCCTAACTGACCTAAGACAGGGAATTTGTACTAGGATTAAATGTCAGGAATTGTGAAATACTGAGTTTAAATGTATTTGGCTAAGGTGTATGTAAACTTCTGACTTCAACTGTATATATCCCTCACTAACTATCAGCATCAGCTGTCAGAGCAGCTGATGCATCATCTGCAAGTAGACTCCAGCGTTAATGCTCAATTGTAATTATAATTGTTTGTAACTATTTATTGCCTTACCTCCCTAATCTTACTACATTTGCACACACTGTATATAGATTTTGTTATTGTGTATTTGACTGTACGTTTGTTTATCCCATGTGTAACTCTGTGTTTCTGTTTTTGTCGCAATGCTTTATCTTGGTCAGGTCGCAGTTGTAAACGAGAAACTTGTTCTCAACTGGCCTACCTGGTTAAATAAAGGTGAAATAAAAATAAAAAATAAAGTGAGTAGCTCTGTGGAATGTAACCTTTCCAATTTTATGGTTGGTCCATCTCTGGTACTGCCCTCCAATGATCTTTGTTGAATGCTATCTACTACTGAGAGAAGCCTACCCTAGTCCCAATGGCGTGACAATGACCGAGACAGCAGAACTAGAACAAGACAGCACAAACAGATCCAGGACCAGACTAAAAGAGGCATGGGTTAGAGTGCCAAAACCATAGAAATCCTATTAAATTGTGTATTCTAATTCCTAATTCTATGGCCAAAACTGTCATACTTTAGGGTTGTTTTCACATAAAGGTTTGATGGATGCCAAGAGACATCCAAGTCGATATACACTCACCAGACAGTTTATTAGGTACATCCATCTAATACCGGGTCGGAAACCCAATTGCCTCCAGAACACCAGGAATTCTTCGGGGTATGGATTGTACAAGGTGTTGGAAACTTTCGTTGCTCAATTGGTATCAAGGGGCCTAACGTGTGCCAGGAAAACATTCCCCACACCAGTACACCACCACCAGCCTGTACCAGGCAGGATGTGTCCATGGACACATGCTGCTTACGGCAAATCCTGACTCTGCCATCAGCATGACGCAATAGGAACCGGAATGCGTCGGACCAGGCAATGTTTTTCCACTCCTCAATTGTTCAGTGTTGGTGATGACGCCATTATTTGTCTGTTTGTGGCACGCCTGTTAGCTTGCATGGGCTCACACGATTCTTGCCATTCTCCTTCGACCTTTCGGAGTGCCGCTGACTGAATGTTATTTGTTTGTCGCATCATTCTCGGTAAACCCTAAATACTGTCGTGCATGAAAAGCCCAGGAGGGCGGCCATTTCTGAGATAGGGGATCCAGTGCGCCTGGCACCGACGATTAGAGCGTGTTCATAGTCGCTTAGGTCACTTGTTTTGCCCAGTATAACGTTCAAACGAACAGTAACTGTATGCCTGTATGCCTGCTTTATATAGCAAGCCACGGCCACGTGACTCTGTCTGTAGGAGCGATCCATTTTCGTGAACGGGGTGGTGTACCTATAAAACTGTCCTGTGAGTGTATATTAACCATTTAGATTTTTTATTAGTTTCCTAAACTTAACCAATCACATTTCTTGGCCAAACTTAACTAATCACATTAATTTCTACCCTTGAAGCAGACCCATGACGTTTTTTGTTGTTGTTATAGAACCTTTGCAATAGCATTCAGTCAGGGACTCAGTGTAGTGGGATTCCAATACAGTCATGTGAAGCATTGGGACCACGACTCCTTTTCATTAGGGTTGACTTCCATATCCTCACACCAAGAATCAAGTCTGGCCTCCTGCACATGGTAAGTTAAGGGGTCAGTGCTGTGTGGGGGAAGGTAGGTATACCATATACCAGGGTACTTGGAAATAGCCACAGGATGGTTTTTCAATACCGTCAATATGTAACCTTTAGTTAACTAGGCAAGTCAGTTAAGAACTCATTCTTATTTACAATGATGGCCTACCCCGGGCCAATTGTACACCACCCTATGGGACTCCCAATCACGGCCGGATGTGATGCAGCCTGGATTCAAACCAGGGACTTTAGTAATACCTCTTACACTGAGATGCAGTGCCTTAGACCGACGCGCCACTCGGGAGCCCAATGATAGAATGAGAAAATCTCCAATCTGAGTCTAGTCTACACAGTCTAACTCAGCTCAGTGTTTGTATTTCTCTCATCTGGCCCCAGTGCAGCCTTCTGTGTTCATTCGTAATTGGTCATGCTGTTTCCTTCATCTGAGCCACTGTGAAAGGTGTTGGAGCAAGAATTAAACAGGGGATGTCTCTGTGCTAATTACATGACACAACAAACCCTGAACAAGAGCATAGCGAGGACGGGCAGAAGTATGGTATCCAATCCCGTGTGGCTCAGTTGGTAGAAAATGGTGCTTGCAACGCCAGAGTTGTGGGTTCGATTCCAGTACGAAAATGTATGTACTCACTACTGTAAGTCGCTCTGGACAAGATCGTCCACAAAATGCAAATATATAAGACCCACTAACTGGACAAGTTTTGTCTGACAACTGGGGCTTCCTAATTTGAATGCCGTATGACTGATGTGCCAATGAGACAGTTCTTAAGTTGTCTCACTTGGAGAGCCCACCTATTTGAACAAGAACAGTTAACCTGTCAAGTGGGTCTTGTGCTATTGTGTCTAGTACCTTAATATGTATGTTAAGGCAATAACACCCACAATACGGATGATTTCAATGTTTTCGAAATAGCAGTGACTTGCCATAATAATGGCAGGCCTATTGTTATTTTGAGATACATGGGTACACTCATTTCACTGGAGGTCAAATCAGTGATACGGACGCCTCAGGCAGACGCCAGTGCTGTCTCACTCTTTCTCACAGATCCACTCACGGCAGTTGAGTGATGGTGCCTTCACTCTACCTCATCACCTGTCAACTCACGACCAATCTGCCGGGTATATACATTAAAAGTGAGGAGATAAATAAATAATAGACACCCGGATACGGAGACTGTTTTCCCCAGAACGCCGCAGAGCTTCCCCTTCATCCTACGTGGCTCTGGTTGATGAAGCACCCCCCGTCAGTGCGTTCAGCTCGGTCAACTCAGACAAGCCAATCTTCCTTAAGGATGTCAGAGCAGCAACACTGGCCAATACGCCCTCAGCTCTCCCCAACTGACAGGTGCTGAGGGAGAGCAGTAGAGGAAGATGGATAGATAGACGGACCGTCGAGGCCTGACGCATTCCGAGTTCTGTGAGAGGCATCAGTCAATGGACACGTTGGCATATCAGGAGGTTAGAGCGCGTGTCAGGGAGTTACTGACTGCAGTAATCCATTCAGTGCCCTCCACCATTGCTACCGGCCATTTGTCTAAATCGTTTTCAGCCTGAGTCGTCTGATGTCAACAGCCAGACAGCCATGGGTCAGAGGAAGAGGCGGCGAGTTATATGCCA
The DNA here is from genome assembly GCA_030435695.1 of Brachymystax lenok tsinlingensis. Classification (NCBI taxonomy): domain Eukaryota; kingdom Metazoa; phylum Chordata; class Actinopteri; order Salmoniformes; family Salmonidae; genus Brachymystax; species Brachymystax lenok. The sequence goes on from CM059790.1 coordinate 10,157,814, forward strand.
TGACATCGGTTGAAGCGAGAAAGGGATTGGAGTAACTTCCCCATTGAGAACAATATAGGTACTTTCCTAGCTACCATGATGACAAACCAATTTAAACTGATCATTCAGCAGCCTTACAGCATCAACTAGCTGTGTGACTCAGAAACTGACCTGCTAGCCTGACAACGTATCTACCATAGCTTGGGTGTCTTTGGTAAGAAAAGATCAAGCAATGAAGAGATGCGACATGTCTCGTCAAATACCGTACTGTCACATTATCTGTCACCGGGACATGCCACACTTCTTTGTTTGCGTCATGTGGCCCTGACGCAAAAAAATTAAAACCACCTGTAATCCAAAGACTGCCACTCCTCCTGTATGGAACTATGTCTTTCAGAGATGGCTTGCTGAGCACAGTAGTCAACAATTTGTCTTGAAGGCTTTGTGTCGGCCTACCCTTCAAGCCTAGCCAGGGAATACCTCATCCACGGACGGACGCACACCCACACACATCCATCCTTCTCACCCCGTCTCGCCCCGTTGCTAAGTAGAACTGAGAGTATACTTCATGTGGCGGCTTGGGTAAAGTCTAACATAAGCGTCTTAGGAGGAGAATGTAAGGTATGTTCAGATAGATACAGGCTGACAGTGGGTTAGCCTTTCCCCCAGACAATGGGGATGCTTCCAGAGTGAGCGCCCGCAGTGAGCAGAGGTCTCTGATATTGACAAAGTCGTGGGCAGGAAAACACTGCCATATGGAAAGTCAGCGGGACAGGTTGCTTTCATAAGCATCACGCCTGTGTACAAATCAATTAGAAGGGAGAGGGGCCAAATGAAAGGGTTGCTTCACACACAGACACACACACATGCATAGATAGGTACGTACACACACACACATTCATACACAGAAAGCGCTCACAAGCCAAAATGAACACACATACACCCTGGCACACACACACATCCCCCCTCTATATGGATGCACACATACATATGTGAACTCACGCACAGCAAACAAGCTTTCAATTTCCCAGGATTACAGCGATCCAGTATGATAACATAATCAAACTACCCGTGGTGAAGGAGAGTGAATGTCAGTAGAGGTGACTTCCGCGCCTCCTTGCCTTCTCCGTGTGGGTTCCTGCCGTAATCGCGATGGCTTTTAAGGGCCGGCGTCCGAGTCAGAGGGTCTCTGCATGCGCCCACACGCCACTGTTTGAAAGGCGGCATTAGGGAAACATTGCCTGTCGTGTACTGGGGTACAAGCAGAATTGGCTCAGTTTGGCGCCACAGTGAGACACAGAGGACCATGGAAATGTGTTCCTAAGCAGCATGTTTATCTCAGTGCCCATCACTTTCTGTTTCATGGTTATCGTGTGTGTGTGTGTATATAGAACGTGTATGCGAGTGCTCTGCCTGTATGAGTATGTATGTATGTGTGTGTGTGTGTGCATAGAATAAGGAGTAAAGGATTGGGACTTGAGAGACACTGCAGCGCCATCTTTCTTTACACCACCGGTGTTCCACCATTGCCAAAAGGGATAATTAAGTATTCAAACGAGCCACCTAGCTGTCAGCACTCAGGAGGCCATCATCCTCAATCAGGATCTGCGCAGAGAGGTGCCCTGGGTTGATTCCTAATTACATCCATGATATCCTGATGCCACTGCTGTCAGGTAACACACACACACAGAACAGAAGTAGGGGAGAGTGGGGTAAGTTGAGATTTATATATTTTTACATTCAGCATCACTCCATCTTTATTTCCCAAACACAATTCAACACAATCACAAATCGCTTTTTTGTCTTTTCATCATTTGAAGCATCTTTTAACACAGGCTTAACACCTAACAAATACTTTGTGATTTAAAAAAAATAAAACTTTTAACATAGGCCAGGCCCTGTTGTTACCTCATATCCCAGCAATAATGCTTTGCATCACGCCTGGGAAGAAAACACTTACATTTGCTCAACATGCCATTGGCTTAACTTACCCCAAGGCAAACATTTTAACTATATTAGTCCACACAGCTACAAGGGTGCACTTTCATGCAAGGTTTAGGACCTCAAATTGAAGCTCATAGAGACCCCAACTAATGTATAGAACAATATTAAAACGATCTACTTTGGTTAAGAGATAAGACACAAATATCATGAAACCTCTAACACAATAAATGAATTTGACTTGGTGAAAATCAGTTTTTTGGATCAAACTTGCTTACCACTTTTTCCATGTGGTTTCTTCCTTCAAACGCGATGCAATTATGACCTCTTCCTAAATATTAGGTCAAATTATACATTTTGTGTACGGTTTCCTAATAACAACTTACCCCTTTGACTCAATTTACCCCACTCTTCCCTATCCTTATCACAGAGTTCGACCGGTAATCCAGGTAGCCTAATCTGAGCCTCAAGTTTCCCTGAACAAGCCAATAAGACGGACAAACACAGTAAAACAGTATGTCGTCTTCATTAGGAGGGTGAGAAGGGTCTACCTCGAGGCCTGCCTTGTGATATAGAAAGACATTGCCTATACTAGGATCTAATAACATGAGCGATAAGACATCAGAGGATGATGGAATGGGTTTAAATGAGCATGGTATATTGAGAACAAGAGGAAATAATGAAAGTACGCCCAGCATACTTTCTCCCGATGGATCTCTCCCACTATCTCCCCCTCTCTCCCTATTGATGTCAATCAGTCAATCAAATAATCCATCTCTCGATTGTATATGATCTGTGTTGACAGGGAGGTCTGCATTAGGTGGGCTGTAGTAGGAGTCAATGGATGAGGGTAGGAGTGGATAGAAAGACACACACATGAAAGCCTGCTCTCAGGGTGCCACTGGCAGACGGGCTCAGCGGCTGCTAGAGAGGCTTAGGCTGCGTGCCCAGAATTAGGAATAAAAGCCCAGAGAGACCAAGAGAAAGAGGGTGGGTGTGTGGAGTGGAGTGGAGTGAGTGAGTGAGTGAGAAAAAGAGACATACAGATATCACTGTATAAATGAGTTACTCTTGAGTAGAGCAGGTTAGACCAAATTACAAGGAGACTTAGAGAGTGTGTACGTGCTCGTACACATGATTGACAGGGAGAGAGAACACAGCCTAGGGACCAGAGTGATGTAGCCATGACGTCAGTTTTCGAAGGCGAAGAGCTCGAGGCGAAATTACAATCGTGATGCGACACGGGGGCCTCAGTGACACCTTAGTGACAGCCAGGTAATTACCTCCCAGGGCTGAGAGGTCCTTGAGGTTCACCCCACCGGGGTTTGCGCCCCAAATGGCACCCTATTCCCTATGTAGTGCACTACTTTTAAACAGGGGACATAGGGCTCGGCTCAGAAGTAAGTTCACTATAGGTGATTCTACAGAAGTGGTGTAAATTGCTGTCCCACCCCAATAACAATAAAAATAAAAAATAAACACTTAGGTCTCCAAATTTAGGAAATGTATTTACATCATGATATACTGTATTCCAAGTCATTCCAAGGCAATAACAAACATATTGTTACATTTATATAGGGAAACATTGCCTGTCGTTTACACACATTTCTATTGAAGTGGCCACACTCTGACTCCTAAACTAAATAATAAAGCAATTCATGATTTTAGATTTTTTTTTAACACTATTTCAATATAATATTTTGAGTTTTAAACATCTTTCTCTTATGAAATGTTGTCCCACCTTTTGATGTCACTACCGAAACACACACATTAAAAGACTGTAGAATGAATGTGCCTTAAGCCTATCTTGGCCAGGTCGCAGTTGCAAATTAAAACTTGTTCTCAACTGGCCTACCTGGTTAAATAAAGGTGAAATATTATTATTATTTTTTTTAAAGCCTGTCGAAAATATACAGATTGCAACAATGTTGTCACAAATCTGGGACAAGCGCCGTTGCGAACTACCAGCGCTGTTGCCAACTAGCATAGCTAGTCCCATTGTTGCAAAGAGTTATGGGATATTAGAATACCATTGTCATCTTCAACCTAGCCTTAAGCCAGTCCCCTACACAAATCACCAGATGATGGAATTGTACCCCTCTCCAACATGGTAACATGGTGAGTAGCCTGTGAGCAAGTTGGTAAATCTTAATGTATTTTTAAAGAAGTGTCACTACCGAACATCTAATATTTCAAGAAATATATAAACGTATGGTTTTGGGACTGAAATATACGTTTGCTGGGAAATTATTGACAATTGATAAAGATAGACAAAAATTACTATATAAAAATAAATTGGTCAAATACCGAAGCTATATTGTAGGCAACATTTTTTTGGGGAAATTATATCATTTTATACTAATACAATTGTATATAATTTTATACTAATACAATTGATCAGAGAAAGAGATTTTATTCAACAAGGAATATATTTTAAAAAATTCTCAAAAAGGTAGGGGTCAAAATGATTGACACCCCTGTTTTCAATACCTTGCGAGGTGAACGGCATCAAGCCTTTTTATAAAATGTTTTATGAGTTGGAGAACACATTGGGAGGGATGTTAGACTATTCCTCCATACAGAATCATTCCATATCCTCTGTATGCACTTATGGACTACCCTCTTGCCATTGCAAAATGTTGATTTTGTGTCCAATTAACCATTTCTTTGTGAGCTTTGATGTGTGCTTGGGGTTATTGTCTTGCTGTAAGATCCACTTGCGGCCAAGTTTCAGCCTCCTGTAAGAGGCAACCAGGTTTTTGGCTAAAACGTCCGGGTACTGGGTAATGTACATGATGCTGTTGACCTTATCTAGGGCCCCAGGACCAGTGGGAGCTAAATGGCCCCATAACATCAAAGATCCACCTCCATATTTTACAGTAGTTATGGGGTTATTTTCTGCTTATGCATTCTCATTTAGACGCCAAACCCACCACTGGTGTGCGTGGCCAAAGAGCTTTATTTTCATGTCATCCAACAAAGGTAATGCCTACTCTACTGTCATTACTGTGCTCTACTGTACTTTACTGTAATGTATTGAAATATACTCTACTCAACTTGACTGTCTGTACTTAACTATAAATCATTAACTCAAAGGACTCCCCATCAAGTTGACTACTTTAAAATGGGGGAAGCCCTCAATTGCAATGTCCATACTAAAACGGGTTATATCCATCAAGAATCTCTATGATTGACACTTGATTGTTAGTCCACTATATTTCTCTACATTAAAACACACAGATACATTATTTATGTTTTGGATGATTTGTAGAGTTGTTGACGAACAGGGACATCCATAAGGTGCCAACATGTCGAAAAGTACATCAGACAGAGAATACAGAGAGAGGATAAAAAAACGGACCTGTACGATATCAAGAATATAAGAAAAAGGAAAGGGAAATAAATCGTCGCTGTCTGATGAAAACCTCATAACTCCATTTTTGCTCAATTTAATTTGTTGTATATTTATTGAAAGCAATAACTCCCCTCAATGTACTCTGAACATTTCATGAATCTAGGACCAAGAACGTTTATTAAAGTAAATTCAAAAGTTTCGTAATTGTTCGTTAATGGGAAAATATGGTAATTCCTTTAATTTCCTGAAAAAAAAGTTTGTTTTGGGGATAGGAGGTTTTCATCAGACAGCAACGGAATTCTAAAAGAAAGGAAGAGGAAAGGTCAAATGAGTAAAATATTGATCTTGGAGGGACAAGAGGTACTCAACAGCAAGATGGGAGGTCAAGTCAAAGACAACACAGGGCAGCAGGGAAAATGCAGAAAGAAACAGATTGATATAATTATGTAAATCACGTGCCCCAATCGATAAGGTACGCAATTAAGGTCAGAATATATACGCCAGGTCACAACCGAAACAATGATGTCACTACCGCAATACCTGATATTTTGCCACAATAAATAGGAAGTTACAATTCAAACATCTAAAATAAATAATTAGATGTCTGAGTAATTCAATTAATCAATCAATAAATTTCAGATTCATACAATCAACATTGAAGATTTTACAGAGAACAATAGAGATTAAATTTAAATTAAATGTAACAGTTTTGAAAAGCAGGTTAAAAATCATGTTTTTACTATTTTGTAAATGTATGCAAATAACATTTCTAAAATTAATCTGTAATAAAAGGTTAATCAAAATGATCAGTACTGTCTGTGCATGGTTCTGTGACATATTTAGTGGGGTGGTATGGAATTCAGGACAATATTTAAAATATGCAATAGAAACAAATTGTCTGACATACGATACCAGTCAAAAGTTTGGACACAGGTTTTTCTTTATTTTGACTATTTTCTACATAGTTGAAGAATAGTGAAAACAATTAAACTATGAAATAACACATATGGAATCACGTAGTAACCAAAAAAGTGTTAAACAAATCAAAATATATTTTAGATTCTTCAAAGTAGCAACCCTTTGCTACTTTGAAGAATGTCAAATATAACATATATTTTGATTTGTTTAACACTTCCATTTGTGTTATTTCATAGTTTTGATGTCTTCACTATTAATCTACAATGTAGAAAATAGTAAAAATAAAGAAAAACCCTGGAATGAGTAGGTGTGTCCAAACTTTTGACTGGTACTGTATGTTGTAAGATATGTGCAATGGCGACCCGTCATTCAGGGCAGGTGTCCTGTTTTGCATGTTATTTTGCCATTAATACGTGTCACATATCAGTTTGCAAACAATGTTAAAAAATAAATAATTCAAAATCATTGAGTTAATAAAGCTTCCATACAAACATGGTCTCTTTTTGCTTTCTTGAGTAAGGCAGCTCCAAAATGCAGGTGTTTTAGCCTGGCTCAGTGCTTTCTGTGGTGGTGGTGGGGCAGCAAGCGGAAAAGACGGAGCATGGGGGTTGGTAATGTTCTCTAGTTGCACCATGATTGGCTCAGTGTTCTGTCACTCATGGGGACACTACGTCACTGTCAAATCTAAGGTAGAGCTAGAAAAGTGCCCATCCAAGAAGGCTCAAGGTCATTGCCAGAGATAAAATGACATCAAATCATGTTATATCTACTGTAGCTTTGATTGGACTAATCATGTCAACATCATACTTTCAAAATATTAGCTAGCAGTCATCATCATGAATCAAGTTGACAATCTACTGGCAAATCATTTTTAATCCTTGTCATATGAAGAGAAATAATGAAGAGAAATGATAGATAAAACGTAACGGTGCTCACCGGCCATTAGACATAAACATTACACAACAAGGGCTAACTGCAAGCATTGGAAAGCAATCGCTAGCCTGCTATTCAGTGGAGTGCGTGTGTGGTCACCAATTCTCGGTTTAAGGGTCTCTTTTACAAGCTTCAAATTATAAACATTCAACATTGGCCATGCAGTCAATCCAGCATCATTTCTGCTGCATTCAAAACAACTGTTAACTCAGAACTGGGAAATCTGACTTCAGTGAGTTCAAGACAACTGGGAACTCAGGGGAAAAAAAAGCTCAGACTGGGAAAATATATTTTGAACGGTCATCCAACTCGAAATAGTAGGTTGGGAACTCAGACTTCTTTCTAGAGCTACGACCTGAAAGATCCCTGACATCATCATTCAACTTTGTTTTTTTCCAGAGTTCCCAGTTGACTTGAAAGCACCATAAATCCAGAGAATGCCAGACTTTGATGACAAAGTTTGATGGCAAAATCTGCCGAGTAAGGACCGCTGCGACACCTTCCTGTTCAAGAAAGCACAGCACAACAAGGTGAGTCTAAAAATGTCTTGGATGCTGCTGCATAAATGATGTAAAATGCCTGGGAGATATGTATACTGTAGCTAAGAAAGTAATAATCAGTGTATGTTGTGTAGTAAGCTGTTAGTAGCCCATGTGCCTCACCCTAATAATTTGGTCTATTTTCTCCACTTAATTACACCTACTGTTCAGACTTGATGGTGCACATGTAGCCTATAAACTGTTTTAAAGAAATGTAATCATCAAATATTGTAAGAGCACTCTTTGTCTGCTTATATGCCCCGCTTTATTTATCCTACGGTTCTGACTTGGTGTACAGGGAGAACACTGTAAGAGCGGGCCAATGTTCTGAATTCTGTCGCTGTACATTTCAAAAGTGCTGAACAAATAGGTATATTGACTACATCAGTCCTAGCGCGCTCATTAATGTCTTAATAGAAATTACGGACTGCCTCTTATCTGCTTGTCATCCCCTTCTGCCATAGTTTGTACATCTCAATCGTCGGTAGAAACCACATTTGTTTAAGCAAGTCATCCATATCAGCTATGTTTTTCTAAAAGGCAGTAAATGAGGCTGAATGAACTGTTTCGCTGCCAGACAAGGCTCCGCTGACAGCCAGGTGTAGCAGTGGTAAGGTGTTGGGACTGCTGTTGGGACAGCTTTAGGTAGGTCCTAACAGTTTGTGGGTACTGTTTGTCACCGTGAAATTAATGTACTGTTTAGTGTTGTGTTGCATAGTGGCTTTGCTGGCATGGATCCACCCAATTGTTTTGTTTGTTTGTCCCACCAAGATTTACATGCTAAAATCGCCAATGGATATGTGTGCTGAAAGATTGGGAGAAGTAGGAAATACAATTTAGTTAAAAAATGTTCATCCACCACTTCTGTAGAATGATCCATATAGGGAATAAGGTGATATTTGTGACGCAGCCCAGGATATTTGTGATCTAGCTCTGCACACACCCTGAATTCAGTGAGCTAGAATGGCCTGCCACCATGCATCCACGTGCATGTCTATTGCCTGTCTGAAGAAGTGAACACATCAATGCTGTTTCTATTTCTTTCCTGAGATGCTTCTCACAGCTTCTCAGAGGAAATGCAGTGCACTGCAATCCTTCAGCAGGGAAAATACAGATTTCTCTTTCGATTAGGAGTACCCCGTTTCGGAGTTGACCCCAATCTTGGCCTCGACATAACAGGAGGAGCTTGATGTTTTCCCCTAAGAGGGCTTAATTCGTGTTTCTGCTTTGAGCAGAGTATTCGACGACTTACAACAGATTGCTGTCATCTACCTGGCATAACACTGTCATAGCAGTGACATAATAGCTGTTATGAGAGGTCATGCCAACCAACTAAGTGCTATCAGTAAAAGGAGGGTGAAGGAACGAATGTGTACAGAAGGGATGAAGACATTTACCCCACTACAACTGTAGACGTCTACAGATTAGTACCAGTGAAGGGATAGCACAAGCTTGTTATAGGAAAGTCGGAATGCATTCACAGACATATTCAAGTGCATATCCATAGCGTGGGTCAACTCAAGGTTTGCATATTTTGAAATACTAATTGTGTGGTCCTTTCAACATGAATGCCATGGCCTGGTTGACTCACTCTTTGAGGAACTTACACTGAACTGAAATCACAAGACCAAAAAAGTCAGAGACTAAACATGGGTCCCCTGACAACTCCTGACACTTCAAAGTAAACTTTTTCCCCAAAACTGTGCCTCAACTATTAAAGGGAGTGTACATTTTCACTCTGATATTGAAAGTCTGCTTGGAACAATGGCCTGTGGAAAATTGGCGAGGGAGACTGAATGGCCTATTTATACCTGGTATGACACTGTGAAAAGATCACAAAAAGAACAGTGCCTGATCTAACATTCCCTCTCGCTACGCAAATGGCTTTTTCATGAAGCTTAATAGGAAATTATTTGTTATTATGTCTTGCCACTTGACACACTGATTATAAAATGATACAATACAAAGACTAGGGAAGGAGGAGAAAAATGCTAAATGAACCGGTGGGGGAACACACTGATTTATTTTGAAAAGAATTACATTTTTTAATTCATTACTCTCCCAAGAAGCAATATACACCTCATTAAACGGAAATGTGGAAAAAATGTAATTGTTATTTTTTTTCTCCTTCCACTCATCTCAGCGACCGAATCCTCTTGAGTAACCTCTGAAATCTCATTCTCTCCCACTTTTGCCTCCCCCTCCTCATACCAAGACTATGAAATGCAATGGTATTTAGAGAAACCCCCTTTTCTCCCTCCCCTCGCCTCCATTCCCAAGCATTGTGCGGTCTCAGACAAATGAGTAGCAATCACAACAGGATCAAATCTAATCCGGAGAAAAATCTACTTATTGGTAAATGCATGGGTAAATGAGTCCCTTGTAGTCATTACTTACCAAGGCCTATACTCTCACTACTTAATACTACTTCTCTCATTTCCCTCTAATGGTGCAGCTTTTTTTGCTGTTTTGGGGATGTACGGCTGGCTGTACAATGCACCACCTCAAAATGAAGGACCTCGTAGATCATTTGGTGTCTGACAAAGCAATCTACACAGCTCAGAACTAGCAATATTTGTCAGGTTTTTTTCTCTCTCAAAGGCCATTATTTTGTCAACGTTTTCATATCGCTTTTCTATTTCAATTTCGCCGCTAGCCCTCCTTTCTTCATTATTTTAAATTATAATGTGGTTGTCGTGTTGTTAGGATTTCAAAACTTTGATTTCTTTTTAAACTTCGAGACAAATATTTAGCAGCACTCTCGTTCCAGGCGTATCTTTACAGTTGTGATGGTGAGTGGTAGGCCTACATTTCACATCCATGTCATCCTATGTAGTACCACGGCTGACATTTGACCTCTGCCTAAGTTCCCTCAGTCAAACTGCAACTGTATTCTCAAAAGGCGGGTTTCTCATGAGAAGTATCTCTCTAAAGAAACGCTCAATAGCCAAGGTCGGACAAAAGCCTGTCACATGCGTCAACCAGATGGCGGAGCTCTTATGAATTCCTCTAAAATAGATTAATGCTGGCGTGTTGGGGAGGTGAAAGGTCCACTGGGTGAATAAACAATGAGTTTAACTCCCTTTGAGTCGGGTCAGACTTACAGAATGAGGCTTGGGCCGGGGGGGAATTCAGACCCACATTTTTCGGAGACTGAGGACAAAAAGGTCAGGAGTATTAGCAGAACACACCCTGAAGCCCCTGCAATCTCACCTCGAGTCCTGAGGAGGTAGGCTGCGCCCCAAACTCCCCAAACACTGGCTACAGGCTTTTGTTCCCCTCGCAACAAGGGAAGAAAATGGCAGCGTCTAAGAGCTACTAAAAGGAGAAATCTTTAATCACCATCTTGAAAGGGACTATTGAGTGAGGCTGTGTCTCCCCTCTCCTATGAACTGTCCGTCAGCCTTACCATGGAATTTGGGGGAGCCACTGAGGGGTGACAGGCGGGACTGTTAGATGGGGAGGGAGGGTCATAGTGGAGGAATAGGACGCTTGAAGGGTGTGTGTGTGTGTGTGTGTGTGTGTGTGTATCTATGTGTGTGTGTGTGTTTGGGGGGGAAGGGGGATTAGGCAAAAAAAATATGTCAAAAAATGACTCAAGTGGAACGTTCCGTGCTTGACTACCATGTGAGACCAAGCTGGCATGCCGGCGCTTTTCCCACAATCCCTCATTGTTCGCTGGCGTGTCACCGGGGCCGCTGAGGGGAGAGAGGGAAAGAGAGACGAGCCACTGATCACTGTGAGGAGGAAAGGGGGGATGATAGAGGGGAGCGGATATGGACCCTTCTCCTCCATCCAACAAGGCTCTCCATTCTCTCCATCTCATTTACATGGGATTGAATTCAAGGCAAGATGCATCACTTCTTTCTATTATCCGCCCTGTCTTTCTTGTTTCTTTGATTCTTATTATTCTCATTGTAGTTGAAGGGCAGGAGTACATGGCGGTAGTCTTTGATCTAGTCGGCCTTGCCTATGATGAACTTCTACAGTCCTCTTCTCTAAAGACCAGTGCCTTCCCTCCTCACAGTGTCACTCGTTTAGATTAGAGGGCTTTGAGGTCTTCTCAGGGTTCAGGCTCTGGGGTTTTAGTGGAGAGGCTGACTGCCAAATCCGGACTCGAGATACACATGCGCAACCTGACTTTTCACGCTAACTTTCAATTATCACCAGCATATTATTTACATCTTGAGGACGTTTTCCAGGCCTTGATTAAGTCGACTCCTGGACTAAAAAGCATGCTCGATGGAGAATCTTCATTGAAAGTGGTTTTAAAAAGAGAAGTTTACCTGAAATCCAGAAACTCCCATACATTGAAACTAGTTTTTTTTCTTCTACCCCTCTCTCCCTGGAGTGCAGAACTGAAACAGCTGCAAAAACGGTTCACATAACGTTGCTGGATGCAGGCCTCGTTCTGCTCCGTTGTCAGTAAATGCATGAAAGCGCACGGTCGAATTAGCTATTTTTGTCAAAAGTATTATAGGTTGTTAGGAAATGTGTACTTTTCCACCTAAAATATTTGCAATTATTTTGTATAATTATTTTATGTAGCCAACTGCCATAGCAATGGAGATGGGTAACAACTGTGCATGAACACCCTGTGTCAGTCAATAAAGAACTATTTGACTGTGTCAATTCCACTGTGACATCCATAGACTAAAATAGTTTTGAACCTTTGCAGTAGCACAGTCCGGGACTCAGTGTAGTGGGATTCCCATACAGTCATGTGACGCTTTGGGAACACGACTCCTTTTCATTAGGGTTGATTTCCATATCCTCGAAGAATCAAGTCTGGCCTGCTGCACATGGTAAGTTAAGGGGGCAGTTCTGTGTGGGGGAACAAGGTAGGCTAGGGTGGTATACCGTATACCGGTGTATTTAGAAATAGCCACGGGATGGTTTTTCAATACCGTCAATATGTAACCTTTATTAACTAGGCAAGTCAGTTAAGAACTCATTCTTATTTACAATGACAGCCTACTCCGGTCACACCCGGACAACGCTGGGCCAAATTGTGCGGCGCCCTATGGGACTCCAAATTTGATACAGCCTGGATTCAAACCAGGGACTGTAGTGACGCCTCCTGCACTGAGATGCAGTGCCTTAGTCCTCTGCGCCACAATACTGTTGAAGCTATTTACTTGAAGTTTTTCAATACATTTTCATATTTGTAGCTACTTTTTAAGTAAATACCTGCAGTCAACTTGTGCAATACATTAGGAGATAAAACAGATCACGCTCTTCAGTTCACCTGTCACATTATTTTACATTATGAAACTTACCGTAGTTTCCCAGAATAGTTGAGCCAGTCACGTGTTTGTTTGTAAATAGCACAACGGGAGAAAGCGGGAGTGCAAAAATGATGCATGGCTATTATATTTAGAATGTTTATCATAGAAAGAATATAGCCAGCTACATTTCCTAATGAAGCGGTTCACAAAATAGGGCTCACAACCCAATGTGGGTCACCTGATATGAAAATGGGGTGAAAACAATGTGTGTGGAGGCAGAGGCAGAGAAACGCACATCAAGACCTTTGTCAGATAACACTGTTAAACAAATAATTAACTCGATTGCTAGCAATCAAGTGGAAACTGATGGAACGACTCAAATTCCCAAGCTTATGCCCTCCAAATGGATGTTAGCTGATGGCCCTGCATTGCTTTTTGTCCGCTATACATATCGGGGGATGGTATTCACGAGAACATATGGTTCTGTCTCACGATTCCCAAGCATGAAACGGTACAGGGGATGTTCAGTGTGCTGCATGGCTATATTGATGAAAAACAGATTCCATGGTGGGCTTTTGCACAGATGGGGCTCCATCTATGGCGGGACGGCGGGCAGGCCTCTGCACTCTAGTTATGAAAGTGTCCCCCTCTGCCATATGGACTCATTGTATAATACACCGAGAGCAACTGGCAGCAAAGCACAGAACTCGGAGATATAGTGCAGCAGGTAACTTCCATTGTAAACTACATCCAACCACATCCGCTGTGCGCACGCCAGTTCTCAAAACTATGTGGAGATATGGGATCAGAGCACGACAATGCTCTCTTTCACAGCGAGGCCTGGTGGTTATCGAGGGGGAGGGCTGGAAAGATTTTTCACATTGAGAGAGGAACTGTTGTCATTCACAATGGATGTAAAAAAACAAACATTTAAAAGACCTGGTTGACTTTCTGTGTAATGAAAAGAAAATGTGTCTCCTTGCCTATGTAACAGACATATTTGGGAAACTGAACGCAAGCATGCAGGGGAAATACAAAATCATTCTACAGATGAGTGACCAAATCAGTGGATTCAGAGGAAAGAATTCTTATTGGAGTCTTTCAAAAGTGAACCAGCTAGATTCAGTGCTCTCGTCTGCAAAACCAAATATCGATCCAGGTTGGATGTGACAGCAGAGATGTGGTGCGCACTGTCGACCACGCCCCCTGACTTTGAGAAGCTCTGACACGACATGCATCAAGCACACCAATCTCATTAGTGGTGGCAAGATAAGATACATTATATCAGACTAATTTGCAATTTACTGTCATAGCCCCCACATTAATAGTATGTGATGGTGAGTTGAGAAGACAATCAGAAATACTGTTAGAATGTTTTTCAATTGACTGCCATAGCCCTAAATAGAAAAAATAAACATTGGCCGTTACTTACATCATTCTTTTCACATGGTTGGGCTCGCATACATTTTCAAATATCAAAATGTTGTCTTGGGCCAAAAGAGTTTGGGAACCCCTAAAACGTTAATCTAGCATTTTAATGGAGAAAAGTAGGCTGGCAACAGCAACAAAAGTACCAGAGAAAACTACACATCAGTCATAGGCTGTCTGCTGATAGAATGCCCATTCACGAATTCTCAACCAAGTGGAGAAGTGCAGAAATTACAATAAGAAGCATTTTAGATCCGTATTTACAAAACACAGCAAGATATTTCTTACGCGTTTTATCTTTTTTTCCTGTGTGAAAAACATATAATTCTTCGTTAAGGTGATCCCTAAGTTTAACTTGCTAGTTATCTAAGTAAGTGGCTGAAATTAATAAGGTGACGGGGCATCATACTGTGTTAGCTTTCTACTGTGTTTGAGAAGTCAAAGCTCTTTGGATGAGTTAACTGCTATCTTTTAATTTCCTTGCATTTTTTCTCCTCTCTGTTCTCGCCCGTCTGCTCCTCCCCCATCTTCTCTGAGCAGAGCAGGCAGGCCCATTGCCCTAGCACTCCAGACTCCACACAGACACAGCATGTACACATGCTGCTGGAGAGCCAGTACTGTTTGTTCATTTGTACAATGTCTCTCTTTCACATTCACTTATCAATGTCAAAATCACAAATTGACACTCGGTAGCTCATTCCCATCTATACATGTAGAACTTTATGAGCTAGATTGCCTGTCTGTGCAATTTGTTTATTTTCGTTTGCATATTTAGCTATTATCCTACAAGGAAATGCACTATTACTTGTCCTAACATTGTAAGCATTCTGGTACAAGACACATTTTTGGTGCCCCCTTGTGTACTAAGCCGGTAATACCGTAAATCCCAGGATGAATGAAGGACAGTATGACGATATGAAAATCTGGATACCGACCAACTCTATACCTTTTGACATTTAGCCTCTGTGGTTTTATCAGTCAAACCCACAGACAGTGTATCTCCATCGAGTGCAAACTGTCAAACTGCCTAATACCATCCACAGAAATCAGTAATAAAACTCTAGCTTGCAACAAGATCTCCGGTATGGCGACCATGAGGTAGTCAGGTAAAAGGTCATCCGTTTGGCATTCCCTTTCTTTAGTAAAGCTATGCCTCTTAAATAGGAAAGAACTCGACTCTAAAGTTAAGAAATAACTGAAACGTTATGTTGGCAAATACATGTTATGGCAAAAACTAGATTGTGAAATAGAGACAAACAAACACAGCGATAAACACAGTGAAACAACGCGACCATGGACCAAGTAGCTGACAACTCGACTACCTCCAAGAAGTTTAGAGACACTACTAACAGAAGTTCGCAGTGGCAATGAGAAACTGATTTTGTCAAAACAATCTAAACTGATATGACTGAGCAAACGTGTGGAGGCCGAAACCGGGTTAATCCTGGAGAAAATCGTATGAGAAAAGCTCCAGAAAACCGTGGATGAACAAAAAGACATCATTACGGGGCTTACTTAAAGATTAGACGAGATGGAGGACTTCAGTCACCATTCAAGTCTTTGTTTCATGAATTTCCCTGAGAGCTGTGGAGCAACCGGAATGGAGGAATTCCTGGAGGGGGTAATACCACAACTACTGGGCCAGGAGAGCATCACACGGGTTCCCACAATTGAACGAGCACATCGAACAGGCGGCCCGAGAGGGGACACAAGCAGCAAACCAAGGGGCATCATCGCAAAGTTCCTTAAATATAGGGACAAAGATAAAGTTCCCACGACTGGTCATCAAAGCCAAAAAGTCAGGAGTTGGACCTTTGATGTGTGAGGGCCGACGACATGAGACCTCTACATGAAACGCAGATAATTTGACCGAATAAAGAAAAAGCTATGGGAAAAATGAATCCTGTTGTCTTTTGTGTACCCTGCACAACTACCGGTCAAACGGAAGGAATGAAAAATCACACTAAAATCAGCAAAATAAGCGACCCGATTCCTGGATATCCTGGACATGATGGAAATGGCAATGAATGAAGAGTATAGACTAGGACAGCCTCTCAAAAGACAATGTACGACAGATGGGGCACTGGACTATTACACCCCCCCACAGCAAGACACAAACGAGAAAGGTATGTGTTGTTAACGCTTTCACTCACACACCTATTGAAAAGACAATCCCAGCACCATCCAGGCGATCTGTCTAAATGAACGACGCTTTAATGACTGTCGGCCATGCAGCCTAAATGACAACCAATTCATTGGTAGGCTGTAGGCACAATCTATTTGTTTAAGAAACAAACTGACAAGACAACATGTTGATTGCTATGATGTGGATAATTATGTTTGCATGCTTCCCAGATGACAAAGGCCTGAGTGGGTGGAAATAATTTTAATGACCCATATGTTCAAAAAACTGGGAGAGATCAAACACTTAATGTCATACTGCCTAAGATGCTGAAATTGTAAGCACACAATACTTTTATTTCCGTTGCTCTCTTTCCCTTTCTTCCTTTTTTAAAATGTAATTTACTTTTGCCAAAATTAAGGCATTACAACAGGGACATTTATATATGAATTGAAAAATGTCTTCAGTGTGGGCACTCTGAAACTCTGAAAAATCAGCCCAGAGTGGAGTCATTATACTATCATCTCTTAGTGATCTGCCAGCTCTGTCCCCCGGTGGGTCAAGACCAGTGCGCCCCACGTGTGGTTGCATGCAGTACAACGAAACTGTAGACTACTCCAGTGGTTATAGGCCTAAAAATGTTTGCATTTATTTCATTGGACAATTATATGGAGAGTTGAATTAATTTCTCTCCTTAATATGCTATCATGATGCCTATTGGCTAAATAGTCTAATTCATTTTATTCTCAACTAACACAGGGATGGCAAGTACTTTTTCATGTTTTCCCCTCTTGTTATTGACCCTGAGAGGGCTAACCTATTCCTTTCATTTGGCTTAAAAAAACAAACAAGAAGTAGGCCTATCACGCTGGCCAGAACAAATAATGAATGTATACTTTAGAAGGGTCTCATCTATCTCAGAAGGTAGAACCAGCCCTAGACAAGACTCCTTAATTATAATCACTACATTTACTTCACAAACACAAATTATACTAGTTGACTACACATAGGATGGACACATAGTACTGACACTCACTCCACAGTGGTTGGGAATGGGTACGGATGCTGAACACGCAGCGACCCAGACCCCTCCACTGTCGGAGATTACACATACTAACTGAAATACATACATACATACATACATACATACATATTTGTATAAATAATAATAAAATTGTTTAAAAAAAACATTAATTCAAAAATAATAAGTGTTTCATTTAGTCCTACTTGGGCAATATACACTACATGACCAGAAGTATGTGGACACCTGCTCTTCGAACATCTCATTCCAAAATCATGGGCATTAATATGGAGTTGGAACCCCCTTTGCTGCTATAACAGCTTCCACTCTTCTGGGAAGGCTTTCCACTCGATGTCGGAACATTGTTGTGGGGACTTGCTTCCATTCAGCCACAAGAGCATTAGTGAGGTCGGGTACTGATGTTGGGGCGACTAGGCCTGGCTCGCAGTCGGTGTTCCAATTCATCCCAAAGGTGTTCGATGGGGTCAGGGCTCTGTGCAGGCCAGTCAAGTTTTTTTTCACACCGATCGACAAACCATTTCTGTACGGACCTCGCTTTGTGCACAGGAAAGGGCCTTCCCCAAACTGTAGCCACAAAGTTGGAAGCACAGAATCCTCTAGAATGTCATTGTATGCTGTAGCGTTAAGATTTCCCTTCACTGGAACCAAGGGGCCTAGCCCGAACCAGGAAAAACAGCCCCAGACCATTATTCCTTCTCCACCAAACTTTATAATTGGTACGATGCATTTGGGTAGGTAACAGCGCAGTAGAGATCACAATGATGCGTTAGACGTTTTTGATTGGTAATGAACCTGGGGGACACATGATATACTGAATCAAGTGCTCTCATGGTGGTGGTTGAGGCCTGCATATATATAACATCACTAAAATCTAAAACTGCTAGTAATGTACATAGTACCAGCTCCTTCCTGACCTCCAGAGAAAAATAAGCCTTATGCCGGGAATAAAGCTTGAGCTTCCTCATCAAGTTCTCCACATGAACAGTGAAGCTCAGCTTGTCATCAACCCACACACCCAAATATTTGTACACTTTGACTTGCTCTATAGTATGCCCAGACAATGTAGCAATGACATTGTTAGTAACATGCCTGGCATTTGAAAATACAATGCATTTTGTTTTACCCAAATTCAGAACCAGCTTCAAATCATACAGATTCTGTTGTATGGTGTTAAATGCTCTTTGGGCATTTTCAAAAGATAAAGACTACTACCACTTGAAAAAATAACAGTTTAATCTTCATAAAAATGAACATCCGATTTTTCAATATGATCCCCAATGTTGTTGATATACAAAATGAACAACAGTGGGCCCAAAATAGAACCTTGTGGAACACCTGTGCAAAACTCTATGGACTCAGATTTACAACCATCCACCATTACACATTGTGTACGATTTGATAGGTAATTTATAAACCAATCTAGACCATGACCAGTAATTCCACAACATTTTAACCTTTGCACTAACACAGCATGGTCCACGGTGTCAAATGCCTTTGACAAATCAATAAAGACAGACACACAATGTAACTTCTTGTCAAGAGCACAGCGGATGTCATTTAAAACCTTTAATGTTGCTGAAACAGTGCTGTGGCCAGACCTAAAGCCTGATTGCATTCCATTTAAGATATTGTTTCCTTGGAGGTAGGCCTTCAGCTGCCTACTAACTTAGGACTCCAGTATCTTTGACAGTACAGACAATGTTGATATGGGTCGATAGTTGTCAAGTAGCGAAGGATCTCCACCTTCCAGGAGAGGCAGTACAAAAGCAGATTTCCATAACTTGGGGATTTCCTTAACGTCACGCGTAAGGTTAAAAATACATGTTAAGGGGGAGCAATGATGCCTGCAGCTAGTTGTAGGAAGCTGGGGTCTAGATCATCAGGGCCAGGGGATTTTTGCTATCAATTTATTTCAGGGCTTTACACACTTCTGAAACAGAGAAGGATGAAAAGGAGAACCTGGTGAAGGAGTGCACAGGGGTGTCAGGTAAATTCATAAGGGACTCAATTATACCTTTGACCTTTTCAAATAAACTTCCTGCATCTAAAAAAATGCTGATTTAAGGATTTCAGAATGGAGGTTCTCTCAGTTACAATCTGTGTGTCGACCAACAATTGTTTTGGAAGCAGTGTATCTTTTTTGCACTCCAAACCTTTCACTACTTGCCAAACTTTGGAGGGATTATTTATATTATTCGAGTGAGATTTCAGGTAGTGGTCTGCTTTCAATGTTCGGATCATAGACACACACATATTTCGAAGATGTTTAAAAGCCATCCAATCATCCGACGAACCAGACCCTCTTGCTTTTGCCCACATAGTATTTCGTTCCCTTGTGATTTTAGTAAGTTCCTCAGTAAACCAAGGGTGTTGGAATAGGCTAGTTCAACACCCTTAATCCAGATTTTTTTTAAAGGTGCATGCCTATTGCATGAATCCTGGAATATGTGATGGAAGTAAGAAAAGGCTAGTTCAACATCAGGGATTAATTCCATTCAATGCTAGACACATCATGTAAAAAAACTTGAATATCAAACCGCTTCCAGTTTCATTTTGTAATGACACATGATTTGCTGGAAAGGTGGCATCCTATGACGGTACCACATTGAAAGTCACTGAGCTCTTCAGTACGGCCCATCCACTAATTTGAAGGGGTGTCCACATACACTATATATAAAAAGGTATATAGGATTTACCAATGGAATCATCAGTCGTATTATATATATTTATACTGTATACCCCGGTTTACAGTATAAATGGTATATCACCCAAGCCTAGTGGTTTAATACATTACACATGTCAGGAAGAGGATAGTTTAGTTGATAACTTATCTAGAGTTGCATCCCGCACACACTTACAATCCCACCCCCTATATAACATTCTCAAATGGAACACTCGAAAATAACACATACACATATACATATAAATAAATATAAATCACACACAGTGTAAATATGTTTTATTTATTATCTCCTTCATAATGCACCTTACTTCAAATTAGACATTTATGGTTGACTAGAGCACATTTATGTCTGGCCAAGACTATATATATGTTATTTTTGATCCTCTTCCTAACATGTCTAAGTTATTAAACCACTAGGCATTTATACTGTATACTGGAGTATTACGGAATACAGCGGGGGGTGCGTTCTACGCCACTGCTTATAACGGTTGCCTAAATTGTATTGTGCGACCCCCCCCCACACAAAAAAAAACATTTATATATAAATTATCATGATTTTTAAAAATATAGTGGTAAAACTGTATACCCTGGCATGGTACAGAAATGGTATGACAGTATGAACATCTGGATACCACCCGACCCTACAAACTACTGTGGAGATAAACATCCAGCTGAAAGATAATACTCCTATTACTCTCAACTCCACAACTCTTATTCAATGGGACTTTTTTATAGTAAACTTCTTTAATGGACTGTGTTTCTGAATGTCACTACCTTCCTAGAATAATTACAGACTATAGCCTATTGTCATTCATGTTAAAGCTCAAGGCCCGGTTGCATAAAACACCTTAAGTTAATTTCCCCCTTATCTTTTCCCTTAAAGTTTCCTTAACTATAAGTCAGTTGCACAAAACATTTTAAGGTGAGTTTCCCCCTTAAATTAAGTGAAACAGTTAAGGGTGCCCATGAGGTCCCTTAACAGCATCATTCAGTATGGATATCAACGTAAACCGCATTTGTGGAGGTAAATGTTGCTTTCATCTGCTATGGTTACAAAAGGAAAACATCAACCAGCTAGCTAGCTACTTAGCTAAACAATGGAAGGTGCACAATCCATTTCTACAAAGCTAGCTGGCTAGTAGCTATAGGTACTCTGTTTGCTAGCTTGACTTACTAGAAAGTAATATAAACAAGTTAAGAAAAAAAGTAACTACAAGAAACATGATTTATTATATTCTGAAGCAATTTGGTTATCCTGTCCTATTTTCTCGCAAAATGAAAGCGATCTCTTTAAAGAGACCTTTAGTCAGTGAATCAGCCTGTCTCCATGGTAACCAGATACTCTTTCTGACATGTATGCCTTCAATCTACTGTAAAACCCCTTATGTATGCCATTACCTAAGGAAATATTTGAGGGGCTCTACGCAATGCCTTTAAACAATTTCCTTAGGTAAGGGAAAAATATTCCTTAAGGTAAACCCTTAAGGGAAACACTTCAGATGTTTTATGCAACCGGGCTCAGGAGTTTACCTCATATCTCAACACACAGATAGACATGTTTTTGGAACTAAATGTAGAGGAAGTATGCCCAACTGTTGTCTGGGAAGCTCTTAAAGCATATATGAGAGGTTGTGTTATTGTCTTACTCTTCACATAAGTAAAAGAAGACCCATAAAGAATTTGAAATACTAGAACAGAAAACCCACGACACAAATAAAACACAGTTTAGATAAACAGCTGAGCACTT
The DNA here is from genome assembly GCA_030435695.1 of Brachymystax lenok tsinlingensis. NCBI lineage: Eukaryota > Metazoa > Chordata > Actinopteri > Salmoniformes > Salmonidae > Brachymystax > Brachymystax lenok. The sequence goes on from CM059790.1 coordinate 10,179,729, forward strand.
TGAAGCTTGAATATAACACAATAAAACACCAGATCTGCAGAGATTGCTGCCATGAAATCCAATCAACAATATGTTGAGCAAGGTGAAAGTGCAGGGAAAATGATTGCTTGGCAAATTAAGAGGAAGAGGAGCATACAATTCACAACATTCAAACCCCAGATGGTAGCATAACAATGGATCCTTCTGAAATCAACTCAGTGTTTAAAACAACATTTGATCACAAACTGTATCAATCCAAAAACAAAAAGTTCAAAGGAGTATATAGTGAACTATAAGGGAACTAGGGATGGACATGAGTAATCAAGTACTCGAATGGACGTCAAAACTCAATCTTTAACCAGAGATCGTCATTTTGTCTTGAAGACAACGTTAATTTGCTTTGACTCTAGTGTTCCATTTGTATATGTGCCTTTGTGGGGCACAACAAAAAAGAAACCAAGCCAAACGTCACACAGTTCTCCCTAAATTCCCTTTCCCATCCATGTCTCACTCACTCAATTGTGTTCTGATCGCTCCCTCTATATGCTGATCGCGCACACAAGCTCCCTTAAGGCCTACAGAAATAAATGCCTACAAAAACGTATCTAACTGATGGGATACACAAGCTACATTCCTTGCCAAATGACAACAGTTTCATCACAAATTCAAAATGGACTGGTTGACTGAAGTAAGGAAATTTGTGTTCCAACAATGAGCACTGCGGTTTTGGAATAACTGCGTCCTGTCTATTTTCCGCTTAGGGTACTTTACAAACTGCTAGTACCATTTGTACCGTTTGCCTAAGCTATATGCAAAAACAGTTTGATAAAGACAAAGAGCATATTTTCATGCCTAGGCTTACTCACCAAACAGATGTCGTGGCCGTAACTCATCCCCATGCTGTGTTCAATGTGGAATTCTAAATCCAATTAGAAAATGCCAAAGAACGGGCAGAATAAACTAAATCAAACATCTGTATATCAAAAAGACAGATTGTCTATTTTATTCTGTTATAGTACATCATGTTTTTTTTTACTATAAAACAGGTGTGTCTTGACTGTAATAAGGGCTCGGGAAATAAAGGTGTCTGGTCTGCAAAATGAACAAAACAAGGCTATGCCATTGCACAGCCATAGGCTTCTACAAGCAAGCGCAACTGCTGAGGTTACTGCCTTTTTATAGATTGTGCTCCACGATATAATATAACCAGTTGATATTCAATATTACGCTTTGTTTTTCTATTGACTGAATATATAATATCGGGCAATTTAGCAATTAGGATTTGTTATCTGTAATGGTTATGATAAATTAAGCATCGATGCACACTGTTACCATATAGATAATGAGCACATTTTTTGAAAAAACAAACAAACACTGAGTACTCGAACAGTCCAAAAATGTCTAATGCCCATCACTAAAGTGACCCAGAGAAAATGAATGTGGATAGAAACTTGTTAGAGGCCATCAATAATCTACAAAATGGGAAATCTCCTGGTAATCACATGCACATGGTCTTGAAGATGCAATTGCAAGGTACAGTGAAATTCTTACGCTCTGAACTACAACAGTGCAGGTCAAAAAGAGAAGTGAATGTAACACTGTTAAATGTTTATGGGGGGGGGTAGGTAGCTGCCTAGTGGTGGCTATTCAGCAGCCTGATGGTCTGGGGCTAGAAGCTATTGGCCAGTCTGACAGTTTTTGCCATAATGCTCCTATACTGTCCGCGTCTGAGTGATGGAAGTGGGAGAACAGGCCGTGGCTCGGGTGGCTGAGGTCCTTGATGATCTTCTTGTAGGCGTCCTGGAGGGCAGGCAGTGTGCAACCAATGGTGCGTTTGGCTGAGCGTACCACCCTCTGTAGAGCCTTGCAGTTAGTGTCGGTGGAGTTGCCGTACCAGGCTGTGATGCAGCCCGACAATATTCTCTCGATGGTGCTCCTGTAGAACACTAAGGGCCCTCGGGGACAGGCCGAATTTCGAGTCACTGTTGTGCCTTCACCACGGTGTCCGTGTGGTTTGACCATTTCAGCTTCTCCTAAATGGGACGCGCCGAGGAACTTGAAGTTTTTGACCGTCTACACACCAGCCCTGTTGATGAGGATGGGGGCATGCCCAGACTGTGGACTTCAGGAGGAACCAATCAGCTCCTTTGTTTTTCCGATGTTGAGGGCGAGGTTGTTTACCTGGCCCCATGCCGTCAAGAGAGCCTACCTCCTCTCTGTAGGCTCTCGATGTTGTTGGTAATCAGGCCTACTACTGTCGTGTCGTCAGCTAACTTGATGGAGATCAAATTGTGTGAGGGGGACACATTCTTGTGGGGCCCCGTGTTGAGGATCAGTGTGGAGGAGGTAATGTTGCCTACCTTCACCACCTGGGCATGGCCTGTTAGGAAGTCCAGGACCCAGTGGCATTGGGAGGAGTTCAGTCCCAGGGCCGTGACCTTTTTGTTGAGCTTGGAGGGCAATATGGTTTTGAAGGCTGAGCTGTAGTTGATGAACAGCATCCTCACATTTACATTCCTTTTTTCCAGGTGGGTGAGGGCAGTGTGCAGTGCAATGGCGATTGCCTTGTCCATGGATCTGTCAGGGCGGTAGGCAAATTGGAGAGGACTGAGTATGTCGGGGAGGAATGAGGTGATGTGGTCTTTGACTAGCCTCTCGAAGCACTTCATGATGATTGGAGTGCTACGGGTCGGTAGTCATTCAGTTCCTTTCCATTTTTTTTGCACTAGGATGATAGTGGACATCTTGGATTCCCAGTGTAATTTTATAGACACTTTCGTCCAAATTACCAAAGCCTTTCGCCCTACTTAAAAAGAAAGATAAGGATCCATTGTCATGCGGATCCTTCCACCCAGTATCACTCGTATGTGGAATACAAACTCAATGTTAAGGTATTGGCTTTTTCGCATAGAAACAGTAATACAAAAGTTGATTCACTCAGAACAGGATATCTTCAGACAATCTCAGCCGTTTTTTCAATATAATCCATTATACCAAGAACTTGAACGCTTTACAAGTGGCAGTATCAATAGATTCTGAAAAAAGCATTCGATAGGGTGGAATGGGCATATTTGGTGGCAGTCTTAAAAAAAAAAAGTTTGGTTTTGGTACAGTATTTATTTCCTGGATTAAGCCATTGTACAAATGCCCAAAAGCATCTATACGAACAAATGGACATATATCTCTGAATCAAGAGGGACAAGACAGGGATACTCTTTGTTTAGTTATTTATTTTCATTAGCAACAGGACCCCTTGCATCAATAATTAGAATTTATGGCTCAATCCGGAGCATAGAGATTGGTGGAGATCAACATGTGATATCATTGTATGCACATTACATTTTACTTTATCTGAAATAGAACATTCTGTTATTTATTTTAACACTGTTGGACACACATGGTGCTGTATCAGGATTCAAAGTGAATTAAGAGAATTCTAATTTCTAATGAGCACTTCTCAGGCTTAGAAAGTACATTTAAGTGGAAATGGACAGACATGAAATACCTGGGTGTACTGATACCATGCAATCTGGAGGAGGCATATGAAGTCAATGATTTTTATTTAATAGATAAGAATGAATCTGATGTTCAGATATGGAGATCTTTCCCTATTTATATGTTAGGTAGGGTCCACATAATCAAAATGAATATATTACCAAGGTTGATGTATTTATTCCAGGCCCTGACAGTTTTCATTCCATCCAACTTTTTAAATAAAATATATGGCCTGCTCTCTTTATTTGGAATGGAAAGACCTCAAGACTCTAATTGACTGTTTTACACTACGCTATAAAGCTGGAGGTCTTGAACTAGGCTACCTCATATGAAGATGTATTACTGGGCTGCACAACTGCGTTCACTTAAACAATGGACAGCTGACTATCCTTGTGCATGGAGGAGTATCGAAGCAATCAATGTAATACCTTAAGATCTCCAATATATCCACTACCCCGGGTCCAAGGAGTTGAAGAAAAAAGACAGACATTCCAATGATTCTCAATTCCATTCGTATTTGGATAAATGTACATAAATTCATGAGGTGGAAAGAACCAATATTTCCAGGCACCCCTATTTGGAATAACCCCACATTATTTCCAATGTTTAATGGCAACACCTTTAAGTCCTGGTGGCATCATGAATTTTTTACATGTGTACTATGATGGATCTCAACTGTCATTCAATCAATTCCAAGAAAGAGTTGGATTTTCCAAGGCCGATTTCTTTAAGTTCTTACAACTCAGAAATCTTATTCAATCGCTTCAACAGAATCTGGATGAATCTAAGGCATCTAGCACAGAAAAAAAAATACTGAAAAAAGCTGCTACGCCAATGAAGTGAATTGCCAAGTTAGATCAAGGGTTGATTGAAACTCTACCTGGTGGTTCAGAACCTATAAGGAACAAACTGACAACAGATCTAAAAGGAAGATATTGAGGGGAACCATTGGTGACATATGTGAAAATGTTCATACCTGCTCCTACAACCGAAGACAAAATACTGCAATTTAAGAAAATTCATTGGACTTACTACACTTCTGCCAGAATGCATGTAATGCACCTAGAAATGTCACATCTCTGTTGGAGATGCACAAAGGAACCCTATTACACATGCTGTGGTCCTGTAATAAACTGACACCACTTTATGCCAAGGAATTTACATCCATCCATCTCCACGATTATGTCTGTTGGGAAATTAATATATTGGTGATCAATAGAGAACGTTTTGTAATTACTTCTAATTGCTACAAAAACATTTTATAGCCATCAATGAAAAAAATATTCACCCTCTATAACAAACTGGAAGACTGAACTATCTAGCTACATACTGTTGGATATTTTATATTATAAAGTTAAACAAAAACCCAGAAGTGTTTGACAAAATTTGGAAACCATACAGTGCATTCGGAAAGTTCAGACCCCTTGACTTTTTCCACTTTGTTACATTACTGCCTTATTCTAAAATGGATTAAATTACATTTCTTCCTCATCAATCTACACACAATAGTTTTACAAATAAAAAGCAGAAATACCTTATTTACATAAGTATTCAGACCTGTGGTAAATTCTGTGGTAGATTAAATTGATTGGACATGATTTGGAAAGGCTCACACCTGTCTATATAAGGTCCCACAGTTGATAGTGCATGTCAGAGCAAAACCCAAGCCATGAGGTCGAAGGAATTGTCTGTAGAGCAGAGACAGGATTTTGTCAAGGCACAGATCTGGGGAAGGGTACCAAAAAAAATCTGCAGCATTGAAGGTCCAAGAACACAGTGGACTCCATCAGCCTTAAATGGAAGAAGTTTGAAACCACCAAGACTTTTCCTAACGCAGGCCGCCTGGCCAAACAGAGCAATCGGGGGAGAATGGCCTTGGTCAGGGAGGTGACCAGGAACCCGATGGTCACTTTGACAGGGCACCAGAGTTCCTCTGTGGAGATGGGAGAACCTTCCAGAAGGGCAACCATCTCTGCAGCACACCACCAATCAGGCCTTTATGGTAGAGTGGCTAGATTGAAGCCACTCATGCGTAAAAAGCAGTAAAAGACAGCCCGCTTGGAGTTTGCCAAAAGGTACCTAAAAGACTCTCAGACCATGAGAAACAAGATTCTCTGGTCTGATGAAACCAAGATTGAAATCTTTGGCCTAAATGCCAAGCGTCACGTCTGTAGGAAACCTGGCATCATCGCTATGGTGAAGCATGGTGGTGGCAGCATCATGCTGTGGGGATGTTTTTCAGAGGCAGAGACTGGGAGACTAGTCAGGATAGAGGGAAATATGAACAGAGCAAAGTACAGAGAGATCCTTGATGAAAACCTGCTCCAGATTGCTCAGGACCTCAGACTGACAACTACCCTAAGCACACAGCCAAGACCACGCAGGAGTGGCTTCGGGACAAGTCTCTGAATGTCCTTGAGTGGCACAGCCAGAGCCCGGACTTGAACCCGATCTAACATCTCCGGAGAGACTTGAAAATAGCTGTGCAGTGACGCTCCCCATCCAACCTGAGCTTGAGAAGATCTGCAGAGAATGGAAGAAACTCCCCAAATACAGGTGTGCCAAGCTTGAAGCATCATATCCAAGACGACTCGAGGCTGTAATCGCTGTCAAAGGTGCTTCAACATAGTACTGAGTAAAGAGTATGAATACTTATGTAAAATGTGAAAATTTTCTAAAAAGCTTAGTCATTATGGGGTATTGTGTGTAGATTGGTTCAAATGTTTAGTTTTTTTCATCAATTTTAGAATAAGGCTGTAACGTAATGTGGAAAAGGTCAAGGGGTCTGAATACTTTCCGAGAGGAATCACCTTGGGCAATGTGTTGTATAGTGAGCTTTTGTGTGTGTGTGGTGTTATTTGTGGGGTGCTGTGGAAAAACAAAATTTAAAAACATGGTAAAAAAATTCAATAAACCCCCCATTTTGTGTGTGTGTTTATGGGATCCCCCTCTCCCCTCCTGCCACTCTCCTTTTGTGGAGAGAAAGTGACATGAGCAAATTCATGTAGGCATACAGGCTCCGTGGATACTCTAATTCTACTCCTTCAAACATCACGGTTCCAGTCATTCCCAAGCAGTCGCTAGCAGGCCCTAAATGTCAGTCCAAAAAAACAGGGGTTAAAGTGCCACACAAATCGCTCTGTGCCATGAATAAAGAACCATTGATAGATAGTGTGTTCAACTCCACCTGCATCCCGGATTCTGCACAATATCCACCAGGTCAGGGAGTGAGCATTACACCTTTACAATTAATTAATCCAATTAATAAGGGTTGATTTCCCTATCCTCACACCAAGAACCAAATATGGCCTGCTGCACGTGGAACATTAAAAGGGGGAGTACTGGGTGAATAAATGATGCCCCTGAAATGTAGGCTGTACCCTTTGAAGTTTAGCCTCTGTGCTTCTATCAGAAAACCCCACAGTGAATGAGCCTCGAGAACAAACTCCCAAATAAGATCAACCAAAACAATTAACATAACCAATCATCACCATTACCCCCTTTTGTGAGTGTGTGTGTCTGTGTGTGTGTTTATGGAAGTGAAGTTTGCTCCCCCTCCCCTACCTCCCATCCTGCCACTCTCCTCTTTGCAGATCTATTCAGTTCAGGTCTCCTTTGTTCGGGAGACTTCCTTTGAGGCCCCCCGGAATCTTCTTCTCTCCGTTCTTTGTGTCGGAGATGAAAAGGGCGCCGTTTATTATGTCTCCCAGTAGCGCTCCAGCAGCCAGGAGCAGCCCAGCCACTCAAGCATTGAGCAAGGTCAGGAGTGAGCGTCTCCTCTGACTTGAAAAAGTGGGTGGAAAGGGGAGAAAGATGGGGAGCGAGAGTGTATGTGCAGGAGACAGCGGAGGGAGATGGGGGGGCGGAAAGAGGGAGGGAGGGTTCAATAGAAAGTAAAGGAAGAGGAAAGAGAGAGTGCTCGAGTTCTGCCTCTGCATCTCTTGCTTCTGAGGGGGCTTTTCCTGTGGCTGGGAATGACCTCCGAGTGAGTGGAGAAAGGACTATCATCTCACGTCTAGTCTCATCACACACAGTGCCGGCTGGTAGAGCTGTGCCTTGGGCCACACAGTGGGAGCCACACAAGATACTGGGGGGCGACACTGCTTGTGAAATTCACTGAAGCTTTTTCTGCTACAGTTTCCGTAGCAAGACAGAATATCACACACAAGTTCAACAGGGCCAATATTGTATAAATGGATAGAGCCAGACATAATCCCCAAACGTACCATAGATACAGTAAGCTTTTGGTTTCAGTTTGAGATAACTCGAGAGGTAGGCCCGATCCCTAACTCTGTACACAAGTTTTCTAAACTCCCTTTCACAGCAAATATTACTGAAATGACTAATCATACGTATACTATAATCATAGGAAGAATAAGATATACAGTAACAGTTTAGTTCTCGGGATGTCATCCATCACTCTAAGACAGGGGTCGGTAACAAGCGGACCGCATGCCAAAACTGGCACGCAAGGGATTTTTTGGGGCACCCTAAAAGGTGTGTGACATTTTGGGGGGGAAATCTGCTCCCAAGTGTTCACTCGAATAAAAAAAAGAGACATTTGTGATAATGTCTCAATGTAATCAAGGTATGAAATTATTGGTGTTTTAAAAGACAAATCTCTTATTGGGCTTAGTTGTGGTTAATTTGCAGTGTACAAATTATAATTGTTTCCAGCCCCGCGGCCATGCGCTCCAACAAAAATCAGCCCGTGGCTACCCCTGCTCTAGGAAAAGGCTCTCTTTCTCCATCTTATCAACCCTCTCTCTTGTGCAGAAAACAGGACAATCAATGAGTGTAGGCTGTAGGACATTGTATAAGATTCAGCATAATCTGATAGGAAGTGTTCCCTCTTAGCCAGTGTGCTACAGCCAAAAGCTGAGGGACTGAAGTGGGCCTTACAGAAGTAAATCACAGTATGGAGGGTATCCAAAAGCACAATGTATTGTGCGCACCCCCCCCATGTATTACAGGCTCAAAAAGTTGCTTTAAATTAATTCTGCTGTGTTGAAAACGGCTTGTGAAAAGTAAGCAGAAAGCCGACACTGAAGACTCTGAAAGGAGACGGAGTGCGGAATGACGCAGGATAAAGAAAATAAGAATGATCAACATCACTTGGGAAAGTTTCTCTTCTTCATTGAAATGCAGAGGATCCAGCCCAGGCCATACGGTCCCACCGTTAGAAATGAATTTATTCCAAATCAGTCTTTGCTCTTCTTTCTTCCCTTCCGCTCCCCTTTTAAAATATCAGATTCCCATGCTTCAGTCATTGGATTTCCAGTGAAATTTCTTGGAGACAATTTCTCGCAGCTCCAGCTGTGCCACTCAATGGCATTCGTTCCCCTTGTTGGCTCGCTTCTCCACATTTTTTGGAGTGCAGCAAATTGCCGTTGACACGAGTCAACCGGAATTACCCAATGCAAATCCTCTTCTGGGCTGGGTCCGGGTCTCGGATGTTTGCATCGAGCGAGGATGTCACAGTGGAGTTTAACAGAGGTAATTGGAAAAGCATATGCAGCCCAAGCCAGGATGACACACACTGGGTGCACCTGGCATTGCTAGACTCCTCTCCAACTGATACACAGAGGGATTGACAAGGAGGAGAAAGGGAGATTAACTATGTGAATATAGGGTATATTGGCTGTTACACGCACCATTTCCTCCTACACTTAGGCTACTGGTAATACCTGGCCTCTTTACAACACCATTATCGGTTGTCCTGTGAACCACCGATACACCTTTCTTCAAACAGTTAAAAGGGAAAGTAAGTGAAACAACACTCTTAATTTTCTGATGTAAAGGTCAAACTTAACAAATATTGTTTAACAAGACATTTTGTGTGATTGCCTCCCAAAACAATTTTGTGCCTTCCTAAAATATTTCTGTAAAGAAAGTAATAATCCTTACATCCTTGTATAAAAACAGCCAAATGATGCTTTGGATATTCAGATGAGAATTTACTGAGCAGTAGGATGAACTGCTATAATGATGATGGGTCAGAGAGAACTAAATGGGAGTAGAGAAAATATACCCCATTAGAGAACATATGACACACACGAACGTGGTAAAATTCTTAACTTCTAGGCCTGTCTGAGCAGAGCTGGCTCTAAGCGGAAGCTTGGGTATTGCTACTGGAACTAGTGGAGTTAGGACACCACCTGGTGGCAATTCTTTGTAATGAACACTAAATAATTGGCAACATGTGAAGGAGAATTGGGGACCACTCCATTTGAATTCACCATATTACGTGAATGAGTCTAACTGAAACTGCATTCAATACATCTCCTAAATTGCTGCAGTTTCAATACCACCTATCCTGTATACAGTTTGTTATAATCTCAAATGACATAGTACAAAGATAATGGAAAGAGACTTAGAACTGTCACAAGGTGCAGCAAAACAAGCTAGTCTTGCTCAAAGTCTCACTTTGATTGATTTGTTTTATTGTCAACATTATGTGAAAAGAGCCAACCGTAACAGCCTAAGGATCCCACCACCAACCAACCAGAAGGCCTCAGACCTGCAGCATCAACACCGCACTACTAGTCATCAAATCAACAATACACACACACAGATACAGTACATACACTTTGGCCTCATTCAAAACACGACTGGGACTTCGCTATCACACAGGCCACAGTATTGACAAAGGAATGACATTGCTGATCAGAATGTACATACAGCTCATAGATGAAGGCAAGAAATTAACCATGAAAACAATCATGATATTTGTTAGATCCAGTCAAAGCATAGAACTTTTATTGAAGCCTTTATTAGCTGAGGTCTTTATCATATGACTGACCTTGCTCCCGTTAAATACAAGATTTGCACAGACAAAGGAATGCAGACAGAAAACCACCTTCAGGAAACAAATCATATGACGAGGGAAAGGAATGATTTGGCAGTTGTTTTGAGCTCAGAACCAGCTGGCATTAAAATTCTTTGAAAATATGAATCTATTTCTAGTACAGACATTGACATTGTTTGAAGGGTACAATCAATTTTCAATAGGCTACATTTTCAATAGCTAAATTGTTTGAAGGGAGAGGGGTTCTGTTGGGTTGATGCTCATTTAAGATAAATCTCTTGCCTGTGTGTCTCTTCTGATTATCAGGAAAGTAAAATATAATGCAGTTACCTCCTGGAAATGGAGGCACGATTAAACAAGATGTTTCAATTTATAAATCAATGTGTCACATTGTATTCATTTTCCCCTGAAGATTTGCTATGAAGCAAGCACAGTAGTGACAAATACTTATCCAGGGATCCTCTTTCTGCAACTTGAGTATGGCATGGAAAATTAAGACACCATAATAAATTCAAAACCTTAAATTTGACAAACCAGGTTGGAAAAGGCTACATAAACAAATTGATTGTGTGGACCCTTGTTCTTTAAGTAGCTTGTGTTAATGCAACAGAAAATTGTTCCTGGACAAATTACAGTAGATTTTACAGTTAACAGCAACAATGTATTTATGAGAAAGAACCAGCTCTGAAATGTGAAGTTTTTGAAAAAAGCTAAGGTCTCAGAACACACGAGAATTTACAGTTAGGTGGATTTGAAAACAATGGGATGGCATTGGGAAATGACAGTTAAACTGTCATTTCAGATTTTGGTTAACTGATATGAGTAGGGCTAACATATTATTATAGGTGCTTCTTCTACAGAGTTACAGGTAGCCTAAACATAGAGGGGAAGGATTTTTCAAATCGCCAGTGGAATTGCATATTGATTAGGCTGCATAAATATGGGGCTATAATTACAGACACATTCCATACTGTCTAAGATTGTCAACATTTTTGGCTTAAGTTTTGCTTTTTCAGCAACTAACTTCTTTAAAGTATTAATAGTTTTACAAACTTATTAGGTCTAGCTCACCAAATAGAGCAGGTACATCCTACAGTACAACATTCATGTGCAGGTGCATAGTTCAAAATGGGGTGGGGATATTGGTAGGATATCTTAGTTTTTATAGTCGTTGGTAAGCACACTCACTAATCAGGCTATTAGTTACTAGCCTAACTGTAATGGTCCAGGTATGATTCAAGGTAGACATCAAAATATATAGGATGCCATGGCAACAGTATATTGTCAGGAGACAAAGAAACAAAACCTTGGCAACACCACATCGACCGGGAAATTGAGTATCCGTGTTGAGGATTAGAAGAGATCTTTCATTGTTTGTTATGCACAGTTCAAGGTGGGCACAGGGGAATTTGAAGAATTATCCTGCTCACATTCACTTAAGCAACTTTGGCATTAGACTCCTGTTATGTTACAAATCCTATTTCCTCCTCTTCATAGATAGAATCAAAGGTATGTTTATTTGGTCACCAAAAACACCATGTCTTTTTCATACCCAGGCAGCTGGACAAAATAAGTGCTCATCGGAGGATAGAGCAGTCATTTTGAAAGCCAGTTTTCCTTTTTTCAGGTCCAAGAGAATAAGAAAAACAAAAATATGCCTTAATAACAGTTGAAAAATGCACCTTAGGAATGTCTCCATTCTTTCCCCAGTCCAATGTGTGTTATTTGACAAGATCCCGACTCATCTGATAAATACAAGACAAAGACAGAGAAGTTAAATAAATCAATTTGTTATTTATTTTATTAAACTAGGCAAGTCAGTTAAGAACAAATTCTTATTTACAATGACGGTCTACCCCGGCCAAACCCGGACGACGCTGGGCCAATTGTGCGCCGCCCTAAGGGTCTCCCAATCACGGCTGGTTGTGATACCGCCTGGAATCAAACCAGGGTCTGTAGTGACACCTCTAGCACTGAGATGCAGTGCCTTAAACCCCTGCGCCACTCAGGAGCCCAATGATCAATGATGACGCTAAGGTTTAAAGGTGAAACTGATTCACTGCACATTTCACACAATAACAAGTTAAATATGGATGGTACATCATAACACCTGTCCTTTAAGGTAGGCTTACTGTTCTTGTGTTTGAGGTACTTCAAGTTTGCACTTTCGCAATCTCTAGTCTCAGTGTCATACAAACGTACAATGTAAACTTGCAAAAGAATGGGATTTGTATGATGAGCAACACTGAGTGGATGATGCACATACTCGTCATAAGATCTCACTCACCTTCTCAAGGACCTAGCCTCATATACAGTGTCGTCCTCCTCATCACTCTCCAGCACAGCCATCTCAACACTGTCATCATAGCTTGACAACAGCCCGTACTTCTTCTTAGAGGTTGTTGATTTCTTCCGCCTAAACATAGCATAATTAATTAAAAGTCACAAGTGATACAAATTCTAATTACTCAACGATTGCTACCAATAAATAATGGTCTGTCATCCTCAGCTTGTTCTACTCACCGCACAGCTCTCACGAGGAAATAGAGCACGCCAATGGTGGTGACTCCAATAAGGACGTACAAGGCCCTTTGTATCATTGAACTATCTACGTCGAAAGAGTTGAACATCTGGTTAGGATTGTTATTGGACGTCCTGTTACTGGCACTCGAATTCGTGACATGTTTGGTGATGCCAGCAGCAGTAATGCCTGTTGTTGTTGGCGACTTCGTTTTTCCGTCTGCGATGATTGAAATAGCCCACAACGTCGGTAAAAGAATCTTCATGAGTCCTTGAAATGGCATTTTCCAAAATAAAAACGGACTAGCACACTAGAATTAAACGGTCTCGTCGTTTCAATGGAGATGTAAGCATAAGTGGTTTTCAGAAGTACAACCAGGAAATGCCAAGTTCCTGTTAGTGACGCGTACAGTGTCACGGGCATAGATATCCGATTACATGAATTCCTAATTCTATGGTCACGGGTGTCCGGAACGAACAAATACTACTTAATAAAGATTCTTACTCATAAATATACTTGTATAGATATAGAACAAATACCTCTATGGGTGTACCTCTCTTTTACTGTCAGGTACCTTCATTTACAATGTTTGGGGACATTATAAAAATGTAATAAAATAGTTTATAATTTTAACTAGAAAATCCAATCAGCACAGAAGTTCAAGATGATCTAATACGTTTTGTAGGCTCACCAAAAAGTGGCTTTAAAAACGGAGAAATCCCTTCTACCAATAAAGTTTTAAAAAATATATAAATATATATACATACACACACACACACAATACCATTCAAAAGTTTGGGGTCACTTAGAAATGACCTTGTTTTTGAAAGAAAAGCACATTTATGTCTATTTAAAATGACATAAAATGGATCAGAAATACACTGTAAACGTTAATGACTATTGTAGCTGGAAACAGCAGATTTTTTTATGGAATATCTACATACTGTAGGCGTACAGAGGTCCATTATCAGCAACCATCACTCCTGTGTTCCAATGCCACGTTGTGTTAGCTAAATCCCTGTTAGTGAGCATTTCTTCTTTGCCAAGATAATCCATCCACCTGACAGGTGTGGCATATCAAGAAGCTGATTAAACAGCATGATCATTACACAGGTGCACCTTGTGCTGGGGACAATTAAAGGCCACTAAAATGTCCAGTTTTGTCCCAACACAATGCAACAGATGTCTCAAGTTGAGGGAGAGTGCAACTGGCATGCTGACTGCAGGATTGTCCAACAAAGCTGTTGCCAGAGAATGTAATGTTCATTTCTCTACCATAAGCCAATGTCATTTTAGAAAATTTGGCAGTATGTCCAACTGTCCTCACAATCCCAGACCACGTTTAACCACTCCAGCCCAGGACCTCCACATCCGGCTTCGTCACCGGTGGGATCAGCTGAGACCAGCCACCGGGACAGCTGATGAAAATGTGGGTTTGCACAACCAAAGAATATCTGCACAAACTGTCGGAAACCATCTCAGGGAAGCTCACCAGGGTCTTGACCTGACTGCAGTTCGGAGCGCTCACATTCCATGGCTACTGGCACGCTGGAGAAGTGTGTTCTTTAAGGACGAATCCGTTTCAACTGTCCCGGGCAGATTGCAGAAAGCGTATATGGAATCGTGTGGGTGAGCGGTTTGCTAATGTCAACATTGTGAGCAGAGTGCCACATGATGGTGGTGCAGTTATGGTATGGGCAGGCATAAACTACAGACAAACATAATAGCATTTTATCAATGGCAATTTGAATGCAGATACCGTGACGAGATCCTGAGGCCCATTTTTGTGACATTCAACCGCCGCCATCATCTCATGTTTCAGCGTGATAATGCATGGCCCCATGTCTCAAGGATCTGTACTCATTTCCTGGAAGCTGAAAATGTCCCAGTTCATCCATGGCCTGCATACTCACCAGACATGTCCCCCATTGAGCACATTTGGAATGCTCTGGATCAACATGTATGACAGCCTGTTCCAGGAACTTCGCACAGCCATTGAAGAGGAGTGGGACAACAGTCCACAATCAACAGCCGGATCAACTATGCGAAGGAGAAGTCACGCTGCATGAGGTAAATTGTTTGAAATTGTCTAACCAGGAAAAACTCTGGGTCATAGTTATAGCCACACCTTTTCCTGGTAAGGGAAAAAACATAACTTGCAAGCAACTACACAAAGCAGGTAGAAGTTGCTCCCCAAATCTTGCCAGTACTTAGCATACAATGACACATTTCATGGAAATTCATACAAAAATACTGAATTTGACCACCAGTGACTCCTAAAACTGTATGAAGCACACCCGACAGTGCTTTTCAAGAGTAGTTGGAAACCAAAAAGCTTGGGCTATATACTCAAGTATTTTTATGCATGTTTTATAGTTTCAAATCAATAGTGTACTGAGTATTTGGCTCAGAAGAAATAAGTAGCCTCTATAGATCCAATGGTTTGCAGGAGATGAAGGAAACAAACTGATGAGCAAGGAGGTAAATCTAAAAAAGGCAGAACCCAAACAAAGGAAATTACAAATTTAAAGCAGTGAAAATATTTATTGAAAGCACAATTTCAAAAAAGTTTAAGCTATACAGAACACGAATGACCAAAAAGGGACCCATTTTTTTTGTTTGTTATAAAACAATTTAATTGTGATGTTTTTTTTTTACTGAGAGGCTCAAGAGAAAGGTCCCAAGCTAATCAAAATATACATGTTTCAGATAGAAAACCTATAGTTTCGGAATACCTACTTTGTGGTACAAAATAAATGTATATACAGCTTTTCACCCCCGACAATCACCTCACTTGAAGAAATCCTACCATCTTAATGTTAAGTGATTGAGGTTGTAATGATTTTAAATGCTGTGCAATTTTGCATAATCCACTCCTGGCCTGGGGTATGCAAAGTAAGTAAAATACCTTTAATAATCAACACATGCAACATATTGATATGGAGACAAGTGTCGCTTATTCTTGAGTAATCTACAGTGATTCTTCGGCATTGCTGGATTCCAAATTATGAATAGGTTAGCATGTAATAAACTGGTGTTCAAGAAAACGAGTGATCGAACGTGTCTGAGCACCGGTTCCTCACGACCCTGAAATTCCATTGCTTTGGACCAACTTAAAATAATAGGAACTTGATGCACAATTGTGAGAACTAAACGAACCTCAGTTTGCCCAATAGAAAATGATGCACACATGGAATGTCCAAGTATTAAGACTGATAATTACCTTTTAAAATGTGATCTACAATGTGTCCACCTTCACTATAGCAATCGCCATGAATCACTGCAGACCTTTACATTTATTCCGGATGTGTGCATTTCCTATGAGCACTTAAGGCAGGAACAACATACGTTCATTACAACTAAACAGACCAAAAAAAGGCTTAGTTTGAAAGGCACTTCTCCATAAAAGCCAAATGGATTTCAAATTTAAGTTGAACGTTGTCCAGACCACAAGTCCAGTCCATAGACTACCATGACAGAGGGTGCCGTATTGCCGTTAGCAATGACTGCATTAAGATAAAGTCACAGCCCTGTACAATAAGGCTACTAACCCCTCATAAGGCCTTTGAACACTAAGCCGAGTAACAGACATGAAAGTATTCACTCGTTTTACGAGCACATGTAAACATGTGAAATAACCATCATTCATCAACTGACAGACGCTTCCAATTCTTAAGTTTATTTTATAATTCACAGCAGCAGAGTCACAATAGTCCGCTTTTGTCTGATCCCCGTAAGAGCCTTGTAAAATGTACTATAATGGGCAGGCAGACTACCACAACTCTGTGGCAGTGCATTATGAATAAAGCTGTGTATACACAGGTTCGCTAAAATAACTTGCAAAAAGGCCTTATTTGGTTTTGCGCTGTAGTGTAACAAAGTTGTATAAATATACTAAATTTGACAGCCACTGCATCAGGAGAGGCAAGCCATTAAGACAAAAATCATAAGACATTGTAAGCCACACTTATCAGGAAAGTTCTAGTAAGACCTTTTGCTAAGGCACAGTCGTTAAGGCAACCACTGACCAATACCTATAAGCTACAACCAACAGTATATAGGAATAACAACGTGTACAATACTGGATTTGTACAAAACTTATTGCATAAATTTCATAAAAAATGCAAACCTACATCTAGGCATACAGTAAAGACTAATAATCAAACCCTGGTACAAGGGGTTTACATATTTAAAAAAATAAAAAAGCTAGATAATGAGTTGTGGATTTAATCTTCCCAACTAACTAGCTCATCTTACTTTTAAAATAAGAGGGCATTTTAAAATAAGACTAAAAGAAAACCTTCATAATACATGGGGGGGAGAAATTAACCACCTTGTAATACATTTTATACAAACGGTAAACCCATATCAGCTGTAAACCTGGTCTTCGCAAGAAAGGATTGGAGAGAGGAAGATAAGCAAAATTTTGTTTTGGCTGTAAAATGCCAACGTATCAAATTTAAGAACATAAGACTTCTGGAGTAAGGCACAGAAAACATCTGAAGGCAAAGAGGACATAAGGCGTCACAGAAGTACCTCAGAACATAGTGGTGTTGGAACCCAAGGGCAAATGGAATTGACCAAAAGACTGAAGTTTAGGCTATGCCAATCTCTTAAGTCACAGACACATGTAAACTACTTCTGTTGGTGCAAAGAGAGGGCAAGGAATTCATTTACCTCTCAAAAAAGGCAATAACTTTTCTTTTTTACCCAGTAAAATTGGGTGTGCACATTTTTCCATATGGTTTATAGGTCTACTTATATAGATATGCGTATATAAATATACTAGGAATGATGGAAGTGATTGCTGTGGTGGATGCTACTACACGACTGAAGAGTCGCTTCCCCACAACTTAACATAGTAGAGGTCGTGAAGGGATGGGGGAAGCCCATTAGCAGTAGTGCTTTGGGCTGCACCCCTCAGATGGTCGATTTGGAGAAGGAGACCCTCAGGTGGTGGTTCTCACCCAGGTCGTGATTGTGGAACTCGATGAGGGACTCTATGGCCTCCTCAACTGAGCTCATCTGGACCAAGGCCATCTTGCGGTCTTTCCTAAAAAAAATAAAAAAAAAATTGCACACGGTCAGATAAGCAGCCTTTCCGTAAAACAATCGTTCATTCAAAATTACATTTTGGTTTCCTTACCCTGTTGCAGTATATGGACAAGGTATGGCAACAATCCATGCTTTGGTTTAAGTTAAGTTTCACTGGCATGGTTTCAAGTGCTAATGTTTTAGCATTTATGGCACAAATCCCATTCAAGTCATAGGACCAATATTAGCATTTATTTATTGATTCAGGGGAAACCCATTGAGACCAGGGCCTCATTCTCAAGGGTTCCCCAACCACAGTAATACAACAAATCAATAAAAATGTTACAGGCCAATCAATACAATGGAAAAAAACAAGCAACAATTTTTAAAAAATGGTTACCTTCCTCAGCTACTAGGTCCTCAACACAGAAATTGCCAGCGCAGCACCAGAACATTCACTTGTAATGAGCTTTGTAAATTGTTCCAGCAGTGCTGTGCATTAAAACTAAAAGTTGATTTACCCAATTCGGTGGACACCCGAGGAACCTCAGTTAACCAATCCTGTGAACCAGTTTGGTAACTCATGTTATGTTATGTTAGGCAAGTCGGACAACTCAAACTTAAATATTCCGCTGCTCTACCGTTCGCTACATAGTGCCTTACAGTATTCACACCCTTGGATTTTTCCCCACAATTCTGTTACAGCCTGCATTTACAATGGATTAATATGAGATTTGTCACTGGCCTACACACAATATCCCATGTCAAAGTGGATTTATTTTCACAAATTAATAAAATGGAAAGCTAAAATGTCTTTAGTCAATAAGTATTCAACCACTTATGGCAAGCCTAAATAAGTTTGGGTGTAAAAATGTGCGTAAGTCACATAAGATGCATGGACTCACTGTGTGCAATAATAGTTAACATGACTTTTGAATGACTACCTCATCTCTGTACCCCACACACAATCATCGAAGGTCCCCCAGTCGAACAGTGAATTTCAAACATATTCCAACCAAAGACCAGGGTCGTTTTCCAATGCCTCGCAAAAGGTCACCTACAGGTAAGATTTTTTTTTTTTTACCAATGTTTAAGCAGACAATGAATATCCCTTTGAGCATGAAATTAATACACTTTGGATGGTGTATCATACACCCAGTCACAACAAGGATACAAGCGTCCTTCCTAACTCAGTTTGCCCGGAGAGGAAGGAAACCGCTAAGGGATATCATGAAGCCAATGGAGACTAAAACCGTTAGTTCTCTCCTATCACAGCCATTAAACTGAGGGATGGATCAACATTGTAGTTACGCCACAATACTAACCAAACTGACTGAAAGAAAGCCTGTACAGAATAAAAAAAAAATATTCCAAAACATGAATCCTGGCACTAAAGTAATTTTTCAAAAAATGTGGCAAAGCAATTAACTTTGTCCTGAATACAAATTATGCTCAAGGCAAATCCAATACAACACATTAGCGTACCGCTATCCATATTTTCAAGCATAGTGGTGGCTGCATCATGTTATGTGTAATTGTTAAGGACTGGGGAGTGTTGCAAGATCCATTTTGTGTTTGATAAAAAATTTTAACTAAGCACAGGCAAAATCCTAGAGGAAAACCTGCTTCAGTCTGCTTTCCACCAGACCGAGATTTCACCTTTCAGCAGGACAATCACCTAAAACAATGCCAAATCTACACTGGAGTGGCTTACCAAGAAGACAGTTAATGTCCCTGAGTGGTCAAGTTACAGTTGACTTAAATCTACTTGAAAATCTAGGGCAAGACCTGAAAATGATTGTCTATCAATGATCAACAACTAATTTGACAGAGCTTGAAGATTTTTTTTAAAAAGAATAAATGGGATAATGTTGCACAATCCAGGTGCGGAAAGCTCTGAGAGATAACCAGAAGGACTCTCAGCTGTAATCACTGCCAAAGGTGCTTCTAGAAAGCATGGACTCAGGCATGTGCATACTTATGTAAACAAGATATTTCTGTATTTCTTTAAACATGTTTTCACTGTCCATTTTGAATTCAAGTTGTAACAACAAAATGTGGAACAAGTCAAAGGGTAGGAATACATTCTGAAGACACTGTCAGACTGCCATCACTGAAGTTGTTTGTGGTGATGTCAAAATGAGGGGTTTTGTACAAAACAAAGCATTTGCATCATCTCGAACCAATCAGAGTATCAAAGCCAAAGACATTTTCAAACGCTGCATTACCCATGTGTTTTCTGGCTCTGACCAACCCATCGGTTTTTGGAACCAGTCAGACAATCTAGAATGGATTTCTATTCAAGAAATCATCAGGGAGGTACTACGACCCAGACGCATTGCGTTTGGCCGGAGCAAGGAGTTTGGGTAGCCAGGCAAGCGTAGTAGAGCTTTGTAAACATGCCATGTCCTGCTTTTTAGGGAGGGGCAAGCTCTATTTCTGAAAAATACCACTAAATCTTAGTCAACTTGCTCAGTGTTTAAAACTTTAGATCATATATATAGTCAGGAACCCAATTGATGGGAGAACCATTCAATTAATAAATATGTAGTACATAAAAAATGCCAGAATTCAAGAACATTTAGTCTTGCCCACATGAAGTACAAGTTTTTATAAAGGCAACAGTCAGAGTGCAACTCTAACAACCACTGGTCTACAGTTGGGGCAATTGCATACATAACAGAATCACTTGCATACAGATGATTACACTTTAACCGATAGACAAATACTTATATAAATAGTAAAGAGAACAGGTCCCAATACCAACCCCTGTGTTACACATTAAGTAATACCCAGAAAACTAGACTTAACACCATCAGGAAAAAAAAAAAAAAAAAAAAAAGTGTTCCGTCTGACAGAATTCTCCAGGCCTATATCAGTCAGCCTTTAAATGATAATGTGATGGTCAACCATGCTGAAGGCCTTGGAAAAGTCTTTCAATGAGGCATCAAAATAATTTTTATGATCTAAGCAATTTAACACTAAAACATGCGTATCAGCTGAAACGGTGCCATGTCCAGGTCTAAAACCAGACTGGTGCACATAAAGAATAGAGAGAGAAACTGAGTTTAGGGATTATTTACTTGGAAATTGGACAGCAGTTATCTAAGTCAGAAGGATCTCATCTTATGTTGGGGGACGACATGTGCTGCTTTCCAGATCTTAGGGATAACACAAGAACGAATTGTCAAATAAAAAAAAATAGGGCAAAGGTTCTGCAATAAGTGGGGCAGAAAGCTGCATTAAAAACAGGATTAACTTCTTAGGGAGCGGCAGGTGAGGTGACGTTTTGGAGAGTCTGGCGTGCCCAAAGCAAAATGCCTGCCACTCAGGCTCATAAAATAGGATATCCACATAATTAGTACTATTGGATAGGAAACACTGAAGTTTCTAAAAGCGTTAACATAATGTCTGTGAGTATAACAGAACTCATTTAGCAGGCAAAAACCAGAGAAAAATCTATCCGGGAAATCAGTTTCTGGTGACCTTCGGCTCTCTTAGACACTATTGAATCCATTTGTTACTAGGACTGAGACTGCAGTACCTATGGCTTCCACTAGATGTCAACAGTCTATATAAAGCCTCAGAGATTGGAGTAAGCAGGGCGAATAGGTACAGGAAATTGCATTGGGACCTCAAATGTCAACAAGTTTTATCAGGTGCGAGTCGGGCTGGCGCGCGCCCCACTTTATTTTACTAATATAAGGTATAAGTGACCATGGAAAAATATTTGAGGTACTACCCTCAAATGTTGTGCTTTCACCGTAAAGCCTTTTTGATATCGGACAACGCTTAAAAGATTTGACCACTTTCCAGAAGTTGGCTGGATTTCCAATCCTCTGTAAATTACTGTTGAGCTTCAATCAATTTTGGATGATTTGGACTCAATACACAACAAATGCTAATATCCATATTAGATGGAAAACTCCATTATTTGAATGGGATTCATGCCACAAATTCTAACATTATTGAGTTTGGAAACAGTACCAGGGAACCTAAACCAAAGCATGGATTGCTATCATACCTTGTTCATAGACTGCTTACAGGGTAAGGAAACCAATGTAATTTAGTAATTTGGGTGAACTACTCCTTTTTCACACGGTCAGATACAGTGCATTCGGCAAGGATTCAGACCCCTTCCCTTTTTCCACATTTTGTTACGTTACAGCCTTATTCTAAAATTGATTTTTATTTTAAATGTCCTTAATCTACGCACCCCGTAATGGCAAAGTGAACAGGTTTAGACATTTTTGCACAATTATAACAAAATAGAAACTTTATTTACACAAGTACTCATACCCTTTGCTATGAGACTCAAAATTGAGCTCAGGTGCATCTTGTTTCCATTGATCCTTGAGATTCTACAACTTGGAGTCCACTTGTGGTAAATTGTATTTATTGGACATGATTTGGAATGGCACACAAGGTCCTACAGTTGACAGTGCATGTCTGAGCAGAAACTAAGCCAGGAGGTCGAAGGAATTGTCCGTAGAGGTACGAGACAGGATTATGTCAAGGCACAGATCTGGGGAAATATTTCTGCAGCATTGAAGGTCCAAGAACACAGCGGCCTCTGTTTTTAAATGGAAGTTTGAAACCACCAAAACACTACCTAGAGCTGGCCGCCCGGCCAAACTGAACAGTCGGGGGGAGAAGGGCCTGATGGTCATTAACAGAGCTCCTCTGTGAAGAAGAGAGAACCTTCACACAAGGACAACCATCTCTGTAGCACACCACCAATCAGGCCTTTATGGTAGAGTGGCTGGACGGAAGCCACTTCAGTAAAAGGCACACGACAGCCCACTTGGTGTTTGCCAAAAGGCACCTAAAAGACTCTGACCATGAGAAACAAGACTCTCTGGTCCGATGAAACCAAGATTGAACTCTTTGGCCTGAATGCCAAGCGTCACGTCTGTAGGAAACCTGGCACCATCCCTACAGTGAAGCATGGTGGTGGCAGAATCATGCTGTGGGGACGTTTTACAGGGACAGAGACTAGTCAGGATCGAGGGAAAGATTAACAGAGCAAAGTACAGAGATCCTTGATGAAAACCCGCTCCAGAGCACTAAGGACATCAGACTGGGGCAAAGGTTCACCTTCCAACAGGACAATGACCCTAAGATAACGCAAGAGTGGCTTCTGGACAAGTCTCTGAAAGTCCTTGTGTGGCCCAGCCAGAGCCTGGACTTGAACCCGATCTAACATCTCTGGAGAGACCTGAAAATAGCTGTGCAGCAACGCTCCCCATCCAACCTGAGAGCATCTGCAGAGAAGAATGGGAGAAACTCCCCAAGTACAGGTGTGCCAAGCTTGTAGCGTCATACCCAAGATGACTTACGGGCTACTGTTATTTTTCCACTGTCTTATTTCTTTACTTACCCATTGTTCACCTAATACCTTTTTTGCACTGTTGGTTAGAGCCTGTATGTAAGCATTTCACTGTAAGGGCTACACCTGTTGTGTTCGGCGCACGTGACAAATACACTGATTTGATTCAAGGCTGTAATCGCTGCCAAAGGTGCTTCAACAAAGTACTGAGTAAAGGGTTCTGAATACTCGTGTAAATGTTTTTATACACACACACGCCAAAAAAAAAAGTTTATGCTTTGTCATTATGGGGTATTGTGTGTAGATTGATGACGCTATTTTAGATGTGGAAAAGGTCAAGGGGTCTAAATACTTTCCGAATACAGACTTTCCTAAAGACATCATACACACGAGCAGATAAATAATAAAGTAAAGAAATGATGGCTGTTTTTGAGGGGGAAAAAATATAACTTACTGGAAGAACTTGAAGGCCTTGACCATTGCACCGGAGCTCGCAAAGAGCATCTTGAGGTCATCCTCAACCACAGAGGGACTAAAAACAAAGACAACATTGTAAAACTTGATAAGCTTTTTAGCAGTAGTTTACCAATACATTTGTAGAGTTTTTTCAAACCATGAAAGCTGTACCTCCGGACTAGCAGCTATCGAAAGGGTCATGGGACTCATTGCAGGAGAAACTCCTTCGGTCTACTTACGGGATGTTTGAGAGGTGCAGGGTGGCTGAGGGAGGGAATATGTTGGAGTAGTTCTTGGAGCCGGGCTTCTTAAAGCGGTGCAGGGGGGAGTTGCTGTAGTCCTTTGTCAGGCCCTGGTCCTCATGGCCCTCGCGGGGCAGCTGGACATTGGTGTGTTTGGACAGGGTGACGCGCAGCGCTTTCCCATGGAGCCTCTGGCCATTCAGGTGGCTCATTGCTGTTGAAAGCAGTTAAGCAGTGTGAGTCTTCTATTCAGAGTTTAGGTATAAATCAACACGATGGCTAATTTTCATCGCTAAATAACAGTTTTATTTCTTTTTATCCCTTTAGCATTTTCAGATGCACATCGCTCCCTACATATTGCTGTTTAGTTGGAACTAGTTCTTGGATTTTAGTTGGACCTTACCTAGCTGCGCCTGAGTCCCATCAGACATCTGGATGAGAGCGTTCTCTTTCTTGTTGAACAGGATCTTCACTCTCATCACGTCGCCATATACACCTTCACACAGATTTAAGGGGGGGAGAACAACCATTTGAAAAATCAATACAACTCAACCAGACCAAGCCATCCAATCAATCAATACCATGTCTTTGGGCACTTAAGATTTGGTTAACACCCATCTAAGCACCACAGGGAAGCTTGTGTATATGAATAACTTCAGTTCATAATCAAGATGCTCCTCCATTTATCTAAATGAGAAGGGGGGCAAAATACATTCTAGCAAGAGTGACTGAAGCCACTGATCATTGCAATATTGCATCATGGCCACTAGTGGGAATTGGTAATTTACCATCTCAGGAGGTACTTGCGTGACTTTACTACACCATAAAAGTCAATTTAAAAAAAATGTAGGCTACCGTTTGTACATTGGTTTTAATACATTCAAATAATTGGAATAGTCAGACAGGCTGTGGAACTTAATGTCACTACTTGGGACAGAAGAGGTAAAATAAGGGACTTATGTAGTTTATCAAGGGGGATATTACTTTTGCGTCTACAAAGGGACGCCTCCCTGATAAATTGGTAAAAAACATTTAGGAAGATGAAAGCACTTAATGGTTAAAAAACGGGACTGCAAGTCAGAAATTTAGAATAAGGATCAGAAGGAATGCAAAATTGGCCATATGTACTCTGCACAAATGGGAGTCTTGAACATTAACCAAAAGCAATTGATACAGCCTTCATAAAGGGCATGCAAGATAACAAAATCAAGCATGCAAACTATGACAATAGACAGATGATCAAATCTAATGTACAGTGGCAAAGTTACAGCATCTCACCGAATTTTCCACAAGATACTCTTAAATTAAAATGCATAACGTGCAGTCTTGTCATTTGCACTAAAGGAATATTTAACTCGGATTTGAAAATAATTCATTAGGTTCTTGACATGAAATGTGTCCATAGTATTAAAAAGACTAGTCTGCAATATCCATATAGCGTGGGACCGAAAAATGCAGCACTGAGAAATCAGCCCAAAATTGCATTTAAGGTCCACGTATTCTTGACCAATTTGGCTTAAGTTGATGATCAGACTCAAAACCATAACTATAGACCATTTTCAGAGAAAGAAAATTGCTTGATAAATTGTCAAATCAGAGGGACATATCCCTTTAAAGACAGGTGTGCACGTGGACAGAAACCCCATGAAAATGCTGCAACTTTTTACCAAGTGTCTCAAATCAACACGCAAAATATTTGAAAACTAAAACAAGAAAAACTGAAATTAGTTAAGAAAAAAACAGAACAAACAAGTAATAATAATAAAAAAAGGTGCTAATGATAACATACCGAAAAGAATAAAGAGGCATTGGGGCGTAACTCTCTTTATAAGACAGCAGAGGAAGGCAGCGGAGGGAGGAAGGGACAGGAAAAAGATCGGAGGCAGGAGAGTGGAGGGTCAACATATCATCCACAGCGGAGGCAGTTCCACGGGGAATGGCAAAAAAAATAACGGTGGTTGGATCACAAGGAGGGTTAATAAATTGGACAGGAGCAAAGAGTGGGAGGAGATGTGGTATGTGTGACAATATGACATGAGCAAAGATAAGTGGACACGTTTATGTGTGTGTTTATATGCATGTGATGTGTACACAATGGATGATGTGGTATAATGGTTGAGAGAAGGTGGGAGAGGGAATTCATGGGGCGTGCAGTCAGTTTGGCAACAACATTTTTTTTTAAGTTTCCAGGTGAAGGTATTAAAACCAAAAAAGAGGGGGAGGGGGAATGGGAGGGAGAGAAACAAGAAAAGGAGGTAAAAAAACAAGGTCAGTATACAAAGAAATATGAAGTGTTCCATCCAGTATAGAATGTGCTTTAAATCAGAGTGAAGATTACAAACCAACAATGAAACTAGGAGGAATGATACACATGAGGCTGAGACAATACTTCTATAATTATGTCTGAGTGGACATTCTTTAAATGAATGATTCTAGAAATATTTGTTGGGCTTAAGCTGAAGGCCATGTTAAATGTATAAAAGCAATACTGCCTCTAATCGGCTGAAAAATTGCACTGCATGTATGGAGGTTACAGAATGAGTTGTCCAATAATTTAAAGTTTGTCATGCTCAGTAGATTAAGAGGGACTGGTACCATTATGTTGATAAATATAATGTTCACAGAAATTCCACACGGTTAATGTACAGTATATAGGTCCAACTGGCTGTATGGTAAACAATATAGTTATAATGTATGAGGGTGCAAATAACCTGAAGCTAATCTTCAACTTGAATATTTGGCATTATAATAGTGATTGAACTTCATGAAGTTTGTGTATCCTAAGTGTTTGCATCTACTGCTAGTGAAACTTTGGCAACGGGTACGGTACAACACTTTCAGGAGAACAGGAGTGAAAAAAAACACTAGGGAAAAGCCAAGAGCTCTGCTACACTGTACGCATTGCATTCTTGCAGGAAGTTGACAGGAATGGGGGCTCTATATCACCTAGGCATGACTTAATGCATGGTTTGTTTGTGTGTGGGTGAAGGGAGAGGCCTGAATTGAAAACATTTTCAATAGAAGTGGATACATTAACATCCATGTCGTTACACGGAGAGCCAGCATATAATACACAGCCCAATTTACTTGGCAAGTGTCATGTGGGCCCACTGAAAAAGCTCTCTGAATATGGGCTGCAGTCCAATTCTCTCCCCAGTGTGCTCTCGTTCACTCCCCTGCATGAATTTACAAGAAATGTACTAGTGCAAAAAATGTGGTGAAAACTCACTAGGTAGCCTATGCTTAGGACAATCAACTTCTAAATGCATGAGGGGTGAGTGAGCAAGTGCACACTTTGGGGCGCAGGGTAGGGAACAGGAATAAAGCCCACGTCCACAGAGAGGCTTCACAGCTGGACTCAGTACATCTGGGCCACTAGGGGTCAAGAGGGAGTCAAGGAAGGACTAACCTCTGGGTTGAGGTTGCTGACCAGCATGACACAGTGGCCACCGGAGAGTTGGTGGAAGCCCATTCTGCCTGCAGCCGCAGCAGCTGCAGCCACAGGCATGGTCAGTTGGGCCAGGCCTCCGGGGACACCGTGCATCGTCAGGCCTGCAGAGGGAAGCAAACGGGAGAGCAATTTTTTTTTAAACTAAGTGCATAAGCCCCGGGAATGGGTTGATAGAGAAAAGGCCGGACTGGAAGCCGATGAGCACGACTTCTAATCTGCTCATATGTCAAGGTCCACAAAAGTTTCAAAGTAGTAGGGTTGCCACTCAATGGTAGTGGATGAGGCCAGCTTCCCCCTTGAAATGTAAAGTGCTAGTGAAAAGGTCTGTGTAAATACAATCCATCAATGTTGGTCAGGAGCAAGGCATGTGTCAGAAAGAGGACGATCAGACTCACCTGTAGCTTGCTGAATGGCGAAGGCTGGGGGGAAGGCATGAGCTCCTGCGTACGGGTTGGCTGAGATGATCCCAGGAGCACCTGGAGAAACACACATGGATACAGAGGAGTGTTAATTGATTAGTTGCCTTCATCAGTTTGTAAATTATACCAATATTACATGTAGAAAATGATTGGACAGGTGAAGGGTACGGGTTCAGCCGCATAGCTTCCGCCTGTCTAAACGAGAAGGGAGGAAGGAAGTAGGTAATTTTAAAACGTATTCACCATAGTACTCACCGAAGGCTGCAGCCATGGCCTGGTGGTCGATGGAGGGCTGGCTGTCTCCCGTGGGCAGGTCAGGCCGTGTGTAGTCGCGGCTTTTGTCGTTGTTGTACTTCACGTTCAGGCTGGTCAGCTTGGAGAAGTTGATGCGGAGGGTGCAGCAGGCGTTGTAGATGTTCTGCCCGTCTAAAGACTTCACCACAGGGCAACAGTTTCAGCATTAAATCAAATTTGAATTATCACATGCGCCGAATACAACAGGTGTAGACCTTACCGTGAAGTTAAGAAAATATTTACTAAATAAACTAAAAATGTTTTAACAATAAAACTCAATAACATTAACGAGGCTATATACAGTGGGTATTGGTGTGCGGAGGGAGGTACAGGTTAGTCAAGGTAATTTGTACATGTAGGTAGGGGTAAAGTGACAATGCATAAATAAACAGCGAGTAGCAGCTGTGTCAATAAATTGTCCAGTAGCGATTTTTATGAATTGTTCGGTCTAATGGCTTGGGGGTAGAAGCTGTTGAGGAGCCTTTGTCTTAGACTTGGTGCTCCGGTACCGCTTGCCGTGCGCTAGCAGAGAAAACAGTCTATAACTTGGGTGACTGGAGTCTGACAATTTTATGGGCTTTCCTCTGACAGACTATTATATAGGTCCTGGATGGCAGGAAGGTTGGCCCCAGTGATGTACTGGGTCGTTCGCACTACCCTTTGTAGCGCCTTACGGTCAGATACCGAGCAGTTCCCATACCAGGCGGTGATGCAACCGGTCAGGATGCTCTCGATGGTGCAGCTGTAGAACATTGAGGATCCACGCCAAATCTTTTCAGTCTCCCGAGGGGGAAAAGGTTGTCGTGCCCTCTTCACGACTGTCTTGGCATGTTTGGACCATGATAGTTGGTTGGTGATGTGGACACCAAGGAACTTGAAACTCTCAACCCGCTCCACTACAGCCCCGTCGATGTTAATGGGTGTTTAGGTGTTTAGTCCAAGGGTACATAGCTTATTGATGAGCTTTGAGGGCACAATGGCATTGAACGCTGAGCTGTTGTCAATGAACAGCATTCTCACATAGGTGTTCCTTTTGTCCAGGTGAGAAAGGGCAGTGTGGAGTGCAATTGAGATTGCGTCATCTGTGGATCTGTTGGGACAAATTGGAGTAGGTCTAGGGTTTCTGGGATGTTGGTGTCGATTTGAGTCACGAACAGCCTTTCAAAGCACTTCATGGCTACGGACGTGAGTGCTACGGGGCGTTAGTCATTTAGGCAGGTTACATTAGACTGCATCCAAGGATTTGATCATTCATCTTTCAGACTATTCTTTTCCCACTCTACATTTAGAACAGAGTTAAGATCTGAAAACGCAATGAAGAAAAAATGGGAAAGGAATAAGAACTGCTGTGTATTATTGTGACAGGTAGATGGCACTACTTACCAGTTTAGCGTGCTGAGCGGTCAGGCCGTCCGAGTACTGCAGCAGGGCCTGGAACTGGTTGTTTTTGGTAAAGGTGATGATCTTCAGCACTGTGCCGAGCTTGGAGAAGATCTGCATGCAAGGAGGGCATGGTCAGGGTGAATACAAGCTCAAACCTATATACAGTTATAAATGTATTGAAAAGTGTGTGTGTTACCTGATGCAGCACATCCAGGGTGACAGGGTAGAACAGGTTCTCCACTATAACGCGCAGCACAGGGCTGTGCCCGCCCATGCCCCCTGAGGCATCCACCCCTGCCATGGGCATGCCCCCTGCCATGGGCATGCCCCCTGCCATGGGCATGCCCCCTGCCTGCACTGCGTTCACTGCCTGCACTGCGTTCACTGCCTGCAGTGCCGCCTGGGCTCTCTGTGAAGAGAGGAGGATGGTTCAATGGAAGTGACAAGAAGCAAGAGAATCTACAACCGCTCAGATAGAGCTGACCTGACTCCCAGACAGTCAATAAGTTTCAATATTCCGAATGTTCAATGAACAGCCTCAGGTTAGTTGCTGGACATTTACAAGAAAATGGCCGTAAAAATAACTATTTTGGGAAGTAAAAGATTACATTCCAGGGTGCTGATGACCACTCTGTCCGTGACATGTTTGTATACACAGTGGAAACTCTGGGGCCTGTTTGAGAGTAAAACACCTGGTGGGAAGAAAAACACTGAGGAACACCATGGAGGGAAACTTAGTTTCTACCAGCAAAACATCTGGGAATGTTCATCTACACCGCAACAGTGTTTATGTTCACCTCATTGACCTATTAGCAGATAAGACCAGAGTAGAGTCATTTGAAGGGGGAGTAAGAGTGGACAGCTGAGGCTTCCATTGGTCGGCATTGGCATGCAGTGTCCCAGGGAACAGTGTTTAGAAAAGGGGAGGGCCTCGTTGGGAGGGTGCATGGTACACACTAGACCACAAGATATCAGTTGGAACCGAAATGATTTTCCAATCATGTTGGGTCTGAACAGAACCACTATTATTTTCTCCTTCATTCCACTGTTCGACCAGCAAAAAAGTTCTGACCCGGTTCGAACCCTTAAAGTACTGGTTTATATCATTCCTTCTGTTCCTTTTTTATTTACCTGTGAAATCAACAATTTTTTTTGCATTTATCTCATTAAATTACTTCACCAATCAGTGAGGATGGCGCAGGCAAGCTAGTTGTTTACATGCGTGACGAACAGGCAAGTGTAGCCTATTGTGCAAGATGCAACAGATTTTGTGGGTGGTGAGAGCGAGAGGGTTGAGACGTCAAAACGCTGGGTATCTTATGGATTATATGAATTAGCCAGAATTATACCTACAAGGAGCGGCTCCTATAGAGGAACTTTGAATGTTCTTTGAGCCAGCTAGCTAACAAACTTGAGCTAAAAACACATCTTACCTTTCTGTAGTTAACCTCTTAAGGAGCAGCAAGGAGCGATGGGGCACTAGCGCCCCACTCCCGACTCTACCCGGTGAAATGCAAAGCGCCAAATTCAAAATCCAAAAGTTGAATTAAACATTCATCAATATACAAGTGTTCCATAGTCATCAAAAGCTCTGCTTCTTGGCAATATCACAGCGTTGATTTCAAAAAGGCTTTGCGGCAAAAGCACTACATTTGATTGTTTGAGGATAGCACCTCACATATTTTTCCAATTACCATAAATTCATAAGCAATCATTGTTCACACAAAATACATTCCACAGCGAAAACAAATCAATTACCTTTTGAAGAACTTCTGCTGAGGGCTTCCCAAGTGTCCAACGAAGACAATCCATGGTTCTTTTGTTAGAAAAAGTAATGTATTATATCCATAAATCTCTGTTTGGTTGGCGCGTTATGATAAGAAAATAGTGTCCATTGAAACGTGAAGAGACCTATAAACTTGTCCAAGAACAATCAAACCTCATTGATAATGTATCCTTAGGAACACTTATGTATATTTTGTATAATATTTCAACTGGAATATAAACTGGGCGATAATGAAAAAACCACAGAGCGCGCAAGCCGGGAACGCACTCTTCTGTTTACTTCTGTGAGGCAACTTCCCAATTTGTCGTCGTCTTCTGCCATCTAAAGCAACTAAATAGAATCAAAACAGTGTCTCGAGACTGACATCCAGTGGAAGCAATAGGTACTGCATTCAAACTCCCTTATACGGGCATTTTCATAAGGGAGGGGTTCCAAATGAGGCAATGTGTCAAAATCACTTTTTCCAGGACAGAAATTCCTTGGGTTTTCGCCTGCCATATCTGTTCTACTCAGACAAAATTTTAACACTAAGAAACTTCAGTGTTTCCTATCCAATGGTACTAAATATGTGCATATCCTATTTTCTGGGCCTGAGTGGGAGGCATTTTACTTTGGGCACGCCATCCTCTCCAAAACAGTCACCTCGGGAGCTGCTCCCTAAGAAGTTAATAAATTCAACGTGAAACGCGATCACTAGGCCTATAGTATCCTTGACCATCATTGGGAAAAGTTACTGTTCTCTTGCTAATTAAATATTACTCCCCATCTTCTGAATCAAGCTTGTATTGTCAGTACAGTAGCCTGTTTCGGACAGGGGAGGGGCAGGTAGCCTAAACAGGCACTGGCAAAGATTTTCAGCATGCAGGTAAACACCGGAATAAGTGGGGACTTTGTTGCGGGACAATTGCTTTTGGTGTGCCTGGAAAGCAAAGCATGAATCAGTTCCCGTGCTTTTAAAATAACGCTTCTGTTCTGGAACATAATGGATCACTTTTGTTCCCGGATGCATTTCAGTCCTTTGAAAAAAATCTATTTCCGGTTTTCAGTTGTGTTCCCTGAACCGGGTCCAACCCCTGCAAGATATTCAAGGAAAGGTAAACAACTTGAGAGACACTCTGCGTAATAAAGTAGAAGTTGCACAAATAAGCAGTAGAATACCAACAGCTCCATTTTCAGCAACACGCCAGAATATAGGTTCATTCTGATTGGCTAAAGTCAGCTGACAAGTAGACTGGTGGTTTGTTTGTGCAACCACACAAGCCCTGGCAAGAACAGATTGTTTCCAAATGAGTCATTCTGACCCAGCAATAGAGGAAACAGAGGAGAGGCATAGCCCAATTCAAAATAAAGAAAAACTAGTCCGCTGTGGAGGAAACCCACGTTATGTTGGCTCTAAGCATCAAACACACTAATTGCTCGGAAAAGCCTACAAAAAGAAAAGTCTAAATGAATGAAGAGTAATTATGAAAGAAGGTTCAGGATGGCAGCTGAAATCCCTTGCTGATGCGTTTTGAAGACAAGCTCCTTTGTCCAAGCAACGTTGAAAACATGAAGAGCACTCAAGCGCAGCCTTCTCTTATGGCTTTCCAGAAGTAGTAAGACTGCACGGATAAAGGGTTATGCAACTGTTGAGAAGGATGTAGCTGCAGCAGAGTGACTCACCACTTGGTTGGGGGAGTTGTCCGTCTTGAGCTCCTTGTGGTTGGAGTACTGCATGAAGATGGGGTGGTTGCGGATGACCGGCGTCACCGAGGAGTAGTAGCTGACCATGGTCTGAGCCGCGTCCTCTGTGTTCATCTCTATGAAGGCCTGGACACAGGAGAATGCCATAAGAACACCAAGTCCAGCTATGGATATCATTCACTCTACTCCTACAACAGTTGTATGCTCCACTCTGGTTAACAGTTGGCATCTTCTCGCGCATGAAATGGTTAGAAATACTCCCCTCTCCTATGAGTAGAGGGCAAGAGAACCCTGCTAAAGCGAATGAGCTAGGGTTGGCATATGCTTCCACTTACCTGGTTCTTTCCTTTGAGCATGAGCAGGTTGGTGACTTTGCCAAAGGGCAGGCCCAGGGAGATGACCTCGGCCTCGTTGATGTCGTTGGGGAGCTTGCGCACGTGGATGACACGCGACGGGATGCCCGGGCCCCTTATGTCACCTTTGAACTTCTTGCTGTCGTTTCCATTGGCTGTGGAGGAGAGAGAGCGAGAGAGCCTACTGTTGGGATGTACACCCTTTTGAAAATTCAGCCGAAATAGATCAGAATTGAAAGAGGCGGTGCTCAACCGTCGCTCATAGTGGATTAAAAAGTTTACTTGGTTGATATGAATACAAACGGAGGTTAACACTGACCTGCTGCGCTGGTCATTATATAGGGTCCGTTTGCCACGCAGGAGAAAAGCTCGTCTGATCCTCTCTGCAAAAGGGAGAAGGACATGATGTTGAGACCAATGCAGAACTGCACCACCAGCATCATTTTAAAAACATGAACAGCCAAATGACTGAATAACACATTTCTCCCGTTTATTTTTAGGTAAGACCTGTGGGAGAAACGGCTCGTCTCGTATGCATTGGGACCATAAAAGAAACTCGGAACAGCCACAGGTTAAATAAACCACCCACTGACCTATCAAAATAATGGGAAGACCGATATTGACAATCACAAACCTTGGCGCAGGTTCTCCCCATCACAGCCAAAACAAACAGATTGACTACTGGGCTGTCCCTTCACTACCCTTTCCTGTGGACCTGTATGAAGGTACCGGGTGACCCACTACCTTGTGACAATGGGAACAGGAAAAGGTCAGCTGCTTAGCTAACATGAAAAGTTATGTGAACCTGAGTCTACAGCCCCAGAGCTACAAGTAGAAGAAGCGGACAAAGAAAGACGAGAGGATGCTCATAGATAGGACCATACGCAGACTGACGGGGATCCAATGACCGGACTTGCTAACCTCGTTAAGTCCTCTATGGCCTAAGGTGGGGGTGTAAATGGACACAACCCAATCTCTCCATCCCAACCCCCCACTGCCCTTGCATTTCATGTGCATGCATGCACGCACTTGTATGCATGTTGGGGTCATCTGTATTGGCATAGGTTTAAGGGAGGGAATCAGAGAATTCAGTGGGAAGGGAGGAAAAAAAACAACTCTGTTTCTGGGTCGCCAAGCAGCAGGAATGAGGGCGGGGGAGGGAGGGATGGGGGAGCAGAAACTCCAGTCATGGGCCTGGTGGTACATCACCCTGCAGTCTGGCACACCCCGGGTGGGTACTGGTAGGGGGTGATGATGGCTCAGATGGTGACCTGTTCACGCCCTCCCCATAGTCGATGGACCAATCCCCCAAAATACAAATTAGCTAAAAGCCTCATCATTTTGCTTGAAACAAACGTATAAGTTGTTCTTACATCACCTACACAGCCCAACTAGATTTTCCTTGAACTATAAGCCGATGAGAATAAACAGCATAAACCACAGTAAAACCTGATTTAAACAAATACAGAGCCATAAACAAACATACAATGCCCTATAAAACAGAGGCCGTATGCTTTACAGCGTGTAAAACAAGGCTGCACACCATCTGTCCTCTATAGTCTATAACACCAACAATAGGGAGAAACCGAGAACGCTCAAGAAAATGATTCACCACCAGCTAGCCAGCGCTTTTCATGTAATCGCCAATGTGGACAGGAAGCTTGCTCTGGTAAACACCAGGAGTACACAGCTAAACAGCCTTCCGCAGTGATGAGATGGCAACAGAATGCACTCTCCTCTCTCCCCACCAGCAACTCCAAATTCAACTGGTGCGGGACTCAATGAAAACCATATGTAAGGGGTATGGGGGCGAGGGGGGGTTGGTGTGTGTAGAGGTCTGCAAAAGAGGTTTGGTAGCAAAAAGCATGTTCCTGGTCCTGCTACAGACTAAAAATAAAAAAAATAAACACTTAGCAAGACTGGCAGGCCAAGTCACAGAGCAGGCTTTGTCTGCCACTAACACTCACAGTTTTTACAAGGGTAAGGAGAACTTACTACTCAATTGGCCAGCCTGTTTGGTAAAAAATAAACACTTATTGATTAAAAACATAACACTTGATAAGTATTGAGTTGTCAAAAGTTAATCCCATTAAGTATTATGTCCTATAAAATAATTACGCGACAGGAGAACAAGACCGGTTTGAAAACTCTTAAGCTGCAATGCTTTAAAAAGCTGTGCTACGGCTTTCAGTTGGTTAGCAATGTTAATGAAGTGAGTGGTTTTCTAATGGAGTTCTCAGAGGGAGCTTTTGAGGGCCTAAATTAAAAGATTAGAAAGGTGTGGAGAGGGAAAAGCAGGGGGAGAGTGAAAAAGACTGTGCAGGCAAGCAGGAGACAATGCACCGCAAGAATGGGGTCGTTACCAGGGCAGCACTGAATGTCACTCAGTCCCCATAGAAACCCTAGACTGTGGCTCCAGGTGAGGTGCGCTGCTAAGCCACACCCGTGACTTAGCCTAAATACACAAAAGGCTGATTCTCTTCAGACCCACAGCCAGGTCTAAATTTCTCTTGGCAATTACCCTGCCGCACACAAATGTTGGCAAAACTAGTTTAAAAAGGCCAATTCTGATAAAAATAGGGGAGCCTTGGAGGTGGCCAAGTGAGATCTTGTTACTTATCAACGTGTAAATTATTGAACAGCAATTCAATCCTCTGCCTCTTAAAAGTTCACGCATATCGCACCGAAGGTGGATCTAGCGTTCGTCTGCCTATTGTTCACAGCAATGTGTTTTAGGGACCACCTGCTGTATACATCAGACTGACGAAATGTTTCATGCCATGTAAAAATCGGTGTGCACTCTGAGTTATGTTCAGAAGTGCTAGTACTCTCAGCCAGCAAACACTAATGGTGTGTCTGAACCCCTTAAAGCCACTACGTCGCGGCTGCCGTGAGTTTTAATCTAGTTCGTAGCCTATATGCTGGCTACCTAGAAACGTTTGCCAATGGCGACTGACATGCTCAAACACGGGCCTCCCAGCCCTTTCCCATACCATCCGTTCCCTAATCAGCTTGTGTGGGGGAAACAGAGGCCAGAGGAACAACATGCATGTTGAAAATAGGGAGGAACATATTTGCATGTGCTGAATTTGTTCCATTCACCCCACCACCCTCTCCCATCTTTGAGGAATGCGATTGAGAGGCCATCTCCACAGGCCTAGTCTTTACATTTAATGACCTAAAAAAAAAAAAAGTAGAGCGCAACATGTAGGATTGGAAAACTATGAAACCCCCAAAATTACATTTGAACCTGTGGACTACACCTCCATAGTGGCATTTCAAGAACATTGACATCAACTATTACATTGGCCTAAAACAGCTGCAGTCTTCTCCAGGATAACTATCACTTACCAAAATATAGGCATATAATATCACAATAACGCCAAAGTAATGAAATATTGCACTCGCCTGGTTACAATTTAATGCTAACTAAATGTTAAATGGCAACAATGTACTGAACCAAATTACACGGTTCCACCCAAGATCCTCCCAACCATTTTGTAACAGTCAACAGGCCATTCTTTGAGGCCAGCAGTTTGTAATGACACACCTCAGGGGGAGAACAGGAAACAAAAGAAGCAATTAGAAGAATGGAGGGGGGAAAAAACTCCCCGCATTCCAGCAAACTGCTCCCTTTTCCTGTGAAGATAACCCGGCTACGTATTACCACCACCTTAAGGTTACCAATGTGCGCTGGCTTGCGTGTAACAAAATGTCCTTCTCATATGCACGTGGTACCTGTAAGAATCAGTCTTTGTGCTGTGTGCTAAGAGTCCCCCTTGGCTAAGCACATACCACAGACGATTATCTCTGCGAAAAAGAGATGCGAGGAATGCAGTTGCTGTGGGGTGGCCTTTGAAGACCAAGCTGGGAAGCGACAGTAACAGTAGTCTGTAGAGCATAGATGTGCAACACGCACTGAGTAAGGAACACCCGTGCCGTGTGTTTGCTCACTATCCCAAAACCACATATCCTGGAGTCACTCAACTTAAACATCCATCAGGGGAATGAGACATCACTTACAACTGCATATCTGCTGCGTAGAGCATAAAATTCCTCATTAAAATTTCCACCATCTAGAAACATCTGCTTTTGCTCAAGTTAGCTAGCCCTGGCCCATAGACTGCAGGGGCCATTTGATGGTAAAAGTAAGCATTTTCTTGAGAAAGGACTCAAGGGAGGTATGGGACCAGCCGATGAGTGGTACCGCCTTACGATTGGCTAACATTTACTGGGGCACGTGCTGGTGTATCAGTGAAGAGACAAAGTCCTTGAGAGACAAGAGCTTGGGGGCCAGAACACTGGAATGTACCAAGAGCATTCCCGGCACAATGCCAAAGCCAACCAATAATTAGGGCCGACTGTTTCCACAGCAACAGCAATGTTCTCGCCACACAGGATGAAAACAGTTTGAGAAATGTAAACTTGGTAACTGGTTACCAGTGACAAGGCAGAGTTTTACTTTTGCTTGCCCCCATAAAGTGTAGCAATGTGTCACGAAAGAAAACAAGCAACTTTAGGGAGGCCTATTCCCTTAATTGTATCCTTTACTTTGTGCATGCCTCCTCTACAGTTCCACAACACCGTTTAATCAGTCAACTACCATAAAAGAATGCTAACATAGGAACCTGTTGGGTGACTTGAAGCAAATTAAAAACCTGCGACCTAAGCAAACAGGATATTCCCACTGTCAGATCCAAACTGGTTGTAGGTGTGCCTTCACATGCTAGCTTCTTTGAAAGCTTTAATTTCTCATGGAGCAAATAGTTGGCACTGCTGCCGTAATAACAAGAATCCAATTAGGGATAAAATGCAGCCTGAGCAACAATTGGTCAAATCCGTGCACAGCTACATCCATCGGTCATTCTAATCTGAAGCCCTTGCCAAACACCTCGTTCTGACATGTTGAAGCGGGGAAAAAGAGAAAGGAGAAAAGAGGGTGCCTACCTTTGTACCAACTGTAATATCGTGGACACTGCTGTGAAGAAAAGAGAAGACAGGAATGTTAGAAGCAGTAAGGATGAAAAATGTAAATGCCCAAATTAAGGTTAAAAGACTAAGAGGTTCACTATTGTATAGTTAAGATCCAAGAAACCCCAAAAGGTAGAGAAAAGCTGAAAAAAAACTCCAACTAGATTTATTTATCAGTTGCAGAAAAGTTGGAAAGCAGACAGTCAGTCAACATTGGTACAATTAGGCTACTCAACTTTTTAATGAATTGTATTGTCCAAGGGTCTAACCTTAACATGAAGCAAAACTGCCATATAGGCTGCCTAGCCAACAATAAAAAATTGTTATGTCAAAAGAAGAGCAGGATGACACCTCAGAAAAAGCTAAGTTAAGACCAAACACTTCCAAAAACACTACCAAAATAAACATGCTCTGCACTTAGGCCTATACTAAAGTCAATAGGCAGACCCAGGTTTATACGACAAAAGCAATGTCGCAATGTCTATTTTCTACTCGATCGTTCTAAAATGTTGACAAAAAAATCCCTGGACAAGTTAATGGAAAGGTAGCTAATGACTACTCATTTTTATTTAACTAGGCAAGTCAGTTAAGAACAAATTCTTATTTACAATGATGGCCTAGGAACAGTTGGTTAACTGCCTTGTTCAGGGGCAGAACGACAGATTTTTACTTTGTCAGCTCGGGGATTTGATCTAGCAACCTTTCGGTTACTGGCCCAACGGTCTAACCACTAGGCTACCTGCCGCCTCAAAGGAACCATGCAGAACATACTATTGTCAAGTTTCATAAACCGAATTCGCAATAGCATTGGACATCTGGAGCGGTACTGCCACCAGTAAGGTCAGGAGCTAGATAAGATGTTACAGATTATAGTTTACTCTTTTGACACAAAGACTTGGGAAGTTGCCAAATGCCTCTCCATTTCTAAATGTATGTTGAATGTCCATAATAGGAATTGCTAGAAAGTAAAAAGTTACAATTTATAATTCTACCAAGATCAAGTAGAAAAAAAACGATGTTAAATGCAATTTAGACAATTGGTTAAGGCAAAGCATTCCCCTGATACCCCCTAATGTTAAAGGTGGATAGAGCAAAAAGCAAAAAGTTCCCTTTCCCACAGCTTTGCCCATGAAAAATGAGTGGTATTTGGCAGACACTCAGTTGAAGATTAACCTCCACATCCTGTTTCTCATGCGCGACAGCCAGGAAACTTAGCCCAAGAGCTCTCTCAAGCCTTCCTCCAATCTACCACCCTTTCTAAATCAGAATTAGACTGATCAGCCACTGTGATCAATATAAATAATTTGACCAGTGGCAGAAAACAGCAGTAACATAATTATGTGCCATTCTTTAGGACAAAAGGAATACACATTTGCAAAACAGTCTTGTGGAAAATATGCCCCTAAAACTCCCATAAGCCAAATATCTGCAGCCATGACAAATTCCTTGTGGTTTCTAAGCCCACACATGACAATTTTACACAACAAAATGCTAAATGCTTTCTTTACACGTTGGAATCTACTGTTCCATCTTTTAGGATTAGATGCTTTCAGAGAAGACTTGATACAAAATAGACAAATAAGGGCTACATTGACTGCAAGGGGGAGAATGAGCAAGACAATGCAACTGCTCAAATCACTCCCTCAATTCTCACACCAAGTCATTGCATGCTGAGAAACCT
The DNA here is from genome assembly GCA_030435695.1 of Brachymystax lenok tsinlingensis. NCBI lineage: Eukaryota > Metazoa > Chordata > Actinopteri > Salmoniformes > Salmonidae > Brachymystax > Brachymystax lenok. Next base: position 10,219,614 of record CM059790.1, read on the forward strand.
GATCACCACCATTATGGAGGTTACTTAGCATCAACAACGGGCATCTCACAGTGCTACATGAATTAGATGTAAAAATTGATTCCAACATACAACACAAAAACCAAAGTGATATGAAAATCAGCCTAAAAATAATGTTTATTATCCAATATTCACAACTAATTAAGTGGTACCTTGCATTTAAAATGTATATGAAAATAAGAACTTACTCTAGTTCAGTGACGTAAGTAGATCCCATAGGATACAAATCAGTCTCTAGACGGCTGGAAGAAATGTGGGGTTAATAACAAGCCTATAATATTGTCTTTTCCCTGTTTGCGCTGAATTTCAAGCATAATGATTGCTTTAGCAATATTGCACAATTCTCGAGTATTGTTTCTCTCTGAACGTCTGCAGCAGAAATATAACTTGTGTACAACATGCATGGGTTGGATCGCCACGTTAGTAACGTCATGGCAAGACTTCGAAAACGAAGTAAATAGCTATAGTTTAACCGTCAGCAGAGCTAGACAACACGGTAGGTAGATAGGACCATCTACATTACAATATCCTGGCGAACATTCTTGCAACACACACTTATCCAACGCCGCACTGCCACAGGTGGTTCCAATGTTCAGTGGCTAGAACTAGTGCCATAGCCAAGCTAGCATCCATACCACAGAAACGATAGCTAGTCAGTCCACTCAACATGCGTCACTGTCTCGCTTTTTACTAACTAAAAGAGCAATTGAGTCTAGACAACAGCAAGAAAATAGCCTGTTAGTGTTAACTACAAAACGCCAAAGCAACAAAGTCGCTTACTAACGAACGACGTTAAGCATCTCGGAGTAACGTCATCCATCGCGGACGCACGGAAAATAAGCTTTACCACGTTTCCATCGCAACCAAAAGACAATAACACGGCGCCAGCTAGCTCGTTTTCGTTTACATGACACATTAACATCGCGAATAGAGCATGTTGGGTGTGTTGCTCTTTTCTCGAGAGCGTCACTTCTTCGTTGAACTTACCCGTCCATTGCACAAGACGGAACTAGCGCCACAGGTTAGACCAACGAGCCTGTCGCCTGGCTGACTTTTCTTATAGCTGCACAAAATGGCGGAGAACAGAGCGGCGACGTGGGGTCAGCCTCGACAGGCCCAGCGATTGGAGAGAGCACAACTATTGTGGGCGTCCGAGACGAGAAGTGGGTGCTGATAGGACAAGACGAGAGTTGCTAGAGAAAGGGCGGTCTTTAAAAAAAAAGAATAAAAAAAATAAAAGTTGGCTATGGACTTTGATTGTAAATGGTCAATTGTCAGTCAAGAATTAAATCTGCATGATAGTGAAAAGAGTGTTCTTTTCGTCGTTTTTATGCAGAATGAGTGTCATACTACTGTCTACATATGTGTTGAAAGAATGGCATATCCTGGCTGAACCTGTGCTTCCAACACCTTTTGGTGTAAGTTCGTGGACGATTGTAAGGAAAATAGACAATGCATTATTCTTCATATGCCTAAAGAACAAATTAAGGGCAAAGACGCTATTAAATATGCAGTTCATTTTTGACAATGTATCCAAATGCCTTGCTACGATTTCCAAGAAACAGATACAGCTTTGGGCCTATGGGCACAGTAAGACAAATTCTTGTTTCACAAGATGGCCTAAATCCGTGAGCATGGCCTTGACAAATGTAGGAGATGTACTGGGAAGACAAAAACAGTATGGAATAGATTGTATATATTTAAAACCTTACTTCTCTTTGCCGTGTCAGTGGCATACCCTCTGTTCCGTAACAGCTGCCTAATCAGACCCTTATCTAGTCGGATTGCTGTCGTTCGAATTTCAACCTTGTCTGGCATCAAAGGTTATGGGACTCCTTTGATGTGGGAAAGCTTCTGGAGTGCGACAGAGGGAGATCGAGCCCCCTGTACCACCTGGTCCCAAGACTCCTCACTGCTATGGCAACATCCTGAAAAAATAGCAAAATTCCTCTACCCTTCATAAAAAAACAATAAGGAGATGGGTTGAGTGCAATTTGATGCAAAATGGCTAGGCTGCAGATTTGCCTCTATGTATATTCACATTGAACAAAAACTGCGAGAATGAAATAAACGTAATCTGAATGGAGCAAATATGCAGTTGAAGCTCCTGGACTCAGTATATCCCAAGGATCTTTCTGTATCAGGTTACACACCATAAATAATTACCTCACATGCTCCCTTTCAGGAAATTACTTTTCTGTTTGGGTGCAGGTGACACACCTGCCCATAGATTAATAATTGATGGGGCCCACATCGACCAGACTGAAGCCCATTGTCTCTCTAGGCTTCGCCCACAGCATTCATCATTACACAGACAAAATACATTAGGCTACAGGTATGTCTGTCTGGGCTAGGGCGTCATGCTCTGAAGGGGAATATATGAACAATTAGGCTGTATTCATTCTTAAAAGTTCTAAATAATATTTTGTATATAGATAATGTACCCCTACCTAATAGTTTGAAATAATACATACGAGTAAGAATACACTAAGACATCATAGTAGCTTCCATTTATAGCCAACCAATACAAACATAGTTCAACATAGGCCTATAGACCTACATGACAGCTGTTATTAGGCTACCTGATGAGTACCACAAATAAAGGATATTTATGACATTTCAACACACATTTATATTAGTTTAGTAATATTAAATTACTCTTGATAATGTTTTAATCTGTCCACATCAAATAACATACAGTATGCCTATCCTAGGCTTATATATGTTTTTATGGAAATATGCTGCAGTAAATTTGAGAAATTACATTGCATCCAAATCATGGCCGATTCCAAGTGCAGGTTATTATACACTATATATACAAATGAATGTGGACTCCCCTTCAAATTAGTCAATTCGGCTATTTCAGCCACACCCATTGCTGACAGGTGTATAAAATAGAGCACATAGCCATGCAATCTCCATACATAAACAGTGTCAGTAGAATGGCCTTACTGAAGAACTCAGTGACTTTCAACATGGCACCGTCATAGGATGCCACCTTTCCAACAAGTCAGTTTGTCAAATTTCTGCCCTGCTAGAGCTGTCCCAGTAAACTCCAAGTGCTGTTATTGTGAAGTGGAAACATCTAGGAGCAACAACTGCTCAGCTACGAAGAGGTAGGCCACACAAGCTCAAAGAACGGGACCGCCGAGTGCTGAAGCGCGTAAAAATCGTCTGTCCTTGGTTGCAACACTCATTACCGAGTTCTAAACTGCCTTTGGAAGCAACGTCAGCACAAGAACAGTTCGCCCGGGACCTTCATGAAATGGGTTTCCATGGCCGAGCAGCCGCACACAAGCCTAAGATCACCATGAGCAATGCCAAGTGTCGGCTGGAGTGGTGTAAAGCTCACCGCCATTAGACTCTGGAGCAGTGGAAACCCGTTCTCTGGAGTGATGAATCACATTTCACCATATAAAACTGATGAATCTGGGTTTGGCAGATGCCAGAAGAATGCTACCTGCCCCAATGGATAGTGCCAACTGTACAGTTTGGTGGAGGAATAATGGTCTGGGGCTGTTTTTCATGGTTCGGGCTAGGCCCCTTAGTTCCAGTGAAGGGAAATCTTAACACTACAGCATAAAATTACATTATTGACGATTCTGTGCCTCCAACTTTGTGGCAACAGTTTGGGGAAGCCTTTTTCCTGTTTCAGCATGACAATGCCCCGTGCCCAAAGCGAGGTCCATACAGAAATAGTTTGTTGAGATCGTGTTGCAGAACTTGACTGGCCTGCACAGAGCCCTGACCTCAACTCCATCAAACAACTTTGGGATGAATTGGAACGTCGACTGCGAGCCAGGCCTAATTGCCCAACATCAGTGCCCAACCTCACTAATGCTCTTGTGGCTGAATGGAAGCAAGTCCACACAGCAATGTACCAACATCAAGTGGAAAACCTTCTCAGAAAAGTTGAGGCTGTTATAGCAGCAAAGGGGGACCTACTCCCTTATAATGCCCATGATTTTGGAATGAGATGTTGGACGAGCAGATGTCCACATACTTTTGGTAATGTAGTGTATATGGCAGTGGCACGCATGTTTGTCATGTCGATTGACTTAATTTTGAGACAGGTTCATCGTTCAGGTTCATGTGGACTGCTCTTTTTATATATACTAAGCTTGAGCGACACCATGTGGTTAACTGATGCATTGCGGCGTAGTGAAAACGTTCCATACTTTTCGCTGTTTATTTAAGTGTTCTAACATTCATTCCAATGACAGATTGTATGTAATGACATTCAATGTAGAGTGTTGTCACAATGTTCTATGATTGCTTGTTGATGTTTCAAAAGCAAGTGCACTCATGCTCAACATTGCATAGGCTAGAATTGTGTTTTTATGCGAGAATACATTTGGTCATTGATTTTAATTACCACTCTATTGTAAAGGGCATTGGGAGAAATGGAAGAGGTAAGGAATATTTGTTTTACACTGATCTATTTTGCATTTAGGCTTTATTTGCTCTTCTATACAGCTACACTATAGACTAGTTTGGGTTGGTCAGCTATAATGTACACTGAGTATACCAAACATTAGGAACACCTTCCTAATATTGAGTTGCACCCTTTGCCTTCAGAACAGGCTCAAAAGGTCGGGGCATGGACTCTACAAGGTGTCGAAAGGGTTCTACAGGGATGCTGGCCCTTGTTGTCTCCAATGCTTCCCACAGTTGTTTCCCCTTCATCTACACTGATTGAAGTGTATTTAGTGACATCAATAAGGGATCATAGCTTTCACCTGGATTCACCTGGTCAGTCTATGTCATGGAAAGAACAGGTGTTCTTAATGTTTTGTATAATCTGTGTATTTTCCCCAGTTATCTCAGGACACTCAGGACACAAAACAACAGATCCTGAGACGACTATTTGGCTAATAGAAATAGTTTATAAAACTGTCACTGGTTTCCAGACACTCAAAGCTTACATTTGTCTTTTTTTTAACTATATTTTTGAAAGGGCCCATCTGCCATGTCTAAGCAAGTGCAATGCTTGAGCGTCTGAGCAAATGAATCACTTGGGCTCACTGCCATGGCTTCCACTGTCCCCACAAACTCTGGCACAAGGGGAAACCTAACCCAGGAGTCTGGCATCAGTGCAAAATTAATTGGAGATCTGAGGATGGACATGGCTACGATTGGGAATTCACACTTGCCACAGAGGTGAAAGTTGAGGAGGAAAAGAGAGAGGAGGATGTGGGTCATAGGAGCCAGAGGAAAATGATACAACGCCTATCCTCAGATGAGGAGGAGGAAGGGGAGATGGATTATGCACCATTCATGGGGAATATCATGAATGAAACTGGGGATGAATCCGACGTTAGCCACTGCAGCCTTGTGACCCATGTGTCAAGAGAAGGAGGAGATGCCCCAGTGAGAAAGCCAGAAGAGGCCTTGACTGGAAACAAAGGCAGGAAGCCCATGCAGCAGAGAGCGGTGAAACAACCTTTGTTTTCTAGGAGGATTGTTCAAGAGGACCCCAAAGGCAATATCCACATGGAAGTTTGGGTGGAGCAGGAGCATAAGAACAAGGAGTCAAACCATTGAGAAGAGGGCAGTCCTAACGGAGAAAAGCCCATGCCTAAATGAAAACCGAATTACAATTCTTTACATCACCCATCTCCTGAACTGCCTTTCAGAAGATAAGAAGTGGTTGACCTCTAACGGTGGATAGGGTTCCCCGTCCCCTTCTAAACCCAACCCCACAGGCAGGGCTCCTGTAGTACTGTCCTCTTCCCTCCTACATCCTACATTCTAGAGGTCTGGTGCGGCCGCAGTGCACTCTGTTTCTGATAAAGCAGCCACAATCATCGCGGGATGAACGAGTGACGAATTTCCGGCCAAGGGTGGTCCATTTAAAAATCCTCCCTCGCCTCTAGCCCTACAAGTGTATACTCGTCAGACGTCATGATACGTCATCAGAAGTGTCCACTTAATTTGAGGGCTGAGGGGGATAGGGTGTGTCTTTTAAGTGTTTGGAGCCTGGGTTGTATTTATGGTTTGGGTCACTGCTGTGTTCTTCCGGCTCGGTGACGTCAGGTGATGTTGATACTTCCTTTGTACGAAGGGTATCATGTGATCCTGTCACATTTGTATTATTACTTTTTGATAGTATTCATAAATTATTGTAGCTGCGTCTGTCTTTAATTTGATTCACGTTGACTTTTTCTTATGCAATATCCATTTTTTATTAAATAATTTATGTAAAAATAATGACACATTTTCTTCCCTAAACCAGATCAGTTCTGAACTACAAATATGCCGCCATTTTGTAGTTTCTTTTTCTAACCCTAACCGGATGCTTATCAATATCTTTGCCAATATCATTCTAATATGCGTGAAAATTCATATGTACCTCCATTAAAACCTACATAATGCTGTATCAGCACATACCAACTCAATGTTTGGTAAAAAAGTGGGTATTGAAGGAGGTGCCATCAGATTTAATTTGAAACACCTAAACAATAAACACACACCTTGCTCTTGGAAGGTAAGGGACCCCTCATCATCCTGATGAATTAAGGTGGTTGGGGACAAGGGGCAATAAAACCCTTCAAACTGAGACTCCTGTTGTGCAAACCCTTGGTGCTATGGGTGGCTATGTCACCTGCGGCACAGAGAAGATGCCTGGGCAGGCAATCTTTGCACCGCACAACCGCATCCTCACTCTTGCAAAACTGACACTGGCCCAATACAGTACCTTCAGCAGAGAGCATGCTGTCAACCATTGTCTCTCTCTTTTCCCCCCACTTTGGTGCACACAAGGTCTGCCTCTCTGCCCAAGTCACCTTTGGGGTTACATGACAATCTGGCCCTGTGAAACTCCCCAGCACCTCCTGTAGGTCCTGCATCAGGGAGTCTTGTGGAGATTCAAATAAAAAGTATAATAATTTAATGACAGAATTCATGAAAAGAATAGCTTGGCTGCATGAGCTTTTTAAAAGTTTGGCATGGCATTTGTTTGACATTCTAGCATATTGTACCTGTATCTTGTGGGGATAGGTGCAACAGCATGGGTACTGCAGGAGGATGGGTACTGGTACTGAAAACTATTAAATAAAAATGGTGTTTTATATATATACACCATCAAAGATCTAATTAAAATAGTTCATTCTGTTTATTATATGGTATGTATTATATGCAGAGTAATTGCTTATTTTAAGTTGGGTGAGGTATTCAACACAACCACTGAAGTGTAATAAGAACAAACACAACACTATCAGTTCCGGTACAAATGATAAAACGGTGAGTTTCGGTACTATGGAATCATGGGAGGTTGAGTTTCACAGTCCGTCACTCACAGCCCGACACTTTTAAGTCATGAAATAAATAACTCAATAATTCACTAAAAATTATTTCCATGTGCTTAAACAATTTATATTATTGATTGTCTTTTTACATAATTAATAACAGCGAGTAGCTAGCTAAAAATCCCCAATGATCACTGGGAACCAAAAAGCTAACGTTAGCATACAAGATACGGTTGGCCAGAGTGAATAAATATCACTTCTTGTCTACAAGGTGAACCAATACGCGTAACTGGTTGAAATAAAATAAAGAGTTGAGTGTTATGCGGGTCGAAATACAGAAAATACTATATTACGTCTCAATTCTTGTCCGATGACGTACCTTGCGTTCTAACAGTAAAATAGCTAGCTACATCCAAATAAGCAGTTATGTTTATTTGTACTAATAGCGCAAACTCGCATCAAGTTTAAAGGAATTCAGAAAGGGCGTAGCGTCAGAGGTCTTTGGTGTTATAGTTGTGAACGAGATGCGTCATGAGTTTGTTCTATTAATTAGTACATAAAAACATTGTGCTTATTTGTACATAGTTAATGAGAGACTGGGGTTGCAACCACACGACTGCGCGTTTTAGCGCCACCGATGTTTAATTTTTGTTGGGCGGAAGAGAAAAAAAATAGCTGGGTAACCCGGTCGCCGCCGATTTGTTTCTAAATTGGTTTCCGCGTACAGGTCAGTTTTTCAGCCTCTTATTAATTACAGGAGTAGCGGTAAAGAAGGTGCGTGAATCCAATTACAATGTATTTAGTGACCTAGCTATCTTTCCCATTCGTGCACAGTGTAACTAACGTTAGCTAGTACGTTAAGTAGGTAACGTTAACTAACTATGTATGTGCAACGCGGTCCAGACAAACCGGCCTAGTAGTAGTAGCTAGCTTGCTACCTAAATAGCAAACTATCTATTTACTTCTTACCGTCTCGTATTGTCTGCGGTGTTTACTAATGCAAGACACATGGGTTAGAAACATATGCCAAACTTGCATTGATAGTTAGCTAATAGTGTTATCCAAAGGTGTAAAATAGGGAAACTATTTTTATTTTATTTTTAAGTCTACGGTTTCAATGGAAGTCAACGACTTCCATAGACTAGACACAGTTGTTATCGCATGATTGGTGTCTGTGAGAGCCACCCCCGGTCATTACGTAGACAAACTTTTCAATGGTGAACGATTTTTAATTTATCGACCATCATTGGTGTTAGTTAACTACTGCGTACTACCAACGATGGTTAGCTACGTCTTAACGTTATCTGGCTGGCGAGTTCATTTCGTCCTCGCGTTGGCCAAAGCTGTCACGCCCATGACGTGTGCTGCAAGTACTGGCTAACGTTAGCTGGTTAGTTAAATTAACGACGTTACTACATTCAATTTGAGCATATATCGCGCCAAATAGAGCAATAAACCCGTATTTGATCGAGCTCATTGGCTCCCAAATATGCCTTCCCTGCCTGCAAAGATCGTCATTTACTGCAGTTACGCCCGGTATGTACTTCCAAAAAAAGTCTACATAAAAATGTACAAGCAACAGAAAAAATGAAATGTAAGTGTATTGTTTTTGACCTCTTCCGGTCAAAAACAATGCATACAAAAAATCGGTGGTTGTGCATTTTCAGATTGTTTTTTAAAGTACATACCGGGCGTAACGGAAGTAAATTACAATAGTTGCAGGCATATTTCGTGAGTAACGGAAGTATTTTGACATAAGGCTTGTAGAGCTGGTGAAGGGTAGCTTGAATCAAAGATTTTTATAACTAAATCAATGTTTTTTTTGTAAATCCAATCTGGGGTATGTTCGTAAATTCACTCTGGCTATCTACTCCGATTGTAGAGCACTCTCATCTGAGTGTGCCAGAGCACAGAATAATAGACGAATTTACAAACGCCCAACACCTGTTAAATATGTCGGTGTCAGTAAACGTCCACAGCTTAACCAGCTCTGCTAGGGTGAGTAAAAGGGTCTGGAAGTAGCTAGCTAACGTTAGCTTGGGTACTTGACTGCCATTGTGAGGTCAGAAGGATCAGATCAACACTACTCTTCACCCAGAGCCTCAAGTGTGCGCTCTGAACGCTCAGAGAGTGAAACTCTCGTTTTTGAACAGGACAATCTTTCAAGCTCTGAATTTATTCAGAGCTTTGCCAGATTGTCCATTCGTAAATTCAGAGAGTTTCACTCTCTGAGCGTTCAGAGCGCACACTTGAGGCTCTGGGTGAAGAGTAGTGTTGATCTGATCCTTCTGACCTCACAATGGCAGTCAAGTACGCAAGCTAACGTTGGCTAGCTTGCTAGCTACTTCCAGACTCAAATGAGAGAACACCCCACTGACCATTTTACTCGCCCTAGCAAAGCTGGTTAGGCTGTTTTCATGTTATCTAGATCGTTGGTGACTATAGCTGTGCTGCTGGAAACAATTGAATTACGTGTTTTTGCCGACGTTTACTGGCCATATTCAATGGGTGTTGAGCGTTTGTAAAGTCATCAGTTATTCTGCGCTCTGGCACACTGAGATGAGTGCTCTGAAATTGGAGTAGATAGCCAGAGTGAATTTACGAACGCAACCTTGGATTTCCAGAGTGCGCTGTGGGCGTTTTGTAAATTCAGAGCGTTTTGCTCACAGAGCACTGGACGCTCTGGCGGAGGAGTAGGGTTGATCCGAGGGTTCTGACCTTACAATGATAGTCAAGCACCCAAGCTAACGTTGGCTGTCTTGCTAGCTATTTCCAGACATAAAGAGAGAGAACCCCTCACTCATACCGTTTTACTCACTCTAGCAGAGCTTTTTAGGCTGTTTTCAGGTTATCCAGATTGTTGGTGACTAACTGTGCTGCTGGCAACAATTACATTTTTAAATTGCTGACGTTTACTGACACTGGTCATATTCAGCGGGTGTTGCACTTTCGTAAATTCATCAGTTATTCTGCACTCTGGCACAGTCATGCATTGCATATTTATGTTAGGGAATGCCTACTCTGAAGTGTGCATTTGCAATAACTCATTTCGCCTTTGCCGTCCTAAACAATGCCAATTTTAAAAATGTTGTCCACTGTTCATAACAGATTATAGTTTTGGGAACAGAAAACTGTATTAAGATACAGTTCAAGTCAGAAGTTTACATACACTTAGGTTGGGGTCATTAAAACTTGTTTTTCAACCACTCCACAAATTTCTTGTTAACAACTATAGTTTTGGCAAGTCGGTTAGGACATCTACTTTGTGCATGACACAAGTAATTTTTCCAACAATTGTTTACAGACAGATCAATTCACTTATAATTCACTATCACAATTCCTGTGGGTCAGAAGTTTACATACACTAAGTTGACTGTGCCTTTTAAACATCTTGGAAAATTCCATAAAATGATGTCTTGGATTTAGAAGCTTCTGATAGGCTAATTGACATAATTTGAGTCAATTGGAGGTGTACCTGTGGATGTATTTCAAGGCCTACCTTCAAACTCAGTGCCTCTTTGCTTGACATCATGGTAAAGTCAAAATAAATCCACCAAGACCTCAGAATTTTTTTTTGAAACCTCCACAAGTCTGGTTTTTTCTTGGGAGCAATTTCCAAACGCCTGAAGGTACCACATTCATCTGTACAACCAATAGTATGCAAGTATAAACACCATGGGACCACGCAGCCATCATACCGCTCAGGAAGGAGACATGTTCTGTCTCCTAGAGATGAACGTACCTTGGTGCGAAAAGTGCAAATCAATTCCAGAACAACAGCAAAGGACCTTGTGAAGATGCTGGAGGAAACAGGTACAAAAGTATCTATATCCAGGGTAAAATGAGTCCTATATCGACATAACCTGAAAGGGCGCTTAGCAAGGAAGAAGACACTGCTCCAAAACAGCCATAAAAAAAGCCAGATTACGGTTTGCAACTGCACATGGGGACAAAGATCAAACTTTTTGGAGAAATGTCCTTTGGTCTAATGAAACAAAAATAGAACTGTTTGGCCATAATGACCATCATTATGTTTGGAGGAAAAAGATGGAGGCTTGCAAGCCGAAGAACACCATCCCAACCGTGACGCACGGGGGTGGCAGAATCATGTTGTGGGGGTGCTTTGCTGCAGGAAGGACTGGTGCACTTCACAAAATAGACAGCATAATGAGGAAGGAAAATGATGTGGATATATTGAAGCAACAACTCAAGACATCAGTCAGGAAGTTAAACTTGGTCGCAAATGGGTCTTCCAAATGGACAATGACCCCAAGCATACTTCCAAAGTTGTGGCAAAATGGCTTAAGGACAACAAAGTCAAGGTATTGGAGTGGCCATCGTAAAGCCCTGACCTCAACCCTATAGAAAATGTGTGGGCATAACTGAAAAAGCGTGTGCGAGCAAGGAGGCCTACAAACCTGACTTAGTTACACCAGCTCTGTCAGGAGGAATGGGACAAAATTCACCCGACTTATTATGGAAGGCTACTCGAAACGTTTGACCCAAGTTAACCCCTCTGCGACCGTCCCACCTCTACAACGTCCGGTGAAATTGCAGAGCGCCAACTTCAAATTACAAGTGTTGCACACCCTTCAAAAGCTTAGACTCTTGGCAATCTCACAGCGTTGTCAGATTTCAAAAAGGCTTTACGGCGAAAGCAGAACATTTGATTGTCTGAGGACAGCGCCCCGTGTACTTCCACCATTATCATAAAAACATAACCAGCGCGGGTGTCACAACACATAAAACGAGCTAAAATAAATCACTTACCTTTGAAGATCTTCTGCTGATGGTAATCCGAAGTGTCCAAGCAAGACAATCAACGTTCTTTTTGTTCGAAAAGGTCCCTATTTATATCCATAAATCTGTTTGGTTGGCGCGTTCTGTTCAGAAAATCCATCGTCCACTCGCCCAATATAGAAGACACAGAGACCGGTAAAAAATATACCTATAAACTTTGTCCAAACAAATCAAACCACGTTTCTAATCGATCCTTAGGTACACTATGTTTATTAACGATTATATTTCACACGGATAATATCTTGAGCGATTTAAAAAAAACAACAAAAAAAACAAGCGCATGCTCGCTGTCCTGCGTGCCAAACCCAAAAGGCACTTCCTCACTCCACTTATACAAACTTCCTGCATTTGTCTAGTTTTCAAGGTAAACTCTTGAAACTTTGTCTAAGGACGGTTGACATCTAGTGGAAGCCATAGGTACTGCAACCTGGGTCCTGGATTAAAGCATGCCCTACAACAACCCATTGGAAAATGAGCAAGCCCACAAAATGACATTTTCTTGGATGGATTTTCCTCGGTTTTTCGCCTGCCATATTAGTTCTGTTATACTCACATACATTATTTTAACAGTTTTAGAAACTTCAGAGTTTTCTATCCAATACTACTAATTATGTGTATATCCTAGCTGGGCCTGAGTAACAAGCAGTTTACTTTGGGCACGTCCGACAGGCGGAAATTCAGGAAACTAGACCCTTGCGGTTAAACAATTTAAAGGCAATGCTACCAAATACTAATTGAGTGTATGTAAACTTCTGACCTACTGGGAATGTGATGAAAGAAATGAAAGCTGAAATAAATTATTCTCTATTATTCTGACCTTTCACATTCTTAAAATAAAGTGGTGATCCTAACTGCCCTGAGACAGGGAATTTTTACTAGGATTAAATATCAGGAATTGTGTGAAACTGAGTTTAAATGTATTTGGCTAAGGTGTATGTAAACTTCCGACTTCAACTGTAAATGTTTAATCGATGAAAAAATTTGGTGAATGCCGGCCAAAATCCCATCTCATTCCATCTTCTCCCACGACCAATGGTCACTTTCTGGGCAGAAAGTAGATCTCGTCATAGTCATCCTCTCCTTTGCCAAGATACTGGTTCAGCTAGGACCCCCTCCGCCTGACTTGTTTCTGTTCATTTGTAGCTAACTGTTACTTTTTATTTCAGCATCTGCATTTGTGAAGCATCTACATGGCAGTCAGAAGGGGACACATCAGATACCTCAAAGTGAGTGGCTCTGTCAAATGTTTTTGAAAGTTATTTTGTTGCTATCCCAGTGGGCAAAACCAGGTTGAAAAAACCAGGTTTTTTTTTAACCTCTTTTTACTGACCAGAATATGACGTATTTTCCTAGTCACCAATTAAAGTTGGAATCTGAAACATATTCTTACATTTAAAATAGATCAAGCAATGGCAAAAACAAATAAAAAAATGTTTAACAAAATTGCACATCTGCGTACAGTAATTTAATAATTCACCCACAGGCATTACACACATAGAAATACTGGGACAGAGTATATAAAGGCCCATTATTTTATGAATGATTAATAAGAGTGGTGTGGTGGGGTAGATCCTCATCAAGGACCTCTGAGCACAGAAGGCGATCTGGAGCGAAGTGGCCCTCTTGAAGAGTGTTATGGGTCAGATCTGCAGTGAAGAGAATCGGCACATTACAACTTTATCAGTCTGAAATTTGAAACGGACATTCCTGAAGAAACTTTGTGGACTCAGCTGGCTAAAAGTTTGGCAGTTATAGCTTAGAGGGGCGGCAGGTAGCCTAGTGGTTTGAGCGTTGGGCCAGTAACTGAAAGGTTGCTAGATCGAATCCCCGAGCTGACAAGGTAAAATTGTGTCATTCTGCCCCTGAACAAGGCAGTTAATCCACTGTTCCTAGGCCGTCATTGTAAATAAGAATTTGTTCTTAACTGACTTGCCTAGTATTGGGCTCTAACTGAGTAAAAAAAACTCTATGGACACTGAAAGCTTAACCAAGTTTATTGATCCTCAATCAACAGCCTGATCAACTATGCAAAATCCATAGATTAGGGCCTAATTTATTTATTTGACTGATTTCCTTAAGATCTCTAACGCAGTAAAATCTTTTAAATTGTTGCTTTTATATGTTTGTTCAGTGTGGATAACTGGTCAGTAGTTTTAACCAAATATCAACCAAATTAAGATGTCTTGAAAAACACTTATTAATCTGGTTGTGATCTGGTTATAAGACCTCCCGACCAGATTTCAACCAGTAAAATACGTCTTTATCATGTTGAATGCCCACTGGGATGCATTGTGCTGTTGCGCAGAAGTTTGGGCCTGCATTGTATTATGACTGTTGTGAAATGGACAAGAACTGGGAAAAGGAGTGGAATGGTGTCAAGTGCTCAGTTGTCTGCGTCAGAGGGTTGTAAATTAACCAGTGTTTCTCTTGCAGGTGTGTGAGGTACAGAGTTGTCAGGGTGACAACAGGGAGTCACAACGGCATGGAAGTAAGGGTCCAATTAACATAAAGGTAAGTCCACAGATGATTCAACTTTGGCTGTATTTTGAGAAAGCATTCTGTTTTGAATGTCTTATTCTTTTGGAACATGGGCAGCATTCTCTATGATCAGAACTAGTTTACTGTTTATCACCCTTGATAAAGTTGTCTTTATGGCTCACTTACTCTCATCCCATTCTCGTGAAATTATAGCAAGTAGTTTATGATAACGATTACGACGAACACATGGCAGATGAGCCTAAAGATGCCAAAACCAACCTTATCGTCAATTACCTGCCCCAAAACATGAGCCAGGACGAGTTGCGGAGTCTCTTCAGCAGCATCGGCGAGGTGGAGTCTGCCAAACTCATCCGCGATAAAGTGGCAGGTAATCCATATCACAAAAACCAGAGTGAGTCCAAACCCTTTTCTTTTGACCTCAGTTCATTTACTTTAATCACTCTCCATAAGGAGATACATGGTCCCGGCCTTCTGTGTCTGTAGTCCACTACAAAAGTCTGATGTTGAATGTGACATCAAATATTTTTGTTTGACTTTACCAATATTTTCTTTCTTGATTACTAGTCTGAATTCAATGCGGTATTTGTTGGTTACCGTAATTGAATTGTACTTTGTATGCAACTCCCGAGTGCTTCCTAAAATTTTTTATACTAAATGTATTTTGATACTAAGTGTTTTTTTATTTTTATTGCAGACTACCTGATTTAGTGGGGATCAGGGATAGTCTTTTTATTCTTATTTTTTAAACTCCTGTTTTTATGTGCTATATTTACACCTTGTTACATCTGTTCTTTAAACTTTCGTCACTTGAGTATCTCTTTTAATGGTGGTCTTTGGGGAGTTGTGTTTATGGTCTTTGTGGTTGTTTTCTTGTTTCATTGGGCGTTATGGCTGCTCTATGTTATGAGATTTGGTGATAACTGCATATTGTAAAACCAAGCATTAAATACCTTTCTTTGGTGACTAGTTATAATGGGATTCTATTTAGTTCTCTTGTATTTACTTTCAAATTGTAACATGTGAATATTTATTGGAAAGAGGGCGTTCAAGTTTTTTTTTTTTTTATTAAGTGTTCGATATCAAGGGTCGCATTAGCTTTCGGAAATCTGCATTTTCACAACACAGACCATTTAAAAAAAAACTGTGTTTTTAAAACATTTCACCTGCATTATATTGTAAGTCAAGTGTTTTTTTTTGCTTCAATAGACCGATAAAGAATGTGCGATTAGTGCAACAGTTTTTATCCAATGACGGCTGTAGTGCAATGCTATTGCTAGAAGCCACACATGTACATTAGCTTACATTGAAAAGCTAAGGTGTTTCTTTCAAAAACGGTGCATGGCCATCATACTGCTAATGTTTATCAATTAAAGAATGTAGAAGATACATTTCCTAATGTTTTACTTGAAGTTAGTCTTGCATTTTAACCTACTACTGAAGAAAAACTACACCGGAGGAAAGTACTGGAGAAAAGTACGCTACACATCAGTGAGCACTGTCTGGTGATCCAATGATGAGCAAAGATACTTTATCTGAGTGGAGGTGAGGAAAAAATAAGAAACCCGCACTGCTCTTGCTAGTATCACTGCTTTTTTTTTTTTTTTTTACGTATCGGCCTCATGGCCACAAAAGCTCTGACGATGGCCTTGAGGCCGACACGTAAAGCTTAATAAAGAGCAGTGATACTGGCAAGAGTAGTGTGCAGGTTTCTTCATTTTCTCATCTCATTCAATTTACCATGCACCTGCAACAAAGATGACTCAGATGTGCGAGTGCCTTTTGAATCTGAGCGAAGTGCAACTGAAGCACGAAATTAGTCCTTTTACATTTGTAATGATTTTGCGCGAACCCTGACCCGAAGCCGAGCAGAATTTACTATTTTTGATCTGCGTTTACTAAATGCAGCAAGAGATTTTTTCTGTTCTATCTTTTTCAGAATCCTGCGTTAACGTGATCCCTGGATAATTTTGATAGAATACCAAAGTTTTAATCTATTGTTATTATGAAAGGCTGTTACTCCCTTCTATTTGAAAAATGTATTTTCATTTACACTGTTTCAATGTTCGTCTTTTTTTTCTTGAGCCATATTTCGCTGAAAATGTTTTCCTTTGCAGATGTTTTTGCCAAAATGCATGCATTGTACTGATATCTCCTGTGGAAGACTGGTATCCAATCTGTAAATATGGACAAACTTTTGTTATTTTATTTTGTTGTTTTTCCCCTTTTTTTTTCTCCAGGCCACAGTTTAGGGTACGGATTTGTTAACTATGTTAACGCTAGTGATGCAGAAAGGGCTATCAATACCCTCAATGGGCTGAGACTACAGTCTAAAACTATCAAGGTAACGTGCAATCAGGTGTTTTCATGTTTCAACTGATGGATGTGATATGCTTCTCAAGTAGTCCCTGGGCAGTTGAGGGGGAGCCCTCCTGCAAAGTGTCTATTTGCAAAAGCATATAAAGGTATTTGGGTAACATGTCTACTTAAACAATCATGTAATATTTAAATGTTTTTGTTCTATAATTTATCGGTTTTGGAAAGTTTGATTTGAAGCAGTTGGCCTGTGTGGGTAACCTGACATGGTTTTATTTTCGGCACATATTTATACTGAAGCTTATTAATTTTGTTCAGACCTCGTTCGTTTTTAATTTAACACTACTGGTTATTGCAGAGTTTTGCTTGAGTGTGACGTTGTGCCGACTCAAAGCCCTGCATAATTTCACAATTACATTTATTTTGATTTTCCTTTTATAGCTTTTAACTTTTCAAAATGGACCCATTTTAGAAATTATATTTGTCTTTTATTAATTAAGTAGCTGCTCAGCAATGTGCATTCTTGCTCAGCACTGTGTATTTTTTTTGTACTTTTGTTTTGCTTTTAACGTTTACGAGACGTTTTGGGAGTTTTGATTTTGAATCTGATAAAAAAAAAAAAAATATGTTTAATATTGTCAAATTAATTCCAAAGCATTCTTTTTTTTGAATAAATGTTTTCCCTATAAATTGCACAATGGAAACTGACCTGTCGTCTCCTCATCAGGTGTCCTTCGCCAGGCCGAGCTCTGACGGTATTAAGGATGCCAATCTTTACATTAGTGGTCTGCCCAAGACCATGACACAGAAAGACGTGGAGGATATGTTCACACGCTATGGCCAGATCATCAACTCTCGTGTCTTGGTCGATCAGGCCTCAGGTAGGCAGGCACAGCCTGAATGAGAAATATTTGTGCAGACTCAATTAAATGAGCACAAGTGATGCCACTCAAGTGGACTTTCCACTCTCCAAATCCTAACTATTAGGGCAAAAAATTCCTCCCCTTGCTTCTCAGGCCTGTCTAGGGGTGTAGCATTTATCCGCTTTGACAAACGGGCTGAGGCGGAGGACGCCATCAAAGACCTGAATGGGCAGAAACCCCCTGGGGCCTCGGAGCCCATCACAGTGAAGTTTGCTGCCAACCCCAACCAGGCCAAGAACTCCCAGGTCATCAACCAGCTCTACCACAACCAGGATCGGCGCTTTGGGGGCCCAGTACACCACCAGGCCCAGAGATTCAGGTGAGTGGCCGACTGCACTACACAATGCATGTCTGTGCCCGGTTGTTAAGCAAGGCTATTTGTGATCCTGGGGAGTTGAGACTTGAACCCCAGAGACCTAGACCCCTGAATTGTTAGTGATTATATTCTATATTTCCTTGGTTAACAGGCCTGCACCTTGTTTGTGGGTTATTTTAAACTGGCATCTATGGAGTAGTATTTGAAGAACCGTTGTTCTGTGCCCCTGGCAGGTTCTCTCCGATGAGTGTAGACCACATGAGCAGCATGTCCACGGTCAGCGCTGAAGGTAACTCCACGGCCGGCTGGTGCATCTTCATTTACAACTTGGGCCAGGATGCTGACGAGGGCATCCTGTGGCAGATGTTCGGGCCCTTTGGCGCCGTCACCAACGTCAAGGTCATCCGCGACTTCAACACCAATAAGTGCAAAGGCTTTGGCTTCGTCACCATGACCAACTACGAGGAGGCGGCCATGGCCATCGCCAGCCTCAACGGTTACCGCCTTGGAGACAAGATCCTGCAGGTTTCCTTCAAAACCAGCAAGGGGGGTCACAAGTAAACCGAAAAGGGTGAAGGGGTACTTGTTTTCCATACTTACAATAATAGAGGAGTGGGGGGGAACGAAATGAGATTGGAAAGGCTACACATTTGTTCTTGCAATTGGATATCTCCTTGGTTCTTGTAATATAATTTCTAGGCTAACTATCACTTAAATCTTTCTTGGTTGTTGTCAAATTATTGTGGCTTTTGTGTGTCTGTGTGCCACATACATGGTTGAGGGTGACAATGCAAAATCCTGCCATGTCTAATGCTCTGATTCCTACCTGCTTGTAATTTCTCAATATTTTACGTAGCCATTTTATCATGATCAGTAGTTCTGATTCGTGCTAGGCCTTTAATCCCTCAAGTCTTTCTACACTTCTATTTGGTCATTTTTAACATAAACGTCCTTTGCTAAATCGACACATCAGAGTATTAGATCAAGCATGCCCTTCTAGATGTGGAAGTGGGCATGTGCTGGCAATGCATTTTATTTTTATTTTGGGGATTTGAAAAAATATTGCTATTTAATGAGCGACCAAAGAGAAAGGATTGGGGGAAAAAAGTGTGTATGTGTGTATATATTTATTTTCTTCCCCTCCCAATCATGGCCTCTGACATCTTTTAATATCTGAAATGTAATAGAAACCTCAAAGGTTTAAATTATTCAGTTGATTAGAAGATGCTCTTCTGTCAACTATAATTTTTATAAAAACAGTGCTGTTTCTTTCTGATATAATTGAGTATGCAAGCTGTACCCAGTCCTATGTTTTTATTTATTGAAACTGCCTTTCAACGTCAACTTGTTTCCTGTGATATTTCTTTTACTCTTTCCATTAACATTTTTCTAAAATCCTGTTGATTTTTTTTTTTTTTTTAAGTTACACTTTGCTTTTAGTTTGGGTCATTGAATTTGAAAGTTACATAAACATGACTAAATATCATTCCAACTTTGCTTGAGTATTTGTCCATAATTTACCTCTTCATTTGAATTGGAAAGCCCTGTCTGGGCATACCCTGCTTGGTTCAGTTAGTTTGAACCTAATCAAGGTACTGCAGGAAGTTGTGTATGGGGTTTCTTATATGCTATTATTTCTTCACGAGGCCAAACGATGGGGTCCTGGAAGGGAAGCTCATGGTTTCCCAGTTAGATGTCCATTATGGCCACTTCTGCGATTTGTGTGTACACGGTCAGTGATTATTCTTTTTCTCCATTTTACTCTGTCCAGAAAAATGTATGTATTGGTCTTTCGACGAGGAATAAAACACTTTTGGCAACAGCTGATAACAACCCCATTCTCAAATAATAAAACACTTCGCCATGTGACAAATTAAAGCTATTTGTTTTATTCTGGTTCTAGTTGCCTTCATGTTACCCTGAAACCAAGCCTCATGGGCTTGACTGGCTGCGACAGACTAAGACCGCCCAGGCTTTGTGTGGGTGTTCAGCTTCTGGAAGGATCTGAGATGTACTTCACTGACCAGATGGGGGAAAAACCTCTAAACGACACAGCCAACACAGCTTTTTTTGGTGTCATCTTCTGATAAAGGTTGGGGATTTTTTTTATGGAAACCTTATCCGGTATCGATGGCCACAAAAAAACACTTCTGTGTTGAATGCTCCAATTAGTAATAAGTTATATGATGTAGCCGATAAAAATCCATAGTGTACCCTGATGAATTTTGATACATCAGGGTCTAGCTAACTTATTTCTATAGTAGATCTGAAAAGATTAGTTCACACAGTGCTGTTTGGCCATAAGGTGGTGTAATATAGAGTCAGAACCTGCTGAAACCCCAAGATGGTTGAGTTGTGTAAAAACCTTTGACACTAAGAAATCCTGTATCAAGGGCTCACACATGTCTATTAAAACATTGATAATCCATATTTTTACTTATTCTATTGACCAAATCCAACAAAATTGGCAGCATAGTGTCTCTGCCAAATTAGTCTTTACATTAAAATGATTAAGGGCAAATGTTTATTTTCCACATCTCGACATTGTTTGCCAACTGTAATAAACTGCCTGGCATGGAATTGTTAAATCCATTTATTACAAGTCTGTTTTTAAAAAACTATTGGCATAAAAATAGATTCCAGGAGATTTTGTCAATTTGACCCAGATAGAGGCTGGGAGCATCAAAGTCCATTTTACAGCTTTATCTACAGTAAGGCTTGTATGTGATTATAGCACAGGATGCCTTCTGCATAGTAGGTCACAAAGTGCCAGCCTGCCAGGCTTACAAATTGCTTGTGTTTTCAACATCTCAGTGTGTGTTGTGGGAGGAACAGAGGGCTTGAATTGAGGGCTGCTGTTAAATTGCCTCCCTCCTATAAACAGCTGTACACATGGCCTGAGAATTTTTCATCCGGTGTGACCTAATTTAGCCACCAGGCAGTGGCATGCACCTCTCCTGCTCTTTAACCTTGACCAGACCAAGATTTGTTTGGGATTATACTGAAACAATTTTCAGAAAAGTCTACTTCAGACTATTTTAATGCACTGTTTGAGTCTATTTTAGACTGTTTACACTGTTTGAGTTTTCAATATTTCTAGTATATGAGTCCACTAGATGGCAATATGCATCATGTTTCTGGGTGTTGTTTCTCTTCTCCTGCCAGCCTTATTTTTGCTGTGGACCATATATGGAAATGCAGAATTTTTCTGCCCCATGGCAATATGTGTACAATTGCAAGAAATTTGCTGCCCCATGGCAATATGTGTAAAATTGCAAGAAATGTGCTTTAAAACAGCAGCATTTTCTCTCAGCCTCATGGCACAATGTGTATGATGGCATGAGATTTGCTATAAAACTGCATCTTTCCCTTTACACCAGGGCAAAATGTGTAGAATTGTAGGAAGTTAGCTGTTTCCCCCCCCCTAAAAATTGTGTTTTTTGTTTTGGGGGGGGGGGCTTTTCTCAGACCTAGCAAAACTGGTATGCCACTGCATGCAGACTCCTAGTTTTGACCTAGCTGGATAGTAAGCTGAGCTCCCTGAAAGTTGTTTTCACTCAGAGGACATTCTTTCCACTCAAACCAGGTCAGTTATTCCCACCCTTCTCTTCCTCGCTCTCTACCACCTTCAACAGGCAGCCAGGTGCATCTAGCAGTGGCCTACTACTCTGTGTATGCAAGTAGTCTGAAATATACATTGGATTTGATTACCGTAAATTGAAGTGTTTTTTCATGGCTTCTGGAAGGAAATGCTGTAGCAATGCTCAACTGGTGTCGCTCATTCAGCCGACAGAAACTTTCAACCGGTTCTCCCCATTAAGCAGCGGGTCGGAGTCAGAGGCCGAGCCTTCTCTGGTCTCTCCTCCCGTTACGGGGTCTGAGAGCGCAACATAGCTTCAGCGTGTAAGTCAGCTAGAAAGATGTGTTGGCATCGAGTAATTGTCTCTGGCCCCCTCCCAGTTAGGGGGAGTGATGAGCTCTACAGCAGAGTCTCACAACTCAATCGCTGGTTGAAAACTGTTTTCTGCCCCACACAAAAGATGATAGAATTTGTAGATAACTGGCCCTCTTTCTGGGACTCACCCACAAACAGGACCAAGCCTGGCCTGTTGAGGAGTGATGGACTCCATCCTAGCTGGAGGGGTGGTCTCATATTATCTACGAACATAAACAGGGCTCTAACTCCCCTAGCTCCACAATGAGATAGGGTGCAGGCTGTTAGCTAGCTTGCCACCTTAGTGGAGTCTACCACTAGCACAGTCAGTGTAGTCAGCTCAGCTATCCCCATTGAGACCGTGTCTGTGCCTCGACCTAGGTTGGGCAAACTAAACATGGCGGTGTTCGCCTTAGCAATCTCACTAGAATAAAGACCTCATCCATTCCTGCCATTATTGAAAGAGATTGTGATACCTCACATCTCAAAATGGGGCTACTTAATGATTTCTCACTTCCAAGGCAGTTATAGTCAATGAACTAATCACTGATCATAATCTTGATGTGATTGGCCTGACTGGAACATGGCTTAAGCCTGATGAATTTACTGTGTTAAATGAGGCCTCACCTCCTGGTTACACTAGTGACCATATCCCCCGCGCATCTCGCAAAGGCGGAGGTGTTGCTAACATTTACGATAGCACATTTTTATTTACAAAAAAAACCCAGACGTTTTCGTCTTTTGAGCTTCAAGTCATGAAATCTATGCAGCCTACTCAATCACTTTTTATAGCTACTGTTTACAGGCCTCCTGGGCCATATACAACGTTCCTCACTGAGTTCCCTGAATTCCTATCGGACCTTGTAGTCATGGCAGATAATATTCTAATATTTGGTGACTTTAATATTCACATGGAAAAGTCCACAGACCCACTCCAAAAGGCTTTCGGAGCCATCTTCGACTCACTCGGTTTTGTTCAACATGTCTCCGGACCTACTCACTGCCACAGTCATACTCTGGACCTAGTTTTGTCCCGTGGAATAAATGTTGTGGATCTTAATGTTTTTCCTCATAATCCTGGACTATCGGACCACCATTTAATTATGTTTGCAATCGCAACAAATAATCTGCTCAGACCCCAACCAAGGATCATCAAAAGTCAAGCTATAAATCCTCGGACAACCCAAAGATTCCTAGATGCCCTTCCAGAATCCCTCCACCTACCCAAGGACGTCAGAGTACAAAAATCAGTTAACCACCTAACTGAGGAACTCAATGTAACCTTGCGCAATACCCTAGATGCAGTCGCACCCCTAAAAACAAAACACATTTGCCATAAAAAAATAGCTCCCTGGTATACAGAAAATACCCGAGCTCTGAAGCAAGCTTCCAGACAATTGGAATGGACATGGCGCTACACCAAACTGGAAGTCTTCCGACTATCTTGGAAAGACAGTACCGTGCAGTATCGAAGAGCCGTCACTGCTGCTCGATCATCCTATTTTTCCAAGTTAATTGAGGAAAATAAGAACAATCCAAAATGTATTTTTGATACTGTCGCAAAGCTAACTAAAAAGCAGCATTCCCCAAGAGAGGATGGCTTTCACTTTAGCAGTGATAAATTCATGAACTTCTTTGAGGAAAAGATCATGATCATTAGAAAGCAAATTACGGACTCCTCTTTAAATCTGCGTATTCCTCCAATGCTCAGTTGTCCTGAGTCTGCACAACTTTGCCAGGACATAGAATCAAGATAGACACTCAAGTTTTTTAGTACCATATCTCTTGACACATTGATGAAAATAATCATGGCCTCTAAACCTTTAAGCTGCATACTGGACCCTATTCCAACTAAACTACTGAAAGAGCTGCTTCCTGTGCTTGGCCCTCCTATGTTGAACATAATAAACAGCTCTCTGTCCACCGGATGTGTACCAAACTCAATAAAAGTGGCAGTAATAAAGCCTCTCTTGAAAAAGCCAAACCTTGACCCAGAAAATATAAAAAACTATCAGCCTATATCGAATCTTCCATTCCTCTCTCTCAAAAAAAAGCTGTTGTATATGAAACGCTTCGGTCTGGTTTTAGACTCCATCATAGCACTGAGACTGCACTTGTGAAGGTGGTAAATGACCTTTTAATGGCGTCAGACCGAGGCTCTGCAACTGTCCTCGTGCTCCTAGACCTTAGTGCTGCTTTTGATACCATCGATCACCACATTCTTTTGGAGAGATTGGAAACCCAAATTGGTCTACACGGACAAGTTCTGGCCTGGTTTAGATCTTATCTGTCAGAAAGATATCAGTTTGTCTCTGTGGATGGTTTGTCCTCCGACAAATCAACTGTAAATTTCGGTGTTCCTCAAGGCTCTGTTTTGGGACCACTATTGTTTTCACTATATATTTTACCACTTGGTGATGTCATTCGGAAACATAATGTTAACTTTCACTGCTATGCGGATGACACACAGCTGTACATTTCGATGAAACATGGTGAAGCCCCAAAATTGCCCTCCCTGGAAGCCTGTGTTTCAGACATAAGGAAGTGGATGGCGGAAAATGTTCTACTTTTAAACTCTGACAAAACAGAGATGCTTGTTCTAGGTCCCAAGAAACAAAGAGATCTTCTGTTGAATCTGACAATTAATGTTGATGGTTGTACAGTCGTCTCAAATAAAACTGGGAAGGACCTCGGTGTTACTCTGGACCCTGATCTCTCTTTTGACAAACATATCAAGACTGTTTCAAGGACAGCTTTTTTCCATCTACGTAACATTGTAAAAATCAGAAACTTTCTGTCCAAAAATGATGCAGAAAAGTTAATCCATGCTTTTGTCACTTCTGGTTAGACTACAGCAATGCTTTACTTTCCGGCTACCTGGATAAATAATAATAATACATTTTATTTAAGGCGCCTTTCTCGACACTCAAGGACACCGTACAGGAAAACATAAGACATTTAAAACCATAGAATAGCATTAAAAACAACAAAAGAAGCAGAGCAATTGACGTCAAGTGAGATAGGCAGTTTTAAACAGGTGTGTTTTGAGTTGTGATTTGAAATGGGAAAATGAATCGATGTTTCTGAGTTGGGATGGTAATGAGTTCCAGAGACGGGGAGCAGAGCGGCTGAATGCTCTGCTCCCCATAGTGGTGAGACGGGCGGGGGGGACAGCACTAAATAAACTTCATTTAGTGCTAAACATGGCTGCTAGAATCTTGACTAGAACCCAAAAATTTGATCATATTACTCCAGTGCTAGCCTCTCTACACTGGCATCTTGTTAAGGCAAGGGCTGATTTCAAGGTTTTACTGCTAACCTACAAAGCATTACATGGGTTTGCTCCTATCTATCTTTCCGATTTGGTCCTGCCGTACATACCTACACGTATGCTACGGTCACAAGACGGAGGCATCCTTACTGTCCCTAGAATTTCTAAGCAATCAGCTGGAGGCAGGGCTTTCTCCTATAGAGCTTCATTTTTATGGAATGGTCTGCCTACCCATGTGAGAGACGCAGACTCGGTCTCAACCTTTAAGTCTTTATTGAAGACTCATCTTTTCAGTAGGTCCTATGATTGAGTGTAGTCTGGCCCAGGAGTGTGAATGTGAACGGAAAGGCACTGGAGCAACGAACCACCTTTGCTGTCTCTGCCTGGCCGGTTCCCCTCCACTGGGATTCTCTACCTCTAACCCTATTACAGGGGCTGAGTCACTGGCTTACTGGTGCTCTTCCATGCCGTCCCTGGGGGGGTGCGTCGCTTGAGTGGTTTGAGTCACTGACGTGATCTTCCTGTCCGGGTTGTGCCGTGGCGGAGATCTTGTGGGCCATACTCGGCCTTGTCTCAGGATGGTAAGTTGGTGGTTGAAGATATCCCTCTAGTGATGAGAGGGCTGTGCTTCGGCAGAGTGGGTGCGGTTATATCCTGCCTGTTTGGCCCTGTCCGGGGTATCGTCGGGCGGGGCCACAGTATCTCCCGACCCCTCCTGTCTCAGCCCCCAGTATTTATGCTGCAGTAGTTTATGTGTCAGGGGGCTAGGGTCCGTCTGTTATATCTGGAGTATTTCTCCTCTCTTATCCGGTGTCCTGTGTGAATTTAAGTATGCTCTCTAATTATCTCTCTCTCTCGGAGGACCTGAGCATTAGGACCATTCCTCAAGGCCTACCTGGCCTGATGACTCCTTGATGTCCCGAGTCCACCTGGCCGTGCTGCTTCTCCAGTTTCAACTGTTCTGCCTGTTTTATGAACATTTTAAAATCTTGTCCATGTTCTGTTATAATCTGCACCCCTCACAGCCTGGTTCCTCTCTAGGTTTCTTCCTAGGTTTTGGCCTTTCTAGGGAGTTTTTCCTAGCCACCGTGATTTTACACCTGCATTGCTTGCTGTTTGGGGTTTTAAGCTGGGTTTCTGTACAACACTCTGTGACATCAGCTGATGTAAGAAGAGCTTTATGTGAAAATGTGAAATACACAAATATGACTTTTTATAAAAATATACCATAGTATGCCCATACAAAACATCTAAAATCACTTGTCACACCAGTGGTTTTCTATCATACTCAATCTCTCATGACAATGCATTTATGATTTCTTCTTTCTAAACAGGAATGGGACAAGTTGTTGTTATGCCTGTGCATGCTCCAAATTGCCACTTTCCCTCCACAATGAAGCATGGCGCTCTGTTTATTTTGCAAGATATCAGATGTTGCTGATAATCCTATTTCCTTTTTATGTAGCTGTTTTGTTGTTGTTTTAAAGAAACGTTACTGTCCCTAAAGGACAAGCTCTCATCTCTTTATGTGGTTGGACTGGAGAGGCAGGGTTTCTTAAACTATGGATGGGTCGGGACCCAAAGTGGGCCCTGGGCATGTGAGAGGACAAATCAAAGTGTATTTGTCGCATACACAGAGTAGAAGATGTTAAAGTAGGTGAAGTAAAATGCTAATAGTTCTAGCTACAGCAGTGCAGTAATTGTCTAACAGTACAATACAAATGCACAAATAATCCCCCATCAGAACGAGCAATGTCAGAGTCCGGAATATAAATACATGGTTTGTATAGACAGTATGGACAATATTTAAGTAGGAAAAGGTATATACAGCAGTAGTTATATAGGATGAGCTATGTTGAGAATACAGTAAATACATATAAAGTGAGTAATCAATTAGCTTAATTTCGGAAAACAAATTCAATTTCAACAAAATAATGTTGCAGGAATGCTTATCTTATCTGTCTAACTACAGAAACGATGTCAGAACAAATTGTTAT
This sequence comes from Brachymystax lenok tsinlingensis, assembly GCA_030435695.1. Taxonomy (NCBI): domain Eukaryota; kingdom Metazoa; phylum Chordata; class Actinopteri; order Salmoniformes; family Salmonidae; genus Brachymystax; species Brachymystax lenok. Next base: position 10,246,932 of record CM059790.1, read on the forward strand.
AGTGACCAGTGTTCAATGCCTCTATATACATAGGACAGCAGTTTCTAAGAGTAGAGTGCTGTTTGATAGCCGGCTAGTGACAGCGTCTAAGATGCAGGGCAGGGTACCGGGCGGAGGCCGGCTGGTAATGACTTCAACAGTCTCATGGCCTGGAGATAAACTGAAAAACAGCTTCTGTCTTTCCCAGCTTTGATGCACCTGTACTGTCTTCGTCTGCTAGATGGTAGCAGGGTGAAATGGCCGTGGCTCGGGTGGCTGAGGTCCTTGATGGTCTTCTTCGCCTACCTGTGACACCAGGTGCTGTAGATGTCCTGGAGATGCGCCCCTGGTGATGCATTGGGCCCTCTGTTGACGATGGTGCATCTGTAGAAGTTTGTGAGACTTCCTTCAGCCTCCTGAGGTTGAAGAGGTGTTTTTGCATCTTCACCACAGTCGATGTGGAGGGACTATTTCAGGTCTTCAGTGTTGTGCACGCAGAGGAACTTTAAGCTTTTTTGTAGGTCACGAGTTATGAGAATACATCTACAGTGCCTTCAGAAAGTATTGACACCTTTTGACTTTTTCCACATATTGTTGCGTTACAAAGTGGGATTAAAATGTATTTAATTGTCATTTTTGTCAACGATCTACACAAATACTTTGGAATGTGGAAGAAGAATTCCAACATTTGTAAAAAAAAAAATGATATAGATATAATATATCTTGACTAGATTAGTATAACCCCCTGAATCAATACCAATCATGTATATAAAACCTGGATTGCTGATGCTATGTATTAGCCATTGAAAGGCTTTGAAGCCACCGGTCGGCCATAATGGCACACCCCAGTAGGAGCAGTCCTCCATACAGTATTTCAATTACATGTTTCAAGGACAAAATTACATGTATTTTTTTTTTTAAATGGGGGGGTAACATTGCAATCTTTAAAAGGAAAATGTTTTTCTTTATTTGTTCATCATTTTTTTATGTTTAGCTCATATAATATATGTTAAAAGTATACATTAAGGTGTCTAATAGAATAAACATTTCAAACACGAATGTAGACATTAATAAATGCATTTCTATAGCTTCTAAAATATTTTTTACAATTGTGAGGGAGGCCCAAGGTGGAGGCATGGTGGCTTCAACACAGCGCCCCCTATTAGGCACCTAGTGTATGAATAAATCATTAGTCAATACTGCCTTTGGCAGCGATTACAGCTGTGAGTCTTTCTGGGTAAGTTTCTAAGAGCTTTCCACACCTGGATTGTGCAACATATGCCCATTATTCTTTTCAAAATTCTTCAAGCTCTGTCAAATTGGTTGTTGATCATTGCTAGACAACCATTTTCAGGTCTTGCCATAGATTTTCAAGTAGATTTAAGTCAAAATGTAACTCGGACGCTGTCTTCTTGGTAAGCAACTCCAGTGTAGATTTGGCCTTGTGTTAAAAGTTGTCTGCTGGTAGAAAGCAGACTAAACCAGGTTTTCCTCCCAGGATTTTGCTTGTGCTTAGCTCTGTTCTGTTTCTTTTTTTATCCTGAAAAACTCCCCAATCCTTAACGATTACAAGCATACCCATAAATAAATTGACAACAGAATTTCAGCACTCTTATAGGGAAAGATATTCAACAAGCACATCACTTACACAAATGACTGATGGTTGGCTGAGAGACATTTATGATAAAAAGATTGTGGGGGCTGTTTTGTTAGACTTCAGTGCGGCTTTTGACATTGCTGCATGTAGTAACCAATGAATTTACACCCTTGCTATATTGTGGATAAAGAGTTACCTGTCTAACAGAACACAGAGGGTGTTCTTTAATGGAAGCCTCTCCAACATAATCCAGTGTCAAGACTGTCCTGTGAGGATCACAATGGGTCAGATCAGCTTGGCAATAGCTGACAATAATGGACCTTCTCTCACCCGCAGAGCGGAGGAGGGAACTAGTGTGGGGGTTTTGACACCTCCACACCCGGTCATAAATTAAGCAGGAGAGGACTCTCTACCCTCCAGTATTGGCTAAAGGAATGTCCCATTGTCTCCAGAGACCTTTTCCCGTCCAAAACTCTAATGTCCAAAAAGTGGATAATGGAACAATAATTCTAACATAAAGACTGTGGAGAATGGTCAGTGGGGAGATGTAGAAAACAAATGTAATATTGTTTTTTCATTTTGTGATGTCATTAAAAACTGTATGGACGAAATACTGTAACTTGGAAAGGATACCTCCTTTATCTGTAAATTTTCCATCCAATACGTTGTGCATATGTGACTCACCACCTGGATTCGGTCTTATGTAGCAACATTTGAATTTCTGTTTTTGAGGTTGGGTGATTGTGAGACTCAGAGCTACAAAATGGCATTTGAGGAAACAATGGGAAAGTAATTCTGCTTTGAAAGTTGATCAACTTGTAAACTAACTTTTGAGAAAACCTTCTTCCAATGTTTTAGTGCTACTATTGGAGAGCCCTTCTTTGTCTACACCCATTCAGCATTGTTCACACCCTCTTAAACCTTAGCCCCACCCATCTCTTTAAGGGTTGATCCAACCGTTCTATACTAACTTGCCAGCTACTTCCAGACATCTAAGAGAGAGAAAACAGCTCACTGAACATTACTCACCCTATCGCTCTATCTGTGTTTTCTCATTCAGAACGCACACTGGATGCTCTGGCCAATAAATAGGGTTGTTCCGAAAGCTCTGACCTCACAACTACAGTCAAGCACCCAAGCTAACTGGCTAACATTGGCTAGCTACTTCCAGACAAATAATGAAAGAACACCGCACTCTGACCATTTTATTCACCCTAGCAGAGCTGGTTAGGCTTTTTTCGTGCTACAGAGCGTTGGTGACTGTAACTTTGCTGCTGGCAAAAATTGAATTGCGCTTTGCTGCCGATGTTTACTGACACCAGACATATTCAATGGGTGTTGAGCGTTCAGAAATGCATCATTTATTCTGCGCTCTGGCACACTAAAATGAAAGTATTTTGTTAAGAAATGTAGCTAGATAGCTAGGTAAACAATGAATCCCAACACATGACGTAACGTTAGTTAGCGAGCTAGACAGCTAACATTAGCTAGCTAGCTAACAGTACACTAACTTGAAATTAAAATACTTTGTCAAAATTGTGGAGTCTTTTGATAAGACATGTAGCTAGCTAAACAATGGACCATAATCACAACTCATGACGTTACTACCCTGCATGAATCTGCAGGTAGCTAATCAACCAGGTTCTATGGCTATAACTAGTCAAGCAAATGTGTCTGAGATACAAAGAATAAGATAGTTAGCTAGCGACCCAGCCAGCTAATGTTAGCTAGCTAACAGTACACTTTTTTTCAAATTTGTATAATTTTTTTTTATTATTGAATATCCGAAACATACAATACACTTGCAGTGAAGCCGCTCAACAACAACATCATACCAGTCATCCAACAGACTCCCATTCAGAGCGACACACAGAAGCATCCAGGGTCAATTCCCTGCTCAAGGGCACGTTGACAGATCTCCCACCAGGCCAAAAAACATGAACCCGAACCCTCCAAGATCCCCCCACAGCTCCCCAATAGCTGTCCCTCAACCATTCGAGACCCCTCCCACAGCCTCCCCACCCCCAGAAGAAAAATAAAAATACAATTAATTCCATTCCCCACCCCAAGAACACCCCCAATGCACCAAAAACAAATGAACTAAAGAGAAAAAAATAAAATACAGAAGAAAACAGCAAACAACAATGCAAAAACACAAAACAAAAAAAACTAAATTTAAAACAAGGACATCAAGGACAACTAAAATCATAACAACAATGCCAACTGTATATGTTTGTGTGCATGTCTGGCACTATTAGATGTATGTGTGTGTTCTTGTATGCGTTTATTTGAATGAGAGTGTGTGTATATGCATGCGTACAAACACCTGCACGGCATCAGCCTCAGGCAAACCGGCATTAGTTGTAAAAACACTGCCCCTCAGTGTCATTCAAACGTACTTTTTATTATGTTTTTTATTTTATTTATTTTTTTAAACTTTTATCTTTGACCATCATCTCCCGCACAGCAACTCCACACCCACTTGTCTCCAATTCCACATCCCAACCCTCAGCTTCCCTCAGCCCATCCCATCTATCTCTGCTGGCCACCCACTTCAGGTTTCTACGCAACACATATCTTTCAACTATGCTGTGATGTTTAACGTACAATTTCAATCTATCTAATCAAATAGAATCCACAGATTGCGAGTTGAAGATCAATACTTTTACTAAGAGTATTAGTATATTAGTAATTGACTGACCCAGTCTCTCCAGATCTCCTAACAGTGCTATTTCTAGGGTCAATTTTAGATCAATGCTATGCATTTTCAGCCATTCCTGAACCTGAGACCAGAAACAGGCTACCTGAGGGCAATACCAAAATAAATGGTCTATTGATTCTGTATCCTCACAACAAAATCTGCAGAGCTTCGATGATTTTATTGCCCAAATATTCAACATTTTGTTGGTGGCAAGAATTCTATATAATAATTTTAGCTGAAAAGCACGAAGTCTTGAATCTTGCGTCGTTTTATATATCAACTCATACACCCTGTACCATGGAATCGGTACTTTTAAAAATCTCTTCCCAACTATTTTGCAATCTGTATGGCACAGTTGTCAACATCCTGGTCCTCAAATGAAACTGGTATACTTTGATATTTATGCTATTTTTATTCCTCGCCAGTTTTGATCCTTTATATTGGGCAGACAGACCAGTTCCTCCCGCTGCCATCTGCCTCCTGCCTCTTCCATTTTTGGGGTAATGCTGTAATCAATTGGTTGTACTCTTGGATTGAACAGACCTTCCCATACAATTCTGATAACTCCATGAAGGACATAACTCTACCATTCCATTTTACAATATAATTTAAGAACAAAATACCCTTTTCAAACATCTTTCCCATAAATACAGGTATTTTATCAACCAGTACATTTGAGTTCAGACATAATTTTGTTGTAATATTTGTTCTATCTTTTCAGGGGTATGAAATTGTAGCCAGCTCTGCAATGCTTGTAAGAAAAATAGATACTTTTTCAATTAATCGAAAATGAGACATGGCAATCTGCACAAAGGCAAAAAGCCCATTTTTAAACAACGGATGAGCTTTTCTTAGTAATCTACTTGAGAACCATTTAGGGTTCAAATAAAACTTTTGAATAAGTGAAGCTTTTAGAGAGAGGTTTAGTGCTTTTATATTTAATAATCTCAACCCACCCAATTCATATTCATTATATAGATAGGCGTGTTTTATTTTGTCTTGTTTAGCATCCCAGATAAAGCTAAATATTTTTTGCTCATATGATTTGAAAAATGAATCATCAGGAGTAGGCAGCGCCATAAGTGAATAAACTGAGATATGACTAAGGAGTTCATCAGGGCAATTTTTCCATAAATAGACAGGTATTTACCTCTATGGTTGCAGGATGTTGTCTATTTTTACAAGTTTTCTATTGAAATTCATTGTAGGGAGCTTATTTATATATTTTGTGATATGAATACCAAGTATGTCTACTTCACCATCAGCCCATTTTATAGGTAAACTGCAGGGTAATGTAAAAGTTGTATTTTTTAAAGATCCAATACGTAATATTGTACAATTATCATAATTAGGTTTTAGTCCAGAGAGTACAGAAAAGGTATCTAGATCTTCAATGAGACATTGCAGGGATCTAGCTTGAGAACTTAATATAAAACTTGAGTCATCGGCATACATGGACACCTTTGTTTTTAAGCCTTGGATTTCTAATCCTCTAATGTTGTTATTGGATCTGATTTTAATAGCTAGCATTTCGATGGCCATAATGAATAGATATGGTGACAGCGGACACCCTTGTTTAACTCCTCTTGACAATTCAAAACTCTCTGAGAAGTAGCCGTTATTTACAATTTTACACCTGGGGTTGCTATACATTATTTTTACCCATTTTACAAGAGAATTACAGATATTGAAAAAATCCAGGCATTTATAAATAAAATACAGTCTTACATTTTCAAATGCCTTTTCAAATCCACTATAAATACCAGGCCTGGCTTCTTAGATGTTTCATGATGTTCTATTATTTCTAGTAATTGGCATATATTATCTCCAATGTATCGTCCAGGTAAAAAACCTGTCTGATCAGGATGAACAATACCTGGTAAAAACCCTTTTAATTCTGAGTGCTATGCATTTCGCTAGTATTTTTGCATCACAACATTGAAGTGTAAGGGGCCTCCAGTTTTCTAGATAGACTGGGTCTTTATATTCCTGCTGAGTACCTGACAGACAACCATTTGATTATTTCCATTTGTTATAGTATTTGGAAATAATTCCTTACCGTAATCTTCATTCAGTGGGAGAGATTGAGATGGCAAAGAGAACATCTGCCTAAAATAATTAGCTTCCTCTTTTAAAATATCATTCGGAGAATCATAGATGACTCAGTCTTCAGTAACGAGTTTCTGCAATTTATTTTTGTTAGCGTTCCAGTATTGGAGATTCAGAAAGAATTTTGTGCATTTTTCTCCATATTCTATCCAGTTTGCTTTATTTTTGTAATAGATTACATTAGATCGTTCTTGAATAAGTTCCTAAAGTTCTTTTTGTTTTTCCTCTAACTTATTTTGTATCTCTGTAGTATCGTTTTTATTGCTATCTACCTGTACTATTAGTTCATGGATTTCCCTTGTTAGTCTGGTCTCTTTAGCCAGAAACTGATTTTTTATTATTGATGGATATTGAATGACCTCTGAAGGTACATTTAAATGTATCCCAAACAATAAGGGGATTTGCTGAACCTATATTATACTGGAAAAATTCAGTTATTGTCACGATCTTCGGGATAGACAGACCAAGGCGCAGCGAGGCATCCAGTATACATGCTTTTAATAAACAAACAAAACACACGTAACTGGGCAAAACAACATGAACAAACTTACATAAACTAACAAAGCTATGCATAAACAATTACCCACAAACCAAGTGAAAACTACAAACATATGGTTCCCAATTAGAGACAACGACACTCAGCTGCCTCTAATTGGGAACCATTACCCCAACATAGAAATATAACCTAGAACAGAAAAAACCCTACACCAAAAACAAAACAAAACACTCCAGCCTGTCTTCTCAGGCCTGGACGTGACAGTACCCCCCCCCCCCAAAGGCGCGGACTCCGACCGCGCCAAAAGTCCATTGGGGGGTGTTCGGGTGGGCCTTCCTGTCCCAGGTGGCGGCTCCGGTGCCGGCCGCGCTGGCTCGATGTCCCGCACTGGGGACCCTCTCTGGCGGCCCCGGACTGGGGACCCACACTGGCGGACCTGCACCCTCTGGTGCAGGGAGCGGGAACCGGCCGTACTGGGCTCATAACGCGCACTCTGGTGCGGGAGCGGAACCGCCGTACTGGGCTCATAACGCGCACTCTGGTGCGGGAGCGGAACCGGCCGTACTGGGCTCATAACGCGCACTCTGGTGCGGGAGCGGAACCGCCGTACTGGGCTCATAACGCCGCACTCTGGTGCGGGAGCGGAACCGCCGTACTGGGCTCATAACGCCGCACTCTGGTGCGGGGAGCGGGAACCGGCCGTACAGGGCTCAAATAGCGCACTCTGGTGCGGGGAGCGGGAACCGGCCGTACAGGGCTCAAATAGCGCACTCTGGTGCGGGAGCGGAACCGCCGTACTGGGCTCATAACGCGCGCACTCTGGTGCGGGAGCGGAACCGCCGTACTGGGCTCATAACGCGCACTCTGGTGCGGGGCGGAACCGCCGTACTGGGCTCATAACGCGCACTCTGGTGCGGGAGCGGAACCGCCGTACAGGGCTCAAATAGCGCACTCTGGTGCGGGAGCGGAACCGGCCGTACAGGGCTCAAATAGCGCACTCTGGTGCGGGAGCGGAACCGCCCGTACCAGGGCTCATAACGCCGCACTCTGGTGCGGGAGCGGAACCGGACGTGCTGGGTTCCCGACAGGCACAGGAATCCTGGAGCGTGGAGCAGGGACAGGACGTGCTGAGTCCATGACAGGCACAGGAATCCTGGAGCGTGGAACAGGACGTGCTGAGTTCACAATGGGCACAGGGATCCTGGAGCGTGGAACAGGGATCCTGGAGCGTGGAACAGGGACACGACGTACTGGGCTGTGGATGCGAACCGGAGATCCCACACGCAGAACCGGTGCAGGATATCTCGGTCCCAGAAGGTGTACCGGAGATTTAGCACGCAGAGCCGTCACCACTCCTCCAGGTAGCAACCGGTGCAGGATATCCTGGTCCAAGGAGGCGCACCGGAGACCAGGAGCGCTGAGCCGGCGCCACTCTACCAGGCTGCACACTCACCCTCCCCTGACAGATGAGTGGCGCTGGAATCTCACACACCGGGCTCTGGACACGCACAGGAGATACTGCACGCAGAACCGGTGCAGGATATCCTGGTCCAAGGAGGCGCACCGGAGACCAGGAGCGCTGAGCCGGCACCACTCTACCAGGCTGCACACACACCGTAGCCTGACAGATGAGTGGCGCTGGAATCTCTCGCACCGGGCTGTGAACGCGCACTGGGAACACCGTGCGCAAAATTGGGTTTCCGCGCCAGGCGAGTCCCAACATATCTCTCCCTCTCCGGGTTCCACGCTCCATATATATCCTCGTAGTATCGCCGCTCCGCCGCCGCTGCTTCCAGCTCCTCTCTAGGACGGCGATACTCTCCAGGCTGGGTCCAAGCACCTCCATTGAATAGTTCCACCTCCCAAGACCTAAGCTCCCGGGTCTCTCACTGCTTGGTCTTTTTGTGGTGGGTAATTCTGTCACAATCTTCAGGATAGACAGACCAAGGCGCAGCGAGGCATCCAGTATACATGCTTTTAATAAACGAACAAAACGCACGTAACTGGCCAAAACAACAACATGAACAAAGCTCTAAACATAGACTTACATAAACGAACAACGCTATGCATAAACAATTACCCACAAACCCCAAGTGAAAACTACAAACATATATATGGTTCCCAATTAGAGACAACGACACTCAGCTGCCTCTAATTGGGAACCATTACCCCAACATAGAAATATATAACCTAGAACAGAAAAAACCCTACACCAAAAACAAAACAAAACACTCCAGCCTGTCTTCTCAGGCCTGGACGTGACAGTTATATATTATTTTGTCTTAGTTAAAAATAAGTTGCCCTCCAGTAAACTTTGATTACATTTCCAATATCCCCATCCACGTGGAAAATATATAAGTTATGTGAATACCAATTAGATGATGATCCGATCGCATTCTGTCTCCTATTAAAACTTTTTTAACCTTTGATGCAAGACAGAAAAAGACAAGAAAGTAGTCAAGACGACTAGCTTGATATAAGTCTCCTCCATGTATATCTCACTAGGTCGGGGGTTTTTAGTCTCCAAATATCCACTATTTTCAATGTGTCCATAATATTTGTGATTTCATTAAGGGTATGGTGATGATAGTTTGTAGAGTGATTACCTTTACGGTCCATTGAGGTACTTAACACTGTGTTATAGTCTCCTACCATAATGGTTTGATCATTTGTTGCCTGTAAGTTCAATAAATTGGTGAAACGTTTTTGAAGAAGTATGGATCATCCAGATTTGGACCATGTAGATTAATGAGCCAAATCTCTTTTTTGTCCATTTTCATATTCAAAAGGATACACCTTCTTTGCGAATCATTCCTGACTATTTGCACCTTCAGATCGAAATTTTTGTTAATTAATATCATCACACCTTTTGAGTTCCTTTGTTCATGACAGAAAATTATTTCACCACCACATTCCTTTTTCCACGTAACTTCATCTAAGGATGTAGAGTTAGTTTCCTGTAAACAGTATATGTTATATTCCTTTTCTTTTAGCCATTTTATAATCTGCTAAACCGTTACAATTATAACTGGCTATACCTATTTCACCCCCTTACCATAACTAGATACTATTCTCAGTCTAAATTGAGCATGTTATGGATACAGGTATCCTGTGTGTGTATTTGTTTTTCTCTCCTTCTGCCCTAGTCACAGGTGTCACTCATCAGCAGTCATCAATCACCAATCAGTCCCAATCAGAAGACACACCTGCTCCTTTTCCCTTACCCAATCACATCCCCTTTCCCTTGGTTTAAAAACCCAGTCAGTTGTCTCTCTCTCTCTCTCTCTCTCGTTGTTTTGTAGCTGGCTTGTTTTGTAGTTAAGGAGCTCTACCGCTGTTTCGTATTTGTTGAAGCCCAGTTGCGGTTGGTTGGTTGGTTGGTTGGTTGGTTGGTTTGTTTGTGCGTGCTATCGTTCTTTGGTTTTGTGTAAACATCTCACATTTACTGTGATCCTGTGAGTATGCACTGCTGTGTTGTGTTGCGGTTTGTTTGTTGGTGGAAAGGGGGATAACCAGACAAGACGCCCTTGGGCACACATTACCCGTAGGAAACCCTGTCTAAATACATTAGTTAAAACTGGGCGGACCACCAACTGTATTTAATTGGTTAGTTAGCTAGCTGTTCGTGACGCAGGTAGATTAGTTTAGGGGTTTTTGAATGTCTATTTTTTTTCCTTGGGTCCAGCTCAGCCCCTTTTCCCCACACCCCATTACAGTGTGTTTAGAAATTAACCATTAGTGTTTGACGTTAGGTTTAAGTTGTCTGTTTTATTTCTGTTCTCACTGTTCCTTTTCACTATAATGTGAGATGTTGCGGGTCTCTATTCCATTCCCCCTAGACTGCGGGGTAAAAGGGATTCGTAACAGACCATAATTAGTGCTTGTAAAGTTACTGCCATCTGAGGAATTATGACGGTCAACTAGAGCTTTCAAATGTCTATTGATAATTCAAGAAATAGGTTCTAGAAATGTTTTTATTCCCTTACCTGTGAGGCAATGCGACGGATGTTAGAAAATTGAGACAAGATAGTGTGTAGTAAATCTGAGCAGGTTGTGTATGATATTGGATGTGATTTAGTCAGTGTATGATGTCTGTATAAGAGTAAAACTATAATGTGTGATGTCCAAATAAATAATAACTCTGCCAATTTGCATGGTTGAGTGTCTGTGTAACATGTAGTGCATATAGCCTTAATATTCATGATTGTAATCCATATCGTAGCATCCTAATTACCTTTAACATAATTGAAAAACACATCCCAGCATTTCCATAGCAATTGACATTTCACATGATCATGAAAGAGACCTTGCATACTCTAGAGACAGCTTCACTACAGTACAAATGTTTTCTGTACAATGTGTTATTATTCCCCAATGCCCCTATTCTGATATCAACAGTACACTTGAAATGAAACCACTTTCTGTCAAAATTAGAAATGTGTCATATCTGACTCTTACCAGTATACATCATGGTTGGATGTGTCTGATGCCATGCATTGTTGCCTTAGTTGACGATGTAATCCAGACTGGTGTTTTCTCCGTCTCCTTAGCTATCATATTCGAATTCCACTGATTTCATAAATCGGTCCTCCATAAAGTGGAGAGCATACACATAATGCTAGCGAGCCAGCCAACGTTAGCTAGCTAACAGTACACTTTAACTTAACAAAGGGCTAATGTTAGTTTCAGAATGGGTGGCAAGGAATAAGTTAGTCCTAAATACTTTAAAAAAAATCAATCTATTTGGGACAAATCATTCCCTAAACCTCAACTAAATGTTGTAATAAATCATGTAGAAATTGAGGAAGTTGAGGTGACTGAACTGCTTGGAATAACCCTGAATAACTGTCATGGTCAAAACATATTGAGACAACAGTAGCTAAGATGGGGAGAAGTCTGTCCATAATAAAGCGCTTCTTTGCCTTAACAGCACTATCAACAAGGCAGGCTCTAGTTTTGTCGCACCTGGACTACTGTTCAGTCGTGTGGTCAGGTGCCATAAAGAGGGGATTGCAATTGGCTCAGAACAGGGTGGCACGGCTGGCCCTTGGATGTACATAGAGGGAAAACATTATATGCATGTCAATCTCTCCTGGCTCAAAGTGGAGATATTGACTTCATTACTACTTGTATTTGTGAGGTATTGACATGTTGAAAGCACAGAGCTGTCTGTTTAAATGACTAGCTCACAGCTCAGACACCCATGCATACCCCACAAGACATTCCACCAGAGGTCTCTTCACAGTCCCCAAGTCCAGAACAGACTATGGGAGGTGCACAGTACTACAGAGCCATGACTACATAACTCTATTCCATATCAGGTAACTGATGCAAGCAGTAGAATCAGATTTACTATGAAGCAACAAAACATAGGTGTAGACACATGCATACACACACATGATAACATACGCATTATACACACACGTACACATGGATTTTGTGTTGTAGATATGTGATAGTCGAGTAGGGGCCTGAGGGTACACACTTAGTGTGTTGTGAAATCTGTTATGAATGTATTGTAATGTTTCTAAAATTGTGTAACTGCCTGGCAGCAGATACCCCAGGAAGAGTATCTGCTGCCAGCGCCATCAATAAACAAGCAATATTGGCCAAATGATTCACAGTTAACGTCTCCTTAAATACTGTCTATAACAAATTATTTAAATATTTGATGTGTAGCATATTCAACACTTTATAGAGTATTGTTTTATTGGGTTTTTACTTTCCTTTAACAACAATTGTCTACCTCACAGTTCATCTGAGATTTGAGCACTAAATGCATCAGGGTATTGCATGCATACAGTATAGGCCTATAGGCTTAGGATTCCACTGTATGATATTCATCTTTAAAAAATGTATATTAAGGGAGACTAGCTTAGACCTAGAGAGACCAAGAGAAAGATATAGATATGCCGGCGCCATGTTCCCGACATGGATTTCTTTATACTTGTCAGATAAGCTGCTACTGCTATACAGTTATAGACATACAGAAGGAGGCTAATTCGTCAATTTTATATCATCTTTTTTTTTCATAAAGATGATATAAAGCATTATATTGTTAGATTAAAGAAGCAACTGGTAGTCCTAAAAGATTCTTCCACACGTCTAGTTCAACTGTCGGAGTCAAAGTGCCGGTGCGTACTGCCTTCATAGGCTTGCAGTAGCTAAGACTAATAATAGCCATACCACGCCAAACCTTCACAAAAGTTGCTTAACTTTATTAGGGTAATATATCAAAAGTTAGTCAAGGCATTGTTTATAGGGAAGATACTCATATTGTGGCTTTAAATTAAGTTTTGCGAGTATCATAGTAGGCCTACCAGTAATTCTGTTAAAGGTCCCCAAAGCGCGCACATCCCTGGGTCGCTCGTCTTTTCAGTTCGCTGCAGCTAGCGACTGGAACGAGCTGCAACAATAACTCAAACTGGACAGTTTTATCTCAGTCTCTTCATTCAAAGACTCAATCATGGACACTCTTACTGACAGTTGTGGCTGCTTTGCGTTATGTATTGTTGTCTCTACCTTCTTGCCCTTTGTGCTGTTGTCTGTGCCCAATAATGTTTGTACCATGTTTTGTCCTGCTACCATGTTGTTGTCATGTGTTGCTGCCTTGCTATGTTGTTGTCTTAGGTCTCTCTTTATGTGGTGTTGTGCTGTCTCTCTTGTCGTGATGTGTGTTTTGTTCTATATTTATATATTTTTTTATCCCAGCCCCCGTCCCCGCAGGAGGCCTTTTGCCTTTTGGTAGGCCGTCATTGTAAATGAGAATTTGTTCTTAACTGTCATGCCTAGTTAAATAGAGGTTAAATAAAATTTTAATAAAATTCTAAGATATTGTGGCAAACACAACATTACAGCTGGAACTTAATTTGGCCAATGAAAATGGCTCAACAGAATGAAAACTTTAAAAAAGTCTACAGGCTAGGCCTATATAACAGGCTTATATTGCAGCTATTACAAACAAAGCCGATTGCTTACCATAGGCCTGCCTACCCAACAAATGACAGCAATAGGCTAATGCTATTTATTTTACAACAGGCCTACTTTTAACCTTAAACTAAATACAGAGCACAAAATTAAAGACTGTTACAACTTAATTTAGCCATGAAAATGTCTCAACAAAAATAAGAAAATAAACTATTTAAAGAACTGGTTTAGATTATTAAGTAGGCATACAATAACACTACTAATAATGATTATGATTTCAATAATGATGTTAATAGACTAAACAATTGATAATAAATATAAAAATAAATAAATGAAAGGTATGAAATTGCATCAAACCTGAATAGCGAGTTGCACACAGTCCATTTGGCCGCACCAACTTTGTCCACTACAATATAAAGATTTGTCCCCGAATACATTCCCCTTGTCGGCATCTTTTCACAATACTCTTTCTTCTCTAACTTTCATTTTACTTCAATGAAAAAGGACTCCATCTTCGCAATAAACAGTAGCCCTGGTCAAGACCCCTTTTACTCCCTCTCTCTCCTACGCATCAGGTGCAGGTGAGGTGAGCAGATGGAACCAGTTTCAGCTGGACATAATCTATATGTTTTATTGAGATGCAATTGGCTAATGCAGATAACAAGCTTACGTAATTCTCATCACACAAACACTGAATTAACGGGTCGGGTCCAGTCGATAAATCAATTTTAGTTGCACATACCCAGAGCCGAGACAAAAGTCTGAATTTGGGTCCTGGGTCGGATCTCAGAAGTTTGGGTCAGTTGAAACCGTAAAGACCCCTATTGTGAGGGCCCTCGGGGACAGGCTGAATTTCTTCAGTCGCTGCCATGCCTTCTTCACCATGGTGTCTGTGGTTTGACCATTTCAGCTGCTCGGAAATGTGTACGCAGAGGAACTTGACGTTTTTGACCATCTCCACGGCGGCCCCATTGATGAGGATGGTGGCGTGCCCAACCTTGGTTACTCCTGAAGTCCACAATCGGCTCCTTTTGTTTTTCTGACGTTGAGGGAGAGGTTGTTTACCTGGCACCACACCGTCAGTGCCTACCTCCTTCCTGTAGGTCTGCTCATCGTTGTTTGGTAATCAGGCCTACTAGGGTTGTATCGTCAGTGAAATTAATGACGAAGTTGGAACTGTGTGAGGCCACGCAGTCGTGGGTATACAGAGAGTACAGGAGGGGACTGAGGATGCCGTGTTGAGGGGCGGCCTGTCAGGAAGTCCAGTACCCAGTTGCATAGGGAGGTGTTCAGACCCAGGACCCTGAGCTTTGTGGTGAGCTTGGAGGGCACTATGGTGAGCTGTAGTTGATGAACAGCATCCTCACATATGCATTCTTTTTGTCCAGGTGGGTGAGGGCAGTGTGCAGTGCAATGGCAATTGTGGCGTCCATGGATCTTTGATGGCAGTAGGTGAATTGGAGAGGGTCGGGAGGGAGGAGTTGATATGGTCTTTGACTAGCCTCCTGAAGCTCTTCATGATGATGGAAGTGAGTGCTACAGGTTGGTAGTCATTCAGTTCAGTAACTTTCCCTTTCTTGGGCACAGGGATGATAGTGGACATCTTGAAGCAGGTAGGGATAGCAGCCTGAGCTAGAGAGCGATTGAAAATGTCCAAAAACACGACAGCCAGCTGGTCTGCACATGCTCTGAGGGCGCGGCTAGGGATACCGTCTGGGCTGGCAGCCTTGCGAGTGTTAACACATTTGAATGACTTACACACGTCCTCCGTGGAGACCGTAAGCCCTCGTTGTCCTCAGGGGCTCTCCTCAGCCGCTCAGAGTCGTCGATGTGCTCGACGCGTGAGAAAAAGGTCTTTAGCTCGTCCAGTAGGGCGGCGATGGTGTCCGTGATATGGCTGGCTTTATTTTTGTAATCCGTGATCGTTAGGATCCCCTGCAACATACGCCTCATGTCCGACCCGCTAAATTGTGCCTCCACTTAGTCCCTATGCTTGTGTTTTGCCATCTTGATCGATCTGTGTAGGTCATATTTGTACTGTTTAACCATACTATTGTCCCCAGTCACCTTGCCATGTTTATAAGCAGCATCTCTCTCCTTCAGTTTCCCTACAAGGCTTCCATCAATCCATGGTTTTTGATTCGGGTAAGTTTTTGAAAGACACTATCGGTATCACATCGTCTATGCATTTGTTTTATGAATCCGGTAACTGAGACGGTGTATTCATTGATGTTATCCCCAGAGGAACATATTCCAGTCCACGTGATCAAAACAGTCTTTAGAGCATGGATTCTGATTGGTCGGACCAGCATTGTACAGACCTGACCTCTTAGCATTCAAGTTCCTAGACAGTGACGATCAGTAAAAAGGTGATGTAATCTAGTAACATCATTTGAGTCTCCTTTGACACCCGCGGTGCTGCCCCAGTCTCTAATGATGCTGCCTTCACGTGCTAGTCAGAACTAGGAAACTCAGAAATGTCCGACTTGCTAACTGGTTGAATGCGGCATGACAACCAGTTAGCAAATCTGAAATTGCAGTTTCCTAGTTCCGCCTAGCACACGAACGTGGCATGAGCCATTTGGTGCAGTCTGGAATGGACCAACGGTGACAAGCCCTGGGTAGAGGGGGGAGAAACCACATGAGCCTAGGGGGAAGGGTAGATGGTCACACAAGGTTCACTGCAAATAAAAGTGTGTGTGTGTGGTGGTGATGGTGGGGGGTTGTGTCTATTTACTGTACATGTCTGTGAGTGTGGGGGAAGTGTCACCACAGATGTCCTAAACGCTGCATCCATCAGTGTCTCTGTGTTCTTCAAGAAGCGTGTTATCATCCTAATTACCTCAATTTTGTTTAAATGTTGTCAGCAGAGCCCTGAGGTTCACAGGGGAATGTTGTGTCAATGATATGACGTAAAACCCGGCACTGTTTACTTCTAAGATACAACCAATACACAACTCCCCAACATGAAGCTGAAGAAACGATCACTGGTAAACAATGATTCAGTATTATAGTCAAGCTCAGTTCAGTTTTTAACATGTATTTTGCGATTGTGGGAGGGGTTTGATGTGTTATGTTAAGTGCAAAGAGAAACACTTGTGACCAATACATTTTCTACAACTGTTTATCCGACTCATTACACAGATTGTAAAAATGCCCCTTTAAACAAAAAAGTGCTAGACAATGACACATCACCTTAAAAACGCAAAGCCTCCACTCAGGTGAGTAAGTACTCTGTGATAAATTGAAGATGATGGACTATCATTGTTTGTCAAGTGAATCTTGTCTTAACACACAAACCTAACTATTCCTAGTGTCAAACTCATCAAGGAGTCAAGTGGTGGCCGGTGGTGTGACAAACTGGGAGACAAAGGGGGCCATCTGAAAGGACCCTCCCCCCAGATGAGAACCCGTACCCTGGGAACTCTGGTGGGGGTCGGGTGGAGGGGGTGTGAAGGTAGGAGTGGAGGATGGGTGAGATCAACACATTCCTTAGGGAATAGCTTTGGCAACCCCCTGAAGCCCTGTGTGTGACAAACACTCATGCAAGCACAGACATGCAAGTGTACACACACACACACAAGCATGCACGCACACAAACATGAATGCATGCACAGACACACAGACACGCACAAACACTGTCACACATCACCTCCCCAAATGTATGGACACTCCTCCCCCTTGTCCTTTCAAGACCTTGAATGGACCCCAACCCCCACACGCTACTCTGTTACACACAAACACACACAAAAATACACACACCAGCCCCCCAGGGCACAGGGGCCAACCTCCTGCCAGCAGGCTGTCTCTATTGTTCAAATGCAGCCATATTAGCAGGGAATGTTAACATACACAAACACAGCAGAATAAGGCCTTGCATTTCCATGACAGCTAATACTAGTCTCTCCATGATAGAATCCTTCCTAAACACGTTCTCATCTTTAATGAGTATTAAGCTAAAAGGATTTACACAAAATCACTTGGCTAATGATGTTAAAAGCCACAAATGTCCCAGTAAGTGCTATGGGTTTGAAATGAACGAACATGAAGTCGCGCAGTGTGTCTATGCACAAAGTGTGTTTGTTTGTGTCCACTGCATAGCAGCATGGCTCGGTGTGCATTTTCATAACGCCATAAACAGCATGTAATCCCAGTGTGTGTGAGCGATTATTCCCCCGAACAGCTGTTCCTCTACATACTAATGGAGGGAATGATCTGTGACATAGATCACATTAGCATGTCTGACTGCCAGGTACCAACACAGTGCAGCCTGTCATTACACATCCCCTGTGAGTGTGTGTGGGAGGGTGTGTCAGATATGCATGAGTATGTTTGTCAGTGTGTGTCATTACTGTGTGTTTTTGTGTGGGTGAGTACATGTTTTTCAGTGTCTGTGGGTCTGAGTTTGTGTGTGTTTACACAACTTGTGGGGCGCACGTGTGTCTGTGTGTGTTGTGAACATGGCGCCGTTGCCGTATCTGCATGTCTGTCACAGTGTGGAACACAGAGGATGGCACGTCCCCCCGATAGGATAACTAACTCCACGCCTGTCAAAATACACTCCTTACACATCCATCTCCCCACAGAACCCTCAGTCAGACACACACACCACCCCTTCCCCGCTCATGCATACTCCCCTGAGGCCGACGGGACTGGGAGCCAGGAGGGTCATAGTTCAACACCTGAGGTACTCACAAACACACAGATACACAAACACCCTGTTCCCCCTGCCTCAATCCACTGTAGATGTAAACACAATGTCTAAACTCTGGGAATTTAAATTGGCCTTGTGTCTGTGAATGTCTGTCAATCTCTATGTTATAATACCGCTGGTCACACACACACACACACACACACACACACACACACACACACACACACACACACACACACACACACACACACACACACACACACACACACACACACACACACACACACACACACATACACACACACACACACACACACACACAGGAGGTAACAGCGGCTCAGTGGAGAGGACGGCTGCATCCCCGCACCAGATCCAGTGTGGGCTGTAGGATATTTATAGCACAGCAATGGAGAGGAGCAGACAGAAATGCCCTGAGAGAGAAACACAGAGAGAGAGAGAAAGAAGGGAGTAACAGAGTGTGTGATGAGAGAGAGAGACAGGGAGGGGGAGAGAGACTGAGAGAGAGACAGCGATAGAAAGAGAGACAGGGATGGGGGAGAGAAACAGAGAGAGGCAGAGATGGAGAGACAGAGATGGAGAGAGAGACAGGGAGAAACTGAGAGAGGGACAGTGATGGAGAGAGGGCGACAGAGATGGGGGGAGAGAGGGCGACAGAGATGGGGAGAGAGAGAGAGTAGGCGATGATGAATCATCCTCTTAGAACAGGAGAGGGAAGGAGAGAGCGCACGTCTACAGACGCCTCCTCTCTCTTTTCATCCCTCTCTCCTCTCATCCACCCACTCCCCTGCGTCCGTGCATCACCTCTTCAGAGGAGTAGAGAAAAAAACAAGGGTTGACTAAAGCCTGTGCGTCATGTCTATAAAAAGATGCTGATGTAACATTATAATTTAATCATTTAGCAGATGTTCTTCTGCAGAGAGAGAGACACACTCACCACAGTTATGTTAACAAAAGCACAAAACCAATGTGAAGTCTCGAGAACAATATTGCGACACCTTACGCAACCCTAAATTCAACATTACTAGGTCTGACATATTAAACCCTTACGCAACCGTAATACAACCGTACTGCCCAGGGGATAAATAGAATTGGATTTCCTGCTAAACCCCATTGACTGCTGAGAGAAAGCCATGATATTAGCATCAGTCAGCATGCAAACCCCACACCTCCGCTCACCTACACCACTAAACCAATAAAGAGGGTGTGCGCCCTGAACACATGACACTGACCCCATTTAACCATGTTTGTTTAGGAAACATATGAGCTCCTTGCTGCACCGTTGCGTCGAACAACCGAGGCTAAACACTCCCAATGGTATTTCTGTACTACTAAACACCGAATTTCATATTCACATTGTTTAAGTGATTTACAGTTTAAGTCGGAAGTGTACATACACTTAGGTTGGAGTCATTAAAACTCGTTTTTCAACCACTCCACACATTTCTTGTCAACAAACTATAGTTTTGGCAAGTTGGTTAGGACATCTACTTTGTGCATGACACAAGTCATTTTTCCAACAATTGTTTACAGACAGACAGATTGTTTCACTTACAATTCACTGTATCACAATTCCAGTGAGTCAGAAGTTTACATACATTAAGTTGACTGTGCCTTTAAACAGCTTGGAAAATTCCATAAAATGATGTCATGGCTTTAGAACCTTCTGATAGGCTAATTGACATCATTTGAGTCAATTGGAGGTGTACCTGTGGATGTATTTCAAGGCTTACCTTCAAACCCAGTGCCTCTTTGCTAGACATCATGGGAAAGTCAAAATAAATCAGCCAAGACCTCAGAAAAAAATTGTAGACCTCCACAAGTCTGGTTCATCCTTGGGAGCAATTTCCAAACGCCTGAAGGTACCACGTTCATCTGTACAACCAATAGTACGCAAGTATAAACACCATGGGACCACGCAGCCACCATTCCGCTCAGGAAGGAGACATGTTCTGTCTCCTAGAGATGAACGTACTTTGATGCGAAAAGTGCAAATCAATCCCAGAACAACAGCAAAGGACCTTTGAAGATGCTGGAGGAAACCGGTACAAAAGTATCTATATCCACAGTAAAACGAGTCCTATATCGACATAACCTGAAAGGCCGCCCAGCAAAGGAAGAAGCCACAGCTCCAAAACAGCCATAAAAAGCCAGACTACGGTTTGCAACTGCACATGGGGACAAAGATCGTACTTTTTGGAGAAATGTCCTCTGGTCTGATGAAACAAAAATATAACTGTTTGGCCATAATGACCATCGTTATGTTTGGAGGAAAAAGGGGGAGGCTTGCAAACCGAAGAACACCATCCCAACCGTGAAGCACGGGGGTGGCAGCATCATGTTGTGGGGGTGCTTTGCTGCAGGAGGGACTGATGCACTTCACAAAATGGATGGCATCATGAGGAAGGGAAATTATGTGGATATATTGAAGAAACATCTCAAGACATCAGTCAGGAAGTTAAAGCTTGGTCGCAAATGGGTCTTCCAAATGGACAATGACCCCAAGCATACTTCCAAAGTTGTGGCAAAATGGCTTAAGGACAACAAAGTCAAGGTATTGGAGTGGCCATCACAAAGCCCTGACCTCAATCCCATAGAAAATGTGTGGGCAGAACTGAAAAAGCGTGTGCGAGCAAGGAGGCCTACAAATCTGACTCCGTTACACCAGCTCTGTCAGGAGGAATGGGCCAAAATTCATCCAACTTATTGTGGGAAGCTAGTGGAAGGCTACCCAAAACGTTTGACCCAAGTTAAACAATTTAAAGGCAATGCTACCAAATAATATTTGAGTGTATGTAAACTTCTGACCCACTGGGAATGTGATGAAAGAAATAAAAGCTGAAATAAATCATTCTCTCTACTATTACTCTGACATTTCACATTCTTAAAATAAAGTGGTGATCCTAACTGACCTAAGACAGGGAAGTTTTACTAGGATTAAATTGTCAGGAATTGTGAAAAACTTAGTTTAATTGTAGTTGGCTAAGGTTTATGTAAACTTCCGACTTCAAGTGTACTTCTCAAAACAAAATCGTTAACTAATGTGCCAATAAGGATTGCATTGTACCATAACATATTAATTTCTGTGGTGTGAGGTACAGAGAGACAGAGGAAAATGAGAGATGGATGTGGTGGTGAAGTCGCTACTGGAATAGTTATTCTGCGGTCCAAACACTTAAAAGACACACCCTCGTCCACTTACCCTCGCCTTATGCCCTTAGTGGAATCCTCGTCGCCATCTTGGAGGGAGGTCCAAATGATTAGCCAAGCAGGGGAAGTTTGCAACATAAGCCCCTCAGCCCGCCTCTTTAGCCCTCATTTTTAGTCAGCTTTGCGAGTGTACAGTTATGTTCACTCTGGGGCCTGAAACTCCCTATAATTCAATTCGCAACGATTGTACATCTGCTAAGAAAAACAACATCAACGGAGAAGTCAACATACAAGTGTAAGTAAAAAACAAATGCAAATAAGTTCGAAATTTTACTACCACGTAAATATGTTTTTGTTTGGTTAACTTTTGGAAATTGTATATGTAACAGTATAGCTTCCTTCCCTCTTTTTGCCCCTACCTGGGCTCGAACCAGGGACCCTCTGCACACATCAACAACACCTACCCTCGAAGCATCGTTACCCATCGCTCCACAAAAGCTGCGGCCCTTACAGAGCAAGGGGTACAACTACTTCAAGGTTTCAGAGTGAGCGACGTCATCGATTGAAATGCTGTTAGCTAACTAGCCATTTCACACCGGGCTACATATAAACAAAACATTTTCCTTCTTCAGAAGTTCCAACTAGGTAGGCTAACATTAGTTAGCTAATTAATTTGCTAGCTATTATACAGTAGGTGTATATTAATAATGATATATTTAATAAGTAGACATGACTCATAATTGACTGTAGCGCATATAAAGCACCCACAAGCTACCGGTGGCTGAAAACACAATCATCGCGGGATGAACGAGTGGCGAATGTCCGGACAAGGGTGGTCCATTTAAAAATCATTCCTTCCTCCCTCGCCCCTTGCCCTGCAAGTGTATACTTGTCAGACGTCATGATACGTCATCAGAAGTGTCCACTTAATTTGAGGACTGAGGGGTTAGATTTGATTTAGCCAGTTCTGCCTAAACAAACCCATAACACAAAGTGTCCCATAGATGACACAGGAGATAGCTGGTTCTGAAGCAGGGTGGGGACACACTAAAGCTTACTGTATGCTTCCCAGTCAAAACAGTTTTCACATATATTATGACCCCAAAAAAGGTCATAATATATTTGTTAGTTTTGGTGTTCTGTCCGAGCACACAGCATCTTTTATTGAAACTTGTCGAAGTTTGGTAGCTGAAGTCTACGCACCTTTATCAGTGTTTGGTCGACAGTAGGGATTGACAACAAACTAAGTGTTTGTTGTCATTCAACAACAGACGACTAATTTTCATGCACATTTTTTCACTTGAGAAATGCTGCACCAAACATGTTAGTTCGATGTAAAAGTCTGTGACTAAGAGCTCTGCAAAAATGTCAAAATTAATGACAGATATCTTGATTTATCAGATTGATTATGACTATTTTGAGGAAGTGTTACTGTATGTTGTTGCTAGAGGTACCAAGATGGACAAACAATAATATTGCCATTTCTTAATTGTTTTTCAAGCTAATGTCTTTTTAAGGGAGTATGCGAGGCGCAGACGTTTTCTTCTCCTAGCCAAGTTCTGCTAGGAGCAAACTGAACCTAGTATAAGGATGCCTTTATGCCGGCAGTCTGTCCTCATGGCCCGAGTCATGTCACCTTAGTTTTGTGTGACAAGACAGTTTAATCATTAGTGTTCCTTATGCGTCATACCAGACCAGTCAGCTAAGCCTGTTTGATACCGAAACACACACACACATACACTTAGACAAAACACACAAACACAAATGTCCATGGATTGTGTCAACATCCTTGGCATTTCCTTGTTAAACAACTCTGTGACAGGTTTTCCCCCTCCAGCTATGTGATAATCATTGTCCTCTTTGGTATTGTTCCACAAAGTAAGCAGTTTAAATATCTCATGATTTACTTAATTCATACCAATCATAAAAAGTAATGACAAGCCGTATCAGTGTCATGATACATTAAAGGAAAACACTTGAATGCTTTTAATATTGAAAGTTTAAATATGGTTCCAATGAGTTAGTTAATTGTAGCATGATGTATTATAATTAAGGGTTTGATTCCTGCATTGGCCACTTACAAGATACTGATTATTTATGATGATATTAAAGACTTTATAAAAAAAATGTATTATATCGTTATTTCATACGTTATGACTGTTTTGTTGTAAATTGTCAATTCATGCTAGGACAGTGATGTCATTCTTATGACAGTGGTATGACAATGTTTTGACATTATGGTGGATGGTTATTTCTAGTATGTCTCCCATCCTCTCCCAGCAGGAAGTGAGCCGACGCAGCTGCGATTCTCCGGGGTCAGACACAGTCGCATTAGAATCCCCTTGCTAATGCTGCAACTGTCTCCCTGACCCTGCCATGGTGTGTCAAAAGCTCCCTCACTGTGTTTATCAAAAAAACAATGCTGATATGGGATCAGAGACAGTGCTGCATGTGCAGGTCTCTCTGTTTGTGCATTCAATGGTCCAGACAGGAGTATCTCTTCAGAATACGGATCAATATACAGTACATGGCAATAAATAGTATGACTACATTGTACCCCTGTATTAGCATTAGTTTATGTTTCAGTTGGTTTGAGCATGGTGCTGGTTAAAAAGCCATAGGGGATTTAATGACTATATAGGCCAAACACCATACATTAGATACATGTTTAAATTGTAAGCTATTTTGGACAAAAGTATCTGCATTGTTTAAGTTTTGTGGTCAGATCCGTATTGTGTTTGCGCCGATAAGTTAGCTATTACATGACTGAGCAATCTGAGCCAGCTCAGAAACATTCAGGGATTAAAAGCGCTTTATAAATAACATTTCCCCCTGTTACCGTCATCGTCAAGTTAACAACCCACATCTACATGAGTAACAGTCAGGGAGGAGTCCCATAACATTCTCTCATTCTCGTCATTGTTATATAACTTCAACGTTGGCCAATATAGGACAGCATGTCCTAGATCTTCATGTCTGACCTACAACTGAGTGAAGGAGGGGGAGAGAGGACAAGAGAGAGATGATGGAGGAGAGAGGGAGAGGCCTGCCAGGGAGAAGGGGGCCGATATGTTTGTGGATGATGAATGGGGAGCAGTGTCCTCAGGAAACAGGGGATTACACACACACACACACTTCACACATGCACACACACACCAGGCTATCACAGCATGGGAGAAAGGAATTGCCTTGTTTTGCACCTCTCGTAACAGCTCAACATAGTAAACCTACTCTATAACACAATGGTTTGATGTCACTTCTATATCAATGAGGATCAATGAGGAGATGTTTGGCAAATGCACCTGCCAAGGATTGTTGGTGAAGTCAATGTACCTTGGCTTTGCTAGCAACAACATAAACCACATTTATTCACAAAGCGAAGAATTTCTGCCTGGACTAAGATAGAAGTGACACTATTATGAAAGCACTTAGTCCTAAAGTAGTCTTAAGAAATGGTATAATACAGTATACTAAGATATGTTATGCTTATGGATCCTGGAGGGTACAGTCTGGATTTGTTTTATTAATGAACTGAGAATCCCTCTCTGCAAACACACAAAGACAAACCCCAAAATAACACAGATAAACACTCTTCGACAATTCTCTAGAGAATTGCTTGTCTCTAACCTTCTGATGCTTACACGCGCACACAAACATAGACTATATGACCTAGACAAATTCAAGATGACATCTACACCGAAGGAGGAGTGGCCACGCATGTACACTGCTGGAGGTGCTATAATCACACACACACATACACTAAAACAACACAGATAAACACTCCTCCAGCTCGTGTGCATTGACTTACACGGATGCTCCAACCCACTGGCATGATGCATAAACAACAGAATGCACACATGCATCCAGGCAACACTCGGCTGTTGATGTCAAATCGGGCCACGGTCCACCTCCCCTCCCCCCCGCAGTCTGCCCAGATTCACTGAAGTCATGCTGAGATGGCATCTGTCACCCTACGCACGCACGCACAAACACACCCCATCCCCCTTTGTTCTCCCTCATGCTCAAGATCCACCTTTTATTATTCACAGTGTGTCCTCTTCTCACAAGCCATCCAATTTGCTTATGTCTGCCTGTCTATCCAGAGTTAGTATGTACAGTATACAGAATTGTTCACAGCTCATATTTGATGATTGGTGGTGTCTAATCAAAAAATATTGATGATTTATTCCTATACAATGTCAATGTGAAAACATTTGTTATGTTACGTACTGAATCCGTTCTATTGTATTCACTGGTCTTAATGGCAGTGTAGCACAACATTACACTCTCCAACATAGCCACGAACCCAGAAAACCCAGGCATTTGTATGTGGGAAGTGAGGTCTCAGGAAAGCAATGTCACAGTGCAATGCTATACTAACCACAACTAGCTAATATCCGAGGGCAATACTGCATTGTAAAGGGGTTGCCGTGAATTTGACAGTAGCTTACAGGCAACTCGTGGCAAGTAAAATGCTGTAGTTCTACTGTAATATAAATACGGTATCAAAGCAAGTACTGTGTGATGACACACAGTACTGCAAAATGTACTATTATACTGTGAAAAAGTGAATGCTACCATCATCTGAATTAATTAATGGATGGATGAAATTCATTGAGGAGAGAGGTCTGTAAGTCACAGTATTTTACTGAAATTACAAGGGGTTGGTGCAAGCAGGTTGGGTGCTAGGTAAAGTGTTTAAACATTTGTTATAGATTTTATGGTTATGACTAAATGTTTGTACATCTAAGACTATTCCATTCTGAAAATGTATGCAATAGAGATAGGGTTATAAGACAGATGGTAGTCCAATTGATGTGTGTGTGTCTAGATATTAACTTTGTGTGTAAAACTGGAACAGGCTGGTACGACTTCATCTAGGGAGTATCTGGGAGAACAAAGAATTCTTTGAATCTACCAGACACATGCGAGAGGCTCCTGTCCTTGAAGACAGGAGGGATAGTTAAAGAGCCGCCCAAGTTTGACTTATGTTGCAAAGATTGTGATAAGGAATGAATGGGTACTGTGGGAAGACACAATTTTCTTGGAAAGGGTGGGGGAAATGGTGGGGCTTTTGTATTTTTGTATTTCAACATTGTGCCATATAAAAGACTGTGTACACCTTTTAGAGCTCAGAGCGCTCTCGTGAATAAACACTCTTGAATTAGACCATTGTAGATGGGGCCTCTGTTTGTCTCATTTCAACCAGTATCTTACAAATACTGGGTAACATACAGAGTTGTTCAATTGAAGTTCAGTTTGTGAACATTAGATACAAAATTTCCATAACAACATTGCAGCATATTAATTTATATTTTGTATTTTATATCACTTGCACTTCTAGAGGCCTTAACAAAGGCTTTCAAAGTGGCAGTGACTACAGGGAAAAACAGACACATTTTTTTTATTTAACCTTTTTTTAACTAGGCAAGTCAGTTAAGAACAAATTCTTATTTACAATGACGGCCTGCCCCAGCAATACTCTTACCCGGACGACACTGGGCCATTTGTGAGCCACCCCATGGGACTCCCAATCACCACCAGTTGTGATACAACCTGGAATCGAACCATGGTCTATAGTGATACCTCTAGAACTGAGATGCAGTGCCTTAGACCACTGCGCCACTCAGGAGCAGACTTAGCAAAATACTCAACCATTTAAGGTTAAGACTTGCTGCCACTCCTAACATGTTAAATAGGGGCGCTTATATTTGTCCCCTATACATTTTACATTGATGGGGCACGATAACCACATAGGAGTTAAATTGGTACAGCATTCTCACTCATGGGTGCAACATATATAGCCTCACATGGCACACCTCAAAATATGTTAATGAGCCAGAAACAAGAAAAGCATGCACCCACAAGTGATCAAAAGATTTTGCGCTCCAAAGATAAGGTACAGTACCGTATTTTGTGGGGTGGATTACAGTACCATTTGAAATACAACAATGTCAACAAACAACAGAGTATTTTAAATATTGATAATACCCAAAATGACGTATAAATTACAGTTTTCCGTTATAGTGTAGTCTGCTGGGTCATGGAAGGGGTTAGTCAGTTGATTGGTCTGTTCTGGATCAGAGAGTTGCATCTCTGATGTAAGCCTTCCTATCTGGGCTCACTTGGTGGTCTGAGATCCCATCACTATGAGCAGCTTTCAGATTTAGTTCCTGCTTGGATTACTCCTCCTTCCTTGTCCCTCCCCCATTCCTTCTCTCTCCCTCTCTATCTGTCTCTCTCTCTCTCGTTCTCTCTGTCTGAGTCTTTTTCTTCCCTGCAAAATCCTATAGTCTCTTTAAGCATCTGTTTGCTTGGCAACTTAAACAGGAGAGAGGCAGGGATTGGAGCACACACACAAACACACCGTGCCATTCCTTATGAGGTCACTGGGGCAGGATGTGTGTGTTTGTGACTGACAGGCTGTCTCAAGTGAGTCTAGAACAGTGCACTGACCCGGTGGCCCTGCCAAGCTCTGTGGGAAACAGAACAAGATACAGTGCCTTCAGAAACTATTCACACCTCTTGACTTTTTTTCAATTTTCTTTTGTGTTACAGACGGAATTTTAAATTGAGTAAATGTGGATTTTTTGTGTCACTGGCCTACACACAATACCCGATAAAGCAGTGTTTCCCAAACTCGGTCCTGGGGACCCCAAGGAGTGCACGTTTTGGTTTTTGCCCTAGCACTACACAGCTAATTCAAATAATCAAAGCTTGATTATTAGTTGATTATTTGAATCAGCTGTGTAGTGCTAGGGCAAAAAACATAACATGCACCCCTTGGGATCCCCAGGATCGAGTTTGGAAAACCCGGCCATAATGTCAAAGTGGAATTATGTTACAGAAATGAAAAGCTGAAATGTCTTTAGTCAAGAAGTATTCAACCTCTTTGTTATGGCAAGCCTAAATAAGTTCAGGAGTAAAAATGAGCTTAACAAGTCACATATGTTGCAATAATAGGGTTTTACATTATTTTTGAATGACTGTAAGGTACCTCAGTCGAGCAGTGGATTTCAAACACATATTCAACCACAAAGACCAGGGAGGTTTTCAAGTGCCTCGCAAAGAAGGTCTATTGGTAGCTGGGTAAATGGGTGGATGGGTAAAAATAAAGCAGACACTGAATATCCCTTTGAGCATGGTGAAATTATTAATTACACATTGGATGGTGTATTAATATACCCAGTCGCTGCAAAGATAAAGGTTCAGTTGCCGGAGAGGAAGGAAACCGCTCAGGGATTTCACCATTAGGCCAATAGTGGCTTTAAATCAGTTACAGGGTTTAATGGATGTGATAGGAGAAAACTGAGGAGGGATCAACAACATTCTAGTTACTCCACAATACTAACCTAAATGACAGAGTGAAAAGAAGGAAGCCTGTACAGAATAAAAAATATTCCGAAACATGTATCCTGTTTGCAACAAGGCAATAAAGTAATACTGCAAAACATTTGGCAAAGCAATTCACTTTTAGTTCTGAATACAAAGTGTGTTGTTCAGGGCAAATCCAATACAACACATTACTGAGTATCATTCTCCATATTTTCAAGCATAGTGGTGGCTGCATCATGTTATGTTATGCTTGTTGTCAGCAAGGACTAGGGAGTTTTTCAGGATAAAAAAAATAATTGGAACAGAGCTAAGCACAGGCAAAATCCTAGAGGAAAATTTGGTTCCGTCTGCTTTCCACCGGACACTCTGACATTAATTCAACTTTCCGCAGGACAATAACCTAAAACACAAGCCCAAATATACACTGGAGTTGCTTACCAAGAAGACAATGAATGATCCTGAATGGCCGAGTTGAAGTTTTGACTTAAATCTGCTTAAAAATCCATGGCAAGCTCTGAAAATTGTTTTCTAGCAATGATCAACAACCAATTTGACAGCGCTTGAAGAATTTTGTACAAATATTGTACAATCCAGGTGTGTAAAGCTCTTAGAGACTTACCCAGAAAGACTCACAGCTGTAATTGCTGCCAAAGGTGATTCTAACATGTATTGGCTCAGGGGTGTGTGTGAATACTTATGTAAATGAGATATTTCTGTATTTCATTTTCAATACATTTCCCAAAATGTTATTTGTCAATATGGGGTATTGTGGGTAGATGGGTGAAAAAAAATATTATTTAATCAATTTTGAATTCAGGCTGTACCACAAATGTGGACTAAGTCAAGGGTATGAATACTTTCTGAAGCTAAGGACTCAGACACAGTGGTTCACACAAACACACGCACACACACACACACACACACACAAACACACACGTAAACAAGTAAATAAGGCAGTTATACACCTAGGAAAGGAGTGGAAGAGAGAGGGGGAAAAGCTTGCACATACTGTATACACACACACACACATACACACACTCACACCTGTGTATAGAGCTCATGTATCACAGTGTGGTGGTCATGACAGTTTGGACACGACGGTTAACAGGGTGGTGCAGTTTAGAGTTACTTGTTGTCAACGTCTCCAGCAGGTGCCCCTTGAGATAAGTGCGTGTGTATGTGTGGTTTTTCTATCCTTGTGGGGACCTAAAACCCACCAAAGTCCCCACAAGGATAGTAAAACAAGGAAAAGGCTATTTTAAGCTTAGGGGTTAGGTTTAGGGTTGGGGTTGGGGTTAGGATTACATGTTAAGGTTGGGGTTAGGGTTAAGGTTAGGGAGTTAGGGAAAATAGGATTTTGAATGGAAATACATTTTAGGTCACCATGAGGATAGACTGTGTGTGTGTGTGTGTGTGTGTGTGTGTGTGTGTGTGTTTATATTTAACTGTAGGAGCGAGCAGTAGAGAAATGCTACTCCATAGTACTTTAACCTTGACAATAGATTATCAACATACATACTGAATGTCATGATTATCCCTACCACTCACTCTCTCTCTCTCTCTCTCTCTCTCTCTCTCTCTCTCTCTCTCTCTCTCTCTCTCTCTCATATCTAATCTGTTTTGACAAATACCACAGTAAATAGGGACAACAATAGCAGTAGTTCACCAGAGTAAATTGTTAGGGATTTGGAGGTACAGACAGTACTGTATTTTAGGAAGTGTTGTTGTAAATTATTGAACAGCTGTATTCCAGTCATATTCACTAATCCCCATATGGCATTGGTAGGCAACTAGATTCAGCCACGGGCCGATTGTTTTCGGAACGGATGGTCGGGGGGCCGGAAGCATATTGATAATAATTTGTACACTGCAAATAGACCCCAACTAAGCCCAAAAAGAGGTTGTATTTAAAAATAACAATAATTTCATACCTTCATTACATATGTCTCTTTTATTATTCGTGGGAGTAGTTAGGAACAGATTTTCTAAAAAAGGTTTTTGTTGTGGCTGAATTCCTGATGATTTGAGCTTTTTTATAACAAAACTTTGGAAGGGGCAAAAGAAATTGCTTGCGGGATGGTTTTGGCCCGAGGGCTGCCTACTGCACATACACAAATGCATGCAAGCAAACACGCAGCACCAGAGGCACAGGACCAGAGGCAGGGCAGGGCAGGACAAGCATTACCTCACTGTTGCTAAGTGCCATCGCACTGTTTTGTTTTTGCGTTTTGGCAAAGAGAGACAAAGCTCGAGAATCTAAAGCTGAGAAACAATGTGGGCTGCTCTAGCAAACTGGACGTTCACTTAATGTTAGATATAGAGCTAATACATATATTTCAACATTATTTGGTAAAACAAATCATGTTTAACCACAGATGGAGTGTGTGTTTTATTGTTGGAAGATGAATTAAAGGAATATAACTGTAACAGTAGCATATTCTACTGTATATGTTAGTGATGTCAAACTCCATTTATTTGTGCAGACAGAAAAACGCTTCTGAATGTGTGAGAGATAGAGAGGTACGCACAGCATTTGAAAGTGACCGCCTCTGTTTGTTGTCAGGGCAGCTGCTGCCGTTCGTTACTAGGCCACGCTGTGCTCCCTCCCTCCCGCTCGCGGCTTGTTATGTCTCCTTAGCAACACTACAGCTCTTAAACACTTCATTGACCACGTTAGAAACAGCCGGGCCAACTGTTTTAACACAGTGGCCTGGATCATCTCACAGAAAACCAGTCGCTATTGTTCCTCGTTAGCAACGATGGTAGCAAGACACGAGACAGATAGTAAAACTGTGTCACATTTGACCCCTGTTGGCAGCTTGTGTCTTGGGTAGTAGTACTACCCAAATAAAAACACTACATGTACTTCAGTTGTGGGAATAGGGTGAGGGACTGCCCTTTTTACCAGAATGACCCTCACTCTCTGGCCTCTGCCTCTCGTTCAAAAGGTCAATTGTGTCATCCGACAGGGGATCTATGTTGAGTGACAGAGAATGTACACAAACAGTGTGAAGCAATCCAGTGCAAGACAAATTGACACTAACTGCATAAGGCTACTGCACTACTGCTTGTTTTGGTAATGGATTGTTTGGATAATTATGCTGCAAGGCGTGTCTTAGGGGCTAGGCAACAGCTTTATAACAGTAAATATAGCAGCTCTTAAATAATAGCGTTATAAGCAGTGCATAAAGACATATATACATTCTTATGTCAACAACTGTTCTTCCAATGTCAAACTAACATTCACAGGGTTTTAGGGATGGATATATGAATCATATTCATTTTATGTATGGAAATTATATTTAGATATTATTTATTTCCTATATTACTTACCAAATAAAGAAAAAATATTTAGGGTTAAAAATCAATCCAGGGATTTGAGATTCACAGAGAGGGATTGCCCCAGTCTTAGACAGTCCTCTACAGCCACATCAAACACAAGAGGTTTAACCAAGTAATTACTAAATACCAATTAAGGAGCTTTTCTCCACTAGCATCCAAAGCCAGTTCCAACATAGTGTAGCCACAGGGCAAACATTCTCATCTTTTAACCACCCTAGTCTTGTAGGCTTGTGATATGTGTGTCTGTCTGTCTGTCTGAGTGTTTTTCATTGCTGTTGTATGTAGCTATGCTGATGCTTCATAAACTTCATGTGATGCTGCACTTTCATTAGCTAAATGTATTTATACACAAGGTTGTTCTCTCTTCTATTTTCAGTGGTTTGGTTCAAGTTAATTAGGGAGGAAAATGTGTGTAAATGAGTCAGAACAAAGACAAACAGTTGTCGTTTCTATTTGAGGGACAAACCCTGTGAACTCAGTCTGGGAATGCAGAGAGCCGTGTCTGTCTGGCCTGCCAGTTTTTGCTATGTGGACATATATGCTTAACCTGATAACACACATATCCATACCCTACCCTGTGAAACAGGTGACTCTCTTTGTCTTTCATTTGTACCCATCTGTTATGTCCTCCATTTTATTATTTCCCTCTCTTTCCCCTCTCTCTTCCTTTCCCTCTCTGAACAAGTCAGAGCTTGTGGAGAGAGCGGGGCCAGACACAGACTGGAGGAGTTCCTCTTTAACAGGAAACTTGAGACCACTGTAGACAGAGAACAGAACATGCAGCCAACACACTGCACTTAGGGCTGACCATGAATGAGTGTGTTTCATAAGGGTTTAGACACATTTGGACTGTGTGTGTGTGTGTGTGTGCGTGTGCGTGTGTGTGCGTGCGTGTGTGCGTGCGTGTGTGTGTGTTCGTTCATGAGGAACTCTTTGTCTTTGCTTTTTACACACCACATGGGTGTTTTCAACATCAATTTATGTGTGCATAAATAGTGTATTTACATATAAACAACACTCACATATTTGGTTCTATCTATTTGTGAGATGGTTCTATCTTGTTAGAAGCTATCAGCTTTCACCCTGCCGCCAGCCAACCAACACCCCCTCCCCCTACTCCTCTCCCCTTCCCTCTCTCTCCCTCTTCCTCCCTCTCAGGAAGCCCAACCCTGGAATTGATCCCACACTGGCATTTTTCCCAGGATACCCCTCCCCCAATTCCCTTTTTACCCCACCCCCACCCTGACACTCCCCTTCCACTGCCCTCCCCCACCCCAGTCTGTCCTCCTGTCCTCCACCAGTTCCCAAGATAAACAAAGACCTCAGTTTGTCTGGGCTCCAACAGGGGTCACATAACCATGAATGGAGGGGCCAAATTGAAGGGGCTCCTTCTCTCTTTTTCTAAGAAAAGGAGGAATGGCAGAGTTGTTTTTGTGACGGCCCAAGGGTGGTTGGACATGGTTCTGTTGTATACCTGCAAACTTTAGGTTTAAGTTGTGTCTGTTTACTATTTGGCTTTTAATGCCAAGTAAAACATGTACAAAATAATCTAATCTCTATTTTATTTGTTTCAGCATTTTAAGGATATGTGGTGCTAAGTCTGAAATGTCGATTGCCTTCCGAGATAGTGTCAGAAGGAAATTTTAGATGATAGAAACATTCAGTAGGTTGTCACAGATCTATCCGAATAAGCAAGGAGATAGGGGCATGATAGTATGTGGAGCAACTGGTTTATCGCTGGTATTTCAATAGCTCGACAGCTTGTGGGAGAGCATTCTCAGAATGCTATGTTGGTTGTGTTTTTGAGAGCTTTGATAGGGTTTTGACAATTCCAGCGCACATAGCGCTGATTCAATTGAACAAGGAGCTTTGAAAAGGAGAGGGATTTCTCCTTCTGTGTGTGTGTGTGTGTGTGCATGTGTGTGCATGCGTGTGTGTGCGTGTGTGTACGCGCTGTAGTCAACCCCTCAGGCTAAGTAGTCATATGCTTTCAATCTCAAGCGTGTTTGTTATAGCAAGCTGCACAAGAGTCAGCTGAACTTTTTGTCTGTCAAACAAAGTTAAAGCAGAAAACATAGTGAACAAGTCAAATATTCATCAAAGCTGAAATAGACCGATGGATAGCTTGATAAATAGATTATTGGCCTATTGTGTTTTTAGCTTCATTAAGATATATTCGTCTTGTTGAGAGAATCTAGACTAGAGTTTGTTGGCTTTCCTCACTTCCTGGTGACAAAGGGGTTATTGTAGCATAACTTGTCTAGACCTGTTTCAGGAGTGGTGATCGGGCTGTTTGGTGATGCTCTGGAGAGCTTTCAGATGTACTAGAAAGAGGTAGGCCACAGAGGGACTGTGACCTCGAACCTTACATGTCAGGGGTCAAAATACCTTGGTCAAAACCAATCTATCTTCTTATGGCATTGCTTATCACAGGTAACTGCGAACATCAAGGAAACATGAGTAAATGAGGGATACAAAATACATAAAAGCAGGTGCTTACACACAGGTGTGGTTCCTGAGTTAATTAAGCAATTGACATCCCATCATTCTTAGAGTTATGTATAAAAAAGCCTAGTTGCCCATTATTTTGATTATCCTGGCTAGAAGAAGATATCTCTGTGACTTTCAAAGAGGGGTTTCAAAGGAGCATAGGTGGTTGAGACAGCGTTTTCCACTACCATGAACAAAACACCAAATTAAGGAATTTTTCGTGGAAGAATGGTGTCGCATCACTCCAATAGAGTTCCAGACACTTGTAGAAGGTATGCCAAGGCGCATTGAAGCTGTTCTGTCGTCTTGTGGTGCCCCAACACCCTATTGAGACACTATGTTGGTGTTTCCTATATGTTGGCAGTTACCTGTATGTTGTAGCCTGTAAATATTTGGTTACTTTGCAGTCAATATTGAAAGTGAAGTTAAAATACTTACTTTGTTCAGTTACAGTATGTGTATAGTACAAAGCCTTTGTAAAAGGAGGTATTACAGTACCAAATATTTTAATAAATAATATGCTGGCTATTCTCATTGTAAGAATGTAGAGGGTAATCTTTGTGCAGTCCTTTTTCACCAGCCCTCACACACTAAAAGCTTGGTCACAGAGCGTGTTGGCATTGGGCCAACTGTGGCTTCAGCTTAGTATCTCAATGAGTACATTTAATCAAACCAATATTTCCCTTAAATTCCTCAAGTTTAGCCTATACATTCCACTCTCTCTTTCTTTCTCACACCCACACACAGTGGCTCAGCAGGAAATGGTTTCGCAACTCACTTCTCTCCTCTCTCTCCCTTTCTCTCGCTCTGTCTTTTTCCAGGAATCTGGAATGCTGGAAGTGTGGCCAACAGTTTCAGAGGGTGATGGGATGGACAGCTGCATGCGTTTAGCTTGGAAGTAGCCAGGTATGTACAGTGCCTTCAGAAAGTATTCACATCCCTTGATTTCCCCCCCCCACACATTTTGTTGTGTTACAGCCTGAATTGAACATTTATTAAATTGAGATGTTTTTTGTCACTGACCTACACACAATACCCCATAATGTGAATGTGGAATTATGTTTTTCAACATGTTTTTCAAAAGCTGAAATGTCTTGAGTCAATAAGTATTCAACCCCTTTGTTATGGCAAGCCTAAATAAGTTCAGGAGTAAAAATGTGCTTAACAAGTCAAATGATAACTTGCATGGACTCTGTGTACAATAATAGTGATAACATGATTTTGGAATGACTACCTCATCTCTGTACCCCACACATACAATTATATGTAAGGTCCCTCAGTCAAGCACTACATTTCAAACACAGATTCAACCACAGAGACAAGGGAGGTTTTCCGTTGCCGCGCAAAGAAAGGTACCTATTTGTAGATAGAAGCAAAAAAACAAACAGACATTGAATATCCCTTTGAGCATGGTGAAGTTATTAATTAACCTTTGGGTGGTGTATCAATACACCCAGTCACTACAAAGATACAGGTGTACTCCCTTACTCAGTTGCCAGAGAGGAAGGAAACTGGTAAGGGATTTCACCATGAGGCCAATGGTCACTTTAAAACAGTTACAGAGTTTAATGGCTGTGATAGGAGAAAACTGAGGAGGGATCAACAACATTGTTGTTACTCCACAATACTAACCTAAATGACAGAGTGAAAAGAAGGAAGCCTGTACAGAATAAAAATGTTCCAAAACATGCATCCTGTTTGCAAGCACTAAAGTAATACTGCAAAAAAAATTGCCAAAGCAATACATTTTTTGTCCTGAATACAAAGTGTGGGAGATGAATTCACCTTTCAGCAGGACAATAACGTAAAACACAAGGCCAAATAATACACTGGACTTGCTTCCAAGAAGTCAGTCCTGAGTGGCCGAGTCACAGTTTTGACTTAAATCTACTTGAAAATCTATGGCAAGACCTGAAAATGGTTGTTTAGCAATGATCAACAACCAACTTGAGCTTGAAGAATTTAGAAAATAATAATGTGCAAATGTTGCACAATCCAGGTGTGGAAAGCTCTTAGAGACTTACTCAGAAAGATGAACAGCTGAAATTGCTGCCAAACGTGCTTCTACAAAGTATTGACTCAGGGGTGTGATTAGATATTTCTGTATTTTATTTTCAATAGATTTACACACATTTCTAAAAACATGTTTTCACCACAAAATATATTTAATCAATTTTGAAATCAGGCTGTAACACAACAAAATGTGGAATAAGTCAAAGGGTATGAATACTTTCTGAAGGCACTGTACTCACTTGTGTGCAGCCTTCCGACTGTCCCAATACTGGGAGAGGAGAGAGGATGGGCGCTTAGTAATTGCATTACATGCAGATTAGTCATGCAACATAAAACATGATCAGACAATAAAACCATTCCCACACCTGTAGAGATCCTTTAAACCCAGTCACTCTCCCAGTCCCTCTCTCTGTCTCTCTCACGCATGCAAGCATGCATACACTTGTACTACTTTACATGAGAAAAAAGTGATACATATAATACCTAACCCTGTTCATAAATTCCTACCATCTTATTATGCAAATATAACCAAGCCAATGTATGCCTTTGGAAAAAGGACCACACATTATAAAACAAGCTCCCCTCCAGTGTTCTTCAAACCTAGCCATTGGGTTCTACAGGGTGTGCAATAAGACCTGATTCAACTGATCAAGGGCTTGATGATAAGTTGAGTCCGGTGTGGTACAGTAGCAATTGGCTCTAATCAAATCCTGCACATCCCCAGGAACCAGGATTCAAGTACACTGCTCTCCTCCTCCCTTTTTTCTCTCTCTGTTTGTGTTCTGCTGGTGAGAGTGCTTGTCCTGGGACCGTCGTGACCCACATTCTATGTGTTAGCCTGCCTAGCCGGGATCCAGCCGGCTTTAGCCGCGCCTTCTGCTGCATCTCCAGGGAGCGCCGGCTATTAATACCCAGCTGTGACCGTGTGAAGACTTGTGTCCATGCAGGACACAGCAGGCTAAATCCCACTTAAGCCCACGCTGCATTGCCTGCATAGCAGCATTGGACCAATTTGGTGTTGGAAACATGTTTGGATGGTGCAAAGACATCCAAGGAATTACATTAGGGTTGTATATACTGAGTATACTAAACATTAGGAATACCCTCCTAATATTGAGTTGCACCAACAGCCACAATTTGTAGGTCATGGACTCTACGAGTCGAAAGCGTTCCACAGGGATGCTGACCCATGTTGACTCCAACGCTTCCCACAGTTGTGTCAAGTTGGCTGGATGTCCTTTGGGTGGTGGATCATTCTTTATACACACGGAGTACTGTTGAGTGAAAAACCCAGCAGCGTTGCAGTTTTTGACATAAACTGGTGCGCCTGGCACTTACTACCATACCCCGTTCAAAGGCACTTCAATCTTTTGTCTTGCCTATTCACCCTCTAAATGGCACACACACAATCCATATCCCAATTGTCTCTAGGCTTTAACATCCTTCTTTAACCTGTCTGCTCCCCTTCATCTACACTGGCTGAAGTGGATTTAACAAGTGACATCAATAAGGGATCATAGCTTTCACCTGGATTCACCAGTCTGTCATAGAAAGAGCAGGTGTCCTTAATGTTTTGTATACTCAGCATATGTATCAATTACATGCCTGCACCCTGTTTTTATTATTTAGTACCATTTAGTAATAGTATTCATTAAGATGTTACATGGAGATAAGGGTTTTCTCCTTTAATACCCACCATGTTGCACATTTTTAGACTGAGTCTATGTGTACTATGGTTTCCATAGTGGGTCTATGGAAACCGTTTTCCTGTAGATTGGTTTCTTGACTTGGGCTTCCCTATGAAAAGAACGAGGTTGTTACCTCACTGACAAAAGTGTAAATATGTGTTAAGGTTAAAAAAAGCAATGGTATGGTTTAGATATTTCAAGTTGGTAAGAGAATGGTTCAGGTGACACATTATCTAATGTATAATTAGCCGTAAGTCCATTAGGTTAAAAGCGCCAGGTTACTGAAGCACAGCTCGTAGTTTACCTACTAGCCTACATGTTGAACAGTACAAACCAGGATTAGCTTCAACATAGCAGAGGCTAGAGTAGAAACCTAAGGCTGCATAGTGGACATGCCTGTAGGCACAATGAAAATGGTTCAGAGAGCAGGAAAAACTGGTTTGAGGCCTGACAAGTTTCCCGACTATATGGAATGGTGATCGGGCTATAAATAATTCCTGAAAACGTTTCCTTATCTTGATAAATAGGTTGGCTTTCCTCGTTGAGCTTTAAAAAGTTGTGTAGTGGAAGTTGCAAAATGATTGGACCAGACTAGAGAAACGTGCTGGTTGTCACTGGCATGGAGTCTTCTGTACACAGCCACATGATGCTAAGCAACAGCTGCTCTATCAAGGTCAGAAAATGTACTTGTCTTCAGTAACATTAGGCCAAGATTAGTATTTAGCGATAACACTATAATTGAGGTAATAGGCACAATGGAGCAAGCCTGAATTGACTGAGGATTAGTTGGGGCTACAAGTTGCAACATATTGTATTTGTTTGAAGAAAGAAAATCCCTTTAAAAATGGACAACATAAGATGTGATGACTAGAATTACTAAGTGTCACACCATACACCTATATGATAAATACTGCAAATGCAATCCTAACTTGCTGAAGAGTTAGCTACTGTGCAAATGGTGTCCTACCTACCACATCTGCCAACCACCCCTACCAGTTGACACTGTCGCAGCACTTGCAATATGTACAAACCAACCCAATGAAAAAAGGAGAGCACAGAAAGGTGAATTGTTAAACAAAATGTTTTAATACGTGAGCATCACGCAATTATCATAATCCATGGCAGATACCAAAATACATAGATTCAGAATAGGACATGGGAAAACAGTATTTACAGGCACAATATTACAAATGTACAAGTCTTTATAAAACAAAGACGTTAGAAAACAGTGGCTGTCGTGTGACGTCAGCATTGAGCGGTCGCATTCAGTCCTGTAATATTATCCTTGTTAAGAAAGGATACATTAACAAATGATACTTTGAGCTTTTGGAATACTGTAGCGGACTTGTGTAGGAGCACGTTACAGAGTTAACGATCATACGCCCCTGGTTACATTAGTATCACTAATTGCGACCGTGCACACATTCTTTCACCTAGAAGTTCCATGTAAATAGCTACAACAGTAGGCCTACTTTCATTGTGATGTTTTGGGGAATTCCAATTTACTACTCAGTCTTCCACGTTCCACCACGTGGGGTTAAAACTGCAATAGTTGATGGAACCTCCCGTTCTATCCCTATTCAAATCCCCCCAAGTAAGATATCAAAATCAGTTTCAGCGTTTAAAAAGCAACAATTGCAGTACTCCAAGGGTTGAGGTTTTTGAGCATTTGATCACAACAGATTTGCCCAGAGTCACTGTCCTCTGCCTCGGAGTCAGGCTGCTCTCCCTCTTTGTTACTCAGGAGTCCAGAAAAACTGGAACCGAATATTGTTATCAAACTCGATACATTGCTAGTGTCCATTTCTTCAGTTTCCCCTTTATTCTCGTCGTTTGTAGAAGGTAGAGATGTGGAAGTTACTTTCGTTCTTTTCGTTGGCGAGTCTGTGAGTTCAGAGTCCTCGGCAGTCCGTTTCCTGTTAGTGCAAGCCTGGGGCGCTTTGGGCTCGTCCGAATGTTCCTCCGCGGATTCACTGTTGTCCGTCTGGCAGTCTGTCGGCGTCTCCGTTGCCTCTTTTGGATCACTCGGGGAGGGAGCACTGATACAGTTGGACGAGACAGCAGTAACACTGGCGACCTCACATGTCTGAGTAGCCTCCGGACTCTCTTCCGGGGTTTTGATGTCGCTACATCCTGAAACCGACAATCCATTTTCGGCGCTGTCTTGCTCGCCACTCGCTTGAGTTTCTACGTGCTGTGCCGCGGGGGATTCGACCACATCTCTGGGCTCCTGCTTGTCCACCGCCACGGCACTCTTCTCGTCCGATTCAGACAGGCTCTCTGTGGAACCGGGGATCAATTTGTCTTGTTCTGAAGTCATGTACTCCCCCTCACACCACTCTCTTGCTTGCTGGGCGCTCAGGCATATGCCGCCGTAGTAGTCACTCAGGTATACTTGCCGGGCACTCCGTAGAACGAGGGAGACCAGTAGATTTTTGTGTAGTTTGATACCACCACGTTGCACTCGGGAGTTGTAAATCTTCCCGAGTGAAATACTCATAATCCGATGCGCCTCAACTTTAAACTCCATGATTAAAAACTATTAGCTTGTTAAGCAAAAGCACCCACTGTCTTAATTGTGGTTCAGTCCACGTCGAAACAACTGGTTAGAAAGGTAATCCTAAAATCCCGTGTGTAAATGTAGGCTATTCGAGTTTTGGTCCAGCTAACGACTACACGCGATTAGTTTACAAATCACACTGAATTCAACAGTGACGTAAATATATATATATATTAGAAACGGGCATTTGATTAATGCAAGATGTGTTTCATCGTTCTCCTGAGCAGAATCAAATTAGTGTATGGGTGAAGAAATTAAAGGCTTTCATTAAATTCTTACACCTTTCGCTCCAATCAACAGCTGAGCATTAAAAGGAATGGGGCTGTTTCTATTTTTAACACAGCTTTATACCCTAACGTAACAACCAGGCCAGCCAATGAAAACACGTGTCGTCTTTACAATCACTACGAAAACTGCCCCGCCAAATCCATATGGACCAATGGGCGTGCGCTAAAAAGATAAATTAGATTTAAATACAAACCTGAGAGAGTGTTTTAAAGGGGTAAACACAATTTAAACTGGCGGAAATAGCCTTCTAAAAAATATAGAAAAGTGCACATAATAAAATATAACACCCAAGACATATTATATTGTAGGTAACTAATGTGATTTCACATTATGAATGAGCTCATTTGATCATTTTAGTTTTTTTTTTAAATCAATTTTATCCATTCATTTAGGTTATTTTACATTTAGTCCCAAATGTTTCTAATAATCATACTTTTAATTTCAGAAATGTGTTTACATTTTCCCTTACTGTTATCTCCCGAACCAAAATGTTAGTCTTTTCGCTAGAACAACAACACTAATACATAAATACAGCTCTTTTCTGCTGCCATGCTGTGTCCCCTTTAAGAGTACGGTATATTTTCTTTTGATTGCTGACTTCCTGAGCTGATGTAATGCTTTGACTGTTTTCAGCCAGGTCACATGATGCTTTTGTGCCGTGTCTTGGCAAAGGCGAATTCTAGTGAATGGAACAGTTAGGAGGGGGAGGGGTAGTGGTGTTTTGTTTCAGGAGACTGTTATGCTGCATTCATAACCAAGTGGTAAGGTGCTATTACCACATACGACTGAGAAGAATCCACTTTAACACCCCTACAACTGGTGGAAAACTCATCTATCATCTCTGAGTTCCAACTTCTCCCACATGCTGACCTCTGGAAATTACCTTAATAACAGCTTTTTCGGCAACATCACAACATTATTTATAACAATAAATATATACATATATTTTAAGACTAATTTGTTTGCAAGCAGGATAGGTGTACTTTAGTTAGGTTGACACACCCATTGGCCAATCAGCATTTCTCAACAAGTTAAAAGCATATGAATGCATAGGGGCGGCAGGTAGCCTAGTGGTTAGAGCGTTGGACTTGTAACCGGAGGGTTGCAAGTTCGAATCCCCAAGCTGACAAGGAAAACAATCTGTCGTTCTGCCCTGAACAAGGCAGTTAACCCACTGTTCCCGGCGCCAAGACGTGGATGTCGATTAAGGCAGCCCCCGCACCTCTCTGATTCAGAGGGGTTGGGTTAAATGCGGAAGACACATTTCGGTTGAAGGCATTTGGTTGTACAACTGACTAATAATGGTGACTTTGACTTTTTGACTTTTTGACTTTGACGAACTGGTATTTACGACTTCTGAACTGGTAATTACCTTCTTCCCACTTGGCTATGAATGCAGCATTAGGTATGCATTAGTTATGTGGGGGAAGGGTGTGTTGAAATGTACTCTAATCATAATAAAAAACTGTCTCTTGAGCCTATAGCTCAGTATAAAATGTGGTGATTTGTCAAGTCATTGTCTGGACATGTGTGGGTCATAATTTGCATGATTTTTGTGTTTAAAAAAACATGCCTGTGGGCTACTTTAAAGGAGGATTCCCCACATTTGGACATGTGGACCTTTAAAACTTACCCCAATTGTTGGTGACACGATAAACAGTTTCTGGGCCCATATATCACATATTTAAATACCCTATTATAGGCATATGGTATTACGCTCATAGGGTTCCATTCAATCCAAAAATACATTTATAATACCGTAGAAACACAATCCAATTCCTAACCTGAAGGTAGTCCTTGGGTCACACTAAAATCCAATCCATGCATGCGCTAAAAAAGGGATGTGACCTGGCTGACCATCAAACGCTCGCAGGTTGAATAATTATCTAATTGATTGAGGATTGTTTATTTGCATTAATGCTTTTTCATTTATCACAAATATTGAACATAAAGGACCCTGTTAAGACCGTGTAGAACGGCTACTGCAGTGGGCAAATTGGCTGATCCATAAACTATAATGAGTAGTGATTAGGATGCAAGGTCAATAATGGCCCCGGAGGAGATGGCTGCCATTTGACAGGCTCCTAACCAATTGTGTTAT
This sequence comes from Brachymystax lenok tsinlingensis, assembly GCA_030435695.1. Taxonomy (NCBI): domain Eukaryota; kingdom Metazoa; phylum Chordata; class Actinopteri; order Salmoniformes; family Salmonidae; genus Brachymystax; species Brachymystax lenok. Next base: position 10,290,380 of record CM059790.1, read on the forward strand.
TTTGTGTGTTTTTTCCTCATTATTTGTAACTTATTTTGTAAATAATGTTTCTGCCACCGTCTCTTATGACTGACTGATGCTGGCACTAAGACCGTACTCAACGAGCTGTATAAAGCCATAAGAAAACAAGAAAATGCTCATTCAGAGCCGACGCTCCTAGTAGCCGGGGACTTTTAATGCAGGCAAACTTAAATCAGTCTTACCAAATTTCTATCAGCATGTTAAATGTGCAACCAGAGGGGAAAAACTCTGTACCACCTTTACTCCACACACAGAGATGCACACAAAGCTCTCCCTCACTCTCCATTTGGCAAATTTGACCATAATTTTGTCCTCCTGAGTCCTGCTTACAAGCAAATATTCAAGCAGGAAACACCAGTGACTTGATCAATAAAAAAGTGGTCAGATGAAGCAGATGCTAAGTTACAGTACTGTTTTGCTAGTACAGACTGGAATATGTTCCTTGATTCCTCCAATGGCATTGAGGAGTACACCACATCAGTCATTGGCTTTATCAATAAGTGCATCGATGACATAGTCCCCACAGTGACTGTCGTACAAACCCCAACCAGAAGCCATGGATTACAGGCAACATCCGCACTGAGCTAAAGGCTAGAGCTGCCGCTTTCAAGGAGCCGGGGGACTCTAACCCGGAAGCTTATAAGAAATCCTGCTATGCCCTCCGACGAACCATCAAACAGGAAAAGCGTCAACACAGGACTAAGATCGAATCGTACTACACCGGCTCTGACGCTCGTCGGATGTGGCAGGGCTTGCAAACCATTACAGACTACAAAGGGAAGCACAGCTGAGAGCTGCCCAGTGACACAAGCCTACCAGACGAGCTAAACGTGCAAGAGAGTACCAGCTGTTCCGGACGACTGTGTGATCACGCTCTCCGCAGCAGATGTGAGTAAGACCTTTAAACAGGTCAACATTCACAAAGCCGCAGGGCCAGATGGATTACCAGAACGTGTACTGCGAGCATGCGCTGACCAACTGGCAAGTGTCTTCACTGACATTTTCAACCTCTCCCTGTCCGAGTCTGTAATATCAACATGTTCTAAGCAGACCACCATAGCCCCTGTGCCCAAGAACACTAAGGTAACCTGCCTAAATGACTACCGACCCGTAGCACTCACGTCTGTAGCCATGAAGTGCTTTGAAAGGCTGGTCATGGCTCACGTCAACACCATTATCCCAAAAACCCTAGACCCACTCCAATTTGCATACCGCCCCATCAGATCCACAGATGATGCAATCTCTATTGCACTCCACACTGCCCTTTCCCACCTGGACAAAAGGAACATCTATGTGAGAATGCTATTCATTGACTAAAGCTCAGCATTCAATACCCTCAAAGCTCATCAATAAGCTAAGGACCCTGGGACTAAACACCTCCCTCTGCAACTGGATCCTAGACTTCCTGACGGGCCGCCCCCAGGTGGTAAGGGTAGGTAACAACACATCCGTCACGCTGATCCTCAACACAGGGGCCCTTCAGGGGTGCGTGCTCAGTCCCCTCATGTACTCCCTGTTCACTCATGACTGCACGGCAAGGCACGACTCCAACACCATCATTAAGTTTGCTGATGACACAACAGTGGTAGGCCTGATCACCGACAACGACGAGACACCCTATAGGGAGGGGCCGTGTGGGGCCAGGACAACAACTCTCCCTCAACATGATCAAGACAAAGGAGATGATCGTGGGCTACAGGAAATGGAGGGCCGAGCATGTGGTGGAGCAGGTTTAGAAATTCAAGTTCCTTGGTGTCCACATCACCAACAAACTATTCCCCCTCAGGAGACTGAAACGATTTGTCATGGGTCCTCAGATCCTACAGCTGCACCATCGAGAGCATCCTGACTGGTGCATCATCGCCTGGTATGGCAACTTCTCGGCCTCCGACCGCAAGGCACTACAGAGCTTCCTACCAGGCGGTTTCAAAGGAAGGCTCTAAAAATTGCCAAAGACTCCAGCCACCCTAGTCATAGACAGTTCTCTCTGCTAACGCACGGCAAGCAGTACCGGAGTGCCTAGTCTAAGTACAAAAGGCATCTGAACAGCTTCTACCCCCAAGCCATAAGACTGCTGAACAGCTAATCAAATGGCTACCTGCACTATTTGCATAAATTCTTACTCTGCTGCTACTCGCTGTTTATTATCTATTATCTATGCATAGTCACTTTACCCCTACCTACATATTACCTCAATAACCTCAACTAACCTGTACCCCCGCACATTGACTCGGTACCGGTACCCCCTGTACATAGCTTCATTATTTTAATTTTATTGTTGCTCTTATATTTGTTTACTTGAGTTTTATTTTTTTAATTCTATTTTTCTTTAAACAGCATTGTTGGTTAAGGGCTTGTAAGTAAGCATTTCACGGTAATGTCTACACCTGTGGTATTCGACGCATGTGTCAAATGCAATTTGATTTGATTTGAAGTCAAACACACAAACACACAGAATGAGCAAAATTGTTGCTCTCAAACACATCCCTTCTTAGCATGATGAATCCCATCAGTAACTACAGTTGTAGGGGATAAAGGTCCAAAAACTGTCAGTGGCCAACCATCACCTGCAGTCCCCATGGTGTGTTCAGGGATCACCTACCGGGTTGTAGAGAGTGGTGGCCATCTTTCCCGATTCAACCTGTATATCATATTCCACTGTATCTTAGTCTATGCCGCTCTGACATTGCTCGCCCAAATATTTATATATTCTTAATTCCATTCCTTTAGATTTGTGTGTACTGTTGTGAAATTGTTAGATATTACTGTTAGATATTACTGCGCTGTTAGAGCTAGAAACACAAGCATTCTGCTACACACGCTTTAATATCTGATAAACACGTGTATGTGAGAAACAAAATTTGATTTGATTTTTAATATTTGTCTACTTACTCTGCTACAGAGATGACTTTCAATCAGAAAACAAATGTTGTTAGTAGATGAAGGGTGAAAATCGATTTAATTACTCGCAACCTCTGTCGTCACCGCCTTCTCAGTTTGTTTTCTTGTAGAGGTTCCGAGGGGAACCTCAGGCTCCAATGCATTTTGATAAGGAGATGAGGAGAGAGGACAGGAGGAATTTAGGAAATAATTTAGATGCACCCATTTCCAAGATGTCGACTATAGCCCAGCCTGGGATCCAATAGTGTCTTTGTTCAGTCAAAACCTGTCGCACATTCTTTTATGTGTTGTTCATACACAACTTTTGCTGGTGGGGCTCTTGAGACAAAAAGGGTCCCCTAAATGAACAAAATATTTGCCAGCAATTACTTAAAGGTCCAATACATCTGTTTTATCTCAATATCAAATCATTTCTGGGTAACAATGAAGTACCTTATTGTGGTTGTTTTCAATTAAAATAGTAAAAAAGAAACTAAAATATATTCTTAGCAAAGGGCAATATCTCAAGCAAGAATTTTGCTGGGAGTGGTCTGAGTGGGGAGGGGAAAACTGAAGACTAGCTGTTATTGGCAGAGAGATTTGGAATACTCTTTCTCATTGGTCTAATAACTAATTTAACACATGGTGACATCACCATGGAAGGACAAATGTCCATCCCACCAAAACAGGCTGAAATTTCAGGCAGTCTTTTCTAACAGCTCTTACACTAAAAGGACATTATCATAATTTTCACAATATTATTCTAACCTCAGTGTGGAAATATATATAAAACACAGGTAATCCATGTTTTTGAATGAACTGGGCCTTAAAGCAAAAACGAGGCACAACTCCCCAGGCCCTGAGAAAAAGCGTATAATGTATGGTTAGCCTAAAACTAGATTGTATGGTTTCATGAGTTAAGAAATTGATTGATGTTATAAGCTATCATAATGTGAACCATTCAGGCAAAACCCAAGACAAAATTTGAGATTAACAAACTAAACCTCTGTAAAGCCTCTTTAAGTGCACAGCAGTTGTAGCTGGAGCAGTTATAGGGGTTAAGTGTCTTGCTCAAGAGCACAATGTCTGGAGATAGAACCTTTCAGTTGTCAGTGCCCCACCAGATTATCCCATTACCTGGGATACGAACTAGCGACCCTCTGGTTGATAGCTTGCTACCTGCTGAAGGTGATTTCTTATCTACAATGTCCAGTGTAATGAGTGATTAGATAGCTAGGCTTTAAAGATAAATACTTCTAATTAACATTACATATCTAAATATTTCAGGTGCCAGTCCCTTGCAAACTGACCTTCGAACCAGAAGCAAGTATGTTTCTGGATGATGCTCTATACTGCACTGTTGACAACATGACCAAGTGGAGCAGATTAGGGGCGCGTTCGAGTGCATCACTTTCGTCAAATCGCCTTTCAAAGTGTGTTGCATTATGGGGATAAAAGTTGTCCGATTTGCGCCTACATGTCGACTGCTTGAACTTTACAACAACCATGTGATCAAAGGTCATGAAGTTTCAACTGCAAATTTCTGCAGTTGCTCCTCACCAGCTGCAACTTGCAGCCATCGCCTGCATTGTGAAAAAATTAAGCAATTTTGTCAGAACTCAAATTGACAAATGAATGTAATATGAGTCTCTCTCGCCAATTGATAGTACAATGTACACACATACTGTATATTTACAGTTTGTGGGTGTGTGATATGGGCTTTGGATAAACATAACATTTCGACATGACAAACTATGGCAACACTGCCATGCTGCACTGAGCCTTGCTGTTGGAAAACCACATCAGTGTCTGACTTTCGGCTGTAGCTGACGCAACTCCCCCGATTTCACTCCTCCACTTTCGTCTGCAGTTGGTTGCTTTGATTCAGCCTTTACCACTCAAGCCATAGCTAGGACTGTTCGATTTGAGAATGGCGCTCCTCCCTCGCCACTTTTGCCCGGTCACGTCACGGGCCATAGACCGGTGAACCACGGCTCAGGTTAATAAAACTCCCTCACTTGCAGTCGGATTGCCCGCATGTAAACATGGCTTTAACGTCTATGTAAACAGAACACAGGACTCCTCGTTTTGGGCAGTCAACAAGTCAGGCATGTCTCTCGAAGGTGTATAGGAGTTTTAAACATTAGCATTGCAGTAAATTATTTCGCAATATGTCTATGGAAGATCCGTTCTTCGTCGTCAAAGGGTGAGTAGCTAAGGCTTCATCAGATAACGTTAGCTTGTTACTCGTATCAAGTTTGCCATCAAGTCTGGCTTTAGCAAGGATGGCTAACGTTAGCTCGGAACAAAGGGGAATTGTTGTAGTTGGCTTTGTCGCTTGCAAGCTTAGCCATCTGTTTAGTCAGTTAGCAAATTACGTTCGTGTTTAACAGCTCAGCTGTCACAATGGTGAGAGGCATGGATAGCAATTTTCATTTTTGTGGCGCTTGTTTGTCATGTTTAACCAACGTTTTTCTTGCCCGACTCACCGAGGTAGCTAGTTAACGTTACAATGTTGGATGATTAATGTAAGATCGACAGCTATGGCAAATATTCAAATTGACTTTATTTTTTATATATATGGGTTGATGTAGTAGTGCATGTGTGGTTATATTAATATGCCTTTGTGACACGTTATGTCAACTTTAATGTATTGCCAGCTACTGCTTATCTATCCCGCCTTGATTATGAATCTCAGTTCTTATACATTAGACATACAGTAGCCAAATTAGCTAATTTAAGTCATTGGACGACAACGTTTAGTTCTGTAGGGGTACTGTATTTTGTTAAGCCACGACGCTTGGTCGCAACATTAAAACAGATCGATTGTCCTACGGGTTTGGAAGCATAAGGACCTTAACGTTCATATCGGTGATAATAAAATAAAACGGTTAAATTGATACACACCTTCCTAAGGTTAGTGTTCCCACATGGCCATATCTCCACGTGTTTACGGAAAACAGACGGATTACTACCTGTGCTAAGTAGCTGTCTGCGTCTCCCAACACCTGTGTGTAAACGGAAGATGGACGCCACAAACGTTGTCACTGAAAAATACTGTCGGCTGCAACTGTGTTAAAACGGTGTATATTTTGCATTTGTTATATTAAAGTAAAGGCCTTTATGTTTCTAGAACCTTACCGCAATTGAGAATAGGTCATCATTGTAAATAATAATTTGTTCTTAACTGAATTGCCTAGTTAAATAAAAAATAAATAAAAGATTGGTGTATTTGGCTATTTTGTCTGCCCAAGCAAATTTGCGTCTAAACAGACCATGTCAGGTCCTTGGACTATAAGGAATAACGTTAGGCTCCTTTAGTCCGTTATCATCCATTTTTCTGTGCTATAGGTAGCTCGATACTGTAGATGTACTTTTATTATAGACTTTTTCTATTCAACAAATCTCCAGTGAGGTCCAGAAGGCGGTGAACACTGCTCAAGGGCTGTACCATAGATGGAGCGAGCTGCTGCAGGATCCCAGTGGTGCTTCCAAGGAGGAGGTGGATTGGACCACCAATGAGTTGAGAAACAGTCTGCGGTCCATCGACTGGGACCTGGAAGATCTCGATGAGACCATCAATATCCTTTCAACATAAAACGACTCTTAGTTTAACTTGCATATATACTAGTTTATCAAAACATTGTGAACCATGCTTCATCTGTGAATAGAATACAGTACTTTAAAGAGTACAGAATCCCGCAAGTGTAGTAGAGTTTCTACTTCATAGAGAGCAAAACGATTTGATTATTTATCATGTCTTTGTTGAATAGGCTATTCCATAACAGTAAATGCAAGTATTGTTGAATCGAACCCTAAGAAGTTCAATCTGGACACTGTGGAGCTGACCAAACGGAAAGGCTTCATCACAAGCACCAGACAAACTGTTAAGGTGAGTCAGGCCTAAGGCGCAAAGGCCTGGAAGGATTCTAGTTTAACTTGGAGTAGCCATCACACACACATAGTTGGAAGCAGCAGTAACCCTATCAAAAAGAATAGGGTTCCTGAACCTTCAGTGCTAGGACCCCTAATAATTAGAGATGTTGAATTTTCTTTATAGCCATTATCAGCCAATCTGGATATGATGGCTGGTGCATGCCTTTATTATTACATCTGTTATTGAACATACTGTGTTTTATCTCAATGCTGTGTTCTATTTCAGGAAATGAAAGACCACATGTCCAGTCCAACAGCCTTAGCCATGTCAGACAAGAAAAACAGACAGGTGTGTAGCTCTATGTAACTATTGGGCTAAGATCTTACTGAAGCTATTTTTTACTGTTTGTTACTGTGCATGTAATGATGACGGAATGCACTTCTCAAACGCGTAGCACATTTTAAATCAGCAGGTTGCGTACTGCTTTATGTGATCGTTGACACCGCAAACAGCCTCAGCTAGCATTTGTCAGAGAGCAAGTGCAATTTGTATTGGCAGGATCCTCCTCACCATTTCAGTTGAGTGACCATGTCCACATACTTCAGCAGATCTCCTATGTAAACATTGCTGCTCCACTTCTCCCTCAGGCTCTTTTAGGGGACAGTGGGTCTCAAGGCCCAATCTGGCAACCAGGACCCGACAAATACACCCGCCTGGACCAAGAGCTACGGACGGCCAACTCCCAGTTCATCGAGGAGCAGCAAACCCAGCAGCAGGTATAGCTAATATAAATGTCTCATGCTTATGTACACACCTATGTTGATTGCTGTACTTTTACATTCGTTTGAAAATGAATAATTGTATTTATATTTTTACTCTCAGTTGCAACATAATTTGTGTGAAATGAATAACGTGACATAAGTCAGCGATGTTGACGTGTGTGTGTGTGTGTGTGTGTGTCAGCTCATGGCAGAGCAGCAGGATGACCAGCTGGAGCTGGTGTCTGGGACCATCGGGGGTGCTGAAGAACATGTCTGAGAGGATTGGCATGGAGTTGGACGAACAGACAGTGTATGTAAACATCCACTGATACACAACCACAGCAACATTAATCAATGACATGAGTATTAGGGTTTCAGGTCTGCACAGATCATCAGGTGCCATATGTATCAAGCGTCTCAGACTAGGAGTGCTGATTTTGGATCAGTTTAGACTTGTGGATGATAATGAATAAGATTATATGGACAGGGGTACCTGATCCTAGATCAGCATTCCTACTCTGAGACACTTTGTCGATACAGGTTTATCTTTTCTGGTATCTACAAAGCAGCATGTCTTCTCTCTTGTAGTATGCTGGATGACTTCTCCCATGAGATGGAAAGTACCCACTCCAGACTGGACAACGTCATGAAGAAGCTGGCCAAGGTCTCCAACATGACCACTGGTAAGTAATGCAACGTAGTCTCTTTATTCACCACCATTCTACCTTGGTTAAAAATACACTTCAAAATTCAGGAACCATCTCCACTACTGCAAGTTATCAACATCTGCAACTTTTGGAGATGTGAGTTACAGAGGTTACTTAAGTGGTGGTGTAGTATTATTATGGATGTCTTTTGATGTTCCCTAATATGCCAGGCCACTTATGTATGGGTGGTCATTAAAGGTGATATATGCTTGACTTGAGAGAGAAGGCCGAGTCATTAACTTCCTGTTTAAGGGAATGTCTGTGCAAGACAACTTGGAGTCAGCCAGGATCAGCAGCTGAAGAGGAAGGAAAGGACCCCACCCACCCACAAAAAGTGGTGGCACCTCCTTTATAAGGAAACCCTCAGGAAGCTTCCAACAGGAAGAACTCAGGAGACAAGGAGTCAAATGAAATCGGGTCATTTTTTTTATGTCAGGATATCCAGTCGGTACTCTTCCCTGGCCCCTAGACCAACCAGTGTTTCATAACCCTGGTCCGCAAGTACCCCCAACAGAACACATTTATGTTGTGGCCCCGGACAAAAACACCTGATTCAACTTGTCAAGGGCTTGATGATTAGTTGACAAGTAGAATTGGGTGTGCTTGTCCGGGCCACAGCAAAAATATGTACTTTTGGGGGTACTCGAGGGCATAGTTGGGAAACACCGCCCTAGACAAATTTTATTTAACCTTTATTTAACTAGGCAAGTCGGTTAAGAATAAATGACGGCCTAGGAACAGTGCGTTCAGGGGCAGAACGACAGATGTTTACCTTGTCAGCTCAGGGATTCGATCTAGCAACCTTTCGGTTACTGGCCCAACGCTCTAACCACTAGGCTACCTGCCGCCCCACTAGCGCTACCTGCGCTTAGGGTTTTATATTTGTACTTTGTATAATTTTTTTTCTGCTACTTTTTGCTAGTTTTCTTTGCAACGTGCCACTCTCAAGTTGCAACTTTGAAGTTGAATATTTCAGGTCGAAAGACATGGTATTCTCCATAGAACATGAATTCCTAGTAGTTGGACATGCCTGAACATGTCTGAAAGCAAGAAAAAGGTAAATTGCTCCTCATTGTTTGATAGTTTACCCTCATTCTTTTCCGCTCACTCTGTTTTTCTCTCTTTTCTCTTGCAGACCGGCGACAGTGGTGTGCTATTGGTATTCTACTGGCCATTCTGTTTGTGGTCGTCATTCTCTTCTTCATCCTGTGATAACCAGACCGTCCACCACGACACACCCCCACTGACCCCCTCACCCCTGTCTCCGTTTGACCATTGGGATGGACTTTACATGGTGTTGGGGAAACAGCCAAGGTTTCCATTGACATAGGGAGATAGCTATCTAAACCCGACCCCCCTTTTTACTTAATACACTGTATATACAGTGATGCTTCTGTGGCTGCTGCAGTTTCCTCTCAAGCAACGTTCTCATTCGTCGTTTCAGATACCTCCACTCAACTTAAACCTCCCTTGGCGCAAAAGATTTAGTTTCTGTGCGCGCCGCGCAATTTTAGGTTGAATGTGAATACTAATCCTCAAAATGTTTTACAGAAACCTGTTTGAGGTAAACCAGGGTAGTTCAAACTCCTTGCGACATTTTAGTGTGAATATTCAGAAAATGATGTATGAAGAAGTTAGTGTATTTAGAGGGCCTTGTCTGTCGTTTCTCACTGAAAACCCCTACGGCTACCATGGTCATAGTTTTTTAAAATATATTTTGTTTTGTCGTGCACGGAATGTGTAACAGGTTTATACAAGTATATTAAACTGTATATATAAGCGTAGTTGGTCATAGTTAAAACAAAACACTGACGTAAAAATAGAAATGATATATGTTGCTAAGCGGGTATATGTATCACTAACCACACTAAAATGGATGAACTTAATGTTATTGTTTTTAATTAATTTATGTTCTTTCATTTTGTACTTAATGTATTTTTGGTATTTGCTTATACACTATCAACAGGTGTTTAACACCCGCCTGCAAATCAAGTCACTTCCTGCAATACTGAATGGAAAGGAGCAAAACCATATACTTTTGTATCTCGAACTGGGCTCAAGCTTGATTTTAATGTCTCAATGTTAGCACTCTTATTTTGTGCGCAAAGTGTTTTCATCAAGATGTCCTTTGCATGCATGTCTTCATATGTCTGGTGTCTTTCAGTCAGTGTTGTCAAAACGACAACACTTCACCATGAGGGCCCTTCTAAGGACTTCATAACATGCTTATAATCAGTATATGATACGCCCCCGGGCACTTCATAAATACTTGTAGGTGCAGTTCAATTGGTAAGCTAGTATGTCAACAGACCTTAGGTTGTTTATCTAAGCTACTAAGCGACGTGGATTTGTTTTTGAATGTGTTATGCAATTTTTACAAGGCCCTTATACCAAAGTGTTAAGTGTTCAAATGAAATGCTAATTGAGAAGCCTGACCTGCTTTACCCTGCCAGGAGTTAGTGTTAAGGTTTATCAGTGTTACAGGAACATGATGTTGTAATAAGGATTAATAAGGGGAAGGGACTGACTGAGTCACACCTGGGCTGTATTCATTAGGGCACACAAAACATTTGGAGATGTACAAGGTAGTCCCTGTTTAAGTCAGTTTTCTTCTGTTTGTTGCCTAACGAATATGGCCCTGGTAGTTGCTGTGCTCTGCATAGCCAGTGCCTTAGGCTGATACTGTATGTATGTTATGGTGGGTCTAGAACGGTTCATTCTGGTCTTGCTTCTCAGTTCCTACCCCATACCTGGAAATTAAATTTCAAAACGGTAACCAGGATGAGTTGTAGGTCAAGGGTTGACTGAATATGCAGGCATGTTTTTTTCCTTTTGTTTTCACAGTGTGTTCCTATACAGTTCAAGGAGAATGATACTGTTGTTAGCCTGGTTACCAGTCTGTCTAGCCAACGTTCCACTCCTTGTACTCTGCGTCATATGCCAAAGATGTATGTTTAGCATGACAGGAGTGGAAAAATGGCCAAACAGACTGGTGCTATGTTAATTATCGTAGAAACCTGGTTACAGAGTTGGATTCAATAGGCCTCCACTCGTTTGAGGACTTAATGTGAACGTAATGCATTAATTCACTGTATTTTAGGTTGAATGACATATCAATCCACAGACCCTGAAGTCTTTATGGGAAATTTAGACAGTAAAACCATACATAAGATGAATAAGGGTATTGTGATGCATAGTGATAGTACTACTGTTTGAAATATAATGGACACTAATGAGGTTTTCTCTATGGCAGTCTTTACACAGGCAGCCCAATTCTGATCATTTTTCACAAATTGGTCTTGACTGATCAGATTATTTTTGGAAAAGGATCTAATGTGCGTGGTCAAAAGACCAATTGGTAGAGCAAAAAAATCTTGGGCTGCCCTCAACCCTGAATACAACACTCAGATGAACGCAGCCTGTGAGTCTCAAAAGTTCTGAAAACACTCCTTTCAAAGGTCTTATTATAAAGTTAGCAAAATATATTGTATGGTTTATCTTTTATTATGAGTTAACACTACACATTCACTGTACTAGAAATACAGTATTTAATTTACAGTGTCATTAGAGGTAGAAAACATTTTAACAATTTGTTTCTCAGTTTACTTCAATGTTTGAATTTTTTCACTTATCGGAAGTGTTATGTCTGGTAGGTAGAGTTTGACTTGGAGTTTACAATATTAGCATTTTTTTTCAGATTATGGACAATTTGAAAGCATGACGGTGATCTAGACAATTATGTACCATCTCAAAATCACTTGTTTGTCACAAAAGCAAAGTGTTGTGTGTAAACTTTGCGAATCCTTTTGCAGTGCTGTATTACGATACAAAGTACCTTTAGCATTAAATACTGTACTTATTGCACAACCAAGTCGCTGGTGACAGTGATGGGTCACAGGTGGACAAGATGTTTGTCGAGAATGAGTACAGTCCATGGCATTGTAAGTCATGGTGTGTTTTTGTTTGCGTGAAACAACTGTGTGCATGCTCCTGGAGTGTATGACAATACTTTTTTACCCTTGAACTGTTCCGCTTGAACCTTGACCCTCCATGTCATCATGGCTGAGCGTATGTAGCTGAAGAGTCCTGAAAATAAAACTGACAAGCAGGATGCTGCAAAGATTCACTCTGTTTCAGCTCATTCCAATGATGTGCTCAATTTGCTTGATTTTACAGTTTTTATTTTTTTAAAGGGTATATAGACCTAGCACAAGATGGAAATTCTAGAAAATCTAGAATCAGAATAACCTTACCTGATCTTAACCATTTAGAGGGATAATAAATTATCTGACCCTTTTACCTATTCAGGAATGTGATTCTTTCTGATGAATCAAATCCTGATTTCTAGATATACGATGGTGTCCCGATCACAACCCTTCTACACCAATTGGCTCCATATTTTCCTGGGATATCTTGGTTGAATAGGAGGTATGTTATGGTTGTAAGAGGAAAATGGGAGCTGGGGTTAATGTCAGTGGGGCCAGCTGTCGGCCGGCAGTGGCAGTTTGAGTTTGAGACGTTATCTATTGATTCAGACAGCCAGCAGAGAGCTTCTCGTTGAACACCACTGAGCAGTGGTTGAACTCAGGTCAAATGACAGATGGCCCTTTCCTCTCATGTTTCCCCTCCCTGTTTTTCCTTTGTCCGGGGAGGAAATGATTAGTCATCCACACCTGGGTACCCTACACAAATACAGCCCTCAACCCTGAATACAACACTCAGTAGCTTTTGGAAAGACAATGGTTTTTCATGAAGCCAGACAAGTGTAATATAACACTGACGCCTTGTGTTTTTCCTCCTGGCATTGTATGACAGCCATGACAGTGTGATGTTTACACCACCATGTACCACTAACGGCAAGGAGCTTCATAGGATCCAGGAAGGGATGGAGACTGCTATGAGGGGATTTTTATAAGTCACTGATATGATGTGCAAATCTCCATATAAAAAGAAGAGGGAAATTGCTGAATGTGTGTGTGTGTGTGCATTCATATGTGCCTGCCTATGTGAACATGTTTTGTGTTGTGTGTGTACATTAGGAGCCAGAGGTGTGGACAAGAGTCACAAATTTTATGACTTGATAGAAAATAAAACAACTTGAGACTTGCCTTGGACTTGGAGCCTCAAGACTCGGGACTCGATTTAGACTTGAGACTGATGACTTTAAATTATCTGGCGTGATTTTGTAACGTTTTGCCACTGGACAACAGATGATCTAGTAAAACGCACCCTCGGGCCTTTGATTGGACCAGCAAACTGTCAGTCAGTTTACCTACAGTAGCGCAGTGAGATGGTTTTGGGTTGGTCGTGAGTGTCAAAGTGAATGGGATCTTCTCAATTAGCAAAAAAAAAACTCTTATACAAATTTTAATAGGCTAGATATAGCCTACCATTTGTATTTTATATTTATACCTTTGTTTATTCGATCAGGTTACTGACATAGGCCCACTGTATTGCACCAAATTATTGTAATCTGTGCTTCAGAACCAAACAATTGCGCGTCTTGACAGGTGAACAATGACCAGTCATCAGCACTGGCGCGCAAAGGCGTGCGCACATATTCAGATTAGTGATCAAAAAGCACTTGTTTAATTTTCTCCTGTTTTGCCTGGCAAAAACAGAGTAGCCTACCAATGTTAATATTATCGATATAACATTCAGTGTGGCAATCTGCTACGGACTCATCTTGTCTCGGCGCTCCTCGGACAATTCCTTCTACCTCATGGCTTGTGGGACCTTACAGTCATGGCCAAAAGTTTTAAGAATGACACAAATATGTATTTTCACCAAGTCTGCTGCCTCAGTTTGTATGATGGCAATTTGCATATACTCCAGAATGTCATGAAGAGTGATCAGATGAATTGCAATTAATTGCAAAGGCCCTCTTTGCCATGCAATTAACTGAATACCCCAAAAACATTTTCACTGCATTTCAGCCCTGCCACAAAAGGACCAGCTGACATCATGTCAGTGATTCTTTCGATAACACAGGTGTGAGTGTTGACGAGGACAAGGCTGGAGATCACTCTGTCATGCTGATTTAGTTTGAATAACAGACTGGAAGCTTCAAAAGGAGGGTGGTGCTTGGAATCATTGTTCTTTCTCTGTCAACAATGGTTACCTGCAAGGAAACACGTGCCGTCGTCATTGCTTTGCACAAAAAGGGCTTCACAGGCAAGGATATTGCTGCCATTAAGATTTCACCTAAATCAACCATTTATCGGATCATCAAGAACTGTTTTGTAGTTAATTGTTTATTTATAACCCATTAAGGTCCTCAGCTTAAAGGTACCTGTGCTTCCAATCTTGAGACATTTGTAAATTCGTTTTTTAAGAGGGTGCAATAGCAGATAGAACCTTATGGCTCTGAAATGTCAATCTAGGTTCAGTCATAGGGTTTTATTTATGTTCAGTTTTTAAGAAGACTGTAGCTATTTGAATACATACATGATAGAATAACACTTTTACCAAAATAGGGTCAGAACACATCATCAAATACATTAAGAAATGGATTATGGTCATGTCATCACTGAACAACGATGTGACATCATTTACTTTAAGATTTCTGACAGTGTTTTTTTGTTGCTTGTGTGCCATTATTGCTGGCTAGACTAGCCTAGACCATACTTAGAGGGAGATGGCAAAGACGTGTTCTGATTGGTCCGTCTGTATTTGTTCAGGCTTGTGATTGGATTACAGATAGAACCGTATAGTGCCAAGTTCAAATGGGTTTATGCAGATAGAACTTTATAGTTGGTAATTTTCTTTACTTAAAATTTACTTTTTCAAAAATAGAACTTTACAGACATTTGAAGAACCATCTAAAGATATATGTGACTAACTCATTTTTTACTAAAATTTCAGATAGAACCTTCTAGTCCCAAGGTCTCGATTTGTAGTTGAACAAGTCATTGCATGTATAGATTCTTTTTTTTTATTGACTTGACTTGCTCTTAGAATGCACGACTTGGACTTGACTCAGGACTAGACCCGTTCTACTTGGGAGTCGACTTGAGACTTGGACCTTGTGACTTGGACTTTGTGACTTGAGATTTGAACCTTGTGACTTGAGACTTGGACCTTGTGACTCGGAATAATAGTTACTTGGTCCCACTTCTGGTAGGAGCACACAGGTAGGGGGTGTCCAAAAGACTGGAGGCGGTGGGTGTACTTGGTGGAGCGCAGGTGCATGGTGCAGGTTCTCTGCTCCTCTCGCTTGTTCCCCATTAGATGGAGATAGGGGCCAGCTGAGCACACACTCCCATAGAGAGGAGAAGGAGGAGGGGTTTCACCCAGCCCCTCTAGACAGCTGGTGTCAGTAGCTTTGCAAGGCAGTCTGGGGGCTCTGACATTGTGAATATTGACATACAAGAGAGAGGCAGTCGAGTTGTTTCCTTTGCTGAATTCTAAATGGACAAATCCAATGAGTCACAATAAGTCAGCATTCTATTTACACTATATATACAAAAGTATGTGGACATCCTTTCAAATTAGTGGATTCGGCTATTTCAGCCAGAGTACACAGCCATGCAATCTCCTTAGACAAACATTGTCAGTAGAGTGGCCTTACTGAAGAGCTCAGCGACATTCAACGTGGCACCGTCATAGGATACCACCTTTCCAACAAGTTAGTTAATCAAATTTCTGCCCTGCAATCTCTGGAGTAATGAATCACACTTCACCATCTGGCAGTCCAACGGATGCCAGAAGAACGCTACCAGCCCAAATGCATAGTGCCAACTGTACAGTTTGGTGGAGGAGGAATAATGATCTCGGGCTGTTTTTCATGGTTTGGACTAGGCCCCATAATTCCAGTGAAGGGAAATCTTAACGCAATAGAATACAACATTCTAGACAATTCTGTGCTTCCAACTTTGTGGCAACAGTTTAGGGAATGCCCTTTCCTGTTTCAGCATGACAATGCCCGTGTGCACAAAGCAAGGTCCATACAGAAATGGTTTGTCGAGATCGGTGTGGAAGAACTTGACTGGCCTGCACAGAGCCCTGACCTCAACCCCATCGAACACGTTTGGGACGAATTGGAACGCCGACTGCGAGCCTCGCCTAATCATCCAAAATCAGTGCTTTACCTCACGAATGCTCTTGTGGCTGAATTGAATCAAGTCCCCGCAGCAATGTTCCAACATCTAGTGGAAAGCCTTCCCAGAATAGTGAAGGCTGTTAGAGAAGCAAATTATTTTGGAATGAGATGTTTGACGAGCAGGTGTCCACATACTTTAGGTCATATAGTGGATATATATTATATCTACTTGAAGGTTAGAGGTCTAACAGGGTGTGAGTGACATACTAACTCCATGTTATCAGAGGGATTTCGGAGTCAGGGTATTGATCACTCTAACACCTTTCTCCAGACCACATGATGCCCTGGCTATTCTACACACCTGTCTCCTCTTCCTCCATTCATCCCTCTTTCACCTCTTCCTAAAAGGCAAAGAGGCCATTGACTCAAGCGGTGAAAGATGACTCCATTGAGAAATCTATACAGTCATGAGATCTAAACAGTCATGAGATTTGTAGACGCTGTGAAGATGCTCCCGAGTGGCGCAGTGGTCTAAGGCACTGCATCTCAAATCCAGGCTGTATCACAACCAGCCGTGATTGGGAGTCCCATAGGGAAGCGCACAATTGGGCCAGCGTCGTCCGGGTTTGGATGGTGTAGGCCGTCATTGTAAATAAGAATTTGTTCTTAACTGACCTGCCTAGTTAAATAAAGGTAAAAAATATAGAATAAAGAAAGAAATGCTGCTTGTTCTTGAACTGAAACTAATATAATTTGCATCGAGGAGGACACTTCATGTCAGACCATGCTGATATATCAGATTGTGTGTAATTTGAATAGGGCAATATTAAATGAGAAGTGATTGTACATTCCGATTCAAGGCATGAAAGAATGCGGGTAGTTCACATTCTTTTATTTGGACCATAGATATAAATAAATAAGAAAATACATATATTGAATGACAGTGAAGTCTCTGTTCTTTGCACACTTTAATACTGATGAAGGATGTGGAATGACTCCTCAAATGTTTATACTTTCCTATCGCCACGGTCACACGCATGTAATGACCTCGAGTACCACGTGTTTACATGTCCAAATAATTTACTACACATTTTCCAAATGGGTCTGTCTGAATTCTCATCATCAACTTCTCTGATCTACTTTCTCATCGTTTACAACCCAATGGTTTGACCTTATAGTTTTACAATGTCTTTCTTTAGACAATCAACCAAACACTTTGGCAGTTATTGCTTTGTGTACAATGCATTCTTGTAATGACATTAACAAAAAAACTATCAGCAGCATTTGAAAGGACTTTCTCCATTGACGGACAAATCCTAAATTCAGAACCCTGACTGACAACATCAGGGTGTCTGAAAACCAACCAGGAACGACCTAATAAAATGACTGATGATAAGCTAGCCTGGTCCCAGATCAGGCGTGACAATGACCATATGAGTTGGCAAGACGGTATAACTGATCTGGGACAAGGCTACTGATAAAAGTGGATGCTTTTCAGTCACAACCGTGACCTTCTGACTGATAGGGGAACTTAATCCTATTTGGGTACTGCACATTTACAGTTGAAGTTGGAAGTTTACATACACCTTAGCCAAATACATTTAAACTCAGTTCTTCACAATCCCTGACATTTAATCCTACTAAAAATTCCCTGTCTTAGGTCAGGTAGGATCACCACTTTATTTTAAGAATGTGAAATGTCAGAATAATAGTAGAGAGAATGATTTATTTCAGCTTTTATTTCTTTCATCACATTCTCAGTGGGTCAGAAGTTTACATACACTCAATTAGTATTTGGTAGCACTGCCTTTAAATTGTTTAACGTGGGTCAAACGTTTCGGGTAGCCTTCCACAAGCTTACCACAATAAGTTGGGTGAATTTTGGCCCATTCCTCCTGACAGAGCTGGGATAATTGAACCAGGTTTGTAAGGCCTCCTTGCTCGCACATGCTTTTTCAGTTCTGCCCACAAAATTTCTATAGGGTTGAGTTCAGGGCTTTGTGATGGCCACTCCAATACCTTGACTTTGTTGTCCTTAAGCCATTTTGCTACAACTTTGGAAGTATGCTTGGGGTCATTGTCCATTTGGAAGACCTATTTGCGACCAAGCTTTAACTTCCTGACTGAGGTCTTGAGATGTTGCTTCAATATATCCACATAATTTTCCTTCCTCATGATGCCATCTATTTTGTGAAGTGCACCAGTCCCTCCTGCAGCAAAGCACCCCCACAACATGATGCTGCCACCCCCGTGCTTCACGGTTGGGATGGTGTTCTTTGGCTTGCAAGCCTCCCCCTTTTTCCTCCAAACATAACAATGGTCATTATGGTCAAACAGTTATATTTTTGTTTCATCAGACCAGAGGACATTTCTCCAAAAAGTACGATCTTTGTCCCCATGTGCAGTTGCAACCCGTAGTCTGGCTTTTTTTATGGCGGTTTTGGAGCAGTGGCTTCTTCCTTGCTGAGCGGCCTTTCAGGTTATGTCAAAGTACATTCATCTCTAGAAGACAGAACACGTCTCCTTCCTGAGTGGTATGACGGCTGCGTTGTCCCATGGTGTTTATACTTGCGTACTATTGTTTGTACAGATTAACGTGGTCCCTTTAGGCGTTTGGAAATTGCTCCCAAGGATGAACAAGACTGTCAAGCAAAGAGGCACTGAGTTTGAACGTAGGCCTTGAAATACATCCACAGGTACACTTCCAATTGACTCAAATGATGTCAATTAGCCTAAAAATCAGAAGCTTCTAAAGCCATGACATCATTTTATGGAATTTTCCAAGCTGTTTAAAGGCACAGTCAACTTAGTGTATGTAAACTTCTGACCCACTGGAATTGTGATACAGTGAATTATAAGTGAAACAATCTGTCTGTAAACAATTGTTGGAAAAATTACTTGTGTCATGCACAAAGTAGATGTCCTAACCGACTTGCCAAGTAGATGTCCTAACCGACTTAACAAGAAATTTGTGGAGTGGTTGAAAAACTAGTTTTAATGACTCCAACCTAAGTGTATATGGTAAAATGTAAACAAATATTGATTCTACTTTGTTTGGCAAATGCACACAAGCAAAGAGGAAAGTGGATGATCCTTTGGTACAATCAAGACGGCATGGATAGTGTTGTTGATCCACTAGGACCGAGGAAGACAGACAAACAAAATGGAAGAGTTTGAGGCTATGCGTGTTGGGTTTTGAACCGCTGTCATTTTCAAGTTCGTTATTACCGTGACAATTGACAAAATGTAGATAGTTGTGACACCTTATTCTCATCCCATTCTTTGGAGTAAGTCGTACCTTTTTAGCCTCCGTGTCTGACTTTTTCTGCATTCAACAACACAAACATGGTCAAAGACAAGCTGGTTAAAGCACAACTAGACTGGCAGTCGGGCTAGTTCCTTGTAGCTATTGCAGTAAACAGGACACGCCATTGGAAGAGACTATAGAGAAATGTGACTTATTCTTGATTAGACTTCAGAACTCAAGACATCGACTCCTTCATTTCTTGTAAGACTTCATCTACACTGTGCTATCCAGAGTACTTCATCTCCATAGTGCTTCAGTTCATATCCAAGACGTATGTTTATTACTAGTCCAAGACTGAAAAACTCTGTCTTCTTTTTTCGGTTGGGATTATGTCCTATGGTTCCATTCACTCCACGAGGCTGGCTGGGCAAAATTAGCATCTTGGACTCGAAGAGACTGCAAACTGCTAGGTTTGTTTAAATGGTATCACTTTTGAGATGCTTCATGTCGTCTCTGTTGCAAACCCACAATAAATCCAGATCTGGTTTCTGACTAAACCAATAACCACAATAAAAATATGATTTAATTGCATAAAGATGCATGGAATAATACTGTAGGAGATTGTTATGAGGTATTTAACAGAGAATCCCCTACCATACTGTATTATTGATGTGTGAGCTGCTGAAACCTTTGTGCATTACCTGTAATGATAACACAAAAATGGTACTACTGTGTTTTAAAAGGAGGTAAGGTAAGGAGCACCTGATGCCAAAGAACTCAAGGAAAAAACATGACAGGACATGAGGAAACATGAGACAGCTACTGCTCTTATAGCAACTCCATGTGACCCATATAGGAGAGCCAATCGTGTCAAACATCTTGATGTGCATTCAGAAGAATAATGCTCTATTTAGAGAGAGGACATTACTACTACTGTCAAAGCAAGCAGGCAAAGAAATAGCCACAGTCATGAAGCCGATCACACACACTGTCCCTCTGTTATACCCCCAAAAACCCCAGGTTTCCATGGGGTTTGTGGTTGCTGTGGCGTTGATGGTTGCCATGGCATCTGTGGTTGCCATGACATTGCCGGTTGCCATGGCATTGCCGGTTGCCATGGCGTCTCCACTGTAACCGGCGGTCCTCAGGTTGCCTAGCGAGGAGGGGGGAGTCTCCTGTGTCGGAGCACGCGGATAGAGGCTATGTTGTCCTGGGTCATTAGGCATGTCACCAGGTCCAGACTGAGACCAGCCACCTTCTCACCGTTCACCTCCAGCAGCTCGTCTCCTACTCCCAACAGCCCCGCATACAGCTTCTCTGTGCTGCTGTCGCCCATCTCCTCCACGTACACACCTACAAGACAGACAGGATAAAGTACAGGAGCGTGTTGCTGGTAAGGCCACACACACACACACACACACACACTTTCACACCTTCTTTATAACACACAAATAGGCAATTACACACAAATAGGCAATAGTACTGATACCACAGGAGAGGAGTATCACTATCAACACATACACCTTACTGGTTACACACATTTACACCTGTAGGATCATAGGGGAGGAGCACACACACGACTAATATAAAACACAACCTTAGGACACAGGAGAGGAAAACATGACCTAACACACACACACACACACACACAACCTGCAGGGCACATACATTACTAACACACAAACAGGAAAGGAATACAACACTAAACACACATTCAACTGCAGGACAGGAGAGAAGTAAGAAGATTATGAAAAACACACCTCGAGCACACAGAAGGGGGACATTCTAATAAACAGCACATCATTACAGAAGACTACATTAGAAAATACAACCAAAACAACAGGGCAAATCCTAGCCTGGTACCAAACTGTTTCTGTTCATGGCCTAGCCTGGTCCAGACCAATGGCGAGACAATGACCATAGGAGTTGGTAACAGCACAAACAGATCTGAGGCCAGGCCAGGCAGATCCAAGCTCTCCTGTCCTTATGTACCCGAGTCTGGTCGTCCTTTGCCCCGGGAGATGAGGAAGCCGAATGGTCCGTTGGGGGGTCTGCTAAGCTCCAGCAGGAGGGTCCCGTCAGGGAAGGCTTGGGCTACCCTCCCCACAGAGCGCACCCCGCTAGGGCAGCCCACATCCTCCACACTCAGAGCCCTCTGAAATCCCCTACTGGAGAGACAGGACAGCAGCGTTGGGGTGACACATATGGGGCACCATTTGTAGCATGGAATAAATATTCATTCATTACCACAAAATCCAAACATTGCAGTCTTTGACACAGGCTCAGATGTAGCCATGCAGAGTTTGGAGAACGGACATTGCAATCTACCCCTTACATCTTCATTAATATTTCTTTGACCTGAGACCGCCTCTGCAATACCACTGGATGTACGCATGTACTCTTGTTGTATAGATTATCATACTCAGTATGCCCATTAGGGTTTCAATCAAGGTATACTGACGCATTTCCACATTATGCCATGCTATGGCAAACATGCAATTTTGTTTCAGTAATAAGCAATGTAGGTCAATGGAGAGACAAAGGAAAGTGTGCTGCCTTGTGCCATTTCCCGTTTTATAATGTAAATAATGAAGTCATTGCATGCAGGGTCTGCTCGCTACATTAAGGTCTTTATGGCAGAAGCACCTCCACAGAGAGCCACGTAGCTCGGTCCATATATAGCACGGCTGTCATGTTCCTAGCCTATCCGGTTTCTGACGGCCTCTCGAGGAAGGCTATCCAAGCTCAAGGCTGAGGCTGGAATGTCCTCGTCTCTGGTCTCTCGTGGATCAGCTGCTGGTGCACTCATGCGCACACGCGCAGTGTCAACAACATCACCCGAACAGTCCGTGTTCAATTTCCCCACTGCTCCCAGCCACCTTTCCAAGTCCATCATGATGTGATGTTGCGATAGTCTACTGGATTCCATGTCTTTTTTTGGGGCAGCACCACCACATTCACTCTATTTTTATCTCTCCACTCCGGACACCCCCTCAGACCCAGTAAATGGAAACTATTCGGTTACACAACACACACCGCAGCCGTCTATGCATACCAGAGATATGATATCAACGGAGACTTGAGCACATGCCAGCATTGAAATCTCCTATCAGGAAGGATCGACGTTGACTTCATTCATAATATTATATCAGTTTGCAAGCTTTACATCGTGACAGATTGTTGGATGTTAGATGACCTTACATTACAGTAACAGTTGCCTACTTGTATGTTGCTGATGCCATAGCTCTAATGTTGTGTGTGTGCATGTCTGTTTATGTTGTACCTGAGAGCAGGGCTGCTGGGTTGGTCTCCAGGTGTGTATGCACTGGAGCGATCTTTTTTCTTTGACGACTGTAAATTCTGAACTGATGACGATTTCCTCAGCTGCATAAAGGGTGACCCCTGGTGGTGAGAAATGAACATGACAGTAACCCTGTCAGCTTCCACAATATTGGTGCATTTAGATTCTTCATAAAGCATAATGTTACCAAATATACTCTTTATAGCATAGTTATGAGCGGAATCATGTACATTTATACTTCTATTACACACTTTTCTATTCACCATGTTGCAATCAACTAAACTCTCAATATTCTTATAGATTAAGCAGAGTTTGACAGACAAAGTGGCACTCTTTCAGACTACAAGCACGGTTAAAATCCATAGATTTTCCTATAATTCAAAAGATAAGTTTGACATGACTAAGGAAGGGTCTTCTCTCACCATGCGTAGGGATTGGAGCGAAGGTGCTTTCCTCAGCTGGCTGGGGTCTGGGCACTTGGGGGTGCCGAGGCTGGGACCGGGGGTGGAGGTGGGGCCAGGAGAGGCCGGGGGGACACCACGGGGCTGGAAGCTAAGCTGCTCCATGCTACTGGAGCGCCCTTTACCCAGCTTCCCCACTCCGTTTAGGCCGATGGCAGAGAAGAAACGACGCAGAGAGAGCTTGGACCTGCCCTCCCGCTGCTCTGTCTCAGCCCTTACCCTCCTGTTTAAAGAAAGAGAGAAAGAAAGAGAGATGAGCAACGCCACAAAAAACAAAAGGCAGAGGATCCAAAGATAACCACCCTGTTCCGCCCCCGTCCCTTCCCCCTGGAACCCTCTTCCCCAGAGCTAAAGATCCATACCCCATTCTGCACATGTTTCTTTCCCTCTACTTTACCGACACATTGTTGTGGTCACCCTCACTGTCAATCGTGAAAGTAAATTCTCAGTTCTTACAGTCAATTCTTCAAGTTTTACCAGTGAAACATCCATGCAGCATCTGCATGTTAACCATTTGATTCAGTCAGTTTCATGGGAATATGCATTTACGGTGGGTGTAGAAAGTCACCACCACCTTTCAAAATGTTCACCTTTAGTTGCCTTACAGCCTGAAATGAAAACACATAAAATCTGACTTTTTCACTGCTTTATTCATTTAACCCACAATGTCAAAGTAAAAAATAAACAAAATAATGAAAATGTATTAAAATGAAAACAGTAGAATACTGTGAACACCCTGAGTTAATACTCGGTGGAACCACCTTTTGCTTGAATTACAGCCATGAGTGTCTTTGAATACGTCTCTACTAACTTTGCACACCTAGACTGTGCAATATTTGCCTTGCAGAATTGTTCAAGCTCAGTCAAATCGCTTGGTGACCGCTCATGGACTGCACTCTTCAAGTCATTCCACAGATTCTCGATGGGATTTAGGTCGGGGCTCTGACTAGGCCACTCAAGGACATTCACCTTCTTGTCTTTCAGCCACTGTATGGTTGCTCTGAAGGTGTGGTTTGGGTCATTGTCATGTTGAAACGTGAACCATCTTCCCATTTTCAACTTCCTGGCAGAGGGCTGCAGGTTCTCCTCAAGAATCAATCGGTATTTTGCACTGTCCATTTTCCCTTCTATCCTGACAAGTGCTCCAGTCCATGCTGAAAAGAAACTGCCCCGCAACAGGATGCTGCCACCGCCGTGCTTTACTGTAGGCATGGTGTTCTTTACTGTAGGCGTGGTGTTCTTTACTGTAGGCGTGGTGTTCTTTACTGTAGGCGTGGTGTTCTTTACTGTAGGCGTGGTGTTCTTTACTGTAGGCGTGGTGTTCTTTACTGTAGGCATGGTGTTCTTTGGGTAGGAAGATGTATTGGGTTTTCGCCAGACATATAATTTTGCGTTCAGGCCAAAAAGTTCAATTTTGGTCTCATCTGACCACAGCACCTTTTGCCACTTTGGTTCGGAATCTACAATGTGATTTTTGGCAAAGCTCAAACGAGACTTGATGTGTGTTTTTTTTCCTTTCCACCCTCCCATAGAGGCCAGATTTGTGGACCGCTTGTGATATTGTGGTCGCACACATTGACCAGTCTTTGCCATAAAGGCTTGAAGCTCCTTCAAAGTTGCCATTGGCTTCTTGGTAGCCTCTCTGATGAGTCTCCTCCTTGCCCGGTCATCCAGTTTGGAGGGACGGCCTGATCTATGCAGGGTCTGGGTGGTGCCATACGCCTTCCACTTCTTAATAATGGTCCTAACTGTCCTGCCAGGGACAAAGCCTTTGAAATCTTTTTATATCCATCCCCTGACTTGTGGCTTTCCACAACTCTCCATAGTGGATTATTTGCTTTGAATTGCACTACTAAATAGTGGAGTCCTCTATGAACAACTGCTTTTATTCGGAACTAATCAAAGTCACCACAATTGATCACAGATGGAAGCCGATTAGCTTGATTTGTGATCTGGAAGGTGGTTGGTTATACCCCAGCAAGTTTGCAATTCTAAGGTGGGGTGTTGACTTATCCAAATACGGTATTTTACTGTTTTACTTGTAATTAATTTTCAGATCTTTAAAAAAATTAAAAAGAATCTCAATTGGATATTGTGGGTTACTCTGTGTAAATGAAGCCGGAATGGTCTAAGTCCATGTGTTTTCATTTCAGGCTGTAAGGAAACAAAAGGTGAACATTTTGAAAGGGGGTGGTGACTTTCTATACCCACAGTAGATCTTCTTAGTTATGTCGTGTTGTTTTGAATGATGTACAGTGAGTGAATTTTAGAGCAGAGGGTGTTAGCAAACTGTAGCATACCAGTGTTTTATTTCAATAAAAATGTTTCATATTTTGCCAAGTGGCGCACGCTGTTAAGTTGTGGCCCCATGAGAGAAAAATGTGACCATTCGCCCAATCATCCTAAAATCTCATTAGAAATGAGCTGGTGTTTGTCTTACAGTAACCTTATACTATGCAATTATATTCAGTTCTGTTATGTAGAATACTATCATTATGTGATCTTGCAGACATTGATTCAGCTTGTATATAGCTTTATTAAATGAGCACCATTCTCCATTCATCACCTAAATACTGTAGCCTGTTCTCTGGGCAGCCGAACGAGTAGAGCAGAGACTGTGCGTAAAGTAGAGAATCTTGCACTTGCGCAGAACCTTCAGCCCTTTAGCTATTGGCAAGAGGGTTCCAGAAAATTAACACCTGTAGTCACTCCGTAAACAAAAATGGTGCAGCCTGGACATCATGAAAGCACTCTGGTCAGGTCAAAGCTTGGTTCATTTCCATTATACTTTTCCACTATACATACTTAATTGAATTTGATTGGAAAAACCTTTTAGAAATTCTGTCCGAATCAAATCATTCAGGAAAATGGAAAGAACTAAGTCTAACGCCTCTGGTACAGGAGCCATATATGAGCAACGTGTATCCATTCACTTACTACTATTTGTTCAGAAGAGGTCAGTGTTGAGTTAAAAAGCCGTAAAACTGAGGAAGTGCTCTATTTATGTCTGCACCACCACTAAAACCACCTTGTTTGACCTAGTTTCTATAAAAACAGTCTGTGGAAGACTAATAATGGCTATAGGCTAAGGCTGGCTGGCAGGCAGGCAGGCAGAGCTCCAAATTAGATGATAGCTTGGTAAAATGGAACATAATCTGGGAATCTAAAACTACCTTTTTTCAACATCTCTCTCGGAAAGGTATTAGGGAGAGGGACAGATGTTCATTTTTGGGTCAAACCTCCACCTAGGGCAGGTGTGGGCAACTCTGAAGAGTGTGCTTTGTTCCAGCCTAACACTTCTACAGTAATTAAACTAATCAAGGTACTGTGATGAGCAGGCCTGAAGTGCTTTCATGCCAAATTCTGCCATATACAAACAGTGATATTAGTGACTCAGCTACGAGTTCTAGCCCAGCTCCTAACTCTCGATTTAACCTTGATCTGAAAGAACTAAAGATGTGAGAAATAATGCTCAAAGAATTCCACCAAGCATATCAGAGGGCAAGGTAATCCTTTACGATCTACATGAAGAACCTAATCATACAGGCTTCGGGTCAGTTTAGAATTAAGCATAAGAGTGTGGTGGAAAGAGGTACCAATACTCACTGGGTTGGACTAGGGCTATCCTCCCTTTGATGCTCTCCTCTCATTGGTCCCCTGACCCGTACATCACCCCAAGAGCGGTACGGGGGCCGGGTAATGCCGCTGGTTCCTTCCAGACAGAGCTCTCCCATCCCTGGATGATGCTGCTCCACTTCTAGAGGAGAGAGTAAAGAGACTTCAATATAAGGAAGGTGTCGCTAATGCTTGGTATACTCAGTGTACATTTCTAGTTTTTTCACTCTGTCATTTGCTTACAGTCAGCGAAACGAAAGCTGACAGTCAGGGAGCATCGGAAATTCCAAAAGCGATGGATAGAGCACTATATAATTGACGTCTAGAAAATATAATGAATTTTAAGTGCAGCCCTCCGGACCTCAAGGAAGACCTAATGCGGCCTGTGGGTCAAAATGAGTTTGACACTCCTGAGTGGACTGAGACTGAGACATTTGCATGTGATACGATCCATTTTTGTAGAATATTGTTTGTGAAACGTGAATTTCTAGCTACATATATTTTTTTGGGGGGGGAATGTTGAGTATTTCTCGTGCATAGAGACAGAGAGAGAATTAGAGACAGGAGGGGAGAAAGCATCAGATATATACAGAGAAAGACAGAGAGACAAAGAGAGAGACATAAACAGAGAAATAGACAGAGACAGGGAGAGTGAGAGAGACAGAGGCCACAGTGGGAACAATCAGATGCTTCACATATCCAATCATCCAGCCGGTGGAAACGGGGCAAACAGGCCTCAGTGGGATTACAGGGCTGGGGCTAGGGGATGTGTGTATGTGCTGACTGCAAAATCCCTGCTGGGACCTGGGTGCAGCACACACACACGCACGCACATGGATACACACACACAGACACACACACAAGAGTATGCACACATGCACAGATGCACGTACGGATACGCACACACGTACGGATGCACGCTGACACATCACTGACACAAGCAGCATGGACTTAATTACCCATGAAGCCGTGCATTTACCAACGGCCACTAGGGAACTAGAGTAAGACTGAAAACATATTAAATTGTATATTTTTGTAAGTGTAATTTTCTTCTGAGATGCCCGTACTATATACTGTTTAGACTATTTTAGTCAATGGTTACTGTGATCAGAGCGTGTCAGTATTCAGATACAGTTCAGGTAATCCACCTAACCCCGTTTGTAACATAACATCTCATCTTTAATTTTTTAAGGAATACTTTGAGATTTTGGCAGTGAGGCCCTTCATATACTTCCCCAGAGTCAGATGAACTCGTGGATACATTTTCCATCCTTTTTCTATCCCATTTTTATCCCTTTAACAACTGTTCTTAAAGGTTGTCTGATGGTAGTGAATAAATCCACTTCCGTTGCTCTCAACAAGGCATTTATCATCACCGCCCATTGATATGTAGATCATGCTGTCACCTTTGACATCTGCCATTCAGATGAGCTGTGAATATTAGCAACACATGATGTCGTTCTCACCAATCCGCTGTCCCACACACTGAGGTACAGTATATATAGGTACAGTATATTAGGGCTCCCAAGTGGCACAGTGGTCTAAGGCACTGCATCTCAGTGCTAGAGGCGTCACT
Source organism: Brachymystax lenok tsinlingensis (assembly GCA_030435695.1). Lineage (NCBI taxonomy): Eukaryota > Metazoa > Chordata > Actinopteri > Salmoniformes > Salmonidae > Brachymystax > Brachymystax lenok. Next base: position 10,318,867 of record CM059790.1, read on the forward strand.
ACAGACCCTTGTTCGATTCCAGGCTGCATCACAACCTGCTGTGATTTGGAGTCCCATAGGGTGACGGTAACTGAGTTGCCTAGTTAAATTACGGTAAAAAAAAGATATGAACTATGCCTGTATGTCACAGTTGGTAGAGCATGGCGCTTGCCCCGCCAGAGTTGTTGGTTCGATTCCCGGGACGACCGATACGTAAAATTTATTCACGCATGACTGTAATTGGCTTTAGACAAAAGCATCTGCTAAATGCAATAGATATTATTATTTATAATTTAACTAGAGACAGCGTCCAAGACGGACGTCCATTGTTTTCATCGTAATCTACTCAAGTTTGCACACGCTGTCTTGTGGTTGCTGCCATCTTTCTATATCCGGTTTTACTACGCCTGCACACTAGCACTCAGTGCACACTGGACATGCTCCGTGAACTCTGCCAGAGCGTGCCATGCATGTGGACAGCTAAATATACCAACCGGCACTTCCCCTGGCCAGCTGGACTCGTAACGTCAGAGCAGGAACACAAAATGTTAACATCTTGGGATGTGAGTGATAGAAAATGAATCAAATAAAACATGTCATTATTCAAAGGTGAAGACTAAAGTGTCTAATGAGGATTATTTATTTATGCAACTTCTCTATGTCTTGCTGGGCCGCACTTTGGTTCAATTGCAATACCTCTGAGCACAGTGGAAAGTATGTTTCTAGACCGGAAACCTGGGGCCCTGATCCTACAGCACACAAGTTAGGGTGTGTGTGTGTGGGGGAGTGTAGGGCTCTCTACTTTATAGTGTGGGTGTGTTTGTACATTGCAATGGACGTGTTTAACTATACTTGTGGGGACCAGAAGTCCCCACAAGAATAATAAACCAAAAATGTTGACCAACTGGGGACATTTCATTAGTCTCCACAAGGTTAAATGCTATTTCTAGGGGATTTAGGGTTAAGGGTAGAATTAGTGTTAGGTGTGTCTGTGTGTGTGTGTGTATTTGAAGCTGACCTGGTGCCGCAGGTTCCCCCATCTTCTCTACTGCTGTCCTAGCTGGCGATGTTGAGGTCTTCAGCAGGGAGGCAGGCCTGATACAGGGCATCATTGTGTCGGTGCTGGAAGTCAGCCCCAAAGAGGAACCATACTCCACAAAGTTCCCGCCGACAGAGTGCTTGTTCTGGGGGCTAGGCGCGGCCCCTCTCCCTTGGTCCTCCAAGGAGTTCTGGGGGAAAAGGCGGTACTGTGGTGAAGGCATGAGTTTGACCACTCGCTGGCCATTGGGCCGGCTCTTGGGTCCTGATTTCAGAGCTGATTTGATGGGCGTTGGCGAAGGGGGAAAGGGGGCGCCCTTGAGGCACGGGGGACTGTTTGTGGGTTCATCTGGGGGCGGAGGGGAGTGAGTGGGAAAACCCACCACCTTTGACTCTGGTTGCTCAATGGGGTACGGGTTGGGTGGCACCACCACAATACCATTGGTTGAACTCATCGGCGCCAAGCTGTGATTGGGCCTGGGTGCTGGTGGCGTTGGTGGCATCGTGATGGGTGCTCCTTGCCCATTGGTGCCCAAAAGCTCACCTCTCCTACTCCTCCTCTTCACCTTCATTGTTGACACTCGAACACTCCCACCACCTCCACCACCACTGCTGCTATCTGTCTCTCCCGCCGAGCCGTGGCCCGTCCCTTCGCTATCTGCCACATCGCCAGGGGTTACCTTCCCAATGTATGTCTCCTTGATCAGCTCGGTACGAACAGTCCGGCTGGACTCGCTGGGAGCCACCCAGCAAGGCATCAGCACTTTCTCCTCCCCCTCTCTGTTCACCGGGTAGTTCTGCCCTATTGGGGGTGAAGGGTTCGGATGGAGGTTTAGGTTCAGGGGTGAAAGGTTCGGATGGAGGTTTGGGTTCTGGTCCCCTCCTTCAAGGAACGTCCCGCACGAGTTGCACTGCCTGTTAAGCGCCTCCTCTTGTGCCACCGCGGGTTTGAAAAGGCTGCCACCGTTTAAGTGGCCCTCCTGTGCCTTGTGGGCCTTCTTGTGCCCTCGCTCGATCACTATTCCAGTTCCTGGATCAGTGTCCCTCCGCCCGTTCACATAGGAAGAGAGATTGGGCTTGGATATAAGCAGACCCTGGGCCCTCTCACCCGCCCTCCTCCTCTGACGGAGCCTCTCCAAGTAGCGCACCTCCGCGTCTTTCTCCGATTCGTCCTCGAAGCGGACCCGCGTCGGTGATTGGCCAGGACGTCGGCGGGGGCCACAGGCCGAGTCGCTGCTGGAGGAGTCACTGAGGTTTCCCGAGAACGAGGTAACTGCAGGAACCGTCGCTGACGACACCGACTGGCCGTCCGTCCCCGCCAGCGGAGCCCGGTGCAAGGAAGCTCCAGCCGTCGACAGCTGCTCCCTGTGGATGGATGCACACACATCCAGAGGGACAGACAAACACACGCTGGCACCACTGTGGTAAGGCAACACACACACAAACCCTAACCCGAAAAAAGACTGAAACCCCATAAAGAAGCATTCAGCATTTTTCCTCCTAACACAGAGGATTGGTTGGATGCCTGTGGGATTCTTATCTATGTTCTGGCCCCTGTCTGTCCCAGCCGCTACATTCCCAACTCTCGCTAAGGGGAAGGTCATCCCCAGTATGGACATCCTCTCTGTCTGTATCCAATCATATAGCCTCTGCCACCACAATAATGGACAGCTATCTTGAGTCATATCCAAGAGAGAGTGTATTTATTTACGCTATTGTTCATATACAACTTCATCTATAAATGTAAATGAGAAATGCATTTGGAAATATTTCCATGGAAATAAAGTGATTGACAGTTGTGAGCCCACACTGTTGGATGGTGGGGAACACGATACTGCATGGCTGGCTAAGATAGCTCCCCAGAGAAGACGGGAGTATTGTACTGTGCTTTCCTTGTATGTATTCCTCACACACTGGGTTTCTACCCCTGGGATTGTGTGGTTGGTGTGTGTGTGTGGCGGGGGGGGGCTGAGGGTAACAGCTGGAAGATGTGTAGCGAAGCATTAGAGGGAATCAGTCTTATCAAGCGTCAAATCACGACCAGGAAGCTCCCTCCAAACCAGAGATATTTCCAAATTAAATCAGACCCAACACAGAAAACACCAAATTAATTGTTCTTATCCTATGAATAAACAAGACAATTTATGGCACCTCAATCACATCAATCCAAATTGCTTTCAATTGGAAGGATTTTGATAATAGTTGGTTGACATTGAGGGGCCATTATAACATAATTTCTGTCATATCACCTAGTGATTGGTCGGTATCAAAAAAGTCCCATCCAATCATTCTAATCTGGAGCGAATGTTGATGCTGCCGGGTGATTGACAGCTGTATGAGGGAACATCCTGCGTTGGTCAGAGTGAATGCGCTGAGGTAATCAGTAATCACTGCTCCCAGACCACGATATTAGGATTGAGATTGGGGAGGTGTATAATTCCAGCTGGATTACGTATTGTGGAAATAGATGTGTGAGTGAGAGAGAGAGAGAGAGAGAGAGAGAGAGAGAGAGAGAGAGAGAGAGAGAGAGAGAGAGAGAGAGAGAGAGAGAGAGAGAGAGAGAACCTGATATAGCAACCAAGATAACCCAATGTCCTAAACCAGGGTTCCCCAATAGGTGGCCCATGGGCCAAATTCTGCTCGTGGTTAAATTTATGTGCCCCCCATTTTCCTTTTAGAATTGTTTTTATATAATTTGCGTTGTTGGACATAAGACTGTAAAATCATCAGCAAATCAGCTGAAAGTGATTTCAATTCAGGAAATATGTTAACAATCTGTTCACACGCATAAATAGATGTACTCAAGGTTTGAAATGGTTCTGTTTTTGTCAAATACTATATATATTTATATTTATATATATTCACATATATGTTTGGGCTTCTTGAGGTCAATTTGCAGTGTACAAATTATTTATAACTACAGTACCAGTCAAAAGTTTGGACACATCTACTCATTCAATGTTTTTACTATTTCCTACATTGTAGAATAATAGTGAGGACATCAAAACTATGAAATAACACATATGGAATCATGTAGTAGCCAAAACATCTAAATATATTGTATATTTGAGATTCTTCAAAGTAGCCACCCTTTGCCTTGATGACAGCTTTGCACACTCTTGGCATTCCCACTCAAGGCAAAGGATGGCTACTGTGAAGAATCTCAAATATATTTTGATTGTTTAACACTTTTTTGGTTACTACATGATTCCATATGTGTTATTTCATAGTTTTGATGTCTTCACTATTATTGTACAATGTAGAAAATAGTCAAAATAAAGAAAAAGGTGTGTCCAAACTTTCGACTGGTACTGTATGTTCCGGCTCCCCGACCATCTGCTTAACAACAACAACAAAATCAGCCCACAGCTGAATCCGCCCGCGCCTGCCCTAAACCATTATTATTATTATTATTGTAGACTTCATTAAAAAGCCTTGAAATTAGAGCAATAGAAAAGTGTGTATTTACATATTGACGTTTACCACAACCATTGCTACTACTATTATAACTGTAACACCCTAATTACTACTATTGTGATATAGGCCAACGCTTTACATTAAGTTGGCTAATGACATACAAATGCTCTATAACTACTTTTGCTATAACTATTTACCCAGCTGTACATGGAAACTGCAGCTACATATTGTATAGTTATTGTGCAGTTACTAGTTAGATAAATGTAAATATTACATACATAGTACTACATAATGTATGTATCTGTGTAACTAAAGTGTGGCCCATAATAGATATGTGACATATCGGCATTTAAAAAGAATAGAGGGCACTGTAAATAGAACATGCATGAGCAATGCTACATTTAAAGCAGTAAATCCAACGTGTGTCATATCATTACCACCTGTTGCAGCTTGCTATGCTGAACACTGTCAGTAAACAGACCGTGAGAGAGCCGCAGCACACTTTAACCGGCCAAACACGAGACAGCCGTCCGGTTGCTCCGGCACAAGAGCCTACAGAGATTTACAGGCCTGGCTGGGCCCCACCAAACAGAAGGGAAGAAAAGGAGAGAGAAAAAGAGGAAAAACTCTTTCTTCTTTGGTCTCGTTTGGTTGGTTATGATGCTACAGGTGTCTGCTACAGCTAAGCTCTGCTGGTAAACAGACACACACACGCCGACGACCCTCAAACCCACACACATAAACACACCCACTTGCGGAGCAGCAGACTTACGGGTTGTCCCTCTGGACGGGTAGGATGGTGTGGTCAGCCTTGAGTGGGAAGGACCGGGCCTTCATGCGGGCTCTCTCCAGGAGCCGCTTGGCCTGCTCATGGCGCGGACTCAGCGGCAGGTCCTCGCTGGACACAAAGGCCCTGTCGGCCGCGCACACGTCACACACAGGCACGGGGGTTAGGGGGATGAGGAGGAGAGATGGTAGAGAGGCACACGTCAGCGCCTGTGCGGGAGAGACGCTCATAGAGTAGGGGATTAGGCCGAGCAGGCAGTCACTACTAATTAGGCTGACAAGGGGTGTGTGTGTATCAATGAGCTTTTGTGTGTGTGTGTGTGTGTGTGAGAGTCTCTTTTCATAAGCTTTTATCTTGTTTGACTTTGCTTGTGTTTATGTGTGTGTATTTGTGAATGTGGGAACGAGTGACTGTGAAGCAGTCCCCTTGCCTGTAGATCTTTGTGTGAGCGGGGTTACAGACATGTGAACATTTTCCCAACACCAAAAAACACAATTACCCACAGTGCTCAGAGCTTTAACCACACAGCTGCCCATTCAATTTCACCACGACACCTGCTTAACAGGCGCTCAATGGGAAAACAAATGAGTGGGTTTCAAATACTAGGTGCTTCACCGGAAAGCCTTTCTCTTATGTCGAGTCCGTGACTGGGTACAGAGCAGAGAGATAAATAATCATAATCCTCTTTGGTGATGAGGGTGGGGCTTTTAGTAACAGCTGTTATAAGCACTGTGTCCCTGTCACTAATTGCAGCTTGGGGCTCTGACACGGAGGGATACAAGAGCAAAGCAGTAGAGTCATAGGTGTTGGTAGTGTTGTGAAAGCATCTGCTGTATCTTCTAGACGTATTAGAGTGACAGTATTTAGGTTGGGGGTTTGGGTACCCAAATGACATTTGTTTGGGATACATTCATATTTAAGCTATAGTGTAAGAGGCGTCGGTGGTAAACCCTCCCCCTGGCCCCTGGATAGCCACTGGGTGAGCGGGTTTTGTTCCAGCCTTACTCTAACACAATAATCAGGTGTTTTAAAGCAGGGCTGGAGCAAAAGGCTGCATACCCAGTAGCTCTCCAGCAGGTTCTACTGTACCTTTGGCTGTGCTCGCTGTCTTGGAGGGAGATTCCTGAATCCCAGTCACTGTCATTCAGTGCAATGAAACCTATAGGGACATAAATAGACACCGTAACCAGGCAGACTTAACTATAATTTCCTCCAGTATTGAAATGGCGTTGATTTCCTTATTTCTCTGGGAACTACAATAAAAAATAATTAGCAAGAAATATGGAAGAACCGTATTAGGTTGAACTATTTGTTTACTTTTCCCTTTGTATATACAAAGCATGATTGATTTAGCATTGTGGATATTTGAGGCCATGAGAGCGAAGGACAGAGCAACCCACAGGCAGAAGACAACTTCTGTTTGTGAGATAGTTGCAATTAGACAGGCATTGCATTCATTAAAACATCTGGTCAAAAGTCAGAAATAGCCTTTTACCTCCCTCCCTCCCTCCCTCCTTTTCCTCGCAATATTTTCTCTCTACTTTCCGTTGGTCATTTTGTTTTACTTTATCACATTATGTTGACGGTTTTTCAACTCGTTACACACTTTGACCGTGAGCTAGGTGTTGAATGTGAACTGAGTGTTGGGGAAATGTACTCTACTCTAATAGAACAGGTCTTTCTCAGGTAAACCCCTTTACATCACTGAGGATTAAGGGGTCTACACACCTTGATTCTACTACTGTTATGACCCCAACCCCGCTCACACATTCCCTAAAATAATCCATGGTTTTAGGTCTAGTGGGTGGCGTAGGCAAGTCAGTTAAGAACAAATTCTTATTTACAATGACAGCCTACTAAAAGGCAAAAAGGCCTCCTGCAGGGAGAGCTTCCTACTGCCTGAGCTATGTTGTTGATGTAAATTGAGAAGAGCGTGGGGCCTAGGATTGAGCCTTGGGGGTACTCACTTGGTGACAGGCAGTGGCTGAGACAGCAGATGTTCTGACTTTATACACTGCACTCTTTGAGAGATAGTTAGAAAACCAGGCCTAAGACCCATCAGAGACACCAATACTCCTTAACCGGCCCACAATAATGGAATGGTCTACCGTATCAAAAGCTTTGGCCAGTCAATAAAAATAGCAGAACAACATTGCTTAGAATCAAGGGCAATAGTTACATCATTTAGGACCTTTAAGGTTGCAGTGACACATCCATAACCTGAGCAGAAACCAGATTGAATACCAGAGAGAATACTATAGACATCAAGAAAGCCAGTCAGTTGATTATTGACATGTTTTTCTAACACTTTTAGTTCTTTACTGTACCTCTCCCATTGCACTGGGTCACCTCATCGGCCTTCTGCTCCCTCTCCAGAGAGCAGAGGGCCGAGGCTCCAGAGAGCAGAGGGCTAAGGCTCCCTGGCTCTGGTCCCTGGCTCTTGTTCAGCATCTGCTTGAGGACGCCCCGATTCATCTCCACTCTCTCTGCTAGAGATATGGCACTCCCACTGCTGCACAGACTCTCCAGGCTGTCAGCCCTCCACAGGCCCCCCATTGGCCCCTGGGGCCCCAGCTCGCCCATACACCGCCTCAGACCCTCCAGGCTGTCACGGCGCAGCAGCTCCCTGCCCACCCCGCCGTGGGCCCTGGCCTTCCTCCGCTGGCCCCCAGGGGCCCCGGCCAAAGGCCTGTCTTGGGCAGGAGGCGCGTCTCCGTTCAGCAGTAGCGTTTCGGGCCTGGTGGCCTTCCAGAACCCCTTGGGAGGGACCCAGGGTTTAGCCGCATTAGTGGCGCTAACATTATCCGCCAGGGGACTAGAGTTGGCACTAACATCAGACAGGTTCTCCAGGCTGGAGCCCTCACACAGCCCATGTGGGAGCGCTAGCAGGCTGAAGTCCAACCCACCCGTCCCCACCCCCTCCATCAGGCTGTCTGGCACCACTGGGTGGAGCGTGGAACCCTGGGACTCTGCATCGTCGTCGCTACTACTTGAGCCCCAGCTCACCAGGACAGGACCGAATAGGGAAGAGGACACTGGAAAGGCCTTCTTATCCATGCCTGCCTGGAAAGACTCCCTCCCTGCAGCCTTGTTGCGTTCAGACAGGGCCTTGACCTTGGACTGCAGGGCCGACACAGCTGAGCCCGGGGGCCCGGGTTGCTGCTGGAACAGGAGCTGGTTAAGGGGGCATGGGGAGGGCGAGGTGGGGGTAGGGGTTGAGGTGGCAGGCTCCGGGCTGGGGCTGGAGGAGGGTTGGTCTTCCATGCCAGGTTGCAGGGTCTGGGCCTTGGCACTCTGTGGCACACAGGGCATGGGGAGAAAGGAGTCTGCCATGGCTACTTTCTCCATGGCCACATCACACAGTCAGGGGAGCGTCAGAGCTGTGAAGGAGACAAGAGAAGAGATAAGGGATTTTGGTGTTATTTTCCTTTTTTGCTCATTTAAAAGAGGGACTAAGAATATAGCAGTTGCTTTGACGAGCAAATAAATATTTAATGGACAATAATAGTCATTTTAAGGACGCATGAAATGGCAGTTTCTCTAAAGGCCTTTCACAATCATATCTGTACTTTCATATGACAAATACATTTTAAATCAAGTTAGAATCCAAAAAGACATACAACCTGAGAGAAACCTACTTGTCCCTCATTAAAAGGGAGATAGCCACAAAGGACTTCTCTTTTTCCTGTATTTGTACAAGGTTTGTTAGGTTAAGAAAGACCGGGCCTTTCTGTTAAGTAACATGGTGGGCAGACGTACAACATTGCCTGGCAGCTAATTACTTTGGCAACCCTCTCTGATATTCACGTTGAGGACACAACTTTGTCGCAAAGGGGTAAAACAATGGCGGCACAAAGGCTAGCTAGCATCTTTAAAGAGGTCCTCCAGCAACCAATAAAGGATGACCAGAGCAAAGGATAACTACCACGTAGACTACATTAACAGTGTGAATTGTGACTGCCATCCCAGAAACTGTGGAAAGGTTTTGGGAAAAGAGAAATCAAATGAGAGTAATGTATCGTATTGAGATCAATTATGTAGCACTCAAAGCTATAGAAAACTATGGAAAAAAGTTTTCCAGTACCCCTTTCCAAAAGACATTGACACATTTTCTCTTAACTCGAGGAGTGTTCTCTATTGGCATTCCCAGCTTGTTTTTCTCAATTACTGTGCAGCCTCAAATCCACAGGAGACCTCTAACTCTAACTCAAAGCCAAACAGAATTAGATACACATCAACAAACATCTCAATCCTATTATTACTGGGTAGAGGTCAACTTTGCTGCAACCACTCCATTTTTTATAATTTTCGGCAGTAATATTTGATAAAACACTAGGCTGGATTTTTCAACAGTATGAGGGCCTCAATGGCTGGGGGGCACTTGTACAGAACGTTTAATCCTTATGTGTTCTGATATCATCCTCATGGGTTCTGATAAATACAGTGTTTGTTGCTGTGTTAGCTTTTAATAACAACTCGGATTAGTTTATCCAATGAGAAAAGGGACTGGAGAGGCATGTCACATTTTTTTACTACTCACCACACCCATATTCAGCAACCTTTCTCTAAAACCAGTCACTGAGTGTACAAAATATTAAGAACACCTTCCTAATATTGAGTTATTGAGTGGTGGACCATTATTGATACACACAGGAAACTGTTGAGCGTGAAAAAGCCAGCAGCGTTGCAGTTCTTGACACAAACCGGTGGGCCTGGCACCTACTACCATACCCCGTTCCAAAGGCACTTAAATCTTTTGTCTTGCCCATTTACCCTCTGAATCGCACACATACACAATCCAGGTCTCAATTGTCTCAGGACTTAAAAATCCTTCTTTAACCTGTTTCCTCCCCTTCATCTACACTGATTTAACAAGTGACATCAATAAGGGATCATAGCGTTCACGTGGATTCACCTGGTTGGTCTGTGTCAGGGGTGTCAAACACATTCCATGGATGGGTCTGGTGTCTGCTGGTGTTGGTTTTCTTCCTTTCAATTCAGCCTTAGACAACCAGGTCAGGGGAGTTCCTTACTAATTAGTGCCCTTAATTAATCAATCAAGTACAAGGGAGGAACAAAGACCCGCAGACACTCAGCCCTTCGAGGAATGAGTTGGACACGTGGTCTATGTCATGGAAAGAGCAGGTGTTCATAATGTTTTGTGCACTCAGTGTACAGTATATAGGCATACAGTCCACAGGAGTGTTTATTAATGTTAGCAAGGTGACTTCATGAAATTCAAACCAGCTTCACCAAACAAAGGCTAACAGTACTGTGCTTCTAGACGCAGGTAGCCTGCAAACACTGACAGCTCATGAGACACATTAGAGAAAAACACAGTCCTGTTACCTGACAAGATATACAGTGAGCTCCAAAAGTATTGGGACAGTGACACATTTTTTGTTGTTTTGGCTCTGTACTCCAGCACTTAGGATGTGAAATGATACAACTGAGGTTAAAGTGCAGACTGTCAGCTTTAATTTGAGGGTATTTTCATCAAACAATTTAGAAACTACAGCCCTTTTTGTACATAGTCCCCCCATTTTAGTGGACAATAAGTACTGGAACAAATTCACTTATACAGTATGTGTATTAAAGTAGTCAAAAGTTTATATTCCTCGCACACAATGATTACATCAAGCTTGTGACTACAAACTTGTTGGATGCATTTGCTGTTTGTTTGTGCATCTGTAACTTTCTCACTCATCATTATTCACGATTCATTCAGGACTATGCGTAATCATGGTAGCATCCACATTAATGTAGAAGCGTTTAGAAACATATTCTATTCTTATTTACAATAAAAGTGACTCCAAAACGACACCATACATTATTTACCATTAATTTCTATTGGGCACAAAATAATCTGAAACAACCAAAACAAACAGCATATGCATCCAACAAGCTTGCAGTCACAAGCTTTAATACTACTTTAATACACATAAGTTAATTTGTCCCAATACTTTTCATTACAAATCCAAAGTACTAGAGAACAGAGCCAAAACAACTTTTGGAGCTCAGTGTATTACCGCCACAACTGAGAAACCAGGTGAAGGAGGTTTACACAGATGTAAAAAGCTTCCTCATGGGGGGCTTTGCAGAGAAACTCATTTGATTTAAATTAGTGTGTGCCTAATCAGGAAGGCTCCCTGCCAAGTTAACACCTCCCACAGCCCTCAACTGTCAAGTACCCACAAACATCCCCATACTTAACCACACTCACCATTAATTTACCCATTTAATTTAATATCGTGTAGAGAGAGAGCGAGAGTGATCAAGGGAAAGGGAAGAATTAGGGGATCTTGACAGAAGGACCCTACACAAAGCCACAAGGCTATACTGTAGAATACCACATAGTACAGTACAACACTAGCAGGAAAATATTTGTTATAGGCAATTCCACGGTAACAGATCGAGGCTGACTGATTTTTCACAAAGGTATGCCAAACAAAACCCATTGATTGCAAAGTTATACAAACCATACAACTCTGTACAGTACAGCACAGTAGAGTATAGTTTAGTACAGTACAATAGAGTAGAGTTCAGTACAATACAGTAAATTATACTATACTCTGCTCTAGTGTGCTCTACTGTACTTAACTCTAATGAGCATGCTCTACTGTACGGTGCTGTCCAAACTTGTGAAACAGACGTCTATGATTGGTTCAGGTTTGGACTGACCAAATTTCAACTACTTATCAACATCCATGGACATCCGGTGTCGGTTGGTGCTCAGTGGGTGAGAGGGCTGGTTACAGGAAATGGAAAGAGAGGGGGCTCATGGGTAGGTGTCAGTAAGAGCCGGGAGAGGTGGTATTAACTGGAGAGCGAGAGAAGAGAGACAGGGAGAGAGAGGGAGGGGTTGTCCAGACTGTTTAAACACTCTTGCTTTGACCACCAGACAACAGAAAGAGAAAGAAAACAGTTATGAGTTGAACGTAACATTATGCCAGTGGAAGGGAGGACAGTAGCAGGAGACCCAACTGTGGTTTGTGAATACTATAAATTCCCATTGTAGCAAATTGAGTTGCAGTCATTCTGTTACAGATTTCTTTGGTCATTCTGTTACCGATTTAACAGAATGACGCAGTTTAATCACTTAATAAATCATAAACCAAATTGTTATTAATAAAAATATAACAAATTGGTTGGTCCACCTTTACTTGTTACTTCTGTGAACTTTGCTTATCCTCCCTCCTCATGATGGAGAGTAAATAAAAAAATATGTTAAAGGTACTACACATTGAATTTTTGTATCGTAATTTCAGAAAATGTCCATAGTATATCTCCAGTAATATTGGAATGATAGTGTTTCACAATATTACTTACCCGCCAGTGTTGTGTTTGGCTGTGATATTTAACCTCTTGATTTCTCCCGCCAGAGCGGCATCTGTGTTCAAAATGGGAAAGCTGTTTTGACTTTGTGGCTGTGTTATCTACTGGGAATTGGGTCAAGCAGCCAACGTAGAAATTGCTCTGTCATTTCATGGTTGCTAAAATTCGACATTGTTCGCTCAATTTCAGTTAATGTGAGAAAGCAAGCACTGAAAAGTGTAGGATATCATTGTACCATCTAAATTGATGTGAAATATATTTTCAATAACAAAAGAATATTGTTTTAAGTAAAAGGCTCAAGCGCGAGTCTCTGCCATGTTACGGGGAAATAGGATGCAGGGGAACGGGAAATTTGTTTTGAATGCAGCCTAGTGCTGTTGCAATTCATCTAGCTTCCACATAGGGGAGAAAGTCTAGGTGTAGCACCTTTAAAGATATGTCGGTTTTTGGTAACAGAATGACGTTTTTTTGGTAACAGAATGACAAGACACTAGGCAATATTTATTAAATCTGCAACTGACGGTAAAAGGTGATACACGTATATATCTTAAAGGTGCTACACATAGGATTTTTTTGAATTTTTGTATATATCTGCAGTAATATTTCTTAAAGCGGCAATCAGCAGTAGAAACAATAACAAAGCATTGTACCAGCCTCTGTTTCTGAACAAAGCTGGGGGATGGGACTGGAGAAATGTAACCACTCTCAAATTCAAAGACAGAGCTATGAATGCAAGGACTGACCATCCATGATATCAAAATGATAGTTTTAACCATGTTTAGAGGGTATAGTGTTTGTTTACATGTACTTTGTTTACAAATATTGGAGTAAAACAAGCTTATATTTTGGGTTCTGATTGGGAAAGTTGAACTAAGCTCATGAGGCATTTATAAGTTATATTCTTCAAGAATCAATGGGTACATATCATTAATTTATAAGTCCAAAAATAGACGTAGCAACTGCTGATTGCCCCTTTAAAACTATACAGAAGGCCAATAATTTCTGCAAAACTAAATATAAGTGTTGATATTAGTTGGCAGTGGTCTTTACTTCAACATTAATGTGTTTTTATGTATTTATAATACCTTTTAAGTATTTTTCTGCTAGATGTTTAAGACCCCTTTTCCATCTGTTTGACCAGATATCAAGGCCTCTGCTTATTCCTATTTTTTGGGATGGAAAATGGTTGGGAATATATACAGTATGCCTTAAAACCTCTTAAGGATCCACCCCTTTTTTCCAATTTTCGCCTAAAATGACATACCCAAATCTAACTGCCTGTAGCTCAGGCCCTGGAACCAGGATATGCATATTCTTGGTGCCATTTGAACGGAAACACTTTGAAGTTTGTGGAAATGTGAAAGGTATGTAGGAGAATATAACACAATAGATCTGGTAAAATATAATACAAAGAATAAAAACAACTGTTTGTATTTTTTTGTACCATCATCTTTGAAATGCAAGAGAAAGGCCATAATGTATTATTCCAGCCGAGGTGCAATTTAGATTTTAGCCACGAGATGGCAGCAGTGTATGTGCAAAGTTTTAGACGGATCCAATGAACCATTGCATTTCTGTTCAAAATTTGGAACATGACTGCCCAAATGTGCCTAATTTGTTTATTAATAACTTTTAACGTTCAAAATTGTGCACTCTCCTCAAACAATAGCATGGTATTCTTTCACTATAATCGCTACTGTACATTGGACAGTGCAGTTAGAATAACAAGAATTTAAGCTTTCTGACAATATCAGATATGTCTATGTCCTGGGAAATTTTCTTGTTACTCACAACCTCATGCTGTCCATGAATAATATTACATGGACATGGGGGGGGGCTTGATCCTAGATCAGCACTCAGAGACGCTTCATGAAATGGATACCACGCCGTAGGGTTTTAATCATCACAGATTCAGTTAGGAATGCAGCTGCTGTCTCCAAATTCCAGGGAGTGACTAGGGGGACGCAGAGAGCATGTTAGAGGTTATAGGCTACACTTCCACACCAACATTGCACTTCACAACCACTGAGCTTGTGTTGAAATGCCTGCAGTCGCTGAACCGCAATGCAACAAGGTCAACATGTGAGACTAAGGGGAGAAGGAAACCAATTGCTTCTGCGAGACTGGGTTTGTTCTATAAGGAGCTGTTTTAGTCTACGGTAATTTATCTGAGTTTCCTCTCCCGACCTCACCTCTACTGAAATGCTACTAGGTTTCTAATTCACATGCAAATATGGTGGCCACAAAGGATGTAATAGATTTTGGCCTCTCCTGCCTGTATTTGAACTCGGACAATAGATGACACCCCAGATGCCATGATCAATAAAAGACATTGAATGCTTAAGTTCCAATTGTCATTTAAATGATAATAGTTGGTTTCTTCCTTTGTTTAGGTAAGAGAGAGAATAGTCCCGGAGAGTGTTAAGAGGAAAAAGTTGTGGGGTCTTACCTCTCTCCCTCCATTGGTGTTCAGAGACTGAGGTAGCTCTGCCTGCTCTGGCCTCCTCTCCCAAATGCCATCCTAAAATCTGCGAAAGCTCAGCCCAAAATCTTCTCACTGTTATTTCAGCGACGCCTTCTATTTTGAAACAACCTTCCCCTTCCCTCCCTCCCTCTCTGTATTTCTCTAGCTGTGTTGGGGCAGTTCAAGTGTGGGTCTCGTCTCCACTGAGCACTCACTCTCCCTTTAAGTACACATATCTGGGAGTTTCACCAACCTTCTCCTCCCCTCAACAGTCTCTGCTGCCAAGTATCCAGTTCCTCTCCCCTCCTTCCTCTGGTAAAACATCTACAGCAGGCAGTGGGCAGCAACTGACTGTAAAAGGTGATCCACATGTGTGGAAACCTCAGGGTTGCTTCGGAGACAGTCTTGAGCAGCTGGTAGAGGATTGGCCACAGTTCTTAAATGCAACACAAGGGTAGCTCTATTGGTGGAGGGGCTGAAACTCCACCCGCTGTGGGTGGAGTCAAGTAACTTTACCCTTGAATTTGAGAGAGAGAGAGAGAGAGAGAGAGAGAGAGAGAGAGAGAGAGAGAGAGAGAGAGAGAGAGAGAGAGAGAGAGAGAGAGAGAGAGAGAGAGAGAGAGAAAAAAGGTAGCAAAGGAATCTTAAATGCAGAGAGCAGAGGAAATGCACTAGTCTCCAGGCTCATATCCCAGCTGGCTCAGGAATTTTCTTTGTTGATTCTCGATTTGGACTCGGTTGATTCGTCACTCTCTGCCCTCCACCTCATACTGATTGTCAGATAAAAATATTAAAGAAATACTTTGACATTTAAAGAAATCATTTAATGTGCAAAAAGGTTCACTAGATAATAATTGCATTCTCATGTTTATTTTTCTTTCAGGGGGAATTTCTGAATTCCCAAGGTCTCCCAGGCCTGTTTTGAAACAGGGCCATAATAATCGGAAACATTGGGGAAGATATTGAACTTCATACACTGCTAGATCCAAGTTAGTCTAACTGTAAGTCTTCCTGACTTAAGAGTCTGGAAAAGCTGTTTTGATGTTGTCTTTACGATGCGTTGGTTGATACCATTCCATTCACTCCATTCCAGCCATTACACTCAATTTCAGCCATTATGAGCTGTCCTCCCCTCAGCAGCCTCCACTGCTCAAACACCCACAGGCACATCCATACACAGCCCCAGAGTGCTGCCACCTTCCATTACAACTGTTGAATTTTCAAATCAAAACAACAAGAGGTGTCAACCCCTCAGGGGGGATTCTTGTTGTTGTTGAGAGAACCAATCAATGAGTCTGCTCAATTTCTAATCGAATATTGCATTAACAAACAACCTCCTGTCCAGATCAGTGAGTCACAGCTCTGCCCTCGCTGAGTGGTCAAGTGGGTCGCGTCAGCCAAGCTAGATCCAAGTACCCAGACCTGAGAAAGTCAAGCTCGGAAAACTGAGGAATGTATCACAAACTCACAGCCTTATGAAAAATGTCTCTCCTTCCCCCCAAATAAGTTACCCTATTTTCCGAGTTGAAATGTGATTTTCTCAATCCACCCCTTCCTCCTTTTGAACAAGACCTCTATTGTGCTGTAACTCCCATTTGTAACATACACATCTAGGACCACCATGAATTGGCCCAGGACTATGTCTATGCCTCATAAGTACTGTAAGTATGGCCCAAAGACGAATCTCCACCTTGGGATAAAGCCAACATCTGTGTCTGGTGTTTGTTTACACACTGTCAGTCTGAGTACAAGACTGGTAGTGTAATGGCGACTATCTAAGTATTTTTTTTAAAGCAGCAGTTTATGCCTGTATTTCCTCAGTTGACAGGGTTCTCTGAGTAACGCAAGACTATGAGCTAATTTCTGCCAGTGGGCTGGAGCAATAGTTTAGCCAGAGAAAAAGTAGTCGACAGTATGTGAAGCTTTAATGTTGAAACACTGCTTTTCAGATTGTGGGGGTTTCAAGGAAAGCAGAATTGCAGTGCCATGCAGAGATATTAAAAGCCTTGCCAGCCAGACATAACTGTATGCATCTGACAGCCTTGGGAGTAGACAGTCGAGGATGCTCTGATATCTGAGCTTTTCATCAAGATTGAAGAAGTGATTGACCCTGAGCACAGATCTAGGATCCGCTTACATTGTTCCAAACCTAACCTGACCTCTCAAATCCTTACTTTTTCATTACACATTGATGACAACAGGTGTTCTGGATCCCAACAATCATCAACTATACTCTTCATACTCACTGAGCAATTTAGGCCAAAGGCTAGACAAATATATTCATGGGAAACATAAAATAGTTATAAAAAAGATGAGGCAATGCATACTGTACATCCAGTTAATAATGTGAAAAAGGGAGAAGTTACCTCTATGCATTTCTTCAGTGCTCTGATTTCCCTGATGAGATGCAGGTTCAAATCCTCAGGCTCCATGACTGTCTAAATTCCCCAATGTCTCACTAAACAGAATGGGGTACCTCAATCATCTTCATATGTGACATTCCTCACAGTACTCCTTTCTGTCCCCAGCTCTCTGTCACACACACTCTCTCTGCATATCAACAATTGGTTTGGATTGTTAATCTCCTCTGAACTGAAATGGATTAGGGCAAAATGAATCCATGACAGCCAGCCATTGGCTAGATGCTGTTGCAATCACTTCAACCTGGAACCCATTGGTCTCAGCCAGCATGAGTGAATGAGGCATGGATGGACTAGAGATTATTTCTATCAGGGTCAAAATGAGTTCTACTGAGTCAAAATGTGTGGTGATGTCATGTCAAGCCCTTGCTGATCCCAGCTGATGTTTGGGTGTACAGGGGAGCAGGATTACTTATGACGAGTTCTGTAATAGCCCAAATTCTGTCAGACCAAGCTCTAGTGCAAAGTCAATATTACATTGCTCTTTCCTGAATACCATCATGACAAGCCTTCAAGCCAGATGGAGCATCAGTGTGAATCTGTGAATGGTGGTCATGTTGGAAAAGCCCTTCTGTGACTTGTAATATCTACAAATTAAAAGTATCATGTGAAAGATTAGGTTTGAAAAACGATACTGATGTTTGTGGCAGATTTGATGTGGCATGGCAATTTTGTTTGTCTGCTGTGCTTCTGTCAATAAAGATGGCATGTCTGTGGCATAGGAAAATGCCTGTATAATTACTGTATAATCTGGTAAAATTGCGCCCCCTTGTGTTTTTGTTTTTGTTTAATTCAAATGGCTGTCGGTATCAAAACGTAGCTCATCGTTGCAAAACTTGATATACACAGTGTGGCATAGCATTATTACTGTGTCACAGTGTTTGCAACCTCAACAAGACTCGTGTACTGCATCGCCGTTACAATACACGGACTGGATGGGCTGAGCGGGTGATCTTTTCAGCCCGTCCGGTAGGAGCCATGGCAGCCATGAAACGGAGCTCTCTATTGGCTGGATTTGACGCCCCGCCATTGGAACCTGGAAACAGCGCCATAATCAATGACATTTGATTTATTCACAAGGAACGTTTGCGTTGTGCGTTTAGCTAGCACTGCGGCAAGAGATGAATTCAATGCGACGCTAGGTTGCTGCCAGGTGAGGTAAAAAATTGTAACGAAACAAAGACCGAGAAAGTGTGGATTTACCGCGGATATGAGTGCGTAGGTGTTGTTGCCGAGGAAGTCTTCGTCGAGGACGGCGGCTTGAAGACGGTTCTCCGAACATTTCAGTCGGCCATCACACGAACCGATAAGTTCCGTTAACCTGGCTACGTTTGGTGGAGAATATTACTCTACGTGCTGTGGTCACAAGTGCTGTGGCATAGGTAACCGAGTGTTTGAGCGAACGCTAGCTAGGTAGTTACAGTAGCGTTAGCCATGTTCTCGACTTGCCAGGTGGCTCAAGTCCTTTAACTAGCTAGCTAATGTTACGTCGCCAGCTAGCAACGCTAGTCTTTTGGAAATTGCTTGAAAATGCGCATGGTGTCATGCACACACATTTTAGATTTTTACCCGGTGTTTGGCCTTGACATAACGATGTCAAAGTGTTGGCCTAAAAAAAAAGTCAAAGCCAATTCTTGTTGACAGAACAACGCCTTTCCTGTCCACAGAAATGAGTGTTCAGGTGAATTTGAAAGGCTTGCCATCTCACGTCTTGGACAATGTTTACAAACCAGATAATCTGAAGATGGCAACAAGGTATGTACATGTTTCCTTTGCATATATCAGCCCTCTTACATTTGTCATTTTATGTTCTAATAATTCCAATACAATAACAATTCCCACTGGGAAGTTTTGTCTGGCAGTATTTGACAAGGTTAACATTACCACAGGTCACCAGAGAATGCACTTGCTGCCCTCACCTTCCCCAAATCCAAAGTGGCCCTATGGGACCCCAGACCTAATGGGGATGTGGTTAGCCTCCACCTCTCCTATTACAGGTAGTATACTGTGTTTTTTTACAGCGATTACTTAGGATGCAGCACGGTAGTACACAGTGGCTTTCTCATCTCCATCCCGTCGTCTGTACTGATTTGAAATACTTGGCCGGTGTAAGCAATAATGTTGGGCTTGCTTTCGTCTGCTTAATTCTCTCCAATCAGTTCAGTTGAAAGAAAGGAAACGGGGAAGACTATTGAAACACACCCTGTGATTGTTATTAGATCATGCTCTGCCGTCACTGCTTGATAACCCGTTTTCTGTTGAACAGAAATCCACGGCTACTTCTTGTGGAGAAAACTCTTCGCTTGGCCCACCGCCATGCTCGACAGAGTAACAAGTCCGAGTTCAGCTGTTACTTGCTGGGGACTATTGCTGTGGATTCTGGTGAGACGTATTCAATTTTTCATGACAAATATTGAAAATAAAATTTGTAGTTCAAGAGCAAACATGTTTTTAGATGGAAAATAATTATTTTATACTCATGATAATGATTGCTTGGATGTGCTTTCTAAGTAAGTACTCTTAGGTGTGACTATTTTATATTTAAACTGCCCCTTGTACCTCTGTTCTCTCTCCACTAAATCTCCAAGATGAAGAGGGTGTGACTTTGACATTGGACCGGTTCGACCCAGGCCGGGGGCAGCCTGGCTCCTCTGGAAAGGTGCCCACTGCCCTGATGCCCGGGGACGTCCTGGTCCCCTGTGTGCTGGAAACCCAAGGGGTCTCTGCCACAGACACCATGGTTCACTCCGCAGAAGGCTTCCACATCTCTTTTAAGGTAACATGAATATGTTAATGTCTGCACTGAAAGTAAATGTCCTCTTATCACTCATACAACACTGTGCAACTATGTATTGTGTGAATAATATGATTGAAGAAGTTGAAGGTTTTATGAGGATGTTATGGAATGAAGGTTATGCTGACCAGAATACAAGCAATAACCAAACACTTTTTTTTGTAACCTTTATTTAACTAGGCAAGTCAGTTTAGAACAAATTCTTATTTACAATGACTGCCTAGGAACAGTTCAGGGGCAGTACGACAGATTTTGACCTTGTAAGCTTGGGGATTCGATCTAGAAACCTTTCTGTTACTGGCCCAATACTCTAACCACTAGGCTACCTGCCGCCCCAGGCAGAAGGTAGCCGAAAATACTTACCGTATTTTCTTACCCAATGCTGTGTTTTCTAACTGGAATTTACATTGGTCCCAACTGTACGTTAAGTTCAACCCACCCTCTTAACTGCCTAACGAGATGGCCCACCTTTTCTGTTGCCTGGATAACAGAAGGAGCATACTCCCTCTACTCCTAAGTTGGCAGTTATTGCAACCTGTCGGCAACAGGTGTTGCTAATTACTGAACCCAGGGCTCCAGACTGTGACCATTTAGTCACGTTTTGCTTGATTTGCCTGTGAGAGTTAAACTTTTAATTGGTCAAATTGGTGCAAGCTGCACTTTCTACCTGGTCACCTCAATCAAAACAACCCATTTTTGGTTGCAGATAAAGCCATGATTTGGTCAAACCGTAAAGTGCATTATTCCACAGATGATCCATTCTATTGAAAAGATACTCCAGTGCATGGGTATTCAACTCTTACCCTACGAGGAATAGATGGACAATTTCTGGGATCTTTTATTTTAGCTCATGGAACATGGGAACAACACTTTAGATGTTGCGTTTTATATTTTTGTTCAGTGTATTTAAGTTGGTTTCCTCTCTCCTTGCTATTCGTAGACAATTAAGGCAAGGGCTGTTTTCTCATCTCTTAACTCCACTGCGGCCTCTGCCACATTGTTCTCAATACCAATATGCGGGGTAACTTTGCTATTATGCACATAGCAACATGGTCTAGGAAAAAGCGTCAATTCAACAATGCGCTGATGTTTCAGAACTGTGGACAGCGACCACTCTCCAATACGGGAGAAAGTGCATTTGTTATAAAATATCATTTTGATTAGTGTTCATATGTAGTATAACCATATACAATTTTAGTAGCACATGTTTTAGTGATGGACTGTGCCATCCCCATGTGCGAATCAGACCGGTGTCTTGTACACCATGATTATTATTTTTTGCTATATGCTCGGCTAAAGAAATCTTGGTCAACCAACAGCCTATCAACCAAACAATCGACCAGTCGACTAAATGGGGTCAGCCCCTAGTAATTAGAACAAGTAGTTTTGCATCATACCTGTGGTATATGGCTCATATCAGCCAATCAGTATTCAGGGCTCGACCGACTTTAAAATTAGCGATCTAGCTGTTTGGACATGGTATTCAATAAATAAGTTATTACTTCTACATCTCAGTAATCTATTACACTTTTTAATAAAGCATTGTGTATGACTTCATAAAATCACTACTCATTTTCTTATTCCGTGGTGCCGGCAGATTATTTTTTATGTGACCAAATCATGGGCTGGTGCCACCAATAGAACTGAAAAAGTCAGTGGCACCAGGGGAAACCGTTAGTCCAGAGCCTTGGAACTGCCTCTTGTGAGAGGACATGCGACCATAGAATGTGCCCAACTTAAACAGCCCAAAACCATGTCGCCATCGTCCCTCCCACCCTACCTGTTCAGATGCTCCAGCACTGCTGCAGCAGCCGGGAGTCCCTCGACCTGTCTAAGCTGCTGGCCCTGCGAGCTCACCTCAGCTGCTCCCAGCAAGGTGACAGCCTGGGCTTCTGCCTGCGCTGGGCCGCCACCGCCCCCGGCAACACGCTGGACGCTGTGCCCGTCCGGCCCGTGCCCATCATCCCCACCGCCTTGGCCAGGAACCTGAGCAGCCCGGCCAGCCTCACCCAGCCGCTACACAGCAGCGCCAGCCGCAAACAAGGGTAAGGATTAAGGACATAACATGGAATAACATTATAAACAAGTCATGCCAATCATTTATTTTATCGCTGTGTTATTGGATAATGAATGCTTCTGGTCTACATTTTGTTCAGCTTTCTGACCATGGATCAAACCCGGAAACTGCTGCTACTACTGGAGTCTGACCCGAAGGCCTACACTCTTCCACTGGTCGGAGTGTGAGAATGCCCTCCATTGACATTTTTTTTGCCATCATATGTTATTATTTTGGATGTGGGGCGGGGGAGACTCCGTTCATTGGAGCTAATCTGATCCACAAAAGGATTTATCCTTCCTTATAGTAGTCAAGCTGTTGGGGGCGGGCACCTCATTAGCAGTAGTGTACAGTTTGGTTGACGTGCTTGTGGTGTTGTCTGTGGCAGATGGTTGAGTGGTGTCACCCACATCTACAACCCCCAGGTGTGGTCGTGGTGTCTGAGGTACCTGTTCAGCTCCTCCCTCCATGACAAGTGAGTGGGATGCCCATCTGTTCACATATTGCAAATAGCACTCTGACTGTCATTTCTCACTTGGCTGAAGGTAGCCTGGCTCATACTCTGTGCTGTAGCCAACTGTTCTATGGTTGTTATCCCATACATACACCAACGAACACAGAAGTTGGTTGACGCACAACTGATGTGGGCCACCAGGCTAGGCACTTTGTAATAACGTTCATGAATAAGCCTTAATAAATTATTTCAAATGTTAATAATTATTATAAATGTTTGAATTTTGATGGTTTCTATGCTTAAGATGTTTTTTTTTTTTTTACAAATAATAAAATATTTATTTTTAGTTTCAGTGCTTATTCATGAATGTTAGCTTTAGCTGAACAATGCAGTCAAAGTATTCAGACCTCTTGATATTTTTCACATTTTCTTACATTACAGCCTTATTCTAAAATGGATTATATATTTTTTACTCATCAATCTACACAATACCCCACAATGACAAAGCGAAAGCAGGTTTTTAGAGTTTTTTGCAAATTTATTACAAATAAATAATGGATACCGTATCGAAGGAATTGTCTGTAGAGCTCGGAGACAGGGTTGTGTCGAGGCACAAGACTTCCTAGAGCTGGCCGCCTGGCAAAATTGAGCAATCGGGAGAGCAGGGCTTTGGTCATGGAGGTGACCGAGACCCCTATGGTCACTGAAAGAGTTCCTCTGTGGAGATGGGAGAACCTTCCAGAAGGACAGCCATCTCTGTAGCACTTCACCAATCAGGCCTTTATGAAAGAGTGGCCAGACAGAAGCCACTCCTCAGTAAAAGGCATATGACAGCCTGCTTGGAGTTTGCCAAAAGGCACTTAAATTACTCTGACTGAGAGAAACCAGATTCTCTCGTCTCTGATGAAACCACGATTGATCTCTTTTGCCTGAATGCCAAGCGTCACAGCTGGAGGAAACCTGACACCATCCCTATGGTGAAGCGTGGCAATGGCAGCATCATGCTATGGGGATGTTTTTCAGCGGCAGTGACTGGGAGACTAGTCAGGATTGAGGGAAAAGATGAACGAAGCAAAGACCAGAAAGATCCTTGATGAAAACCTGCTCCAGAGAGCTCAGGACCTCCGACTGGGGTGAAGGTTCACCTTCCAACAGGACAACGACCCTAAGCACACAGCCAAGACCACACAGGAGTGTCATTGGGCAAGTCTCCGAATGTCCCAGCCAGAGCCCGGACTTGAACTTGATCAAACATCTCTGGAGAGACCTGAAAACAGCTGTGCAGCAATGCTCCCCATCCAACCGGACAGCTTGAGAGGATCTGCAAAGAAGAATGGGAGAAACTCCCCAAATACAAGTGTGACAATCTTGTAGCGTCATAACCAAGAAGACTCAAGGCTATAATCGCTGCCAAAGGTGCTTCAACAAAGTACTATGTAAAGGGTCTGAATACTTATGTAAATGTGATATTTGCAAAAATTTCAAAACTTGCTTTTGCTTTGTCATTATGGGGTATTGTGTGTATATTGTCCCCCCTCATCAATGTAATACAGTTTAGAATAAGGCTGTAACATAACAAAATGTGGAAAAGTCAAGGGGTCTGAATACCTTCCGAATGCACTGTACATGTGTAGAATAGGGATTTGTCAGACAGCTCTATTCCTATCTGCAACGTTACACAACATTTTCATTCCGTTGCACTTCAATGGAATACATCAATCAGTGTTCTTATTGGTTCATTTGGGCTACCTTCTCGCTTCAAAATGTTTTAATGAACACACCCCTGATTTATTGTTGTTTTCCAGGGTGATGTCTGAGGGCGGTGCGTTCCTTGTGGTGCTCTACTCACTGACCCACAGGGAGCCAGAGTTCTACCAGGTCCAGCCTTGCAGTGGGCAGCAGCAGGACATGACCTTTCAACTGCTCACCAGCACCGAGTCACTCACTCTCTACAAGGTAGGCACACTTATGCTTGACTCACTCTATCGTGCCAACCAGAACCATGCTCGGACATTTCCCTTTCACATTGAGCTTACCAACATGGTTCCAACAACCTATGGTCGATACATAAGGAGGTCAGGTCAGTGCAGTTCAGCTTGTTTTGGCTCAGCTTAGTAGTATGAAAAGCCCTCTAGTGGCCTTTACCCGCAATTACAACAATACATAATTTATGGGCCTCCTGAGTGGCGCAGCGGTCTAAGGCACTGCATCGCAATGCTAGAGGTGTTACTACAGACCCGGGTTCATTCCCGGGCTGTGCCACAACCGGCCGTGGCCTGGACTCCCATAGAACGGCACACAATTGGCCCACCATCGTACAGGTTAGGGGGAGGGTTTGGTCGGGGCTATATTTGGCTCATCGCGCCCTAGCGACTCCTTGTGGCATGCCGGGTACCTGCAGGCTGTCGCCAGTTGATAGATGTTTCCCCCCGACATGTTGGTGCAGCTGGCTTCCGGGTTAAGCTGGCGGGTGTTAAGGATGGTGGTTACAGAATTTATACATGGTGGATAATCCATGTCAAAATGAGACTTGATTTTATTTTGTTCCTTGTCTGTGCAGAATGTAGAAGTGTCCGAGGGTCGTACTCTGAAGTTTGAGCTCAGTGCCGAGACCCAGAACCGAGAGGCTGAGTTCTTCAGGGAACTGGTGTCTCGTGTCTCCTTAACAAGGTATACAAGCTCTTCACTCAAGCATCTGCTGTAATAATATATTACCTCGACTGGAGCAGTGGATTGGGACTCAATGTTGTCTCCTTCTGTGTGGTGGCTTTTTGTCTGTGTGTTGGGTCACGAGAATCATTAGTCTTTTGTTATTAAATACTAACTGAACTCATGAGAACGATCCTCTTAACAGGATTTTATGACTTCACAGGAATTGCTGTGTGGTAGATTAGACATCATTAGACAATGGGCTCACCAGTGTTTGACAGTATCGATCCTCTTCTCTCCCTCAGCCCTGCTTCAGTGGCAGCCTCCCCGCAGGACAGGCTGTCAATCAGTGACCATGACTCTGGAGTGGAGGATGAGGACCTCTCCCCCAGGCCCTCTCCAAACCCACACCCTCTCACCCAGCAGGTCAGTTCTCTCTCTCTGTCTCTGTCCTTTCGGTCTCCTTCCTTTTTAAAAATGTATTTCCCTCTCTTTGGAATGCTGTAACCAGAGGAGGTGGCTCTATTTGTCATTTGACGCATATAGCCTATTTATACTTTAGGGTTTGTGGTAAATTGTATTCCTTTTTGTTTCAGACCAAGCAGATCCACCCCTCTGTGCCGGAGCTCTCTCTAGTGATGGACGGCAGCTTCCTGGATGGAAAGACCATGGGTCGCCCTCATCCTCCCCTCCCAACTCTGCAGCACAGAGGAAGCGCCCCTCCCCCCCACCAGCTCCACCCCTGGGCTGCCAGACCCCCAGGCCAGGGTCCCACCATCCTCGGGGGCCCCCCTCCCATCAGAAGGCCCCTGACCCCTGCCATGGCCCCCCAGGGCAAGGGCAGCAGAAGAGCTTCCCTCACCCCCGGGCAGCAGCCACCACCGCTCCGGGCCCCCTCCTCCAGCAGGAAATCAGCCCCTCCGCAGTTTGGGAAGACGTCGTCCGCCTCTACTTCATCCTCCTCCTCTCCAAAGACTGGCTCCTCTCCTAATGGATCAGTCCATCAGGCCAGACAGTTCCACCAAGCCCCAGGTCGCCCCTCTCACAGAGGGGCCTCCCCCGTCGGAAACTCTCCACAACCCAGGCACAGCCCCGGTCCCCCAACCCCAGTCCTCATGCCCACTCACCAACAGCCCCCAGTCCATCCCAAGCACTTCCACAGCACCCCCATCCCCAACTTGAACCAGCCTTGCGGGTGCTGCTCCTTCCAACCACACGACCATACCCCCTTGTACCACCGCAACCACTGGCAGGGGGCCTCAGGGACCCCGGGTGGGCACTTCTGCTCCAACACTGATAGTAACACCCCCACCTCTCACCAAACAAACCTTCACTACAGCCCAGCGTGCCTCACTGGGGGCCTCCCCGCCACACACCACTTCCCCTCTCAGGGGCCCTGCTCTCCCAGGGGCAGCTTGGAGCCGCTAGCCCCCGCCTGTCAGAAACAGTGTTGCCAGGCCCAGGCAACCCCCTCTCTCTCTCCCCTGGACAGGCCTGTGAACCTCCTAGCCTCTGACGCCTACAGAATCCTGGTGGACCAAGACCGGCAGCTCAAGTTACTGCAGGCCCAGGTCAGGTTCTCCACGGTGTCATTTGATACAGTGTCTGATATCCACAATCTTAAAGCTTTAGAACAGGGCTTCTCAACCTTTCTTACCCTGTTGATTTCAGATCCAGAAGCTACTTGAGGCCCAAGGGAAAAGAGGTAGCTCATCTCCATCCACTGAGCAGGCAGTCATCCAGACACAGACCTCCCCTGGACAACAGACCAAGAGAAGTGTTAGCATCGCTGTAGGCACAGGTACTGGAGTCATACATCACTGCTTCTGCCAGACTTTGCCATGGTTTGTCTATCCACTGCGTTTTGATCCAATACTAAGCCTGTCACTTGTTTTTGCGAGACAGTGTGATGCTCTAGTCTCTAGAAACACTGAAAATCGTATTTCTCACTTATGGTTCATTTGAGATCTACTGAGAACATGGCTTTTTTTTTCCTCTCCAAGTCTCCTGAATAGACAATGTGAATTCGTACTACCCAGTATCAATACACCTATGATTACTCTTTTGTTGTGTAACTGTCTTGGGAGTTTTTTGTTGTTTCTTACTACACATATAGGGTGTGTTTGTAAATTCACTCTGGTGTGCCAGAGTGCGTTCTGGGCATTTGTAAATTCAGAGCGTTGTCAGATTCCTGTTCGTAAATTCAGTGTTTCGCGTTCGGGGCGCCCACTGGACACTGGCCGAGGAGTAGGGTTGATCCGAGCGTTCCTCACAACGGCAAGCTAACTGGCTAACGTTGGCTAGCTACTTCCAGACACAAATGAGAGAATCTGACCATTTGACTTGCCCTAGCAGAGCTGGTTATCTAGAGCGTTAGTAACTAACTGTGCTGCTGGCAACAATTGAATTACGCTTTGTTTTTTTGCCAACGTTTACTGACCCCGGTTATATTCAGCGGGTGTTGCGCGTTTGTAAATTCATTCTGCGCTCTGGCACACTCCTCAGACGAGAGTGCTCTGAAATTAGACTAGATAGCCAGAGTGAATTTACGAACACACCCTTAGTCGACTAACTTCATCTCTCCCTCCTCTGTAGGTGCCAGTCTGTTCTGGGGCGTCCCAGTCGATGCCCCCGCTCTAGATGACGAGGAGCGCCCACAGCCAGAGTGGCACAGAGGGCCTGGCTCTCCTGATGGCAGCAGGGACTCCTCTAGTCGGAGCTCTGGCTGTGCCAACCTTACCCACAGCAGGCACATAGGTGGCTCGGGTGAAGAGAGCGGGGTCAGGGAGGGACGGGTGCCAGGCTCACCATCCAACCAGTCAACGCACCAGAGGTAGGCAAATGGTTGGGTGCGTTTCAAACTGAGCACTTGTTTTTTTTACATCGGCCCAGCCCTCAATTTGAATTGACTGGAAGAATGCAAGAAAGTAATGGCCGTAGTTCACCACCTAGAACTCTGAAAGGGGAGTTGATGCCATTTTACTCCCTCCCAACGAAAAGAGAAAGTTTCAATCTGAAACCCAGCCACGAGAACATGGGTGATGTGAAAATATCCACGATAGGGTGAGCCCTCACAACTGGCGTCAGACGTGTGATCCCACCAACTGTGACGGCTCACCATCTGAACACCGGCGCCACCTCGTGGCCATTTCAGTGAAGTGTTTTTACCGTCGAATGAACCGCATGTGTTTTTGTGCATTTCCTGCAGGACTCAGTCAGCATTTGGAGACTGTTCTTTCCAGAGTCCAGTGTTGGGGGAGAGTGCCAGCATGTACTACCAGTCCCAGTCTCCACAGAGGGATGGCACCAAGAGTGAGGAGCCCAGGGCGGTGGAGGACGATCAGCGGTTTTATCAGGATCTACTGGTAAGAGTCATCTTTTAAAGGGACTTTTTTTCTCCATGTATGTCAACAGAAAAATACTCTGGCTCTGTTTTTTGTGTTTGCACCATCTTTCATTCTGGTAAACTTTATTTTGGGGAATGTTTCAACAGAATCTAGTATTGCAGTGAAACACTTAATCCAACATGTTATGTGGCCAGCCTCCGTCCTGTGAGATCCCTTTTTGACTATCTGTCGCTTGGAACTAAACGTATGAAAATCGTTTTTATCAATAGAGCTGACGCTCTTCATCCTTCCACAGGGCCAAGTGAACAGCCGCCTCCGGGGATCAGTGAACGGGGAAGTCGAAGAGGAAGAAGACCGAAGGACCTCGTACCCACGTCGAGAGAGAGACAACTTGTCCCCTAGACAAGTGTCCCACTGTCAGTCCCCGCAGTCGTCCCCCAGCCCTGTTCCCGTCAGCTCCCGGAGGCCGGAGCCCAAAGGAGGGGAGCTGCCAAAAGGAAGGGACCAGGTGCTCCACGCCACGCTGCGCCAGCTGCAGCAGCTAGGGGTCAACGTGGACCTGGACTCTGCTGACCCCGGGGGCAAGACCAGGCGCAGCTCTGTAGAGAGTGCCAGGTATGTTTGCCTTGACGTTTCAGGTTTACTTAAAAATCTTTGCGTGTGGGTCATAGATGTAGTAGTCTTATGGTATAGCAATAGTGCCACCTAGCAGGACTGGGAAGGAAGTTTCACTCATGGAAAATGGACCTGTTATTATTAGTGGTGTAAAGTACTTAAGTGAAAATACTTTAAAGTACTACTAAAGTAGTTTTTTTGTTGTATATGTACTTTTATATTTTTTGAGGACTTTTACTTCACTAATTATTTATTTTATATAACCTTTATTTAACTAGGCCAGTCAGTTAAGAACAAATTCTTATTTACAATGACAACCTACCAAAAGGCCTCCTGCAGAGACAGGGGCTGTGATTCAAAATACAAAAATTTAAATATAGGACAAAACACAATAAGAGACTCTACAACACTACATAAAGAGAGACCTAAGACGACAACATGGCATGGCTGCAGCACATGACGACACAGCATGGTAGCAATACATGAAAACATGGTAGCAACACATGGCAGAAGCACAAAACATGGTACAAACATTATTGGGCACAGACAACAGCACAAAGGGCAAGGTGGAGACAACAATACATCACAAGCAGCCACAACTGTCAGTAAGAGTGTCTGTGATTGAGTCTTTGAATGAAGATTGAGAACTGTCCAGTTTACATTCCTAAAGAAAATAATTGACTTTTTACACCGTAAATTTTCCCACCCAAAAGTACTCGTTACATTTTGATTGCTTAGCAGGACAGGAAAAGGTTCCAATTCACAATTATCAAGAGAAAATCCCTGGTCATCCCTGCCTCTAAACACATGCTTCGTTTGTAAATTATGTCTTGAGTATTGGAGTGTGCTCCTGGCTTTCCGTAAATAAAAAAAAAAACAAGAAAATGGCGCCATCTGGTTTGCCTAATATAAGGAATTTGAAAAGATTTTTTACTTTTGTTAAATATATTTTGGCAATTACATTTACTTTTGATACTTAAGTATATTTAAAACTAAATACTTTTCAACTTTTACTCAAGTAGTATTTTACTGGGTGACTCACTTTTACTTGTCATTTTCTATTAAGGTATCTTTACTTTTACTCAAGTATGACAATTGGGTACTTTTTCCATCATTGATTATGGTTACAGTCATTCTAACATGACAATAGGGGCTATTACAGTGGCTGATTCTCATACTTTCTTGCTCCTTCTCATGTAAGTTCGACATCATTACATTATGCAGAAGGTGTTCCTGTATCTTTGATTTTTAAAATGCAGCTCCTGTTTCCTTCTCCCCAGTACCCTGGCCGGCATCAACCCAGAGGCGGTCATCAGCAGACTGACCCTCCCAGAGTCGACAGGGACCAGCATATGGGGTGGCAGCGTGGATCTCAGCCTGGAGGCCAACGCCATCGCCCTCCGATACCTGAGCGACCAGCAGCTCTCCAGGCTCTCTATAGGGGGAGGGCAACAGCCCCCCAAGGCCCTTCCCAGGCTCAGCCCCTGCACACTGCTCTCAGAGAAGCCCCCACGGAGAAGAGCGCCATGGGACTGAGCAGTTTTCTGTCTCCGAACAACATGTCCTTTGCCACCCGCAAGTACATGAAGAGGTACGGGTTGATAGAGGAGGGGAGCGGGAGTGAGGAGGAGGAGCTATCGGAGATGGGATACACTGTACAGTTCCATGTTCAACAGGAACAAGAAGGGCAAAGAGTCAGGGTTCTGAAAAACATCACCAACGAGTTGCCCCACTCCGACCCTGTCAACCCCCAGGCGCTGCATGCAGACTCTCAAAGCCAGCTACTCGGAGACTTGCGTCCTAAAATGCAGCTTTTGGCCCGCGGCGCCAAACACAGTTTGGAGAAGGAGAATGTTTCCAAACGACAGCCATCTTTAGGAGAAATGCAGAGGGAGTATCCTCAACCAGAAGGGTCGATGGGAAATTTCTTGGACCTAAGTAGACTTCGACAGCTGCCAAAACTCTTCTAAAGGACCACGGCAACTAATGCAAAGGGAACTCAAAATGACAAATGAAATGTATTGTCGAAATCCATTGGGATTTGTCAGTTTGCTTGTTTCCTTAAGAGGTTTTTAAATACTTAAATACATTTTTGTTTACACTTTTTTGTTTAATGCCTCTTTGTTTTAATCTTCAAGGTGCTCATTGTAATGCATACATTTGTTTGTGGCCACTGATATACAGAGACTGTTAGCAAATCACGACAGTGCTCTTTGTCTTGTGCGCAAAAGTCTTGTCTTTCTACTACTACCACTTGGGTGTCGTGGTCATGATTTAGCTCTTTTCAATGGTGGCAGCTAGGTCATTTTATCTATTTTATTGATAGCCATTTATTGATAACCACTATACCAATCTCCTGGTAATTGATGTGTACCTAATTTATAGTCAATTTTGGGATTTTTTAAGTCTGATTACATGGTGAAGCAAACCTACATTCATGCCAAAATATTTTTACTTTTCTCTTTTTTTATGTTGTAAATATCTAAGTTTCTTTCATGCTATATTGTTTTTCTTGTGTGTTTGTACATGAAATGCCTCAAGCATTATTTTAACTTTCTATTTAAAATTGCCTCAATAAATATGGACCTGATTCATATAAGTTTGTACTTTTTCTAGATGTTTTTCTTTCTTTTGTGAAATTACATTTTAATGTTCTATTTTAGCCCTCTACAGTCCCACCCCAACCCAACCTTTTATCCCTGAAGTAATTTCACACCCCTCTGACATAGACTTCCCACTGTTAACCTCACCTCACCGCTGGTCAAAAAATCTGCCATGTCACACAACAGGCATATGTAGAATAAACAGACAAATACTCGTGATTTCAATTGTGAAATGTTGCTAATCTGTGCTAGAGCTGGGCTCCTGGTTAAAGAAAATGTTGTGGGGGGGAATGGACTGTCCTGGGCTCAATGGAAAATGTGGTTAATCACATGCTAACAGCATGTCGGCACAGAGAAAGAGTATCATCCTATACCTGCACCTGTCACTGATTTCTCTTTCTCCATCACATCTGCTTACCAGATCTACGCTTTTGTCATCCATTTAGTAATGCATGTTGGAGGGATTAAAGAAAAGGAATGCAAGAATAGTATTTTAATGTGTTCACACACTTATGAATCGTGAGGTGAAGATTGTTCACCCAACAGGATAGTCTTTCATGTGTGGTTTCACCAGTTGTCATCGTTCTGCAGCCAGGTGCCCTCGTCTAGCACAATGCCGTGCTCCCCCGGTAATTTCCCACTTGGCCTTATAGCGCTGGTCCCCTGCGCCCTCACCGAGGTCCCACACCTCCATAAACAGCATCTCCTCAGGCACCTCCATGAAATCAGAGGTCAGGCCCAGTTTCTGGAGGTCAGAGGTCGTCGGTGTGGTGGTGGAGTCCAGATACTGGCTCAGGGCGGGGGCTGAGATGATTGGCTGCTGAAGTCGGATGAGCCTGGCGTTGCACACTGCTGCCCCACAGGCCTGTCTGGTTCTTCATAACTTCCAGGCGACAAGGTTCTTCCGCTCTATAGGATACACACAGCATGACATAACACCTTATTCCTGGTTTGTTTCCAAACTGTATGTGCTGTAGCCAACTCTTCTGTCATTGTACAGTATGGGACCTACCTTGTTTCTAGTCTTCAAGGGAAATCAGAACTATTGAATTCTGTTGGGTCATTAAATTAAAAGATCATACAAGTACTATAATGCGGTATAATCTGTTATGATATTTACCTCATGTCTGAAGTGTTCCAGGCATCTCCCATGGACTGACCAGGCTGGAGCAGGGCGAGATCTCCAAAGATCTCCGTGGTTGTTTTTTGCTCCAGGGGTGGTGGGGGCAGGAGGTTTGAAGGGATGTATGGCCAATGATCAGCTGTGTAATCTAGCAATGGACCAGACTGGAGAATAAGTGGACTCTCCTTTTGCAGAGAATGGCTTGTTGGGTTAAAAGGCTGGGCCTTACAGTCCTCAACAGAAAGGTGACCAGGTGACTCTTTGTTCAAGGTATTATTTGAGATCTTGCTGCTTGTTGATGTTGGAGGGTCATTTTTCAATGTCTCAGGTGATTCATTCTTTGTTGTGCTAGATTGTTTGCATGATCCATTGACTGAAGTGTTTTTCCCAAGGTCAGTCAATTCAATAAATTCAGTGTCTTTGTTCTTTCGTTGTTTTCTTCCATTTCTTGTCCTGGTTTTTTCTCGTTGGTGCTACTGCAGCACACAAAGCAAAAAAAACACCAACCTCGAAACCAATTTTTAATTGCTTTCTTCATTTTCAAAAAGGATAATGAGAATTTTACAATAAAACATTTAGAATTGGAGCTAACAAACAGGTTTGCATGGTAATGGTAAACATTCCAAATCATGTCACCTTTGTGACATCTATGATGAGAATTAGAATTATATGTTGACAATAAGTTCTTATCAAAGAACTCTCATCTTGCAGTTTTGTTTGAATATTGTTCCACTGAATTCAGACCCCAAAGGTGATACCCCACATCTGATGTGGAGGAATAATTGACATCATGACATAATCAACATCACTAGGGCACCCCTCGCTTACTGGTGTTAAATAATTGTAAATTAATAATTTGAATCAATGCAATTCCCCCTCCTGCAAATCAAAAGGTTATCTGTTCAGCTTTTTGGTCTCTGGATATGTCGCTAATAGTCTCAACTCCGGAACATTTAAAAAAAAAACATAATTTGTCAACATATTGTGGAAATACAGAAAATACATTGGATTTCAAAAAAATCATCAACCGGTTCTGTTTTCATCTCATTTTAATCAGCTTTGTAAACTTTGAAGTTATGGTAAAACTTTTACTTAATTACATTGATTTAACCTGACTAACATGCAGTGGTGTAAAGTTCTTAAGAAAAATTCAAGTTAAAGTACTACTTAAATATCTTTCTGGGGTATCTGTACTTTACTATTTATATTTTTGACAACTTTTACTTTTACTTCACTACATTCCAAAAGAAAATAATGTACTTTTTACTCCATACATTTTACCTGACACCCAAAAGTACTTACGTTTTGAATGCTTAGCAGGACAGGGTTCAATTCACAAACTTATCGAGACAACACATGGTCATCCCTTCTGCCTCTGATCTGGCAGACTCACAAAACACAAATGCATCTTTGAAAATGATGTCTGAGTGCTGGAGTGTGCCCCTGGCTATCGATACATTTTAAAAACAAGAAAATGGTGCCGCCTGCTTTGCTTAATAGAAGGAATCATTTTAAATGATTTATACTTTTACTTTTGATACTTAAGTATATTTTAGCAATTACATTTACTTTTGATACTTAAGTACATTTTGAACCAAATACTTTTAGACTTTTACTCAAGTAGTATCTTTACTTTTACTCAAGTATGACAATTGGGTACTTTTTCCATCATTGATTATGGTTACAGTCATTCTAACATGACAATAGGGGCTATTACAGTGGCTGATTCTCGTACTTTCTTGCTCCTTCTCATGTAAGTTCGACATCATTACATTATGCAGAAGGTGTTCCTGTATCTTTGATTTTTAAAATGCAGCTCCTGTTTCCTTCTCCCCAGTACCCTGGCCGGCATCAACCCAGAGGCGGTCATCAGCAGACTGACCCTCCCAGAGTCGACAGGGACCAGCATATGGGGTGGCAGCGTGGATCTCAGCCTGGAGGCCAACGCCATCGCCTCCGATACCTGAGCGACCAGCAGCTCTCCAGGCTCTCTATAGGGGGAGGGCAACAGCCCCCCAAGGCCCTTCCCAGGCTCAGCCCCTGCACACTGCTCTCAGAGAAGCCCCCAACGGAGAAGAGCGCCATGGGACTGAGCAGTTTTCTGTCTCCGAACAACATGTCCTTTGCCACCCGCAAGTACATGAAGAGGTACGGGTTGATAGAGGAGGGGAGCGGGAGTGAGGAGGAGGAGCTATCGGAGATGGGATACACTGTACAGTTCCATGTTCAACAGGAACAAGAAGGGCAAAGAGTCAGGGTTCTGAAAAACATCACCAACGAGTTGCCCCACTCCGACCCTGTCAACCCCCAGGTGCTGCATGCAGACTCTCAAAGCCAGCTACTCGGAGACTTGCGTCCTAAAATGCAGCTTTTGGCCCGCGGCGCCAAACACAGTTTGGAGAAGGAGAATGTTTCCAAACGACAGCCATCTTTAGGAGAAATGCAGAGGGAGTATCCTCAACCAGAAGGGTCGATGGGAAATTTCTTGGACCTAAGTAGACTTCGACAGCTGCCAAAACTCTTCTAAAGGACCACGGCAACTAATGCAAAGGGAACTCAAAATGACAAATGAAATGTATTGTCGAAATCCATTGGGATTTGTCAGTTTGCTTGTTTCCTTAAGAGGTTTTTAAATACTTAAATACATTTTTGTTTACACTTTTTTGTTTAATGCCTCTTTGTTTTAATCTTCAAGGTGCTCATTGTAATGCATACATTTGTTTGTGGCCACTGATATACAGAGACTGTTAGCAAATCACGACAGTGCTCTTTGTCTTGTGCGCAAAAGTCTTGTCTTTCTACTACTACCACTTGGGTGTCGTGTCATGATTTAGCTCTTTTCAATGGTGGCAGCTAGGTCATTTTATCTATTTTATTGATAGCCATTTATTGATAACCACTATACCAATCTCCTGGTAATTGATGTGTACCTAATTTATAGTCAATTTTGGGATTTTTTAAGTCTGATTACATGGTGAAGCAAACCTACATTCATGCCAAAATATTTTTACTTTTCTCTTTTTTTATGTTGTAAATATCTAAGTTTCTTTCATGCTATATTGTTTTTCTTGTGTGTTTGTACATGAAATGCCTCAAGCGTTATTTTAACTTTCTATTTAAAATTGCCTCAATAAATATGGACCTGATTCATATAAGTTTGTACTTTTCCTAGATGTTTTTCTTTCTTTTGTGAAATTACATTTTAATGTTCTATTTTAGCCCTCTACAGTCCCACCCCAACCCAACCTTTTATCCCTGAAGTAATTTCACACCCTCTGACATAGACTTCCCACTGTTAACCTCACCTCACCGCTGGTCAAAAATCTGCCATGTCACACAACAGGCATATGTAGAATAAACAGACAAATACTCGTGATTTCAATTGTGAAATGTTGCTAATCTGTGCTAGAGCTGGGCTCCTGGTTAAAGAAAATGTTGTGGGGGGGAATGGACTGTCCTGGGCTCAATGGAAAATGTGGTTAATCACATGCTAACAGCATGTCGGCACAGAGAAAGAGTATCATCCTATACCTGCACCTGTCACTGATTTCTCTTTCTCCATCACATCTGCTTACCAGATCTACGCTTTTGTCATCCATTTAGTAATGCATGTTGGAGGGATTAAAGAAAAGGAATGCAAGAATAGTATTTTAATGTGTTCACACACTTATGAATCGTGAGGTGAAGATTGTTCACCCAACAGGATAGTCTTTCATGTGTGGTTTCACCAGTTGTCATCGTTCTGCAGCCAGGTGCCCTCGTCTAGCACAATGCCGTGCTCCCCGGTAATTTCCCCACTTGGCCTTATAGCGCTGGTCCCCTGCGCCCCTCACCGAGGTCCCACACCTCCATAAACAGCATCTCCTCAGGCACCTCCATGAAATCAGAGGTCAGGCCCAGTTTCTGGAGGTCAGAGGTCGTCGGTGTGGTGGTGGAGTCCAGATACTGGCTCAGGGCGGGGCTGAGATGATTGGCTGCTGAAGTCGGATGAGCCTGGCGTTGCACACTGCTGCCCCACAGGCCTGTCTGGTTCTTCATAACTTCCAGGCGACAAGGTTCTTCCGCTCTATAGGATACACACAGCATGACATAACACCTTATTCCTGGTTTGTTTCCAAACTGTATGTGCTGTAGCCAACTCTTCTGTCATTGTACAGTATGGGACCTACCTTGTTTCTAGTCTTCAAGGGAAATCAGAACTATTGAATTCTGTTGGGTCATTAAATTAAAAGATCATACAAGTACTATAATGCGGTATAATCTGTTATGATATTTACCTCATGTCTAAGTGTTCCAGGCATCTCCCATGGACTGACCAGGCTGGAGCAGGGCGAGATCTCCAAAGATCTCCGTGGTTGTTTTTTTGCTCCAGGGGTGGTGGGGGCAGGAGGTTGGAAGGGATGTATGGCCAATGATCAGCTGTGTAATCTAGCAATGGACCAGACTGGAGAATAAGTGGACTCTCCTTTTGCAGAGAATGGCTTGTTGGGTTAAAAGGCTGGGCCTTACAGTCCTCAACAGAAAGGTGACCAGGTGACTCTTTGTTCAAGGTATTATTTGAGATCTTGCTGCTTGTTGATGTTGGAGGGTCATTTTTCAATGTCTCAGGTGATTCATTCTTTGTTGTGCTAGATTGTTTGCATGATCCATTGACTGAAGTGTTTTTCCCAAGGTCAGTCAATTCAATAAATTCAGTGTCTTTGTTCTTTCGTTGTTTTCTTCCATTTCTTGTCCTGGTTTTTTCTCGTTGGTGCTACTGCAGCACACAAAGCAAAAACACCAACCTCGAAACCAATTTTTAATTGCTTTCTTCATTTTCAAAAAGGATAATGAGAATTTTACAATAAAACATTTAGAATTGGAGCTAACAAACAGGTTTGCATGGTAATGGTAAACATTCCAAATCATGTCACCTTTGTGACATCTATGATGAGAATTAGAATTATATGTTGACAATAAGTTCTTATCAAAGAACTCTCATCTTGCAGTTTTGTTTGAATATTGTTCCACTGAATTCAGACCCCAAAGGTGATACCCACATCTGATGTGGAGGAATAATTGACATCATGACATAATCAACATCACTAGGGCACCCCTCGCTTACTGGTGTTAAATAATTGTAAATTAATAATTTGAATCAATGCAATTCCCCCTCCTGCAAATCAAAAGGTTATCTGTTCAGCTTTTTGGTCTCTGGATATGTCGCTAATAGTCTCAACTCCGGAACATTTAAAAAAAAAACATAATTTGTCAACATATTGTGGAAATACAGAAAATACATTGGATTTCAAAAAAATCATCAACCGGTTCTGTTTTCATCTCATTTTAATCAGCTTTGTAAACTTTGAAGTTATGGTAAAACTTTTACTTAATTACATTGATTTAACCTGACTAACATGCAGTGGTGTAAAGTTCTTAAGAAAAATTCAAGTTAAAGTACTACTTAAATATCTTTCTGGGGTATCTGTACTTTACTATTTATATTTTTGACAACTTTTACTTTTACTTCACTACATTCCAAAAGAAAATAATGTACTTTTTACTCCATACATTTTACCTGACACCCAAAAGTACTTACGTTTTGAATGCTTAGCAGGACAGGGTTCAATTCACAAACTTATCGAGACAACACATGGTCATCCCTTCTGCCTCTGATCTGGCAGACTCACAAAACACAAATGCATCTTTGAAAATGATGTCTGAGTGCTGGAGTGTGCCCTGGCTATCGATACATTTTAAAAACAAGAAAATGGTGCCGCCTGCTTTGCTTAATAGAAGGAATCATTTTAAATGATTTATACTTTTACTTTTGATACTTAAGTATATTTTAGCAATTACATTTACTTTTGATACTTAAGTACATTTTGAACCAAATACTTTTAGACTTTTACTCAAGTAGTATCTTTACTTTTACTCAAGTATGACAATTGGGTACTTTTTCCATCATTGATTATGGTTACAGTCATTCTAACATGACAATAGGGGCTATTACAGTGGCTGATTCTCGTACTTTCTTGCTCCTTCTCATGTAAGTTCGACATCATTACATTATGCAGAAGGTGTTCCTGTATCTTTGATTTTTAAAATGCAGCTCCTGTTTCCTTCTCCCCAGTACCCTGGCCGGCATCAACCCAGAGGCGGTCATCAGCAGACTGACCCTCCCAGAGTCGACAGGGACCAGCATATGGGGTGGCAGCGTGGATCTCAGCCTGGAGGCCAACGCCATCGCCCTCCGATACCTGAGCGACCAGCAGCTCTCCAGGCTCTCTATAGGGGGAGGGCAACAGCCCCCCAAGGCCCTTCCCAGGCTCAGCCCCTGCACACTGCTCTCAGAGAAGCCCCCAACGGAGAAGAGCGCCATGGGACTGAGCAGTTTTCTGTCTCCGAACAACATGTCCTTTGCCACCCGCAAGTACATGAAGAGGTACGGGTTGATAGAGGAGGGGAGCGGGAGTGAGGAGGAGGAGCTATCGGAGATGGGATACACTGTACAGTGCCATGTTCAACAGGAACAAGAAGGGCAAAGAGTCAGGGTTCTGAAAAACAT
This sequence comes from Brachymystax lenok tsinlingensis, assembly GCA_030435695.1. Classification (NCBI taxonomy): domain Eukaryota; kingdom Metazoa; phylum Chordata; class Actinopteri; order Salmoniformes; family Salmonidae; genus Brachymystax; species Brachymystax lenok. Next base: position 10,358,495 of record CM059790.1, read on the forward strand.
CACCAACGAGTTGCCCCACTCCGACCCTGTCAACCCCCAGGTGCTGCATGCAGACTCTCAAAGCCAGCTACTCGGAGACTTGCGTCCTAAAATGCAGCTTTTGGCCCGCGGCGCCAAACACAGTTTGGAGAAGGAGAATGTTTCCAAACGACAGCCATCTTTAGGAGAAATGCAGAGGGAGTATCCTCAACCAGAAGGGTCGATGGGAAATTTCTTGGACCTAAGTAGACTTCGACAGCTGCCAAAACTCTTCTAAAGGACCACGGCAACTAATGCAAAGGGAACTCAAAATGACAAATGAAATGTATTGTCGAAATCCATTGGGATTTGTCAGTTTGCTTGTTTCCTTAAGAGGTTTTTAAATACTTAAATACATTTTTGTTTACACTTTTTTGTTTAATGCCTCTTTGTTTTAATCTTCAAGGTGCTCATTGTAATGCATACATTTGTTTGTGGCCACTGATATACAGAGACTGTTAGCAAATCACGACAGTGCTCTTTGTCTTGTGCGCAAAGTCTTGTCTTTCTACTACTACCACTTGGGTGTCGTGGTCATGATTTAGCTCTTTTCAATGGTGGCAGCTAGGTCATTTTATCTATTTTATTGATAGCCATTTATTGATAACCACTATACCAATCTCCTGGTAATTGATGTGTACCTAATTTATAGTCAATTTTGGGATTTTTTAAGTCTGATTACATGGTGAAGCAAACCTACATTCATGCCAAAATATTTTTACTTTTCTCTTTTTTTATGTTGTAAATATCTAAGTTTCTTTCATGCTATATTGTTTTTCTTGTGTGTTTGTACATGAAATGCCTCAAGCGTTATTTTAACTTTCTATTTAAAATTGCCTCAATAAATATGGACCTGATTCATATAAGTTTGTACTTTTCCTAGATGTTTTTCTTTCTTTTGTGAAATTACATTTTAATGTTCTATTTTAGCCCTCTACAGTCCCACCCCAACCCAACCTTTTATCCCTGAAGTAATTTCACACCCCTCTGACATAGACTTCCCACTGTTAACCTCACCTCACCGCTGGTCAAAAAATCTGCCATGTCACACAACAGGCATATGTAGAATAAACAGACAAATACTCGTGATTTCAATTGTGAAATGTTGCTAATCTGTGCTAGAGCTGGGCTCCTGGTTAAAGAAAATGTTGTGGGGGGGAATGGACTGTCCTGGGCTCAATGGAAAATGTGGTTAATCACATGCTAACAGCATGTCGGCACAGAGAAAGAGTATCATCCTATACCTGCACCTGTCACTGATTTCTCTTTCTCCATCACATCTGCTTACCAGATCTACGCTTTTGTCATCCATTTAGTAATGCATGTTGGAGGGATTAAAGAAAAGGAATGCAAGAATAGTATTTTAATGTGTTCACACACTTATGAATCGTGAGGTGAAGATTGTTCACCCAACAGGATAGTCTTTCATGTGTGGTTTCACCAGTTGTCATCGTTCTGCAGCCAGGTGCCCTCGTCTAGCACAATGCCGTGCTCCCGGTAATTTCCCACTTGGCCTTATAGCGCTGGTCCCTGCGCCTCACCGAGGTCCCACACCTCCATAAACAGCATCTCCTCAGGCACCTCCATGAAATCAGAGGTCAGGCCCAGTTTCTGGAGGTCAGAGGTCGTCGGTGTGGTGGTGGAGTCCAGATACTGGCTCAGGGCGGGCTGAGATGATTGGCTGCTGAAGTCGGATGAGCCTGGCGTTGCACACTGCTGCCCCACAGGCCTGTCTGGTTCTTCATAACTTCCAGGCGACAAGGTTCTTCCGCTCTATAGGATACACACAGCATGACATAACACCTTATTCCTGGTTTGTTTCCAAACTGTATGTGCTGTAGCCAACTCTTCTGTCATTGTACAGTATGGGACCTACCTTGTTTCTAGTCTTCAAGGGAAATCAGAACTATTGAATTCTGTTGGGTCATTAAATTAAAAGATCATACAAGTACTATAATGCGGTATAATCTGTTATGATATTTACCTCATGTCTGAAGTGTTCCAGGCATCTCCCATGGACTGACCAGGCTGGAGCAGGGCGAGATCTCCAAAGATCTCCGTGGTTGTTTTTTGCTCCAGGGGTGGTGGGGGCAGGAGGTTGGAAGGGATGTATGGCCAATGATCAGCTGTGTAATCTAGCAATGGACCAGACTGGAGAATAAGTGGACTCTCCTTTTGCAGAGAATGGCTTGTTGGGTTAAAAGGCTGGGCCTTACAGTCCTCAACAGAAAGGTGACCAGGTGACTCTTTGTTCAAGGTATTATTTGAGATCTTGCTGCTTGTTGATGTTGGAGGGTCATTTTTCAATGTCTCAGGTGATTCATTCTTTGTTGTGCTAGATTGTTTGCATGATCCATTGACTGAAGTGTTTTTCCCAAGGTCAGTCAATTCAATAAATTCAGTGTCTTTGTTCTTTCGTTGTTTTCTTCCATTTCTTGTCCTGGTTTTTTTCTCGTTGGTGCTACTGCAGCACACAAAGCAAAAAAAACACCAACCTCGAAACCAATTTTTAATTGCTTTCTTCATTTTCAAAAAGGATAATGAGAATTTTACAATAAAACATTTAGAATTGGAGCTAACAAACAGGTTTGCATGGTAATGGTAAACATTCCAAATCATGTCACCTTTGTGACATCTATGATGAGAATTAGAATTATATGTTGACAATAAGTTCTTATCAAAGAACTCTCATCTTGCAGTTTTGTTTGAATATTGTTCCACTGAATTCAGACCCCAAAGGTGATACCCCACATCTGATGTGGAGGAATAATTGACATCATGACATAATCAACATCACTAGGGCACCCCTCGCTTACTGGTGTTAAATAATTGTAAATTAATAATTTGAATCAATGCAATTCCCCCCTCCTGCAAATCAAAAGGTTATCTGTTCAGCTTTTTGGTCTCTGGATATGTCGCTAATAGTCTCAACTCCGGAACATTTAAAAAAAAAACATAATTTGTCAACATATTGTGGAAATACAGAAAATACATTGGATTTCAAAAAAAATCATCAACCGGTTCTGTTTTCATCTCATTTTAATCAGCTTTGTAAACTTTGAAGTTATGGTAAAACTTTTACTTAATTACATTGATTTAACCTGACTAACATGCAGTGGTGTAAAGTTCTTAAGAAAAATTCAAGTTAAAGTACTACTTAAATATCTTTCTGGGGTATCTGTACTTTACTATTTATATTTTTGACAACTTTTACTTTTACTTCACTACATTCCAAAAGAAAATAATGTACTTTTTACTCCATACATTTTACCTGACACCCAAAAGTACTCACGTTTTGAATGCTTAGCAGGACAGGAAAAGGGTTCAATTCACACACTTATCGAGACAACACATGGTCATCCCTTCTGCCTCTGATCTGGCAGACTCACAAAACACAAATGCATATTTGTAAACGATGTCTGAGTGTTGGAGTGTGCCCCTGGCTATCGATACATTTTAAAAACAAGAAAATGGTGCCGCCTGCTTTGCTTAATAGAAGGAATTTTAAATGTTCATTTTTTATTTTTTTTTATACTTAAGTATATTGTAGCAATTACATTTACTTTTGAACCAAATACTTTTAGACTTTTACTCAAGTAGTATTTTACTGGGTGACTTTTACTTGAGTAACTTTCTATTAAGGTATCTATACTTTTACTCAAGTATGATAACTGGGTACTTTTTCCATCACTGCTAACAAGTTGTTACATCAATCTAACTTCAACATAATCATCAGAACTATGTATATGTTGAAATTTTGTGGAAAATTCCACATAGAATTGTGGGGAAAATCCACACAGCATGATGTTGCCATTCATGTTCTTCACCGTAGGGATGGTGCCAGGTTTCCTCCAGACATGACACTTGACATTCAGGCCAAAGAGTTCAGTCTTGGTTTCATCAGACCAGAGAATCTCAACGGCTTGGTTTTTGCTCTGACATGCACTGTCAATTGTGTGACATGGACAGGTGTGTGCCTTTCCAAATCATGTCCAATCAATTTGTAGAAACATCTCAAGGATTATCAATGGAAACAGGATGCACCTGAGCTCAATTTTGAGTCTCATAGTCTCATTTACTTATGTAAATAAGGTATTCTTGTTTTTCATTTGTAATAAATTTGCTAACATTTATAAAATCCTGTTTCCGCTTTGTCATTATGGGGTATTGTGTGGCTGTAACGTAACAAAATGTAGAAAAAGTCAAGGGGTCTGAATACTTTTCGAAGCCACTGTATACACATATATATATTTGGTTGTTGATAATATGTTGAATTTCATATTTGATAAGACATGTTATTTGACTATGTTTCAATGTTGATAGTAAGATGGCAAGTTTGAATCAATGTCAAAGTTAAAGAATAGCTAAATCAAATCAAACTTTAAATGCACTTCAAATGAAGTTTGATTTGATTTAGTCCTATTCGTCAACTTAGATTTTTGGTTGAGATGCAGAGCTGAATCCAACATATTAATAACTTGTAGATTACATTTGAAATCAACTAACCGTCCTTCATTTACAAGACAATATCCAAAGATAAAAGTGGATTATTAATATCGTGAATTTAGCATCCTATTTATAGGGCTAATGGTAACTACTTCTAAACTTCTAACGATCCACTCAACCATGGTTGAACGATAGTATACCTAGCTACACGTTTAACTGATGGTGTCCTTTGTCGGGCAAATCAGATGTTTATATAGCCTTCATCAAACCAACCTCACTATGAATTTACTTTCACATACAGCTTCTGTAAGACATACTTTCAACTATTCAACCTTATTTAGGTAGTCTACACAAATGAGAATTGAAGCTGATCCTCGTCTAAATAGTTGTCATGATAGCTCGGCTGAAAAGAACGCAGCTTCTTTTCAAAGCTAAGCAAGTTACATAAGTGTAGGCATTTGGATGGTAGACATGTTCTCACTGTAATGCACAACCCCTCATATACCAGTAGGTGTCACTATTCAGGCTGGACTGTGGCTTCAAATTTTATTTCAATATGCCTCTTTATTTAGGTTGATAGCATGACTTTCAAACAATGGCGTTGATTCAAACATAGCATTTTACTATCAACATTGATAGGTCAAATAAAGTATGTTTAAACAAATCTAAAATTCGTCATAATGTCAACCACCCTATTCAATATTTTTTTGTTTCTATGTGGAATTTTCTACGCAATTTCAACATATACAGTACCAGTCAAAAGTTTGGACACACCTACTGATTCCACAAATTAACTTTTAACAAGGCACATCTGTTAATTGAAATGCATTCCAGGTGACTACCTCATGAAGTTGGTTGAGAGAATGCCAAGAGTGTGCAAAGCTGTCATCAAGGCAAAGGGTGGCCACTTTGAAGAATATAAAATATATTTAGATTTGTTTAACACTGTTTTGGTTACTTCATGATTCCATATGTGTTATTTCATAGTTTCGATGTCTTCACTATTGTTCGATGTCTTCACTACAATGTAGAAAATAGTAAAAATAAAGAAAAACCCTTGAATGAGTAGGTGTGTCCAAACTTTTGACTGGTACTGTACATCCCGTAGTTCTGATAATTATGTTGAAATTAGATTGATACTGTCTTCATTCTTGATTTGGGGAACGAGGTACACTATATTTACAAAAGTATGTGGACACCCCTTCAAATTAGTGGATTCGGCTATTTCAGCCACACCCGTTGCTGACAGGTGTATAAAATTGAGCACACCGCCATGCAATCTCCATAGACAAACATTGACAGTAGAATTGCCTTACTGAACAGCTCAGTGACTTTCAACGTGCCACCGTCATAGGATGCCACCTTTCCAACAAGTGAGTTCATCAAATATTTGCTCTGCTAGAGCTGCCCCGGTCAATTGTGAAGTGGAAACATCTAGGCGCAACAATGTCTCAGCCGCGAAGTGGTACGCCACATAAGCTCATAGAACAGGACCGCAAATTGCTGAAGCGTGTAAAAATCGTCTGTTCTCGGTTGAAACACTCACTACCGAGTTCCAAACGTCAGCACAGAACTGTTCGTTGGGAGCTTCATGAAATGGGTTTCCAAGGCTGAGCAGCCACACACAAGCTTAAGATCACCATGCGCAATGCCAAGCGTCAGCTGGAGTGGTGTAAAGCTCGCCACTATTGGACCCTGGAGGAGTGGAAACACGTTATCTGGAGTGATGAATTACTAATTCATCACACACTAATGATCTGGGGCTGTTTTTCATGGTTTGGGCTAGGCCCCTTAGTTAACCTTAACGCTACAGCCTACAACGACATTCTAGACGATTATGTGCTTCCAACTTTGTGGTAGCAGTTTGGGGAAGGCTCTTCCCTGTTTCAGCATGACAATGCCCCCAGCACAAAGCGAAGTCCATACAGAAATGGTATGTCGAGATCGGAATGGAAGAACTTGACTGGCCTGCACAGAGCCCTGACCTCAAATCAGTCGAACACCTTTGGGATGAATTTGAATGCCGACTGCGAGCAAGGTCCAATCTCCCAACATCAGTGCCTGACCTCAATGATATTGTGGCTGAATGGAATCAAGTCCCCGCAGCAATTTTCCAACATCTAGTGGAAAGCCTTCCCAGAATAGTGGAGGCTGTTTTAGCAGCAAAGGGGGGGACCATGTCCATATTAATGATACAATTGTTAAAATAAAAATTCTAAATGGCTAATTGAAAATTGGAAACGGTAAACGGAAATTCTAAATTAAAATTACAAGGGGTAAACAGAAAATGGTCAATGCAAAGTGTAAAGTGATATGGAAAGTGACTGCTTTAATTTTCCAACTGCCCAATTTAGAATTTTCTATTTTCGCTTTTCATTTTCATAGTCTATGCAAATGGTTTCCTGGAGGCGTGAGCCTGAAGAAGAAAAGAAAAACACCACCATGCAGTGTTACATCATAGTCATATCACACTCTCTATGCCTTGATTTTAGACTATTTTTAAAGATGGGGTTTGTACCTGGTGTCCTGTACACCAGAATAACATTTTAGCCTGCTAAGCAACCTAGGCAATTACATTTTTCTCTTTTCAGGCAAAGTTACCCAACACTAGATAAAGTTACTCATCACATGCACGTTGTCATCGAAGCACGTTACAATGTGCAGAGAGTCTGACATGGCTAGAATGTCCTCCTACTGGGGTGTGGTGTTGCTCTCATGGCTCACACATCCAAGAAGCAATTTGCATACACTAAGAAAATGGAAATGGAAATTGAAAAAATACAATTCTTGATTGGGTAGTTGGAAAATAAAAAACACCACTTTCAATTTGATTTTGCACATTGCATTTACATATTTTCTGTTTACCATTTGGCTTTTTTGGTTGACCATTTACCAAGTACAAACAGCTTGACAACCTCTTACTGAGTTAACAGTTGTGAAGTTTCTCTCTCATCTGCTCTTGTTATTTCAGTAGCTCCACAGACCCTAATCAGAAAGATCCCGTTTAGCCACCGGTTGGTGTTATCGCTTTCAAGGAACGCATGCATGACATGAAGTCAAATACAATTGTATTTGTCACATGCGCCGAATACAACAGGTGTTGACCTTACAGTGACATGCTTACTGACAAGCCCTTCACCAACAATGCAGTTTTAAGAAAATACCTTTAAAAAAGTAAGAGATAAAAGTAATGTAATTAAAGAGCATCAGTATAATAACAATAGTGAGGCTATATACAGAGTGTACCGGTGAAGAGTGGTGGTTGTGGTAATATGTACATGTAGGTAGTGTTACAGTTTCTCAATCGCTTTGGCTAATTTTTTTTTAAACAGTCTTAACATTCTCTAAACTAAGTGCAATTGTCACAACTGTTTTGATGGGACATCACAACTCTATTCCATGTCTGCAAAATGTAGTAACTCACCCAAAACGTTTAATTAATGCTTCAAAACCTAGTTATTGTGTCAGTAAATTGGCCAATGCCACCAAATTGAAATGTTTTTTTGTCATCGTGTGAGCCGTACTGGTCAAAATGTTTAGATGTTTTTTCACCATGACAGTCAACCCTGGAAATGTTTGTTATATACAAATTTCAGTTTTGTTCTACTTTTTTGTTGACACACTGCACTATACAAGAATGTCAGTTTTGTCTTGCTGAATGCTATTATGTATCACACTGAGCTTTTTTAGGTACCGATTTCAACAGTAAGTGAACGTTTACTGGGAAAAGTCAATACTGTACAATACTGTAGTACACAGAAAAGGGATATGCACGTTTGTATGTATACAGTACATTTATTTTTGGAGCAATGTGTTACGTGTAAACGGAAAATTCACATTTGCATGTCCATTTTTATACATTTCTTACAACAACAAAAAACATGAAAAAACATGCCGTAGTTCTGTAAAACAACTATAAATTGTACCTCCTCACAGTACGTAACACTACAAGTTCCCATCTTCTTGCTGGACATCCTGTCGCTCTTGTTGGTCTGGCCAGAGATTTTCGTCAACATCACGTCTGATGTTTTCCCTTGCGATGCACCGGGGGGGAAATCTCCTTGTGTGGCGCAACCATCCCCTGCAATGATCGCCGGTGATGTCCTCACAAGCAGCATTCATGGCATCTAACAGAGACATCTGATCTTGTGCCCGATAGATATACTTTCCACCTCCATGCTGAAAAAAACGATTCTGTCGGATTCAGGAATGGGGAGGATGGTGGAAGGAAGTCCATTGTTATCCTTTCATGCGCAGCAAACTATTCCTTAACAATGTTGGTTCGGTGGAAACTGACATTATCTCACACAATTACATCATTTGGCAAATCTGGTCTAACTAAACCTCTTTCGTGTTCTGGTATTAGGTCTCTGTAAAGTGTATTTAGGAAGGCCAGGAGAAGTTGGGTGTTATAGAGCCCAATGTGTGAAATATGTGTGCTCACACCATTCTCAGTAATGGCAGCACACACTGTAATATTGCCTCCACGTTGGCTTGGTGTGTCAATTGTCGCTCCGTGTCCAATGAGATTGCGGCCAGGTCTCCTGCCTTTGGCCAGACTGAACCCAGCCTCGTCCACACAAAAAAATAATGTGGACCGTTTCATATCCTTCCAGCTCCATTATTCTCTAAATGGTAACACAGAAACAAAATATAAAGTTAGTTTTACATAGCCTATTCTAGAATCAGACAGTTTAGTAAAGTATAAATGTTTTCTGTTCTTATGGGTATCTACAACTTCAAGAGGTGTATACAGGCATCATTGAAGTACAGTAAACACACCAATGGTCCTTCACTCTGTCACTATTCCTTTCAAATTGGTTGGTAGAGTTGTTTCATAGTCATCATTAAAACTCTGTCTATAGTGGAAATGCTGACAGAATTGATATTTGCGAAGATATTGTCGTCATTTATGATTGCACTTTGGATCTCTCTTAGCCTCATGGAATTGTTGGCTATGTTGCAAATTTCGTGTTCTTGCTGACGGCTGAGTACTGCTGCTCTGTCCCCAGTATGAGGTCGTTATGCAGTCTTCCCCTAACACCACCACCATGCAGTCTGACAAATCTTCCTCTATGTCTTCCCCTAACACCACCACCATGCAGTCTTACACATCTTCCTCTATGTCTTCCCCTAACACCACCACCATGCAGTCTGACACATCTTCCTCTATGTCTTCCCCTAACACCACCACCATGCAGTCTGACACATCTTCCTCTATGATGTCTTCCCCTAACACCACCACCACGCAGTCTGACACATCTTCCTCTATGTCTTCCCCTAACACCACCACCATGCAGTCTGACACATCTTCCTCTATGATGTCTTCCCCTAACACCACCACCACGCAGTCTGACACATCTTCCTCTATGTCTTCCCCTAACACCACCACCATGCAGTCTGACACATCTTCCTCTATGATGTCTTCCCCTAACACCACCACCACGCAGTCTGACACATCTTCCTCTATGTCTTCCCCTAACACCACCACCATGCAGTCTGACACATCTTCCTGTCTTACGTCTTCCCCTAACACCACCACCATGCAGTCTGACACATCTTCCTGTCTTACGTCTTCCCCTAACACCACCACCATGCAGTCTGACACATCTTCCTGTCTTACGTCTTCCCCTAACACCACCACCATGCAGTCTGACACATCTTCCTGTCTTACGTCTTCCCCTAACACCACCACCATGCAGTCTGACACATCTTCCTGTCTTACGTCTTCCCCTAACACCACCACCATGCAGTCTGACACATCTTCCTGTCTTACGTCTTCCCCTAACACCACCACCATGCAGTCTGACACATCTTCCTGTCTTACGTCTTCCCTAACACCACCACCATGCAGTCTGACACATCTTCCTGTCTTACGTCTTCCCCTAACACCACCACCATGCAGTCTGACACATCTTCCTGTCTTACGTCTTCCCCTAACACCACCACCATGCAGTCTTACACATCTTCTTCTTTCTCTTCCACGTCTTCTTTCTCTTACACCACGCATCCTTGCTCCTCTTCTTCCTCCTCTTGGCTGTTGACCCTGTTTGTTTCCTGGTCCATCCATTATTGGAAAATTGCAACTCTGTGTTGTGGTCTGTCTATATATGCTTGCCAATTGATTCTTCATGAGATGCACCTTTGAGCAATTTAGACAACTGGTTGATTGTTGGTTGACCTAACACTTTACATTCCTTCATGAGTGAGGGTCAATTTCACCTGCACGATTCATCAATTCACGTTTATGTACAAAAGGTCTAATAGAAATGTGTAAAACTATGCTTGACAGTTTATGACAAATAGTTCAACAATTTTGTATGTAATGGCTTATATAAGGAACTAATGCCTAGATGTTTTGAGGGGTAAGACTATTCAACAGAGAACCATCTACTATATTTTGATCAACATGACATGAGCAATTGAAAATGTGGAAAAAAGCTTACACTTGTACATTATCAATTGCAATATGTACAAAAGCAATTGCAATTTGTTCAAAGGAATAAGAAATTGCTTTAATGATGTGCACAAGTGACTAGATGATTTGGAATTTGTACAAGTAGTATCAAGAATTGCACTTTTGATCTAAGAAATGCACCAAAGCGACTGAGAAAAACTGTAAAAAATGGTAGTGATTGTGCTGTGGGCAAGCTCTATATATATATATGCTTCCAAACTTGATTGGTAAGATTGTGAATCCTATTTCATTACTATGTCACCTGGCAGGCAATTTGCCAATTTAGCAGACATCACAACCATTCCATGTCATAGATATGTATGGCATAAACATGTATGTCTGACAGATTTTGATAATTGAATGGATCATTTTGCATGTGATGGCTCACACAATGAAAGAATGTTTAGAAGTTGTGAAGAGCATGATCATTTCACTGAGAATCAACTCATCAGTTTTAATCAGCAAGTCATGTGCATGTAATTATTGTGCAAATTGTAGACAATTGTACTAACTCTTTTGCACACGTGCCAAAACACATGCAATTTGCTTAAATGAAAAAGAAATTCAAATATGGTGTGAACAAGAAACTACATTTTCAGAGACTGAAGTTATTGTTTTGAAAAAACAATTGAGAATTGAGACAAAGCGATTGAGAAAAAAATTAAAGTGACTATGCATAGATAATAACAGAGGGTAGCAGCAGCGTAGAGGTGGAGGGAGGGGGGGCAATGCAAATAGTCTGGGTAGCCATTTGATTAGATTTTTTCCAACAATAGACAGTATCTATCCATCATTATAATCAGCTTGACAAGCTCTTATTTTGAGTTAACAGTTGTAAAGTTATTCTCTCTTATCTGCTCTTGTTATTTCAGTAGCTCCACAGACCAGTTATTCACAAATAAGTGACCTCACGCACCAGGTGGATGTGGAGCCCCGAGAAGCCTCAAGTCTTGGTAGCTGTATTTAATTCAAGCTGCCAAAACCTAGCAGACAATTTCCCTAATCGCTATTCACATGTATTTTTCTAATCATTTTGTAAATCTAGTTATTCATTCAACACAGAACTGGACCAACTGTCAAACCGTATTGCCAATCATACCTCTTTCTGTAAAATTGAAAGGGAAGTGTTGTTGAGGATATCAGAATCACCTTTATTCACCAAGTACATTTACACATATACTCAGAATTTTACTTGGTGATATGGTGCTGCTAGTGATTGACAACATTTAGAGACATAATTCAGACAGCAGAAATGTACACACATGTCTATATAAGGTCCCACAGTTGACAGTGCATGGGCAGATCAAAAACCAAGCCACGAGGCTGAAGGAATTGTCCGTAGAGGTCCAAGACAGGATTGTGTCGAGACACAGATCTGGGGAAGGGTACCAAAACATTTCTGCAGCATTGAATGTACCCAAGAACACAGTGGCCTCCATTCTTAAATGGAAGAAGTATGGAACCACCAAGACTCTTCCTAGAGCTGCCGCCCGACAAAACTGAGGAATCAGGGGAGAAGGTCCCGATGGTCTCTCTGACAGAGCTCCAGAGTTCCTCTGTGGAGAGGGGAGAGCCTTCCAGAAGGGCAACCATCTCTGCAGCATTCCACCAATCAGGCCTTTATGGTAAACTGGCCAGACGGAAGGCCACTCCTCAGTAAAAGGCACATGACAGCCCGCTTGGAGTTTGCCAAAAGGCACCTAAAGGACTCTCAGACCATGAGTAACAAGATTCTCTGGTCTGATGAAACCAAGATTGAACTCTTTGGCCTGAATGCCAAGCGTCACGTCTGTCTGAAACCTATCACCATCCCTACAGTGAAGCATGGTCAAATCAATATTTTTCAGCGGCAGGGGCAGGGAGAGTAGTCAGGAAAAGGTGAAAGAAGGAAAGTACAGAGCAATCCTTGATGGAAACCTGCTCCAGAGCGCTCAGGACCTCAGACTGACGCAAAGGTTCACCTCCAAACAGGACAACGACTCTAAGCACACAGCACACAGCCAAGACAACACAGAAATGGCTTCGGGACAAGTCTCTGAATGTCCCTTGAGTGGCCCAGCCAGAGCCCGGACTTGAACATCTCTGGAGAAAATAGCTGTGCAGCGATGCTCCCCATCCAACCTGACAGAGCTTGACAGGATCTGCAGAGAAGAATGGGAGAAACTCCCCAAATACGGGTGTGCCAACACTGTAGCGTCATACCCAAGAAAGACTCAAGGCTGTAATGACTTGCAAAAAGGTGCTTCAAAAAGTACTGAGTAAAGTGTCTAAATACTTATGTAAATGTGATATATATATATCTATATATATCTATTATTTAATAATTTTTTTGCAAAAATGTAAAAAAAACAGTTTTTGATTTGTTGTTACGGGGTATTGTGTGTAGATTGAGGGAAAACATTTTTTAAATCCATTTTAAAATAAGGTTAACGTAACAAAATGTGGAAAAGGTCAAGGGGTCTGAATACGTTCCGAATGCACTGTGTGTATTGAAAAATATATATTTTAACTAGGCAAGTCAGTTAATTAAGAACAAATTCTTATTTACAATGACGGCCTACCCTTGCCAAACCCTCCCCTAACCCGTTATTTTAAAGTATTCAAAGTAGTCCACTAGTTGGGGCTCCTATGGGTTGTAGCCTCAATGGTGCTGCCCATGCTGTCACAGATGCTATATGGCACAGATCCAAAGATGAGTCCTCTATCTATCTCTATGGTCAACACTGCAGTAGTATAGAGGCAGTTGTTTGATGTCTTGAATGACATTCCTCCCAGTTGTCAAATCAGATAAAATTGTATTTGTCACATGCGTCGAAAACAACAGGCTTACAACCTTACAGTGAAACGCTTACTTACAAGCCCTTAACCAACAATGCAGTTTTAAGAAAAAAAGTGTTAAATTATTTACTAAAATAAAATAAATTAAAAATGATAAAAACTGAAAAATAAGTTATTAAGGAGCAACAATAAAATAACAGTAGCTGTTGTGTGTGCTGCAGATGGTCAACATAAACTTTGTGAACAGGGTAGGCCTATGCACAAAGCAAGTTCTCTCCAATTGGTTAAACAGTAAAATCATTGTATTTGATACATTTTAATAACATTGACCATGTAACAGCGCAGTCTAACAGTCATATGCCAACATATGACTATGTTTTGTTGAGGCTGGGATGGACTATACATGGGTCTTCCAATAACCAATCAGTGCAACTTCCAGCAAAATATTCTGTACAACAAGTGATATGCTTTGTTGAGGCCGGGATGGACTGTACATGGCTCTTTCAATAACCAATCAGTGCACCTTCCAGCAAAATATTCTGTACAACAAGTGATATGCTTTGTGAAGGCCGGGATGGACTATACATGGCTCTTCCAATAACCAATCAGTGCACCTTCCAGCAAAATATTCTGTACAACAAGTGATATGCTTTGTTGAGGCCGGGATGGACTATACATGGCTCTTTCAATAACCAATCAGTGCAACGTCCAGCAAAATATTCTGTACAACAAGTGATATGCTTTGTGAAGGCCGTGATGGACTATACATGGCTCTTTCAATAACCAATCAGTGCACCTTCCAGCAAAATATTCTGTACAACAAGTGATATGCTTTGTGGAGGCTGTGATGGACTGTACATGGCTCTTCCAATAACCAATCAGTGCACCTTCCAGCAAAATATTCTGTACAACAAAAGTGATGTGCACATGTTTTTATTATGTAATTTAAAGTAAAGCAAATGTGCAACCTTTTCATTTGGGAAACTGTATTATAGTACCCTGCCTATGTGTTACTATTTTTTTTCTCAGGTCTTGCACCTTACTGTTCTGTGCGCTGTCTGACACACACCCTACCTAAAAGCTAGTAACTAGATAGCTCGTTACTGCCAGGCTCCAGCTACACCGAGGAAATACCACAGTATTATCATAGAAACAGCTGAAGGTTGATGGCATTTTATTGGAAATTGTAAGTATATTCTGCCCGTGGGACTACATTAGCTATAAACAGCTAACGTTAGCTAGCTAAGGTTTATGTTCGACATGTTTTATTTTTGCGGCAAATGTACGTCTAGCTTTGCTAGCAGCTAAGCTAACGTTGGCTAATTAACCGGGCTAGCCGTCCAATCTAGCTGTCGTGCTAGATATTTTTCATGGTTTATTGAGGACCTTCGGTGCATGAAGTAGATAAAAGAAAAATAAATGTGTATTTGTGATGACTAGCTAGTTAACTAACTGGGCCAGTTGGCTGTGTCAATACGTTAACGTTAGCTTGCTCGTAACTTAGCTACGTTAGTTAGCTATTCTAGCTAACGTTTACATGTGTCCACTTAATTTGCATTACAACCTACCCTTAGCTAATATTTCTGCTAAAGCTAACTAAATCACCAGTAACTAGCTAGATAGACACACCGTTATAACTAGTAAAATAGTTAGGTTATATGGGCTTTTGCCAAATGTTGCGGGGACCTTTTAGCTAGCTAGTTAACGTCAACTAGCCTACTTTGAAGTAACTTAGTAGCCGGCTAGCTAGCTACTCTTGCATTGTTTCCATTGCACGGTAGTGATATATTTGCTTGCTATGTTTAAATGCTTTTAACTAATACCCTTTCAGAGGCGTAACAACATTTGATCTTACTGCTGTGAAAGTGTAAAACAGAGGAAGTGCCCATGCTATTCAAACTGAGTTCCCAGGTTGTTGTAGTCATATATCCAACAGCATAACCAGAGTGAACAATGAAACAAAACAAAATGCAACCTCTTGTTACTTATAGTGCTTTTTACATATTCAGGAAAAAATGGTGGTTTTGATGATAAAATGGTCAAATGCATCACAGATACTGGTCTGGATTGAATGTCTTGAGTGTAGGGTCATTAATAGGCCTGCGACTAGTGGTTGTGTAAGACTATATGGAGTTCCTTAGTGTTCGCGATTATGAATCATGGCAAAGAAATTGTTTGCTAGGTGTGCGTGTTTGCATCTGCATCCTCATCATGACTGTATGTCTGCTGTGGCCACAGTTTCCACTATGATTTAGGCCTTACTTGACTTTATTGGGGACTGATAGAATACAGTCAGCCAGATAGCAAATCACAGAGTTCTACACCGGTAGCCTGTCTAGTTGAAAATGGCTATAAATGGAACGTTATAAAGGGACCAGAAATTAGGATAGCTAGTCAACATTAATCTGTCAGTGTCACATCATGATTTATATGGCATTTTGAATATGCACAATTGCGTAAGTTAGATGTGAGTAAAAGGGTCTGGCCTAAATACTGTGTGAAATGTAACCACACAGTATGTAGGCCAGGCTATAACAGCCAGACGGTCAGGGGGAGTTGGGTGTAAATTTAGTCATGGAATTGTAACCTCACTTTGGTGTAGGAGTCATAGCTAAGACAGAGGCTGTATTTTGTCTAGGCTAGAAGTCACTGCAGGATTTGTCGCATCAGTTTGCGATGAGGGTGAAAGATGAAAACATAATTCAAACTATTGTGCCTGATCTTACTGTAACCACGTTTCCAATGTCCAGTTTTTATGTGAGTAAAGTCATACCAGCAAAATAAATAAATCACGCCCGCGGTGATGGAAACAGGAAGTGTCGATATAACTTTATAAATGTCGACAGACAATTTGTTCGTTCGACATGGTGGAATTTGTTTATGTCGGTAAACACAAAAACCGCGACAAATTGCGGTGGAAGAGATTTCCTGCGCAATTGTTGATAGAATAACCATGTTGAGGTAAATTTGCAGTCACGCAGTGCTATGTTGTGTGGTCCTCCCACTACGACTTGAAAAAGCATGCCCAGTTTATTAGGTTACAGATGCAACAAATAAAAATGAACTTCACAGGGTGGTGAAAGTGCACGGTGATGAGCCTGGTGTTCTTTTCCAATAAATATCAAGGGTGTTAATTTGTATGCTAGTAACATGATCAGCGCTTAGCTGCCAATTAACAAATACAAATGATCTTCCTCTTATCCAACTCATCATATAACCTGACCTGTCCAGTGTCCACTTCATCAGCGAACTGTTGTCTAGAGTGCATGTGTGAAAACCAGATTGGACAAGTTTGACGTTTATTGGAACAGTTTGTGTGACAAAACCATCGATATAGTGAAAAATGCAATAGAAACGCATTGAATATGTTTTTTGTTCAGTACATGAGAACTTCAGCGCAAAAGTGTTTTTTATGTGTACTAACTTTACGTCATCACACACAGCCTTGTATCCGCAACAAGTCAGTTTGGTGGAAACAAACCTCTAGTGGGAAAATGCGCATTTGAAAAAAAAAGTGGACTTTATAATATTTGCATGATAGTCTGTTGCATATAGGATGGAAACCTAACTATTGATGTCAATGGAAGATTTGTGTGGAAGTTAGCCTCAAAGGGCGGCAGGTAGACTAGCGGTTAAGAGCGTTGGGCCAGTAACGGAAAGGTCGTTGTTTCGAATCCCTGAGCCGGAAAGGTGGACAAATCTGCCGTTCTGCCCTTGAGCAAGGCAGTTAACCCCCAACAACAACTGCTCCCTGTGCACCGATGACGTCGATTAAGGCAGCCCCTCACACCTCTCTGATTCAGAGGGGTTGGGTTATTTGCAGAAGACACATTTCGGTTGAATGGATTCAGTTGTGCAACTGACTAGGTATCCCTTTTCCCTCAATTGCCCTATTTCGAGTAGTTGTAGTTTATGGACAAGGCTGCATTACATTCACTTATCTATTAGGTGTTGTGTTGTTAGATCACATGCAGACATAGCCTACCTATTACACAATTTTGTTTTGTCCAGAAGCTTTAAAGGAAATGACAGATGGCCTTCTGCTACTGCATTTTGAGTGGAACCAGAGCAGTCCCAGGCAGTGACCTCAATGTCTATCAGCCTTCCCAGAAACACATAGGGATATTTCTCTTCTCGTAGATTAGTATATAGTTGAATTTATAAGATGGTATTTTCCCACTGACTGAGGAAAAGGCCCTGTTGTTCCGTTGTCACCTGTTACAGCCAATTCCCAGGCTTAACACACTCTCACATCCTGAGCCACTCACCTCAGCATCACTGTGAGGGTGTTTCCTGCTCCTATTTCATGTGGCTTATGTTGCTACATTCGCCACAGCCCTACTCTGACTGGTAACTCACCCACTGAGTACACCCCTCTGGCTATTTTCATCCTGCGAAATCCTTGTTCAGGTCGAAGACACCTGCCTGTGACATCGGTTGTGACTTTTTTGACACTGGCCACAAGACCAAATTATGCCTTAGTGACGGGGCCTGCAGTTGCACGGGCATGTGCGCAATCAAAAGAGATCATTTGAATGTTACACACGTCCATCTTGAATCAGATACAAGGATAAGTGCAGGTTTTAGGCAAATTCTGACTTATTTTGTTAGGTTTGTTTTTGCTTCCGGGAGCATAAATCAACTGAGAACCGCTTCCTCATTGTAGTCACATGTCAGGTGAGAAAGTGGCATCACTAGGCGCATAGTGTTTCTATCTCTGCAGACTAGCTAACCAGTACCCGCATCATGGACTGTCATACACTGAATATCAGCAACAAACTGACAAGTGATTAGCCTCTGTCTGTCCACTCATGTTGCAACAGATGCATTTTCTTCATATTATCCACACTTTCTTGCGGTGAGTCCTTTTTTTTGGGGGGGTTGGGTTGTCTTGTTTCAGTGCATTTGAGAGCACTGCTTGTATAAGAGAGGTTTACACAGCAGACTTTTGTATTGACATCCATCTTGATATTCAAATCATTTCTGGTAGAAAAGGGAGTTGATACGCGCTAATGGGTCACAGCACCATAGCAGCAGAAGTTTTTGTTTTTGTCTACAGGCTCAGACATGCTTGTGAAGTGAATCATAGTTCGGCACGTGATTACATAAAGACAATGATTTATTGGCGTGAACCGTTTGGTTGTTTCCTGATAGTCATGCTCACGTTGCATGAGGTTTGTCTAATATTAATTATGTGAAACTCCC
The DNA here is from genome assembly GCA_030435695.1 of Brachymystax lenok tsinlingensis. Taxonomy (NCBI): domain Eukaryota; kingdom Metazoa; phylum Chordata; class Actinopteri; order Salmoniformes; family Salmonidae; genus Brachymystax; species Brachymystax lenok. Next base: position 10,377,399 of record CM059790.1, read on the forward strand.
TTTGGTATGTGATGAGACAGTCAAAATTATGTTTCTTTCCACTCGTTACTCATCAATAATGGTATAACATCTAGCCTTCTGCAGCTGAAATGTGGCTATTCAGTTATGGTAACCTGTTTGTATACAGCAACAAGAAGCAGTCTCTAACCATTTGAAGCCCCATACTTCCTGTTTTCAGATGAGCGCTTTTTATTGGACAGAGGAAGGGTCTTAAAATAGCCACTGTAAGTAACTCATCAGCCTGCTGGCATTTAGTGAACACGACTGCTGCTGGGGGATGCCCCAGACCTCAGTGAGGACAACAGGGGAGTCTCATTGATGTCCTGCTGGTTTTGTCCTTTACTGAAAGGGCAGACAGGTGAATTTGCTGCTTTTAGCTGGCCATAGCATAGTTAGGTAGTTAAGCAAATGTTTATGTTTTTTTCTTCCCACAGGATTAATCTGTTTGCTCTTTGGGTTTGGTGTAAGTAGTTGACTGTTCTCTCTTTTGTCTTTTCAGGTCATACCACGTACTGAATGTTCATGATGTCTGAACATTTAGAAGAAAATTGATGTTCAGAAGAGTTTTTTGATTCCAGTGGAATTTGTCAGATCTTTTGCGTCACTTTGTTTTCGAAAAGAAAACGCACCCTACGTGGCAACGCACCAACACACCGAAGGATCTACCTTTTTATTTGAAAGGGAAGGTGTTTTTCGAAGCCACCGTGCTTCCCCTAGTGACCTCCGTGGGTTACAATGCCTGTACAAGCGCCGCAATGGACGGAATTCCTGCTGTGTCCCATCTGCACCCAGCTGTTCGAGGAGAGCGTCCGCAAGCCCATCAGCCTGGGCTGTGGACACACCGTCTGCAAGATGTGCCTGAACAAGCTGCACCGCAAGGCCTGCCCCTTCGACCAGACGGCCATCGCTTCCGACATCGAGCTGCTGCCTGTCAACACTGCCCTACTGCAGCTGGTGGGAGGACAGGTGAGACATAGTCTAGGCTAGGTAGGTGCTGCTCAGATGAGATGCTAGGCTAGGTAGGTACTACTCGGGTACTAATCAGGTGAGACAGGCTAGGTAGGTGCTACTCAGATGAGATGCTAGGCTAGGTAGGTACTACTCGTGTACTAATCAGGTGAGACAGGCTAGGTAGGTGCTACTCAGATTAGATGAGATGCTAGGCTAGGTAGGTACTACTCGGGTACTAATCAGGTGAGACAGGCTAGGTAGGTGCTACTCGGGTGAGACGCTAGGCTAGGTAAGTACTACTCAGATGAGATGCTAGGCTAGGTACTCACTCAATGTCACGTTCACATTCGTAAGATTATGAATATTGTTACTGTTGGGACTGTACCCCACATTTGCATTGGACAATTGCTCCCCTTATTCTCTCCCCTATTCTCCTAATGACAGTTTGTGTATCACCTGGTGAGGTGAATGTAGGTTATGTTAATGTACAAAAAAATGTTATGCTCATACATGGACTGTTGATGACTAACGACTGACAAACAAAATATCTGGTTTGGGAATTTGGTGTCTTTCATTTATCTTGAGGTATAGCAGTGTTGTGTAGTAGCAGTTTACCCAATTCTGGATTGGGCCAGATTTATTCTGCCAGTCAATGGGATTTTCCCATTACATTTACAGACAAAATAACGTTCACTTGTCTTTATCTTGTTCTGGTTGTTGTACCTAAGTCTTAAACGGTTCATATTTTGAGTCTTCTTGTGGGAGAGCTACAGTGCATTCAGTATTCAGACCTCTTGACCTTTTCCACATTTTGTTACATTACAGCCTTATTCTAAAATTTATAAAATTGTTTATTTCCCTCATCAGTCTACACACAATACCCCATAATAACAAAGCAAAAACAGGTTTTCAGATTTTTTTGGCAAAAACTAAACTGATATAACATTTACTTAAGTATTCAGACCCTTTACTCAGTACTTTGAAGCATCTTTGGCAGCAATTTCAGACTTGAGTCTTCTTGGGTATGACGCTACAAGGTTGGCACACCTGTATTTGGGGAGTTTCTCCCGTTCTTCTCTGTCAGGTTGGATGGGGAGCGTTGCTGCACAGCTATTTTCAGGTCTCTCCAGAGATATTAGATTGGGTTCAAGTCCGGGCTCTGGCTGGGCCACTCAAGGACATCTAGAGACTTGTCCCGAAGCCACTCCTGCGTTGTCTTGGCTGTGTGCATAGGGTTGTTGCCTTACTGGAAGGTAAACCTTTGCCCCAGTCTGAGGTCCTGAGCGCTCTGGCGCAGATTTTCATCAAGGATCTCTCTGTACTTTGCTCCGTTCATCTTTCCATCGATCCTGACTAGTCTCCCAGTCCCTGCCACTGAAAAACATCCCCATAGCATGATGCTGCCACCACCATGCTTCACCGTTGGGATGGTGCCAGGTTTCCTCCAGACGTGATGCTTGGCATTCAGGCCAAAGTGTTCAATCTTGGTTTCATCAAACCAGAGAATATTGTTTCTCATGGTCTGAGAGTCTTTAGGTGCCTTTTGGCAAACTCCTGTCATGTGCCTTTTACTGAGGATTGGCCTCCGTCTGGCCACCATAAAGGCCTTATTGATGGAGTGCTGCAGAGATGGTTGTCCTTCTGGAAGGTCCTCCCATCCCCACAGAGGAACTCTGGAGCTCTGTCAGTGACCATCAGGTTTTTGGTCACCTCCCTGACCAAGGCCCTTCTCCCCGGATTGCTCAGTTTGGCTGGGCCACCAGCTCTAGGAAGAGTCTTGGTGGTTCCAAACTTCTTCCATTTAAGAATGATGGAGGCCACTGTGTTCTTGGACCTTCAATGCTGCAGAAATGTTTTGTTACCCTTCCCCAGATCTGTGCCTTGACACAATCCTGTCTAGGAGCTCTACGGACAATTCCTTCGCCCTCATGGCTTGGCTTTTGCTCTGCCATGCACTGTCAACTGTGGGCCCTGATATATAGACGTGTGTGCCTTTCCAAATCATGTCCAATCAATTGAATTTACCACAGGTAGTCTCCAATCAACTTGTAGAAACAGCTCAAGAATGATCAATGGAACCAGGATGCACCTGAGCTCAATTTCAAGTCTCATAGCAAAGGATCTGAATACTTATTTAAATAAGGTATTTCTGTTTTTTTTTTGCCAAAGTTTCTAAACTGTTTTGGCTTTTTCCATTATAGGCTATTGTGTGTAGATTGAGGATAACAAATAATCTATTTCAGAATTAAGTCTGTAAGGTAACCAAATGTGTAAAAAGTCAAGGGGTCTGAATACTTTCCGAATGCACTGTCAGTTTTTTTTCTGTACAAATTGAAGCCGAACATTGTTGTCAAAACCATTTATCAGTTTGCCTTCCATGGCCACAAAAAGGAGGTTTCCGTCACATGCTATCTATCAGTTTCTGCAAGATTATATCTGTTTCGATGTTTCAATGGCTGTCACGCACAAACGGTCAGTTAATCCACATTGCTCATATTTATTTGTGAGATTTTATCAGAAACGTGATACTAGCTTGCTGCTGGTTAGGCAAAAAGAACATGTGGCTGTGTTCAACCAATGTTGCACATGAGGGGCAATAACTGTAATGAGATGTTGTTTACTGTCCCCAGCGGTTGTTTTATTTAGCTACTGTGACGCATTCGAAGGGATACAGGAAGGAATACTGTTAGTCACAATGTCACAAACATTAACCTCTGAGAAGGAGAGATGGCCAGAGAAACAACAACGGAGAAGGAAGGGCAAGGAGAGGATCCACATGAAAGGATTAAGGGAAAGGTGGGAGGCTGACATGGATCCTGAAGCAGGATTCCGTAGCTGGGACTCATCACACTGTGAGGCAGCCAGTGTGATTTTTAGATATCAGCCCACTGATGTTGTGGTCAAAGACTCCTCTAGGTTTCAGTTGTGGTACTTATGGCTGTAGCTGTCATGACATTTGATCATCCGGTAATTGTCATGCAAAAAACTTTCTCCCGCGAAAGCAGCACATTTGATTGTTTGAGGGTAGCACCTCACATATTTTTCCCATAGCCATGAATCCATTAGCCATCATGGCACACACATAACACATTTCACAGCGAAAACAAATCAATTACCTGTTGAAGAACTTCTGCTGAGGTCATCCTAAGTGTCCAACGAAGACAATCCATGGTTCTTTTGTTAGAAAAAGTAATGTATTTTATCCATAAATCTCCATTTGGTTCGCGCGTTATAATCAGAAACGACAGCCTCCACTCCTCCATTGAAACGTGACGAGAACTCGTTCATCTTATACCTATAAACTTGTCCAAGAACAATCAAACATAGTTTTAAATGTATCCTTAGGAACACTTTTACGTATATTTACTATTATAAATCAACAGGAATATAAACTGATTGAAAAAGACGGTAAAAAAGACACTCCTTGTCGGGAGCGCGCGCTGGGTACTGTTGACATAAAAAGTACACTTCCTTCTTCTCTGGTCTAAAGCATCCAAATTGAAAATTTACACTGTCTCGAGACTGTTGACATCTAAAGGAAGCGATGGGTACTGCATTCATATGCCCTTATATGGTCATTTTCATGAGGGAGGGGTTCCAAATGAGCAATGTGTCAATCACTTTTTCCAGGACAGAAATTCCTCGGGGTTTCGCCTGCCATATGTGTTCTGTTTCACTCACAGACAAATGGTTAACACTTTTGGAAAATCCAGAGTGTTTCCTATCCAATGGTACTAAATATGTGCATATCCTATTGTCTGGGCCTGAATGGGAGGCATTTTACTTTGGGCACGCCAGGCTCTCCAAAACCATCACCTCGGGAGCCACTCCCTAAGAAGTTAATTAAGTGCTTCCAAGCACAGCCTACAAGCCACTGATGCGAACCTTTTGGAACATCTACATTCTAGAAAGTCTAATGAATCCATTTAATATAGCCTACACCATCACAATAAATCCATTATTTATGTTAGGCAGGTCTAAAGAAACATTTTGATATAAAGAAAATGTAGCCTATTTCAGAAGAACTGAATAGCAAATTCTGAGTCGTCCTTATGTTAGGCCCTGATCTGGCTATGCCATATGGTTGTGGGCTGCACTAGTTCATTTAACAGACGAGATTTGCTTATAATTCCTGTGGCATTATTTTATCTTTTTTATAGTAAGAAGAATACAATTGAACATAGCTGAATATAATAGAAAGTATATTTTCCCCAAATGATTTCCAAGGGAGTGCGCACATGCGGCTATTCTGTGTTGAGCAGTTAACAAAGTGATCATTTGAAACAGGTCCTTCCATATGCCTAATTTAGAGTTTTTCATGCAACTTTAGTTGTAATACAAACCTTAGGCTCTATGTTTCTATTTCTAATACATTCTAAGGCAGCATGATGCAACTAATGATGATTTGAAAAAAGTTCCATGAAAGGCATGTGCTCTGCTCTGTTTCTTGCGCATGCTGCACACACTTCATCAGTCTCTCATTCACAATTTGACAAGCACTTGATAATATATTCTTAATTTAATCTGGTGTTTACATGTAGTCTACTAATATGTGTGGAATTACATTCATAGCTTGCTCTTGAATAGCAAATAGAGGTTACGTGCGGTTATATTTATGAATATGCCTGGTAGGCTAAACCGGTTGTAAAGCGGATTAATGTGCTTAAATTTAAGAACTGAGCAATCAATAGCTGCACGAGACCTCTTTTAAACTGTGGCCAGTCAAACTGTTTTCTCATGCGATTGTGCAATGACTGGGCTTGTAAAAACACGTTTCACTAGGCTCTGTTTGCTTTGGGCTCTCCAACCCTGTTCCAGGAGTTCTAGGCCTATAGGCTATGCTTAGTTATTTGGCCACTTTAGTTGTGATACGAACCTTATCAAAACATCTAGGCGTATGGGCTAGGCTACGTGATGCATTCAACTATTTAAACAGCATGCGCTGTTTCTTACCACACACTCGGCATCATTGATAATATTCTCACCCATCAGACTATTCTCAATTTAATCTTGTCAATAAAATATTATGTGTGAAATTTGTTTTGATTTAGAATGGGCCATTATCATGCACCTGTCAGAACAGGGGCAGGGGGAAAAAAGACATGTAATCCGTATACACTTGAATAGTGAATGGAGAACGCTTTTCCCGCGGTTCATTTTCATGCCAGCCAGGTAGGCTACTCCAGGTGTAAGCAATGTGCTTAGTATTAGGAAAGTTAGAAAATAAATATAGTAGGTATAGCCAATAGAAAGCTGATGGAATCTTCTTTTTAACCTCTTAGGGATCTGTTTTCGGAGCAAACAAAGCGCGGAAAATTGAAAAGAAAAATTCGTAATATTTAACATTCATCAATATACAAGTGTTGCATAGTCATCAAAAGCTCTGCTTCTTGGCAATATCACAGCGTTGTCAGATTTCAAAAAGGCTTTACGGCGAAAGCACAACATTTGATTGTTTGAGGACAGCACCTCCAATATTTTCCACATTAGCATAAATTCATATCCAGCGCGGGTCTCACAAAACCCATATGAGCTAAAATAAATCGCTTACCTTTCGAAGAACTTCTGCTGAGGGCTTCCCAAGTGTCCAAACAAGAGAATCCATGGTTCTTTTGTTAGAAAAAGTCATTTATTATATCCATAAATCTCCGTTTGGTTGTCACGTTATGTTCAGAAAATCCACCAAGCATTTCCAGTCTACTCACCCGTTGTACAGTGAAGAGAACGCATTCAAATTATACCTGTCAACTTTTCCCCAAAAAAACAAACATCATTTATAATTTATCCTTAGGCATTCATTTATCTATATTAGCTATTATATTTCACTCTGATAATAACCTACACGATACAGCAGGTAAACACCGTGCTGCGCGCTCCCGGGTATCTCATGCACTAGACAGAAAGGATATCCTGGTATGTCATACAAAATCGACAACCTTTTGGCTCTCTCCCATTATAAACGCTCCATTACACTGTCCAGAGACTGTCGACATCTAGTGGAAGCCATAGGTACTGCAACCTGTGTCTTATTTCCCAGAAAATTAAATAAACAGGCATTCAAAGAGAGGAAAGGTCAAAAGAAAAATGATTTCCGGACAGAAATTTCTCGGGTTTTCGCCTGCTATATCAGTTCTGTTATACTCACAGACATTATTTTAACGGTTTTAGAAACAGAGTGTTTTCTATCCAATAGTACTAATTATGTGCATATCCTAGTTTCTGGGCCTGAGTGGCAGGCATTTTACCTTGGGCATGTCAGACAGGCGAAAATTCGGAAAATGGGACCCTAGCCTTAAAAGGGTTAATAGAGGCCATCAACTCTGTTTTATCACACAATTGCATCGCATAACCTATAGAAATGTTGTGCAACATGGGCTTATAGGAACACTTTGATTCCATGCATCAACCAGCTATGAGGAGTTGGCTCTCGCTTCGAAACAGGTGATCCTATCCCGCTCAAATTCTAAATTATTTCATTTGCATTGATGTCGGAGTGATAAGAGGGACCATAGAGTGCTGAGTACCAGGCCATTAGTGACTGTCCGTTAGCAAGTTTGGTAGGCTGCTAATGATGGTCATGACTCGGGACTTGCCGGTGTGGCACACACTCCCTCTCTCTTTCTCCTTCCCCTCAATCCATCAGACCTCTGATGTTTGGCAGCTGTAAGAGGAGCTGTGCCGAGGGAGCAAATCAGTATCAGTGTTTGCTGAGTCATTGGGTTTGCCAAGGAATAGAAACTCTGACACACACACGTACGTCATCCCTCCCAACATGACATGCAAGTCTCCACCAAGCGCTCCCAGCTGCAGGAAAGTTCTAGATCATAATTTCAGCAACCCTTAACCAGCCGCAGTTGCTGTCTGCAGCTGCTCCCATTTGAAATCCAAAAGCCCCCCTTCTATTTATAGATATCTGTTAATGTGTACACATTGTGTAGGCCTACTTTTAGTGAATTCATTCATATCCCATGAGTACAAAGAGCAGGATCAGGACTGAGCACTGTGGAGAGTTGCAAAGGCAAGGAGTTGGCAGTAAGGAAGTGTTTTCTGTGTTACATAACATCTGTCACATACTACCTCTGCCAAAGCTATTTGGGCCATAATAATACGGTATTCTACCTTGTCACATGGAGAAAGTATGCGGAGTGCCTTCAACACAGGGCAAATCAGCATTTCACTTAAACCCCCTATGGGGAACTATTATCAACTGATGAGGAAGTGAGGCCAACTAGCATGGTGGTTGATTTACGAACCATGGTGGCACACCCTTTTACCAGAGGTTATTTTTTTTTAGCTATATCTTTTTGGAAAGGAATTGGACCCCAAACAAACAGCCTTCGAACCGGAGCTCAGAGGTTTGCTTTCAGTTTCTCTGCAAACTAGTGCAGTTTCAGCCACACACACATTCCCATTCTAAAGGCAAAACTTGTGTCAAAAGGGAGAAGGGGGTATTTGTTTTAGTTGAAGGGTAATACTTTTTAGCGTGTGTGTCTGGGTCAATGTGTGTGTGCTTTCACAGCTTTCACGTCTATGTTTGTGTGTTCTCACGAGACGTACAAAAGTCATTTAGTTCTCTTTCAGTCGCCTTGGTTCGACGTCTCACTATGGGATACGCCCCTTGTGTCCTATTCGCTGAAACCTTATTCAATCACTCCTAACAGGCCAATCAGAACTTTGTAGGCGCGAGCCCTGCATATTTATATAGCATCCGCAATGCTCACGCAACCCTATCCCCTCTTTTTGTATTTAGTTTTAATTAAAGTCAAGCCGAGGACGACAGGAAACGGTGAACTACAATGCACCCCGCATTTGTGCCTTGCCCAACCTGAAACCAAGAAGAGGGATAAAAGAGGGCACGAAGTCCTTAAGTCTGTTCGTTCTCTCTCGTTCTTGGTTTCCTCATTCAACTCCTCTTCACGAGTCTATAATTTGCTTATGAACTTTCTTTAGAAAACTTAGCTCTCAACTTGTTGGTGCGATTTACCTCTCCACCACGGGGCATTGAGTGGCTTCTTTTCTATTTACAGGAATTCTGCTAACTTCTGCTTCACTTAGCTGAGTGAAGTTACCTCAGTTAGCTTGTTAGCAGCGCTGTTTGTCGTAAGCAAGCTGCAGTTAGCTCACTAGCTCCACTGCTTTAGCATCCCGCTAATAGCAGGTTTCCACTCTCCTTTACATTCCCCTTAAAATATAAACCTAGCTGTGTTTTTATTTTTTTACCTCGAGTTGATTGGTTTACACCAGGGGTTGGAACCGGTTCAGGGAACAGAACCGAAAACTTGAAGATAATGCCCAGCATTTCAAGGCAAGCTTCCTCCATCCTCTCTCCTCACACTCAATTTCAGTTGCATCTCACGCCCTACACTGTAACAGGCAGCACAGTCTGTGTGTTTGTCTTTCATTGCGATTAACCCATGCTGTTACTGCAAAATACAATTTCATTTTAATGACTTTCCTATACAGATTAAATTGCTTACCCACTCCACAGCAAGCTGCTCTATCCGCACTGATTGAAGTAATTTAATGTTGCGGTAAATATAAAAAAACTTAATTGAGGTTTTAAAAAGGAACAATATAAACCAGTACTTTTTGGGGGGTTTGTGCAGGTTCAGAACTGTCTTTTTGCTGGTCGGAGCAGTGGAACAAAAAATTGTTCTGTTCCGAACACGAAACGATTGTAAAATCATTTCAATTTCAAACCCCTGGTTTACACACAGTCAGCACTTGATATTAACATTTGCCACTTCTACTCGTGGTCTCTAGCTCTGCCAGTCCCCACCATTCAAAGTTAGCTAGCTGAACAGCTTAGTGTCTTAGCTAGCTACTTGGCTAACAGGGGCTGACAGGAAGTCACCTTCCTGGGCAGAGCCAGGAAGTCACCTTCTCCAGTGACTGTCTACCCCCACTTGGATATTTATGGCATGGAGTCATTGGGATGGTTCATCCCTCCTCCCATGGACCTTTCCCTGGCTGAACACCGAAGGCGCGGGTGCTCGGGGAGCCGGCTGAGCTCCTCTGACCTTGACGACCAGAGTCTCCTCGGGAGTTCTGCTTCTGGTCAGACACGAGCCCCCCACCTCAAGACCCATACATCTCAGTTGGGGGGTTAACAACACTGTTCCCCTAGTTCAGCTCTAATAAAGAGTTCCCATCACATCCATTCAAAACAATCAACCTCTCAAGGGATACCTTGTCCAGCCACCAGGCCTGGCAGGTTCCCTGTCCCATGGTGGAGTTATTGTATGGGCAGGCATAAGCTACGGACAACGAGCACAATTGCATTTTATCGATGGCGATTTGAATACACAGATACCGTGACGAGATCCTGAGGCCCATTGTCGTGACATTCACCCACCGCCATCACCTCATGTTTCAGCATGATAATGCACGACCCCCTGAAAATATCCCAGTTCTTCCATGGCCTGCATACTCACCAGACATGTCACCCATTGAGCATGTTTGAAATGCAATGGATTGACGTGTAAGACCGCGTGTTCCAGTTCCCACAACTTCGCACAGCCATTGAAGAGGAGTGGTACAACATTCCACAGGCCACAATCAACAGCCTGATGAACTCTATGTGAAAGAGATGTCGCTCTGCAAATGGTGGTCACCAGATACTGACTGGTTTTCTGATCCACGCCCTACCTCTTCTTTTAAGGTATCTGTGACCAACCGATGCATATCTGTATTCCATGTTGTGAAATCCATAGATTAGGGCCTAATGAATTTACCTCAATTGACTGATTTCCTTATATGAACTGTAACTCAGTAAAATCTTAGTGCTTCTCTTCTGGATTGTTTAATGGTCTGAAGGAGCGTTTGGCACCATCACACCATCTATCCTCCAGTTAGATTTTTTTCCATCACGTCTGACCCCTGCACCACCATTACTGGAGTGGTTTGCCCTGTGACAAGACATACTCTACCTTGCATATACCAAGTGGTTGATCAGATGATTTGTTCCTACTGCCTACTAGGATACACACGTTGAAATGGTTGTACACTTTAACCTTTTATTAATCAAAACAGTAATATAACGTATACATTTTTTTGTTCCTGTTTAAATTCAGTCCATTTATATGCAGCGTCTCTCTCTCTCTCTCACACACACACACACACAATGGAAACTATATTTAAACGTGTGTTGTGACCATGGTGTGTCTGTTTTCTCTCCCCAGGTGCCCAAACGGCAGCCTACCACCTTGCTGACGGGGCCAGAGGACATAGCCCACTATGAGGAAGCCAGTGATTGTGTGGAGGAGTTGGCTCTGTACCTGAAACCACTGAGCAACAGCAGAGGTCAGTCAGACACCACCTCATCCTGCTCACCGTCACAACCATGGCTCATTAATTATGGGAAAAGCTTCTATTCACCCTGCATTAATTTCTCAACACATCATATTTAATAGCATCAGATTCACCCACTCTCCCTTTGTATCCACTCATGACAATCCACATTCTATTCTAGTGCACTAGTGTACAGTGCCGTGAAGAAGTATTTGCCTCCTTTCTGATTCTCTATTTTTGCATATTTTTGATACTGAACTATCAGATCTTCAACCAAAACATTAGATAAAGGGAACCTGAGTTTACAAATAACAAAAAAATTGATACTTATTTAATTTATTTAATTAACAAAGTTATGCAACACCCAATCCCCCTGTGTGGAAAAAGTAATTGCCCCGTTACACTAACTGGTTGTGGCACATTTAGCTACAATGACTGCAACCAAATATTTCCGGTAGTTGTTGATCAGTCTCTCACATCGCTGTGGAGAAATTATGGCCCACTCTTGCATGCAGAACTGCCTAGTCAAAGTCCAGACCTAATCCCAATTGAGATGTTGTGGCAGGACTTGAAACGAGCAGTTCATGCTTGAAAACCCACAAATGTCGCTGAGTTAAAGCAGTTCTGCATGGAAGAGATGTGAGAGCCTCATCAACAACTACAGGAAGCGTTTGGTTGGGGTCATTGCAGCTAGGTGGCACAACCAGTTATTGAGTGTAAGGGGGCAGTTACTTTTTCACACAGGGAAATTGGGTGTTGCGTAACTTTTGTTTATGAAATAAATAAAATAAGTATGTAATTGTTATTTGTTCCCTTTATCTAATATTAGGTTTTGGTTGAAGATCTGATAGCATTCAGTATAAAATAGGCAAAACTAGAGAATTATTTTTCACAGCACTGTATTTCGGAATAGCTTGGCATACGGTATAAACAGTATATTGCTCAAGTCTATTGAATGGTGGTGCTTCTCTCTCCCCCTCCTCACAGCCTCACACTTTCCTCTCATCCTTATCCATTTGCTTTGATCCTCGTGAATTTAGCTGTTTCACAATTCCTCCCTTACTGTTTGCACTGGTTGTAAGTTGCTATGGATACAACCCCAGCCTCTCTCTCACACTCCACCCCTTATCTTCTCTCTCCGGGTGTAGGGTTGAACACCAGCGGTGCACAAAGCTCTCTGAGTCGGCCCATGCAGAGGAAGCTGGTGACCCTGGTGCACTGTCAGCTAGTGGAGGAGGAGGGCCGGGTGAGGGCCACGCGGGCGGCCAGGTCCCTGGGGGAGCGCACGGTCACTGAGCTCATTCTGCAGCACCAGAACCCCCAGCAGCTCTCCTCCAACCTGTGGGCTGCAGTTAGGGCAAGGGGCTGCCAATTTCTCGGCCCAGGTAACATAAAAACAGACAGAAACGCAAGCACAGGCGGGCAAAATAGCAAGCAAGCCACTCATTCACATACACACACACACACACACACACGGCCCAAATGACAATGTTTCAATTACATCCGCCCTGAACGACTGAGAAAATGAATGCTATAGGAAGCATGTGAAAATATTATGCATGTGTTATAGCGATGCAGGAGGAGGCTCTGAAGCTGGTGCTGCTGGCTCTAGAGGACGGCTCCGCTCTGTCCAGGAAGGTCTTGGTGCTGTTTGTGGTCCAAAGGTTAGAGCCACGCTTCCCCCAGGCCTCCAAGACCAGCATAGGCCACGTGGTGCAGCTCCTCTACAGGGCCTCCTGCTTTAAGGTAGGTCAGACTACCTACAAACATACACCTAAACACGGTTCTAAGACCAGCATAGGCCATGTGGTGCAGCTCCTCTACAGGGCCTACTGCTTTAGGGCACACAACTGAAACTGTAAAAAAAGAAAAACATAGTCCCTTTCAGTGCATTTTCTTCATATTGGTGCCTAATGAACACAACCCTGATGTTATGTCCTGTCTGTCACCCTGTGTCTTCAGGTGACCAAGCGAGACGAGGACTCGTCCCTGATGCAGCTGAAGGAGGAGTTCCGGACATACGAGGCACTGCGGCGTGAACATGACTCCCAGATTGTCCAGATCGCCATGGAGGGTGGCCTCCGCATCGCTCCTGACCAGTGGTCCTCTCTGCTCTACGGGGACCAGTCGCACAAGTCCCACATGCAGTCCATCATCGACAAGGTACGAAGGGAGTGTTTGTGTGTGTATTTTGATGTAAATTAAATGTGAGCCCTAGTGATGTTGCTGTGTATTTGAACAGAGATTTTGTGTGTGTGTGTGTCAGTTGCAGACGCCAGCGTCATTTGCTCAGAGCGTTCAGGAGCTGACAATCGCCTTGCAGAGGACAGGCGACCCGGCCAACCTGAACCGTCTGCGACCCCACCTGGAGCTGCTTGCCAACATCGACCCCAGCCCAGGTTGGTCCATTGACAGTACATCAATACCCTTTTCAAACTATCCTTCCGACCCGTACCAAACTGCTGGCCCGGATATTTTCTGTACACACTGTCCGCTCAGTACAGTTTTGTTTGGCTTGGCTCGGCAGTGCGTAAAGCCCTCAACACGCTCACTTTAAAAGTTATGTAACGTTAGATCGGTAAAAGGAATCCAAATTGTATGCGTTTTTAAATGTAAGCGACACTGTGCCGTGCAAGCAAGTCGTCATCACTTTCACAGGGCCTATTATACCGGGTCCCCAGTGCTCTTCCAAGTATAATGCATTTGACCCCAACAAATACCCCGTTTTGTCCTCCATCTTAGACTCCCCTCCCCCCACGTGGGAGCTGCTGGACACGGGCTTGGTGGCGGTGAAAACGGTGGTGCACGGCCTGGTGGACTTCATCCAGAACCACAGCAAGAAGGGGAGCGACACGCAACAGGTCTGAATCTAGATACTCAATCCCCCAAAGCATATCAGTAGAATAGGGCTGAAATGATTGATAATACCAGGGTTGTGTTCATTAGGGCACACAACGGAAAATGTTTTGCGACATAAAACATAAGGAGTGTTTTCTTATTGGACAGGTCCAGGTAGCCCCTTCCTGTTTCAGTCAGTTTTCTTCTTCTGTTTGGTGCCTAATTCATACGACCAATGTTTGAATCTTGATTGATACTTGTTAAAGCTAATAATAGCAGTCAATGATTGTCTGCTGGTTAGTGATCTTAACAGTAATAGCACCTTTTGTATTTTCCATTATTAACATGCACTTGTGGTGGCTCCTCCCCAGCCTCCCCAGCACAGTAAATACAAGACATACATGTGTCGGGACATGAAGCAGAAGGGGGGCTGTCCTCGAGGAGCCAGCTGCACCTTCGCCCACTCTCAGGACGAGCTAGAGAAGTGAGTATTCCACCGTGAGCCACTCCCAATGGGGGATCGTTGGGCATATTCCCAACTTTACTTAACAGTAAATTGTGTATTGATGTCAATGGGACGTTGACTGTTGATTGCATAGATCCGCTCTGATATTGTGACAACAATCATTAGGCCAGACACAGGTGTCAACCTCTTTCACTAACCACGTATTTCTCCTTCTTTCTGAAGGTATCGTAAGATGAACAAGCGTCTGGCCGCCCGACGGCCCCTCAGCCTATCCTTGACGCAGCTCAACGAGGTGGGCCTATTACCCGAGGAGGTGGGGATGATGGAGGGGCTGGCCCACAAGGGCCTGACCAATGGCATTGTGGCATCAGTCACAGGCTCCGCCCTGCCCCAGCTCATCTCCCGTGGTGCCGACCCCTTTTACGAGCCCATTATGCGGAAGCCCCAGTCCCAGGGAAGCCACAGTGCCCCCGGCTCTCCCCCTGACTTGTGAGTAGATGGACACACACAGTGTCTGTTACACATACTCTCACACACACACACACACACACACACTGAAATCCTAGTCTCTTTTCCAGACTAGATCCCGTGCCCAATCGGTCCATGGCCCACCCCAGGATGGCAGTGGACCACCTGGCCATGCACAAGCCGGTGCCCAGGGGGCCCCCCATGTACCCCTCACAGCAGGGTGAACATTTCTACCCCCCTGAGCCCAGGGCACCACCATCAGCCATGCAGTACGAGTCCTCCCAGTACCCCCCAGGTAAGGCAGAACAGACTATTTTTCCTGTGATTTCCAATGAATTTAAAGGAAGTGTTTCTCTCTGGGAGAAATTAGACTTGTAAATCTCCCGGTGTGGTTCTATTGTGCTGTTGCCACGCTCTTCTGTGTCCTCTCAGGTAACCCCCCCTACCCCTACCAGTCCTCCCAGTACCTTCCCCAGCCCCGCTACGTCCGGAACCTCCCTCCCCCTAACGACCCGGCCACGCCCACCTACCCGGAGTCCCCCTACCCCGGCACCTACCCACAGGAGCGCGAGTGTCCACCTCCCCCCCAGCCCTCGGGTCCCCACTTCTCCAACGCCAACCCCCATGGGTACCCACCTCCCCATTACGAAGGCCGTCGACACCCCTCCTACCCGCCGCCACCACCACAAAACTACCCCCACCGGGAGGAACCCTCCTCCATGCCTGCGGACGAGGCCTCCAGAGAAAGATACCCTCCCGAGGGTTACCAGCCCGCTGGCCCCCACCCCGGCCACATGAGGCCCTATGCCACAAGGGTAAGCACACGTCTGCAGTACTAGGCTCTTTATAAATCACAGTATCCATAACTCTAAACACCTATGCAATTATTTTTTAGGAGTTTAGTCATCAGCGTTATCCAGATTGACTCAGCCGATTATCATAAGACATGCCATTTAGCATACAGTCCTGTGTGCGTAATAAAACACAAATATTTATAAATTTTACATATCGGGAGTGTCAAGAATGTATCATAAGAGTGACCAGGATAAATCCATTTTTTTTTAATTTCCATCGCTGTAAAAGTGCACTACAGTAAAGGTGTCCACATGTACTGTTGTACAGGAGGATTACAGTCGGCCCCAGCCCACTCCCACTCTGGACTACCTGCATCGCCGACGCCAGGAGATCATGGCCCAGTTGGAGGACAGGAAGCAGGTCACTCCCCCACCATTCACCCCCTCGCCCACGCTGCCACACACCTACGAGTCCAACTACACACAGGAGGTAAGAGGCTACACTCGTCTAGTGTTTCTATGGTAATACGCAGTGGCATCTCGTCCCACGTGTTAGTTACTTAAAGGAAGAGTTAGGTAATAATAATGTGTGTTTATGTGTGTCAGCAACAGCAGTACATGGAGAACTCCCAAGTGTTTGCAAAGTACCGTGAGCCAGACTATGCTAGCCAGTACTCTCCTTGGTCATGTGACACCATTGGCTCCTACATCGGCTGCAAGGAGGGGAAGTCTAAAGACAGCATGGAGAGGATGGTGAGTCATCAATCAATATCTAATCTCCTTCTATGTTCTGTTTGTTTTTGGTGGAAAGCTTGTTCCAAATCTGTTCCAAATCTGAATATCTAAAGCGCGACCAAGCTCAAAACAGTTTCCAAAAGCTAATCTCTTGTAATAGGGTTTCATTTTTTGTTGTTGGACAGATGGTTATCTTGCGTTTTACTATTCTATTGGTTGTCCTCGTTGACTGATCAAAGGTCACTTATAGAAGAAGTGCTGTGACTTATTCAGAACTTTCAGCTACAGTTTTTCCAGTTTCAGTGGAGTGGGTCTGTACTTTCTCTATGCAACATCTTATAATGTTACCATAATAACTCTCTGGGTGTCGTAGATCGCTGAGGGGAAAGGTGTAGAGGGCCAGCGCAGGTCGGCCGAGGCCAGAGACGACGACCCTATCATCCCCTTCGGCTCCCTGCCCACTGTGTCGCGCTTTGGGGTGATCTCCCGCACCCCCAAGACGGGCTACCAGATGGCCGGGCCAGGGCAGGCCGTGACCCCCTCACAGGGGACCAACAGCCCCAAACACACCGCTGCAACAGGTACAGGGAGAACACATACACACCTTTTAGGGTTTTTGCTCTGTTTACTGCATTTCGTCAAGAGTCTGACCTGCTCTTGTTGTCCACCACAGCGGACTACCCCTATGGGAACGGTGCAGGATGGGGTGTTGCCCCATACACCCAGCCCCCTCAGGCCCACCTCAGTGAAAGGCCAGTCCAGGAGAGGGAGCAGCTGACGATGGAGCTCCAGCAGGTCAATCGGCAGATCAACAAGCAGACTGCCCAGGCGGCCCAGCCCAGCCCGGGGGAGTGGTCGTCGGGGAGCGTCTCCAGCCAACAGCTGAGCCTGGAGCTCCACCATGTGGAGAGGGAGATCGGCAAGAGGACCCGTCAGATAGCTCTGGTGAGAGAGAAGGGGGCACAGAGATGACCAAATATAGATAGAAAGAGCAACAGACAGAAGCAGGAGAGGGAGACACAGCCTGCTTTGATCTCTAAAAAGGCTTTGCGAACAGGAGCAGGGCCGAAGGAGCCCTGGGCTAATGTCACCTACTGCTATCCCACTTATAAGACAAGAAAGAGTGCAACACAAGCGAGCCGAACAGGTGCAGCCTGAAAGCTTTTCTACCAAGACAATATTGATGTAGACTCCAAAACGTACAAGCTTTCAGTCTCCGAGTCACTATTGTGGTGAACTGACAGTGGTGCCATTGTCCCCTTGCAGGAGAACCATGTGTCTCATGATGGGAGCGGGGCATACAGGCTGAAGCCCACTGAGAACAAAATGCAGAGAGAGGAGCACTCGTTGGTTCTCAGGTAAACCACACATTGGGAGACTAGTAGTAGTTTATTTAAACTGCTGTGCCATAAGGAACCGTTAAGTTTGCCCCATAAATCTCCCTTTAACCCTTGAGTTGATTTCCGGGGCCCCACGGGAATCTAATTAGCATAATATAAAAGAATCCCCATCAAAATCCGTCAGTTTAAGCTAGAACCAGTTTTTTGCATTGGATGTGTCTCAATCCATCGCATCCGCCAATGTTGCACTTCCACATCTGCATTGAAAGGTGGCAGAGCTAGAGCGGTGTCTGTGGGACCATGAGACATCCCAAAAGTCGGTCTTCTCACAAAAACGTCTGTAGCGTCCGAACGGTTTGGCCTAGAAACTATTATGACCAATCTGTGGAAAGGCGAGACTCTCACAAACACGATGGTGTTCTCTGCCGGTCTGCCAACTTCTGTCTGTAGCGTCGGACCGTTTTGGGCTACCCACGAATATATGACCCCTCTGTGGAAAAATGAGTCTCTCACAAACACGTACAGTACATGTCGGTTGTTTTGCTCTAGGACTCCCACAAGACTTGTCTGAAGGTCCCTGTTACCAAAAATTAATGGAAGTATACAGTGCATTCGGAAAGTATTCAGACCCCTTGATTTTATTCCCCCCCTCATTTTGTTAGGTTACAGCCTTATTCTAAAATGGATTCAATTGTTTTTTTCCCATCATCAATCTACACACAATACCCCATAATGACAAAGCAAAACATTTTTTGTGTATGACAAGTTTGGCACACCTGTATATGGGGAGTTTCTCCCATTCTTCTCTGCAGATCCTCTCAAGTTCTGTCAGGTTGGGGAGCTTTGCTGCACAGACACTACCAAGGTTTTAGCCTACTCATTCATGGATTTTTCTTTATTTTTACAATTTTCTACATTGTAGAATAATAGTGAAGACATCAAAACTATGAAATAACACATATGGAATCATGTAGTAACCAAAAAAGTGTTGAACAAATCAAAATATGTTATTTTAGATTCTTCAAAGTAGCCATCCTTTGCCTTGATGACAGCTTTGCACACTCTTGGCATTCTCTCACCCAGCTTCACCTGGAATGCTTTTCCAACAGTCTTGAAGGAGTTGTTGGCTGCTTTTCCTTCACTCTGCGGTCCAACTCTTCCCACACCATCTCAATTTGGTTGAGGTCGGGTGATTGTGGAGGCCAGGTCAACTGATGCAGCACTCATCACTCTCCTTCTTGGTAAAATAGCCCTTACACAGCCTGGAGGTGTGTTGGGTCATGTTGAAAAACAAATGATAGTCCCACTAAGCGCAAACCAGATGGGATGGCGTATCGCTGCAGAATGCTGTGGTAGCCATGCTGGTTAAGTGTGCCTAGAATTCTAAATAAATCACTGACAGTGTCACCAAAAAGCCCCCAAACCATCACACCTCCTCCTCCATGCTTTACGGTGGGAACCACACATGCAGGGATCATCCGTTCACCTACTCAGCGTCTCACAAAGACATGGCGGTTGGAACCAAAAATCTCAAATTTGGACTCGTCAGACCAAAGGACAATTTTCCACTGGTCTAATGTCCATTGCTCGTGTTTCTTGGCTCAAGCAAGTCTCTTCTTATTATTGGTGTCCTTTAGTAGTGGTTTCTTTGCAGCAATTCAACCATGAAGGCCTGATTCACACAGTCTCCTCTGAACAGTTGATGTTGAGATGTCTGTTACTTGAACTCTGTGAAGCATTTATTTGGGCTGCAATCTGAGGTGCAGTTAACTCTAATGAACTTATCCTCTGCAGCAGATGTAACTCTGGGTCTTCCTTTCCTGTGGCGGTCCTCATGAGAGCCAGTTTCATCAATGTGCTTGATGGTTTTTGCGATGTCACTTGAAGAAACGTTCAAAGCTTTTGAACTTTTCCAGATTGACTGACCTTCATGTCTTCAAGTGATGTCGTTTCTCTTTGCTTATTACAGCTGTTCTTGCTATATGGTGTTTTACCAAATAGGGCTATCTTCTGTATATCACCCCTACCTTGTCACAACACAACTGATTGTCTCAAACACTTTAAGAATGAAAGAAATTCCACAAATGAACTTTTTAAAAGGCACACCTGTTAATTGAAATGCATTCCATTCATGAAGCTGGTTGAGAGAATGCCAAGAGTGTGCAAAGCTGTCATCAAGGAAAAGGGTGGCTACTTTTTGGTTACTACATGATTCCATATGTGTTATTTCATAGTTTTGATGTCTTCACTATTATTCTACAATGTAGAAAATAGTAAAAATAAAGAAAACCTTTGAATGAGTAGGTGTGTCCAAACTTGACTGGTACTGTACAATAATACAAAATGTTTGGTTCATAATGTTTTCTCTCTGACCTTTTATTCCCTGCAGTGAGGGCTGTAATGGTTCCAGTGGTGTGCTGCTGGACGGCAGTGCGGCCAGCAGCGTTTTGTCCTGCCTGACCAGCAAGACATCGTCGCTCAGCCTGTCCTCGGACCTCCCCACCACCGGGGGAACTGACCGACAGGAGAACATCGCGGTCCACCCGTGTTCCTAGCCACACAACTGGAGTCTGGTACTACAACCACTACTACAACCAACCAGTCAGTTAACCACACAGAGCCTTGGGGAACCCCTCATCCTCTGAACTCTAAAACCTTTCTACCATTTTTAGTGGAACACACAACCAGGTCCTCCAAACTGTCTGGTATGCCCTACCTAAATCCACATTTGCAAGATCTGGTTGAAGCCACTAAGAGCATTTTAACTCCATCACGAAATGTAGAGAGAGGCGCAGTCTCTCTCCTCGCTTACAATGGTGAGAGACCGTTCTAGGTTTCTTACAGGGATTTGGGATATAAGGGCTATTAATATCTAAGTAACTGAAAAAGCCACTGATATGCAAATGTGGACGTAGTGCCCGCATAGACAACGGCGCTTCATTTGATACAACACAAATTGCACACTCGCAACTTTAGTTTGTCTACAACTAAGCGGTATCTGCCGTGAATTTGATATCAGTTTTTTGTTTTTGTTATTCTGTGGATGAATGTTGTTTTTTCATATACAATCTCTCACTGCCTTGGAAACCAGGAGCTTTGAGATTTATGCTCCATGAACGCCGAGGTGAACCCAATACTGATTAGAAGAAGAATATAACAACGAGGCCAGTTCATTGGTTTCAAATAGACAAGGACCCCATAATCGCATTGACATAACATCTCAGTCGTTAGCTTCACAATGTGCTACATTTTTAGTAGCATCCCTACAACAATCTTCGTGCTTAGCATGCATACTAGTTCCAAAATGCAGACTTTGTATTTGGAATTAATTGTTAAGTTCTTGTAGCTGTGCTGCAATGTTATTCGCAGACCCTGTTTTGTAGAGCGTTTCGTTAAGTTTCACTCTTGCCACTTGAGGATTTCATACTTGGTGCTCTGTTGAAGGAGCACTTTTACATCTGGTCAAAAGTTCTCCATTTCATAGAAACAATACTTGTTGGCAACTGGCTGTGAATAAGTTTTCTAAAGCCAAGCCACTACAAATTGAAGATGACTTTGGCCTCCTTGAAGGCATAGAGTTAACACTTTTCAACTAGGAAGTATTGAGATTTTGTTGAAACTGTAACAAACTAGATGAGGCAAAGGCGTCCCTGCGTCCAGTTGTTAGTTCAGTGGCCTGGACCTCTTTTGGTATCTCCCCTCACCACGACAACCGCCTTCAGACTCTGGAAAAGGAGATTTACTTCAGCCTCTGCCATCCATGCTTTGGGATGGGGCTGATGTGAAAGGGGAAAAGGGTATGCACTGAGTACTCAAACATTAAGAACACCTGCTCTTTCCATGACATGATCATGACAAGCTATGATCCCTTATTGATGTCACTTCTTAAATCCACTTCAATCAGTTTAGCTGAAGGGGAGGAGGCAGGTTAAAGAAGGATTTTTATGCCTTGAGACAATTGAGATGGATTGTGTATGTGTGGCATTCAGAGGATGAGTGGGCTAGACAAATTAAGTGCCTTTGAACGGGGTATGGTAGTAGGTGCCAGGCGCACCGGTTTGTTGGGTTTTTCACGCTCAACCTTTTCCCGTGTGTATCAAGAATGGTCCAACACCCAAAGGACATCCAGCCAACTTGACATAACTGTGGGAAGCATTGGAGTCAACATGGGCCAGCATCCCTGTGGAGCGCTTTCGACACCTTATAGAGTCCCTCCCCTGACGAATTGAAGATGTTCTGAGGGCTAACGCGGGTGCTACTCAGTATCAGGAAGGTGTTTCTAATGTTTGGTATACTCAGTGTACATTTAGGCTTGGCATTCAAGCGGTTTTTATTTTATTTTGGGGGGTAATTTAAATGCAATGAGGGATTGGGTGGGAGGGAGTCACTTGTCAAGCATTTATTTGTCTGCTGTTGATTGGGTGGCCAGAGATGGGAAGATGGAGTAAAAACTAAGAAAAAAACAGAGGAACAAAGCCAGACATTAACCATCGATAGAATTTGAGACATTGATCTACAAAGCGTATATTTTGCACTTTCATAGCTTTAAGGATTGTTTGTACTGAGGATATGTATTTATTCATATGTATTTTCATCCTGAGGATGGATATAACATTTGAAAGGTAAAACTTACAACCACATTCTGTTTTAAGAATGTGTCCCTAAGGCCATAATAGAGTTGACCATGTACAGAGCAGGGTTAAAACAGCCACTCTGTTTTTATTCATCAATCTACTGTATACTTCCTAGTTTAAAAATATATTGGGTGGAGGTTCACTTCCACCATTGTGACACGGTATGCTATCTCACATACCCATAACACGGTGAATGACAGGAAAGGTGAAATTCCTATTTCAGTTCCTCCTCATCTCCACTCCTGTGATCACCTTTTTCACCAACCGCAGCAGACATTTATTGTGTCGTTTTTATTTTAACTTCCAAGAAGTTGCTCTAGTAAAAGGGTTTCTGTTGTTTTCCTGGTGGGGTTAATCATTTCTGGATGGGGGTCAGTGCGTAGGTGGGGACAGGCCACTGAACTGGGCTATGGCAGAGCTAGAGTTAGCTAAGTATCACTGGATAAACGACCGCAGAACCACCTCAGCAGGGTGGGAGGAGACGAAGTGACATTGACGCCGCCAAATAAGTGTTTTTTCCAAAATATGAACAAATTCAAAGTGCAGCAGTTTTGCAGTTGCATAATGTGCATTATGTTGCACCCCTTGCATTGATGTTGCAATTTGGATTAATATTTCTAAATAGTATTTGGAATAGTGCCGTCCTTTTTGTGTTGTCGATTAGACTGATCTTACAATCCTATTTCGTCAGTAAAAATATATTAAATAGTACTAACCAGTTAGCATTTATTTCAAGTAATTCAACATCTTTAGTTAACTACCTGGTACTGAATGGTATTCACCGCTTATGTATCCCTAAAAAAACATGATGATGGCTGGGATATTCCATTTGAATTCACAAGATCTCCGACTGGAATAGTCCCACTTGTTTTAATCAAGTCTTTGTCTTTATGGAAATCTTTAAGTTATACATGTTTTTAGTTACATCTCACTTTTGCGATTTTATTTGAGATGTGAAACAGCTTACACTGTATGTGCGTAGATTGTATATACACAATACTGCATTGGCTTTTTTCCAAAGCCAGACAATGACATTGACTTAAGGCCATTTTTCTCCTGTAGAAGTTCTGTGCACGTGACATTGAAATATTCATTGGACCTCAAAGGTTGCTGTCTTTTTGAGCGTTCACTAGTTTATCCGTTTTCTGTACTCATTTCAGAGCATTAGATTTGTTTGTTAGCATTCTAGCTAGCAATATTATGGAAAATGACTGTTAATCAGGCCATTATGTAGACTACTCAATGCGGATTGCGTTACTCTTCATGCTAACCATAACCAATGGTCCCTTCAGACCTCATCGTGTTAATTCAAACAGATTTTCAAGGATATAATGGCACAATCCCTTTGTGAATCATTCTGATAAATTGGCATGGCGTCATGCATGTTTGTTATTAATAGCTATGTTATCTCGCTTTAGTCACCTCCGTATCATCAGGTTTTTGGCACGGATGTGACTTCAAACTATTGTCATAGTGGGAAATGAATTGCGTTGTGGTGTAGAGCCATTGTGGTGGCTAAATAATGGTTGTTGTAGTAGTTACAGAAGTTCATAGGAAAAGAGAAAGTATGGATCATTGTGCAAAATGTGCACCTGTAGTTTGAGGGCTGAACAGAACTGCAGTCAACTACGCTGTGTACATACACAGCCCAAATATTTAAATGTCTGGGGAAATTGTGGTCAGTGACAACCATTGGCGTAATCACAAGATCACATGATTTGCTTGTTATATATGTATCATGCAGTGTTTCCCCTATATTAATTTAACACAGCATAACCCATGGCAAAATGTGTAGAATTGCAGGAAACAAGCTTTAAAATAGTATGATTTTCTCCCCCCGTCCATGGCAAAATGTGTAGAATTGCCGGAAATTTGCGTTAAAACATAGAAATGTTATCTCTGTGACCAAGAGGATGGCCTCAACATTTGGTCGGAGACCATCCCATTGGCCACGCCATCCTGCGCAAAAAGAAATCATAGGGGAAACACAGAGCTTGTATGTGCTTAATGAGGTCTAAATCATACTGACCTGTTTGACCTCTGTGGCTTTGACAGCCCTGAGACGTACCAAGAATACACTGGTACTACTAAGCCTGAATTCATGCCAAGAGTGTCACTTCTGTTATCTGAAGAGCATTGCTTACAAATATCTGTCAAACCATTCAGTAAAAATCTCCTACAATCCTTCCAATTGCATTTGGACCTACGGTTGTATCAGACGGCTTGATGTATTTGGACATACTGTATGTTCCTCCATCAGCGCCATCATCAAGACATGTCTCCTCATAAAAGGCTGAGTCATTGCTCTCTGAATGTGGATTAATAATGCACACTTTTGTCTTGAAGGTGTGCAGACACCTTTTACAGAGAACATCAAAGTCCTCTGAGGACCTGGTGGAGTGTTGTCGGTGTGTTAGCCGCTAGGGGATGCTAATTTACCAACTTGTGGGATCACTCTGAACGTGGGTCAGTGTACAGCTTTACCATGACTTGACTCAGTATTGAGGAATAATGTACGTTCTTTGTACATTTATTCAGTTATTCACCTCTTTTATTTGATGTGTTTGTTACTATTTTGTAGACCAATATAAACTGGTCTCTCGAGACATCGTATGATCTTAAAAGCACCAATTTTGGTGGGACCTCTTTTTAAATGTATAATCGCTATGTAATATTATTATACTATTGTTGTCTTTGGTGTTACTATTGCTTGGGAAAGCGCTATTGACAATTGAACAATCGTAAAGATTGGAAACTAAAGCCTTGCTGTAATGCATTGTACACAGAATTTGGGTGAAGGTTCAAATTTAACACGTTGAAATTGTTTGTTATATTGCCATGCTTCGTGGGTTAGGCTACTTCTTAAAAGGGCAATTCCGCCACTTTTCAACCTCATTGTATCATCACCAAACCAGTGTCTACATATGTGAAAACAGCACATTTCTATGATCTGTGGTTAAAATGATAAGGAAGGTCCTAAAAGAATGCTTCTCTGGGACATCACAGAGTAGGATTAAAAGTAAAAAAAAAAAACATTTTCAAAACATGCAAAGAGTTTATAGCCCAAGGGAGGGTATTTTCATGGTCCCCGTGTCGCTGCGAATCTCAGTGTTTGAAAATCAGTTTTTAAAAAGTAGCTTTGTTATTGGGTAGAATGTAACTTTTTCTTTCTTTTTCAACAAAACGTAGAAATGCACCGTTTACACATGTTGACAATGGTATTGTGCTAGAGATAATGAAAATGAGGTTGAAAAGTGGTGGAGTTGTCCATTTAACATGCTGTGGTTTATAAGAACTGCTTTCGATCAGAGGTATTAACCAGAAGGAACTGCCATTGCCCTCACTGGGAAAGTGAATTACCTCTTAAGTTAACTACTGTGGTTCAAAGCCCTGTCTGTTGCTCAATGATTTTTTCATATTTAAGTGTTTGAAAAAAAGGTGAACATTTTGCACCAGTGCAAATTAATATAATATTAAAACTTAAACATGTATGTTTAAATATGTCCTTATAAATGTACGTTTTCATTTTGAAGTATTCACTTCTTTAGAAAAAAAAAATTGGTGGGAAAATGTATCCTTTAATGTGTCTGCATGGGAATTCTCTTCACTCCATACCTTCACTGCTATCTTTTGAATTGAATACTGTCTGTTCTCAGTCGTTCTGTTGTTGAGCGCACTGATTGAGGCTTAAGAAATGTGACGAGCCTTCCTGCAGGTTGACTATTTCAAAGTTTAAGATGCATACCTACAGGCTTGTCTATACAGTACATCAACTTTCAGCTGTTCATTAAACTCCTTCAAGAGTCAGCATTTATATTAAATGGTCTCTACAAATCGGCTGTGCAAAGATGAGTCAATCAGCTGATTTGCCGATGCAGAACCGCTTATCCTTTGAGACAAAGGAGTTCAGTGCCAGAATCTACACTTGTAAAACTGCAACGCAAGTTAATATTAAAGATCCATTGATACCGGGAAACTCACCTGTTTGTTTACCTAGCCATTTTGTGTCTTTCATACAAACCAGGAAAATAGTTTTGGCTGTCGTAGCATCGTCTGGTCTGTGTTTTAGATGGTGTTAGGCTCGCCAGAAATGATTAGAGGAAAGACATCTGCCGTTTCCAAGTGGCTTTTATTTTTCCAACCCTTCTAGAAGGTTGTCTGTTTTTTGAAGTTGTGGAGAGAAGATCCCGGTAGTCTTATTTTATACTTCCTAATTTAAATGAAGTGTGTGTGTGATGATTGACTCGTATTGGGTAAACGCAGTAACATTTGATGTGAGGGTAACCATACACCAAGACAACACAAGTAACTTAATTACTTTCCAAGAATGTTACTTTTTGTCCAGGAAATGTCTTCAGTGATTCATTGAGTTTTTACTAAATACTGCAGAAATAATTACTTCTTTGGACCTAGGATTGCTAATAAGGACAACTTATCAGTGTTCCCCCTATATTCATTATGAAGCGGTAGCTCACCTCTGCTTAATTGTTGCCACCGCTGCAAACAAGTAGCACAGGATCACTTAACTTTTAAGTGAATATGAAATGTAACATTAAACCACATTGTAACACCTCACACACTGACAGGCAATGGGTATTATTGGGAGTTGTTTTCCATGTGAGCGGCCATGTCCCAATGGGAGAGACCGCTTCATTTCTTTTTCTTTTTCTCTTGTTCACGCTGAACACACTCATTGGTTTGGGAACTGTAATTGGGACATGTAATTGCTTTGGGAAATGTAATTGCTTTTGATTACTACTACCCAAGTTTTCTTGTAAGAATTTGCTTAATTAAATTAAGGTACATGTTTAACTTCAACATGATGAAGAAAATGTTTGTTTTTATATTATACTCCCTTAAGGAATGTTTAGAATATTTTTCCAATGTGGATGTAGCTGTTATACCATTTTTCTTTTGTTAAAGAATTCACTGTGTGAAAATTGGATTGCATTTTTGTATAATACAATTGCTTTGGGGGGGGAAGTACTAGGGGAAAACTAACTGGAAGTTTGAAGTAAATGTAAGAAAAATGTAACTTATGTGCAACAGTGATTCTTTACTGGCAGGGACTGTAATTAAATAATATTGTGAAACTGATGCTTTTTTTTAGCTGTCATTTGTATTTCTACAAACACACACAACTAATGGGCAGAATTACCGCAAAAATGGAAGAGGCAAGTGGAAGGGGGAAAAAGTAAGGAACTTGTCTGTTGGCCCTGCTTTAGTTTTTTGCAATTGTTTACACCCTTGTTTCGTAATTTGGCTCATTGTGTTAACTCTACACACACAAGCCAAATAAGACGCAACACTTGGAGATAAACATCTCACTCCTATGTCAAAATGAAACTGTTCCTCTCAAATGGAACCCTGTACAGCTGCTTCATGGGAAGTTGGTGTTGATGCAAGATGCGGCAGTGTCGACATACTGACGGTTGGTATTATGGAATGTTGTGTGATCTGCAATGATTTGCTATCGTAGTTGATGTAGGCGGATGGTGTAGTTTGCCAACACTAGATTGACCCTGGCCAGTTCCTGTTCATGGGTGAACAGACGTTTCCTTCCACCCTAATGAGGCAGTCTGGCAGCTCTGGAGAAAATGCAAGAAATTGTCATTGGTTAGGTTCTTTTTTACATACTTTTACATACTGTACATGCTGTACACAGTAACATCACAACTGTATTACATGCACTTCACAGCACTATACTGATTTATTTTTATTTATTTTGTTCACTGAGGAGCATAGACCTAATATTGTAGGACTACATTGTATTGTACTGTGATGCAGAATGATGTGCAACAATTACATATGTACAGTCTAGTGTAGAAAGTTGAAGACATACCTGTTCTCCAGTTTAAATGTCCGTATTATGGATGCTACCATGTAGCGACTCAGGTTGGGCTGGACTCTCTGCCCAGCCTCCCTCATCGTCAGACCATGATTTATGACATGGTCCACCAGTGGCCCTAATGTCGTCGGAAATATGTCTCCGTTTATTGCCTGGTCCCCTTTGTTCTTGTCCTTGTCCTACTCCTATCTTTACCTCTTCCTCTCGCTCTCACTGCCTCCATGTTTGGAAAGTTCTCACCAAAGAGGTGAGCTTATCGGAGGTCTATTTGTAGTGCTAAGGCTCAGACTAATTGGTGTTCAATTACAGTATGTGTTTTCATGTGGGTGTTGCTAATTTCAGGTATGTTTTGCATTTTGAATAAAGTGTTTTCCCAATGATTGCAAGAGATTTCATTCTTGAACGAAGTGTCTAATGTAAGAAACAGTGTTTAGTGTTTTGCAAGTGTGTTGCAGAATTGCAAACAAAGTGCAAAGCAGAAAACGTGTTTACTTTTGGTGCCTTTGTTTAAGGCATGGTTACAAAAGGTAAGGTTTTGATGCTTTTGTCTAAGAGTTCACTTTCAGTGTGTAAGCAATTGGCAAAAACTGTAAAGACCAAAATTGGTTAGGCAATTGTACCGATTCCACAGCACATGGTTTATGAACTGATACACAAAACGGTGCCGTATTCAAATCTTAGAATTTTTCAATTAAAATTATTATACAAAATTCTTGCAACCAATATGTTTTAAATATAACTTAGCAAAAAAAGAAACCTCCATTTTTCAGGACCCGGTCTTTCGAAGATAATTCATAAAAATCCAAATAACTTCACAGGTCTTCATTGTAAAGGATTTAAACACTGTTTCCCATGCTTGTTCAATAAACAATTGATTAACATGCACCTGTGAAACGGTCGTTAAGACACTAACAGCTTACAGACGGTAGGCAATTAAGGTCACAGTTATAAAAAATGCCCAGGGTCCCTGCTCGTCTGCGTGAACGTGCCTTAGGCATGCTGCAAGGAGGCATGAGAACTGCAGATGTGGCCAGGGCAATAAATTGCAATATCTGTACTGTGAGATGCCTAAGACCGCGCTACAGGGAGACAGGACGGACAGCTGATGGTCCTCGC
This sequence comes from Brachymystax lenok tsinlingensis, assembly GCA_030435695.1. Taxonomy (NCBI): domain Eukaryota; kingdom Metazoa; phylum Chordata; class Actinopteri; order Salmoniformes; family Salmonidae; genus Brachymystax; species Brachymystax lenok. The sequence continues at coordinate 10,406,879 of CM059790.1, forward strand.
AGTGGCAGACCACGTGTAACAACACCTGCACAGGATTGGTACATCCGAACATCACACCTGCAAGACAGGTACAGGATGGCAACAACAACTGCCCGAGTTACACCAGTGCACAATCCCTCCATCAGTGCTCAGACTGTCCGCAATAGGCTGAGAGAGGCTGGATTGAGGGCTTGTAGGCCTGCTGTAGTAAGGCAGGTCCTCACCAGACATCACCGGCAACAACGTCGCCTATGGGCACAAACCCACCGTCGCTGGACCAGACAGGACTGGCAAAAATGCTCTTCACTGACGAGTCGCGGTTTTGTCTCACCAGGGGTGATGGTCAGATTCGCGTTTATTGTCGAAGGGAATCAGCGGTACACCGAAGCCTGTACTCTGGAGCGGGATCGATTTGGAGGTGGAGGGTCCGTCATGGTCTGGGGCGGTGTGTCACAGCATCATCGGACTGAGCTTGTTGTCATTGCAGGCAATCTCAACACTGTGCTTTACAGGGAAGACATCCTCCTCCCTCATGTGGTACCCTTCCTGCAGGCTCATCCTGACATGACCCTCCAGCGTGACAATGCCACCAGCCATACTGCTCGTTCTGTGCGTGATTTCCTGCAAGACAGGAATGTCAGTCTTCTGCCATGGTCAGCGACGAGCCCGGATCTCAATCCCATTGAGCATGTCTGGGACCTGTTGGATCGGAGGGTGAGGGCTAGGGCCATTCCCCCCAGAAATTTCCGGGAACTTGCAGGTGCCTTGGTGGAAGAGTGGGGTAACATCTCACAGCGAGAACTGGAAAATCTGGTGCAGTCCATGAGGAGGAGATGCAGCTGGTGGCCACACCAGATACTGACTTACTTTTGATTTTGACCCTCCCTTTGTTCAGGAACAGATTATTCAATTTCTGTTAGTCACATGTCTGTGGAACTTGTTCAGTTTATGTCTCAGTTGTTGAATCTTGTTATGTTCATACAAATATTTTACACATGTTAAGTTTGCTGAAAATAAATGCAGTTGACAGTGAGAGGACGTTTCTCTTTTTTGCTGAGTTATATAGGGGATAGCTCTTCAGATTTTGCTGCGAAGAGACAATCATTAGATCATTTGTTTTGGTACAGTCCATATGTAGCTGGTTTTTGGTTGCAGGTTCAGGAATGGCTGAAGAATTACACCATTCACCTTGAGCTATCTCTGCAAATAGCACTGCTGGGTGATTTGAAAAGTAATAGTCAATCGATCAATAATCTAATACTTTTATCAATTGTTGTTTATCTTTAATCGACAATGTGTAGAAACTTATGAGAATAGAAAGTTTCAGAACTTTTGTGAAACATCACAGCACAGTTAAAATATATGGCAAATGGAAATCAAAAGTGGACGGTGTTAAGAGATAGATAAGAGGGGTTGAGTGGAGCTGAAGGGTGGGACTAAAAACAACAAGATAACTAATGTACTGTGTCCGTAAAATGTATATACAGTTGAAGTCGGAAGTTTACATACACCTTAGTCAAATACATTTCAACTCAGTTTTTCACAATTCCTGACATTTATTTTAAGAATGTGAAATGCCAGAATACTAGTAGAGAATGATTTATTTCAGCTTTTATTTCTTTCATCACATTCCCATTGGATCAGAAGTTTACATACACTCTTATTTGGTAGCATTGCCTTTAAATTGTTTAACTTGGGTCAAACGTTTCGGGTAGCCTTCCACAAGCTTCCCACAATAAGTTGGGTGAATTTTGGCCCATTCCTCCTGACAGAGCTGGTGTAACTGAGTCAGGTTTGTAGGCCTCCTTGCTCGCACACGCTTTTTCAGTTCTGCCCACACATTTTCTATAGGATTGAGGTCAGGTCTTTGTGATGGCCACTCCAATACCTTGACTTTGTTGTCCTTAAGCCATTTTGCCACAACTTTGAAGTATGCTTGGGGTCATTGTCCATTTGGAAGACCCATTTGCGACCAAGCTTTAACTTCCTGACTGATGTCTTGAGATGTTGCTTCAATATATCCACATCATTTTCCTCCCTCATGATGCCATCTATTTGGTGAAGTGCACCAGTCCCTCTTGCAGCAAAGCACCCCCACAACATGATGCTGCCACCCATGTGCGTCACGGTTGGGATGGTGTTCTTCGACTTGCAAGCCTCACCCTTTTTCCTCCAAACATAACGATGGTCATTATGGCCAAACAGTTCTATTTTTGTTTCATTAGACCAGAGGACATTTCTCCAAAAAGTGTCCCCATGTGCAGTTGCAAACCGTAGTCTGGCTTTTTTATGGCGGTTTTGGAGCAGTGGCTTCTTCCTTGCTGAGCGGCCTTTCAGGTTGTCGACATAGGACTCATTTTACTGTGGATATAGATACTTTTGTACCTGTTTCCTCCAGCATTTTCATAAGGTCCTTTGCTGTTGTTCTGGGATTGATTTGCACTTTTCGCACCAAAGTACGTTCATCTCTAGGAGACAGAACGCGTCTCTTTCCTGAGTGGTATGACGGCTGCGTGGTCCCATGGTGTTTATACTTGCGTACTATTGTTTGTGCAGATGAACGTGGTACATTCAGGCATTTGGAAATTGCTCCCAAGGACGAACCAGACTGGTGGAGGTCTAAAAAAAAATTCTGACGTCTTGCTGATTTCTTTTGACTTTCCCATGATGTCAAGCAAAGAGGCACTGAGTTTGAAGGTAGGCCTTGAAATACATCCACAGGTACACCTCCAATTGACTCAAATTATGTCAATTAGCCTATCTAAAGCCAAGACATAATTTTCTGGAATTTTCCAAGCTGTTTAAAAGCACAGTCAACTTAGTGTATGTAAACATCTGACCCACTGGAATTGTGATACAGTGAATTATAAGTGAAATAATCTGTAAACAATTGTTGGAAAAATGACTTGTGTCATGCACAAAGTAGATGTCCTAACCGACTTGCCAAAACTATAGTTTGTTAACAAGAAATGTGTGGAGTGGTTGAAAAATGAGATTTTATGACTCCAACCTAAGTGTATGTAAACTTCCGACTTCAACTGTACAGTAGGTTCAGAACTTTTGCGAAACAGCACAGTTAAAAATATATGTCAAATAGAAACTGTATTGTCTTCAGACAATTACCTGGATTTCTGCATAAATTAGTCATATCTGATCTTCTTAATAACACACATTATTTATTGTCTATATTGAATTCAGCATGTTAACATTCACAATGTAGCTTGGAAAAAGTATATGAACCCCTAGGCCAATCAATGAGACGAGATTGGAGATGTTGGTTAGAGCTGCCCAGTCAAGAGTCCTGACCTCAAAACCTGATTGAGATGCTATGGCATGACCTCGAGAGCGGTTCACACCAGACATCCCAAGAATATTGCTGAACTGAAACAGTTTTGTAAAGAGGAATGGTCCAAAATTCCTCTTGACCATTGTGCAGGTCTGATCCTCAACTACAGAAAACGTTTGGTTGAGGTCATTGCTGCCAAAGGAGGGTCAACCAGTTATTAAATCCAACGGTTCACATACTTTCCCCACCCTGCACTGTGAATGTTTACACACTGTGTTCAATAAAGACATGAAAACATATAATTGTTGTGTGTTATTTTATGACCAATTTATGCAGAAACAGGTCATTCCAAAGGGTTCACATACTTTTTCTTGCCACTGTAGATGGGAGGGGTTGAGGGTAGTTGAAGGATGAAAATAAATAAATAAGGAAAGATAACTATTGGAGAATACATTGTGTCCAACATGTATATACAGTGCATTCGGGAAAGTGTTCAGACCCCTTTTTTCCACATTTTATGTTATGTTACATGTATTAAAATGTATTAAATAAAACTTCCTCATCAATCTACACACAATACCCCATAATGACAAAGCGAAAAACAGGTTTTTAGAAATGTAAAAACATCTTGTTTACATACACTACCGGTCAAAGGTTTAAGAACACCTACTCATTCAAGGGTTTTTCTTTATTTTTGCTATTTTCTACATTGTAGAATAATGGTGAAGACATCAAAATAACACATGGAATCATGTAGTAACCAAAAAAGTGTTAAACAAATCAAAATATATTTTATATTTGAGATTCTTCAAATAGCCACCGTTTGTGCATAGTAGTCACCTGGAATGCATTTCAATTAACAGGTGTGCCTTAAGTTAATTTGTGGAATTTCTTTCCTTCTTAAAGCGTTTGAGCCAATCAGTTGAGTTGGGACAAGTTAGGGGTGTTATACAGAAGATAGCCCTATTTGGTAAAAGACCAAGTCCATATTATGGCAAGAACAGCTCAAATAAGCAAAGAGAAATGACAGTCCATCATTACTATAAGACATGTAGGTCAGTCAATACGGAACATTTCAAGAACTTTGAAACGTTCTTCAATAAGTTCATTAGAGTTACCAGCCTCCGAAATTGCAGCCCAAATAAATGCTTCACAGATTTCAAGTAACAGACACATCTCAACATCAACTGTTCAAAAGAAAAGAACGCACACAGCTGTTAATGTGATGTAGAGCAACATCTTTCTCTACAAATGAGGCTGTACTTATTTACTCTTCACTGTGACCATTCTCTGTGTATTGGCATGTTGTACTATTTTATATAAACAAATACTATTAAAGATGTGCTTAGAACATTGGATCAATCCACATGTGGGACCAACTCAACTGAATTGATCAATACTTCAAAGTCGATACTTCAAAGGTTGAGCTGAGTAAATCTTCCTTTCTCCAGCCCCCCACTTGCACTACAGGACACTGACCCTGACCCCTATGAGGGACTCGTAAGCTCAACTCGCAGCCAATACTTAGGTTCCACACAGTCATTTACAAGGAAAATATACCTGAGGTAAGGCATTGTCAATTCATAATATTGTTACGTAGGGTTTAGTTTGGTTGAAAGAGGTGATGCTATGTTGAAAGATTGCACGTATTTAGCAACAGGTATTTGTCAATGGCTAGCTGAATTATCAGACGGTAAATTCAAAGCTTCTCAACAGAAATGGCGTTCTATTGTAAGTCTTCAAACTTGTCGTGTGGTTCGTAGTTGCTATTTTAATCCCTTTCATATACAGTGGGGTCCAAAGTTATTAACACCCTTGATAAAGATGAGCAATAATGACTGTATTACATAAATAATTCAAATATTGAGCTATATTGTATCCTAAAATAATTGGCAAATTATTTTATACTAATACAATTGCTCCGGGAAAGATTTTGTGCAACAAGTAATACTTTTCTTTCTCTAAAAGCTAGGGGTCAAAATTATTGACACCCCTAAAGGTTCATATAAATTAAGTCAAAGGTTTTGTATTTGGTCCCATATTCCCAGCATGCAATGACTACATCAAGCTTGTGACCCTACAAACTTGTTGGATGCATTTGCAGTTCGTTTTGGTTGTGTTTCTGATTATTTTGTGCCCAAAATAAATGAATGGTAAATAATGTATTTTCATTTTGCAGTCACTTTAATTGTAAATAATAGAATATGTTTATAAAACTGTGGATGCTACCATGATTACGGGTTAATCCTGAATGAATTGTGAATAATGAGTGAGAAAGTTACAGATTACCAATAACGGGAGGTTGGCATGTACAGTATTAGTATAAAATAATACAATTTCAAAAATGTTGTTAGCATACAATATAGCTAAGTATTTTAATTATTTATTTTATGGCTCATATTTATCAAGGGTGTCAATCAGTTTGGACCCAACTGTACATACTTAGATGGCACTCTTGAGTTATGAAAGGAGAGGTTTTACTTTTACTCAAATTATTTTTTGCAGGTGCTGGATAAAAAGATTATCCACTAAAGAAAAAGGTGCTTCTAATAAGGTAATAACATAACATACCGTAAGCTTTATTAAAATGTCACGTATTCACTGAGAAAACTGAGTGGAAACTCTTTAAAATTATGAATTTCCCCTTTGACAGGCCCCAGTATGTGCTTTGTTATTTTTTGTGTTTCCCTATGTTGCAATGGCCTCCCACTAGGCAAAGAGACAGTTGCACTTTGGAAGTTACTTTCAGTAGTGTTATGTTGGTTAGAATGTGTGCTGCAGTGGCATCTGGTGACTTAAAAAGTTGAAAGGTTATTTAGAATTTGTTCTAATTAAGTCATACCACATGCTTCTCCCTCTCCTCCATAAAGGAGCCTTTTCTGGTTTGTACCATTATTTCAAGGTAGCTTAAAACAATAGATGTATACAGTACTAAACTGTAGCCTATACCAACGCTAGTCCTTGTGAGCTGCAGTGTCTGCTAGTTTCCTCTTCCCCCGGTGCTTCATTGATCCTTACATGCCATCGGTTGGCCTGAGACAGCTGGTTTCCCAAGTCTAAATTAGCCTGTGACCAATGACCAAAAGGGTTGAATAAGACTCCTATAACCTGACCGACACTTCTCTCACCTCTCCCCCCAGGATGAGGTTGTCCGAGTTTGTGTGGACTCTGGGGCTGCTCCTCGCCCTGCTGTTAACCTCCCAGGCGTTCAAAGAATTCTGCCATGCCAAGCCCAAAGACGTGCCCCTGGAGCCCAAGTGTGTCTACCGCAGCCCCGAGGATGAAGCCTTGACAGTGGATGCTAAGCCAGAGAAAGTCCCTGAGAACACCAATCCCCGGGTGTGGGAGCTGTCCAAAGCGAACAGTCGCTTCGCCCTGTCCCTGTTCAAGCAGCTATCCCAGGGTAAACCCAGCGAGGCCAACATCTTCATGTCCCCTATCAGCATATCCACAGCCTTCGCCATGACCAAACTGGGCGCCTGCAACAACACGCTCAAACAGATTATGAACGTAAGGGGTCTGAAGCGTAATGTTGGTGTCTCGTGTGTTCGCACGTGGCAAGCTTTTGTACATTCACTTCTGCCAAAACAGTGCACCCTTTTAGATAACTTGAAATAGTCTAACCAGGTCTAGTGTCTTGGGTTTGACATCTGATAGCCTATCTCTGGGACTAGTTAGGGACCATCAATAAATTACACTATGTAAATGGGACAATATTTTCATGTTGCACATCTTTTAGTTGTCTCATTAAATGCTTTCAATATTTGTATATACATTTATACAATATACAGTTGATTTGAGGTTTGTAAGTCATTGAAATTTGGAGCTATTGACCTTTTAAAATATTGTCACATTAATATTGTGTACAAATTTACCATGGGCATTACGATCGGGTCGCGTGCAGCTGCGCTCCAAATGGATGATTACTTGGGTGCTTCCAGCTGTGGGCATGTGGGCAGGATTGAAATAAACCCAACCCAAGGAAAACTGTTAAGGTACCCTTCATTCCATGACAATTATTTTTCCTATCATCTCGCAACTCTGTTTTGGACGAGACCGACTTTATGACAAAATCTCATTTTTATACTTTGTGGACACTAGAATAAATGTTTCTGACTCATATCATTGCCACATAGTACACTTTAAAAATGAGAAGTTGTTTTTAGGGGCAGTCGCTCTTTAAATGGTCTTGGTAACCCGCATTAAAAGGCCAATATACACAGAGTGTACAAAACATTAAGAACACCTTCCAAATATTTAGTTGCACCCCCTTTTGGCTGGATTTGAGTGGTGGACCATTCATAATACAAACGGGAATCTGTTGTCAAAACCCCAGCAGCGTTGCAGTTCTTGACACACTCAAACCGGTGTGCCTGGCACCTACTACCATACCCCGTTCAAAGGCACTTAAATATTTTGTCTTGCCCATTCAGCCTCTGAATGGCACACAAATACAATTGATGTCTCAAGGCTTAAAAATCCTTCTTTAACCTGTCTCCTCCCTTCACTGATTGAAGTGGATTTAACAAGTGACCTCAATAAGGGATCATAGCTTTCACCTGAATTCACCTGGTCAGTCTATGTCATGGAAAGAGCAGGTTTTCCTACACTCAGTGTATAAAACCATCAAGATTGAGACTGTTACTATACATTTACAATTACATGCATGACTCATTCAGCATTTGTTTCATACAGATTAGGCAGGAGGAACTTAGAAATGTGGGTTTTATGTCAATTAATATGTTCACTCGGTCTGACCTCTGTCTCAATCTCAATTCAGGTGTTTGAGTTTGACACAATCAAAGAGAAGACGTCGGACCAAGTGCATTTCTTCTTCGCCAAGCTAAGCTGTCGCCTGTACCGCAAGAAAGACAAGACGACAGAGCTGATCTCAGCCAACCGTCTTTTCGGAGAAAAGTCTCTGGCATTCAGTGAGAATTACCAGAATATCAGTGAGCTGGTGTATGGCGCCAAACTCATGCCACTCAATTTCAAGGTCATTCCCTCTTGCATTTTACATTGACTACTGCTTAATTTGGCCTTTTCACACATCACAAATAGCATGTGATATTATGTACTCTTTAATAACAATTACTGTGTGTACAAGAGTTAATTAATTCACTTGTTACTAATATGGACCAGAGTTAAGTAATCAATTAGAGCAGTGCTTCCCAACTCCAGTCCTCGAGTACCCCCAACAGCACACATTTTTGTTGTAGCCCCAGACAAACCTGATTCCACTCATTGAGGGCCTGATGATTAGTTGACAAGTTGAATCAGGTGTGCATGTCCGGGGGTACAATAAAAATGTGTACTGTTGGGTGTAGTCGAGGACCAGAGTTGGGAACCACTGAATTAGATGTACTGAGGTATTGCGACATGTTATTGATCTGAAGTTACTGCACAGTGTTGAGTAAATAAATAAATCCAGAGTTACCAAAGTAGTTCAAGGCATGTGACATGGTAGAAGTGCAATTCTGTGAACATGGGTCTGTTAGGAGAAGCCAGAGCTGTCACGGGTGACCATCAACGATTGGATCTCAAACAAGACGGAAAAAAGGATTCAGAACACTTTGCCGGAGGGATCACTGAACTCCAACACTGTGCTGGTCCTGGTCAACACCATCTATTTCAAGGTGAGCTGAGTATATTTTTCTCATACATTTTGTGTTCTGCGCTGCCTATGGATGGACAGGCCAAAACAAGTTTCATTTTGGAAACCACCAAGGAACCCATTGTCTTTCATTCAACTGTCGCCTTATTTTTTGCTGTCTGACAGGGTCAGTGGAAAAGCCAATTCGACAAAGACAAAGTCTTCAAGGGCGACTTCTATGTGAGTAAGTCCAAGACGTGCCCAGTGTCCATGATGTACCAGGAGACCAAGTTTCGCTACGGCAGGTTCACAGAAGATAAGGTGCAGCTGCTGGAGCTGCCGTACAGCGGAGAGGACATCACAATGGTGCTGATCCTACCATTGAAAGGCACACCCTTGTCTGAGGTGGGTCCTGGGTGCCTACTGTCGTCATTTACACTGTTCACTGACAATTGTCCTCCCAAGGTTATTCATGTTTTAGTAATTTGCTATTCATGACACATTAGATAACTTCAACTCATCCTCCATACCACCAATCACACTGAACATCTGCTGTTGTTATAAGGTGGAGGAGAACCTGGACTTGAAGAAGCTGACTGGCTGGCTGGATAACATGAGGGAGACCACTGTGTCGGTGCACATACCACGCTTCCGCATCGAAGACAGCTTCAGTCTGAAGGAGCAACTTCAGGCCATGGGGCTCGAGGACCTCTTCAGCCCCAAGGATGCCAGCCTCCCAGGCATCCTGGAAGATGAGGCAACTAATCTGTACATTTCAGATGCATTCCATAAAGCATTCATAGAGGTATATACAGGATCCATAAGGATCATCACTTAAAGTAGCTGAAAAAAACTATTTGCTAACAGATCAAATGTGCATCAGGTGGGGCACTAGCCCTAACTGGACAATTAACAAGCATAAAATATAATTGTTTAACTTCATTAACTCAACGAAGATCATAAACTTTCAACACTATTCTTAACAAATAAACAAACTGTTGCAGGTGAATGAGGAAGGCAGTAAGGTGGTTGCTGCCACAGCTGTGGTGGCCATTGGCCGCTCCATCAACTTAAACCAAGAGGTCTTTATGGCCAACCGGCCCTTCCTCCTGCTCATCCGAGAGTCCACCATCAACACCATGGTGTTCACCGGCCGGGTGGCTGACCCCTGTGACCCCTGATCTCACACACACCAACCTCGGATTCATCATTCATGTCATGTAACTGCCAATTTCTGATCTCTGTATCACTGTAAAATAAACCAAATCGGATGGACAGTGGACCACTTTGTGTTGTTTTTAAGAGTGAGTACTTTTATGTAAATCTGTCATGAGTAATTGATGAAGTATCTGTTGGTTGGTGAAAGGACCACCCTTAAAATGACACTTTTAAACAAACACTCAAAGGTATACATTCCCGGACCACATCCATTCACACGTACTCATCCTGTCACGTACACAAAATGCTAAATCTGACCTTTACTAAAAATAAAACCAGCCAATCACAGTAACACTTAAAGTGCTTTATTTCCTTTGAAGAGAATGTACTTTAATGAAAATGATATAGTGGTTATTGTGAAGTAACCCTTTTTCACATTATCAAAAGCAATTAACAAATCAACCTTTGGCCTTGCAAATGACCCCAAGCGATAAACCAAACCACCAACCCAAAGCATTACCCTTTACAGTATAATCAAGAAATGTTTCTTTTTCAGAAACAGGACCATGCAAAAAAAACAAAAGGGAACTTCACATATAACCTGCAAGATCTTGCAAGACCACAGCTGGTTTTGTACATTTCTTGATAGGGAAAATGGAAAATATTGTAATTTAATATATTCCATTTCCTTTGAGATATTCTTTGTTTATGAATATATTTTTTACGTCAAATAATATTTTGCGTTAAGTATTAAATATTTTAGCCAATTAACTACATGACTTAATTAGCTGGAGTAAGCATTTTGCAGTCAAAATCATATTGGATATACTGTATGTATGCATTTGTGTATAGACATTTCACACAAGACAATTGTAAAAATAAAAAAAAAATTAAGAAACTTCTAAGACAACGAATCAGCAAGACAAAGACATAATAGCACAAAATGTAGAATATATTAAATGTCACCTAATAACATTATTTGGCATGTTTTGGAGCAAATATATTGATAAAGAAACTTTCCCAAGTTTGGCATTGAAAACCTATGACAAAGATGGCATGCATTGATGCTAAATAGGCCCTCAGCTTGACAATTCATTCAAGTAACTGAAATGTTTGGATTCCTGATTTTGACATCTTAACATTTTTAGCTAGATGTTTTTCACAGTTGGGCAGATGGGTCAAAACAGAACTTTCCAGAACAGTACTTAAATCAACTATATATGCATTACTGACACCCTCTCACTAGCTTAGAAATAATCTTCACACGACATACCGAGGTAAGTGGAGACGACATAGATCTGTTTGCTAAAACTGGAGAGGCTACACGAGATGGCTTGTTCCTGTCATTGATCCACATTCAGCAGTAACAATACATATACAAGGGTTCAATAATCATATTTACACTGCAAATACACATGTCCTCTGCGCAGTTAAAGCTTATTAAAAAAAGTAACAAAAGCCATTTGAATTATAAGCAATAGACAAAGAAAACGGCATGACAATCAATCTTGGTCAAATCCCCAAAAAGGCCTGGGAGTACTATTCAAACTAAATTGAAATCCGTCAAACCTGCTACCTGGTGGGAAAGAATCTTGTAAAACCAAACATTGAGTTTTGTTCTTTTTTTCATATAGTAATTGTTTAAAAATCAAATCGTTTTTTAATTTTTTACACATAATGCAGGAACACTTTGCTATCTGGATTCCAGGTTTTCCAGCATCAAGGTTTGTAAATGTAACGAAACCTCTAAAATCTAATGTATCTGAAAGATCGACTGTCAATTCAAATGGTTCCGCTTTAGTTCTACTTTGGAATGCTATGTATGCACTGGAATGTTTTAATTCTAAGTCGGCACACCCTGTAGCTCTCCAGGACCAAGGTTGGTGACCACTGGCTTAGAGGCATGATCTGTGAGCATGACTCACATGTTTTTTTTTTATGTTAGCTGAAGCCATCTCATTGTAAAGAATCTTCATGCTGCGTATTAAAATACTTATATCATGCATCCCTAATTGAAACATATATGACTTCATATCAGTATAGGACAAATATGGCTGAAAAACTGATATTCTGTACCAATATTGTATGGTGTTAAATCTGAGCTAAAATAAAATTACACGGTGCACTGGATAGAAGCATTTGTTTCTAGGTGAAAATATATTGAACCTTACAAAAAAATATATTTTATAAATTATGAATAAGGCCTTTTAATAAATAGCTAGTTGTTGACACAATTTCTGTAATGCCATTTTGCCCATGATGGCTGATACAGAATTGTTATCAGCCATCATGGACAAAAAGATATTGGTTATTGATCAAGATTTTCCACCTAGCCTTTTGGGGGCCTTAAGCAACATTTTAGTGGACCCCTCTTGATGGCGTAGAGAAAAAAAATATGTTTGAGTTAATTTCCTGCAATACATTTTATTTTTGCCATGGGGCGCAGAGAAAATTAGCAGTTTTAAAGCAAGTTTGCTACAATTCTACACATTTTGCAATGGTGCAGAAAGAAGACTGCGATTTTATAACTAATTTCAACGCTATTCTTACTCATTTTGCCATTGGAGTAGAGATTTTACAGCATATTTCCTGCAATTCTACACATTTTTCCATGACTTATGCCATGTTAATATGATATCTGAATGAGAGTGACTGACAAAATCAATGGGAGGCCCCTGGGCATGTGCCCTTCGTGCCCACTCAGTAATTGACTGACATAAGAGAAAAAACTGCTGATGCTCAACTAAATTTCAAAACTGTAAGTTGAGAACCCAACAGAGTTCCTAAAAACTCTAGCGCTGGGGCCCTAAGCAACCGGTTTCATTTCCACATTTGTGCATCCCTAGTTTCAATGTAAGATAATATCTGCATTGCTACCGCCATAATGGCATTTTCATCTACACAATAAAATATTTTATTAATACATGTATATTTAAGCTTTGCACACTTGCTAAATACAGCTTGCTGTAAGATATAACTGCAGTTAGCCCAAGCATGTTTTTTTTAACTCCATAATCTTTAACGTAACTTACAAAGAGAGTAAACTTAAAAACAGTAAACAAAAATACCTGATATTTGTTGTAACAAATGTTGACCTGTTTTTGTCTGACGAATCTAGACTGAGGTGTACTGTGGTGATGTGTAATGTATTCTCAATCCGGATAAGAAATAACCAGTGGACAAATCAGTAGCTGTTTTTCACTTGCATACACCCATTCATAAAAACTCCTGTCACACCCACAAATGATTCACAGCTCTGTAAAACAAAAAGGGGAAAAGAACAGCCAATCCACTCTGCTACCATTAAATCTGTGCTCAACATCTTAGCAAGTTGTTTAGGTTCTCTTTACTCTTATATAACAACAAATGTGTTTAAATATGCATATGCGATATATACCTTTTACATAATTCTTAAATGCTATCCTTTCAAACCCCTCCTTTAAGTGCTTGGCATAGTATTTTGGCCTCCATGCGAGGAGGGAAATAAGTTCCTTGGCTTGTCCTCTCAATTCCATTGGTTGCCAGGATGCCTCTTACTGATTTCCAATGGAGCACACTCTACTGTAGCAAGCATGCAGGCTGTGTGTGTATCCTCTGGTGATGGGCCACCCGTGGCAGTCAGTGACCTCCTGCTTTCTCTTGGGTGGTACTACAGTACAGCCGCAAGGTCTTATTAGTCTCCCATACTGATCCTCCTTAGGACTCCCCTGATAGGGATACGAGTGTCCTCCATTACAATCTTGTCTCTATATCTTCCAGATACATTGTCAGAGCTAGATAAAAATGTTCAGAAGACATGAGACCTATGCAAAAAAAAATCTGTCACTTATAAAAAAAAGTAGTTAACGTTAACCACAACATAGAAAAATGAGAAAACAATTACATACTGTAAATTCTGCTGAGTGTATCGACCAATCTGCTTGGAGCAGACCTGTATTGCGAAGTGATGTGTGAGAGGTAACTGAGTTTTATTGTAGCTTATCTGAGGTTAAAGACCATTGAGTTTCCTGTGTTTTGCGTTCCTGTATATAAGTATGCATTCAGCAGCTAGTTGAAGAATGTAGAGATATGAGGTTTTAACCGGTAAAACACAGATGGATTAAGAGTCCTCTTTTACAATACATCTGTAAAATTGTTATACTGATTAAATAATGTTACACTTTTGAAAGCATTTAGCCATGTTGACCCTTCTGTCTTCTTGACATCTGTCAAGAGGGTTGTGTTATTTTCATCATTGCACTTGTTACTACCAAATTAACAATTTTTTGTTCACTGGGCCATATCTACTATTCATGTGCAATTGCATTTTTTAAGCCATTCTGGCACTTAAAATGAGCTTATATGAAGAGTCTGATTATCTATCATTGACCCTCAACTGCTCAAGATTGTCTCAAGGCAAAAGGAAAACATGGAGTATGTATGTAGTTATTATACTGGCACAGTGTTTTGGCAATATTAATACAATATGACCAAACTGTGACCAGTTCAGCCTGTTCTTTTTCTGCATTCTGAACCTGTAAACCAGTAATACAAAAGTATAAAACTGTAACATGGGAAGATAAATAAAAACCACGGCATTCAGTGTATGAAGTTATTAGTGTCTAGCATTTCTTCATGTGTTCGATTTATCTGTTCAGTTTGTATTATGAAGGTAGATGTGGTTTAAAGCGGACATATCACTTATAAATAACTATATAATACAAAGTGCCCTATCAAACTAGTCTTTTGCATCATTCTGGAACTCCCGTCCCTGCTGTTGAGTTGAAGGGATTTGAAAAATGCTTATAAAAATAACACCCTGGATGGACTTGAAACCCTCTGAAATCACCTACTCCCTTTTCATCCTTTCCTTTGAAGCAACTTCAAGATATAGATTTTTTTCTTCCCCTGGCAGGAGAGTACAAAATGACAGCCTAATTGCCCCCCCAAAAAAACAATACCCTGTTCTCCCATACCCCAACCATCTCCCTCCATGGTCCACTGGGTCAATCAGGCCCAGTGGTGGAGACCGAGGCCTGGGCACCCTCCCCAAAAGAGGCCCCACCTCCACTGCTACCCCCCTCTGGCTCCTCCTGGCTGGGCGATCCCTCCTCGTTCTGGCCGCCCCGGGAGGAAACGGTGGTGGTCTCTGGGGAGGCACTGTGGGCCACCTCCTGAGGGGCGCAGCCTGGGTGGTTCTTGCGGAAGTGCTGGTTGAGGATGGCCTGGAAGGGGAAGCTTTTGCCGCAGACGTGGCAATGGAAGGGCTTGTTTCCTGTGTGCTTGCGAATGTGGTACTCCAGCTGGTCCTTGCGGGTGTACTTCTTGCCGCAGATGCGACAAACGAAAGGCGTGATGCCCATGTGCAGCCGCATGTGGCGGTCCAGGCTGCCCTTCTGGTTGAAGGACTTGCAGCAGTAGATGCAGGTGAGCCGAGGGTTGTAGCGGAACCAGCGGTCACCCACCTGCTCACGCAGGTACTCCTCGTAACCACCCATGTCGAACACGGCCTGCTCCTCCCCCTGGCAAACAAACCACAGGACTAGCGATGTATGGTGGACTTTGGGAATGCATAGTGCTGACCACCAGGGTAGAATACCAGTCGATGAGGGTGACACATACCTGTGAGCTGGTGTGGCGCTGGTTGTCCGCTCTGCTGGGTGACTCACTTTTGGCTCTCTGTCTCTCGGCCATCACCACCACACTGCCAGTAGGACTAAACCTAACAGGGCAGAGATACTGGATCCGTAAACCTCAGTTCGGTGAGTAGCTCCACCTTGCCATTTACCTTAGCACTCCATCTTCCATTAGTAATACATATAGTAAGCTACGTTTGTATTGAATTTTCACTCAACTTTAAATGTTACCCAAAGTGCTTTTCTGAGGTACTTTGTACTGAATTTGACTTCAGTTTAAAACTTGCATGCACACTCTCCCTTTATATAAAGCCATAGATGAAACCATGAAGGGCCTGCTTCCCTGAAACTTGTACCCACCTCTCTGTCTCACTGAAGCTGCTGGAGGGCTGAGAGCTTTTGGCCCCCGTGACAAAACCCTCCTGCACCAATGAGCTGCGCCCGGACGTGTCGATTATCATGGCTGCTCCTTCCTCGGCCCCGCTCCCTTCCTCCTGGGTATCGGCCCCCATCCACTCCTCCATCCTCTCAGTCTTTATCCTCAACCCGTCCACCACCCGCACTGACTCCCCCTCTTCACCACCACTCCCTCTCTCTGACTCAGCCTCCACGTACCACTGGCCAGCCCGATTGATGCGCAGTATGGGCTCCTTCCCCAGCCTGCTGCCCACTCCCACCCCCCTAGCCAGCCCCTCTGGGCCCAGCCCGCTGTGCTCCACCATCTGGGGGCTCATGGACTCCCCCGCTGGGCTTCCCACCTCCCGGATATCCAAGGCCCCTCCAGTACTGTTTCCTCGAAGGCCCAGAACCCTGGGGCTGCTGTGGCGCGGGCTAAGGGAGCGCGAGCCCCCTGATGTTCCTAAACCCCCTCCTCTTCTGGCCTCCAAGCTCCCAGCCCCCCTGTGCCTCACTCCGGCCCCCAGCTCCTCCTCCACATCCGCCAGGCTGATCTTCAGATGGATGCCCTCCAGGATCTGGGTGCAGCGGTCGATGATGTGCTGCATCTGCAGGAAGCTGGCAGCTGTCAGGTAGCTGATGATGTCAGCCAGCTGCATGCACAGCCTCCCGGTATAGCAGAAGGAGAGGAGCTGCTCGAACACAGAGGGGTTGCGGATGACTGACAGGGATACAGTGCTCATCTGGCTCAGCGACATGTGGTCTCGGAAGTAAGGGGAACTGGCAGCCAGCACCACCTTGTGAGCACGGAAGCTCTGGCCCTGCACGTTCACCACAATGTCGCACAGCCGCCCCTGCATACGCAACTGGTTCAGGTGGGACAGCACAGAGTTACTGAAGTCAGGGATGTCCAGTTGGATGCTGCCAACTCGCTCCATGGTGTCTCCTCGCTCCATGCTGCCCTGTATGATCCGCAAGTTGGAAACTAGGGGACAGATATCTTGGAGATTAACTGTTTGATAACCTAACCAAGAAACTTTTCTTACCTTTTCGGAATACACCTGCAGCACTGTACCACGGGCACTGAAACGTTACTGGCAATTAAATTCTGTACTGCACCATCATATTAACTACGGACTAAGCTGGCTGGTTAACTTGCATAGAATATGGAATTAATTATAGCTTGCAAAGGGTTGTGCATTGTTGACCAATGGTGTGAACCGACGCTGTTTTTGCACAGCGGTAACGCTCAAATGCTATAACCGAGCCCTGGCCCTCTTTTTGGCCACTGTAACATACTGCAGTACGGTGATGAGCCGAAGCCTAAACGAAGATATACACCCCGGCGTTGCTCGCGACAGGGAGGTTGCTAACGTTAGCCAGCTACTTCAACGTCCATGTAGCGAACAACAAAAACGAAGACAGACAGAACACCGTACAACTTCTATGTCATAACGAACCGTCGTAATACAACTGCGGTACTGTTCCATATTTAATGTGTCTATGTGCACGTTAACTTATGTTCAATTTTATCTGCCCGGTTACTCCTTTCGCTGCTCTCATTTTCCCATTTCATGATACGGCAGACGGGACAATTTCGAGGGAAAAAGTGCATTTGCATTATGGGAAGTGGCGTTCTCTTCTCATTGACAAGCCCTCAGAGAACAGAGAAGACGCTGGATAAAATAATATCTGTTCCCAGAATGCATTACTTTGAAGTCAAACTGATGTTTATGGTGCTTGTAGTTCATTGATGTATTTATTTACTTGTAGAAGATAAAAGAAAACAAGTGCAGTAGACTCTACTTGCTTGTTAGTTTGTAAATTGATTGAAAGTTGTTGAAAAGATGACTTTCATAACTTGACTTTCTGATAATGAAAGGGGGCAGAGACAAATATTCCTCTAAGGAAGAATTTTTGGCATTTAGATAATAGTTCATAATCATGCAACTACGGACAGAAACATTGGTTTCTTGGGTGTAAATGCCATTTAAAACACTGCTCTTTCTTTCCACTCACCATCTGCTTCCCCATCCATGTCTTTTAAATTAATGTCACCCTGGATTACCTGTTCAGTCTGATGTGCTTTCTGGACTTGAGCAGTCAGCATAGAAGACTGAAACTCTACACCAACTTCATTAAGTACACAATTTCAAACTACTCCACAGATCTAACAAAAAATCCAACATGTCCTTTGTTTGTTTGTCTTTTTAATTGGTATACTAGATATAATTTTCCAAAGTATAACTTTTTAAGCCACTATAATTGGCAAACAACCCAACAGTTAAAGGTATGTACAAATCTGATTGGAAAGACTGCTGCTGTTGATGGCCTCAATCATTTTCCTTTCCTGTCCCAGACTGAGAGGCATTGGCTGTCTGCAGTAGTGGCATTAAAGTACTGCACAGTAAATGGAACTGTTGGGTGGTCCTTTGCATGGGGTGTTGTAAGTTTCCTTTAACAATCAGTCTTCCAGATAGATGACAGACACAGGAACCTTGGTATTAAACTCTTTAGTAATAAAATGCAATTACAGACAGAGATTCACATACAGAATACCTTAGTAGTCTATAGTAAAGATCTGTGGTGAAACAGGAGACAACGCTCTTTATACTAGTGGTGTGGACAACCTACCGTCAGTCATACCTTAACATTGGATTAGATACAAAGTATCTAAAATGAGAAAAACATGTCTAGACTGTGGTTTCTCACTCTACTATCTCGGCCTTGAGGCTGCGTGACTATCAGGTGTAGACAATTCTCAGCCTGAGAACTAAAGCAGTTAATCTCCGGGTGTACTTCTTGCCGCAGATGCGACAAACGAAAGGTGTGATGCCCATGTGCAGCCGCATGTGGTGGTCCAGGCTGCCCTTCTGGTTGAACGACTTGCAGCAGTAGATGCAGGTGAGCCGAGGGAAACAGCCAGTCCTGATGCTCTCAATAGTGCAGCCGTAGAACCTTTTGAGGATCTGAGGGCCCATGCCAAATCTTTTCAGCCTCCTGTTGGGAAAGAGGCATTGTTGTGCCCTCTTCACGACTGTGTTGGTGTGAGTGGGCCATGATAGATCCTTAGTGATGTGGACGAGGAACTTGAAATTCTCTACCTGCTCTACTACAGCCCCGTAAATGGGGGTATACTTATCCCTCCATTTCCTGTAGTCTACGATCAGCTCCTTTGTCTTGCTGCCATTGAGGGATAAGTTGTTGTCCTCGCACCACACCGCCAGGTCTCTGACCTCCTCCCTATTGGCTGTTTCATCATCGTCGGTGATCAGGCCTACCACCGTCGTGTTGTCAGCAAACTCGATGGTGTTGGAGTCGTCCGCGGCCACTCAGTCGTAGGTGAACAGGGAGTACAGGAGGGGGCTAAGCACGCACCCCTGAGGGGGGCCCCTGTAGGCGTAATTGGCATCATTTAAACAACTTGGATTGAAAAAAGTGGTCCCTACAAACCAGGATGAATATAGCCATAGTAGACATAATAGGCACCTCCCCTCAAACCACCACTGTACATTTGTCACTGGACACAGGCAGCCACATAGTCACACCTCAAGGTTGTCCGTGTCCCTGCAGGGCTCTCTCCCAGCAGCTCTTGTGAGGACATTTTATTTATTTAATTTACCAGGTAGGCTAGTTGAGAACAAGTTCTCATTTACAACTGCGACCTGGCCAAGATAAAGCACAGCAGTTTGATACATAAAACAACAGAGTTACAAATGGAATACACAGACATACAGCCAATAATACAGTAGAAAAAATTAAAAACAAATAGTCTATATACAGTGAGTGCAAATGAGGTAAGATAAGGGAGGTAGGGCAATAAATAGGCCATGGTGGCGAGGTAATTACAATATAGCAATTAAACACTGGAATGGTAGATGTTCAGAACATAAATGTGCAAGTTACTGGGGTGCAAAGGAGCAAGATAAATAAATACGGTATGGGGATGAGGTAGTAGGATGGGCAGTTTACAGATGGGCTATGTGCAGAGATCTGTGAGCTGCACTGACAGCTGTGTAACGTCCAGGCCTGAGTGTTACAGGCTGGACTGTTTTGGTTCGTTTTGGTTTAGGGTTTTTCAGTTCTAGATGTTGTAGTTCTATGTTGGGATAATGGTTCCCAATTAGAGGCAGCTGAGTCTCGTTGTCTCTAATTGGGAACCATATTTATGTTTGGGAGTTGCGCTTTAGTTTCGTGGGTTATTGTTTATGTCATGCTTATCATGTTCTGTTGGGTTCTTGTCTAGTTAGGTTTTGCCAGTCGTGTCTAGTTAGGTTTTGCCAGTCGTGTCTAGTTAGGTTTTGCCAGTCGTGTCTAGTTAGGTTTTGCCAGTCGTGTCTAGTTAGGTTTTGCCAGTCGTGTCTAGTTAGGTTTTGCCAGTCGTGTCTAGTTAGGTTTTGCCAGTCGTGTCTAGTTAGGTTTTGCCAGTCGTGTCTAGTTAGGTTTTGCCAGTCGTGTCTAGTTAGGTTTTGCCAGTCGTGTCTAGTTAGGTTTTGCCAGTCGTGTGTCTAGTTAGGTTTTGCCAGTCGTGTCTAGTTAGGTTTTGCCAGTCGTGTCTAGTTAGGTTTTGCCAGTCGTGTCTAGTTAGGTTTTGCCAGTCGTGTCTAGTTAGGTTTTGCCAGTCGTGTTTAGATTTCTGTGTTCAGTTTAGGATTTAGCGTTAGGGCTCACGTCTTGTTCTTCGTTTATTGTTTTGTTCCGTCCCGTCTTTCAATAAATATGTATTCCGGTTACATCGCTGCATCTTGGTCTGTCCCGAGAGAAGATATTCATGACAAGCTGGTGCTTAAAGCTAGTGAGGGAGATATGGGTTTCCAGCTTCAGTGATTTTGTAGTTCATTCCAGGCATTGACATGTGTAACCATGGGTTTGCAGAAACTTTTTCTTACCTCTAATTACAAAAGTGTAGTCAATGGCAACTCCACACAGAACTCCCACTGAATCTGCCTCCAGAATGTCAGATGAATTCACATTGATCCATGTTTCTTTCATCTTTGATCCATGTTTCTTTCATGTTTTAGCTGTTGAAACCATCTATAGAAAGAATTAGCAGACAAAAAAAGAGCAAGAAAGTAAGAAATATTTTGATTTATGAAAGAAATA
This sequence comes from Brachymystax lenok tsinlingensis, assembly GCA_030435695.1. Classification (NCBI taxonomy): domain Eukaryota; kingdom Metazoa; phylum Chordata; class Actinopteri; order Salmoniformes; family Salmonidae; genus Brachymystax; species Brachymystax lenok. The sequence goes on from CM059790.1 coordinate 10,428,009, forward strand.
TTACACAATGTGTACATCATTTTGTGATATCCGTTCTAATCGAGGTCAGTGTGCTAGCTTAGTATATAGCGCTGCCTCCCTGACTGGGTTTGAACCAGGGTCCTCAACCTTTCGGCCTAGGAACAGTGGGAGCCCCTCCTCCAAAGATCTGCAGATCCTCTGAGCTGGTGGAAGAACAAGGCCTTTGTCTACCCACAGCTTACTAAAGTCATGACAGGGAGACTGCATAGTGGCCACATTCGTTCACTCTGAGAGGGTCTTCTCGAAAACGGGACAAATAATTACTGAGAGAAGAAACCGCATCAGCCCGTCGAAAGTGAGGCAGCTTGCATTTCTGAATGCAAATCTCTCATAAGTTTGATATGGTGCAATATTCTATTATTATGTTGATCAGATTGTATTTGTTTTGAATTGTTACATTTATATGCACTTTGTTTATATACATTAAAAAAGTTCTACTTTAAATGCACATGTGTAATAGCATCCTTCTTTTTTTACATTTATTTCAATTTGTGGGATGCTGCAGTTTTGCAAATTATTTATTTTTCTTTGATATGGTGCAATATTCTATTATGCTGTTCAGATTGTATTAGTTTTGAATGGTTAGATTTATATGCACTTTGTTTATATACATTAAAAAGTAATACTTTAAATGCAAATGTTTAATAGCATTCTTTTTCATAACAAACCAATTCATTTTTAAATACATTGTGGATTAGGTAGAGTATGATTTCATTTAATAATTTAATTTGAATTTTTAACATCAATCATAGTCAAACTATCGCAAACTGTTTAACTTTAAAAAATACAAAACATATATTTTTTAAAGAGCCGTTTGGGAGGCAAAAGAGCCGTCTCTTTTTGGTGAGCTGAGCCAAACGAGCCAGCTCACTGAAAAAAGCCGGAATGCCCATCACTACAATGAAGTCAGTTTCATTTGATCACGAGATTTTTCAAACCAAATGTTGTCGTGGTTCTGGTGCTTTCTTTGATTCCAAGATGCTTTCAAACACGGACCTCGACTGGATACCATACTTACAGATATAGTTAGGATTTTTTACAGGTACTGTATTTTCATCTGACCGGTAGTTTATCAGGTAGAGTAGGGAATTATGGAACATTTAGGGAAGTGAAGGTATGGGGTCGAATGCCGGTGGTGGCACACTATTAGGATTTTTTAAATGTGAAACCACACTTTCTGCACATTTTTGTTCAAATAATTATTTTAATTTAGTATAGTATACGCTTCTGTCTTACTAACCAGGTTTCCATTCAACTTTTTTTGCAAGTAAAGTACATGTCAGATAAAAACATGTAATGTCCTGATGGAAACAGAAAATGTTTCAGTAAACTTTTGTCAACAAAACAAAGTACGCTAGACATGGTGGGATATTTTTGCGTTGGTAAAATGAATTATTAAAGAAATGTTGGTGTAAATGCTTTTGTGAGCAAATACTGATATAACAATCATATCGTAGTAAATTTGTTGTCATGAGTGTGTGATCTTCCCAATACGACTTGTCAGGCAATCATGCAGTTTATTAGGCTACAGATGAAATAAATGATGATGAACTTCACAGGGTGGTGAAAGTGCAAGGTGATGAGCTTGATGCTCATTTCCAATACATTTTGAGGGGTTTATTCTGGTGACATAATAATCAATCAATCAATCAAATGTATTTATTAAGCCCTTTTTTTAAAAATCAGCCGTTGTCACAAAGTGCTGTACAGAAACCCAGCCTAAAACACCAAACAGCAAGCAATGCTGATGTGGAAGCACGGTGGCTAGGAAAAACTCCCTGGAAAGGCCGGAACCTAGGAAGAAACCTTGAGAGGAACCAGGCTCTGAGGGGTGGGCAGTCCTCTTCTGGCTGTGCCGGGTGGAGATTATAACAGTACATGGCCAAGATGTTCAAACGTTCATAGATGACCAGCAGGGTCAGATAATAATAATCACAGTGGTTGTAGAGGGTGCAACAGGTCAGCACCTCAGGAGTAAATGTCAGTTGGCTTTTCATGGCCGATCATTCAGAGTTAGAGACAGCAGGTCTGGGACAAGGTAGCACGTCCGGTGAGGGTTTTAGAACAGTTGAAACTGGAGCAGCAGCACAACCAGGTGGTCTGGGGACAGCAAAGAGTCATCAGGCCAGGTAGTCCTGAGGCATGGTCCTTGGCTCAGGTCCTCCGAGAGAACGAGAGAGATAAAAAGACAGCGAGATAGAGAGAGAAAAGGAGAGAGAGGGATACATTAGAGGGAGCATTAGAGGGAGCATACTTAAATTCACACAGGACATCGGATAAGACAGGAGGATTTCGGCAAGGCCATTTTCTTGCCTGCCAAAATCCTCCCCCCCCCCTTCTAATTTCCTTAATTTTGTCACTAGAGTCAAATACTTTCTGTGGCACACATCAGAGTCAAGTACTTTCTATAGAACAAACTTCACGTCAGGATAGGCAACCAAAATTAATAATTAATGTATGTGTGTTATATTAAGCATAGAGGAGGGAGTAAAATGTAGACAAGCAATAAACATTTCAGAACAACTACTAGTGGAATAAGACATGGGAGAGATGACGAATTTTGGCAAAGAGATTTATTTATAGACTACACTTGAATACACTTGAAACAAATAGCCAAACTGAAAACTGCAGACATTACTAGTGCCTCCCCCACGATCAAACCGCCATAAAAAATAAAATGAAACACAGCCTAGTGATCATTGACAGCTGCCTTGAAGGACACAAATAAAAAAATGCTTTATGCTACTAAGATCAGTGAAATGTAGGCTAAACTGACAACGGAGTGAAGAGCAGAACTCTCAATTAGCAAGCAAGTTGCAGCAATGAAGAATTTAGTGTGTTTGCGTTCATGCAAAGGGGGGTAGAATTCTGGCAGGAGGGAGATTTTCGGCACAATACCGGCACAATTTGGCGACAGCCCCGAAGTCTTTAGAAAGCCTCAATTTCCCCGTTACTAATATTTATTATTGCACCCATCTGTCACATGAATTTACATTAGCTTTTTCAAAAGCTTTATTACTGGCAGCTATGATGTCCAACATACGGAATAAACCAACAGCCCACTTCAATTACAATAGCAGTCTCAGTATAGGTTACAGAAATATGTTTTTCTTGTTATGACTGTGATATGTTGTTGTTTTCTACCGCAGTTGAATTCACTGGCTGCAAGTTGTTTTGGATAAGAGTGTCTGCTGAATGTTAAAATGTACATGTAAATGTAAAAACAAACACTTGCAAAGCAGGCTTGGTATTATTTTAATGAGCCCCACTTCCAAACAAGTAAACATTTGGTTGGTCTAGACCAGACCAAATCTCAACGAATCATAGATGTCTAGGCTATGTTCTTTTTTTGGTATTTTATTAGGATCTCCATTAGCTGTTGCAAAAGCAGCAGCTACTCTTCCTGGAGTCCACACAAAACATTAAACATGACATAATACAGAACATTAATAGACAGGAACAACTCCAGGACAGAACTACATAAAATAATTTAAAAAGCACACGTAGCCTACATATCAATGCATACACTCAAACTATCTAGGTCAAATAGGGGAGAGGCGTTGTGCTGTGAGGTGTTTCTTTATCTGTTTGTTTAAACCAGGTTTGCTGTTTATTTGAGCAATATGAGATGGAACGGATTTCCATGCAATAACGGCTCGATATAATACTGTACGCTTTCTTGAATTTGTTCTGGATTTGGGGACTGTGAAAAGACCCCTGGTGGCACGTCTGTTGGGGTAAGTGTGTGTGTCAGAGCTGTGTGTAAGTTGACTATGCAAACAATTTGGGATTTTCAACACATTAATGAAGAAGTGATGCAGTCAGTCTCTCCTCAACTCTTAGCCAAGAGAGACTAGCACGCATAGTATTTATATCAGCCCTCTAATTACAATGAAGAGCAAGACGTGCCGCTCTGTTCTGGGCCAGCTGCAGTTTAACTAGGTCTTTTCCTTGCAGCACTGGACCCCACGACTGGACAATAATCAAGATTAGACAAAACTAGAGCCTGCAGAACTGGTGTCAAAAAAGCAGATCATCTCTTTGTTAGGGACAGACCTCTCCCCATCTTTACAACCAATAAATCTATATGTTTTGACCATGACAGTTTACAATCTAAAGTAACAGCAAGTAATTTAGTCTCCTCAACTTGCTCAACAGCCACACCATTCATTACCAGATTCAGCAGCGGTCTAGAACATAGGGAATGATTTGTACCAAATACAATTTGTACCAAATACAAAGTTTTAGAGATGTTCAGGACCAGTTTCCTACTGGCCACCCATTCCAAAACAGACTGCAACTCTTTGTTAAGGGTTTCAGCGACTTCATTAGATCTGGTTGCTGATGCGTACATGGTTGAATCATCAGCATACATGGACACATATGCTTTGTTTAATGCCAGTGGCAGGTCACGGGTAAAAATAGAAAACAGTAGAGGGCCTAGAGAGTTGTCATGCGGTACACCACACTTTACATGTTTGACGTTAAAGGAAAATCCTTTGAGTTCTATTAGATAGATAGATAGCTCTGAATCCACGACATGGCAGAGGTTGAAAAGCCATAGCACATACGTTTTTTCAACAACAGGTTATGGTCAATAATATCAAAGGCTGCACTGAAATCTAACAGTACAGCTCCCAAAATCTTCTTCTTATCAATGTAGTTCAACCCATCCTCAGTCATTTGTGTCAGTGCAGTACATGTTGGGTGCCCTTCTCTATAAGCATGCTGAAAGTCTGTTATAATTTGTTTACCGAGAAATAGTGTTGTATTTGGTCAAACAATTTCCAACAGTTTGCTAAGAGCTGGCAGCAAGCTTATAGGTCTACCAGTAAAGGCCGCTTTACCACTCTTGGGTAGCGGAATTACTTTGGCTTTCCTCCAGGCCTGAGGACAAAGACTTTCCTCTAGGCTCAGATTAAAGATATGATAGGAGTGGCTATAGAGTCAGCTACCATCCTCTGTAGCTTTCCATCTAAGCTGAAGGACATTATTGTCATTATTGATCGATAACAATAATTTTTCCACCTCTTCCACACTAACTTTACAAAATTCGAACTTTCAATGCTTTTCTTTCATTATTAGTTTTTGTATGCATGAATACGATGGCTCACTGTTTGTTGTTGGCATTTTCTGCCTAAGTTTGTCCACTTTGCCAATGAAGTAATCATTAAAATAATTGGCAACATCAAATGGTTTTGTGATGAATAAGCTACAGTTGAAGTCGGAACTTTACATACACCTTAGCCAAATACATTTAAACTCAGTTTTTCACAATTCCTGATATTTAATCCTAGTAAAAATTCCCTGTCTTAGGTCAGTTAGGATCACCACTTTATTTTAAGAATGTGAAATAATGGTAGAGAGAATGATTTATTTCAGCATTTACTTCTTTAGTATTATGTCAAGTGTTATTGAAGTGTTGTGGTTGCAGGTTCAGTTGGCACATCTAAAGCCTTTTCTTTTGGGGTGTTGCAATAGGCTACCAAGTGTGAACAGTCAGTATCTAAATAATATGTGTGAAATACTTGATAGTGTATGTGATGTAAACAAGAGGTCTACTTTCTTGGGGACCTGCATATTCTTACTGTAACCAGTGCCTGAAATCTGGTTCAGGTTATTAATCAACCTACCAGGGTGTTTACAAACAGGAACAAGATCATCCACATGTATCGATCACATTTTTACTAAAACTGTAGAACTTTGTTCTAAAGCTGTATCTGTACCCATTGGATGCCGTAATCACAGTATAGTTTGTTATATCCAGGAAAGCCAAAGTTACAACAGCTGGGCCTAAAATAGTGTATAAGAGATCACACAAAATATTTTTCTGTGTGGATGTGGATGATATTAAAAACATTTGTTGGCCTGATGTGATTAATGAGGAGCATCCAGACGCCGCACTTGATGCATTTATGAAAGTGCTTCTTAGAATTATTGATAAACATGACCTGTAAAGAAATGGACTGTTAAAACTGTTGTCTTCATGGATTGATGAGGAATTGAAAAACTGTACGGTTGAAAGAGATGGGGCAAACAGAGTGGCTAATAAGTCTGGCTGTACATCTGACTGGCTTACTTACTGCAAATTAAGAAATTATGTGACTAAACTCAACAAAAAGAAGAATAAACTTTATTATAAAGCCAAGATCAATGATATAAAGAATGATGAAAAAAAACTTTGGAGTACTTTAAATTAAATTATGGGCAGAAAGACAAATTCAACTCCATCTTTCATCGAATCAGATACAGTTGAAGTCGGAAGTTTACATACACTTAGGTCGTTTTTTCAACCACTCCACAAATTTCTTGTTAACAAACTATAGTTTTGGCAAGTCGGTTAGGACATCTACTTTGTGCATGACACAAGTCATTTTTCCAACAATTGTTTACAGACAGATTATTTCACTTATAATTCACTGTACCACAATTCCAGTGGGTCAGAAGTTTACATACACTAAGTTGACTGTGCCTTTAAACAGCTTGGAAAATTCCAGAAAATGATGTCTTGGCTTTAGAAGCTTCTGATAGGCTAATTGACATCATTTGAGTCAATTGGAGGTGTACCTGTGGATGTATTTCAAGGCCTACCTTCAAACTCAGTGCCGCTTTGCTTGACATCATGGGAAAATCAAAAGAAATCAGCCAAGACTCAAATTGGAGACCACCACAAGTCTGGTTCGTCCTTGGGAGCAATTTCCAAACAGCTGAAGGTACCACGTTCATCTGTACAAACAATAGTACGCAACTATAAACACCATGGGACCACGCAGCCGTCATACCGCTGAGGAAAGAGACGCGTTCTCTCTCCTAGAGACGAACGTACTTTGGTGCAAAAAGTGCAAATCAATCCCAGAACAACAGCAAAGGACCTTGTGAAGATGCTGGAGGAAACAGGTACAAAAGTATCTATATCCACGGTAAAACGAGTCCTATATCGACATGAAAGGCTGATCAGCAAGGAAGAAGCCACTGCTCCAAAACTGCCATTAAAAAGCTAGACTACGGTTTGCAACTGCACATGTGGACAAAGATCGTACTTTTTGGAGAAATTTCCTCTGGTCTGATGAAAAGAAAATAGAACTGTTTGACCATAATGACCATCGCTATGTTTGGAGGAAAAAGAGGGATGCTTGCAAGCCGAAGAACACCATCCCAACCGTGAAGCACGGGGGTGGCAGTATCATGTTGTGGGGGTGCTTTGCTGCAAGAGGGACTGCTGCACTTCACAAAATAGATGGCATCATGAGGGAGGAGAATTATGTGGATATATTGAAGCAACATCTCAAGACATCAGTCAGGAAGTTAAAGCTTGGTCGCAAATGGGTCTTCCAAATGAACAAAAAAAAAAGTCAAGGGGTGTGAATGCACTATAGGCCTAGTGTTTCAAGCTTTGGTTGATTTCACATTTGTTCTACTAGTCAAACATTAATATGTTGGATTTACGTCTCCATCTCAATCAAAAATCTAAGTTAAAGAATAGGACTAAATCAAATCAAACTTTATTTATAGCACTATTCTTTAAAGGGATACTTCAGGATTTTGGCAATGAGGCCCTGTATCTACTTCCCCTGAGTCAGATGAACTCATGGATACCACTTTTATGTCTCTTTGTCCAGTAAGTTAGAGGGAGTTTCGTGAGTCAATGCTAACTGGTGTTAGCACAATGACTGGAAGTCTATGGGTATCTGCTAGCATTCATGGGTATTTGCTTCCAGTCATTGCAGTCTATGGGTATCTGCTAGCATACTAGCTGATACCCATAGACTTCCAGTCATTGCACTAACGCTAGTTAGAAATTTCACTAGCGCTAGTTAGCAACTTCCTTCAAACTGAACGCAGAGACATAAAAATTATACCCATGAGTTCACCTGACTGGGGAAGTAGATAAAGGGCCTCCTTTCCAAAATCCCGAAGTAGCCCTTCAACTTAGATTTTGGGTTGTGATGGAGACGTGAATTCAACATATCAATTATTCATTTGTAGACAATGAATTGTGTTTGAATTGAATTGTGTTTGTTTGTCAACGCAATCAAATATAAATATTTGAAGGAGATCTTCTGCTTATATAGTTCCATCTGTGACAATGATTTAGGGCTCTATTCAATCTGCATTGCAGAAGTCCAGCTTTACATTGTGATTGAAATTTAAAGGCAATGTTCCTCTTTAGCAGAGACTGCATTCACAGTAAACGCTGCATATGTTGGCTCAAACGGAAATGACCTTTAAATGTGTATACAGAATCTTTACAGATTGAATAGAGCTCTTAGTCTGGCTTTAATTCTACAAATTAATAATTGATATGTTAGATTCACGTCTCCTGTTAATGTTGCGTAATCAACCGATTCAATATTACTTTAAAAAAAAAAAGTAAATAGTCTAAAGTTAAGTCTAACTTACAAACTAATGTAACAGTATTTATTCACCCTTAAAATGAGTAACACATCCATGGCCACATTTTGAGGTTACTGTAACTATAAACGTCTTCTTATGTAATCATAGGAATGTTCAAGATAGCATGCAAAAGTTGCATGTTTGTGGAGATCTTCACAATTGCTATAATAACCCGTGCAGAATTTCGAACTGCATTGATCACTTGCACTATGTACTTTTAATGTAATCTCAACTGCAATCCAGGTCATTTGGTTGTGCTATTAGATGAAGCACAGTGATAACACATTAAGTTGTTGTATAAGTACAAAATATTTTACATTGTATTCCCACTTAAATTTTGTTGTGCTTTTAAATGGTTGAAAGTGCAATAATGACACATTTAGATGACAACTACACCAAAAATCTGACAATTCCATTGGAATTTGGTTGTGCTTTTAGATGGTTGAAGGCATAGCGATAAAATGTTGGAAATTCAACTAACTTCTGGCTGTCTTTTTCAGTGGGTGATTAAAGGTTGAAATGTCATTGAAATGTCCACATTGAAATGACGTGGTATGCCTAGTGGGAGGATCTCGTCATGTGTTACACCTGCTACATACAGAATAAAATATACAGAAAATGAAATTAACATTTGGTCCCAAAAACTGCCTATGAATCTGTTTTATGAAGCAATAACAGCAGATAGCCATAGGGGGCGCTAAGTATCTTACTTATAGTAAATCAGAACTAGACTTGAGTGCACCCCATAGTCTTAGACTAAAGTTTAAATAGGTGTGCCCCCAAGATTACCCCAAGAAAGGAGAGGGCTTAATCTGTTCAGCTTGCCCTCTGGGAGCGGATAGAGTCTACCTGAGGGAAGAAGCTGGTATTCAGAATGAAGTAGCCTACATGGGAGGGGTCAGCTATGATTTGAATGCTGTCATACACCCATGACTGGTACACTACGCTCTATTACAGCACGATGAAACAATTACATTTTCTGGTCAACTCCAAAGACCCAGAGTATGTGTAAAATATATTTGTTATTGAACTTTGGAGCAACAGCTAATTTCTTAACAGGAAAATTAATCAAATGTTTCTTATTTGGTGCAATATAGTCTAGGTTAGACTATAAAATTGGAGGAGCAAGATTCAACCCTGCATCTAGACCAGTGGTGGAAAAAGTACCCAATTGTCATACTTGAGTAAAAGTAAAGATACCTTAATAGAAAATGACTCAAGTAAAAGTGAAAGTCACCCAGTAAAATACTACTTGAGTAAAAGTCTAAAATTATTTGGCTTTAAATATACTTACAAGTAAATGTAATTGCTAAAATATACTTAAGTATGAAAAGTAAAAGTATATATAATGTCAAATTCCTTATATTAAGCAAGCCAGATTGCACAATTGTCTTGTTTTTTAAATTTACAGATAGCCAGGGGCACACTCCAACAAATGTACAAATTAAGCATTTATGTTTAGATAGTCCACCAGATCAGAGGAAGTAGGGATGACCAGGGATGTTCTCTTGATAAGTGTGTGAATTGGACCATTTTCCTGTCCTGCTAAGCATTCTAAATGTAACGAGTACTTTTGGGTGTCAGGGAAAATGTATGGAGTGAAAAGTACATTATTTTCTTTGGGAATGTAGTGAAGTAAAAGTTGTCCAAAATAAAAATAGTAAAGTACAGATACCCCAAAAAACTACTTAAGTAGTACTTTAAGTACTTGAATGTATTTTTACTTAAGCACTGTACACCACTTATCTGGACAAGTGTTGAATGGAACACCAGACAGCAACAGTATTCAATACTGGTATTCTAAATCGAACATGTCATCAGAGGTCCTTGTGTTGGTTTTGATAGTTTTTGTTCAACTTCATTTTTGTTATTGCTTGCCAGTTTTTTCGGTTTGACAAAGAGCCGGTTGAGGACGAGATCACCCTCTGCCCTCATCTCCTGTTCTACTGAAACAGCTGGTTGCTTTAGAGGATTATCCTATTATTAACAGATATTTATCCAATTCTCACTACTGTCCCCCATCTTTAGGTGACAGAACTTATTTCTGTAACAATATGACAACTTCCATGTTAAAAATATATATTTTTTGCTTTATTGTCACAACATTCTGTACTGGGCCTACCAAACCAGGTCTCAGTGTGCATTAAGAGAAGACAACAATAACCTTTTTTTTTTATTTCCAATATTTATTAAGAGCTAACCAAAACATTGAAACAAAAACATGTGCAAAATATGACTTGGGGTCACATGGAAGTTTGGCAAACTGATTAATTGACCACTGACAAGCGCTATTGTACTTGGCCGTGGATGTTTAACAGTTCTAAAAAACACATATTTATCTCTTGTGTTTTTTTTTTTTGTCTTTCCCGAATATCGGGGCATGCTGGTTTTCACAAGAGAGTATGTTTTTGAGAGTGGAAACCGAGAGACAGACAAATATGCACAAGTTGAATGGCTGGAGCTACAGTATCTACAAAATCTAAAAGAAATCCCCCTTTATTAAGGCAGTGAAACAGAAATCATAACTGGAAAAAGAAAGACGACCTTTGTCACACATCAACCAGAATATAAATTATTATTGCAACTACATTGCATTGCTACAGAGATAACTTTATCGAATAAGAGTGAAATAAAACAAATTACAAGTACAAAATACATTCTTAATCAAGGGGTAGAATTGACATTGTACTAGCCTTCAGAGTTAAGTCAAAGAAACACGAGAGCTTCATTAATTGTATTTCTTAAACGTTTAAAAAAAAACAACAATAAACGCTGCTAACTATTGTCACACTTCCATAAACACCTTAGAGAATCAGTAAACACCTATAATGGGTTGATGGTTTTTAATGAGCCTTTCTACAACAAGTGCTGTACTAAATACATACAAAATACCTTGGACTAAAATGGCTTCTTCTCAATCTGTAAAAAGAGCATGGTTGAACTCAATACTGAAAAGTCAGGTTACACTTCCGGTAACCTGTACTGTAAGTGCTTCCCTATGACATTGTCTTTTGAACATGAAAATATTCAGTTCAGTGCTTGCAGTCCACAACATGTGGGGGCAGGACACAAACTCAGTTCTACTCTCTAGCATGGGCTACTGGATGTCCAGAGATATTCACTTTCTTCCAGTTTAGCCCTTTTTTCTGATGAGTTTCTTCTCATGCCTCAAAGACAGACCCTTTGAGAAATGATCAAACAAATGGAAACTGAAGAGGCAACTTACATACTGTACATAGACACAACCACAGCGCAACAAAACCACATACAAACACACACACTCTACTTATACACATATATACATAATGTACACACACACACTTGCACACTGCACATATATACACACATCCACATTCCCTAAGCAGTGGAGCTACTTTTCTCACAACAGTCCACAAGGCCCTTTAAGAAGAGGAGGTGATATTCCCAGAGGATACGACGGTCTCCCTTGGCGAGTACTCTGGCTCGTCCTTATTGGGGTGGGACGAGTTGTCCGACTTGCTTCGGCTGAACTCTGCACCCATGATGGGCCGAGAGAACTTGCCAGAGGGCCGGGTGCAGACACTGCAGCACATTAGCGTTTTTAGGAAGGCGCGGCGCATCTCGTTGCTGGTGAGTGTGTAGATGAGTGGGTTCATTGCCGAGTTGAGCACAGCCAGGGCCAGGAACCACTCGGCTTTGTACAGGATGGCGCACATGCGGATGTCGCAGGCCACGTCCAGCAACAGGAGGATAAAGAGTGGAGCCCAGCAGGCAATGAAACAGCTCAGCACGATGATCACGGTCTTCAGCAGGGCCATGGACTTCTCCGAGCTCTTACTGCTAGCGCTACCCCCCCGCCGCGGCCGTTTGAGACCTTGCGGAACACCAACTTGCGGCTGCGGGTGCGCACCAGGGCGTAGATGCGCGCGTACAGGACCACGATGGCCATGAGGATGACACTGAAGACGGTGGTGCAGAACAGGATGTAGGTCTTGTGGTAGAGCGGCAGTACGGTGGAACAGCTGGGCATGCTCTGGATGCAGTTCCAGCCCATGATGGGCAGGCCGCCCAAGATGGCTGCAATCAGCCACACAGTGCTGATGAGCATGAAGACACGGCACGTGTTGCCATTGTTGTGCAACTTCATCTTCAGCATGGTGAGGTGGCGCTCGATGGCAATGGCCAGCAGGCTGAAGACTGAGGCTGCCAGGGCCACAAACATACTCCCCTCCCGGAAGAACCACTGTGTGGGGGTCAGTTTGTATGTGTTGGCACCTGACAGCAGGATGTTGGCAGTGTACACCACACCAGCCAGCAAGTCTGATAGAGCTAAGTTCCCAATAAAGTAGTACATGGGCTTGTGGAACTTCTTGGTCCTCCAAATGGTAAGCAGGACCAAGACATTCTCAAGAATAATGAAGCAACATACAATGATGAAAACCACAGAGTCCGCTTTGAGCCTGGAATCCTGCTCCACTTTCCGGAGCTTCCCTGTGAAGTTGTAGTGTCTGGCTATTAAGTCGGAATACATGGAGTCACCCATGGCTCTGATTTGAATTTAAATCCTACAAATTCTGTAGTCCACCACTTAGTCCACTGAGGGGCGATGGCAGGCCAAGGCACAGCTGGCAATGGTATTCCTTAGCACTTGATAGGTTGTCATTGCAGACACTCAATCAAATAATCCTTATTGCCACAGGATGTTCTGAGTATGTCCTTGGACCCCATCATGAAACTCCTAAGAAAATAGGGAAAATACCTATTTAGAACAGTCATAAAAAATAAAAATAAATGTATGACTCTCTAAAATAAAATACTATTTAATACTCATGAGGACTGAGGATTCAGTAGACTAATTCAGCATAAAATACAAATACAGAACAAAAGTCCTTGTAAAAACAAGTGAATGGGAGACAGAGGCAATTATTTTGTCCAATAGTAAATTAGGGTACATTTTCTTTTAGAAATATGTGATCAAATAAAAGCAAACAAACAGAAAGTCGGACCCTTGGCCGGTTATTTATGGATATAATGTGCATTATGATAACTGATTCTGAACTGTATGCTGAATTCCACAAGATGGAAAAGTATTGCACTGACGCATGGGCTAAATTATCATCATGATAGGCTATTTTGAACTATGCTAAGAATGAGATGGGGGGAAATGTCACATTGGGAAGCTATGAAGTTATTCAATGTTTTTTTAACGTTTTTTAAAAATCCATAAACTTCAGAAAAAAACTTGCAATAACTATGTAACGGAATCTCTCAACGTGAACTTGAAAGGCGCTTGAAACTCACGTTATTTTGTTCAAACGTGTTTTTTCGATTTCTTCTGTGTTTAAGATATGATTAAACAGTTTTTAACTTAAATTACTTTCGAAAGGCACAACTTTGATTTGCATTCTTATTGATGACCAGACGCCTAAACTAATTCGGCCATGTACATGTACATTAATAAAATCTAGTCTAGAAATTAAGTAAGTGTTTCCTTACCATAATAGTGGTCATCAATGAGAATATTCCAAGTATCAACCTATATTCGCACAAATCCTCAAATCAGAAACTTATATTTTCCAGCGGCTGAGTTCTGTGCGTTTGCAGCGTGATTTCATGGAATGAGCACCGTGCACAAGAGAGGCTGAGTAAAAGCAAATCTTTGTGTCAGCTCAACCCACCCCTCCCTTCCCCATAAAAGGAAAACTCCACCCAAAAACTATATTTTGGTATTTGTGTCATTAGTCCATTGTTGATATTTTGCCTACTCATTCAAGGGTTTCTCTTAATTTGTTTTACATTGTAGAATAATAGTGAAGACATTAAAGCTTTGAAAGAACACAGATGAAATCAGGTAGTAACCAAAAAAGTGTTAAAATATATTTTAGATTCTTCAAAGTAGCCACCCTTTGCCTTGATGACAGCTTTGCACACTCTTGGCATTCTCTCAACCAACTTCACCTGGAATGCTTTTCCAACAGTCTTGAAGGAGTTCCCACATATGCTGAGCATTTGTTGGCTGCTTGTCCTTCACTCTGCGGTCTGACTCATCCCAAAACATCTTAATTGGGTTGAGGTCGGGTGATTGTGGAGGCCAGGTCATCTGATGCAGCACTCCATCACTCTCCTTCTTGGTCAAATAGCCCTTATACAGCCTGAAGATGTGTTGGGTCATTGTCCTGTTGAAAAACAAATGATAGTCCCACTAAGTGCAAACCAGGTGGGATGGCGTATCGCTGCAGAATACTGTGGTAGCCATGCTGGTTAAGTGTGCCTTGAATTCTAAATAAATCACTGACAGTGTCACCAGCAAAGCCCCCCCACACCATCACACATCCTCCTCCATGCTTCACAGTGGGAACCACACATGCGGAGATCATCCGTTCACCTACTCTGCGTCTCACAAAGACACAGGGGTTGGAACCAAATATCTCAAATTTGGACTCATCCGACCAAAGGACAGATTACCACAAGTCTAATGTAAATTTCTCGTGTTTCTTGGCCCAAGCAAGTCTCTTCTTCTTATTGGTATCCTTTAGTAGGGATTTCTTTGCAGCAATTCGACCACGAAGGCCTGATTCACACAGTCTCCTCTGAACAGTTGATGTTGAGATGTGTCTGTTATTTCAAATCTGTGAAGCATTTATTTGGGCTGCGATTTCTGAGGCTGGTAACTCTAATGAACTTATCCTCTGCAGCAGAGGTAACTCTGGGTCCTCATGACCGCCACAGTTTCATCATAGCGCTTGGTGTGGTGCAGAACACAAATATTTGTGCCTTAAAATAATGTTTTTCTATTAATATTTCAAATCATTTGTGGATTTACAATCTTTAAATAATAAAGACAGTGATAATAATGAGAATATTTGTCAGTCATAATAATAATCATAAATGCTAGGCAACTGGTACAACCTAAACCAACTAAAATCATAATCATCGTGATCGTCATCACTTTAGTAGCTCTGTTTTGTTTGTAAACTTAAATGATCCTTTGGACAATGCGAACCCTTTGGTGGTGAGGGATGGCTATGGCTCATTTCTGAGTCAATTGCTTTCAATCAAAAGTGCATAGCTCAGCCATTCAGCCTCTGTTAACGAAGTGAGGGTTTGATATTTATTTTAAAATACAGAAATGACCATGTATATACTAAGAAAATCCATTGTAGAAAGGTCATTGCAGAGTAATAAGCTATGAGTTAGTAGTAGATAGATAAAATGTGAATATGTTCTAATCAAATCAATAGGAAGATGCCATCTGTATAGAATAGCCTGCCTAAAAATACAAACATCTTTATTGAAGATGTGGTGCAGTTGATTTAGTATGCTTACTAACATGAATTTAGATATTCTAATGGGTGCAGTGAACACAGAGATGACTACTTATTATGATACCTATTATTACCTACTATTACTTTAAGTATTGGCATAGCCAGCAGTAATTGTGGTAGTAATAATCCATATAAAACAATAAGGATACCAATAATATAATTATTCAATTCTGTTATTAGAAATCCTTTTGTTTTCATCTCTGAGAATCTACCAGCTGTGCACATAATCCCCCAAATTAAATCAAGCTATATGTGCATGAGTAACCACCCTCCTCCATCGTCTCTGCTCCCAGCTCCATCCCCTGTGAGTCCCAGCTCCATCCCCAGTGCCCCATTTCTTCTGCCCATTAATCACATGTGCTGCTCCCTCTGTCTCTTCAGGTTTTCTGCTCCGACCAGCCCTCTGCCCTCAGGGGGTGGGGCAGTAAGGAAACATGGCATATCCATACCCGCTTCTGAGTGTGTGTACAGTATATCACACATTCATAAACATCCTTTCAAACATGATGGTGGCTACAACATGTATTGGAGATGACCAGAAATACTCACATCTGTAATGCCAAAGTTCCTTTCACCAAGTATTGATGTATTCATAGAACTATTCAATGACGTCAAAACATTTTCTCGTGATTTCTTGTAATTCTATATGTATTTTCCTTTAAATCCTTTCGTGTTTGTGTCTCTGTGTGAAAGAGAGAGCATAGAGAGAGGAAAATGACTGAAAGGAAAGAGGAAAACATGGAAAACTAACTAAGGAAACCCTTCCTTCAAGAGGTCTCTTTGGTGCATTCTTTGACGGGGGAGAATATCTATATCCATGCTCCAGTTGGTCGTCTGTGAGCGAGTGTTGGCACCATCGCTGTCAGCTCTCTGGACCATCAAACCAAGTGAGATCAAAAGCCTGCTTGCAGAGAGACACAGGGTTGTTCATTTTGGGAAGCTCCACTGCCATTCCTCTTTCTTTGTTTATTTTTTATCCCCTTTACTTAGACGGAATTCATCCACGACAGGACTCAGCCCCACTTATCCTCCTATAGTGGTTGCTCCGGACGTGTAGTAATTGAGGCGAACATCTAAAACAAATGGGCACATAGATCAACCATCCAGATAAGCTCTCTGGACTTTTTAATAATTTGCTACAGTACACATTGCTGCTGTACTTGACACATTTCTTTACAAAAAGGGTTTTGAAAATGTATGAAACAAGATCCACTGGGTTGCATGACGTCGCTATATAATGTGAGAACATAGCACCTGACCTTAAACTACAAGTGTCGTCTTTCATTAACAAATCCTACTTTGTGTACTCAGACGGTCAGGGATAGTTGATGACTCGCATTGTTGCGAATGTGAACCAAAGCAGCTGGGACCTTAGGCAAATCAACCCCCCTCCCCTCCAATGTCCGAGCGGTCAGTGGGAGAGTAGCCATGCAGAAAACTACATGGAGGGGCGAGAAGAAGAAAGGGAAAAGGGAATTAACAAACAGTGGTTTGTGCTTTTATGAGCTCCACAGACTTTGCTTCATGACTCTCAGAGGAGAGAGTTAAGGAGGTGAAGTGACATTGGCCCAGTAATGGCGCGTGGTTAAAATCCCAGGTAAAACCAAGCCCCTCCATATTACAACCAATGTGTTGTGATAATTGCGTTGTTTGGCGATCGTGATATATAGGCCTAAAGGCCGAGACAAAAATAAGAAACAGTGGCAGAATAAATTCAACCACACCTTTGTTTTATTATAAAACTGGATAGCAACCTCTGTCCGGTGAAGTCCACAAAGCATATTGCACGTAACAGACAGTTACATGACCTACAGCATGGTCAAGCAAGTTAATGTTTCCAACATTTTTGGATCACTAAACAACTACTGACTTAGAACCACAGAGGGTTACCGCAAATCGCAAAGAAAACAGGAGCTGCCTCCACTATTCCAGCACAATTTCAACATTTCAACATCATCAACCTCTGTTTAGTCTAACACAGTGACAACTAAAAGATACCAAAAACAATTTAGTCCAATCAACGTAAGCTAAATATGATGCGGCTGTCCATGGTTCTGATTTATGTGTGTGTGTGTGTCCGCGCATTCGTGCAAGTAGAAAAACATGTTGACTCACCCTACTTGTAGAGAAACGCCAATGCCATCCTCCTCTTTTTCATGTTGTGGAAACAGTCTATTACTCTGTCATACAGTACATGCTTTTATTTTTGTTGTCCTAGGCTATCTGGCTAAAATGCTTGCTCGCTAACTTCATGGTCAACGTTAGCTAGTTAATATTAGCCTTCTACATCTAGTTACATATTTAACTTCCATCCTTTCAGGCCAGGGGCACAACAATGTATGAGTTAATGGTTGGATCAGAATCGCCATTATAGTCATTGGCCAGTACAAAGAAGTAAAACCCAAATCCCTATCTCCATCCATGGCTAATTTAGGAAAGGGACAATTTTAGCTAGCCAGCTAGCTAGCCACCGGAGGACAACAACACAACAAGATGCAACAATTCAAGTTGTTTCTGTCAATAACTAACGCTCTCAGTGCGATTTGATAGGAGTGACGCCAAAATCCAAGCTGGCTTCCCTTGACACTTTTTTTTTTTGGTGCTCCAGTCACAGTTGAGCTCGCTCAGTTTAGCTCAACACTGATTGCCAAATGTTTCATACTTTTTATTATCAAGGGAGGCCAAATGCTCGCTGGCTTCCCTTGCATTCAATGTTACGGGCGGCAACAATGTAATACTTGTTTGGACCAGACAGCATCAGACAGATGGCCTACACGTAGAGAGACAGAGGGGGCGCTGTTTCGCTCGCTCGGATGCTTTCTCCTGTGAGATACATTCAGCCTCTTGCGAATTGAAGGAAAAATTATGTAATGTTTATTCATAGTTTTCTTGGTAATAATTTTTGGGCAAGCCTGGCTTCCCATGGCATCCATGAATACACGCCCCTGCATTGGCCCCATAAGGAAGAGGAGGGCTCCGATTACTCGCTAGTACTGGAAATGCTCCATCGTGCTCCGATTGATCCATCATGATACTTCAACAGTGACATTCCACACATCCTTGTGCCAGCTGAATTTGGCATCTCACCACCAACCCATTCCACTCTCTGTTTGCCATCTCTTCATTCTGTTGCATCTGGTTGGTTCATCATTTTTTCATCAACCTTTATTTAACCTTTATTTAACTAGGCAAGTCAGTTAAGAGCAAATTCCTATTTTACAATGACGACCTACTCCGGCCAAACCCGGACGACGCTGGGACAATTTTGAGCCGCCCTATGGGACTCCCAATCATTACCTCAGTCCTTCTCTAGGCGCAACACCAACAGAGTCTGCATCCTGCATCATTGGATTGAGAAAAGCCTTGAATGTCTATGGGTTGATCATATTTTGTACAATACACCCCCTCCACTCCATACAAGTATATGTTTGATATACAGTATGTACCCATACAAATACAAATACCCAGACCTAAATTGATTCATTGTTTGTGGAGTATATTTTTCACAGGATACCAAAAGTTATAGGCTACAGAGATTGTAAGTCAAAGTCACACGTTCAGAGGTCACGTCTGAGCATAGCATACCCTGACGCAGTCTAGAAAATGATGGCGAGGTCACTCATGTTGGACAATGAGAGCGCATAGGCTACTCAACTCAATAGGCGGTACTACTCTAGGTTTATGTTATAGTTTAGCATTATACTGTAGCCATTGGTCTGGACAGCGAATTAAGTATTGAGTGCAAATCATCCGTTAAAAGAAAGCAATACATACAAGAGACAAAGTGCTGCAGGGCAGCTTAAGTGCAGCAAATTATTTCCCAGTAGCCTACTGCATTACGGAACACACCAACATCAATTTAGTCTGTTTGGTGACATGACTGTTGTTCTGTTGACCTTGTCGGGTGTCAGTGTAGAAAAGGAAACCCCTTAAAAGAAAAGCAAGAGTGGAAAAGAAAGTGGAGAGGAAACCCTCAACCATTCTTAGTGCTTTCCCTCAAACAAGTGATTTACCTAGACGTGAGGTAAAAAATGGGGGGGGATTAAGGTGGGGAGTAGCGTAGGTGTTTTTGGAACCCCTTCAAGTCATGGGTTGTAAAATACCTTACAGTGTTAAACTGCTCTCATAAAGCATTCCAGAGGAATATGATTTCAGGAAATGCTCAATGAATGAGAGTACAGAAAACTAAAATAATTTACTATGGTTTTTACAAGGCCTCATAGGGTTTCATGTTACTTTAGGTAGGCCTAAGTGTTAAATGGAAACAAACATCTGCAACAAAGTATGTCCTATATCTAGATGTCTATCACTCACACATAAGACGCACTGACAAGCACAAGTAGTATGGATGGCATAGTTGAAAATCGAAAACAAATGAACAGCTTACTCTTCAATGTCTTTTAGCAGGATTTCAATGTCCCTGACCAACCACAAGCATTAACGTGAGTTCCAATTCTAATTATCCACCCATCCACCACTTATCTAAAATCTTGTTTCTAAGATCAACAAACAAGCCCTAGAGTTCCACCAGTTCAACCAGTCAAATATAAGTTGTAAGGGGAAGGGAAGAACAACATTTCATGAAAGATAACAATCACCACATCCTTGCCTTTTCCCTCTGAAGCCCTAAAAAAGTGACTTTTCTCCTTCCTCCATCCGGTTCTCACAGTCAATATAGATAGCGTCAATCAACCCCACCCAAAACACAGTTTGGGACTCTTTATGGACATATTGACCATAAAGACCACACACAGAAAGAAGCGCTGTCATCAGAAAGCAGACCAAAAAGACAACCTTGTCAGGTCAAAACACTTTAGGATGATCAGTACAATGCATTGAATTATTGAATCTTAGATGATGTTTCAATTTGATTTATTTCCCAAACAGAGGTAGGCCTACAGAGCATGGTAGTGAGAGTCTTGACATTTAAGAAAGCCAGTGTTAAGCTTTCAGGACACATAATACATCTCATTGGCATCTCAGTAGAGATGCCAATGAGATGCCAAGTCAACCATATGGGGTGAGATTGCAAGGAACAATGTGTTCTACATGCTCTGCACTTCATTTTGCTTTAAATTCCTTACCAGTAATCAGCTCCACATGGCTAGCTGTGAAGTCCCTGGAATGTCTCTCAACCCCCTAAAGTGAAGTTGTTGACACTTCCCACTGGCCACAGACGTTAATTCAATGTCTATCCCACGTTGGTTCAATGTAATTTCATTGAAATGACAAGGAAACAACCTTGATTCAACCAATGTGTGCCCAGTGGGTTCAGTCAATAAATCATGGGAGCTATATTCCCAAAAGGAGGGATTCATCATCAAATGCAGGACTAGGAATGGAGATGGTGTAAAATTGTCACTATTCGTTGTGAACAATTTATTTTTATTTTTAAGATAACATAATTTGAGGGCATGGGCAGCTGGTTATTTCAGTTCTATTACTTCAGTTGTCATGGTGTTCACTGTGAATACCGTTACAGCATAAACTTACCTGTCATTAAAGTGAGCATTGTGGGAAGCCTTGAGAAGTAGCCTAACGCTCTGGGTTAACACCAAGGTCTCTTAAGATGGGAAACTGTTCAGGACATGCCAGGACTGACCGTGTGTGGAATATTGGAACCATTGGCTCCATGACAAAGTGTCGTAGTTGTGTGTGTCATCTACATAATCTGTTGCTGGACAAGAGAGCAAAAATCTCCATGGAGACCATTGTCCAGAAAGCTGTTCGGATTCCCTTTGTTGTCGGGGGGCAAATCTGAGCACGGCGGGATCCAGCTCAGTATAAGCCTTTCGGCCAGCCTACGTTTATTAGAGGGGCTTTGCAGATCTCTCAGACAAAAGAGTGCTTTATTCTTTCAACACAGGACAAAAAATAACCACACACACTTGCCCAAACACAATTTTTTTTAACAATGTTATGTAAGGAGATATCAGGCTCTTATCATTGTGGCGAGAAAGAGTGATGGGAAGGGGAGAAGTGAGAACAAGCTGCAGAGAAGTCACTAGTCTTCTGTTATCAAACTGGTGTTCAATCCAGTCATGAAAGATCCTAATATCATCTGTCAGCTTCAGTGGAAAAATTAAAGCAGAAAAATCTTTCCAAGTAAAAGTCTCTGCAGGAATTAAAGACATATTTCCATTTTGATTGGTTTCTCTGGAATTAGAGTAAAATAGGAAATATTATGTGCGCATTGTAATATGCAGTAACAACAAGCAAACGGTTTCGGGCGTACATTAGGTATCATATGTAGACCTCGTTTGCTCATCCCACTTGTGTATTCTTAATTATTTCATGGTAACATCACTGTTTGGTCATACACTAAATTGGTCAAGTACTGTAACTGTTGATAAAAAAATATATATTTACTCAGTAAATTGTTTTTGCTCGTTAATTTTTGCGGTTCTGACATGGCAAACAGTATACTCTTATTTTTGGCTGTGTCATGGATATGGATAATGATATTCAGAAAGGCTAATGGCTGCTGTACACTGGTTTTTGTCATGACTGGATACATTATTATTTCAGGCAAAGGTCAAATAGGCATTGTCCTGTAAAGGGTTATTTCTGTATTGGCCAAGTTCAAAGACATAGATGCATGAACTGTATCGTTGCCATATTATCGCCATGCTAACTTGCCTCATCCATATACAGTTGAAGTCGGAAGTTTACATACACCTTAGCCAAATACATTTAAACTCAGTTTTTCACAATTCCTGACATTTATTTTAAGAATGTGAAATGTCAGAATACTAGTAGAGAATTATTTCTTTCAGCTTTTATTTCTTTCATCACATTCCCGTTGGGTCAGAAGTTTACATACACTCAATTAGTATTTGGTAGCATCGCCTTTAAATTGTTTAACTTGGGTCAAACATTTCGGGTAGCCTTCCACAAGCTTCCCACAATAAGTTGGGTGAATTTTGGCCCATTCCTCCTGACAGAGCTGGTGTAACTGAATCAGGTTTGTAGGCCTCCTTGCTCGCACACGCTTTTTCAGTTCTGCCCACAAATGTTCTATAGGATTGAGGTCAGAGCTTTGTGATGGCCACTCCAATACCTTGACTTTGTTGTCCTTAAGCCATTTTGCCACAACTTTGGAAGTATGCTCGGGGTCATTGTCCATTTGGAAGACCCATTTGCGACCAAGCTTTAACTTCCTGACTGATGTCTTGAGATGTTGCTTCAATACATCCACATAATTTTCCTCCCTCATGATGCCATCTATTTTGTGAAGTGCACCAGTCCCTCCTGCAGCAAAGCATCCAAACAACATGATGCTGCCACCCCTGTGCTTCACGGTTGGGATGGTGTTCTTCAGCTTGCAAGCCTCCCCATTTTTAATCCAAACATAACGATGGTCATTATGGCCAAACAGTTCTATTTTTGTTTCATCAGACCAGAGGACAAAAACGTAAGAGTTTTGTCCCAATGTGCAGTTGCAAACCGTAGTCTAGCTTTTTTTATGGTGGTTTTGGAGCAGTGGCTTCTTCCTTGCTGAGCGGCCTTTCAGGTTATGTCGATATAGGACTTGTTTTACTGTGGCTATAGATACTTTTGTACCCGTTTCCTCCAGCATCTTCACAAGGTCCTTTGCTGTTGTTCTGGGATTGATTTGCACTTTTCGCACCAAAGTACGTTAATCTCTAGGAGACAGAACACGTCTCCTTCCTGAGCGGTATGACGGCTGTGTGGTCCCATGGTGTTTATACTTGCGTACTATTGTTTGTACAGATGAACGTGGTACCTTCAGGCGTTGGAAATTGCTTCCAAGGATGAACCAGACTTGTAGAGGTCTACAATTGTTTTTCTGAGGTCTTGGCTGATTTCTTTTGATTTTTCCATGATGTCAAGCAAAGAGGCACTGAGTTTGAAGGTAGGCCTTGAAATACATCCACAGGTACACCTCCAATTGCCTCAAATGATGTCGATTAGCCTATCAGAAGCTTCTAAAGCCATTATATAATTTTCTGGAATTTTCCAAGCTGTTAAAAATCACAGTCAACTTGGTGTATGTACACTTCTGACCCACTGGAATTGTGATACATTATAAGTTAAATAATCTGTCTGTAAACAATTGTTGGAAAAATTACTTGTGTCATGTACAAAATAGATGTCCTAACCCACTTGCCAAAACTATAGTTTGTTAACAAGAAATTTGTGGAGTGGTTGAAAAACGAGTTTTAATGACTCCAACCTAAGTGTATGTAACTGTAGCTAAAACATAACATGGTGTCAGTGGGATCCAAACCCATGCTTTTTTTGGCAAGGCTTTTTTACTGATATTTGAAATGCAAACTGTGGAAGGACATCCCCATCCCTAACTGTAACTTCTATAGAACTGTGCAACTCCCACTATCACTCTGATTGGACATTTTGGCCGTTGGGTTCTTCACTTAGGATCTACTCTTTCAGAAAGCATTGGTTTGGAATCAGGTGAGGCTCTATTTTGTGAAGCTCTCTCTGTCAAGTTTGAACTCTTATAGACAGGAGTGAAGAACTATCCACTCTTCCACCTAAACACATATTAGGATGTCTGTCACGTCACATTGTGTCTCTTTCCGATGAGTCTAACGTTACAGTAACTTTGGGAAATTCACTTCCCCAGTGGAGGTTTTCTTGAGGGCACCAGTAGAATGAAATGACACAGGCGCATTGACACTGCTAGTTCTTCAGCTTGTCGCCATGGTGCTGAGTAAACTATGCCAAGCCCTGAAAAGGGTGAACTGCACTCTGAGGAAAGAGTCTTTTGTTGGAGTAATGCCCCCTTCACAAGATTCCTCTTTCTCCTCATCTTTTCTCTATTTTTCAGAGTCTTTCAGTCGAACAGGAAATGGGATTTGGACAGGTCATGAGTCTTGGTCTCTCTCCCTGCACTGCCATGTAAAAATGCACCATGGACATTTAGTTCAGTCCTAAACCAATTTGAGCTTACCCACTAACTAACAGGCCAAGCCTGCGGCAAACATCACATTGTAAGTCCATGTCTGGCTCTTTGTTTGTACATCCAAAAATGACTTTCAATAGGTCGCTGTGTCTTTGAAATTTCAAAACACCAATGACAGATGATGATCCTAAGAGGTCAGGTATTACTGAAGGTTCTTGAGCTAAAATGATTGGTCAGTGGCAAACAAAAGCCTGCCTTTCCAGACCAATTCATTCTGGGACATCCACACACTGGATGTTGTTTATGAAGGAGCAAATTCCCTGCTGGCAGGCAGGTCCCTGTTATCACATCTAAAATAGAGATGTTGCTGCATATATAAACCACGTGCTCATGTTTATACAGTTTTGCGTAAGAAAGCAAAGTATCCCAGTACTGTTTCTTTTTGCTGTCAACAGAAAGGTTATAAATGTGACTAGTTTCAGGAAACTAGATGTATGTTGCTCATCACTACATCATAGGAGAAACATTTGAACGTAAAAACATTTTTTTGTCAAAATGCGTTTTGGGGCAGAAATGCCTTCTGGAACATGTTTACTTTCATGTGCTTTAATAACACACGTGTATGCCATCTGTAAAAACGAATATAATTGTTAAATTACGAGCCTAGTTGGTTTAGCCATGGAAAAAGACAGGAACCTTCCCGCTAGCCATGATTGGTTGAGATAATGGATGGGCTGGACATGCCGAGAGATGAGTTCAGTCGTTTGAATGCAAATATGCGGAGGGAGTCGAAAAGAGAACACACAGAAGGCTGTTGTATAAAACACCTGTCTCCAGATTACATCTTCAAACTAAGGGCAACCATGGCATCCGTGAAAGAGAGGGAGAAGTGTTCATCCATGTGTACGGGTAAGAGAGTCTAGCTAGCTACATTTTCAGATATTATACATTTCTAATTTTGTTAAAGCGTACTGTTAGCTAGCTAGATAACGTTAGCTGGCTGGCTGGCTCGCTAGCTAACGTTACAAGTATGATCTGTGTAGTAATATTATGCGTATCTCAGAGCCATTGTGTATCTCAGAGTCATTAGTAACATTATGAGTTGGGATTGTGATTCATTGTTTAGTTAGCTAGCTACATGTCTAAACAATAGACTCCACTCATCAAGTAACGATTTCACTGTACCGTTTACACCATCTGTATCCTGTGCATGTGACAAATAAACTTAGATTTTATTTGATATAGTGTGTGTTTACCAGAGATGGTAATGTGAAGAACAACATGACCTGCAACAAAGTCAAATTAGGATATAACATTAGGCCAATGAGATAGTGTCCACGTTCTAAAATTCTCCAGTAGAATGCCCTGCATTGATTTCGTCACACTCACAACCGTAAGCTATTTTCTGTAATTACCTCGCCATTAACTTGTAAAATACCTGTAGCACAAGCACATGGCAGGGACAGTGCACAGCATGTCATGCCAAAGTTTTGACTGTTCTTTGTCTTATTTTCCAGCCCTGTTTCCTGACCTGGGATCTGTTGGTACACACTGTCCATGCTAGAGGTTTAGATCCCACCCCTAAACAATGACCTGGCTCGAACTGACCGGCCACAAGACTTGACCCAGGATGTGTGTGTGTGACACAGGGCTTAGTCAGAGAGGAAGTGAGTTCACAACGCAGACACATCCCTGAGCCTGAGCCCTAGAATGGCTGGGAACCTTCCATAAAAGGTGTGGCAGCCAGGGGGAAGCCATGGGACGGCACACCCAACCTCTCAGACCAATATGACTATGACACATTGCTATTGTTACAATGACCATGGTGATTATTCTTATTTTTGACATCACCTTTGACTCTCTCAGGATGTAGTTCAGGGTTTTTAGTCAGTACACTTTATCTGAATGACTTTTTTTCTTGATAAACCTCCATGGGTTATTCACTGAGTAGTTCCTTTATCATGATATAGAGCTCATATCAACAGAGACAGGGGTCCTCTACACCTCAACAGGGCATATCCCATGATCCTTCACAGTAAATGTCCCTTATTACGTAACATTACGTGGAAGACCTCTCACTTTGTTATATCTGTTAACCTTGGCTCAGGTGTGAATTGAAATGGGGCTGATTGTTCCAGGAAAATGGAGTGAGAAATGTTCGCGTCTGGCGAGAGACCAGACGGTACTGTCTACGCCTGTATGGATGCTCCAGGAAAGTGGGGTCATTTGGGGGAAGTACCAGATGGCACCTGATGTCACCAGGAACAAAAGGGATGTTTGGAAACACCAGGGCCAGCCCGCTGAGTTCTCCCTGCTGGGAAGTAAAAGGGATGCTCATAAAAGGTGTGTCTCATCCCAATTTAAATTATTACAACCCTCTCCCATCCCCCAGCTCAATATATTCATTAATATGGAGGAGCTCTCAATCAAGTGAAACAGAGAGGAAACATGATTAAAAAAACCTCTCTGATTTGTACAAAAAAAAAGTATAAATAAATGTAGCTTGCCAGTTTTACGAAGACAAAGAAAATTGAAAATACATAGAGTATAGTATGTTAGGTATAGTTTTTGATATAATGGATTAACTTAGTTGAATAGACAAATTGTTATTTATTACTAGAAAACAACATATTTCAGCTAAAAGCCTTCGTCAGGGTGCTATATGAATATAATCATTTAAATTGTCTTGAATTGTCTGTCAATCATCAGTCTCTTACCCCCTGAGGGAGAGGACAATGTAGTGATTGGGCCAAACTCTACTCTCTGCTGTGCTGAGGGAAAGATGTCCGGGTCCCTTAACAGGGGACTTCCTGTATCACCGTGGAGAGTTGGACCACAGGGAGATCCAGCTCACTCTCTGCCAAGTGATAAACTCAACTCGGAAACAGAGCTAGTGTGTCCATCATTCAGTTTTGTCCTCATGTCTCACAGTCTTCCAGTTGATGAGATACTGTGCTTTCAAAGAAGACCAAGCCAACCAGCCAAATGGTACACAATGAACACCTTGATCTCCAGGGTCACACTTTATTTTAAGATTTTCTTACTATCAACAAACTATCTGTTGATAAGCAACTGCTTGCTAAAGTTACGGCTAGGGTTAGGTTTAGAATAAGGGTTTGGTTAAGGTTAGGGTAAGAGTTAAGTTAAGGGTTAGGGCTGGGGTTAGGGATAATAGATAGTTAGTTGAAATTTTACTGATAGTCTGTAGAGCATCTACATATGGCCTATCCAAATAAAGTGTTACCATCTCTAGGAAGTCAGACATTATAAGGATACACTTGAAGGTTGACAATGTAAGGCCCAGTTAATGCTCTCAGTAAACAAACACCCAGTGGAGTGTGCTTACATCGTAATCTGTAAACACAGGTGTGCCACAAGGATGTGTACTATCCCCATGTTGTTCATTCTTAATACTGTCAACTGCACAAGCCATAGCCCCATCTGTTCCATTGTTGGCAGCAGCACAATCTTTAGCCATAAAAGGCTAAACTAGACATTGACTAGACTCCTCCCAGCAAAAATTCACTGTTCAAATACACCTTGAGAGCATAAATCATGTGTGGTACATCATTTAGAATTTGGGACAGCATAGTTCAGTTAAAACCAGCCTTCTTTATAAGCACACACTGAGTATGGCATTTTCCAAACTGTAATTACTCCAATTATTCCTTTATCTCAGGCTACCAGCTCTTGGCAAAGGCGTTGCAATTCACTATGCATTTAAATTAAATCAGTCTGTTATCAACAATGTGCAAATGTAATCAAGTGCACGTCATTAAAACCTGGCAAATAGACACATTTTAGGCATGCACTCTACAGTTCAACAGAAGAAAAACAACATATCTTCCTTGACATTTTATTTCAGCTCTCAGAACTGAAAAAATACACAGAAAGATCTTGATATGGCTAATGTTGCTACAACTTCTAGATTACCTCCATCTTTGATTTCACACTGAGTGCCGTCTTGCAATGCAATATAACTCTAAAACATTTATATTTTTGATGAAGATGTGATATAGTGGACCTTTAAGTAAGAGATTAAACCAATTTAACATGAACAGCAGGCCAAAGGACACCAGACAGCACAATGCTTGACTGCTCTCACAAAAAAATCCATTTGAATATTCCCTGTAGGAATGTCAGAACCAACTGCCACTGTGGCTATAATTACTGCTAACTGTCTCAAGAGGGAATGAAACTGAACAAGAGCTAGAGAGAAATAGAACAGTACCGTTAGGACCCTGACCCATGGAGGGGTTGTTGCAGGCAGGAGGGGTGTTGAAGTGGCGGCTGGGTTTAGGGGGCTCACAGAGGGGAAGAGGGGTATTTGGGAAAGGGTTGATAAAAGGGCTCAGCTAAGCATGTCAGAGGAATGTAATTTTTTTTTGTCTAATTGAAGCGGGCCATTGGATGGGTTGGGAGCACACCCACAGAAGAAGTTAAAGTCTCAGCGTTGGACTGTGCAATCTGTTAATGAGCGGTCAGTCTATGAGAAAGGGGGATTCCTAGTCAGTTGTACAACTGAATGCATTCAAATGAAATGTGTCTTCCGCATTTAACCCCACTCCTCTGAATCAGAGAGGTGCAGAGGGCAGCCTTAATTGACATCCACAGTGCCCAGGGAACAATGGGTTAACTTAACTTTCGGCTACACCATTCCAACCATTACAATGAGCCCGTCCTCCCACCAGCCTCCTTTGGTTTACACAGTTTACAATGTTTACACAGTTGCCTGTGCATAATCTTATCTGAAAGCATCTATGTCTAAGGGGAGTCTACTTGGTTATAGTAGTAGATATGAATGGTTGCATCATTTTAACTGTTATGTCAACGCTCGTCATTAATAGTTACGGCAAGCGTTATATAGCTACTATGTCAGTATTATGACAATGCCTGGATCCCTAAAGTTAAGTGACAGAATACAGTAGCAGTAGAATGAGTCAGTTAAATTTGACTGTAGAAATCAAACCCATGAAAAAAGGGCTTTTACAGTGCTCCTCTAACTATGACAGACTAGTTACGTCCTGTGGCCTCCTTGGGAGGAAAAGCGGGGGGGGGTTCCGTTGAATAGAAAGATGAAGGTAGTCAAGTTCTCTGGAGTCTGGGAGTGGGAGAGGAGGGGTGTAGAGGTGGATATTGCGTCGAGCTACCGAGGGAGCACAGGAAAGCATTAGACTGCTTCCTCATCTCCCTCACTTCCTCTGATGTCATAAACGTCCCTTTGGGAAAATAGTGGTTTGGGAATAGCTACTGACTCTTCATATGCCACATTACTTCAAAGTCTGACCTTGTAATACATAATAACACTTGTGGAGATTATAGTTATGTGTTCATGAGGTCATAGAAAAGTTTAAGAGTGCTTACTGAAGGGAACCTAAGAATTGTACGTCATGAATGGCTGAGTGGAGTTTGATTTAAAGCACATGCTCCAAATCAGAGCGAACATCCACCCCACAAACATACAATATACTGTATCAACATGATTTAAAAAATATATAAAATATGTATTTTTCAGTCAACTTCCACTTCCAGATTATAGGGGGAGATACTGTATGACCAAATGACTGACTCAAGTACTATTAAGCTGGATACCAAAGTACAACATGTTTCCTTATCCTATATTTGAGGCAGGTGAGCTCACCTTTACAAATTTGTAGTTTCACATGTGAAATCGCTTTTTCACACAAGAAATAGCTGTTTTCACATTGTACTTAAATTTCATATGTGAAACCACATGTGAATCTCACTTTCACATGTGGAATCTCATCAGCGAGCTGTTTTCGCCCACAGGACTGCCGCTGAGTGGATCTTTTTTGTTTGTCGCACCCTTCTTGGTACAGGCTTCCTTCTTTTCACTATGTCAGTTAGGTTAGCATAGTGTTGTAACTACAATGTTGTTGATCCACTCTCAGTTTTCACCTACTATATCACAGCCACTAAACTCTGTAACTGATTTAAAGTCACCATTGGCCTCATGGTGAAATCCCTGAGCGGTTTCCTTCCTCTCCGGCAACTGAGAGGAAGGACTCCTGTATCTTTGTAGTGACTGGGTGTATTGATACACCATCCAAAGTGTAATTAATAACTTTACCATGCTCAAAGGGATATTCAATGTCTGTTTTTTTTTTACCCATTTACCAATAGGTGCCCTTCTTTGCGAGGCATTGGAAAACCTCCCTGGTCTTTGTGGTTGAATCTGTGTTTGAAGTTTGCTGCTCGACTGAGGGACCTTACAGATAATTATGTGTGTGGTACAGAGATGAGGTAGTCATTTAAAAATCATGTTAAACGCTATTATTTCAGTACAACTTATTATGTGACTTGTTAAGCACATTTTTACTCCTGAACTTATTTAGGCTTGCCATAACAAAAGGGTTGAATACTTATTGACTCAAGACATTTCAACTTTTTATTTTTAATGAATTTGTAAAAATGTCTAAAAACATCATTCCACTTTGACATTATGGGGCATTGTGTGTAGGCCAGTGCCAAAAATCTCAATTTAATACATTTTTAATTCAGGCTGTAACACAACAACATGTAGAAAACATTAAGGGGTGTGAATACTTTCTGAAGGCACTGTACATCAATTTTTGGACTTATAAATGAATGATATGTACAGTATCCATTGATTCTTGAAGAATATAACATATAAATGCCTCATGCTTAGCTCAACCCCATCAGAACCAAAAATAGAAGTTTGTTTTACTCCAATGTTTGTAAACAAAGTAACTGTAAACAACCACTGTATAGCCAAAAAACATGGTTAAAACTATAATTTTGATAGTCTTTGCATCCATGGCGTAGTCTATGGATTTGACAGCTGTGGTATTTCTCCAGCCACATCTCTCAGCTTTATTGAAACTTTAGCAGGGAGAAAACTTTGTTAATATTTGAGGATTGCTGCTTTAAACACCTTTAATAGAGTCATAGTGTTATTAAATGGTGCGATCCTCGAGAGAGTTAGTTATTTTTGTGCCATTAATATCAAACAAAACTTCTGAACTGGAGAACAAAATAGTATTGCAAACAAAATAAATGATATTGAAAGCCAAACATAAACCCCCAAACTATTGATAGCAAAACAAAATATTACAAGGAAACAATTTAGAAATGTGAATTGTAAATGGATGCAAAAAAATAAAGTTTGTAGTGAATATTTTTTACGATAACGGAACTAAATAAAACGCCTCCCTCGTTCCTGCAATTTTTTCCCCCTCTTTCCTGCAATTTTTTGTGTGTTTTTTTACACTTACATTACTCTAATAATAACATACTATTAGCAAACCCCACTGACCCCAACAGACCACCCATTAGAAGCATACAGTGGACCAATGTTAAAAGGGGAAACAATCGTGTGATGTGGACTCAACTCATTATAGTAATGTAGGGGTTGCGTAACTGGTTGCAGGATTGCTGC
Organism: Brachymystax lenok tsinlingensis; assembly: GCA_030435695.1. Lineage (NCBI taxonomy): Eukaryota > Metazoa > Chordata > Actinopteri > Salmoniformes > Salmonidae > Brachymystax > Brachymystax lenok. The sequence continues at coordinate 10,460,035 of CM059790.1, forward strand.
TTTAAACACCTTTAATAGAGTCATAGTGTTATTAAATGGTGCGACCCTCGAGAGAGTTAGTTATTTTTGTGCCATTAATATCAAACAAAACTTCTGAACTGGAGAACAAAATAGTATTGCAAACAAAATAAATGATATTGAAAGCCAAACATAAACCCCCAAACTATTGATAGCAAAACAAAATATTACAAGGAAACAATTTAGAAATGTGAATTGTAAATGGATGCAAAAAAATAAAGTTTGTAGTGAATATTTTTTACGATAACGGAACTAAATAAAACGCCTCCCTCGTTCCTGCAATTTTTTCCCCCTCTTTCCTGCAATTTTTTGTGTGTTTTTTTACACTTACATTACTCTAATAATAACATACTATTAGCAAACCCCACTGACCCCAACAGACCACCCATTAGAAGCATACAGTGGACCAATGTTAAAAGGGGAAACAATCGTGTGATGTGGACTCAACTCATTATAGTAATGTAGGGGTTGCGTAACTGGTTGCAGGATTGCTGCTTTAAACACCTTTAATAGAGTCATAGTGTTATTAAATGGTGCGACCCTCGAGAGAGTTAGTTATTTTTGTGCCATTAATATCAAACAAAACTTCTGAACTGGAGAACAAAATAGTATTGCAAACAAAATAAATGATATTGAAAGCCAAACATAAACCCCCAAACTATTGATAGCAAAACAAAATATTACAAGGAAACAATTTAGAAATGTGAATTGTAAATGGATGCAAAAAAATAAAGTTTGTAGTGAATATTTTTTACGATAACGGAACTAAATAAAACGCCTCCCTCGTTCCTGCAATTTTTTCCCCCTCTTTCCTGCAATTTTTTGTGTGTTTTTTTACACTTACATTACTCTAATAATAACATACTATTAGCAAACCCCACTGACCCCAACAGACCACCCATTAGAAGCATACAGTGGACCAATGTTAAAAGGGGAAACAATCGTGTGATGTGGACTCAACTCATTATAGTAATGTAGGGGTTGCGTAACTGGTTGCAGAGAAGTCAGGCGCAGGAGAGCAAAACTGGGTAATAAACTTAGTCGTTTAATAAACAACCCAAACACGAGAGTAAATGGGCACAAAATAGCCCGTAGCGCACCAGTAAATAAAGTGCACAAGCACTACAATGAACAATCCCACACAAAGACATGGGGGGAACAGAGGGTTAAATACACAACATGTAATGAGGGAATTGAAACCAGGTGTGGAAAACACAGACAAAACAAATGGAAAATTAAAAGAGGATTGGTGATGGCTAGAAGACCGGTGACGTCGACCGCCGAACACCACCCAAACAAGGAGAGGCACCGACTTCGGCGGAAGTCGTGACAAGAAAGCGGAAGAGATCTTATCGCAATTCTTACTATCTGTTGTTGTTTGGCTCTTCTTGTAAGCAAACATTGAACAAAATATAGTTGAATTCACTTTGTTGATGGTATAACACCTTGTGTGCGTGAGTAGTACATGTTTTGTGATAAAGGTACATAAAGTACATGTATAGTATACCATACCATCACACACTAATTGCCAATACAAACCTGTTTGTGTTTGTGTGAGAGGGAGGCAGGGAGCTGAACAACCTCTTGTAAGGACACTGTGTTCCAGGTGACAATAGAGCAACAAGAAAGTCTATCAGCAGAGCGAATCTGTTGGACAACTGAATTCTAAGAGAGGGGGCGTTGTTAGCACCATGGCTATTTGCTATAATTAACAGGCTTTCCACGTTTCACACTTGGTAATGTAGATATCCACAGATTTGGGATGTAGAGGGAAAAATGTACAGATGTAGGATCTTCATTTGAGCCAGTTTGCTACAGCAGGAAAATAATCCTGCAGCAACAGGAAATGTGAATTATTATGTGGATTATAATTCATGGACATTTTTGTAGGGTTTGATACATTTTTCGTAAGGGAAAATCAAGCCTGAAATGTCTAAGTGGAAATGACAAACTTCAGAAGCCTTTTTAAATAATAAATAAACTACACGTTCTCCAGCGAGGTGATCAAATTAATAAGATCCTCCGTCTGTAATGTAGTGCAGTGGTCAATAAACAAAGAACAGGATGATCATGGAAATGGATCCAAGCCTTTTTTGCTTATCTACTTAATACCTGGTATGAGGACAGTGCAATAGGAGCTGATTCATGACTGATGATATCTGTCTGCAACTTCCACCCTCTAATGTCCCATTAATGTTATTAACATACTAATAACCAGTTATGTATGCATTCATAACTGTGTGTATAAATCACATTACTGCCTTACACATTGCTCTATGCTACGCACACACGCACACACATGCAAGCACGCACGCACACTATTCATTTCAAACAATATTCTTCACGTATTCAGATGTGTCAATGCTCTTCGCATATTCTCATCCAGTACGGCCTCTCAGTACTAGTGCAGTGCCAGTGGCCCATATCAATAAGAACTAGGAACAACACCAAGTCCACAAACAGTGCAAAACAAGATACAAGTGTAACCAGGCCAAGGGGTCCTGAGAACAACCTTTGGTGTCCAGGCCTCTCGGTGTGATGGGTGGGCAGCCAGCGTTACATGAGAGATCAGATAACAGGGGTCACAACTCAGGAGTCAGAGGTCATTGCTCTCTCCCGTCCTGTAGCTAACATTCCTTGTGTTATTCCCTCCAGACAGAATAGGCAAGGGGGATTCTGTTAAAAAATTCCTCCACTCCAACAGTGTTTGAAACTAGCATAAGGAATGCTGTCTACAGACAGAGACATATTTAGAGATGTGAAATAGGAGGGTGAAACAATGTCATTTTTTTTATGATGTGTCTGTCATATGAAGAGGTACAACATTAGGACCCAGGCTGTACATACCTGGAGTCTTCTGGCCTCATTTATGGGTCTCTACTATCAAACCCGATATCAATCCTGAGTCTGTCGACTCAAGACTGTGTGAGGCTGCCAAGCTAAAGCCTGCATTTTAGCGCTGGAAGCCAACTAGTCTCTCCTTACCTACCGTATCTCTTTGGTTGATCTTGAGTGGTAATCTTCTTACTGCAAAGTCAGACCACAAATAAAGAGAGAACCCCCTTGGCGTCACCCAGTCCGGTGCATGTCAGTCATCGAATAAGATGTCAGTATGCCCTCTGCCTTGTTTCTCTCCCTTTCTCTGTCTGTGACATGTGAATGTGTGTTGATTCAACATTGTGATACGATAATAATCGTTGGGGGTGAATTCATTTGTTATTGACCCACACTCTCACCCAGTGGAATCCAGACATAATAAGAAACACTGAATGTATTGGGCTTACAACGTGCCACAAGAGCTGATCTAAAGTCATTTTCGGTTTTTAATTCCTGGTGGTTAATGTTATAATAGGAGGTATGGTATCCTGATCCTAGATCTGAGCTTGTGGTCAACTTTTAACTAGAGTTTGTGAGTGACTTTGAGCTGCTGTGTTTTTTTGTCTAACTGTTATCATGCTTGGGTGTACTGTACTCTGTTATCCCGCTGTTATGGGTGTATCGTATCCAATGAAGATGTCTGGTTAAGGTATTAAACCCCTTCACTACCACAGAAGGCAAAGAACAAGAGTTTTCAAAACAAACATAGATATGGCTAATCCTGATAAATCCAGACCTAACAGATGTGCATGTTTCTCCTTTGCTGCCCTATTGAACAGAACTATAACAAGTAATAAGCTAACAAAAATGTTTATTTACAAAAAATTCTGGTTGGGAAAATGTAAATGGTTGGGAAAATGTAAATGGCAACAAGGGGAAACAGAAATACTGAAGCTCAACACTTTATGCCATCTGAACTGAGAATGATTTGCATGATTTCTTTAGTATGCGGGCATTGTTGCTCTCCAATAATGAGACAGGAATCAGCTGTATTTAGGGAAGGGGGTCAGTGAAGCAGAAGCCACTGCTGTCATGACAACTTCAACTCACATTACAGTAACCAACCAGAGGGCCCAGACACTGCCAGCGGCATGTGTCAAAGGGAATCACGTTTTCATACATGAACAAATAACTCCATGATTAGTACATATTACATGGGGTGGAGGGAACTGTTTTTTCATCGCTATATTGTCGTGGAAATTACCACCAGTGACACCTGAAGTCAATGTTAAATGAATCTTTCTTTATTATCAGCAAGCTGGAGAGGTTCCAACAAACTTAATGCACCAAGTAGTACACGTCTGTCAGGAGCTCCGCTGGGGCAGTCCCGTTAGTTCTCTGATTTACTGCTTACACAGACAAGTTATATTTACATGATTTAGCTTATTCATTATTCATAATTATTTCATAATTAACGTTTGGTTCATCCATGTGACCGACCAATACCTCACAAGGCTTGAAACTGAGACACCCCTTTCAGTTCTCAAAACAATGTTCTGGGCGTACTGCCAAATTGCTTATACTGATAGTGAGGATTCCTCTCAGGCACGTTCAATCAGTCACTTGCATGTACCCAGTTGAATTGGTTATTATAAAAGCACAAACATAAAATGTTCCTTCACATGATCATGCTTTTACCAACAAAGATAAATGCAGAGCGAAAAAACTTTTGTCATGTTGACGTAGATATACAGTGCATTCGGAAAGTATTCACAGTGGCGATTTTAGCATGTACATCTTGGTGGGACAAACCATTTTTGCGAGCATGCCAGCAAAGCCACTATACAACACAACACTAAACAATACATTAATTGCACTGTAACAGTGACAACCAGTGCCCACAAAATGTTAGGCCTACATAAAGCTGTCCCAACAGCAGAGTCCCAACAGCAGTCCCAACACCTTACCACTGCTACACCTGGCTATCAGCCAATTCCTTGTCTGGCAGCGAAAAAGTTAATTCAGCATAATTTACATTTACTTATAAGAGGCAATCCGTAATTTCGATTAAGACATTAATGAGCGAGCTAGGACAGACGTAGTCAATATAACTATTTGTTCAGCACTTCAGCATACCCATCCACGACCCATTTTTAATGCCCTGGCTGAAGGAAGGAGGTTCTCACCCAAGATTTGACGGTACATGGCCCCGTCCATCATCCCTTTGATGCGGTGAAGTTGTCCTGTCCCCTTAGCAGAAAAACACCCCCAAAGCATAATGTTTCCACCTCCATGTTTGACGGTGGGGATGGTGTTCTTGGGGTCATAGGCAGCATTCCTCCTCCTCCAAACAAGGCGAGTTGAGTTGATGCCAAAGAGCTCCATTTTCGTCTCATCTGACCACAACACTTCACCCAGTTGTCCTCTGAATCTTTCAGATGTTCATTGGCAAACTTCAGACGGCATGTATATGTGCTTTCTTGAACAGGGGGACCTTGCGTGTGATGCAGGATTTCAGTCCTTCACGGCGTAGTGTGTTACCAATTTTTTTCTTGGTGACTATGGTCCCAGCTGCCTTGAGATCATTGACAAGATCCTCCCGTGTAGTTCTGGGCTGATTCCTCACCGTTCTCATGATCATTGCAACTCCACGAGGTGAGATCTTGCATGGAGCCCCAGGCCGAGGGAGATTGACAGTTCTTTGGTGTTTCTTCCATTTGCGAATAATCACACCAACTGTTGTCACCTTCTCACCAAGCTGCTTGGCGATAGTCTTGTAGCCCATTCCAGCCTTGTGTAGATCTACAATCTTGTCCCTGACATCCTTGGAGAGCTCTTTGGTCTTGGCCATGGTGGAGAGTTTGGAATCGGATTGATTGATTGCTTCTGTGGACAGGTGTCTTTTATACAGGTAACAAGGTGAGATTAGGAGCACTCCCTTTAGGAGTGTGCTCCTAATCTCAGCTCGTTACCTGTATAAAAGACACCCGGGAGCCAGAAATCTTTCTGATTGAGAGGGGGTCAAATACTTTTTTCCCTCATTAAAATACAATTTAATTTATAACATTTTTCACATGCGTTTTTCAGGATTTTTTTGTTGTTATTCTGTCTCAAATAAACCTACTATTAAAATTATAGACTGATCATTTCTTTGTCAGTGGGCAAACGTACAAAATCAGCAGGGGATCAAATACTTTTTCCCCCTCACTGTACATTGCTCCCTGGCATATTGCATAATTTATGCAGCAGCATACAAGACATTTTTGGACTCACCTTGTTGTGCTATTGACACTTGAACAAGATAGTGGTGCGGCGGTCCTTCGTGGGCAAACTTTGTGATCAAACTTTGTCATTCTCTGGATTTATGGTGCTTCAACACAACTGGGAACTCAGATAAAAACAAGGTTGAATCATGATGACGGCAGTGATCTTCAGGTCGTAGCTTTAGAAAGAGGCCCAAGTTCCCAAGCTACAATTCCGAGTTGGATGACTGTTCAGAACGTATTTTCCCAGTCGGAGCTAATTTTTTCCCGAGTTCCCAGTTGTCTTGAACTCACTGAAGTCAGATTTCCCAGTTCCAAGTTAACAGTTGTTTTGAGTGCGGCAGAAATCAGGCTGGATTGACACCATGGTCAATGTTGAACGTTTATAACTTTAAGCTTGGAAAAGAGACCCTTAAACCCAGACTTTGGACCACACAGCCACTCCACTGAATAGCAGGCTAGTGATTGCTTTGCAATGCTTGCAGTTATCCACTGATTCCTTCCAAACCACTCATTGTTGAAATTGTGATTTCCAACTTGTTGTGTAATGTATATGGCCGATGAGCACCGATACGTTTTATCTATAATTTCTCTTCATTGTTTCTCTTCATATGACAAGGAATAAAAAGGACCTGCAGAGATGCGAGTGTAGCAAGACCCATTAGTGACCAAGCTTTAAATTCCTGACTGATGTCTTGAGATGTTGCTTCAATATATCCACATAATTTTCCTTTCTCATGATGCCATCTATTTTGTGAAGTGCACCAGTCCCTCCTGCAGCAAAGCACCCCCACAACATGATGCTGCCACCCCCGTGCTTCACGGTTGGGATGGTGTTCTTCGGCATGCAAGCGTCCCCCTTTTTGGTTCAAACATAACGATGGTTATTATGGCCAAACAGTTCTATTTTTGTTTCATCAGACCAGAGGACATTTCTCCAAAAAGTACGATCTTTGTTCCCATGTGCAGTTGCAAACCGTAGTCTGGCTTTTTTATGGCGGTTTTGGAGCAGTGGCTTCTTCCTTGCTGAGCGGCCTTTCAGGTTATGTTGATATAGGACTCGTTTTACTGTGGATATAGATACTTTTGTACCTGTTTCCTCCAGCATCTTCACAAGGTCCTTTGCTGTTGTTCTACGATTGATTTGCACTTTTCGCACCAAAGTACATTCATCTCTAGGAGACAGAACGTGTCTCCTTCCTGAGCGGTATGACGGCTGCGTGGTCCCATGGTGTTTATACTTGCGTACTATTGTTTGTACAGATTAACGTGGTACCTTCAGGCGTTTGGAAATTGCTCTCATGGATGAACCAGACTTGTGGAAGTCTCCAATTTCTTTCTGAGGTCTTAGCTGATTTCTTCTGATTTTCCCATGATGTCAAACAAAGAGGCACAGAGTTTGAAGGTAGGCCTTGAAATGCATCCCCAGGTACACCTCCAATTGAGTCAAATTATGTAAATTAGCCTATCAGAAGCTTCTAAAATCATTTTCTGGAATTTTCCAAGCTGTTTAAAGGCACAGTCAACTTAGTGTATGTAAACTTCTGACCCACTGGAATTGAGATACAGTGAATTATAAGTGAAATAACCTGTCTGTAAACAATTGTTGGAAAAATGACTTGTGTCATGCACAAAGTAGATGTCCTAACCGACTTGCCAAAACTATAGTTTGTTAACAAGAAATTTGTGGAGTTGTTGAAAAACTAGTTTTAATGACTCCAACCTAAGTGTATGTAAACTTCTGACTTCAACTGTATACAGGTGTGTGCCTTTCCAAATCATGTTCCATCAATTGAATTTACCACAGGTGGACTGCAATCAAGTTGTATAAACATCTCAAGTATGATCAATGGAAACAGGATGCAGGCTCATAGCAAAGGGTCTGAATACTTATGTAAATAAATGTTTAATACATTTGCAAAAATGTCAAAAAATCTGTTTTCACTTTGTCATCATGGGGTAATGTGTGTACATTGCTGAGGAAAATGCTTTACTTAATACATTTTTGAATAAGGCTAACGTAACAAAATGTGGAAAAAGTCAAGGGGTCTGAATAGTTTCTGAAGGCACTGTATATCTCTAATTTTAAGTTGTCGAATCTTTAGTGGTAAATATTGAATCTTTAGTGGTAAGTAGGTTATACATTTCACAATATTTCTTACAGAATTTTTTTAGAATAGATATACAGACACACACACACACAAACACACACACAAAGTGTAAGCAGAGTACAGCCTGAGCTATGTCGACAGCTGGCCTTGGCTTTCCTCGGAAACAGGTGCCCGGTGAGACTAACCTTTCAGACTGAGTCGGACGTTAACGTGTATATTGTCAATGGCGGTGATTGACAGTAGGGTAATAATAACAGTATGTAAATACAGCCAATTTCTTTTTTATGAGAGGCGCAGGGTTCCATTGTAAGAGTGTTGCATTGTATTTCTTTCAACAAAGCCTCAAATGTCACATTCATAACCGGGGAGATGTTTATGGTCTTCAAGTTCTTTTCAGCCCGGGTGAGAACAATGCAAGAGCTGTCGACCAGCTGAAGTGTCTTCAGGATTAGAGCAAAAAAACAAACCTATTGAACAATAACAACAACTGCCCTTTCATATGGTGTGTCCTGCACTTTGAGGGACACAAAGCTGTTACTGGTTGTAGTACAGTATTTTAGCTCTTTTTCCAATAGAAACTTGTACAATGACTGTTTTCACAGCTGGACCTTGCGTTTTGTGTGAGAATGAGAAGAGAACAACGGAGAACGTGCACAAGCATATTGTCTCCTGTATCACCATCATTCTCCATTAGCAGGTAATCTTCAACATGCTATGTTGAATAGAATGGCAACATTGTGAAATGACACTCTCACACATTGGAATTAATTCTTAACTAATCAGATCCTGCTTGTTCTGTCAATGAAAAAACGTATTTCTATCTGAACGTTGTTTGCCCCTAGTTCTTGCAACAAAACGTTTTTCACCTCCACTATCTTTCTATCCCCTTAATCCTATCTATCAGACTGGAATCAATTTGTACATTTGGCTAGATGACAAATCATTTGACAAAATACCCAAGCGTTGCTCTAGGTCCAGTGCTATGACCTCTGCTGTTCTACAGTATGTGACCTCTTGGAAATATAATACTCCAAAATGATATACTTTTTCTTTGCTAGGCTTGTAAATAATACCAGTCTGATTTGATTTGATAGTTTCCATTTTTTAGCTTATGCCCCAGCCTCCCTCAACAAAAACAAACTAAGATACGCTCTAGCTGATCATGCCCAATGTAGTGGTTTACAGAGAATGCTTCCAAACATTTGCCAAAGCTGACATGGATGTTCGTTCTATAGCACAAGGAGAGAGAGAAGGAGAGAGAGAGAGAGAGAGAGAGAGAGAGAGAGAGAGAGAAGTATCGCGGAAGATCTGCGTTAAAGGTCAAATATAATTTCCACATGTGCCGACATATGCAGCGTTTACTGTGAATGCAGTTTCTGCGAACGCGGAAACATTGTCTTTAAATTTATATTGAGCTATAACGTGGATCTTCCTTAATACTTTGGGGATTCGGATTGAATCCAGCCCTGAGTCCATATAGATTGAGTAGTTTAGCCTAGACTAATGAATAGATTACAGGGAGAGAGGTAGGCTAATGCTTGTCTAATGGCCACTGTCTACCTGTGTCTCCAAATACCCTTTCAGTCGATACACTTACAATCTTATTAGTGCCCTTTGATATACAGATATCTTGCCTCTTGTTTAACTCAAATATCTAGAATTGCTAAACTACGTCATTTTAGTTATCCCACTGTCTTTTACGATCTCATTTTATGTCTTGATCAACCACATAATCTTCTGCTTGGAAAGTGGATTCTAAATTTTTCCACCTTTCGGCTCAGGCAGGACATGGAAACAATTTCAGCTGAGACAACTAGAATCCCTCTCTTCCAGATTCTGTTTGCACTATGTATGGAGGTGGGAAAAGAACTTGACTAGAAATTGGACAGGAACTTTTGGATTCTCTTGTTGTTTTGTCTAGCTGTAACAGCAGTAGGCTATTTTTAATCCTCAAAAATTTGGTGCTTCAGAATGTATTCAAACCCCTTGACTTTTCCCATATTTTGTTGTGTTACGGGCTGAATTTAAAATGTATAACATTTAGATTTTGTGACTGATCAACACACAATAACCCAACATTTCAAAGTGGAATTCAGTTTTTTGAAAATTGTACAAAATTAATAAAAAAATGAAAAGCTGAAATGTCTTGAATTAATAAGTATGGCAAGCCTTTGTTATTGCAAACATAAATAACTACAGGAGTAGAAATGTGCTTAACAAGTCAGCTAATTGACTATGTATGCAAGCTGGTATGTATGCAAGCTTGTATGCAAGCTGCTACCCTTTCTTGGGTCCAAACAGGAAACAAAACAACAAATAAATACATAATATACATAACACTACATAATACAATATACAAAATATATAAAAATGTCTGTCTCTTCACAGTCCCCGTTGCATTCTTTTATCTGGTTTTATTGCTACCTTGAATTACCTGGGGTGGCAGAGAGTTCACGCCCCTTGACTTTTTACATGTTTTATTTATTAAATTTAGATTTTTTTTGTCACTGGCCCAATAGTACCCAATAATGTCAAAGTGAATTTTGATTTATTAAATTTTTTAAATAAATTCATAATGAAAAGCTGAAATATCAAGTCAACAAGTATTCAACCCTTTTGTTATGGTAAGCCTAAATAAGTTCATGACAAAACATTAGCTTAACAAGTAACATAATAAGTTGCATGGACTAATTCTGTGTGCAATAATAGTGTTTAACATGATTTTTGAAGAAGGACTACCTCATCTTTGTACCCCATACATACAATTATCTGTGAGGTCCCTCAGTCGAGCAGTGAATTTCAAACACAGATTCAACAACAAAAGGCCAGGGAGATTTTCCAGATGGATAAAAATACAAAAAGAAGACACTGAATATCCCTTTGAGCATGGTGAAGTTATTAATTACATTACACTTTGGATGGTGTATCAATACACCCAGTCACTACAAAGATACAGGTGTCCTTCCCGAACTCAGTTGCCGGAGAGGAAGGAAACCGCTCAGGGATTTCACCATGAGGCCAATGGTGACTTTAAACCAGTTACAGAGTTTAATGGCTGTGATAACAGACTTCTGGATGGATCAACAACATTGTGGTTACTCCACAATACTAACTATACAGAATACAAATATTCCAAAACATGCATCCTGCTTGCAATAAGGCACTAAAGTAATACTGCAAAAAAATGTGGCAAAGCAATTAACTGTTTGTCCTGAATACAAAGTGTAATGTTTGGGGCAAATCCAATACAACACATTACAGGTAGCCTAGTGGATAAGAGCATTGGGCCAATAACCGAAAGGCAAATCCAATACAACATATTACTGAGGACAACTCTCCATATTTTCAAGCATAGTGGTGGCTGCATCATGTTATGGGTATTCTTGTAATCGTTAAGGATTAGGGTTTTTTTCTGCATAAAAAATGAACTAATGGCAAAATCCTAGAGGAAAACCTGGTTCAGTTTGCTTTCCACAAGACACTGGGAGATGGTTATTTCAGCAGGACAAAAACCTAAAACGCAAGGCGAAATATACACTGGAGTTACTTACCAAGACGACATTGAATGTTTCTGAGTGGCCTAGTTACAGTTTTGACTTAAATCATCCGGAACATCTACAGCAAGAAAATTGCTGTCTAGGAACAATCAACTACCAACTTGAAATAAACTTTTTTTAAAGAATATTGGGCAAATATTGCACAATTTGCAAAGGTCTTCGAGACGTACCCAGAAAGACACAGCTTTATTAATCGCTGGCAAATGGGATTCTAAAATATATTGAGTCAGGGGGTTGAATACTTATCTTATCTAATACTTGTTTTATTTTCCATTAATTAATAATGTTTGGAATTTTTCTTCCACTGAGTATTTTGTGTAGATTGTTGACCAAAATATTAAATGAAATCCATTTTAATCCCACTTTGTAACACAACAAAATGTGGAAAAAGTAAAGGGGTGTGCAGGGCCGGATCATAGGCCCCGGGGCTACGTTTTTTTGTTGTTGTAGAGAACGGGCTCTTGTGGTTGGATAATTTTTTTAAATAAAAACTTGGGCCCTCTGTGGGCTTGGGCCCAGCCCCTGACTCACACAATTTACCAGTCACATTTATTTATTATGCATTTTTGTAATTTTAATCAGTTACCCAATCAAGGCAGGGCCCCCAGTTACCCACGTGTGCTCCATACCTCCTCCCCCCATCTGAAGATTAGCGGAGCGGCAGCAGGCTGTCTACACTCATTGAGAGCGGTTTCCTGAAAAAAAATTATATATACAGTACCAGTCAAAAGTTTGGACACACCTACTCATTCAAGGGTTTTTCTTTATTTTTATTATGTTCTACATTGTAGAATAATAGTGAAGACATAAAACTATGAAATAATACATATGGAATCATGCAGTAATCAAAGAGTTAAACAAATCAAAATATATTTTATATTTGAGATTCTTCAAAGTAGTCACCCTTTGCCTTGATGACAGCTTTGCACACTCTTGGCATTCTCTCAACCAGCTTCATGAGGTAGTCACCTGGAATGCATTTCAATTAACAGGTGTGTCTTGTTAAAAGTACATTTGCGCATTAAGAACTTTCCTTCTTAATGCGTTTGAGCCAATCAGTTGTGATATGACAAGGTAACTGTATACAGAAGATATCCCTATTTGGTAAAAGACCAAGTCCATATTATGGCAAGAACAGCTCAAAGAAGCAAAGAGAAACGACAGTCCATCATTACTTTAAGACATAAAGGTCAGTCAATCTGGAAAATTTCAAGAACTTTGAAAGTTTCTTCAAGTGCAGTCGGAAAAAACATCAAGCGCTATGATGAAACTGGCTCTCATGAGGACCGCCACAGGAAAGGAAGACCCAGTTACCTCTGCTGCAGAGGAGAGGTTCATTAGAGTTAACTGCACCTTGCAGCCCAAATAAATGCTTCACAGAGTTCAAGTAACAGACACTTCTCAACATCAACTGTTCAGAGAAGACTGCGTGAATCAGGCCTAAAGGACCCCAATAATAAGAAGAGATGTACTTGGGCCAAGAAATACAAGCAATTGACATTAAACTGGTGGAATCTGTCCTTTGTGAGACCCAGAGTAGGTGAACGGATGATCTCCGCATGTGTGGTTCCCATCGTAAAGCATGGAGGAGGTGGGATGGTGTGGGGGTGCTTTGCTGGTGACACTGTCAGTGATTTATTTAGAATTCAAGGCACAATTAACCAGCATGGCTACCACAGCATTCTGCAGTGATATGCCATCCCATCTGGTTTGCGCTTAGTGGGACTATCATTTGTTTTTCAACAGGGCAATGACCCAAAACACACCTCCAGACTGTGTAAGGGCTATTTGACCAAGAAGGAGTGATGGTGCTGCATCAGGTGACCTGGGCTCCACAATCACCCGACCTCAACCCAATTGAGATGGTTTGGGATGAGTTGGGCCGCAGAGTGAAGGAAAAGCAGCCAACAAGTGTTCAGCATATGTGGGAATTCCTTCAAGACTATTGGAAAAACATTATTCATGAAGCTGGTTGAGAGAATGCCAAGAGTGTGCAAAGCTGGTATCAAGGCAAAGGGTGGCTACTGTGAAGAATCTCAAATATATTTTGGTTACTACATGATTCCATACGTATTATTTCATTATTGTGATGTCTTCACTATTATTCTACAATGTAGAAAATAGTAAAAATAAAGAAAAACCCTTGAATGAGTAGGTGTGTCCAAACTCTTAACTGGTACTGTACATTTCTATATATATTTATTTTTTGCTGCCTATTGGGCCCCCCACGGGCCTGGGCCCAGGTGCTTCAGCTTCGGTAAACCCCTGCACTAATCCAGCCCTGGGGCTGTGAATACTTCTGAAGGCACTGTACCTGCAGTATTTGGCAGCTAAAGAAACAGGTTCACAAGTGCTCAAAGGAAACAATGGACTTTCTAGGAGGATTTTCCATAAAAACATAAGTCCATCCTAGACGTATTTGCTCAAAGTTTGCTTATACTGTACTGTATTTATGCAACAAGTTACACAACTGTCAGGAAAAGAGTGTGGAGAGCGTAATGAGAATGACAGGAGTGAAGAGAGATGAAGGGAAGGAGATAGTGGGAAAGAGAGGGAGAAGAGGAGGACCAGCACTTCTTTGTTAGCCTCAACAGAACGATCTCCAATTACTGCACAAAGGGGGCTCATTCAAGCCCCATGGACTTGAACACTGGGGCTTTGCATTTGTAATGAGTGCTCCAGTGAATGCTAAAAGTACCCCAGAGAAGGAGATGGCCATTCTACTGGGATGCACCCACACACTGGGGCCTCTGCTCTGCTCCAGCACAACCATACTGGCTCATTTACCATATAGGGCCAGATTAACTAGATGCTTTTTGTCACTGCAAGGCTTTCACAACATTGGCTAGTTGAAGCTTTTAAATAAATCTGAATCTTTTTTTACTTGGTTTTACGTTTCCACATTTCTTTTACTCCTCATATACTCCTGTAGTTGGGAATTTTGTGTGGCCTTGAAAACATTTCTTAATGTCCCATACTGTAGAGTTACCCTTTTTGTTTTCAGGAGATCCAGGTCTAGAAACATCTGGAAATAATATTTAAAAACTCTACTAAGGGATGTTTGATTGGATGCTACTATTCAACAGCAGACACATTGAGTAAGGTTACAGTAAAGTTATGACCTTAGCTACCTCTGTCATATTCACCTCCCTGCACTTTATTTTACTCTATCCCTAGTCTTTTTGCCCAGAGAACATCCCATTGTTACCAAAGTCATATTTCGGATGTCATACTCATATCAAATGTATACACTGCACTCTATACCATCTACTGAATCTTGCCTATGCCGTTCGGCCATCAACTCAAATCTCTAGCCACTTTAATAATTAAAAGGTGGATGTAATAAATGTATCACTAGCCACTTTAAATGATGCCATTTATATAATGTTTACATATCCTACATTACTCATCTCATATGTATATACTGTACTCTATACCATCTACTGCATCTTGCCTATGCCGGTCAGCCATCGCTCATCCATATATTTATATGTACATACTCGTATTCATTCCTTTACACTTATGTGTATAAGGTAGTTGTTGTGAAATTATTAGATTACTTGTTAGATACTACTGCATGGTCGGAACTAGAAGCACAAGCATTTCGCTACACTCGCATTAACATCTGCTAACCATGTGTATGTGACAAATAAAATTTGATTTGGATGTCACATTTCACAATTGCAAACTCACCTCTCCAACTTTTCTGTTGAACTGAGTCAGTGTGTAATACATGGGATAGGTACAGTAAAATATGTTGTCATAGTAGTACGGTGCCTCTGGAGCACATTAGGGTAAAGTGCCTTGTTCAAGGGCACATGGGTAGACTTTCACCTTGTCATCTCAGGTATTCGAACCAGCAACCTTTCGGTTACTGGCTGAACATTTTTTAGGAAGGATGTGTGTATCGCTGTGGGGTGCTGAGGACACACTAGTGACAGGAAGCCTGGATGTCACCAGGAAATGAGCCATTCTCGCCTGTGCATCCCATTTATGAAAACAAATAGAATTCCTCTCGTAGTGTCAGGGTTGCAATCGCAGAGGTGTTTTCTCCTGTTAGTCATCCACATAGTGAACAGCTATTGTCAGCTCTCACATTGACCTTCCATTGTTTGTACGTTGGGTTTATCTGTCGTTAGGATATGTGTTGTTTTTATGATATGTGTGTAAGGACCTTTCCAAGTCCAGTCAGTGTGACGCAATTGGGAGAAATAATTGTTGTCTCATGTTTCACTCAGTTGAATTCCCCATACATGTCAGACTAATTAATAATACATTGTGAAGTCTGATACAAAAGTCTACATGGCTCCAGTGACAAATGTAATCTGTGCTCATCTTCTACACTAATTCCCATTTTACAATACCACCTCTGCTATTTCAACAAGTTTCTCCACAGTGTGAGCCTTGGGGGTTGTTGAGGGCATCATGGAAACAGACCAGTTCCAAAAAAATACATTCTTGACAATTCCCCTGATATGTCTGGTTCACAGTCAGCAACAACAACCTGACATAGGGGACTGGCGACTTCCCCACTGTAAGCCGTGGGAGAGGTCTGACTGCAGCCAGTGAAGGAAACAAATCATTTCATGCCCAGATTGAAGCATAGGAACACAAGGCAGCCAGCCTGCTGTTTATTTATTTTAATGGATTTAACTCTTTATTACTCTATTTGTTGTGGGTGCTGCTGTTTATATGAGTTGTGTTCAGTTTGTGTACTGTGTTATGCTCTCAGTCGCTCCGCAAAATTTGGTTATACTAATACTCATTTTGTTATACTGCACTACACAGGTAGCTGGTGGCACCTTAATGGGGAAGACGGGCTCATTGTAATGGCTGGAACGGAATTAATGGAATGGTATCAAACACATGGTTTCCATATGCTTTAATACCATTCCATTCACTCCATTCCAGCCATTGTTGTCACAAAGTGCTTATACAGAAACCAAGTGTAAAACCCAAAACAGCAAGCAATGCAGATGAAGAAGCACGGTGGCTAGGAAAAACTCCCTAGAATTATAAGTTTATAAGAGTACGTGGTTATTATAAGGCCAGATCATTCTTCAAGATGTTCATAGATGACCAGCAGGTTCGAATAATAATCACAGTGGTTGTAGAGGGTGAACATGTCAGGGTTCAATAGCCACAGGCAAAACAGCAGAAACTGGATCAGCAGCACGACCCGGTGGACTGGGGACAGCCAGGAGTCATCAGGCCAAGTAGTCCTGAGGCATGGTCCTAGGGCTCAGGTCGAGAGAGAGAAAGAGAGAAAGAGAGAGAAATAACACACAGAGAAGATAGGAGAATTTCTCCAGATAGGATAAACTGACCCTAGCACCCCGGCACATAGACTATTGCAGCATAGATGCTGGAGGCAGAGACGGGGGTGGTCGGGGGACACTGTGGCCCTGTCCGACGATACACCTGGACAGGGCCAACCAGGCAGGCTATAACCCCACCAAAGCACAAACCCCACACCAACAGACCACCAACTTACTACCCTGAGACAAGTCTGAGTACAGCCCACGAAGATCTCTTCCACCGCACAAGCCCAAGGGTGCACAAAACGGGACAGGAAGATTACGTTGGTGGCTCAACCCACAAGTCGAATATAGCTAAAAAAAAAGCCTTGCACAACGTGACACACTCCTCCTACGGACAGCATGGAAGAGCACTCGTAGGCCAGTGACTCAGCCCCTGTAATAGGGTCAGAGACAGAGAATCCCAATGGAGAGATGGGAGCCGGCCAGGCAGACATAGCAAGGGTGGATCGTCACTCCAGTGCCTTGCCGTTCACCTTCGCATCCCTGGGCCAGACTACACTCAATCATAGGACCTACTGAAGTGATGAGTCTTCAGTAAAGACTTAAAGGTTGAGACCAAGTCTGCGTCTCTCACATGGATAGGCAGACAATTCCATAAAAATTGAGCTCTATAGGAGAAAGCCCTACCTCCAGCTATTTGCTTAGAAATTCTAGGGACAATAAGGATGCCTGCGTCTTGTGACCGTACCGTATGTGTAGGTATGTACGGCAGGACCAAATCGGAGAGATAGGTAGGAGCAAGTCCATGTTATGCTTTGTAGGTTAGCAGTAAAACATTGAAATCGGCCTTAGCCTTCACAGGAAGCCAGTGTTGAGAAGCTAGCACAGGAGTTATATGATAATTCTGGCAGCAATATTTAGCACTAACTGAAGTTTATTTTGTGATTTATCCGGGTAGCCGGAGAGTAGAGCATTTCAGCAGTCTGATCTAGAAGTGACAAAAGCATGGATTAGCTTCTGCATAATTTTTGCACAAAAAAGTTTCAGATTTTTGCAATGTTACGAAGATGGAAAAAAGCTGCCCTCGAAAAATTCTTGATATGTTCGTCAAAAGAGAGATCAGGGTCCAGAGTAACGCAGAGGTCCTTCACAGTTTTATTTGAGATGACTGTACAACCATCAAGATTAATTGTCAGATCAAACAGCAGATCTCTTTGTTTCTTGGGACCTAGAACTAGCATCTCTATTTTGACCGAATTTAAAAGTAAAACATTTGCCGCCATCCACTTCCTTATGTCTGAAACACAGGCTTCCAGGGTAGGCAATTTTGGAGCTTCACTATGTTTCATAGAAATATACAGCTGTGTGCCGTCCGCATAGCAGTGAAAGTTGACATTGTGTGTCCGAATGACATCACCAAGAGGTAGAATATATAGTGAAAGCAATAGTGGTCCTAAAACAGAACCTTGAGGAACACCGATACTAGCAATTGATTTGTCAGAGGACACACCATCCACAAAGACTAACTGATATCTTTCCAACAGATAAGATTTAAACCAGGCAAGAACTGGTCCGTGTAGACCAATTAGGCTCTCCAATCTCTCCAAAAGAATGTGGTGATCGATGGTGTCAAAGGCGGCACTAAGGTCTAGGAGCACGAGAACAGATGCAGAGCCTTGGTCTGAAGCCGTTAAAAGGTAATTTACTACCTTCACGAGTGCAGTCTCAGTAGTATGATTGGGTCTAAAAGCAGACTGGAGCGTTTTGTATATATTATTTGTCTTCAGGAAGGCAGTGAGTTGCTGAGCAACAGAGGGATCACATAGAAATGTATGCAATCATTTCATTGTAAGTGGCTTTGTATAAAAGCATCTACCAAGTGGCATATACTATATTAACATGGTAAAATACAGTAAGATAGGGAACTTATTTCAATTACATTTTTAATTAGCTACATTCAAACACCTACATGTCCCCCACTCTCTTTTAGTCCACACTTACTATTTCTATACATCTCTCCCCATCCCCCTCTGCCTACCATTCTTTTTGGCATACAATACAAGTTGCTTCTTTACTCTGGAAGCCCCCCTCTATGCTGGGTTATAGCACATTTAACCAAGGAGCTGAGGACTGGGAAATAGTTAGTTTGTGTGTGGGAGGAGGACACTCACCACAGTACCGTCCAACCGTATTGCCCCTTGCTGCAGGGACAATTTGCCACTGGCTGACTAGACTCAAACAAAATGGGAGAGAAAAGGGACCAGGGGACAAAAGAGAGTCGCCAGTGGAAGCTGGCACTCCTCCCCATGGCAAACTTAATCACCTCACAGAGGAGCACAGAATGCCATTACATAATCAGCCACTAAAACAACAATTGGGTTGCAATTTAAAGTTTGGGGAGGAATGTCCCAGAGATTAAGCCTGGGTATTTTCCACTTAAAGGGTTAATCAGAGAGACATACATGTGCAATATTAGGTGAGTTACAAAGGGGAGATGATAGTTTGATAAGCCTAGATACCCAATATTATAGCGAGAAAGGGAGAAGTGTCACACTTCAAAAGGTTTATCATATCATCTACCCATTTTGTAATCAAAAAGCTTTCAGGTACAATTATATGGAGAGACAAAGTAATACTAATATGCTTCGTAAGGAAAATATCAATACATCTAATATACTTCATAAGGAAAATATCAATAGATCTAATATACTTCATAAGGAAAAGATCAAGATATAATATACTTCATAAGGAAATATCAATAGATCTAATATACTTCATAAGGAAAATATCAATAGATCTAATATACTTCATAAGGAAATATCAATAGATCTAATATACTTCATAAGGAAAAGATCAATAGATCTAATATACTTCATAAGGAAAAGATCAATAGATCTAATATACTTAATCAGGAAAATATCAATAGATCTAATGTACTTCATAAGGAAAAGATCAATAGGAATTTCAGAGGATGTGAGCCGAGAAGCATCAAAAGACTTACTTTTAATAGAAAAATAAAACCCTGACCCAGGACATTTGGGCCACAAACTTTAGTTTCAATTAAAGCATCAGCTTAATTTCTTAAAATACTGTACATAAACAGAGCAGTCAATGTTGAGTGTCCAAGGAGCAGAACTCCAATCCTCCTTCCGTCGTCGTCTCCCCCCCACCCCCATTTTCCCACACCGCTTGTGTGAAGTAAATTCTCATTAAGAACCAAATTGTTTTCAGATGCTGGCCTGGCGGAGTTTCCCTGGAAACGGCTGGGAGTGGGCTGGCGTGGCAGGCAGTGTTGGAATGGGCAGAGGGAGAAAGAGAGAGATCCGGGCATGCTGCAAATCCCATTTCCAGGGTTCAGTGAGCCCATTTTGCCACACACAATGTCCGCCGACGGGCTCTTTTTGGCCCTTTACAAATGGCAAGGAAGAATCACTGGCAAGCCCTTGGATAAGTCATTTTCTTTCATTTACATTCTGAAATATATTTAATTGATCAACTTTAGGGTTAGGGTTATACTCTTTGATATAAAACTAATTATTTTGCTGCCATACTGGAAACAAAGTAACAAAAAAATGTAATCAAATAAAACATGTTTGAATTAACTTTAGGGAATTTCCATGTAGAAGGACCCACGAGCATCAACATGAGCATGTCAAAGTGGGTGTCAAATGAAAGCTAAGAGTCAAAATTTTGTTTTAATTAAGGCACGTGTAAAACAACATTTTACCACTTCCAATCCTAAAAATGTGGAATAAGCAAAGGCTTTGATTTCTTGTCAAACAGATGGAAAATGGATCTTAGAAAACATCTAGCAGAAAAAGTCTTAAAAGTTATTAGAAATACATCAAACACAATAATGCTGAACTAAAGACCCCTTCCAACTAATATCAACATTTATATTTAGTTTGAGAAAAAAATATCTGCTTTCTGTAAGTTTAAGAAACACTTCTGTTACCAAAAACCCACATATCTTTAAGATATTTTCTAATTTCTCTCCCTCATGAGGAGGATAACAAAAGTTCACAGAAGTAACAAGTAAAGGTAGACCTACAGTGAGGGGAAAAAAGTATTTGATCCCCTGCTGATTTTGTACGTTTGCCCACTGACAAAGAAATGATCAGTCTATAATTTTAATGGTAGGTTTATTTGAACAGTGAGAGACAGAATAACAACCAAAAAATCCAGAAAAAACGCATGTGAAAAATGTTATAAATTGATTTGCATTTTAATGAGGGAAATAAGTATTTGACCTCTCTGCAAAACATGACTTAGTACTTGGTGGCAAAACCCTTGTTGGCAATCACATAGGTCAGACGTTTCTTGTAGTTGGCCACCAGGTTTGCACACATCTCAGGAGGGATTTTGTCCCACTCCTCTTTGCAGATCTTCTCCAAGTCATTAAGGTTTCGAGGCTGACGTTTGGCAACTCGAACCTTCAGCTCCTCCACAGATTTTCTATGGGATTAAGGTCTGGAGACTGGCTAGGCCACTCCAGGACCTTAATGTGCTTCTTCTTGAGCCACTCCTTTGTTGCCTTGGCCGTGTGTTTTGGGTCATTGTCATGCTGGAATACCCATCCACGACCCATTTTCAATGCCCTGGCTGAGGGAAGGAGGTTCTCACCCAAGATTTGGACGGTACATGGCCCGTCCATCGACCCTTTGATGCGGTGAAGTTGTCCTGTCCCCTTAGCAGAAAAACACCCCCAAAGCATAATGTTTCCACCTCCATGTTTGACGGTGGGGATGGTGTTCTTAGGGTCATAGGCAGCATTCCTCCTCCTCCAAACACGGCGAGTTGAGTTGATGCCAAAGAGCTCCATTTTGGTCTCATCTGACCACAACAATTTCACCCAGTTGTCCTCTGAATCATTCAGATGTTCATTGGCAAACTTCAGACGGCATGCATATGTGCTTTCTTGAGCAGGGGGACCTTGCAGGTGATGCAGGATTTCAGTCCTTCACGGTCCTTCAGTCCTTTGGTCTTGGCCATGGTGGAGAGTTTCGAATCTGATTGATTGATTGCTTCTGTGGACAGGTGTCTTTTATACAGGTAACAAATTGAGATTAGGAGCACTCCTTTAAGAGTGTGCTCCTAATCTCAGCTCGTCTACGGTATAAAAGACACCTGGGAGCCAGAAATCTTTCTGATTGAGAGGGGGTCAAATACGTATTTCCCTCATTAAAATGCAAATCAATTTATAACATTTTTCACATGCGTTTTTCTGGATTTTTTGGTTGTTATTCTGTCTCTCACTGTTCAAATAAACCTACCATTAAAATTGTAGACTGATCATTTCTTTGTCAGTGGGCAAACGTACAAAATCAGCAGGGGATCAAATACTTATTTCCCTCACTGTATCAATTAGGTATAGTGTTTTTCCTGATATTAAGTTTCTTTATAAATTATTAAGTGGTTAAAACTCCAACATATTTATTTATTTAACCTTTATTTAACCAGGTAGGCCAGGTGAGGACAGGTTCTCATTTACAACTGCGACCTGGCCAAGATAGAGCAAAGCAGTGCGACACAAACAACACAGAGTTACACATGGGATAAACAAACGTACAGTCAATAACACAATAGAAAAGTCTATATACAGTGTGTGCAAATGTAATAAGATTAGGGAGATAAGGCAATAAATAGGCCATAGTGGCAAAATAATTACAATTTAGCAATTAAACACAGGAGTGATAGATGTGCAGAAGATGAATGTGCAAGTAGATGCTGGGGTGCAAGGGAGCAAAAAAAAAAGGTATAATTACTATATGGGGATGAGCTATTTACAGATGGGCTATGTACAGGTGCAATGATCGGTAAGCTGCTCTGACAGCTGATGCTTAAAGTTAGTGAGGGAGGTATAAGTCTCCAGTTTCAGTGATTTTTGCAATTCGTTCCAGTCATTGGCAGCAGAGATCTGGAAGGAAAGGCGGCCAAAGGAGGAGTTGGCTTTGGGGGTGACCAGTGAAATATGCCTGCTGGAGCGCGTACTACGGGTGGGTGCTGCTATGGTGACCAGTGAGCTGAGATAAGGTGGGGCTTTACCTAGCAAAGACATAGATGACCTGGAGCCAGTGGGTTTGGCGACGAATATGAAGCGAGGGCCAGCCAACGAGAGCATACAGGTCGCAGTGGTGGGTAGTATATGGGGCTTTGGTGACAAAACGAATGGCACTGTGATAGACTACATCCAATTTGCTGAGTAGAGTGTTGGAGACTATTTTGTAAATGACATCGCCGAAGTCAAGGATCAGTGGGATAGTCAGTTTTACGAGGATATGTTTGGCAGCATGAGTGAAGGATACTTTGTTGCGAAATAGGAGGCCGATTCTATATTTAATTTTGGATTGGAGATGCTTAATGTGAGTCTGGAAGGACAGTTTACAGTCTAACCAGACACCTAGGTATTTGTTGTTGTCCACAAATTCTAAGTCAGAACCGTCCAGAGTAGTGATGCTAGACGGGCGGCGGGTGCAGGCAGCGATCGGTTGAAGAGCATGCATTTAGTTTTGCTTGCATTGAAGAGCAGTTGAAGGCCACGGAAGGAGTGTTGCATGGCATTGAAGCTCATCTGGAGGTTTGTTAACACAGTGTCCAAAGAAGGGACAGATGTACAGTCGTGGCCAAAGGTTTTGAGAATGACACGAATGTTAATTTCCACAAAATGTGCTGCTTCAGTGTCTTTAGATGTTTTTGTCAGATGTTACTATGGGGAGTTTCCTGGCCATGGACCCAAAATATCGATGTTTTGTTCCCCGAGCCACTTAGTTATCACTTTTGCCTTATGGCAAGGTGCTCCAACATGCTGGAAAAGGCATTGTTCGTCAACAAACTGTTCCTGGATGGTTGGGAAAAGTTGCTCTCGGAGGATGTGTTGGCACCTCTCTTTATTCATGGCTGTGTTCTTAGGCAAAATTGTGAGTGAGCCCACTCCCTTGGCTGAGAAGCAACCCCACACATGAATGGTCTCAGGATACTTTACTGTTGGCATGACACAGGACTGATGGTAGCGCTCACCTTGTCTTCTCCGGACTATTTTTTTTTCAGATGCCCCAAACAATCGGAAAGGGGATTCATCAGAGAAAATGACTTTACCCCAGTCCTCAGCAGTCCAATCCCTGTACCTTTTGCAGAATATCATTCTGTCCCTGATCCTGGAGAGAAGTGGCTTCTTTGCTGCCCTTCTTGACACCAGGCCATCCTCCAAAAGTATTTGTCTCACTGTGTGTGCAGATGCACTCACATCTGCCTGCTGCCATTCCTGAGCAAGCTCTGTACTGGTGGTGCCCCGATCCCATAGCTGAATAAACTTTAGGAGACGGTCCTGGCACTTGCTGGACTTTCTTGGGTGCCCTGAAGCCTTCTTCACAACAATTGAACCGCTCTCCTTGAAGTTCTTGATGATCCGATAAATGGTTGATTTAGGTGCAATTTTACTGGCAGCAATATCCTTGCCTGTGAAGCTTTTTGTGCAAAGCAATGATGACGGCATGTGTTTCCTTGCAGGTAACCATGATTGACAGAGGAAGAACAATGATTGCATGCACCACACTCCTTTTGAAGCTTCCAGTCTGTTATTCGAACTCAATCAGCTTGACAGAGTGATCTCCAGCCCTGTCCTCATCAACACTCACACCTGTGTTAACGAGAGAATCACTGGTCCTTTTGTGGCAGGGCTGAAATGCAGTAGAAATGTTTTTTTTTGGGATTCAGTTCATTTGCATGGCAAAGAGGGACTTTGCAATTAATTGCAATTCATCTGATCACTCTTCATGACATTCTGGAGTATATGCAAATTGCCATCATACAAACTGAAGCAGCAGACTTTGTGAAAATTAATATTTGTGTCACTCTCAAAACTTTTGGCCACGACTGTATACAGAATGGCGTCGTCTGCGTAGAGGTGGATCAAATCAAATGTATTTGTCACATACACATGGTTAGCAGATGTTAATGCGAGTGTAGCGAAATGCTTGTGCTTCTAGTTCCGACCATGCAGTAGTATCTAACAAGTAATCTAACAATTTCACAACAACTACCTTATACACACAAGTGTAAAGGAATGAATACGAGTATGTACATATAAATATATGGATGAGCGATGTCCGAACGGCATAGGCAAGATGCAGTAGATGGTATAGAGTACAGTATATACATATGAGATGAGTAATGTAGTATATGTAAACATTATATAAAGCATTGTTTAAAGTGGCTAGTGATACATTTGTTACATTCAATTTTCAATTATTTAAAGAGGCTAGAGATTTGACTCAGTATGTTGGCAGCAGCCACTCAATGTTAGTGATGGCTGTTTAACAGTCTGATGGCCTTGTTTTTCAGTCTCTCGGTCCCAGCTTTGATGCCCCTGTACTGACCTCGCCTTCTGGATGATAGCGGGGTGAACAGGCAGTGGCTCGGGTGGTTGTTGTCCTTGATTAGCTTTTTGGCCTTCCTATGTCATCGGGTGGTGTAGGTGTCCTGGAGGGCAGGTAGTTTATCCCTGGTGATGCTTTGTGAAGACCCTCTGGAGAGCCTTACGGTTGTGGGCTGAGCAGTTTTCGTACCAGGCCAGGTCGATTAGAAAGGCCTGCTCGCTGAAGTGTTTTCGGGAGTGTTTGACAGTGATGAGGGGTGGTCGTTTGACTGCGGAACCATTACGGATGCAGACAATGAGGCAATGATCGCTGAGATCCTGGTTGAAGAAAGCAGTGGTGTATTTAGAGGGCAGGTTGGTCAGGATGATATCTATGAGGGTGCCCGTGTTTACGGATTTAGGGTTGTACCTGGTAGGTTCCTTGATAATTTCTGTGAGATTGAGGGCATCTAGCTTAGATTGTAGGACGGCCGGGGTGTTAAACATATCCCAATTTAGGTAACCTAACAGTACAAACTCTGAAGATAAATGGGGGGAAATTAATTCACATATGGTGTCTAGGGCACAGCTGGGAGCTAAGGGGGGTCTATAACAAGCGGCAACAGTGAGAGACTTATTTCTGGAAAGGTAGATTTTTAAAAGTAGAAGCTCGAACTGTTTGGGCACAGACCTGGATAGCATGACAGAACTCTGCAGTAGATTGCAACTCCACCCCTTTTGGCAGTTCTATCTTGGCCGAAAATGTTGTAGTTGGGGATGGACAGTTCTGAATTTTTGGTGGCCTTCCTAAGCCAGGATTCAGACACGGCTAGGACATCAGGGTTGGCGGAGTGTGCTAAAGCAGTGAATCAAACAAACTTAGGGAGGAGGCTTCTGATGTTAACATGCATGAAACCAAGGCTTTTACGGTTACAGAAGTCAACAAATGATAGCGCCTGGGGAATAGGAGTGGAACTGGGGGCTACAGGGCTTGGGTTAACCTCTACATCACCAGAGGAACAGAGGAGGAGTAGGATAAGGGTACGGCTAAAGGCTATAAGAACTGGTTGTCTAGTGGGGACTGATTGCTCTACAGTGAAATAAAACAGTAAAAAAAACTAGCCAAGACAGCAGTACACAAGGCATATTGACATTAGAGAGAGGCATAAAGCAATCACAGGTGTTGATCAGGAGAGCTAAGACAGCAATGGGTAAATGACGATGAATGGGCAGAGCGGGTCAGTTAGGTATATACAGGACTTGAGTTCGAGGCTGGGGCCGACAGGTAAACAAAATGAGATACCGTGTTATTGAAACAGTCCAGGGGGCATCAGCTGTGTAGCTGTGATCATAGGGTCAAAAGAGCAGCAATAGGTGAGTCAGGGTGCTGTTCGGTAGTCACTACTACGCTAGGCGAGCAGGGGACACAGCGTTCAGAAAAGCTAGCGGGCCGGGGCTAGTAGCTGGTTCTTCGGTGACATATGTTACCAAATTGGTAACAGAATTAAAAAAAAACGGTAACAGAATTTCTGCAATTAATTTTGCTACAATGGGAATTCCCAGTAGTCACAAACCACAGTTGGGTCACCTGCTACTGCCCTCCCTTCCACTGGCATAATGTTATGTTCAGCTCATAACTATTTTCTTTCTCCTTCTGTCGCCTGGTGGTCAAAGCAAGAGTGTGAAAAGTCTGGACAAACCCTCCCTCTCTCTTTCTTTTCTCTCTCTCTCCAATTAATGTCACCTCTCCCCACTCTTTCCATTAACTGTAACCAGCATCCTCACCCACTGAGCACCGACCGACACCGGAAGTCCATGGACGTTGAAAAGAAGTAGAAATTTAGTCAGTCCGCCCTGGCCTTGAATTGAACGCCCACAGACGTTGTTTTTTGGTCCATTTCGGATAAGCCTTGTTTCATTGTCCACAGACGTCTGGACCGGTATTAATTTGGCCCAAACATAGACGTTCATGATTGGTTCAGATTTTATCCGGTCCGAGGTTCAGTTCAGTACAGAACAGAGAAGTAGAGTATGGTTCATTACACAGTAGAGCACACTAGACTTGAGTACACTAATGTACTGTAGTGAACTCTACTGCACTGTACTGAGCTCTACTGTGCTGGACTTTGATGTGAAAACCTGTGAAACATAAACATCTATGATTGGTTCAGATTTAGTCCAGTCTTGGTTGCGAAGTTCATTAAATAAATAATAGCCAGTGTGTAGAAAAATACCCCAAATACCTTTAAGTATCCATTTAGGATACATCACCATGAAAAGAATGACATTCATATCCATAATTATGCCATTCCGTTACCACAGTTATGTTACCGGTGTAAATCCTCTTCACTTACTGTAGTTCAATAACCATAAGAGTTTTTTTTCTAACTCAAGGTTTCATGTCATAGCTGACACCCACATTTTTTTCTGCAGACATCTTTGAATCTTAATCTCTTAATTAGGAGCAGATATTTAACAAAGGTTTTGGATAATAATTCAAATAATAACCTTTTGCCAAGTGGTTCAGTGGTGGAGAGTGGACAAGATGGTTAATATGTCTTAGACTTATGTGTTCCAATTCCTTCAAATCTCACTTCAATTGGTGATGAAGACCACCTTGGTTTTCAAAGATGTACGTTTGGATACTTGTCCTCAGCAAAACAATGCCTGATGATAATTTCCTTTAGGTGGGTGTTCATTTAATTTCCACCACAGAACTCTTCCCCAGACAGTTCTGCTAATACCTTCTACTTGTTTTTGCACACCGTGGCAGGCTATCAGCTCTAGACGATCTTTCCAGTCCGTTGTACAGTATGTCTGCCCTCTGTCGCACTTCCTCTTCTACCCACAGCTCCCTTGACAGGTAGGAAGCCATTAGCAATCTCAACAGATTTCATATCGGTCTTGAAATGATTATAAAGTAGCCTTAATTTCCTCTAGCTCCTCTTGGTATCAGTGATATCACACTCTGATCTTGTGAGAGAGAATTTCTGTTTATTGGAATTTTCATCACTTTCATGGATTATGTGTTAGCTGAAACTCTGACAAATGAGTACAAGACTCCGGGTTTAATAGGTGAGAGGAAAAGGCATGTCTTATTTTGTTTTTTTCTGTAGGTGGTGGTGGGAGGGAAGAGGAGGAAACACACACACACACACACAGCTTCCCCATCTCAGCACAATGGCAGTGCCTCCCTCACTCTGTCCATTCGAAGCAGTTCTTTGAAAGAGCTGTAGAGACAAGCAAAGGCCCACAAAGCCCCTCACTGTTGGCCTCTACCCTAAACCCTAACTATAAATCTAGGTTCCCATTGCCGAAGTTCTCCATTTTGTGACAAAATGCTGCATATTTCTGAACATTATATTGATATAATGAAACCTGGTCAGATAATGTCGAATACATTATTGAAGGGAAGGAAGTTGCATAACAGATGCTTTACAGGTTTTACATTCTCTGGGCAACTTTGTGAACACTGTACACTGATGAGGTAATAAACTGGACTCAAAAAAAGGCCTCCACATTAATACGTTTTGGTGCTAAAACACCCACATTCCTTCCCATTAACATGCAAGTGCTTGGGTATTGCCCAAACCAGCTCCATAAAAAGTGCTGCTCCCTGTGGATTGTTTTACAATACATGTAATGAATCAGCTAGAATCAAAACTCTAAACACATTCCAGTCAGATTAGAGAAACGGGGTCGAGTTCTGGGGCAATGCCTGTAACCTTGACAATAGTATCCATTCACTAAGCAGGACAAATAGCGCAAAACACAACCCCATGATCTCCTCTGCCTAAATAAATACTGATAGGGAGTCTAGTAAATGCTTAGAAAGAGTGACATTAGAAAGTGAACATGTGTGTTGGTGAACTGTGATGGCATGCCCTCTGCATTGAGTATGATATTCATCCTTAATTTTTTTTAAATGTGTATTTATTTAACCTTTATTTAACTAGGCAAGTCAGTTAAGAACAAATTCTTATTTTACAATGAGGACTACCCGGGCCAAACCCTCCCCTAACCCGGACGACGCTGGGCCAAATGTGCGCCGCCCACGGGACTCCCGATCACGGACGGTTGTAAAACAGCCAGGGTCTGTAGTGACGCCTCTAGCACTAAGAGGCAGTGCCTTAGAACGCTGCGCCACTCAGGAACATGCACTTAACTATGCCATCACTTTATTATTTTATACATTTTACACTTTCACTTTGTAAAATTGAAAAAAAGTTCAACTTTATAAGTAATCCGAAAGTAGCCTACCTGATGTTCCACCGACGACTGCTCTCCCACTGTTCTAATACCGGGCTGGAACGGACCCACATTGCAGGAAGACATGCATAAGTGTCGTAAAATCAAGAGTATTTTGCGTCAAGACGTATGTGAAATCGTATAGTGTTTACACGTGAGTTTAGTGACAAGTGGATTCAAATTATATACTGTAGTAGCGGCGTGTATTCACGAGGGAATTTGATAATAAATGCAAGCGTATTCTAGGTACCAGCTTAGATATTTTATGTCATAACTAACGGAACATTTTAAAACGGCAGCGGTCTGTTTTCTGCTAGGTTTAGCAATTAGCTAGCCTTAGTCTGCTATTAAGACAGTTGTGATGACGTGTGGTGTTAGCCACCAATATAGTTAACTCATAAAAAGTGTGATATTTCTACGTTGCGATGCTGTACTTTATTGGGCTTGGGTTGGGAGATGCAAAGGACATTACCGTAAAGGGGTTAGAAATTGTAAAGCAATGCAGTCGTGTCTACTTGGAAGCCTACACGTCCATATTGACAGTTGGGAAAGATGCATTGGTAGGTTGAATATTATGTAGTACTATGGCATGCATGTGGTGAAATTGTGCATGTCTGTGCTACAACAATCCCTCCCATTTCGAAGTCTGCATTGATGCAGTCCAGAGCATGTGATAAAACTGCATCAGGGTACAATACCTCTTGAAGTGCATGTTGTCTTTGCTTCTAGTTAGATATATTATACAGAGTATTCCATGACATTAAAGTTGCATTAGTTGAAATGACCAACGAGTGGCTGGAAATCGTATAGACTGTGTGGCATTGACACTTCCAATAGCGTTTTCTTAAAATTGAGTAAAAGCCACAACTTCTCAAGTTTATAAACAGTGCACGTTCATTAAACAGAGCTCAAGCTGGCAGGATGGAGATCAAGGTTTTATCATAGACTTAATATGATGGCAATCTACCGTTTTTAAAGCAAATGCAAAGGCAGTATGTGTTGTGAATAAGTGTTCTATGACCTCAGGAGGAGTACTATGGACGGGAGCTGATACTGGCCGACAGAGACATGGTGGAACAAGAGGCTGATGAGATCCTGAAAGGGGCTGACGTCAGTGATGTGGCATTTCTTGTGGTGGGAGATCCATTTGGGTAATTGATTACCGTACTTGTTTTTCATGCTCGGAAAAGTCGTTCATTATGTAATGACTAATACTGGTAGGCTTGTTGTTTCAAAAGATGTTGCAGTGAACAATAAAGTGCAGTCCCTGGCCGTAGATAAACTTGCTAACCTCTGCTCCAATAGGATTGAAGGACTTCTGGGAGATCGTAAGGCGCCTAGGATTGTTACACTAGCCCCTCCGTCTCCCAGGCAGAAGGCAAAACAAATCGGTATCACTTTACAAAGTGTCGTTCATGACGCATCATAACAATGTCATAAGCGCATCGTAAAGTGTCATAACACATGACACAGCGTGACCTTTATTTTAGAGATGCTTATGATAACTGGAATGAGCTATATATTTTCATTATGACAGGTGTATGTGATTTATCAGACACGCTAAGGAGAGATCTCCATCTGTTAAGTTCATGATTACCTCCACTGACAGGGACAAACTCACACGTCATATCACTTCCCTTGTTTGCACTGCTCTAATGAAGTTGGCCTAATGTATGTACAGTGTGATATAACGAGTGAGGTGTTATATCACACATACTGTACACGCACCTTAGTAAGTATGTCATGAAAATGAAAGTACCAACACGTTTTGAGGGAGTGTATACAATAACATAATTACAAACAGGATTGAAAATAACGTCATTATGAACCGGTTGAAATCTGGTTGATAAAACGTCATTACAAACAGGTTGAAATAACGTCTTTACAGACAGGTTGATATCTGGTTGAAAGGACAGCGTTGCATTCAGTTTTTCTCAGAGGGAGGCACACATCAAGTAGGAATGAGTAAAACAGTAAGAAATAGCCCTATCTGATTAGGGAGTACCATTTGTAAACAACGCTCATCAACACCACTCCTTCCTTTCGCTATTTGAGTT
The DNA here is from genome assembly GCA_030435695.1 of Brachymystax lenok tsinlingensis. Lineage (NCBI taxonomy): Eukaryota > Metazoa > Chordata > Actinopteri > Salmoniformes > Salmonidae > Brachymystax > Brachymystax lenok. The sequence continues at coordinate 10,491,720 of CM059790.1, forward strand.
GTAAACAGAAGGATAGGCTATATTTTTTTGACATTTACAAAACATGTTTTTAATAAATCAATAACTAAGGAGAACCCTGAACCTTCAGTGGAGAATGTGGCTTTGGTGATCACACTGTTTTTCTTCTTTGCCATTTGAAAGCCTGCTGGAAGTTGATGCTTGCCATCATTTGAACAACATCCCTTGCCGCAAAAATACGTAATATCTCATGACCTTGGTATGCTTCAGTCCGCAATGACTATCATCTGCAGTTTCCATTTGCTTTCCATACAAATGGAAACGGAACTAACTGAAATTGCTACAAAAATACTATCTCAGAAAATCGTTTGGTATGACATCGATTCTCAACGGAGCACCACACAATTAAGATTATTAAGTGTTTTTGCAGCTATTTGCTCTCTGAGCCGGTGGGGAAGCGTTCTGGGGAGGGAGTAGTTGGACCGAACTGCTGTGTGAACACTGCAACGTCTCTGGAAAGTGCCACTAATTCATTGTACTGCACTCCCATTTGCTAGAGCTACTTTAATGGTGCTCAACGTCATGGGGGTGCCAGGTAGCCTAGTGGTTAGAGCGTTGGACTAGTAACCGAAAGGTTGCAAGATCAAATCCCCAAGCTGACAAGGTAAAAATCTGTCGTTCTGCCCCTGAACAAGGCAGTTAACCCACTGTTCCTAGGCCGTCATTGAAAATAAGAATTTGTTCTTAACTGACTTGCCTAGTTAAATAAAGGTTAAAAAAATAATAATTGTGAAGACCATCAGAATGTTTGGCTCTGCTATTTTTCCATCCAAAACCACTGACCAGGAGGAGGGGAGGTTCAGTCAAATTCTCCACTCTCCATCACAGTCACGATTTGCTCCAAGAAATGTTGGGTTTTAATAAAGTTAATGACATCTAAAACCAAGGATTCTGTTTGGGGCCAAGTGTGGCCTTTGAAATAAATAAATCACACAGCTGAATAATGAGTCTCACTGACCATAACCATCCTTACTGTAGCAAATTGCCAGTTGGTTTGGAATGGAAATGGAGCAACAACGTGAAATCTTGGACTTTGTTGTCAAGTTTCTAAAGGCAGCATCGTGCTGTGTTCTTAACACTTGATGTATCTTTTCCTATAGCGCCACCACCCACAGTGACTTGGTCCTGAGAGCAGTGAATGCTGGGATACAATACAGGGTCATCCATAACGCCTCTATCATGAACGCAGTTGGATGCTGCGGCCTCCAGGTACGTCCACTTAAAGACATATTGGAAACTAAAACACATAGATTAGCAGAAAACGTTGTCTACTTTGCTAGAAAGAGCTTATAACATCTGGTCTTCTATGCCCCGTTATCTTAACCATTCTGTTGCAATGTCTATGAAGGAAATCAAAGAGCATAATTGCCATTGGGAAAGAATATCCTTGCGGAGTCTATGGATTGAAACTGCAGAGCATCACCAATCCCTCTTAATACACAGCTCAGCCCAGGACATTCATAATGTGGCCTTGCATTGACCTGTCAGGGGGGCATTGTGAGCATGGGGGCCTCCAGCTGTCCCACCCTGCCTCTGATGTGGGTGGGTGGGTGGGCGGCTAGTGTAGTCTCTTTCCAGTACCTCACAGATTAGTGTTGCTAACGTTAGTGTTAGCTAACCAGGGTTGTCATTAGTGGGTAGTGACGCTCCTTGGGCGTGCATCAGACACACTAATTGGAAGTGATCTGGCAACTCAAAACCACTGCCAGTGAGCAATGACAGGAGAGAAGGAGGCTTTGGTATTCTAATGAAGAAAGTGCCCATCGCAGGGATCAAGGTCTTGTGTGTTCCCTGCCTTTCACCATATACCTCAGGGGAGGTGTGTTCTATTCTATACTGTATGTGCCTGTATAATTTACCTTTCAATTGGTTGTGCATTTTAATTGTCTTCCCTGTTATACTACCAATTTTCTTTAAAGAAAATGACCAACTTGAGTTCAGATGACTGGGAATATGTGGGTGGAGAATTAGCATGTTTTGCCAAACATCAGCATATCAATTTGACATTGGTTTCAAATGAGATGTAAATAGATGGCTAAAATGAGGTATTACAATTGCTCTCTAACTCAGAATTTTAAATGGTAAGAAATGTTTTAGAAAATACATTCAGACCAGCCATGTCAAGTGTTTTGTCTAGCTAAAGTCAACGGTGTATTGGTCTTGCACTGCAGTGCCCTTGTTAGCTTATTGGGGGAAAGGGTGAGTTAGGTAGGGTCCCAGTGCGTGTTTTGGGTCGCCGTGCTGTATCAAGCATGTCGCGGCTCAGAGTGCCATGTGATTTTTCATGCACTGAATAACAGGAAGCACCTTGGGACACTTAGTGCAATCCAGTCTGCTGCAGCAATCACGGTCTGCTCACGAGACATCATTTTGCTCTACACACACGCACACACACACACACACACACACACACACACACACATCAATCGATAAGCTTCACTGGAGCACTCAGACATCCACACATTGTCAGACAAGTGAACCAGAACCACAAACTATTTCTTTTTTGAGAAACTGACCATTCACACCCAATGCTGCTGTCCTAAGATACTTTCAATAAACCCTGAGTAGAAGACAAGTCTTAAATCATGTTATGTACATGTCTTTTGGACAGCTGTACAACTTTGGAGAGACGGTGTCCATTGTGTTCTGGACAGACACCTGGAGACCGGAAAGCTTCTATGATAAAATCAAGAAGAACAGGGACCTGGGGATGCACACACTATGTCTGCTTGGTGAGTCCTACAGTTTAATCTCTTTTAGTTATCAACCAAATCAGTACAAACATCCAGTGATGCGGTGTCCATATTAGGAGTGAAGAGACTGTCCTAATATGGACCGTGAAAAAATACGAAATGGAAAATCTGTACAGAATTGTAGAGCTGAGACGATAGCAGCATTGCAATATTTTTTTCATGGCAAAAATTTAAACACGTAGCAGTAAACAAAAACTCTTTGGTCCTTTAAAAACCTGCTGTTTGTAAAATACTGTGTGCTATAGCTTGTAAAATAAATACATGTGACTCTGGATGACAACATAAGGATGCTTCCAACATTAGGGCTGTTTTCATAAAGAAGTTAAATCCGCTTTGTGTTTTGTTTCCTTTGCCACGATACTAACGAGTATCGCGATACTGGTATCGTCCCTACAGAATTGTATACATACAGCATGCCCGTAACACATTGTAAACATTATGGACTGCTCAAGCTACGGTAACATTGGGTCTGGTCACACCTGAGCACATGGTGAGGAAAGATGGGAGGTCACATCCGTGCACACGTGTCTGAGTGATTCTCCAGGCAGTCCCTCCGAGCTCATATTTTTCCAGACCTACTTCCAGTCAAGGTGCTGGGCCTGCCTTCCAGGTGGAGGAAAGGAGGGAGGATATAGTGTGTGTGCCAGCCCGTCAGTTCTACACACTTTCATCTCTGGGAGGCTGGGACTGAACAAAGCCCTCATTATGACTGTTTCTACTCCAACTACAAGACCTTTTCCCTCCTGTGTGTGTCATCCCCTGGGTGCATATTAAACAGTCCTCAATCAGTCACAGTAGTAGACTGGGGAGTTGGTTTCTGTAATGGGAAGGCGGCTGTGACTGCAGAGGCAGATGGCCAGAACGCTCATAATTTATGTTTATTTGAGCAAGAGATTTTTGTTTGGACGCAGAGGGTTGCCCCCTCCCCTATGAACCTCACATGGGAGAGCCCTATAATTCGAGGTAATGGATGCTGGCTGAAGCGGAGACGGTTTTGGGTCACACCCTTATTGTCTCTGTGGGCTAAGTTCCCTATGTGTCCCCAGGTGCGGCCCCAGCTGCAAAAGGGTGTGCGCTTGTGAGCTCACCGATACGAACCCCACTGCTATGAACCCCGTTATTCAATAGTGGATCGGAAAGCCTGGAATTAGCCAAGTCACCTCCACACCCGCGAAGGACACGATTCTAAAAGGATGAACGAGCGCAGACAACAAAAGCAGACGCACGCACAACTCTGATTGGGTCATTTATCATGACTTCCTCTGACAACATGCACTCCATACATCTACATGACAGAGGGAAACCTCATCACTGTAATGGAACTAGCAGGACCATTGTTCCTGTTTGATTGATACTGATGCATAATAAAAAAAAAAAATAATGTTTGGGTAAGATTTTGATGGTCTTTGTGTAAGGATTATTGACCGTTCATATTATTCAACAAAATGATGTATGATTATTATTCTGGTGAGGGTTTTGTATACTCCTGGATCGTAACATTTTCCTGAAAACGTAATGGCTTAAAGGTGACCATGGAAGACTAAAAGGGATATTTAGTTCCTCAAGCTGGCCTTGGGTAATTTGTCAAGATGTGTTGTTCATGGCCAGTTTGAGGGGGAAAAGGAATTGTCCACATCTGTGAAATGGTTCATTACCTCTACATCCCTCCTTTTTTTCTCCGCAGATATTAAAGTCAAAGAGCAGTCCATGGAGAACCTCATGAGGTAAGTCTCTCCTTTCCCTCTCCTGTGCTGGACTGTCTGGGAGTGGGTTGTCTGATTTATATCTGGTCAGTGGAGTTTCTATCCAGCAGGACTCTGAAACGGAGCAGAGTTGAGGTTTATTGCAGACGTTCACTTAACGTACATTTATACTGGCAGCTGGAGACGGGCCAGGCCTATGAGTTAAAAGAAATACAGTGGTTTGTTTGACTTGGACACACAATCTGTTGTCAGTGTCGTCTCATTGGGCCAGATTCAGGAAATACATGTAGTATTTTAATCTCCTGCATGCGTTTTCAAAAAAGATGACATACAACCGGTCCCAAACACGTCGTCTTTGTCTCACACTTGAGAATCAACAGACAAGTCTGTTTTGGACGGCAGTTAATCTTATGCCACACTAATACGTTACTGTATCATGTATTGGTTTGCAGGAAGGTTGTAAACTCCTCGTTCACTTTGCGAAGTCCTGCAATTATTTTCCCAACAGGAGCCTGCACTGAAGTTGTTTTATATGTGAATCTATAAAAGCTGAAATGGACTTCAGTAATCTGCCATGTAAGGGTTATGTATGGGGGAAAAGTATGGTTTTCATTTAAGACAGAAAATAGTCTTCATTTCTCCCAGTTTACTAGTGCATATATATTATTACTAGGAAATGGAATAAACACATGCCCTATGATTTTGGTCAATATTAAAATGTTTGCGCAGTGAGAGATGCCATACAGTATTAGCCGAAGGAAAAAATACCCCATCTTTTCCCCCCGGCCAAGGAATTTAGACACATTTGTGAAGGTTTTCTTTCCAGTAACATAGTTATCAAATAGATCTCTGGCTTGCTTTGTAAGCATTTTATGACTGTAGGAGATTTACATGAGACTCCGCTGTTATTTTAGTTCTGATCTAGCACCAGAACAGCCACAGTGAAACATTGCCAGAAAAAAACCTGCTTGATTTCAAAGTGCTGAAAGAGCTGAGAATAGCCCCGTCTGAGCTACTCAGCACAGTACTGAATGCTTGGCATATTGGCATGTCCTTTTCTCCTTCCTCTTGAATGGCTCTACCGGTAACAAAGGGGCTTGCTTTGTCTACACCTGGTTATTAGATTCAGATTTTATATTCTGAAGAAGTCTCCTCCACAGCACTTTAGGTCTGGTCAGTATGAACCCATTGGCATTGCATTACTCCATAAGTAACGTCCTCTGTCTTTTTCTTGTAAAGGGGCCGTAAAATTTATGAACCGCCCAGGTTTATGACCGTGAGCCAGGCGGCTGAGCAGCTCCTGGAGATAGTACAAAACCGGAGGGAACGGGGAGATGACCTAGGTGAGTTGCTATCATGATGTAGAATTTAATGATTAATTAAACACTAGTTTGATGTGACAATGTGAAAGAAAAACCACTAATTGCCTCTCCCTCCATCTAGCCATCAGCGAGGAGACGATATGTGTGGGTCTGGCCAGGGTGGGAGCAGAGGATCAGGTCATCCGCGCGGGGACACTCCGCCAACTGGCGTCATGTGACCTGGGCGGCCCGCTGCATTCCATGATCGTAACGGGTCACCTGCACCCGCTGGAGGTAGACATGTTGCGTTTGTCAGCCGCCACCCCCGACGCGCTGCAGGACCTCCGAATGACCGACAGCTCAACGTACACCTCCTAATGCACACATACTGCCTCAAGAATGACTCTCAGGATCTCCAAATGACCTAGTACACACACACACACACACACACACACACACACACACACACAAGGTTCCACACAAATGTCTCAGACATTAACACAGGACCATGTGTCCTATAGGCCTGCTAACTTACTCTTTTGTTGACTTGACACACCTAGCAGATGACCGATACTAACACATCAGCAGATCTGGGTCGACATTAGGGTTATGTATTTAAAATGTTCCATCCCGAGAATAACTTCTCGGGTAACCCGGTATTTCCCACCGGAACTGTCATTCTAAAGCATATAAATATGTCTAGATTTGATTAGAGCTTTGATTCGGCATGAAAATTCAAGCCTGAGCCTGACGAGCCATACATTAGACATTTTATGAGCCCAAGCCAAAAAGATTGTGCCGTTGTCCAATACAGCATATATAATTGAGCAATAAGGCCCGTGGAGGTGTGGTATATGGTCAATATACCACGGCTAAGGGCTGTTATTATGCACAACGCAGAGTGCCTGGATACAGCACTTAGCCGTGGTATATTGGCCATATACCACAAACCCCGAGGCTACCTGTCATAATATTTCCGCTGTTGTGCGACCTCTCTCTATTGTTGCTCAATTTATTCCTTACTTTCAACAGTTTAATAAATTTGTTTTGTTGTCATTATCTTGATCATTATAATGACAATGGACTACAATAAGATGTAGACGGCTTTCACTTCTCTTCGTGGAGATTGAATGGTTATGGGTCGGAATAAAAAAAACTGCTATAGCCTACCACCATCGCACATTCTATCTTTATTCAAATTCCTTGTTCAATTGGCTGCTGTATTTAACTTCAGCTAATAAGAGTTTGCATCCTTTGAAAAGTCTTACAGTAAATAATACCAAAAAATAGAGCAAGCTTTTCTAGTTGAGTTTTTTTGTGGGACTCCAAGAGCTAAGGAGCGTTTTAAGGAGAGCGGCCAGCTGAGCGCTGGTGCGTAGTGCGCAAGAGACCGAGGCTAAAACGTACGCATCACACCGACTGCGTCGGGTGAATTTTGGTACACCAGAAGTACATTAATTTACAATGGAACGCTGCGTTTGCCTTCAGCATTGTTGCAGTGCGTTCTGTGTGGTGTATACGTTTATCGAACGTATGCATAAAACAATGCGTAGACGGCTTGACAGAAATGGTAGGAGAAGGGGAATGTTGATCTTTTGTTGCACACATCCAGGTGATGCTGCGTCATTCTCTGCAGATCCTCTCAAGCTCTGTCAGGTTGGATGGGGAGCGTCGCTGCACAGCTATTTTCAGGTCTCTCCAGAGATGTTTGATCAGGTTCAAGTCTGGGCTCTGGCTGGGCCACTCAAGGACATTCAGAGACTTGTCCCGAAGCCACTCCTGCGTTGTCTTGGCTGTGTGCTTAGGGTCGTCCTGTTGGACGGTGAACCTTTGCCCCAGTCTGAGGTCCTGAGCACTCTGGAGCAGGTTTTCATCAAGAATCTCTGTACTTTGCTCCATTTATCTTTCCCTCGATCCTGACAAGTCTCCCAGTCCCTGCTGCTAAAAAACATCCCCACAGCATGATGCTGCCACCACCATGCTTCTTATAGGGATGGTGCCAGTGTTCCTCCAGACGTGATGTTTGTCATTCAGGCCAAAGAGTTAAATTTTGGTGTCATCAGACCAGAGAATCTTGTTTCTCATGGTCAGAGTCCTTTAGGTGCCTTTTGGCAGACTCCAAGCGGGCTGTCATATGCCTTTTATTGAGGAGTGGCTTCCGTCTGGCCTCTCCACCATAAGCCTGATTGATGGAGTGCTGCAGGTTGTCCTTCTGGAAGGTTCTCCCATCTCCACAGAGGAACTCTGTCAGAGTGACCATCGGGTTCTTTGTCACCTCCCTGACCAAATCTCTTCCCCCCCCAATTGCTCAGTTTGGCTGGGCGGCCAGCTCTAGGAAGAGTCTCGGTGGTTCCAAACTTCTTCCATTTAAGAATGATGAGGCCACTGTGTTCTTGGGGACCTTCAATGCTGCGGTACCCTTCCCCAGATCTGTGCCTCGACCCAAATCATGTCTCGGCGCTCTACGGACAATTCCTTCGATTTCATGGCTTAGTTTTTGTTCTGACATGCACTGTCAACTGTAGGACCTTAGGTGGACAGGTGTGTGTCTTTCTAAATCATGTACAAATCAGGTGGACCCCAATCAAGTTGATCATCGTTGCTGTTTATACAATGGAAACAGGATTCAATTGTGTCTGAACATGTAAATAAGGTATTTTGGTTTTTCACATGAAATGCTTTTGCTTTGCCATTGTGGGGTATTGTGTGTAGATTAAGAACAAGGCTGTAATGTGGAAGGGAAGGGGTCCGAATACTTTCCGAATACATTTTATGGGTAATCCATTACTTTTGCTTCCATAAAATCGGTATCAGACCCAACAATCCCTCATCCCCCGTGCTTTAGCTAAATCACACCATTGCCTTGCAACCAGGGTTTGCCAAATTACCTTAACGCTCGCTGGCTATGGCACGGTGTGTATCAACATGTTATTGCCATGATTGAAAAGGAAATTAAGAAAAAGGTCACGGAGGAACATAACTGAGTCAGATTAGTTTCTTGGTAAAATTAAGCTGTCCTCTAATTTGATGTTTTGTATTCTTGGAAAATGAGGCAAAGCCAAATACAAGCAATCATTTTAGGCCCAGTTACCCAGACTAAGCCAATTCCTAGACTTTAAAACACTTCGCCGTATGGGAGATTCACCAAAGAGGATGTTTTCAGGTGATCAGATGCCATGATGTCTGGACAAGTGTTGTGTTTTAGAAAATAACATTAAGATGGAGAAATCTTCTGATATGCACAGCACTACTGCAAAAACAGCAACCTGGACCACCATCTTCATCTGGATCTGTGAAACCAGAATTAAGAGTTTTACATATTTCTTTCATAGACCAAAGCATATATTTCACTGATTAAGTTTATTAATACTGATGTGCTTAATGACACTTATAATTCATCTAGTTCCCATGTTGTTCTCCTGAGTTGGATAGATTTTTAAAGAATAAGGCAACTCCCTTTCCTCCTCCAGATAAAGTAAGCTACTTAAGGGCTTGATTTATTCGTATCGCTGAAGTTCAGCGCTATTGAAATGTAAAGGGGATTTCCAATTGTGACGAAATATGCAGCGTTTACCGTGAATGCAGTCTCTGCTAACGCTGAATAGCTGTAGCTCTTCAGTGCTACAGATAGTCGATCCCTACTGGGGGCAGCAGGTAGCCTTGTGGTTAGAGCGTTGGACTAGTAACCGAAAGGTTGCAAGATCGAATCCCCAAGCTGACAAGGTACAAATCTGTGGTTCTGAGCAAGGCAGTTAACCCACTGTTCCTAGACATTTTTAATGACTAAGAATTTCTTCTTAACTGACTTGCCTAGTTAAATAAAAGTAGAATTTAAAAAATGCAACAGTTTAATGACATATGGTCAAAAATAAAATGTACAGATAAGAAATCATGGATGACAGCTCAAACTGAGCAAAAGACGTTTAAAATGTCCACCACCTCTTCTTTCAAGTATCCATGTAACAAATAAATGGAAATTAAGAATAAACAATGTGAAATCTGTGCCAAACATTTTCCTCAAAGTGAAGTTAAACTACTATCCAATTTCAACCTCCACCTGTAATGAGAAATTAAATTATATGCAGTAAAATCATTTATTACATTTCAAAATAAGAATGGAACTGCACACTTGGCCCATTAAATTAAAGTAAGACCAATGAGGGCAATGAAATCATGGGTTTTAGGCTTCATTTTTACATAGGTTTTAACCATCCTCTTTGACAAGGTCGTCCGTACGCAGCTGTTCCAAGGTTCAAATAAAGCCACTGTGTGCCGTCCAGGGAATTACGACAATATTCCCTTAGGAAAAATACCATGACAACCCTCAAAGGGATGCTGGATCAAGGATGGAACCAAAGGGTTGGAATAACAAGACCCATGTTGGTCATCGGATTCCTTTCGGGTCTTGAGGGACATGATTCCAGTCTCATTGTTTGATCGAATGACTTCCAGATCGTCCATGATTTGGTGAAAAAGGCACTTAAGAAACCCCGAATGACAGTTGAATGGCTCAAGTGTGCAAAGTGCAACTAAATGGCCAAATGGAATATGCCCCTTGTTAATTGTGTGTGACTGATATGATATGGACGTATAAAAATAGATTATCTAGGGATCTTACAAGGTTGCAGGGCTTAACACGAATATCTATTAAAGTGTACTTTAACACAGACAATAGTTACAAATTAATTAAAATCCCATCTTAAAATTGGGGGAAAAAATAACCAAAATAGGTCTCTGACAATTAAGATAAAACTTCCTAAACAGTAGAATGGGGTGTGTGCAAAGTTCTTGTTTTCCCCGCAGACGTCACATCATAATTGGCAAGTTTTAGTTTCCCCCGTTTTCTTGTGTCCTCTCAAGAGTCAAAGTGTACTTGTCCTGTAGCTACTTCCGTCTTGGTCCTTGGTTTGTGATGTGGACTTTAAAACCCAGAGAGATGAGGGTTTAGGGGGAAAAGGGTGGGGAGGAAACCCCACAGCAGCACACAGAGGCTTTGGTCCCAGGGAGATATGAGGAACGAGTCCTTCTACATCGTTGCCACTTCTACCTGGACATACAGTTGCCGTACTCCAGCCTGTGGACAAGTACAATGGAGAAAACCAGTCACGCTTCGCATCAACACCTGTCACAACAGTGAAGATGTTTTCCTTTAATGTCTGACATTTCTGTGGCCTGTCATTACCTAATTCTAATGAGAATGTTAAGATGGTCTAGTGATAATGGCAGAGCTCTTAATACTCAACAGCCGAGTAGACAAGCTACATCTTTGTTTCGCACACCTTCCACCTGGACTTGAATAGACCGATTGTCTGTCCATAACCAAGGAGCGACTTAATTTAGTCTGCTGACCAGTTGGCGGTTATTTAAGTGATAATGCCCTCAAAGCCGGTGTTTGGAAAATGTGCCAATATATCCTCCAAACACCGGCTTCAAGGGCATTATCACTTTTATACGGGTTACCAACATTTTCAAATTATGAAAGACATATTTTCATTAACGTTATTTTGATTAATTTATTCATCCATCCACAAGATATAGTCCTGACACAAATCTATGGTTGCTACCCAAGCCGGCTGGTCGTTCATTCTATTGGTTCGGTTGCCAGAGACACGACCCAGTCGTTAAGTCTTTTTGTTGAAACGACCCAGTTGTTCGTTCTAAATGTTCCATTGTCATATTGGCTGGCAACGTTCTTATCCCTTGCTTGCTAGCTAGCCAGCCAACTACAGCTAACTTCCAGTCACGTCAAAAAGACAATAACAGTAGCTGCATTTGTTTAAGCTGTTTTCTAGTGCCATTTATTTGGATACATCCATAACAATGAGCTAGCTAATGAGGCGCGATTTCACCTGGCATAGAAAATGTGCTCTCTCGTCAGGACACTGTTGTTCAGAGGAGCTAGCCAACAACACAGCTAACACAATCACTTCAAACACTGAAGCTGTAAAGACAGCAAACTAGCTGCACTTTGTTTCATTTTACCTTTTTTCAATTTACATTTCTTTGTATATATCCATAAAACTGATGCCAGCTCATTAATGATTTTGACTGGCTGAGAAACGCTGCCTGCCTGTCTCGTCCCGACTCCCGAACCCTACATGTTCATTACTATGGGACAGCTGAAGATCAAATATTGAAACAATGTTGCAAATGTCAGACAGAAAGGTTTATACAATACCCTGCTGTTAAACTAAATGTTAGTTTTAGAAATGTGAGAATGTCTAGATGTTTTTTATAGTAAAGATCAAGTTTACAACTTGCCTGGCTGGGATGATGAGACAGTGGATTGCGCAGTCAGATGGAACAGAGTAAATAGGCATCATAGATTTCGCCAGTGGTAACTTGTGGAATTCGCTTTTAACCAATCATTAGGATTAGACCCACCCGTTGTATAATAAGTAAACACACTTGAATTACACATGTTCCAATGTCACTAGTGATTTTGTGATTTCCTATCGGCTACTGGCTAATCAGTGTGTGTATTTGTAGGAGAATGGCCATGTGGGACATTACAAAAGGATGGGTTACTCTCCTACCTGTGTGAAAATGTTGTGCGTTTGGCTTAGAATCCATTTGCCGTCAGCGTCGGGTGCAATTAGCAGCTTGACTGTGCCAATGTAGACATCTGTGCATAGGGTCCAGAAGTGAGGCTCCTGCAGATTGTACACACCCTGCAACTGCTGCACCTGCAAACACACACAGTTCACACCTAGATTTATATGACCATTTCCCCTTGTTAAACATTTAACATGTTCAGCATTGAAATGAGGGTATGGTTGAGGCATGGTTGTGCAGCACTTACCCTCTGGTAGCATTCTGGCAGGGCATTGTCCAGAGAGGGCGGAGTCCGCTGCATCAGAATCCCGATGGACTCCCTCAGCAAAGGCACTACACTGTGGCACAGAGGGTAAGGGAGACAAATAGCAGGTCAGCGTGACTTACTTCCCCAACCCAATGTTTTCCTGTCAACACTGGCAGGCCCAGGGCCAAGGCATGCCAAGTCTGGCCAAAGTGATATTGTGCCTCTGGGGCAGAAGTCGAGCTGAACAATATGAACCCTGACAATGACAGAGCTTGCTTGGCAAGGCATGCAGGTAGTAGCCTGGGTACCAGTCTCTAGCTAATCCACTCCCTGTACTCCATGTCATGTGCCAAAGAAAATGTCCTTTATGCCATCTTCAAATATGAACATTAATGAGCTCTAGGAAAAATGTGGATTTGATCCTGATTCATCACCCTCACAGCTATCCTCCAATCACAACGATTATGCAAATATTGGAACCATCACTTTTCTTCCACAAGGTTGTCCTATCTGAAATTTTCGCATAAATTGGCCTACTTTGAAAACGATGTAGCGGGTGAAAATGTATTGGTCGCGGGTTTTTGGGGTACTTCTAAATTGCACTGCAGCAGCCATTGCATTTCTCAAAATGTGATTATATATATATATATTTCACCGTGACCTGCTGCGGACTATCAGGCAGTGAGTGAGTGGCAGCGAGGGCCGGAGGAGTGTGTGTTGAGAGAGCGCTGCAGCTGAGGAGACAGCAGCGCTCACGTCGTGACAACTTTTTACCAGTTGTATGCAATGATGTATATATAAATCATCGGTTGTATGTAGGCTATTTAGATTATCATTATGGAGTCACTTCTTTCCAACCCTTTGTCCATAAAACGGCGACAAAGCCCTGGAAATGACATGGCGCACTAGATAAATTCGATCGGAGGTTGTTTAAACTGCATTCTGTCGACTTTGCTGATGGAAAACCATATCAAGCGAAGGGTTTTACGCATGCTCAGTTCTTGGGTTTGAGCGCTACGCCATTGGAAATTTGAAATAGAAGTTATGGAACTCCCTTGCACGATTCGGTTATGGGGAAAGGTCCACTATGAAACGTTTGCATATGTTGGCCATCAAGTGGCCTATTGATTTATGTCATTGTAGGCTACTGTAGCCTACCATTTGATACAATAAATGTTGAAATTACGAAATCTCTGGAGTTATTGCAAATAAATTTGTGCCACTTGTGTAGCCTAACTGGAGCTAGCAAACATTTTGTAAATAGCGTAGGACTTCAGTTTGTTGTTGTAGCGTTGTTTTACTATGCAATTATTAATGGACACGTTTAGTTAATTAAATTGAAGTTATCGATTGTGATTATGGTCAAAGCTCTATTGCAATTGCCGATCAACTGTTAGATAGTGTCAGATTAGGCTACAGGTAAAAAGGACAAGCATAGGCCTATTCAGTTCATATCCGTAATATTAATATTTGATTCAGAGATTGAAATGACGACACCATCCTCAGTAGCCTATTCCAGCAGGTTATTGGGCAACACAAGCATTTACTTGTTCAGTTAACATATTGCCTAGGCTACTGTAGGCCATATTATGTAAGCCTATCAGGGGCTATAGGCTACCTGTATCTAGCGATGCAACGTAGAATTACAATCATAAACCCAGATTTAGCCTATGCCTATTGAAATGACAAGTCAATCTCGCAAATAGGCCATTTATAACGGGTTGCAACCCGAGGGTTGCAAGTTCGAATCCCCCGAGCTGACAAGGTAAAAATCTGTCGTTCTGCCCCTGAACAAGGCAGTTAACCCACTGTTCCCCGGGCGCCGAAGACGTGGATGTCGATTAAGGCAGCCCCCCCGCACCTCTCTGATTCAGAGGGGTTGGGTTAAATGCGGAAGACACATTTCAGTTGAAGGCAACAAACCTCATTTCAGTTGTACAACTGACTAATAATGGAGACTTTGGCTCATAATAATGGCACAATTGCCAGAAAATAGCCCAATGTTTGGGATTGTGATCCTCTGTCCAACTTTCATCAAACTCCTGTCGGATTTATATATAGTTATGCGAAAAGGGATTATTTACAATTTTAGCAGTCAAACGAGTTAAAACGACATCCACTGGTGGAAAATGATCTGCCAAGTTTAATAAAGAAATTATCTTATCTCGCGGCATATTCAAATTCCTTTATTTACGTGACATTAGCTCACAATTATTATATTGATGACAACCGAATTTTGCTTCTTATGTTGATATTCCTTAATTCGCTCGATAACGTTATGGAAAAAAGGTTTATTGTATAAATATGGCAACTCTCGCGGCATCCATTTTTTGGGGCTAGTTTTTCAAGCCTTGTGGTCAGGTTGAATGGTGATTGTACTAGAAATTTGAGCTAGACCTGGCTAGAAATGTGAGTTATACCTGGCTAGAAATGTGAGTTGGACCTGGCAACCCAGTCTCCACAGAACACGTTGGTATCCGTTTGCTAAGCAACCGTTTGTTTATCTTATTTTGAGGCTTAAAATCGAAACTACAACAACTTGCCAAGCTAACAGCTAAATGTTTGTTTTTTACTTTGTTATACATTCTTTATCAATGACAAGGAGTGGCAAGCTTGCCAAAGGGACTAGTACTCAAGACTATGCAGGTAGGGCATTGAGAGAATTCTTCCACCTTAACTGAACTAGGAAGAAACTATAACAGTGGAGTGACAAATGTTCTTTTAATTAGTGGAAACATTGGGAATATTTCTGCTTTGTTTTTTTGGTCCAACAAACCTCAATTGTCTGTAATTCCTCCGTAATGGCAGGCCTAGGTCAAAGAGGTAGGTTTTGCCATCAATTCAAAATCACCCAACCATACCCTGCAGAGTTGGAAGTCACAGAAGCTGCTTTCAGAGAGCAGGAGAACTGCACTGCAGACGAGACTACTAGCATAGTTGAACAATGACTTCATGAGGCTGAACAGTGCCACGCCAGCCACTCTTGATCCTTCCTTTTGTCTCCTCGCAACCATCCCATGGCATGTCCTGCCTAACCCCTATACCAAAGCCACAAGGCCGACCACCACAGCATCTGTGAGCCATCAGAGGGTTTAGCAGCTTTCACTGTTCCCAAAACCCCACTCCCCATCATTATCCCTGAATCCGCTACACCCCACCAGAAGCCCCGCTCGGTCCATGTCAACGTGGGCAAAACTTTCCCTTTGCTCTTCCCCCACATCTACAGTCTTCCTTGCACTACATACTATTAGCACACTACACTAACCAGCTCATCGGCATATAGGCTACTGTACATTCTTCAGCTATGCCTTTGAGTCTTAAGGGTCCAGTTGAAATGTAGCTAACGCTCCCCTACCCAACAAACCAACATGTTATTATGAAATCAAAGACTTGATTATGGCTGACGGGAAAAGAGAACCTTTGAGGAAATTTAAAGTCACATGACTCCTTTTTTTCTACTGCACTAGTCTGCAGCCAAACAGATGGACAACAATAATTGTGTAATTCATGTCATAATAACAGCCATGACCTTTTTGTTTTGACTGTCATTTTTTTAATAACAACCATTTCCTCAAAACGGTCTTTGAATTTAAGCTAAATAAACAAAAATGGGGAAGAGTTTTGTTTACATCTGTCTGTTCTTTAAGATAAGACTTTTGCGTGGGCTGCTTCTCAATACACCGATATCGCCCTTCTGTATCTGCAGTAAAAGATGGCAGAGCCAGAGCGGTGTTTGTCAGACCATGAGACATCCCGAAAATCGGTCTTCTCAGGAAAACGTCTGTAGTGTCCGAACGGTTATGACCACTATTGAAAGGTGTGACTATTTTGCTCTAGGATGCCCACAAGCCTTGCCTGAAAGTCCCTGGTACCAGTTTAAAAAAAATGAATGGAAGTATATATGGAGATATTTTAGGCACTAAACTAAGGGGATAAATAGATGTAAGAAATAAATACATTTCCTGATCTCTCTTAGATCTCAGACACGTCAGAACAAACTTCCTTTAGAATTTTTTGGAACCATCTGTTGTTCCATGTAGTGAATTTGTTATTCAATGCGTTTCTATTGGCTAATAGCAGTAATACCAAATTCAATGTTCAATCCAATTAAATGTTTACATACACCTTAGCCAAATACATTTAAATTCAGTTTCACAATTTATGATATTTAATCCTAGTAAATATTTCCTGTTTTAGGTCAGTTAGGATCTCCACTTTATTTTAAGAATGTGAAATGTCAGAATAATAGTAGAGAATTATTTATTTCAGCTTTTATTTCTTTCATCACATTCCCAGTGGGTCAGAAATTTACATACACTCAATTAGTATTTGGTAGCATTGCCTTAAATTGTTTAACTTGGGTTAGGGTAGCCTTCCACAAGCGTCCAACAATAAGTTGGGTGAATTTTGGCCCATGCCTCCTGACAGAGCTGGTGTAACCGAGTCAGGTTTGTAGGCCTCCTTGCTCGCACACGCTTTTTCAGTTCTGCCCACACATCTTCTACAGGTTTGAGATCAGGGCTTTGTGATGTCCACTCCAATACCTTGACTTTGTTGTCCTTAAGCCATTTTGCCACAACTTTGGAAGTATGCTTGGGGTCATTGTCCATTTGGAAGACCCATTTGCGACCAAGCTTTAACTTCCTGACTGATGTCTTGAGATGTTGCTTCAATATATCCACATAATTTTCTTCTCTCATGATGCCATCTATTTTGTGAAGTGCACCAGTCCCTCCTGCAGCAAAGCACCCCCACAACATGCTGCTGCCATCCTCGTGCTTCACGGTTGGGATGGTGTTCATCGGCTTGCAAGCCTCCCCCTTTTTCCTCCAAACATAACGATGGTCATTATGGCCAAACAGTTCTATTTTTCTTTCATCAGACCAGAGGACATTTCTCCAAAAAGTACGATCTTTGTCCCCATGTGCAGTTGCAAACCGTAGTCTGGCTTTTTTATGGCGGTTTTGGAGCAGTGGCTTCTTCCTTGCTGACTTGCCAAAACTATAGTTTGTTAACAAGAATTTTGTGTAGTGGTCGAAAAACGAGTTAATGACTCCAGCCTAAGTGCATGTAACCCTACCTTCCCTAATTGAAGTAAACTAATGGACAACACGTAGGCTTATACTTCCAGCTTATACATACATTTTACAATAGTTGCCTTTTGTTTGTTTTTAGTCCCATCCTTCAGCTACTAGTTGGTTTTTGATTCAATGCAACTTCAAGATTGAAGACAGTATTGCATTCTGGAAAATATCATAAAATGTTTCTATAACTTAACAGTATGAATTCAACATTTTCATTAGGGATGCACGATATATTGATGAACATATCGGAATTGGCCAATATTAGCTAAAAATGCCAAAATCGGTATCAGCCGATGTCTAGTTTAACGCCGATGTGGAAAACCAATGTCAAAGCTGACGTGCATACCTATATAATGACGTAATGACGCAACGTAAAATGATGCGCTATACGTGCAACACAACATTCCTAAACTAGCCCACGTCTGCTGTGTGGATCGGGCAGTCATTTGAAAGAGTAAAAAAAAATTCAGCGAGACAACTCAAGGGTGAAATCCATTAAAGCCAAGATAATGGAATTCATTGCCCTTGACAATCAACCGTTCTCTGTTGTGGGTGATGTTGGCTTTCGCCGACTGGTCGAGCACCGGTACACACTATCAAGTGCGTTATTTTTCAGATGTTGCCTTACCGGAGATACACAGTAATAGCGTCACTGCTATTAGCTTCACGACATACATACTATGGAACGCCGTTTGGGTCTTTGCGTGTCAAAAAAGATACAGTAGCACTGTCAAAGCTGTACAAAAAAAGTCTGCAAACACCGGCCACAAACTATGTTTTTACAATACCGCGTTGGTAATAATGCATCATTTGTTCAACCGCAACTTCTGGGGTAGATAGCTTTAGCTTGGTACCTAGCTAGCACCAATACAACCAGCCTGAAAACAATGACCAGTAGAAACTGTAGTCATTTTCATTATTCTTAGCAATGATTTAGGAATCCTTGTGAGTAAGTATTGGCTAGGTTGCCACTTTTTGTTCACCCACTGAAATTTAACTTCAGTTCATGAAAATAAATAGCTAGCCAACTACTTAACCCTGTTGCCCAAAGCTAAAGTTACAGCTATATAGATAACTATAGCTACTAAAACAGATGTCGTTTTGCTATGTTTTGGGGAAAATATTGTTTGCATCCATGAGCTAGCTAGCTTTTTTTATGACCAGCACTGTAGGTGCGTGAGACAACTCTACCAGCTTCATAGCATATGTATTGATTAATCGTTGTGACATGAAATACGAGTGATAGTGTAATCAATGTGTAATAAGTACGTAAAAATGTATGAACGCGTTAAATTACTATGTGACGTGCAGTCATTCAGGTCCTGATTGGTCAACTAGTGTTACTTGACACGTCAAATACTATCTTTGACACACAAAGGCGTTCCATAGAAATCCTGGTTGAGAATGAAACGACTGAACGAAACAGCACAGCAAGTAATTGAAAGAAATACGTTTTGATTATGTTTTACTGGTAATGGGGACATACGTAAATGCCAATAAAATTACTTTTTGGTCAGTGTGGGGTGTGTGTGTAACCTTTATTTAACTAGGCAAGTCAGTTAAGAACAAATTTACAATGACTGCCTACCCCGGACGACGCTGGGCCAATTGTGCTCCGCCCTATGGGACTCCCAATCACGGCCGGATGTGATAAAGCCTGGATTCTGGCGCCGGAAGAAATGGCAGCAGTTTCACGGGCGCCCAACCAATTGTGTGTTTCTTTCGCGTTATTTGTAACTTATTTTGTACATAATGTTTCTGCAACCGTCTCTTACGGCAAAAAAGAGCTTCTGGATATCAGGACAGCTATCACTCACCTCAGATTAGACTAAGATTTTTTCTTCAACAAGCAGGACGTACAGGACATTCTCCGAACACCCGACAAGGCCAACATCCCAGTTATTTGCAAGAGGAAGAGACGCAGGTACAGAGGACACAGGCGGGGTGCCTCGTAAATATCCGCAGAAGGCGAGTGGGAAAGCTGCCGTTACCGTCAATATTACTCGCCAATGTGCAATCATTGGACAATAAATTAGAGGTACGATCACAAATATCCTACCAATGGGACATCAAAAACTGTAATATCTTATGTTTCACAGAATCATGGCTGAATGATGACATGGATATTCAGCTAGCGGGATATACGCTGCACCGGCAAGATAGAACAGCACACTCCAGTAAGACGAGGGGGGGCGGTCTGTGCAACAACAGCTGGTGCACGAAATCTAAGGAAGTCTCTAGATTTTGCTCGCCTGAAGTAGAGTATCTTGTAATAAAATGCAGACCACACTACTTGCCTAGAGAGTTCAGCTATACTTTTCATGGCTGTTTATTCACCACAGACAGATGCTGGCACTAAGACCGCACTCAGTCAGCTGTATAAGGAAGTAAGCAAACAGGAAACCGCTCACCCAGAGGCGGCGCTCCTAGTGGCCAGAGACTTTAAATGGGAAAGTTAAATCAGTTCTACCTAATTTCTATCAACATCTTAAATGTGCAACCAGAGGGAAAAAAAATTATAGATCACCTGTACTCCACACAGAGACGTGTACAAAGCTCTCCCTCGCCCTCCATTTGGTAAATCCGACTCCAATCCAATTTGCATACCGCCCAAACAGATCCACAGATGATGCAATCTCTATTGAACTCCACAGTGCCCTTTCCACACTGCCAAAAGGAACACCTATGTGAGAATGCTATTCATTGACTACAGATCAGCGTTCAACACCAAAGTGCATCACTAAGCTAAGGATCCTGGGACTAAACACCTCCCTCTGCAACTGGATCCTGGACTTCCTGACAGGCCACCCCCAGGTGGTGAGGGTAGGTAGCAACATCTGCCACGCTGATCCTCAACACTGGAGCCCCTCAGGGGTGCGTGCTCAGTCCCCTCCTGTACTCCCTGTTCACCCACGACTGCATGGCCAGGCGCAACTCCAACACCATCATTAAGTTTGCAGACGACACAACAGTGGTAGGCCTGATCACCGACAAGACAGCCTATAGGGAGGTCAGAGACCTGGCCGGATGGTGCCAGAATAACAACCTATCCCTTAACGTAACCAAGACTAAGGAGATGATTGTTGACTACAGGAAAAGGAGGACCAAGCACACCCCCATTCTCATCAACAGGGCTGTAGTGGAGCAGGTTGAGATCTTCAAGTTCCTTTGTGTCCACATCACCAACAAACTAACATGGTCCAAACACACCAAGACAGTCGTGAAGAGGGCACAACAAAGCCTATTCCCCCTCAGGAGACTAAAAAGATTTGGCATGGGTCCTCAGATCCTCAAAAGGTTCTACAGCTGCAACATCGAGAGCATCCTGACTGGTTGCATCACTGCCTGGTACGGCAATTGCTCGGCTCCGACCGCAAGGCACTACAGAGGGTAGTGCATACAGCCCAGTACATCACTGGGGCTAAGCTGCCTGCCATCCAGGACCTCTATACCAGGCGGTGTCAGATGAAGGCCATAAAAATTGTCAAAGACCCCAGCTACCCCAGTCAGACTGTGCTCTCTACTACCGCATGGCAAGCGGTACCGGAGTGCCAAGTCTAGGAGAAAAAGGCTTCTCAACAGTTTTTATCCCCAAGCCATAAGACTCCTGAACAGGTAATCAAATGGCTACCCGGACTATTTGCATTGTGTGCCCCCCCATTTACACTGCTGCTACTCTCTGTTTATCATATATGCAGTCACTTTACCTATACATTCATGTACATACTACCTCAATTGGCCCGACCAACCAGTGCCCCCGCACATTGGCTAACCGGGCTATCTGCATTGTGTCCCACCACCCGCCAACCCCTCTTTTACGCTACTACTCTGTTTATCATATATGCATATAGTCACTTTAACCATATCTACATGTACATACTACCTCAAATCAGCCCAACTAACCGGTGCCTGTATATAGCCTCGCTACTGTTATTTTTCACTGTCTTTTTTACTATAGTTTTTATTTCTTTACTTACCCATTGTTCACCTAATACCTTTTTTGCACTGTTGGTTAGAGCCTGCAAGTAAGCATTTCACTGTAAGGTCTACACCTGTTGTATTCGGCGCACATGACAAATAAACTTTGATTGGATTTTGATTTGATTCGAACCAGGGACTGTAGTGACACCTCTTGCACTGAGATGCAGTGCCTTAGACCGCTGCGTCCATGTGTGCGTTAACTATTTAACTGTACTAGAATGCTTAAAAGGCCGCTAAAATATTTTTATCGGTATCGTTTTTTGGGCAAGGAAAATATCGGATATCGGCCAAAAACGTCATATCGGTGCATCACAAATTTTCACTAATCAAATCAGGGAGCAAGACATAAGCTACTGACTCCGAGATTCTATACTGTTGGTTCTCACACACGATTGGAAATTATGCAGACAATGACATTGAAGGAAGCCACTATCCATCTACAATATTGAAGCTGATCTACAACCCTAAACAAATTCAAATTCATAACATTCTGTTAGCCCTCTATGCTTAAAGCTAGAATCCTTAAATCGCTACATCAATAAATGTTTGATCCATTGATTCTTGAAGAATATAACTTATAAATGCTTAATGAGCCTAGTTCAACATGTGTAACCATCAAAACCCAAAATACTAAATAAAGCTTGTTTTACTCCACTGTTTGTAAAGAATTGAAATGTAAACAAACCCTGTATAGCCTCAAAACATGGTTAAAACTATAATTTTGATATAATGGATGGTCAGTCCTTGCATCCACAGCGGTCTATAAATTTGAGTGGTTACATTTCTCCAGGCCCATCCCTCAGCTTTTTACCAAAACAGAGGCGGGGTAAGCACTTTATTATTTCAATTAAGGATTCTAGCTAAGCTTCTGCTAAAATGTTAATGTGAAGTTACATTATTTATGACTTACTCAGTGACCATGTTTGCCACTGCTCTGGAGAATAGTCTGAAAACAGGAAAGTTCCCAGCACGAGGGGATTGCCCAACTCTGAAATCATACTATTGTCCCCAGCCTTCCTGTGTAGCTGAGTAGATTCAACATCACTGACTCAGTCACCACACAGGGCCACATAAACGTAATCATAATATATTAATAATTAATAGAGCACGTGTCAAAATCATTCCATGGAGGGCCGAATGTCTGCGGGTTTTTGCTCCTTCCTTTTACTTGATTGATGAATTAAGGTCCCTAATTGGTAAGGAACTCCCCTCACCTGGTTGTCTAGGTCTTAATTTAAAAGAAAAACCAAAACCCAGAAGATACTAGGCCCTCCATGGAATGAGTTTGACACCCCTGATATAGATCTTTTAACCGAGACTCAAAGCGCCAATGTGTAACATCCCTGGTATTGGCGTTTTGGAAACCAATTCACAAAACGTTTTTTCACCAATTAGCGGACGTCTAACGAGTACAGGATCTTTAGCAAGCCACACAATAATAATCAACCACTAAGTATTATCGATATATGCAGTCATTCAATAACAGTATAGGCCTAAACACCTCAGTCAAGAGAGATTTACCACACACACACACACCAAAAAAAAACATCTCTTCCAATACGGGGCTGCCAAAGTGTCAACACAGTTCTGGAATTCCCCGAGTTGTAAAGAGAGGAGTCAGACACACATTCTTCAAGGCCTTGGAGCGAACAGTCCCGGAGTTGAACAATGAAGCAAAACTAGGGAAGCTCCACCACGACAAGACCAGAAGAAAATTAAGCCTACATCCACCCATTCTGAATGAAAGCATATGTTCATCATGAGAACATCTAAACATCTAGAAGTTTAGAAATACAGTTTAAGATGTATGTATCCATCTCAGACGCATGGCCTTGAACATGGATACTGACCCAAGCCACTGAAAAGAGGAGAGGTGAAATAACTCAAAAGAACATGGAAACCTGTTATTAAATAGAGAGCCAATGGCAATGTAAGACGTGGGTTAAGCATGACATGCTAGTGAAATCTCCTCCCCACATCTAAAACCATCAGAAGTCCCTCTGATTCAAAGGAGCATGAAAAACCTATTATTACTGTCAGCTACACTAGGATGGCTACACATTTATTGTGTGGTTTTAGTAGACAGTGGAGGCAGAAACTACTCTACATTGTCTTTTAAAAAAATAATAAAATGAATGAAACTGACCAATAGCTAGGTTTCTATCCAATTGGCGACAGATTTTCATGCAAATATTCAAAAATCTGCATAAAAACAATGAGCATTTCCCACCAGAGGGGTGTTTCCATCAAAGTAAATTGTGGTGGATAAAAGGCTGTGCGTGATGGAGTAGTGCACATAAAATAAAATAAATTAAAGTTAAGAGTTTCCATCACATTTTCAACTCTACCAATGGTTTTAGCACAAACTTTTACGATAATATAGCAAATTTGCCCAATCTGGTTGACCCATGCTCTCGACAAGTTTGCTGATAAAGTGGACAGGTTATATGATGAGATATGGATAAGAGCAATAATTGTATTTGCTAAATTGGCAGCCAAGCACCGATCATCCTGTCACCAGCAATCAAATACCCTCGATTATTTAGTCGATTGGGAAATTGCATGATCACCGTGCACTTAACCACAATGTGAAGTTTATCATAAATAACATGCTTATCCATATTGTGGTGGTACAAGGCCTACAATGTGACATATTGCGTAACTCCAAATTTACTTCAATATGTTAGATTTTCCACCACCATTTCTTGCATAATTAATTTTGCCGACAAGATCCCACCACGTCGAATGAACAAATGGTGTCGACATTTATGAAATTGTACAGACATGTCCGGTTTCCATCAGCCCTGTCGTGACCTTTTTTTTTATTTATGCGTCAGGTAATTCATCCGCATTAAATAGTTGGATTGAAACCTGGTTATTGTCAAGAATTTACAAAAGTAGTGTCTCAACTTTCTACCTTTCAACTCTGTCTCCTCAACTCAAGGAAACATGACAGCATTCATGAGGGAACAATGAAAACACAAGGCCCTATGTGACCATCAGAAAGGGGAGGGCTTTCCCAGTGGTTATGTGGAGGAAGGGTTCCACATCACCCTTGGACATTACCTGACCTCAAGCCCTGGCCTGAAACATCACCTGCATTACCAGCCAACACAATGGCTCTTCTGCCAAATCTAGTTCATGTAACAGACGTCAAAGGTAAGAGTACACTTTGACTGATTATGTATGAGGCTGGAAGTGATGAAAATTTGTTAAAAACACTAACTTCAAGCCTTCAATAATTTGGTCAAAATAAACACCATTCAAGTTTACATATAACGGGTGAGCGCTATAGGTTATCAATTTACTTTTGTATGGCACCTGGTTATGTACTGTTCAAACATCTGTAACAATGAGGTGCCACACTAAAGCCAATTCCTCTTAGCACACCGTCTCTTTCACATCATTCCAATAGTTATCCTCATTTCAAGGAGCCAAATCACTGTCCCAAAAGGCCTTGATTAGTACTCGTATTTACATAGTGTGTCCTAATTTATTCACGCCTACCTTATCTGGTTTCGAGGCATTCACCTGGGAGTCATTACCCAGCCTTTGGCTCCTTTTCCTCCAGCAGGGAGGGAGGAGACTCAGCCGGGCTCTTGGTCCCAGCAGCAGTCCCCCATGAGGCCCCAGCTAACCCACAGAGAGAGCCAAGGGGCCCGCAGGGGCCTCTAACCACCTCTCTCCACTCACTAATCACAGGCTGCGCAGACTGTTCCATCTGTCCACAGCCAGCCCAGATATTCCCCCTTTGGTGCGAGGCCAGCAGCCACCAGGCCTTGACAGAGGCACACACTAAGAAACACACTGGGACGGCCCAAGGCAAACACACATGTGCATGGGGTCTGTGCTTGGTTCTGTAAGGTTTTTGCAAGCTGCAAAGGGTTCTTCCAAGTATGGCCGTTCAGGGAGGATGGGAAAGCTGCGCCCCTCCCCTTAATAGTCCTCCAGCCTCCAAAATGTGGTCAATGTCAGCAAAAGAAAATAAAACATGGTAATCAACCAGCTGAGGTTCAGGGAGCACACACACAGACTTTCATTTCTCAAAACAACCCACTGTCCTTCTGCCGGTCCAATAACAGAGAGGGAACTATGGTCCATTTCACTGGGTAATCAAAAAGTAAAATGATATCTGTAGGCCAATATTGTTTGAATCTAACAATGGATGATGGCCATTCCAGAACGGTGGGGAATATACTTCAAGTAATTACACAACTCTTTCATTTTGAGTTCTTCTGGAATTAATCCAGCACTCTTTGCAGTGCTAAAGGTTTTTATCAAGATATCACAATACGAGGTCCCAAAATAACTTCACACAGAACTTAAACAGGAAGGTGATTACACTCAAAACGAAAACAAATATTCACGACAAAACACAACACGCATCAAGGCCTGTGGAAATTAATCTCCGATCCCGCACAACCATCTGGGTGGGGTCCAACAAAATGTCCACAAAGGGGAAATGTTTTCAAATCCCTGTTTGACTACTCTTTCGCTCTCCATTTTTTCCCGTCCAGCCGCATAACAAAAACTAAAAGTACAAACATTCTGAAAATAATAGCAGCTGCAGATTAGGCGTTTTTACAACGTTGGAGGTTAATTGTATGTTTTTCTCTGCTTGTTTTGGGGCTTTCATCTGCTTTATTATTTTATTTGCTATTTAATTGCTCCTCTCCCCCTTCCCTCACTTGTTCCATATCGCACCTGTATTGAAATGGCTCCTTTACGAGCCTCGCCCTGTTCAAAGATGGAATGGATGGAATAAGCCTAGGTGGGTTCGTTTGTTCCCATTGTCCAACATGTGAACTGTTAATTTCTTTGCCTTTCACAGATGGCTATCGAGAAAAACTTGAGGAAGAATGCTTCAGCTTAAGTCTCAATGACAAAACCCCACTCAGGCAGATCAAGAAAAGGGGAAGAAATCCACACTAAAAGGATGGCTTTGTTCACACATATTTAAACGGAACAGTCACAGATCACGACCACATTCCAGAGAAGAGGAAAGAAAAGGCTCAAAGACGAAGATGGTGAACAAGTTTACCAGAGAGGCTTTACTCACTAATTTTACATTTGCATAATGGGGCCCTCTCCCCAACCACTTTGTCCCTACTGTACAACTAGCAGAGGACAGTGAAGAATTTAGCAAAACATAAGCAGGAGAGCCACTAAGAACTAATGCCTATTTTCTGGGTCTCAAGACTCATTAAAGTCCATTCCTCACCAAATATATTTTTTCAAATCCCTCTGGATTTCAGCAGTTTTTCCAGGTCCATCTACCACTGGGTAACAAAATCTGAAAAAGCGAAATCTATTATTTAGATGCTAAAATGTCACCCTCTCGCTTCTCGTAGGGTCACGCGCCGTGTAAGAGTTGGGCTACACCACCTATCTGCTGGAAATCGCCAGGTGGTCAAGGAACAATTCTTGGCCCTCCCATTCTGTCTGTTGGACTGACTGGCTCTCTATTGCAAGTGCGACTAGTTGGCTCGGTCGGTTTTCACCCCAAATGAAGAAACCAGTTTAAATGTAATTCACTGGTTGCTGAAACTTCCTGAAACTTCCTTAAGTCAGATATAGGCTACACAGAACATCCCAATCAATGCTGGGCATTCTTTAGTGTAGAGAGCATGAATCTTACACTGCATAAAAAGTCTACTTGGCAACATCTTGGCAGTAAACGTTTGAAGAATGCTACAAAGCAGGACAGAGCATGATTTCTGGGATGCCATATGTTCTGGGAGCCACAAAGACTCCACCCCACTGTACGAGTCCTGTAATTCTGCACTTTACAGTGGTGTTGGCAGCGTTTGAGAAAGATTAACAGTGGCCAGTTTGAAGTGGTGTGAGAACATGCCCAAATGCATGCTTGCCTTCTGTCGTTTCATCTTGTTCTGCAGCACCAGGAAAAGTGGGTCTACGGTGGAGACTGACCCACCACTAAAGACATTTAGCTGAATACCAATATTCATCATCATGGGAGAAGCCAGTGTGCAATATTCCCTGGGTTCAGCCCTACATGTGGAGCGTTCAATGGATGGGGATTCTTGTGAAATTGCTCTGATGTTTGATTGTTTTCGCCTTGCCATCGTAACAACCGAAGTGACCTACACTTGAGGTAAAAAAATAACTATCGGGGTGTTTAAGGAAGCCTTTGCACCAGTGCAGAAATCAAACAAAGAAAGGTAATATTGCCTAAAAACAGAAGTACATTCCTGTTTTATTCCATCCTGAAGACAACGGTTCCAAACTGTACTGGTGAAAATGACACAGTAAATATAGCCCCGAGTGTGTGTGTGTTACTTTCCTGCAGCAGTGTGACGATGGCCTTCAAGTTTCTCTCTTATGGGAATATTTGTAAAATGAGTGTGTGACCTGTTGAGAACTGTACGAGGTCAACTGACCTGACGCCGATGAGAATGGAGATGCACATGGAGCAGATGGGGTCAGCGATCATCAGGTCATACTTCTGCATCAGGATGGCTGAGATGATCACTCCCACACTGCCCAGTGTGTCAGCTACGATATGTAAAAACACCCCTGTAAAACAACATGGGTTGTCTTAAGTATTTCATATCATCCTTATCTACAAATAATTTGTCCCGCAGCCAACATAATATATAGATATATATAGTACCAGTCAAAAGTTTAAGAACATCTACTCATTGAAGGGTTTATTTTCTACATTGTAGAATAAATAGTGAAGACATCAAAACTATGAAATAACACACATATGGAATCATGTAGTAACCAAAACAAGTGTTACACAAATCAAAATGTTTTATATTTGAGATTCTTCAAAGTAGCCACCCTTTGCCTTGATGACAGCTTTGCACACTCGGCATTCTCTCAACCAGCTTCATGAGCTACTCACCTGGAATGCATTTCAATTAACAGGTGTGCCTTAAGTACATTTGTGGAATTTCTTTCCTTCCTAATGTGTTTGAGCCAATCAGTTGTGCTGTGACAAGATAGGTGTGGTACACAGAAGATGGTCTTTTACCAAATAGGGCTAAGTCCATATTATGGCAAGAACAGCTCAAAAAAGCAAAGGTAAAAATCACAGTCCATCATTACTTTAAAGTCAGTCAATCTGGACAATTTCAAGTGCAGTCGCAAAAACCATAAAAGAGCTATAATGAAACTGGCTCCTCCTGTGAGGACCGCCACAGGAAAGGAAGACCCAGAGGATAACTTCATGAGTTACCATCCTCAGTAACAGACATATCTCAACATCAACTGTTCAGAGGAGACTGCGTGAATCAGGCCTTCATGGTCGAATTGCTACTAAAAATAATAAGAAGGAGAATTGCTTGGGCCAAGAAACACGAACAATGGACATTAGAGTGGTGGAAATCTGTCCTTTGGTCTGATGAGTTCAAATGAGATTTTTGGTTCCAACCGCCGTGTCTTTGTGAGACGCAGAGTAGGTGAACGGATGATCTTCCCATGTGTGGTTCCCACCATGAGACATGGAGGTGGTGTGATGGTGCTTTGCTAGTGACACTGTCAGTGATTTATTTAGAATTCAAGACACACTTAACCAGCATGGCTACCACAGCATTCTGCAGCGATACGCCTTCCTATTTGGTTTGCGCTTAGTTGGACTTTTGTTTTTCAACAGGACAATGACCCAACACACCTCCAGGCTGTGTAAGGGATATTTGACAAAGGAGAGTGATGGTGCTGCATCAGATGACCTGGCCTCCACAATCACCCAACCTCAAACCAATTGAGATGGTTTGGGAGGAGTTGGACCGCAGAGTGAAGGAAAACAAGTGCTCAGCATATGTGGAAACTCATTCAAGACTGTTGGAAAAGCATTCCAGGTGAAGCTGGTTGAGAGAATGCCAAGAGTGTGCAATCTGTCATCAAGGCAAAGGGTGATTACTTTGAAGAATCTCAAATATATTTTAATTTGTTTTGGTTACTACAGGATTCCATAGGTGTTATTTCATAGTTTGTCTTCACTATTATTCTACAATGTACAAAATATTAAAAATAATACTTATTTAACATTCAAGGCCATGACTAGATACAGTATCAGAACATTTAAATAAAAAGTGGTCAATGACCCTTTTTTACAACACCATTTTCCACTTTTGTTAAGTCTTTCAATTGAAATGCAACATGAATGGAATTCCATTTTGGAATTTGGCTGGGGTTAGCCTTCGGAAGTTGATATAGTGTAACACATTGATTGCAGCACAAAAAAAAAGGTGGGGGGAAAAAAAGCATTTACCAGGTATTTGAAGGAGCACGTCAATGAAAAAGTATAATTTGCTACTGTGCCTATAACCTATCATTTTGATTTGGGCAATTCTCTTAAATCCAATCTAGCACTACAATCTTGCAGGGTGTATAATATTACACATGACCTTGGATGTGGTAGGGTTTTAGGTTTTCAGGGAAAACTGTGGAGTTGAAAAGGAATGTTGACGAGGACGTCATTCCATGCCAAAAGTACCCTGCACTTTGAACGGAAAACAGAGCTTGACAAAGAAATAGCAACCAACCTCCTGGGTTCTAGCTTTATAACAATGCCACCCAAAGAAGAGGTATGGTCCTCAATCAACGGCCAAAACGGAACAGTGGTTAAGTCACCTTATGCACTGTCAGCTCCCCCTTCCCCTCTTTCTTGCTCTCTTCCATCCCCCTCCTCTGTTCTCCAGAGCCCCCTAACCACCTCAACTTCTGTGTGGGCCCAGTGTCTCCCCTGAGTAGGCCTCCCAAAGGGCCCATTCTCTCTCCATTGCTCTCTATGTGCCGGGTGAAAGGGACAAACTACTTTCTCCTTTCAGCCCTTTCCCACAGAAGCCTGGACAAAGGAGTTTAGTGACAGTGCTCCTGGACTCTTTCTCAGATGTAATGGTGCCTTGACATTTCCCCACTAAATTCAAGTTACCAGACCCATTCAATCTCACACCATTTCAAAAGGTTTTTGCAGAGATGTTGGAAATACCATCAAACAGATAGTCCTACATGATGTCTAATATGTCAAGGCAACCTTACCCTAACATCTATGCATAAAATAAAAAAAACAGTTATCTTCCCTTGAACTGGATGAAAATGTGTAACTACAATCTCACATACAACATTATAGCCCATTAAGGAGGTGTCGGATGGTGGTTTACAAAGTCTGACGTGAGTAAATATTTTAGGTTGTTTTAAGAAGATCAAAATAGTTTGTGTACAGTCCACATACAGTGCCTTTGGGAAAGTATTCAGACCCCTTGACTTTTTCCACATTTTGTTAAGTTACAGCCTTATTCTAAAATGGATTACATATACATTGCTCGGAAATCTGCACACAATACCCCATAATGACAAAGCGAAAAACAGTTTACAAATGTATAAAAAAAAAAACTGAAATAGCTTATTTACATAAGTATTCAGACCCTTTTCTATGATACTCGAAATTGAGCTCAAGTGCATCCTGTTTCCATTTGATTGGAGTCCACCTATGGTAAATTCAATTGATTGGACATAATTTGGAAAGGCGCACACCTGTCTATATAAGGTCCCAGAGTTGACAGTGATTGTCAGTGCATAAACCAAGCCATGAGGTCGAAGGAATTGTCCGTAGAGCTCCGAGACAGGATTGTGTCGAGGCACAGATCTGGGCAAGGGTACCAAAACATTTCAATCGAGGGAGAAGGGCCTTGGTCAGAGAGGTTACCAAGAACCCGATGGTGACTCTGAAGGAGCTCCAGAGTTCCTCTGTGGAGATGGGAGAATCTTCCAGAAGGACAACCATCTCTGCAGCACTCTGCCAATCAGGCCATAATGGTAGAGTGGCCAGACGGAAGCCATTCTTCAGTAATAGGCACATGACAAATCTTGTAATAAATAATGTGGAAATTGAGCAAGTGAAGATGACTAAACTGCTTGGAGTAACCCTAGATTGTAAACTGTCATGGCCAAGACATAGTGATGCAGTAGTAGCTAAGATGGGGAGAAGTCTGTCTATAATAAAGCGATAATCTGCCTTCTTAACAACCCTATCAACAAGGCAGGTCCTACAGGCCCTAGTTTTATTGCACCTTGATTACTGTTCAGTCGTGTGGTCAGTGGTGGCCTCCATCATTCTTAAATGGAAGAAGTTTGGAACCACCAAGACTCTTCCTAGAGCTGGCCGCCCGGGCCAAACTGAGCAACAGGGCGGGGGAGAAGGGCTTGGTAAGGGAGGTGACCAAGAACCCGATGGTCACTGACAGATCTAGAATTCCTCTGTGGAGATGGGAGAACCTTCCAGAAGGACGGTCATCTCTGCAGCACTCCACCAATCAGGCCTTTAAGGTAGAGTGGCCAGGGAAGCCACTCCTCAGAAAGACAGCCCACTTAGAGTTTGGCAAAAGGCACCGCTTTGGCCTGAATGCCAAGAGTGACGTCTGGAGTAAACCTGGCACCATCCCTACGTTGAAGCACGGTGGTGGCAGAGTCATGCTGTGGGGATGTTTTTCAGCGGCAGGGACTGAGAGACTAGTCAGGATCGAGGTAAAGATGAACGGAGCAAAGTACAGAGAGATCCTTGATGAAAACCTGCTCCAGAGCGCTCAGGACATCAGACTGGGGCGAAGGTTCACCTTCCAACAGGACAGCAACCCTAAACACACAGCCAAAACAACGCAGGAGTGGCTTCAGGACAAGTCTCTGAATGTCCTTGAGTGGCCCAGCCAGAGCCCAGACTTGAACCCGATCAAACATCTCGGGAGAGACCTGAAAATAGCTGTGCAGCAACACTCCACATGCAACCTGACAGAGCTTGAAAGGATCTGCAGAGAAGAATGGGAGAAACTCCCCAAATACAGGTGTGCCAAGCTTGTAGCGTCATACCCAAGAAGACTTGAGGCTGTAATCGCTGCCAAAGGTGCTTCAACAAAGTGCTGAGTAAAGGGTCTGAATACTTTTACCAATCTTAGAACAAAAAATGTGGGAAATGTCAAGGGGTCTGAATACTTTCCGAAGGCACTATACAATAGGTGAACAAAGACAAGTAAAAAGCTGCATAAAATTAGTAATGTCATTTCAATGTTCAGTACCTTGCAAAATTTGTTTGCTGGAGCCCTTCCCTGGTGTGTGCAGTTCATCTGGAATAAATAAATTCATGCATTAATTAAATACAGCAGACAATTAGTATTGACTATAAAAAAACAGTGCAAACCACAAATCAGATTTACAACAGCCTTTCAACCGCCTGCATAGGTTCAGCGAGACTTCTACTGGAATACAATGAAAGGTGAGCGAAGTTCTGCCACATATGCTTAAAGCTCCAGCTCATATGTCAAGTCCTAGCAAATACTAAATTGTGTGAATAGCAATAGGCAACAGTGAGTGAACAGTCAAGAATTGCATAGTGAACATTCAGGCCTAATAAACAAATCCCCCTGCCCTGACTTGAGCTGACAGCATTAGCAATGTGGCAATAGCGCCACCTAGTGTTTTAGGCAAGGTGGAATTTTGCACATTTGGGCCACTTATCCAGTGTGTGCAGAGGGGGCATCAGCAAAGACCCAGGTAGGAATTGGACCTCTAAAGCAAAAACACTAAGAAGCAGAAAACTCATTTAAAATGAGCTTCAATAAAAATCACCAACAATTGTGACAAAAAAAAACTATTTTAGGGAATGGTTGCCGGTTGTCGCAAATCATACACTGCATATTCACTCTCAAATGTTTTGCCGTATTTACCTAAATTAAGATTTAAACCATTGGATGCCACTGAAATAACTCCCAATTCTAGAACAAAATAATTAGCTCATACTACATTAGAGGCATTGGGTTTTCTGTGCCAGAAAGTGTTGATGCCTCACCATGGCAGTGGGGGTCCTCGTGGGAGTGGCCGTGCCCGCCGTGGCTGTGTCCATGTCCATCTCCATGGCTGTGCTCGTGCCCATCTCCATGTTTGGACTCGTGCCCATGCCCCCCCACGGCTGTGTCCGTGACCTGCATTGCCATTGAACAGAGAGTGGCTGTGGCCGTGACCTGCAAAGACCGTAAACACAGATTACACCTACAAATACATTTGTGTTGTCAGTTCTATTGAACATAAAAGGCGAATGACAAATCATTTGGTATTGGTGTTTAGGCTCTATTAGGGGTGCTCCCTACTTGAGGAATGTGTTCTGTAAAACGCACGAGCTGACGCGCACTCAACAATGTTTGTAGAGGTGCCGACTAAGGGAAAAAGTGCTCTTCACTGACGAGTCACGGTTTTGCCTCACCGGGGGTGATAGTCGGATTCGCGTTTAACATCGAAGGAACGAGCGTTACCCCCGAGGCCTGTACTCTGGAGCGGGATCGATTTGGAGGTGGAGGGTCCGTCATGGTCTGGGGCGGTGTGTTACAGCATCATCGGACTGAGCTTGTTGTCATTGCAGGCAATCTCAACACTGTGCGTTACAGGGAAGACATCCTCCTCTCTCATGTGGTACCCTTCCTGATGGCTCATCCTGACATGACCCTCCAGCATGACAATGCCACCAGCGATACTGCTCGTTCTGTGCGTGATTTCCTGCAAGACAGGAATGTCAGTGTTCTGCCATGGCCAGCGAAGAGCCCGGATCTCAATCCCATTGAGCACATCTGGGACCGGTTGGATCGGAGGGTGAGGGCTAGGGCCATTCCCCCCAGAAATGTCCGGGAACTTGCAGGTGCCTTGGTGGAAGAGTGGAGTAACATTCACAGCAAGAACAGGCAAATCTGATGCAGTCCATGAGGAGATGCACTGCAGTACTTAATGAAGCTGGTGGCCACACCAGATACTGACTGTTACTTTTGATTGACCCCCTCCTTTGCCAGGGGACACATTATTCCATTTCTGTTAGTCACATGTCTGTGGAACTTGTTCAGTTTGTGTCTCAGGTTGTTGAATCTTGTTATGTTCGTACAAATATTTACACATGTTAAGTTTGCTGAAAATAAACGCAGTTGACAGTGAGAGGACGTTTCTCTTTTTGCTGAGTTTAGTATCGCGCCACATATGAGGCAAGCCATTAAGAGTGTTTGAAAAGGGTATAGGGACTGGTGACTTCAGAGCAGAAAGGGGTTTTGGCAGTGAGCCTGAGGGAATTTGAGAGAACACCAAGTAAAGGAACTTTAGGGGACACAAGTGATGGGTGGATGAGTTGAATCAACTCATGGCTCCACCTAAACACTATATGCTTTTAGACCTAGCATAGAAGCGCAAAGAAGAAGTACAGGGACTATCAGGAAAGCGTAGAGTGACCACTTCCGAGAGTGAAGATTAGGAAAATGTGGAGTGCTATGGTAGATGTGTAAAGTGACTACGGGGAGAGAGCGAGAGATGTCCTCATCTTACCTTCATCCCCTCCGTGAGAGTGGCCGTGGCCCCCGTGCTGGAACACAAAGATGCCCACCAGGTTCACCAGCAGCCCAGCGACAGACACGGGGAGCAGACGATCGTGATTCACGTGTGGCGGCTCCAAAGCCCTCTGTCAGATGCAGCAGGAGACAAGACCAGTCAAATCTCAACATCGTTATTGAGAATTGGTCATCTTAAATAAAAGTTGATAATATTGTTGTCAGTTGAATCACAGTGCTTACACAATATAAGACAAGGCCTATCAAAATCAATTCAAAATCATTCAAATCAATGTTGTTTACATTATGTGAAATACTCCTAATCAAACTCATTGTGTTCTGTGGCATACCTCTACGCCTTCTGAGAAAATGAAGAAAGCGGTGAAGATGAGGAACAGGCCATTCACAAACCCTGCCAACACCTCCGCCCTCACGTATCTGAAAACAGAAAGGGAAGTACAGTACACACAGGTCAACAATAGAGGCTAATCAATGTGATTTAAAAACAGCTGTATGGAGCTATTTCAGTGCCAACAGAAATTGTATTTGAATTCCATAATTTTATATTAGGATATTGAATGTAATATTTTTTAAACGTGTAATGCACAAATTAAATAATTTCATTCATAACTTGATATTGTATTTGATTTGAAACTGAATTGAATTAATATTGCATTGAGTTTTAAATGTATTTAAATGTAATTGATTATTCAAATTCAATATTTATATATTCAGTTCCAATATGGTAGATATTATATTAATTGTGTATCAAGTTTGCAAACTATAATTTCAAGTTAATCAAAGTTTATTTTAAAATTCAGTTATCTAAATTCAGATTCAAAACCAGAGACAACATCGTGGTACTTTGCCAGCCAGGAAAGGTGGAGGAGAACAGAGAATTAAACTATGGTAAACAGAAGCTTCTGGTGGTTTCTAAAGCCAATGTGGCATGTTTAATACATTTTCTGCCTATGAATTTGGCGCTAATGTTTCAACCATTTTGGCTATTGGGTAAAAAAAAGAAAAAAAGTAGATAACCGTTCCACTTCCTATTTAATATTGTGACTGACTGGGTTCGAAATAGGTACCCTGCATGTCACAAGACTGTTAGCCCACTTAGCTAAAACCTAGAGGGATAAGTTCAGGAAATTCATGTAAACGATATGCTGCTTGCTTATCGAGTATCGCTCATTGAGCCTCGCAAAACACACGTGACCGCCCTCCTGAAGAGTTCCAACACACCGCGCTGTTGAAAAAGGCCTTCAATTGCACAAGGGGCGACACTTCAGGCTGATGAGGGAGTTTCACAGATCCCCATCGGCTACATTCACCCCACAAACTCACTCCACAGCAACTCCAGTGGTTGACCTGAGCGCAACTGTAGATCAGCGTCCAGTAGCACCATTGTAAAGGACGTCACGCTGCCTGCTTAGCAAGTACCGCTCCCCCCGGATTCAGATCATACGAAGCATTCCAACCCATCACAGATCTCCATCTGCTACACTAATACAAGTCTTAGAGCCAGCAAGGTTACTCATCAAAAGAGTGTGGTTTGGTTATACACGCTTATGTGATGAGCAACATGAAGACATACACTACTTGGCCAGACGTATGTGGACACCTGCTCGTCAAACATCTCATTTCTAAAATCATGGGCATTAATATGGAGTTGGTCCCCCCTTTCCTGCCATAGCAGCCTCCACTTGTCTGGGAAGGCTTTCCACTAGATGTTGGAACATTGGTGTGGGGACTTGCTTCCATTCAGCCACAAGAGCATTAGTGAGGTTGGGCACTGATGTTGGTGGATTAGGCCTGGCTCACAGTCTGTGTTCTAATTCATCCCAGAGGTCTTTGATGGGGTTGAGGTCAGGGCTCTGTGCAGTCCAGTCAAGTTCTTCCACACCGATTTCGACAAATCCTTTCTGTATGGACCTCGCTTTGTGCACGGGGGCATTATGCTGAAACAGGAAAGGGCCTTCCCCAAACTGGTGCCACAAAGTTGGAAGCACAAAACCCGTCAACAATGTCATTGTATGTTGTAGCTTTAAGATTTCCCGTCACTGAAACTAAGGGGCCTAGCCCAAACCATGAAAAACAGCCCCAGACCATTATTCCTCCTCCACCAAACTTTACAGTAGGCACTATGCAGTCGGGCAGATAGCGTTCTCCTGGCATCCGCCAAACCCAGATTCGGCCATCGGACTGCCAGATGGTAAAGCGTGATTCATCCCTCCAGAAAACGCATTTCCACTGCTCCAAAGTAGGCAAGCTTTACACCCCTCCAGCCGACACTTGGCAAGCTTTACACTCCTTCAGCCGACACTTGGCAAGCTTTACACTCCTTCAGCCGACATTCGGCATTGCAAATGGTGATCGT
Organism: Brachymystax lenok tsinlingensis; assembly: GCA_030435695.1. Classification (NCBI taxonomy): domain Eukaryota; kingdom Metazoa; phylum Chordata; class Actinopteri; order Salmoniformes; family Salmonidae; genus Brachymystax; species Brachymystax lenok. The sequence goes on from CM059790.1 coordinate 10,529,058, forward strand.
AGACTTGTGTGCGGCCATGGAAACCCATTTCATGAAGCTCTCGACGAACAGTTCTTGTGCAAAAGTTGTTTCCAGAGGCCGTTTGGAACTCGGTAGTGAGCGTTGCAACCGAGGATAGACAATTTTTACGTGCTACGCGCTTCAGTGGTCCTGTTCTGTGAGTTTGTGGGCCTACCACTTCGCGGCTGAGCAGTTGTTGCTCCTAGACGTTTCCACTTCACAATAACAGCACATTTGGCCCGGGGTAGCTCTAGCAGGGCAGAAATTTCACGAACTGACTTGTTGTAAAGGTGGCATCCTATGACAGTGCCACGTTGAAAGTCAGAGCTCTTCAGTCAGGCCATTCTACTGTCAATGTTGGTCTATGGAGATTGCATGGCTGTGTGATTTTATACACCTGTCCGCAACAGGTGTGGCTGAAATAGCCGAATCCACTAATTTGAAGTGGTGTCCACATACTTTTGCATATATCGTGTAGTTAAGTCTCCAGCAAGGGTCGTCATTATAAGGGTAACATGTGACTGACTGGGTTAAGACTGTTGGCCTGCTGAGCTAAAGCCTAGGCATTAGTCCTGTGACTTGGATGGTCTCTTCAAGGAGGTCAAAGGGGGGTGAAGTGTAACGCAGGTGGTTCGGTGACAACGCTCATGTGATGAGGGACTTGTCTGAGACCTGAAAATTTGCATTGTCTGGCTCTCAGGATACCTGGGTCAGAACCCATCAGTAAAACAAGTCTTCAGGTCTCAGGCAAGGTTGCTCATCACATGCATGGATCACCAAACCACCTTTGTTGCACTAATTAAAATGGAGTGCACAGATCCTTCTGCTTCGGTTTTCTACAGAAAATTGTAGGCCTGATTTTGAACCCAGTCAGTTTGGTGCCGTGATCTCTGAGTAGGAGGTCAAAGGGCGGTGAAATGTGACCGAGGTGGTCCGATGAACCACGCTCTTTTGATGAGTAACCTTGCTGCAGACTTGAAGACTTGTGTTAGCTTCCTGAGCTCCTCCCCATGGGCTTTAGCTAAGTGGATCGGCACAGTCTTGTGACATATAGGAGACCTGGTTCAAACCCAATCAGTCACAAGAGCTAAATGAAATAGGATGTAGAAAGGTTATGACAGGGCTAATCAACTATATTCTTATGGAGGTCAATCTTGACACTTCCTTCTAACGTGTCCTACGTGGCCTGTGATCATCATAGAAGGGAACAGAAGGCACGTCCACATCCAAGAGTCTTAGCTTTCAGGAATGGGGTCATAATAGCCTATAGCCAAAACGGTTCAAAGAGTAGAGCCAAATTCAGAGGGAAAAAATATTCAACATGCCACATTGGCTTCAGAAACTTTACCACAGATGGAAGAGCACAGATAGCTTTTGACTACCTTTCCTATCTGGAAAAGTACCAGGATTACATCTCTGGTTTTTGAATCTGAATTTAGAGAACTGAAAGCCTCTGAGAAGTTGAATATATTAAATATTGATAAACTTGAAATTATAGTTTGGAAACTTGACACACAATGAATTCAATGTCTACCATATTGAAACTGAAAATATAAATATTGAACTTGAATATTCAATACAACATTCAATTCAGTTTCAAATCATGAAATATAAGTTCAATTATGAATTCAATGATTCCATTTGTGCATTACAAATTCTAAAATATTCAATATCCCAATTCAGAATTATAGAATTCAAATACAATTTCAGTTTGAACTGAAATCACTCCATACAGCTGCAACACCTTTGTTACATTAGTAGCAATACACACATCCAAATATGTACTAAAGGTGCAGATTTAGCCATCACCAGCAGGATTGGCAACCCTGGATATCAATAAAGGCAGAAGATCAAAAATAATACAGGTAACCATATACGCTTGGTAAGACGTCACAAACTTCAAAATGTAAACATTAGCAGAGACTCCTTATCAGTTTTGGAGGCAGCGTTAACTTTGCTAGCGAAGGCGCAAAAAGTGAAGCTACAGTCTACATTGATTGCATACGTACCCATATGAGAATGAATCATTCGACCTCCACCTGGAGATCACTGAGGCTGCAAGTCCAGCTAAAAGTGCAGTGCAGTCGAAGAACATGTGAAAGGAATCTGATATCAAACCTAAACTGAGAGCATACACACAAAAAAATTACTTGTTAGACTAGACATTCTCCCGCATCTGATATCCTCCCCAAGCTTTGCAAATTGCCGGGGGTCAAAGTTACACTAAAACAAATACGTTTTTTTATGAATGACTAAGTCATGGCTCATAAAACACTATCAGTTCTAATTGTCTATGGGAACACATGGATTTTATGACAGTGACATTTTAACCCTAGCCCAAGGAGCTGGTTCCAGGCAACAATTTGAACATGTTGCAGATAGGAAGTCCTGACAGAAATTCATGCATAAAAAAAAACCGCTATCAAGATGGATAGCCATTTCAAAACACAGAACTAGGGAATAACATGTGTCTAGCTAGATGTTATATAGTTTGTGGTGCATTCCCCCTGATGGAGGCAGTGCAAGCAACGGGCATTGTTGGTACAACGCTTGCTTAGACATACGTGGCACATCCTGAAATAAGAGTTGCGTTTGTTAGGCTTTTCCCATCGAATGATACGGAACTAACCTGTTACTCCATATGCCGTACGATAATTCCACAAAAGCAAAGGACAGATTCAGACAGAGAAAGAAAAACAAATTGCGTGATGTTTTATCAGATAGGATTGATCTGGAAAAAAGAAATGTCACGGAGTTAGTTAGAATCTGATGAAAGTTGCAAGCTATTAACCAAGCTAACGTTACCTAACTAGTAACGTTTGCTAGCTTGCGCAAATCAAAACAGAGCCAGTTAAGAATGAGAAGTAGCTACCTATGCCAAATGTGCAAAATTGCATTCAATTCCTGTACAAGAATGTTGTTGACCGCACACAAATGTTTAATACTATACAACCCCCCCTAGGCTAGCAAAGTAAGTCGGAACTAACTTCCAGCTGTGTTGGCCAGACATTCGTGCATCTAAAGCCAACTGGCTATCTAGACAACCTAGTCATATTTTTGTTTATGGAGGTAACTAACAAATATCTATTTGGTCAGCAACCAAGGTGGACGGTCCCCTACCCCTAGCAAGCTGTTTTTGTTAGCTAGGTAACTACAGCATAATGTTTGGCATCATATTTTTCACATCTGAATTAAGCTAGCAGTGAGCATATAATCAAAATAGCTAGCTAGCTAACAAGCTAATTAAGACCTAAAAAATACAGTAAGAACACAAACAAATAAGACAATTTACCTGAACCATCCTGAAATCTTAGCGAGGAGGTTGAATTTGGGTGGCTTGTACTCGTCGTCTTTTATAGATAATGGTAACATTTTAGCAGTCCCTCCCAGGTTGTGCCAAGCTAGCTAGCTAAATACTGCTGGTTTGAGCTGAATCCACTAACTCAGCTCTCTGCCAATACATCCGATCAATAGAGGGCGCTTGCGCTACCAAAACATGCAATACATGCCTACAGTTATGGTACAAGTGATTTTCAGACAGATTCTCAAATAAACCAATGAATGCTATGTTGGTGTATGGATACAGTAGGAAATCCTATATTCTGGGGTTCCCATATGGAGGTCCAAGGACCCCCAGGGTTCTCATCAATGTGCTGAGAACCCCCTATCAGATTTGGTATTTGGTATTTTATTAGGATTCCCATCGGCCTGTCTCAATCCTGTGTATTTTATCTAAGGTCACAGAAAGGATTATGTTCGAGCAGATTGACAGTTATATTTCCTTGCATAACCTACTATATGAGCTCCAATCTGGCTTTAGGAAATCCCATTCCACCAATACTTGCCTACTATATCTAACTGACTACATCAGGAAGGAAGTAGATGGAGAGAACTTTTGTGGTATGGTTATGTTAGATCTCCAAAAGGCGTTTGATACAGTGCATCATGAGATTCTGTTAATCAAACTAAGAGCCATGGGATTTAATAACTTTGCCGTAAAATGGGTTAGCTCTTATCTGCAAGGAAGAAAACAGATGGTGGATGTGGATGAGACCCTGTCTAATCCCAAAATCTAGAACTGCGGGGTATCCCAAGGGAGTGTGCTGGGTCCACTTTGTTGTATATAAATTATCTGAAATCTGCCTGTACATGTCACCTTTTTCTCTATGAAGATGATTCTCCGCTGGCTATAAGTAAATGGCTATAAGCTGTCACTTCACTTTGCAAAAACAGAGTCCATCTTGTTCGGCTCCAAAATGAAACTGAGGAAATCCCCTGATTTTAAGGTGGTAGCAGATGACTTAGTAGTCACAGCAAAATACTGTTAATTATCTTGGATGTGTGCTAGAGAACCATCTGACAGAAGAGAGCATGGCACAAAAAGTTATCTCCAAAGTGAACCATACAATTTGGTTTCTGGCAAGAACCTCCAAATATCTGGATAAGAATGCAATGGGGACATTGGCAGGGGCTCTTGTTCAGTGCCACTTCAACTATGTGTGCTCTTCCTGGTACAATAGTGCCCCAAAGATAATACAAAATCAATTGCAGACATCTCAGAACAAATTAGTCAGGATAACTCTTAAACTTCCAGCACGTATTCATATTGACCATTCCCACTTTGAAAGCCTTAGATTGCTCAAAGTGGAGGAGAGAGTCTCTCAGATTAAATTGTGTCTTGTCCTTAAGATTGTCCACAGTATGGTCCTCAGGTACCTATGTAACTACTTTAACTTGGTGAAACTGAAAGAGTGAAACTGACATTGTTCATTTTAGATTTAATAGTGGTATGGGGAAATTAACTTTTTTTTACTCATGTGCCATTCTTTGGAATAGTCTTCCAAATAATTTGAAACGTATATCTTCAATGGGTAGTTTCAAGTTCTCACTGAAAAAATTGCGAAACAGTAGCATGCCTCAAAAGTGAGAAGTAAGATTATAGTACGTGGCTGAGAAGGAAATGCCCGGGATAGCAGATGCTCTGCCTTTTGGTGCCTGTTGTGTGTCATATTGTGATTGTCTTGTATATATTTGGGATTGATTGCTTTATATATTAAGGGAATGTGAGACAAGGGAGATGTACCTATAGTTGTTTATTAGGAATGGAACTGTACTAATTAGCTCATTTTATTAAACAAACAACAATGCTGTCTGTCATTGTCTGTTGCAACTACAACTGCCGCCTAAACTTGCTGCATCCCACGTTCCCCTTCCAAAAGGACCACAATGGAAATACGCTTTTAAGCTTTGTGTTATCTTTGATGATTTTCTTAAATTGAATGTGGAGGCGTCACCGGCTGGAGCACCCTTATGTAAAGTATGTATTTAAAAAATGGTCTAATAAATTAAATCAATCAATCAATCAAAGCTGTTGCAATAGCAGCAGCTACTCTAACTGGGGACCAGATAAAACATGACTTAATACAGCACATTAATAGACAAGAACAGCTCAAGGACAGAACTACATACATTACATAAAAAAACGTCACAAATAGCCTACATATCAATACATACGCACAGAATATCCCAGGGACCCCCATCAGATTCTGTTCCCCAGTGTTTCATTTTAATATAAGGCTTTGCGCCCCATCATATAGATATTATTCCACCATCACATCAAATTAAATCAAATTGCATTGGTCACATACACATGGTTACAGATGTTATTGCGAGTGTAGCGAAATGCTTGTGCTTCTAGTTCTTACAGTGCAGCAATATCTAACATGTAATCTAACAATTCTCCAATAAATACCTAATACACACAAATCTAAGTAAAGGAATGGAATGAGAATGTATAAATATATAGATGAGCAATGTCAGAGCAATAGATAGTATAGAAGATGCAATAGATAGTATAGAATACAGTATATACATATGAGATGAGTGATGCAAGATATGTAAACATTATTAAAGGGGCATTATTAAAGTGACTAGTGTTCCATTTATTAAAGCGGCCAATGATTTCAAGTCTGTATGTCGGCAGCAGCCTCTCTCTCCTAGTGATGGCTGTTTAACAGTTTGATGGCCTTGAGATAGAAGCTGTTTTTCAGTCTCTCGGTCCCAGCATTGATGGACCTGTACTGACCCCATCAGATCAGCCTACAGTCCATTACCCCGAGTAGGTTACGTTGCCCTGATTGCACAATAGTGCTTACAAATGCAATGTCATTACAAAATGTTTTTTTTTAAGCCTGTCACACACACATTTATGATTTATTCAACAAAATAATGTATTTGTTGTAATAGTAATGAAACACAAAAACATGCTAATGAGAAGTATGAAAAGTATGAAAAGTTGACAAAATTGCAATTTAGCTCACAGTTTGCCTTTGTATGAAAAACATATAGGCTACCCCATGTCATTGTTTTCATATGTAACAGAAGGCTTTTTATTTTACCTTTATGCAAGTTGGTTAAGAACATTATTCTTATTTTCAATGACAGATTAGGAACGGTGGGCTAACTGCCTTGGTCAGCGGTAGAACGACAGATTTTTACATAGTCAGCTCAGGGATTTGACCTTGCAACCTTCCAGTTACAAGTCCAACGTGTTAACGACTAGGCTACCTGTCGCCCTGCTGCTTTACACATGAATGAAACAGAAAAACATGCTCATGGAATCTTATCGGCATAACACACATTTTTCAAAATAAAGTTTTAAATGTAAAACGTTTTCTTGGTTCCTCGTTTAAAAATATAGTATAAAAAGTGACAAAATTGCAACTTAGCTCACAGTTTGCCTTTATAGGAAAAACATATAGGCTACCCCATGTCATTTTTTTTCATATTCTAGTAGAAAACTGAAAAGAATTGCAATTTTATAAACTTTTGTTATGATCAGAAATGTATTCAAATGAAGCCCTCAAAAACGTCAGGCACTTTTGTTAAACTTTAGACTGAGTTTGGTAAAAGGAAGGTACAACCAGCAATATGAAGAATCTGCCAATGTATTCCTCTTTTTGACCACTAGATACCCCCCAAGCTCTGGATAAGCAAGCTGGACCTCAATGCTGATGATATGAAATCTACATTTCTGTGTAGGCTGTCGAATAACATAAATAAAAGCCAGTACGTAGTTTTAGAAAACATGATTAAGATTGGCTTTACATAATTGGACTGCAAACACTACAAAACATTGATTCTTCCACTGTGAGAATAGTGCTGCAAGTGCTGGCCCACTGGGCACAGATGTCAATTCAACATCTATTCCATGTTGGTTCAACGTAATTTCATTGAAATGATGTGGAAAAAACGTTGATTCAACCAGTATGTGCTGAGTGGGGGTGAGCGTATTGGGGTCTATAACTGAACCATAGGCACTCTGAGCCATTTCCTGCTTATCTGGATTTTATTACAAAAGAATACTGCATGAATCCCAGTGAAGATACCACAGTATGGCTATAAGGACATCCTGGGAAATAACCATAATCTCAAGTTTGGTAACTTCCTGTGCTTAAAGAAAGAAGAAGTTCCTCTCTTCCTCCATGTTTCACACCAACACTATTTCCCTCTTTTGCCAAAAGAAGGATTATGTCTGTGCTATATATGTTATATGTTATTCAATGTAGGTGTCCTGGACAATGCATTCATTGTGTCTGTCTGCTGAAATAAATGAGAAGAAATGGGGAAAAGTGGACCAGTATATGACAAAGAGACACTTCACAAACATAAGAGCTGTTGGATTCTGAGATAATGAACCAACAAGCGAAGGTAATGATGAGAAACTGGGCATAAGGACTGAATATCAAACAGTTGAAAAAAGCGATGTTTGTGAACATAAAAACTGTACTTCCAGAGGGGACATGTTTCCATGGTAACTGTGTCTGTTGATCCAAATGGGCACAATTATCTTGTTGCCTGAGTTACTAAGAACCAGACAGGCACAATAAGTGTCAGCACTGATACAATCCAAGTACTGATTGGTATAAAAAACAGGGGGGTGCCTAAAAAGCCAAACACCCATGAACATCTCGTAAATTGTCACTAGGACAATGTTGGCTGTTTTAACAGGATTGATTTAGTTAAGCAATTGTTTTTCTGTGTGATTTTTGTTCATTTTTTGTTTAAGTATGGGAACTGGCATCCAAACTGGTTGTGACGTTGAAGTGCCATGAGTTTGTTACCCATGTCCCCAAAAAATCACTTAATGCCAACCCTTCATTTAGCCTCTGAAATTATAATCCTTATTCAACTGTTGGTACACTTAAGGCCGAGCAGGAAATAAGTGACAATATCTTCAAATACGTATGTCTTTCATTCAATAACTTCATGAATATGTATTACGACAATATGATAACAAGTGCTTTGTTTGGAAAATTAACACATAAATCGTGACTGGCAATGAATGGCTAACCCATGTTCTTCTGGTCTCATTAACATGAAGTGGTCTGCAAAACAACAAGCCACTTGATCTTGTCTAACACATAAAACAGGAACAAATTCCTGTTTTATGTCTATAGAATAGCAGATGCTCCTTAGATGTACAAATGTACATGAGGTTATTTTGTAAAAGATCCTGTCACACTGATTCTATATGTCATCTAACATGAATGCATATTACAGTGAGGGAAAAAAGTATTTGATCCCCTGCTGATTTTGTACGTTTGTCCACTGACAAAGAAAGGATCAGTCTATAATTTTAATGGTAGGTTTATTTGAACAGTGAGAGATAGAATAACAACAACAAAAATCCAGAAAAGCGTATGTGAAAAATTGTATTAATGGAATTGCATTTTAATGAGGGAAATAAGTATTTGACCCCCTCTGCAAAACATGACTTAGTACTTGGTGGCAAAACCCTTGTTGGCAATCACAGAGGTCAGACGTTTCTTGTAGTTGGCCACCAGGTTAGCACACATCTCAGGAGGGATTTTGTCCCACTCCTCTTTGCAGATCTTCTCCAAGTCATTAAGGTTTCGAGGCTGACGTTTGGCAACTCGAACCTTAAGCTCCCTCCACAGATTTTCTATGGAATTAAGGTCTGGAGACTGGTAAGGCCACTCCAGGACCTTAATGTGCTTCTTCTTGAGCCACTTCTTTGTTGCCTTGGCCGTGTGTTTTGGGTCATTGTCATGCTGGAATACCCATCCACGACCCATTTTCAATGCCCTGGCTGAGGGAAGGAGGTTCTCACCCAAGATTTGACGGTACATGGCCCCCGTCCATCGTCCCTTTGATGCGGTGAAATTGTCCTGTCCCCTTAGCAGAAAAACACCCCCAAAGCATGATGTTTCCACCTCCATGTTTGACGGTGGAGATGGTGTTCTTGGGGTCATAGGCAGCATTCCTCCTCCTCCAAACATGACGAGTTGAGTTGATGCCAAAGAGCTCCATTTTGGTCTCATCTGACCACAACACTTTCACCCAGATGTCCTCTGAATCATTCAGATGTTCATTGGCAAACTTCAGACGGGCATGTATATGTGCTTTCTTGAGCAGGGGGACCTTGCGGGCGCTGCAGGATTTCAGTCCTTCACGGCGTAGTGTGTTACCAATTGTTTTCTTGGTGACTATGGTCCCAGCTGCCTTGAGATCATTGACAAGATCCTCCCGTGTAGTTCTGGGCTGATTCCTCACCGTTCTCATGATCATTGCAACTCCACGAGGTGAGATCTTGCATGGAGCCCCAGGCCGAGGGAGATTGACAGTTCTTTTGTGTTTCTTCCATTTGCGAATATTCGCACCAACTGTTGTCATCTTCTCACCAAGCTGCTTGGCGATGGTCTTGTAGCCCATTCCAGCCTTGTGTAGGTCTACAATCTTGTCCCTGACATCCTTGGAGAGCTCTTTGGTCTTGGCCATGGTGGAGAGTTTGGAATCTGATTGATTGCTTCTGTGGACAGGTGTCTTTTATACAGATAACAAACTGAGATTAGGAGCACTCCCTTTCAGAGTGTGCTCCTAATCTCAGCTCATTACCTGTATAAAAGACACCTGGGAGCCAGAAATCTTTCTGATTGAGAGGGGATCAAATACTTATTCCCCTCATTAAAATGCAATTCCATTTATAACATTTTTCAAATGCATTTTTCTGGATTTTTTTGTTGTTATTCTGTCTCTCACTGTTCAAATAAACTTACCATTAAAATTATAGACTGATCATTTCTTTGTCAGTGGGCAAACGTACAAAATCAGCAGGGGATCAAATGCTTTTTTCCCTCACTGTATGTAAGGGAGACTAGCATGGCTCTTGCGCTGCATAATAGGTACTAGTCTGTTTCTGCATAAGTCAATTCTATTGCCACTGTGTTGCCCATGTATTGCTCACGTTCTATAATCTGAAAAAAAAATAAGCCTTTGTCAAAACAACCATACAAGACTGTTCTGATATCATCTACGGTGTGTGGGATGTAACATCTCGTGGCTTACCCAACCTTGTCAGGATTCCTTTCGGCCCTTGTGTCCATGGTACGAGCTATGTGTTTAACATCTTGCATTGTGCATTATTGCAAAATACTTAGTAAATTTAGTGTATAGCACAGTATAGAGTTGGATAGAAAACTGGAGTGTCCTCTTGTTGAGAAATGCCCAGATCTGACGTTTTCATTATCCGACCACCATCACGTAGTTCATCTTTCCAAAGGCAAATCTGACTTAGACAACTGTGTTTACCTTGGCACTTCTCCAGCAACCAGACACTGGGTCAGAGTGTAAGTCAGCCTGGTTTTAGTTTGCACACATCCATTTCTAATAAGTCCTGAAGAATGTGAGTCTCTTCCTTTACAAGATGGTGAAAATCACAATATAAACCATCAGTTATAAAACCACCGCTTTTGTGCTGAAATCGTTTGTTGTGCTTATGATAAATTGGCATACAAATGCATGCATGTCAAATTTGTATTAGTGAATTTATGAGATCTAGTTGCCAGTCCTATAGTGATCTTAAAAGGCATGCATTGAGTTCCCTTGTTTACAGGGAGAAGCATACACAAGGACTTCTAGGTCATCAGATATTATGCAGCCTGTTGTTCTCCAAGAGCAGAGAACACAAAGTACGGTACAGATTTCTGCTTAAGTAAGCATGCAAGTCTTGGCCAAGCATTTTATTCATCATTGCTTCAACTACTTTAACCAAGCCAAGAACATGGCAAAGCAAAGTTTCCATTCAATGGGTCAAGCTGGTACTTCCGCCTAAAAGGCTCAGCTCCACCGGAGATAGCTCTTTAATCAACCCATCTGCAGCAGGCAACAGGAAAGCAAGCATAACTTCGGTGTCACTGAATACTCATGTGACCTCTGTATCCTGGCCATGTTGTTGTTTAGAGACACAAGTTCTTGCTTCCCTCATTGATTTTCATGAGGAACTTACTTGGAACTTCAAACATGTATCACTAGCCACTTTAAACAATGCCATTTATATAATGTTTACATATCCTACACTACTCATCTCACATGTATAAACTGTACTACATACCATCTACTGCATCTTGCCTATGCCGGTCAGCCATCGCTCATCCATATATTTATATGTACATTCTCGTATTCATTCCTTTACACTGTGTGTATAAGGTAGTTGTTGTGAAATTGTTAGATTACTTGTTAGATACTACTGCATGGTCGGAACTAGAAGCACAAGCATTTCGCTACACTCGCATTAACATCTGTTAACCATGTGTATGTGACAAATACATTTTTGATTTGATGAGGTTCCTGCATGGGTCAGCAAGCTTTGGGAAGGCCTCAGAGATCTGGGGGAGGGCAGGGGGAACATGCAAGAGGGAACATTACCACACAGCTAATTGGAAAAATAAACACTCTACCTCCCTTTTACTCCCTTACATTTGTCTCCCTTGACACATTTTCAGACATTTACTGACTAATAATAAGTGCACGGGCATGTAGAAGTGCACTCACACAAAGAGAAAACTGGCAAGCATTGTCATGAAATATTACAAGTCAATTGTAAGGCAGTGCCGGCTCATCCAATAAGCGACATAAGCAGTTATTATTATTTTGGGGAACTCAGTCAGGGTCTCAACTTACTGTTGAGAATTAGAATAATAGAATCCACAAGATGCAATTTAGAAATGTGGTAGTGCATCAGTAGTTCTCCTCTTGTTATGTCAGTCACTGACAGTCAGTCAAATAGCCCATGTCAGCAATTTCTTTTTTATTGTTAGATAAATTAGTCTAGCCAGCTATTTAAAGTTTGGAGTAATCTACATTTACTGACCGGGCACAAAGGGCACCTGCCCAATGGCCCTGACCTCCATGGGGCAACCATTGATTTTGTTAGTCACTCAGAGATCATATGAACATGGAATAAGTCATGGGAAAATGTGTAGAATTGCAGGAAATTAGCTTTAAAACTGCATCATTTTCTCTGCACCCCATGGCAAAGGGGACGGTTGTTGCTAACATGCGTTAATGTGACTAGAATGACGTTGTATACAACAGCCAACTTTCCGGGACATAGACATGTCTTATATGGGCAGAAAGCTTAAATTCTTGTTAATCTAACTGCACTGTCCAATTTACAGTAGCTATTACAGTGAAAAAAGACCATGCTATTGTTTGAGGAGAGTGCACAACAACAAAAAACTTTTCACAGCAACTGGTTTGATACATTCACCTCTGAAGGTAAATAATGTACTTACATTCAGTAACGTTGCTCAGATTTTTCATCCTGAGGGTCCCAGAGATAAAATGTAGCATAGCTTTGTTTGATAAAATCAATTTTTATGTTCAAATGTAGGAACTGGGGTCTACAACAAGTTAGTGTATAAGCTAATGATCCATCATGTATGACATTCCTGGGAGTGTGTAAACTTCCATTTTTCATTACCATAGCATTGTTGTATGTTCTCTGTAGTTACGTACTTAAAAATGTGTCAATTGACCAATTTGGCAAATTTGGGCAAAATCCTGGCAGACTTGATACAAAATATTGTGCAGTAATGTAATTCTTCATTGGATCAGTCTGAAACTTTGCACACACACTGCTGCCATCTAAATTACACTTAGACTCCTATGTGAAAGTATGGCCTTTCTCTTGCATTTCAAAGATGATGAAAAAAAGAAAACGCATCGTTTTATGCATATCCTTGCTTCAGGTCCTGAGCTACAGTCCTTTTTGACGAAAATTGAAAAAAAAGGGTATGATCCTCAAGAGGTTTAAATGGCAACATTTTCTCTGCACCCCTTGGCAAAATGTTTAGAATTGCAGCAAATTAGCTTTAAAACTTATTTTCCTTTACTTTTTATATTTGTGTGTATTGTATTGAACTGTTAGATACTACTACCCTGTTGGAGCTAGGAACAAAAGCATTTCACTACACCCGCAATAATATCTGATAAATATGTGTATGTGACCAATAAAGTTTGATTTGATTTGAACTATAATATCTTCTCTCCGCCCCATGGTAGAATGTGTTGAATCGCAGAAAATGTGCTTTAAACTTGCAACGCTTTCTCTACGCCGCATGACAAAATGTGTAGAATTGCAGTTGATTAACTTTAAAGCTGCACTTTTTTCTCTCCACTGCCAAATCTCACTTAGAGCCCCCAAAAGGCTGCTTGCTCTGTTGTAATGTATGCTGTAAGTGTAAACTATGAGGAATTCTCATCCAGTCTTGCAAACAACACAAACAAGAATCAAAATCAGGTGTGCTGGAGTGGAGAGCGACAAACCAAACCCGGACGACATGCCCCCCTGGCAACAGGGGTTCAAGCTCTGTCTCTGCCATTCTATCTGTTTCCCAAGTCACTTCTTTCTACTTTTCCAATGTCCTGTCTGACTAAATTAATAAAAATATGAAAGGATGTCAGAAAACCAGATTCCTTTACAAAGAAGGGGGGGAGAAGATAGTCAAAAGCAGGTGTTTTGTTTTAATCAACAGAACATAATACACGGGGGGAAATGTGCTGGCACCACAGATATGTTGTTCAGATAATCATTGTGTTGGAGCCCAACAGTTAAATTATCCCTCTACATGAAACATACCCTGGTCCCAGATCTGTTTGTGTCATCTTGCAAACTCCTATAGTCATTGGCAAGACAGCAAAATAAGATCTGGGATGAGGCTGTATGAAACGACCCTGGGTCAACCAACATCTGCTGAATCATGGGGTTCCCCCCCATAAGTGGTAATCAAACAAACAACAACTCTAGACAGCAGCTTCAGTTCGTCTAGGCAAAACAGTTCGTCTAGGCAAAGACTTGTGCCTCCCATTCCAGAGGCCAGGAAATACCCCCAGCACAAATCATTGTCCCCAAGTCAAAAACGGGCGAACATCTGCAGAACATCCTCCTTTGGTCTTACATAATTTGCACAATTTCTTCACGACAAGGTTAACGGTCATTGGGGTCCAGCATGAGACTTTAACACAACTCAAGGCTCCCCACAGGAAAGCTCTTTCAAACGGAAAAGCACTTCAAGTGTTAGCCGCAAGAGATTTATCTCCTTTAATTGCCTCGGTAGATGAATAGTCTGAAGCAGCATAAGTTGTCCAGTTCATTCCCCTTTAATACCACTATCCACCATGTCACAGGACAGTGAAGCAAGAGAGCAGTTCATGTGCTTTACCATGTACAGAAGTGTAATGTACTCCCATTAAGGGTTTGAGTGTGTGTCACAAGTGACTGACTCTTATTAAACTAGAATATGCCATTGTTTTTATATTACTTATCAGCAGATCTTATTATTTTATAGCATGCCTATTTATGAGTGCCTTTTAATCACGTGTGCTGTGTGTTGGTTTTACTTGGCTTTGACTTAATTCATGACATTCTCACCTGTGAAATTGAATTGCATGAACTATTTGTTTGCTTGCATGGTGTGCTGTGATCCCCCAGATTGGCATTGACTTGAGACAGTTGTTGCCAATTCCTTATAACCTTTTCCCTCCCCAAAACATTCCTCAGAACTAGAGTCAAAAGGAACATACCGTCAGGGCGCCATTTAGACCGGGGGAGCCTCTCGACCGACAGACGTCCACCTCGTTGCAGCTGCACGCCTACTCTCTGAGAAATATACAAATCTAAAGGTCGTTATAGTACTACTAAAGGAAAGCACTTGTTTCAAACGTGTGAGTGTGACTCCAACTGTTGGCCAGTACATGCTTTAATTGTATGTTTTGTGTCCTCCACGACTACAGACACGGGGGATATGCCTGACACACCTGCGAGAGACAACACCCAACACTACAACCCAGCAGGCCTGGCGTAGAGCGAGAGACAGCCCAGCAGGCAGCCACCGACAACCGAACCTGCCATTGATGACCGAACCAGCCATCGACTAGTCATCAACTAACGACCCCTGCTTGGGAGGAAGAGCCGAATCCTGTTCAAGTAGAGCCAAACGAACAAACCCTGCTCGGGTAGGGCCAAACAAATGAACCCTGCTCGGGAAAGAGTAGGACAAACATTGGCCACCGCTCCATGAGTGAATCAACTGCTGTGTTAGTTTCCCTGGTGCTCATAGCCCTAAATCCCAGGCTTTTAACATGTTTTAATCGGGCTGTAGTGATACTGTCTGTTCATTGTTGTACTTTGGCCTGTCTCTGTGGTTGTTTGCTGTGGGATTTTAGAACTCTCTTGTGACACGTGTGTTATTAAAGTACATGTTCTGTTAGCTAAACTCCATCGATTTTATCATAGTTAATTGGTAAAAATGCTTTGTAAATCTGATTATCTACTCATTTCTGAAACTCTTAGAGTAAGGCTGACCCTAGACTGGCCAAGTGCATTCTTGAACAACACCACTGTCAATGCCCGCCCCACATGCCCAACCTAATGTGTTCACCCATTTTATGTTCTGCTGTAGCGAGGACCTAATGCAAATACAGCTAGGTACTATGAGGAGAATAATCTCTGACAAATCAGTGATATTAATTTCCAAAATCCCTCTATGTGCTTTTTCAATCCTTATTCAGGAATAAGTACAGGGCTGCTTACATCGGAAACCAATAAAAGCACACTCAAATCAAGAAGTATAATTTAAGTCTTTATACAGTGCATTCGGAAAGTATTCAGACTCCTTGACTTTTTCCATATTTTGTTACCTTACAGCCTTATTCTAAAATTGATTCAATAGTTTTTTACCTCATCAGTCTACACACAATACCCCATAATTAACTGGTTTTTAGAAATTGTTGCAAATCCCCCAACCTATTACATTTACATAAGTATTCAGACCCTTTACTCAGTACTTTACTGAAGCATCTTTGTCAGCGATTACAGCCTCGAGTCTTCTTGGGTATGACGCTACATGCTTGGCATACCTGTATTTGGCAAGATTCTCGCATTCTTCTCTGCAAATCCTCTCAAGTTCTGTCAGGTTGGATGGGGAGCGTCGCTGCACAACTGTTTTCAGGTCTCTCCAGAGATGTTTGATCGGGTTCAAGTCCGGGCTCTGGCTGGGCCACTCAAGAACATTCAAAGACTTGTCCCGAAGCCACTCCTGCGTTCAATCTTGATTTCATCAGACCAGAGAATCTTGTTTCTCATGGTCTGAGTCCTTTAGGTGCCTTTTGACGATCTCCAAGCGGGCTGTATTTGTATTTATTATGGATCCCCATTAGTTCCTGCCAAAGCAGCAGCTACTCTTCCTGGGGTCCAGCAAAATTAAGGCAGTTTATACAATTTAAAAAAACATGACAATACATTCACAAATTTCACAAAACAGTGCGCCCTCATGGCCCTACTCCACAACTACCACATATCTACAGTACTAAATCCATGTTTATATGTAGTGTGTATGTTATTGTGTGTGTGTGTGTGTGTGTGTGTGTGTGTGTGTGTGTGTGTGTGTGTGTGTGTGTGTGTGTGTGTGTGTGTGTGTATGCATGTGTCTGTGCCAATGTTTGTGTTGCTTCACAGTCCCCGCTGTTCCTTAAGGTGTTTTTTTTAATCTGTTTTTTAAATCAAATTTTACTGCTTGCGTCAGTTACTTGATGTAGAATAGAGTTCCATGTAGTCATGGCTCTCTGTAGTACTGTGTGCCTCCCATAGTCCGTTCTGGACATGGGGACTGTGAAGAGACCTCTGGTGGCATGTCTTGTGGTGTATGCATGGGTGTCCGAGCTGTGTGCCAGTAGTTTAGACAGCCAGCTCGGTGCATTCAACATGTCAATACCTCTCATAAATAAAAGTAGTGATGAAGTCAATCTCTCCTCCACTTTCAGCCAGGAGAGATTGACATGCATGTTATTAATATTAGCTCTCTGTGTACATCCAAAGGCCAGCCGTGCTGCCCTGTTCCAATTGAACATTTCCGAAGTCCTTTTTTGTGGCACCTGACCACACGACTGAACAGTAGTCAAGGTGCGACAAAACTAGGGCCTGTAGGACCTGCCTTGTTGATAGTGTTGTTAAGAAGGCAGATTATCGCTTTATTATAGACAGACATCTTAGCTGCTACTGCATCACCATGTTTTGACCATGACAGTTTACAATCTAGGGTTCTAGGGTTACTCCAAGCAGTTTAGTCATCTTAACTTGCTCAATTTCCACATTATTTATTACAAGATTTGTCATGTGCCTATTACTGAAGAATGGCTTCCGTCTGGCCACTCTACCATTATGGCCTGATTGGCGGAGTGCTGCAGAGATGGTTGTCCTTCTGGAAGATTCTCCTATCTCTACAGAGGAAACCTGGAGCTCTGTCAGAGTCACCATCGGGTTCTTGGTAACCTCTCTGACCAAGGCCCTTCTCCCTTGATTGCTCAGTTTGACTGGGCAGACAGCTCTAGAAAGAGTCTTGGTGGTTCCAAACTTCTTCGATTTAAGAACGATGGAGGCCACTGTGTTCTTGGGGACCTTCAATGCTGCAGACATTATTTGGTACCCTTGCCCAGATCTGTGCCTCGACACAATCCTGTCTCGGAGCTGTACTGACAATTCCTTTGACCTCATGGCTTGTTTTTTTCTCTGACATGCACTGCCAACTGTGGGACCTTATATAGACAGGTGTGTGCCTTTCCAAATCATGACCAATCAATTGAATTCACCACAGGTGGACTACCAATCAAGTTGTAGAAACATCTCAAGGATGATCAATGAAAACAGGGTGAACTTGAGCTCAATGTCAAGCCTCGTAGCAAAGGGTCTGAATATGTATGGAAATAAGGTATCTCTGTTTTTTATTTTTAATACATTTGCAAAAATTTCTAAAAACTTGGTTTCACTTTGTCTTAATGGGGCATTGTGTGTAGATTTTTTTTAATCAATTGTTGAGTAAGGCTGTAATGTAACGAAATGTAGAAAAGGTCAAGGGGTCTGAATATTTTCCGAATGCACTGTTTACTGAGTTACAGTTCATATAAGGAAATCAGTTCATTGAAATAAATGTATTAATCCCTAATCTATGGGCATAGGTCCACCCACTTGGGAGCCAGGCCCAGCCAATCAGAATGACAGAAATACTCCTCAGTTTCACCAGCTGTCCAGGTGGCTGGTCTCAGACGATCCCGCAGATGAAGATGCTGGATGTGAAGGTCCTGGGCTGGCGTGGTTACACGTGGTCTGCGGTTGTGAGGGCGGATGGATGTACTGGCAAATTCTCTAAAACAACATTGGAGGCGGTTCATGGTAAATAAATGAACATTCAGTTCTCTGGCAACAGCTCTGGTTGGCATTCCTGCTGTCCGCATGCCAAATGCATGCTACGTCAAAACCTGAGACGTCCGTGGCATTGTGTTGTGTGACAAAACTGCACATTTTAGAGTGGCCTTTTATTGTCCCCAGCACAAGGTGCACCTGTGTAATGACCATGCTGTTTAATCAGCTTCTTGATATGCCACACCTGTCAGGTGGATGGATTATCTTGGCAAAGGAGAAATGCTCACTAACAGGGATGCAAACAAATTTGTGCACAACATTTGAGAGAAATAAGCTTTTTGTGCATTTGGAACATATCTGGGATCTTTTATATCTGGGATCTTTCATGAAACATGGGACCAACACTTTACATGTTGCATGAATATTGTTGTTCAGTATAAATCAAGAGCAGTATTTTCTACCCCATCAATGTTAATGTATCTCAATGGAACCGCTTGCAAACACTAACTCATTCCACAGAAGGACTTTGCTGGTTATTTTCACATTCAGCAACAGCATTGCATTACTAACCCATACTCTTTGGATCCCAAAATAGGCCTACAGCCAAGGAGCTTCTCTTCACACCTAAAACGGTGCTCCGCTCCAATGGGTCTCTCTACATTTGGAAGACCGCAGTGGCCTGGAAAAACCTTGTCTCTTACTTTGCCACCTCTCTAAGACAGACCTCAATGGTCCATTTGCACCTCCTCTACTCTCTCACACATCTTTGTCCTGTGGGTATTAACAACCCTGACACCCCTCTTTCCTTCTGGAGCCAAGCTTTGGGACTGTTTCCATAGTGACTAGCCATTATAGAGGAAAGGGAAAAGAGAATCAATAGACAATGTGCTGAAGAAAGGAGCTGGGAACATGATACAGTCTTGTTAAAGCAGTAACGCTTGGCCCTCATTTATCCGCCCTCGTTTGTTTGCCCTATTAAGCACATTGAGAACGACTATCAGTGTCTATGTGGGTTCGATATGCGCTTGATTGAAGACATCAATGGCCATCTTTAAAGACAGAACATGGAAGCTCATGGACACTAACGATGCTGAAACTCTATGATTCTCCAGTTTAGTTTGGTGTGACACATCTCCAGTCTACTAGGGGCTCTATTCAATCTGTATCACTAAAGTGTTACAGATTGTGCGATGTAAATGTAATTTCCGATTCAGCCAATATATGCAGCATTTACCCTGAATGCAGTCTCCGCTAACGCGTGAACATTGCCTTTGCGTTTTCAGCACATTTCAATCATACTGTAAAGCTGAACTGCCGTGATACGGATTGAATAGAGCCCTAGGTATGAGGTAAATTTCATGAAAATAGAGCTCTTTGGCCACGCACACCAGTGGTGGGTGTAGAGTCTAAATGAGAATGCATTAACAGCAACCCCATACCTACTGTAAAATATGGTGGTTGATCTTTGATGTTATGGGGCTATTTTGCTTCCACTAGTCCTGGGGCCCTTTGTTAAGGTCAACGGAATCATTAACTTTACCAAATACAAGAACATTTCAGCCCAAAACCTGTTTGCTTCTGCCAGGAGACTGAAACTTGGCCGCAAGTGGATCTTCCAGCAACACAATAACCCCAAGCACAAATCAAAATAAATGGTTAATTGGCCGCAAAATCAACATTTTACAATGGCCATCTCAGCCTCCGGACTTGAACCCCATTGAAAACCTGTGGTTTGAATTAAAGTGGCAGTCCATATGCGCAGACTAAGGATATCAAGGATCTGGAAGGATTCTGTACGGAGGAATGGTCTAAGATCCCACCAACTCATAAACGTCTCAGTGCTGTTATCCTCGCAAGGTGAGATATTAAAAGATATTGAAAACAGGGGTGTCAATCATTTTGACCCTTGACTTTTTTAGAAAACAAATTATTTGTTAAACTATGTCTCTATCTCTGAGCAATTGTATTAGTATATAATAATATAATTTCAAAACAATTGGAACATACAATATAGCTAAGTTTTTTATTATTTATTTTATACAGTCATTAATGCTTAGCTTTATCAAGGGTGTCAATAATTTCAGACTGTACACTTCTAATATCCGTTCATTATTGACCTGTGATCATTTTCAAGTACGTTATCTTGTTGTCTGACTAGCTAGCCAAATGGAATGAATCACAAGCTGCAAGCCTTTAGCTAGCCACTGCCAGCCGTAGCTAACGGTTTGTCCACGTTTTCAGTAAACCAAGTGCTTGTCATGTCCAAATAGGCCATTGTGATTTTAGTCCCATGACGAATGTCTCCAGTTAGCTACATCATTGTATTTAAACCAGGGACTTGTGTATTCACCATGATGACACGATGACACTCTTACACGAGTCCTCTGGATTACATTTGTAACTTTTCTTAATTTAAACTCTTAACATATTGTACGAGTAACCTAACCAAAGGTAGGAACTGCAGGCAAGAGCGTAGCCGAAATGGATTCAATAGGGTTGGTTGTTGGAAAAGTTTAACTAAAAACACATTTTTCCATTAGTTCTCAAATCAGTTTTTCTCTCGATTTAAAATAATTGTTTGCTTTTAAAATTCTATACATTTTTCTTTCATTTTTTTTATATAGATTATTTTAACTTTTCCCCAATTTTTTTTTTCAATACTTAAAGATGCACTCCTGGATCTTAAACAGAAGAAATGTGTAACATATAATACAAATTGGATTCATAACATATTATACGAATTGCAAAAAAAACAACATTTATAATAATTTGCAGGACGTAACATATCAGACTAAATGGATGACATAGTACACAATTTGATGACATAATACACAAAAAACCGGGACCACTTTTGGCTCGTGAACACCACTTTCAAAACTACTGGTTGAAATTATACAAACGTTCGAGAGTGCATCTTTAAGGTGTGAAATTGAACCCATACCTAGGACTCTCTGAACTTGCAATCAGATTGCGTAAGCCAAGTGTGGCTCTTTTCATTAGCTTTTCACTATGTAATTGAGAAACTCAATGTTCCCTGTAATTAAGAATAGATACTATAATTAAAAGAGGTTGAGTTTTTCCTGAAAGCTGTGGTCTATTCAGTACATTGGTTAAGACATCGATTTGAGTTCATAGTCAAACTTGTTTTTTTCCACAACCAGCATGCAAAAGGCACAGAACCTTGATCAATCTGTTACTGACTTGAATTTCAATGTTTCATATACATTTGCCCTTCTCCATCCTCACCTTGGATTGCAAGAGGGGAGACAATCACAAAAGTGAGGAAAGAGAGTTTCGCTCCAACTAGTCACAGCACTCATAATACTACTTCCAGGAACTGAAAGTGAAATTCATGCTGAACATGCTGACTCACACAAAAGCCCCCATTAGTTGTCTTTACTTCCCCCTGGCTTTCTCCACTGCAACGAGAGACCCCAAAACCCAAAGCTACTATTTCAATTAACAGCTTTTAGTTATGGAAATAAATATGTATTAATAATGAAACAAACTTACAATTCAAACACAATTCACAGAAAATAGGGAAAAAACTTTTCACCACTTCAAAAGTGATTACGAACAGTCATAAACAAAACAAATAAAGTTATATACAGGCTTTGAAAAAAACAGCTTTTTTAAACACGTACCAAACTGGCTCTCATATCACACAAAAATTAAGTAAATGGTGGGGAACAAAAATACCCCACACACATTGCAACCTCTCCACACATACAAACACTTCTAATAAGGGTAGCCCACATTAGAGACCTATATAACAGTCAAAACAACCAGGCAAATACGTGTTGCTTTCATATTGTATTACATTACCACAACACTGTCTATTCCTTTCCTTGGGAAACCATCGTGTCGTTTCTGACACACATCATACTGATATAGTTCAAAGTTCATATATACAATGTTAATACATTGTATTCACTTTTTTTAAGTTCTTATCACTGCTAATGTCATTGTATGATTTAGTTTGAAGAAACGTAACATATTGCATTCATCCTACTGTTGTGACACTTAGACATCAATGGGTTTAAATGAAAGCTGCCAAGAAATTATAAAGGAGCAAATTACAGGGAGATGCAGTTAGATTATTACACCTGTTACATATGTTTTTGCGTAGGTTTCTATAGAAATGGGAACCTAAGGCCCAACGGATATACACCGTAAAAAACAAACATACACACTAAGTCAATGGTTCACACATAAACACATATCCAGAAGACCACACATCCAACCACAAAGGTGCGTCTCTATTTCTTACCCTGTTCTAGTAACTTCCAAAGGTCATAAGGCCTTGTCCTCTGTCCTTTGACTGAGGTCGTGTCTACACTTGACACTTACATGCGACTTCTGCTATCAGAATACGAAGATCGCATTGAAAAGACGGGTCTAGACGCACAAAGGTTGCTTTGTGGTCTGATTGTGTTCAGATCGAGAGGTGCCTTTTCCTTATAACGTTGTAGGAAATATGTTCCTAGCGTGTGAGGAACGTGTTTGCTGGCCTCAAAAATGCTAGCCAACTGGCTAATATTTAGAATAATTATTTTTTGTTTGACTAGAGATATGCTAACCCATTTGTGATCCCTTTAGCGTTGCTTGTTAGCTTGCTGTCTAGCTACAGTAGTATTACTTGTTAGATTCTACTGCATGGTCGGAACTAGAAGCACAAGCATTTTGCTACACTCGTATTAACATCTGCTAACCATGTGTATGTGACAAATAAAATTTGATTTACAGAGGTTAGCTGGCTAGTTAGCTAGAGTAGTTAGCTACTGCCATCAGTTGTTGTGTTATTATCATATTTAGCCTATTCCACCGTTTGTAGAATGCATACTGGCATTTGAATATAGCGCGGGAAAAGGGAATCCGGACACACTGTGGACACAGTAGACACATTTAAATGTAGGTAAAGACGCATGACACGCTTGGAATTCCATGATCAGAACTCTATGATCAGAATACTAAAGCTGCATGAACTGTCAAGACTAGACACGGCCAAAAGCCTTGACACGGGACAATGGGCAAGCCTCTCGCCTGTACTCTCTCAGGCAAGGAGTTCACTCCATGCAAGTCTGTCCCTTGGTATGTCTTTACACCAGAAGTGTCAAAGTCATTTTGCCTGAGGAACCATTTTTAGACAGTACATGTTCATGTTGGTAGCACAAGTGGGGGCCGCAATCTGGCTCCCGGGCCACAGGTGTTAGACTCCTCTAGTCTATGCAGTGCCGGGCTTACACTTGGCCAGCTCATAGGAGCCCTTCCTCCTGGCTCTCCTAAGATTGTCCAGAACGAGGACTGTGGTGGTCACCATCATACCCACGCAGACAGCAGGAATGACTATCTGGTTCCAGTCAGGTGAAGGACTGGAATGCTTCTCTGTAGGCAAAGGGAAGAAGGGACGAACAGGGACACAGTGAGGACAAGGCATATTGGCCAAAAATAGCATTTTATGTTTTTACAGCTTTCCAGTCCTCTCAAATGACACCAGTGTTTGTTATGGGTGGATGGAATTTTCTTGACTTTTTAAAGCTTAACTGTTCTCAAATTCCACTGTTGTTTGCTTTGGGGAGATAGGGATGTCTCCGTTCTATCTGTTTCCAATTTCTCAGTTGAACATGGGGTTCAAAGCGGTGAAGGGAAATAAAGAGCTCTCTACACTGAACCATTTCACTCACCCATGACGTTAATGCTGAAGATCTTAGTCTCGTAGCCCAGGTCATTGGTCACATTCACCTGGTATAGGCCTGTATCGTTGGGAGTAAGGTTCACCAGCAGGAAGTTCCCATCCAGAGAGTAGAGCTCTGTGCCATTGTCCAGTTTTCTCAAAAAGACAACAGGTGGGGGGAAACTAACAGAGCGACAGCATACGGTGACATTTTGGCCCTCCTGAACCTCAGTGGATGGATAGACCAGGACTGTTGTATTCCTAGGAGGTGCTGGACAAAAGGCAAATAGAACACACTTGAATACTGAGGGAAGACACTGCCTTGAGAAAACAAATTAAAAACAAATATGAATATGGTGCAGTGCAGTTATAGTGCAAAATACTGTAAGACATTCATTCTTTTGGCAGTTTGCAATAGAACATAACATTACCGTCCGTTATAAAGTTGATTGCTGAGCAAAATGTGTGAAATTACTGACAGCAATGTGTGAAATTTCAATGAGACACGCTCTATAGAACCATTATCTAGAATTACGTTATGTCATTTCATATTGTTGAGTTCCTGTGCAGTGTTAAGTGTCATATAAGTGTCTTCTGGTATGGTGTGACAACACTACAGCCAATGGCTAACTTAAACATCCTGTTCTTAGATACTGACAGCTGTGACACAAGGAAAAGGCCACGCTCCAACCCATGAGAACAAACAATACTAAACAAGAAGTGAAAACAAAAAGGTATTTTGGTGTAGAGAACAGTAACTTAATTAAAGAACCAAAAAAACGAACTGGGGTTAGGGAAAGTTTCCTGTTGTTGCAGTACGAATGCGTGGTAGTGAAATAAAAGAAGAATGTGGTGTTTGCGTGCCGGAAGCCTGGCACCCACCTTTGACTGTAATGCGTGTGCTAGCTCTCTGGCTGCCGTGCTCATTGAAGGCCTCACACTGGTAGAGAGCAGAGTCTGCTAGCAGGGCAGAGGAGAGGGTGAAGGAAGTAAAGGAGCCGTTGTGGGACTGGAGCTTTACATCCTGGTCCTCAGAGAGTCTCCTCAGCACCATCCATCCCACTGGAGCGCCGTCCGACAGGCAGGACACCGTCACGCTCTCCCCTTCCTTCACCTCACTGGCTGGGCTCACTGTGATGGTGGTTCCCCTGGGGGCATCTGCACAGCAAACATCAGACTCAGTTTAGGTTTATAAAAACACATATAGATTACAAGGCTTCCTAAACCTGGGGCGGCAGGTAGCCTTGTGGTTAGAGCGTTGGACTAGTAACAAAAAGGTTGCAAGATCGAATCCCCGAGCTGACAAGGTACAAATCTGTCGTTCTGCCCCTGGACAAGGCAGTTAACCCACTGTTCCTAGGCCGTCATTGAAAACAAGAATTTGTTCTTAACTGACTTGCCTAGTTAAATAAATTAAAAATAAATTAAAAACCTGCACTACACAACTGCTATTAACACCTCAAGGAATGAAGTTCGGCATGACAGATTCCCTCAATTTAAAGCTCCAAGGGCAGTGTGTGGACACCCCAGGGTAAACACATGTTATTCAAGCAATCAACTGTTCATTGTCCTCCATTCAGAACACAATGAGTGGATCAGGTGTGTTTAGATGCTGGGGTGGAACAAAGGCATGTATCACCCTGTGGCTCTCTAGGACCATCAAGATACTTATCCACCCAAGGGCATCAAAAATTCATGATTTGAGCTAGACTTCAATAATCTGTAAAACCACGTACAGTGGAGTTCCAGTACAGTCACCGCCTGCCTCTCTCTCCGACTTTGATGGACTACGTCCATCTGAAGACCGACTCTGCAGGTGATCCGTCTGCCCTGATACTCCGGTTCCACCGAAAAGGATAGCGTTGACGTCACATTCTGGAGCTCACTGGAGTACTGACCCACCCAGGACTGTAGCTCAGTTTCCCCATCGAGCCATTGAATCTGCAAGTGGCTGGCTGGGTAGACATTGGCTACAGAACAATATAAGGTGGCCTTCCCGTTTTCCAGAAAGGGTCCAGGGTTCTCGATGATAGGGTCCGAGGGGAAAGCTGGGGGAGGAGAGAGAAATGGGTAGATGAAAATATCAATATGTGACTAAAAGTACATGAGACCTGATAGAGCTGTGAGCGAGTTAGCCAGTCAAGTTAAAGGGTAGACTTCACTTTGGAGGTTTAAAGATGGGGTGTTTCAGATCATGACGTGCCGATACTGGGAACTGACACATTTCCATAAGATAGCAGACTTTTAAAAAGACTGCCAGTAAGGGAGGCATTAATCAGCACAACACTTTAATACAATGACAACACTTCCGCAAAACTCTACATTTCAGTGACGGGAAAAATTTGAAGTTTTCTGTGACCCTGGAGTACTTTTATCATTCTTCACTTTATGTTAATCTCTCTCCCACATTGAACCAGACTACTGATACCAGTGCATTCCGGCAAAAACAAACTGGACTTCTGCCCATGTTGTGTGGGAGAGCAGCATGGTTTAGAGTGATCATTCAGGCTTAAGTTTGGTTTCATAAGAGGTTGATTAGTCTTCTAACTTCCTACAAAGGGTTACTGTACTCTTTCCAAGTCAGTGAAGTGAACCAAAGCATTACCCCACACTGAGAAAAACAGTTGCTATATCAACATAAACCTGTAGAATTTATTGTGCCACGCCTTGGTACCACTGAACAAGTGTAAGGCAAATTACAAATAACCCCAACTAACTTTGTTTTCATCTGGACATTTCCAAACAAAATGTAATAAATTATATCAAACTGGCATTAGACTTCTGTAAAAAGTGGCCAATGACAAGCGCATTTATTTTATTTATTTCTAAGCACATTTCTTCCTTCTCATTACATACAAACTAAAAGTAAATACATTGAACTAAACCAAGTCATCGTTCTGAGGATGTATAGTATACTCACAGAAGACCTTGACCTCTGCTTGCTTGGCCTTGATGACAGAGCCACACTTGGCCTCACAGGTGTAGGCTTGCTCATGGGCCAGCCCAAGTGGGCCCAGGTGGAGCTGGGAGAGGGAGTCCTGGTTGTGTGCGCGGCTGTGGACGGGCATGTCCAGCATGCTCCTCCAGGAGAAGACTGGCTGGGGACAGCCCGAAGCCCAGCAGGAGAGCACCAGGTCGGATTCCATCTCAGCTGTCACCCCCGATTCCATCTCCACCTCCAGGGGATATGCTGAGAGAAAAGAACCACAGGAGAGACGATCGATGACGTCTCTGCTCAATTCAGTTGAGTAGAAATCAAGTTCAATTGGATTCTACTCCGTTTCAGTTCAATTCAGTTCAGTTAATTCAATTCAATTAAAACCAATCCACTATCCCACAAGAAAATCTCTTAGCGAAATCAAATCTAGCCACAACTTAATCCACAACAGAAAAAACGAAGCAAACATAAGAGTATATTAAAAAGAGTCAAGCTACATCACAAAGGCAGGTATCATAGAAATCAACTGATCGGTAAAACAATGAACATTTAGCCAGAGCCTTCTACTCCACATGATCATGATCATTATTATTATTATCATCATCTACTACTTCATCCCAGTAATGGTTTTAATTATTACTCTGAGTAGCTCCTGTATTCAAACCCACTCATGTCATCTTACCCGGAGGTGGGAAACACGTACACAGAGTAAAAATAACAGCAATCCACATTGGAGTCTCTCAAACGTCTGTATGCATGTGAACAGAACTATTTCTGCTATGTCACTTTTCTAGGGCTCTTGTACACAGAAGAGGCTTGGGGACTCAATGGCTTGGTGACTCAACACTCAGTTTGCTCCCCAGGGAAATTGGGTTTCAATACGTTTACTAAGACAAATTTCCCCTTTTGTTCAGGACATGCCTCTTACATGATTTATCTGTACATTGTTATAGTTCAACTGAAGGAGTATTTTTGCAGCACAACAGTACAGCTTTAGGTTACACTTTACATTTAAATATATTATGCAGTTACATGGGTGTAGTTTGGCCTACATGTAATACATTTTAACTATACTGGCAACTATTTTGAAACATAATTTTCCAGTTTCCATTATTAGAATCCAGCCATTGTACAACGCTACAATTGTGTAATTCTAATTTGGTTACCAAAGTAGTTACAATAACTACTGCACAAAGCACAAGGTCAACTTACAATGTTATATTATATCTATTTTTTTTTTTTTTAAATCTCACCTTCAACGGAGAGCAAGGTGCTGACCTTCTGGCTGCCGTGCTCATTGAAGGCCTCGCACTGGTAGAGAGCAGAGTCTGCTAGCAGGGCAGAGGAGAGGGTGAAGGAGGTGGAGGAGCCGTTGCTGGACTGGAGAGCTTCATCCTGGTCCTCAGAGAATCTCCTCAGCACCATCCGTCCCACCGGAGCTCCGTCTGACAGGCAGGACACCGTCACGTTCTCCCCTTCCTTCACCTTACTGGCTGGACTCACTGTGATGGAGGTGTTTGTTGGGGGAGCTGCCAGAAGGGGATGGTCATCAAGGATAGATAGCATAAGACAGAAGTTTAGCTTGCTATTTAAGAGGTTGTTTTATTGAGATTGCTCCCCCAAACAGACTTTTTAGTCAAAGCTATAATGATTACTCCTTCGTATTACACTTTCATAAAGTGACCAAACAGAACTTATCCAAAATACAAGACCAAGGAGAAATTAATTTTCATTTTTAGAAATTCAGGTAGTTATTATCCTACCTTCAACAATGACGTTCACGCTGGCTGTGATGTTTCCAATGGTGTTGCTTGCCACACACTCATATTGACCAGAATCCACCAGTGACATCTCTGTAAGGACAAGCTCCTCGCTCTGCCCCACTATGACAGCCTGTCCGTGCGGACCAATGGCCTTCCACTGTATCTTTGGTCTGGGGTTCCCTTCAGCATGGCACAACAACGTGGGACTGGAGCCAACTCTCACAACAGTCAGCTCAGATATTGACGTAATCTGTGGTGCATCTGAAGAAAATAATATGGTTTCATGTTGTTCTTGTTGTAGGCCTCAATTGTGAACTATGGATGACATTTGGTCGTTGCAGAATAACTGCCTAAACCACACTGACTTTAAGATCAGTGCTTATATGGGTAATTTGATATTAATCATATAATGTCAACCATGCATCAATCTACCACTAGTTATGCTGCAGTAGTAACTTACAAAGCACTGTGAGAGAAACAGAGGTTTCCTTTGTCTTCTCATCATCAGGCACACCATCCTGATCGTGAGTGGCTCTGCATGTGATGCTCGCCTCTTTGTCCTCGGGGGTTGGTGTGAACGTGTAGGTGGACACAACAGACTCTGCATCTGTCTGGACCAGGCTGTCTCCTCGCAGCCACTCAAGCCTCAGGCGCTCTGCAGGATAAGCGTCTGTCACCTTGCATGTCAGAGTGTTGGTCTGGCCCAAGAGAAGTCGGCCATGGCCTGATATGACAGGGGCCTCTGGAAATGCTGGAATATCAAATTGCGGTCTTATTGCATGCAGCTACACGTGTTTGAAATTCAAATTCAATGGCCTACTTTAAACATGTACATTTAAAACGGATTCAATTAGACTGATTTAATTAAGTAATTAAGGGTATTACTTTATAATACATTGCATGATTATTCAAGCACTAATAATTAGTATTTCATGTATAAGCATTTAACCATGATAAGCATTACAATTAATAAGCATTCAGAATAGTTATAACAATGAATAAAGAACTTATAAGCATTTATTATAAATGTATATTGGCTTATAACAATGCCTGATGATGGCTTATTCTGAATTAAGTTGATTGGACGTACAGTATACTTTGACAACCGCACGGTGTTGTTTGGTCAATTTTCCGCAACTTCCTTTGCAGAGAAGTGTGTCATCATGTGCTGTCGCCACAGAGTCAAAGACCGCCACTGATTCCGACCCGGAGGTGCGTATTTGAGCAAACATTGGCTTATCCTCCAGCAAAGCCCAGGAGATGGTAACCTTTTCATTGCAATCCTTCACCAAGCATTGCAGTTCATGCCTATCACCAACTTTCACAAGTGCACTCTTTGGTTTTAGCTCCATATGAAATGCAAATGCTGAAATGAAAAATAACAATGAATTAGAATTCACATTTATAATTAATAACATATTTCAAAACTATAAAGTAGGGTAAGAAAACTTCATGATTGATTTAATTTCAATTCTAGGTTATAAGCCTATTGGTAAATTATCATATTTAGCCTACTACGGCAGCATTTAAATATGTACATATCGTTAAGTACAATACTGACATTTTCATATGAGTTTACATCCCAAGGCTACCCACAATCCTATTAAAATGCATGACACTGCCACACAGTAGGCTACCTACAGTACAGTTTGAAGGCATGTCACAGTGATTGTGAAGTGTTAATGACAGAAATAGAATCGCTGCTTACCTGTCACTGGTAGTATCAATAGCCATAACAGAATGAGATACATTTTTGTGTTGGATAGGCTGAATAAAAAACTGTAAGGAACTGATTGAGCTAGACTGTAACTTCCCTTAGTCCTGCTTTGCTATGCTGTGGATGATGGGTCTGGTCAGCCCAAAGCCTGTGGATTTAAAATTTGGAATAGGGAGGGACACCAACAGGGTAATTTCTTTTTTTTTTAACACACCCCCTTACAATTCCAAGTATGTCACGGATGAGTTACCCCACTACTGGCCTCTCATTGCGTGGCCTTTAGTAAGTCTCTCTCTCTCCTATAGTTGTGAATAACAACCCCCTCTGCTGGTTTAAATCAAACTCAAGATGGTGTCCTTCAAGGTCCAATGCAGCAGTTGTTATCTCAATATACATGTAATGAAATTATATTTTAGCTGAGGAGAATCACATTTAAGATCTCTTTGAAAATCATAGACCTGTTATGTTAATTAAAATATAGATGTTCCAAACATGAACTAGATGGATTTATGTTATCTTTGCCTGTTTGTCTGTCTGTCATATACAAGACACATCTTTTCTAAATTCAATCTCCATTAGCCTAAACACATCAAAGTATACCACACCCATAGTAATATACATGGAATGTGTTTCTATGACCACACCAATGCATCTGAGGACAAAGACATCCATGTGGTAAGAGCAGCGTGCTCTCCAGACTGTAGTGTTCTCCCACATATGCATGGCCTCTATTGTGAACATGTAACAAGTATCAATCCACTTCACTCTGTCACTGAGATACTGTGACCTGGAAAGAAAGCTGTTCATGTGGTCACAGTGAAACAAACAATCAATAGGACAACCTTGGAAATCTAGATGTGTAGGTATATTAGGGAAGATGAGTGGTTGATATTTTGTTATTTGATATCTACAGGCCTTCAAATTCAATACAATAGCGTTAGACCTCCAGATCCAGACAGATCCAGACTTGCGTAGATTCTCAGAAATGGTGAGCACATTTAGTTAAAAATCATGTGTAAATCATTGAAATTCTTTCTGTCCTCACCCACACCAGCCAAAATGGGACAGACGTGTTACCGATAGTAATATAACACACACACAACCAAAACAAGGAATACTTTATACTGTACATAGTGTACATTTTTTCAAAGACCATACTCTGAGGTAGCATAAACATTATATTTAGTCAATTACAACTATCCTCAAAAGAGCTTAGGTTGAAAACATTTCTTATGAGGGAACTCTATTTAACATAAGTACCATAATAGTTTAGTTAAATGTTCTAGAAATACTGTTATCTAGGTGGTATAAAACAGAACCATTTACCAACTTGATTAAACTTCCTCATCTCAACCCCCCTATTTCTAAATACAGACTAAAGTGCACTTTTATTTTGACAAAGCACAGAGTTATGCATCCGGGACAGCATCAGAGGAAAGTCCAAGCATATAGTATCAGAGTAATGACTATTAGTGTTCCTTGGGTCAAGCGACAACAGAATTTGCTATGAACACTGTGGTTCTATCAACAAATAGCTGTCCTCAGTCATGTGATGTGTCTGATACTGGCAAGATTCTGTCTCATTTCACACCAACGGTTGTTTTGATGAATAAGAAAGGTTTTCACGAAAATAATGCTGTTAAATTACTGAGGTAAAATAGTTTAAGAAATACTTGATTTTTGCTGTTATAAAACTATCCCAACTGGGGAAAAAACTGGTTGAATCAATGTTGTTTCCATGTCATTTCAACCGAAAATATCTATATGAGGACATTGAATCAACATGGAAAATGTATTGGACCTACAAAAAGTCACCAATGTAAGGGCATTGTCTTTTTTTCTCCAAACTTTTAACCAGAATTCAATGACATGGTGAAATGTTTTGTTGATTTCATGTTGAATTGTAAAGGATGGTGTAAAGGATTTGGAGACAGGCTCAGGAATACATCATCTGGGTTTTTAATACACTCAAAACAAACACGTATACAAAACACTGGGACGTACTCAAACAAAAGAGCCAGGCTAAACCTCGTAGAACGACACGGGACGAGACCCGTAATACACAAAACATGCAGCACAGGCTGAGACAACACATGGGTACTCACACGACCAACGGACATTGGAACAATAATCGACAGCCCAATGGGGAAACAAAGGGCACCTTTATACAAATGCAATTAGTGAGGAATTGGAACCAGGTGTGAGTAATGACACAGTTCAGTGCAGCCTTGAAGGCCGGTGACGTCGACCTCCGGAACTGGTGAACAGAATGAGCAGCAGTATTGGGGGGATCCGTGACAGTACTCCCGATGGGACAACACCGGCCTCGGGACGACCACAGGTACGCGGTGCGGGTCGGTCAGCGAAGCATCCAGGATGTCCACCGCAGGAACCCAGCACCGCTCCTCTGGGCCGTACCCCTCCCAGTCAATGAGGTACTGGAGACCCCCCACAACGCCTCGAATCCAGGACCTCACGGACCGAGTACACCGGACCTCCCTCGATGTCCAGAGGCGGGGCGTCACTGGGTCCAGCATCAGCGAGGGGACCAGGCACCACTGGGCTGAGGAGAGACACATGAAAGGTTGGGTTAATGCGCTAATCCACAGAGAGTTGTAAACGGTACGTTACCTCATTAACCCTCCTCAGGACTTTAAATGGCCCCACAAACCATGGGCTCAGCGCAGGCGGAGGGGCAGGTTCCGGGTGGAGAGCCAGACCCGGTCGCCTGTGGAGAAAACAGGCACCTCACTGCGGTGGCGGTTCGGCCTGTTCCTTGTGCCGCTGTGCACACTCGCTGGAGACGAGTGTGCACAGCTTTCTAGATCTCCTCAGGACGCCGAAACCACTCGTCCACCGCAGGGGCCTCGGTCTGGCTCGGATGCCAAGGTGCCAGGGCCGGCTGATACCCCAACACGCACTGGAAAGGAGTGTGGTTAGTAGAGGAGTGGCGGAGGGAATTCTGCGCGTATTCTGCACAAGATAGAAATCCATGTTGTATTCACTGCAGTGCTAGCTAGCTGTAGCTTATGCTTTCAGTACTAGATTAATTCTCTGATCCTTTGATTGGGTGGACAACATGCAGTTCATGCTGCAAGAGCTCTGATAGGTTGGAGGACTTCCTCTGGAAGTTGTCATAATTACTGTTTAAGTCTATGGAAGGGAGTGAGTACCATGAGCCTCCGACTTTTTGTATTGAAGTCAATGTACCCAGAGGAGGACAGAAGCTAGCTGTCCTCCGGCTACACCATGGTGCTAACCTACAGAGTGCTGCTGAGGTTACTATAGAGCTTATTTGTGTTTTAATCAATTATTTGTTGACATGTGAATACATTTAGTATAGTTTTATCTAAAAAGGATAACTTTTAAAGTTTCACCATTTTTATGAAATTCACTGAGCATGGTCCTCCCCTTCCTCCTCTGAGGAGCCTCCACTGTTCCTGATAGTTGCTGTTTGAAAATACACTGAGTGTACAAAACAAGTTAGGATTTCCCACTTGGTTGGGCTAAGGCAGAGTCCAAGGGAGATGCTTTCTTCTGAGGGATGGATAGATGGACGAATGCTCTTTACCACCCCTCCCAGTAATATCTTGTACAAGTGTATAACAACAGTCTAGAATTTACACTGCTCTTTCTGTGACAGACTGACCAGGTGAAAGCTACGATCCCTTATTGATGTCACTTGTTAAATCTACTTCAAATCAGTGTAGATTAGGGGAGACAGGTTAAAGAAGGATTTTTAAGCCTTGAGACATGGATTATTTGTGTGTGCCATTCAGAGGGTGAATAGGCAAGACAAAAGATTTATGGGGGTATGGTAGTATGTTCCAGGCGCACTGGTTTGAGTCAAGAACTGCAATGCTGCTGGGTTCTTCCACGCTCAACAGTTTCCCATGTGTATCAAGAATTGCCTACCACCCAAAGGACATCCAGCCAATTTGACACAACTGTGGGAAGCATTGTAGTAAACAAGGGACAGCATCCATGTGGAACGCTTTCAACACCTTGTAGAGTTGTAGAATTGAGTCTGTTCTGCGAGCAAAAGGGGGTGGAATTCGATATTAGGAAGGTGTTCCTAATGTTTTGTACACTCTGTGCACAATCTACACAGGAGCTTCTAATCATCAGGTTTGCTTGGGCAGGAGTTTGGGCTTTCCGTGGTAACATCACCATGCGGTAAATTGGTTAATAGACCAAAAACAAAGAGTTCCAAACCTCTCAACCAATAACAGCTAGTTTTCAGTTTCCCGCTCCCAATTCAGACCACTCCCAGACAGTCCTAGCAAAATAAATTCTTGCTAGATTTCTTTTGCTAAAAAGCTATTTTTGCCAATTTGAATGGAAATCTATTTCAGTAAGGTACTTAAAATTATTACCCAGAAATTATTTGATATGGATATAAAAACTGGCTGCATTGGGCCTTTAAGCTTCTTCGCTGTATGAATTGTAAATAATCCGGTGGCCATTTTGGTTAATTGTTCAGCAGTCTTATGGCTTCTACTCCCAAGCCATAAAACAGCTGAACAATTAACCAAAATGGCCACCGGATTATTACATTTACATGTAGTCACTTTACCTCTCAATCAAACAAGCTAAGCGTCAATATAGAGACAAAGTAGAGTCACAATTCAACGGCTCAGACACAAGAGGAATGTGGCAGGGTCTACAGTCAATCACGGACTACAAAAAGAAAACCAGCCCCGTCGCGGACCATGACGTCCTGCTCCCAGACAAACTAAACAACTTCTTTGCTCGCTTTGAGGACAATACAGTGCCACCGACACGGCCTGCTACCAAAACCTGCGGGCTCTCCTTCACTGCAGCCAATGTGAGAAAAACATTTAAATGTGTTAACCCTCGCAAGGCTGCCGCCCAGATTGGCACCCTGGCCGTGTCCTCAGAGCATGCGTTAGACCAGCTGGCTGGTGTGTTTACGGACATATTCAATCAGTCCCTATCCCAGTCTGCTGTTCCCACATGCTTCAAGAGGGCCACCATTGTTCCTGTTCCCAAGAAAGCTAAGGTAACTGAGCTAAATGACTATCGCCCCGTAGCACTTACTTCCGTCATCATGAAGTGCTTTGAGAGATTAGTCAAGGATCATATCACCTCCATCCTACCAGACACCCTGGACCCACTCCAATTTGCTTACCGTCACAATAGGTCCTCAGACGACGCAATCGCAATCACACTGCATACTTCCCTAACCCATCTGGACAAGAGGAATACTTATGTAAGAATGCTGTTCATCGACTACAGCTCAGCATTTAACACTATAGTTCCCTCCAAGCTCGTCATTAAGCTCGAGACCCCAGGTCTCGACCCAGCCCTGTGCAACTGGGTCCTGGACTTCCTGACGGGCCGGCCCCAGGTGGTGAGGGTAGGAAACAACATCTCCACCCCGCTGATCCTCAACACTGGGGCCCCACAAGGGTGCGTTCTCAGCCCTCTCCTGTACTCCCTGTTTACCCATGACTGCGTGGCCGAGCACGCATCCAACTCAATCATCAAGTTTGCTGACGACACTACAGTGGTAGGCTTGATTACCAACAACGACAAGACGGCCTACAGGGAGGAGGTAAGGGCCCTCGGAGTGTGGTGTCAGGAAAATAACCTCTCACTCAATGTCAACAAAACAAAGGAGATGATCGTGGACTTCAGGAAACAGGAGAGGGAGCACCCCCCTATCCACATCGACGAGACAGTAGTGGAGAAGGTGGAAAGTACACATCACGGACAAACTGAATTGGTCCACCCACACAGACAGCGTGGTGAAGAAGGCGCAACAGCGCCTCTTCAAACTCAGGAGGCTGAAGAAATTTGGCTTGTCACCAAAATCACTCACAAACTTCTACAGATGCACTATCGAGACCATCCTGTCGGGCTGTATCACCGCCTGGTACGGCAACTGCTCCGCCCACAACCGTAAGGCTCTCCAGAGGGTAGTGAGGACTGCACAACGCATCACCGGGGGTAAACTACCTGCCCTCCAGGACACCTACACCACCCGATGTCACAGGAAGGCCAAAAAGATCATCAAGGACAACAACCACCCGAGCCACTGCCTGTTCACCCCGCTATCATCCAGAAGGCGA
Source organism: Brachymystax lenok tsinlingensis (assembly GCA_030435695.1). Lineage (NCBI taxonomy): Eukaryota > Metazoa > Chordata > Actinopteri > Salmoniformes > Salmonidae > Brachymystax > Brachymystax lenok. The sequence goes on from CM059790.1 coordinate 10,565,744, forward strand.
GGTCAGTACAAGTGCATCAAAGCTGGGACCGAGAGACTGAAAAACAGGTTCTACCTCAAGGCCATCAGACTGTTAAACAGCCACCACTAACATGGAGTGGCTGCTGCCAACATACTGACTTAAATCTCTGGCCACTTTAAATAATAGGATTGGATGTAACAAATGTATCACTAGCCACTTTAAACAATTTTGTATATAATGTTTACGTATCCGACATACTCATATCAAATGTATACACTGTACTCTAAACCATCTACTGAATCTTGCCTATGCCGTTCGGCCATCGACCCAAATCTCTAGCCACTTTAATAATTATAATTGGATGAAATAACGTATCACTAGCCACTTTAAACAATGCCATTTATATAATGTTTACATATCCTACATTACTCATCTCATATATATATATATATATATATGTATATACTGTACTCCATACCATTTACTGCATCTTGCCTATGCCGGTCAGCCTTCGCTCATCCATATATTTATATGTACATACTCGTATTCATTCCTTTACTCTTGTGTGTATAAGGTAGTTGTTGTGAATTTGTTAGATTACTTTGTTAGATACTACTGCATGGTCGGAACTAGAAGCACAAGCATTTCGCTACACTCGCATTAACATCTGCTAACCATGTGTATGTGACAAATAAAATTTGATTTGATTTTGATTTGATTTACCTTGACTAACCTGTACCCCCGCGCATTGACTCGGTACCCCCTGTATATAGCCTCGTTATTGTTATTTTGTTGTGTTACTTTTTACTTTAGTTAATTTTATTAATATTTTCTTAACTCTTTCTTGACCTGTACTGTGGGTTAAGGGCTTGTAAGTAAGCATTTCACAGTAAGGTCTACACATGCATTCGGCGCATGTGACAAATAAAGTTTGATTTGACTGTAGGCACTATGGATGAGACTGAATGGCTCAAGAATAATTCCCACACAATGAGGTGATTTAAGGGAACCTCGGTTGAGCCATTTAGCCAGCATGAATCTTGCCACAGTCCCTCCAGTGATTCCGCTGACCAGACAGCCAGTCATTGTAGCTGCCAACTGAGTGGACACCTTAGACTCGGGCTACGCTGCATGGACAAAAGAGGGACACCACAGTTCGATAACATGGCATTTCAGGGAATGCGGTGCAAAACATGCACAAGCCTGTATTACTAAGCTGTTTAAAGATGTAGACTGGCAAGATTAACAGCATTAAGCTCTGACCGGTTAGACTTCCAGGTTAAAACCTGTTTCCTTTTTACAATTGACTATAAATTCATAAATCAGTACTTTGACCACTTAATTCCTTGATACCATTTGCTATCATAATACTTATACATTTGCATAAAATACTGTGCTTTAATTAATTTATATCAATTTATTGATTGAGGAAATTATTACAAGGCAGCAAATACAGTATGACATTATACTGGTGGCTACTTCGTACCTTATACAGAGGCATAAAAAAATGAGCCCTCTGTATTCCCACAGTGGTGAATCACTCTACACTCAGAGGCCTTAGTGGTGCTTTTGGAAGTTCTCAATGATTGAATGGCTGTTTGTAATCATGGCCTCTTTGGGTAGTATCATATCTGGGATCCTGGTCCAGACGTGTACTGCTTGGCTTTGGGGTGCATGTCCGACAAGCAGCTCAGGTTCAGCTGAACCTGTAGGAAATGGTCTGCAACGGGTAGGCCTGGATACTCATGTTCGCTGATCTGTCTACAAAGAGCACAAACAGGCTGTGAATAACACATAAGTGATATGGAAGCATATGCAGTTGAAGTCGGAAGTTTACATACACCTTAGCCAAATACATTTAAACTCAGTTTTTCACAATTCCTGACATTTAATCCTAGTAAGAATTCCCTGTTTTAGGGCAGTTAGGATCACCACGTTATTTTAAGAATATGAAATGTCAAAATAATAGTAGAGAGAATGATTTACTTCAGCTTTTATTTCTTTCATCACATTCCCAGTGGGTCAGAAGTTTACACACACTCAATTAGTATTTGGTAGCATTGCCTTTAAATTGTTTAACTTGGGTCAAACGTTTCGGGTAGCCTACCACAAGCTTCCCACAATAAGTTGGGTGAATTTTGGCCCATTCCTCCTGACATAGCTGGTGTAACTGAGTCAGGTTTGTAGGCCTCCTTGCTCACACATGCTTTTTCAGTTCTGCCCACAAATTTTCTATAGGATTGAGGTCAGGGCTTTGTGATCGCCACTCCAATACCTTTACTTTGTTGTCCTTAAGCCATTTTGCCACAACTTTGGAAGTATGCTTGGGGTCATTGTCCATTTGTAAGTGTAATCCGTCTGTGTGTAGCTGGTGTAGAGGAGTCAGGCGCAGGACAGCATATGAGTAATATAGCAATTTTACTCAAATATAAATCACAATACACGTCAAAATAATGCCAAGCCCAACATAACGGGCTGCAATACAAATAACAATCACTCATAAACAAACATGGGGGAACAGAGGGTTAAATAATGAACAAGTAATTGTGGGATTGAAACCAGGTGTGTAAAACAAGGAAAAACCAATGGAAAATGAAAAGTGGATCGGCGATGGCTAGAAAACCGGTGACGTCGACCGCTAAACGAACAAGGAGAGGGACCGACTTCGGCGGAAGTCGTGACAGGAAGACCCATTTGCGACCAAGCTTTAACTTCCTGACTGATGTCTTGAGATGTTGCTTTAATATATCCACATAATTTTCCTTCCTCATGATGCCATCTATTTTGTGAAGTGCACCAGTCCCTCCTGCAGCAAAGCACCCCCACAACATGATGCTGCCACCCCCATGCTTCACGGTTGGGATGGTGTTCTTTGGCTTGCAAGCCTCCCCCTTTTTCCTCCAAACATAACGATGGTCATTATTGCCAAACAGTTCTATTTTTGTTTCATCAGACCAGAGGACATTTCTCCAAAAAGTACAATCTTTGTCCCCATGTGCAGTTGCAAACCATAGTCTGGCTTTTTAATGGCGGTTTTGGAGCAGTGGCTTCTTCCTTGCTGAGCGGCCTTTCAGGTTATGTCGATATAGGACTTGTTTTACTGTGGATGTAGATACTTTTGTACCTGTTTCCTCCAGCATCTTCACAAGGTCCTTTGCTGTTGTTCTGAGATTGATTTGCACTTTTCGCACCAAAGTACGTTCATCTCTAGGAGACAGAACGTGTCTCCTTCCTGAGTGGTATGACGGCTGCGTGGTCCCATGGTGTTTATACTTATGCATCATTGTTTGTACAGATGAACGTGGTACCTTCAGGCGTTTGGAAATTGCTCCCAAGGATGAACCAGACTTGTGGAGGTCTACAATTTTTTTTTCTGGGGTCTTGGCTGATTTCTTTTGATTTTCCCATGATGTCAAGCAGAAGCACTGAGTTTGATGGTAGGCCTTGAAATACTTCCACAGGTACACCTCCAATTGACTCAAATTATGTAAATTAGCCTATCAGAAGCTTCTAAAGCCATGACATCATTTTCTGGAATGTTCCAAGCTGTTTAAAGGCACAGTCAACTTAGTGTATGTAAACTTCTGACCCACTGGAATTGTGATACAGTAAATTAAGTGAAATAATCTGTAAACAATTGTTGGAAAAATGACTTGTGTCATGCACAAAGTAGATGTCCTAACCGACTTGCCAAAACTATAGTTTGTTAACAAGAAATTTGTGGAGTGGTTGAAAAACTAGTTTTAATGACTCCAACCTAAGTGTACGTAAACTTCCGACTTCAACTGTACCTGTCAAAATGCTATCATTTTAAAATGCAAATTGTAAAATGATTAATCAAAAGATGCACTGTCGTAAACAACGACCATTAGGGATATTATTTCCAATACCATCATCAGATGAGGCATGCATTGTCACGCCCTGACCTGTATGAGCCTGTTTATGTTTCATTTTGGTTTGGTCAGGGTGTGAGTTGGGGTGGGCATTCTAGGTTCTTTTGTATTTCTGTTTTGGCTGAGTATGGCTCTCAATCAGGGACAGCTGTCTATCGTTGTCTCTGATTGGGAACCATACTTAAGCAGCCCTTTTTCCCCCTCCAGTGTTGGTGGGAAGTTGACTCTGTTAGGGTGTATAGGTGCTACACCATTTGATCGTCGGGTCGTTATTTTTGTTTTGGTGAGTTGAAGAAATACATGTTTTTCTCAACCCGGCACGCTGCGCCTTGGTCGATTAATGAAGATCGTGACATGCATAAGCTTAGCGATGTTGCACCCCTGGTGGTTTGCACTGATTAAAGTAGTAAGTACTAGTACAGTTACGTTGTACCTCCAGTGTCATCTCTTCCTTGACTCGGACAACACATTCTTTGCCACACACTGGTAAAACTATTGGTTGCTGCGGTGAAGCCATCCCGTAACTGTTCCATTTTTGTGTCGGTGAAAATTCTGGGGCCAGTGATTCCCTTTTCTCTTCCACTCAATGGAAAAAAGGGGGGTGGCCATCCCTGCTCGTCCCAGACGAGAAAGCACTGATGGTGACCTCGGGTGCATCTGGACACACAAGGACACTGCACCTAGTCAAGTGTAATAGCCAAATGTGACAAAACGTTTTTGCACTTTAATTTTCAGCTTTATTAAAATGAACACATAAGCGGATTTACAATTTGCATAAAGGCTTATTACAACCATGGTCCATAAAAATGTGTATAGAAGAATACATGAATATAAACAAAAACCAACAGTATACACAATGTTTTACAAACTATTTGCTGAGTGTTCATCTGGTTGACCTACAATTTATTGCATAACTACATAATAATAATACCTTAACAGCTTCACTAACATTTTACAATTCTGAGCAACCAATAGCGTCATTTTCAATTGAGTTGCCAGGTAAGCTTTATAAAACACTAGGGATGTATCCTTACAGGGACCAATGTCATTGCAGCTCAGATGCTGTTCAATTTATCTCAGCCAAAAATGCCCTTCTACTGTTTTGTCTCGGCAGAAGGTGAGATATTGTATTAATTGTGATGGGCTCAACCCCAACTGTAGACCCTCTCCAAAATTCTCCCTTGAGCACGGATCTGAAAGACTTTCTAAACTCCTCGTTCTTCCACGTGTAGAGGAATGGGTTTGTAACAAAGAGAGTGCAGAAAAACATCCATGAACAAGTCCTTAGTGCCAATGGCACCGTGGTAAAAAGTGCTATTGATAAGACCCAAAAAAGAGGCTGTGTAGTGAGTATGAATATGAAACACACTGCCAACACGTAGAACCCCAAACGTTTGTCCTTTCTGGGGAACGAATATGGAAGGTTATTTACGATAGGAAAATGTAATATGCTGACCCTCTTCACACTGATCTGCACCCTTCGAAAGATTTTTAAATAGCAATACATTACAACCATTGTCTGACCAATAATAGTCAACGCCAGGGTACCAGCTGCAAATGGGTCAGAGAAAATGGGCTTCCCTCCTTTGAGCAGTGATGCTGCGGAAGCCGGGAGATATGAGCATCCTTCCTGTGCGTACCGTAAAGATGTGATCCAGGGTAAAATAAATCCCAGCGCCGAAAGCCACGACGCGCTTATCATCCATTCTGTGCGTCTTTTTTGGTAGATGGACAGATAGGTCACTGGTGATTTGGTAATCAACACGTATCGGTTGACAGCGATCAGGGAATGGGAGAGAAGAGAGACAGTGATGCCGAGGAATAAGAGCGCATCTTTGAAGGCTTGGTACCCAGCCGGGAAAGGGCTTCCAGAATAAATCCCCACCGCCTCGTGCGGCATCCAAAATGCGCACACCAACAGGTCGGCTATACAGCCGTTCACAATAAACGCATTGCTAGCCGTCCGAAGTTTCTTAAATGTCACGACCAGGTAGACAACCAAAAGGTTTAAAATGGTCCCAAACAGGCACATGAGAGAATAGAGTGCCGCAAGACTGATTTTGGCATTGTGTCCCACATCGCAGTCTGCCAGTTGCGCCGAGTCGTTTTGCATGTTTGAAGAATAAAATATGTTTTTCATTCGAAAAAACGGTAAGGAGTCATTTTGCAATATTGTCTGTTCTCCCTCAGTGGAAATGTGTTTCCATATTGAGGCAGCAGTCAGTTGCATTGAGCGCCTGTGGTGATGCTGCAGACACTAGATCAACAAAGACGTATGAGAAGAAGACTGGAGCAGAGAGCAGGTTCATGATAACACCTACCCTAAACATATAGCCTACTGCCTGTGGCGTGTTAATAAATATTGATTGATTTCCATGTGTTATTTCCAATAATTATGATGGAAATGCAAATAGGCCTATATCATACACTAAAGGAATATAGCATAAGCTATCCTACTAAACTAGAATAAGGAACATCCATAATATGTGATTATATAGGAGTTAAGAGTCACAAAACCAATGCATCCACAGAGAATGGCTGGCTGCCTGACATTTAATGAGATGAGAGTCAGTGAAGCCTTCTGAATATCTAGCCAAGCTAAAACATCAGTTTGTTGAAAAATAATATATTCTTAAATATAATAAAATGGAGATTGACAGTTTTCTGTAATCCCTTTTTATTATAGGCCTACAACATTAGTAAAATGTCTTTCCACCAACACCAAGGCTGGTATTCAATCAATTGCAGATTGGCCATTTCCAAAAAGTGTTTTGAAGAGTGTTTGATTTGATACAGCAGGATGTCCTGGAAGGAGGCAGAGGGGAGTTAACACTTGATTTAGAAAAGGGCATAACCTGTTCAGTTGATGGCAAACCTGGCTGAGAAGTCATCCAGTGCACAAAAATCAGACAGACCCGAATCCCTAACTCTCCCTCCATACTGGACTAACTGCTGTGCAAATCTAATGCACTTAAGAAAGCGAAAAATTTGAAATACACAATTTGCCAGATTGAATCGCGGCCTATATAACAGGCAAGACATGTGAACACCACCGTTTTGACAGATCATTGAAGGGTGTATACTTAGCCACAACCCATACCACTCCATGGCATTCCTCTTATTATCAAACATGACTGCAAGCTACAAGACATTTATAGGAAAGAGAATCAACATGGCCTGGATTGGATCAAACTGAAATGGAAAGATAACACCCCCATGCATTTGGATCAGTTTTAAATGATTCAACAAAAGGTTTTCGAACCATACAGTAGCTCATACAGGACTTTACACATGACAAATTTGAATAAACACACAAATAATCGCATACAGTAGTGTACATTATAGGTTATACGATCGCCAATGGCTGATTTAGAGCAAATCATGTTCTACAAAAATAACAAATAAATAAAAACAACCAACAGTCCTATTATGTGTTGTCATGACTTCCACCGAGGTTGGTGCCTCTCCTTGTTCGGGTGGTGTTCGGCAGTCGACGTCACCGGTCTTCTAGCCATCACCAATCCACTTTTCATTTTCCATTTGTTTTGTCTTGTATCCCCACACACCTGGTTGTCATTCCCTCATTACTTGTCATGTATTTAACCCTCTGGTTTCTCCCATGTCTGTGTGTATAATTGTTTATTGTCGGTGGCACGTTTCCGGCTGGTTTGCACCAGACTGGTATTAAGTACTTTGTGCTGCCGCATTTTTTTTCCTGTAGGCATTTGTTTTTGTAACTCTATTTGCGTTCAGTGTTTGTAATGTGCCACAGTAAAGTGCTTTCGTTCACTATCTCTGCTCTCCTGCGCCTGACTCTCACGCACCAGCTACACACACGGATCCTGACAGAATTACACACCCAAGATGGAGTCAGCAGGAGCAGGTGCCCCGGATAGAAGGGTCGAGGAGCGCGTCCAGGAGCACACCATCTCGGTGTGCTTCACCATCTCGGCTCCATCATGGACCACGTCCTTCAGACCATGGATCGCTGGGAGAGACAGAGCGTTCCTCCAGCGCCTCCACCAGTCCGACCCGGGTCTCCACTACTCACCCCCCCTTCATCCGGTCCCAGTGGGATTCGTCGCGCCCTTCCTCGGGAGTATGGAGGGGAAGGCTGCACACTACCAGGGGTTCCTGCTACAGCTGGAGCTATACCTGGCAACTGTCCACCCAGCTCCTTCAGACCGTGAGAAGGTGTCCGCCCTCGTCTCATGCCTCTCGGGGAAAGCCTTGGAGTGGGCCAACGCCGTGTGGGGAGAAGGTAATGCGGCGTTGGACAATTTCGAGGAGTTCACTCGCCGCTTTCGGGCAGTCTTCGACCACCCACCAGAGGGTAGAGCGGCGGGTGAATGCCTTTTCCATTTGAGGCAGGGGACGAGGAGCGCTCAGGAGTTCGCCATTAACTTTCGGACCCTAGCTGCCGGCGCGGGATGGAACGAGAGGGCCCTCATTGACCACTATCTGTGCAGTCTGCGCAAGGACGTCTGTCAGGAGTTGGCCTGCAGGGACACCACCCTAAACTTCAACCAGCTGGTGGACCTGTCCATTTCGGTTGGATAACCTGCTGGCTATCCGCGGACGTTCAGATGAGGGTCTGTCGATTCCATTCCCCAGCACCACCGCTCCGATGCCCATGGAGCTGGGAGGTGCTGCGTGCAGGGAGACCGGAGGAGGTTCCGGTTCGTGCACCATCTGTGGCCGCAGAGGTCACACTGCCGTCGGGTTGGTTCCTCTGGGAGTCGAGGCAGCAGGCAGGGTACTCTCGCGCCACCCCAGGTTAGCGGGCACCATGCTCACCCAGAGCCCTCTGTTGCACACGTATTTGCATGTTGTTTTCCCTGAGTTTTCCCCCGCATTCCCAGCATAAGGTGCTCGTCGATTCAGGCGCAGCTGGGAATTTTATAGATAGATCATTAGCCCTTAGTTTGGGGACCCCATTGTTCATGTTATTATACCCGTCCCTGTTCACGCCCTAGATAGTCAACCATTAGGGTCAGGGTTAATAAGGGAGGTCACCACTACCCTGGACATGGTGACGCAGGGGGGTCACAAGGAGAGAATCAGCTTCTTTCTCATTGACTCACCTGTGTTTCCCGTGGTACAAGGTCTACCCTGGTTAGCCTGTCATGAACCCACTGTTTCGTGGCAACGGAGGGCTCTCACGGGGTGGTCTCGAGAGTGCTCGGGGAGGTGTTTAGGGGTTTTCGTTGGTGCTACCACGGTGGAGAGTCCAGACCAGGTCTCCACCGTGCGCATTCCCCCCGAATATGACGATTTGGCTTTCGCCTTCTGTAAAGAGAGGGCGACTCAATTACCAACCCATCGACGGGGGGGATTGTGCGATAAACCTCATGGTAGACGCCGCACTTCCCAGGAGTCACGGGTATCCCGTCGCAGGCGGAGACGGTGGCTATGGAAACATATGTCTCCGAATCTCTGCATCAGGGGTACATTCTTTCCTCCACTTCACCCGCCTCCTCGAGTTTATTTTTTGTGAAGGAGGGAGGTCTGCGCCCATGTATTGACTATCGAGGTCTCAACCAGAACACTGAGGTAGTTACCCGCTACCTCTCATAGCCAGTGCGATTGAGCCAATCCACGGGGCGCGCTTCTTCACCAAATTAGATCTCAGGAGCGCTTACAACCTAGTGCGTATCCGGGAGGGAGACTGCTTTCAGTACCACCTCAGGGCATTATGAGTACCTCGCCATGCCATACGGGTTGATGAATGCTCCATCAGTCTTCCAGGCCTTTGTAGACTAGATTTTCAGGGATATGCACGGGCAGGGTGTAGTGGTGTATATTGATGACATTCTGATATACTCCGCTACACGCGCCGAGCACGTGTCCCTGGTGCGCAGGGTGCTTGGTCGACTGTTGGAGCATGACCTGTAGGTCAAGGCGGAGAAATGCCTGTTCTTCCAACAGTCCGTCTCCTTCCTAGGGTACCGCATTTCAGCCGTGCCTAATTGGCCGACTCCCACCACGATAAAGGAGGTGCAGCGTTTTCTAGGGTTTGCCAATTACTACTGGAGGTTTATCCGGGGTTTTGGTCAGGTAGCGGCTCCCATTACCTCACTGCTGAAGGGGGGACCTGTGCAGTTGCAGTGGTCGGCTGAGGCGGACAGATCTTTTGGTCACCTGAGGGCTCTGTTTACCTCGGCTCCCGTGCTGGCTCATCTGGATCCTTCTTTGGCGTTCATAGTGGAGGTGGACGCGTCAGAGGCTGGGATAGGAGCCGTGCTCTCTCAGCGCTCGGGTACGCCACCGAAGCTCCGCCCCTGTGCCTTCTTCTCAAGGAAGCTCAGCCCGGCGGAGCGAAACTATGACGTGGGGGACCGGGAGCTGTTGGCTGTCATCAAGGCTTTGAAGGCGTGGAGACATTGGCTTGAGGGAGCTAAACACCCTTTTCTCATCTGGACTGACCACCGCAATCTGACCACCGCAATCACTATCTCTGCTCTCCTGCGCCTGACTCTCACGCACCAGCTACCCACACGGATCCTGACATGTGTACTTCATACAGGTACCCCCGTATATAGCCTTTTTAGTGTTGTTTTATTGTTGAGACTTAATTATTTTTCTATTTCACTTTTTTTTTTACTTCAGTTTATTTTAGTAAATACTTTAACACTTTTTTTTCCTTAACTGCATTGTTAGTTAAGGGCTTGTAAGTAAGCATTTCACTGTAAGGTCTACACCTGTTGTATTCGGTGAAAAGTCAAGAGAAAACATTAAAGAACAAGAAAAGTCAATTTCACAGTTTGTTATAGTTGTTGTAATCAAAACAGGGCTGTTTGGCACCAAGCTATGAAGCTGTGAAAAACTAAATGTCATCAGCAATTCAAACACAAAAACAATTTAAAAAATACCTCAGTCACTGATGTATAAAGGGAACATTCACCTAAAAAAAATCTTGAAATTTGTCTTTATGAACCAGAAGACTAATTGACTCTTGATTTATTTACTAATCCAATTCAAAATCACCACATGTACACATTTGGCAAATATAGTTAGACTTGAAATAATGCTTCCAAAAAGTTAGTTTCTTCATGCAATATTTTACACTTTTGTATTTGGTCATCGAAGAAAACAATTGTCTGGCTGTTTCCAATCTCTTTCAAGATAAGAAATTCAGGTGAACTAACCTGCCTAAGCAAAGATGATGCAGAGCCCTTTATTGCAATAGAAGGCTCTGAGTTGATGTGCCTAGGTAGTCATTTGAAATAAATGTGCTATTTTTAAAAGAAATGCTATGTTCAGTTAGCGTTTTCAAACAAATTATTCACCTTTTTGACAGCTGAAAGGCTATACAGCTGTGAAACCAAGACAACCAGAATCAGTCGGAGCTAGTGTTCCTTCCTTCCTTAAAATACAAATGTATTCTTATCTGTCAAGATGGCAAGTTCTGAAGAGAAAAAAAGAGCAAGTAGAATAAATAATTTACAGAGGCAAGAATGTTTAACATATTTTTTTTTTATTACTTCCTTTAGAAACCTGCATTAACTGTAAATATATACACTGAACAAAAAATATAAAACACAATATGTTAAGTGTTGGTCCCATGTTTCATGAGCTGAAACAAAAGATCCCAGAAATGTGTTACATGCACAAAAAACTTATTTTGCTCAAGTTTTATGCACACATTTGTTTACATCCCTCTTAGTGAGCGATTCTCATTTGCCAAGATAATACATCCACCTGACAGGTGGGGCAAATGAAGAAGCCGATGAAACATGATCATTATACAGTTGCACCTTGTGCTGGTGACACTTTAAAATGTGCAGTTATGTCACACAACACATGCCAATTGGCATGCTGACTGCAGGAATGTCCACCGGAGTTAGTGAATTGAATGTTCATTTTCTCTACCATAAGCCACCTCCAACCTTAAGAGAATATGGCAGTATATCCAACCGGCCTCACAAACACAGACCACGTGTAACCATAGCCTGGTTCCTCTAGGTTTCTTCCTAGGTTCTGGCCTTTCTAGGGAGTTTTTCCTAACCACCGTGCTTCTACACCTGCATTGCTTGCTGTTTGGGGTTTTAGGCTCGGTATCTGTACAGCACTTTGTGACATCAGCTGATGTAAGAAGGGCTTTATAAATCAATTTGATTGAAATCAATTTGATTGAACCACGCCATCCCAGGACCTCCACATCTGGGTTTCTTCACCTGTGGGATCGTCTGATGAAACTGTGGGTTTGCACAACTGAAGAATTTTGGCACAAACTGTCTCAGTGAAGCTTATCTGCGTGCTTGTCATCCTCACCAGGGTCTTGAATCGACTTCAGTGGGCAAATGGTGACCTTCGATAGCCACTGGCACGCTGGAGAAGTGTGCTCTTCATGGCTGAATCACAGTTTCAACTGTACCGGGCAGATGGCAGACACCGTATATGGAATCGTGTGGGTGATCGGTATGCTGATGTCAACATTGTGAGCAGAGTGCCACATGATGGCGGTGCGGTTATGGTATGGGCAGGCATAAGCTACGGACAATGAACACAATTACATTTTATCGATGGCAATTTGAATGCTGTAACGAGATACTGAGGCCCATTGTTATGCCATTCATCCGCCGCCATCACCTTACGTTTCAGCATGATAATGTACGGTCCCACGCTGCAAGGATCTGTACACAATTCCTGGAAGCTGAAAATGTCCCAGTTCTTCCATGGCCTGCATTCTCACCAGACATGTCACCCATTGAGCATGTTTGGGATGCTCTGGATCAACTTGTACGACAGCGTGTTCCAGTTACCGCCAATATCCAGCAACTTCGCACAGCCATTGAAGAGGAGTGGGACTACATTCCACAGGCCACAATCAACAGCCTGATCAACTCTATGTGAAGGAGATGTGTCGCGCGCTGCATGAGGCAAATGGTGGTCACACCAGATACTGACTGGTTTTCTGGTCCACGGCACTACCTATTTTTTAAGGTACAGTATCTGTGGCCAACAGATGCATATCTGTATCCCCAGTCATGTGAAATCCATAGACTAGGGCCTAATGCATTTATTTCAATTGACTGATGAACTGATAAATGAACTCAGTAAAATCTTTGAAAATGTTGCGTTTATATTTTTGCTCTGTGTACATACAGTAGACACATTTGCATTTTAGTATGATTACTGTATGAAAAATACTGATCTACAGTTATAACATTTCCTTTACATACTGCTTGAAAAAATATATGCAAGTAAGAATTTTTCAGCTATTAAAATTGTACATTTCATGGAGGTAGAATACCTGCATTAAGATTTTCCCAATTTGAAACAAAATCATGTCACTGCCAGGAATGTACAGAGGTCTAAAATAATAACAAAAACGATAAAATCAGTGATAAACAGACGCTTCTGTACCCTTTTTTTTTTCTTACCCGAATCAACTTCAATATTAAACTACATAACATAAAAAATAAGAAGCATCCAAATATATGGATCCATTGTTATAAGGTCCAACAGAAAATGTACTTAGTTGAGCCACAGTAGGCCATACTCATTGGTAGAAAACCAGCTTTGATAATGACCGCTGCATTGTGCACCCAATGACATTCAGCACAAGATTCTAAAAGAAAGCATTTTCGGGGGACAGTTGTGCTTTTCAGTTTTTTTTAGGAACCTCTACCTGCAAAGCTGAAAAGTTCTCTCCATCTACAAGCTGAACTAATTATAATTCACACAAGCCAGGAAAAACAGTTTCTGACTTGTTTTTACATTCAACACAAAACACGCCACACAACATGGAAATATTTCAGTAATAGCGATGAACTTCCACTGCGCCTTAATTATGAAACAACTAACATAATTGGTTCTACAGTAGGGTGTGTGTGTGTGTCTGTGTGTTTAAAAATAGGCTGCCACGAATCAAGTTTCGTAATCTACAGTGAGTCAATGTGGGTCGAATAACACTGAAAATCTGCTCATTAAAATCAAACATTTTTCCCATTAAAGAGCATAATTGCAGTGGAATCCTGTGTCTGTGGAGAGGGTTGCTGAGCTGCCTGGCATGAACAGTATACCTCAGGGACGGAGGCTTGTGTTGTGGGTGGTGTCGGTCCAACACCAAACTCATTTCCCTCTAGTAATGACCACGGTTTGAATCATCCGCTCGGTTCGTCATGCTAAACATACAGTACATAGTCACAAGGCCTACACAACGCTGGTTGCAAATAGGACTTCAGTTATCATACCATGATAGTATTTATCCTCTATTTGTCCCAGTGATTTGCAAATCTCCTGTAGGCTTGCGACAGAGAACATTATTAATTCGTTCCAATTGAAAGGGGGGGTACCAAAACCCACCAGTCGATCAAATTGATTTAACCAAAAACAAACAAAAAAATCTATTTAGACTAGTGAAGAGACAGCATTCATTTCTTCCCTATATGTAATTCTCTTCCATTCACATCTCTTCTCTAGAGCCCATCGCCAGAGGACTGCACACATGATGTCTAGACAAGCCCCTACACACACTGTCACCACTCAATCTCTTTCAGGCACACGCGCAAACACTCACTCACATAGGCACATACGCTCATAGTCTATGGTACGTACATTCTACTACACGCACACCCTCGCGCACGCACAAAACACAATCGTAAATACGAGAGCACTTTACCCTGAGCCTGGTCCTGTAAATACTTTGTTGATTAGGAACACGGCTCGCAAAATACCGTACGCCGCCTCTCCATTAATCTCATAGATTTTGATCTAGATATATTGTTAGTGAAGTAGTTACACTCCGAGACAAAAATATAATTTTCATAAACCAAAACATGTTCTTTAACCCACTTCTAAATAAAAATGTCTTTATCCAGGCAACAAAATGGTCATATTTCATGTATAAAATCCTTTCTCGTCAAAAGACAATACTATTTTCCCTCAGTGCAAGTCATGTGTTGTGTACACAGTATTAGCACATACACATATAAAAGAAAACCGAGATATGTGATGCAGGAAAGCCGAGAACCTACAGCCTAGCCTACGTATATAGCCAGATCTCAGATTTAAAGAAGGAGCATTCACATAGTCACAGCCTGGCCAAGCCTAATCATAGCTCGCCAGAAAAAAATAGAAAAATAAAGCTGGGTAAACAAATCGCCCTTTGTAAGCATTATCCAAACAGTGACTGCAGTTAGGGTGGATCGAGGCCGTCTGAGGCTGACAGAAGATGAAGCCCAAAACCCAAAGTTCCATGAGCCCTTGGGAGTTTGTGGCTGTCGATGTGCCTGTCTCCAAAGACCACACCCATTCAGATGCCAAGGTTTATTCATTTTCCTTTTAGTATGTGCGAGAGAGTGGGGGAGATATTGAGAGAAAAAAGGGGGTGGGAGATTCCATCCCATCCAGGTCAGAGGTCCAGTGTCAAGATGTCTGTCTGGTCTTGGTCAACGCAGAACCACCGCTTTAGTATTGAACATATTCAGATTGAAGGGACTGCAAGAGACAGAGAGGGGAGACAGAGACAAAATATGACAGTGAATCACAGTGGACTATAACACAGCCTCTGGCTCTGATGCAAATAGCAAAGCAAATTGCTGCAACTAATTGTGTGTTGACGACTGAAAAAAAAAAACATGAAGGGTAAAGGTTGTTATCTAACAAGCCTGTGTGAAATATTCTATTCCTAACAGGTTACACTTGAATGGTTGGTTACAAAGGAAAATGCATTTTCCTGGACTAATGAATAGATTTATGGTGGACAAGACAGACAGGGTGTCTGTGTGGGAAAGAGAAGGAAGCTGCGAGGTAGAGAGCAGGACTGACAAACAGATAGGGGTGAGATGAATTGTGCAAGAAGGGAGAGAAGGACATGGGATTCTGATAGGAATTCTGATAAAGGAACAACTCCACTGACTGGCAAAACAAGGAGACATTAATCCAATGTTCCCCATTCTCAACCACCCCCTCTGCAGTGATGTAAAGTACTTAAGTAAAAATACTTCTTAAGTAGTTTTTGGGGTATCTGTACTTTACTAATTTATATTTTTGAGAACTTTTACTTCACTTCATTCCTAAAGACACCCAAAAGTACACGTTACATTTTGACAGGAAAATTGTCAAAATCACACACTATTCAAGAGAACATCCCTGGTCACCCCTACTGCCTCTGATCTGGTGGACTCAATAAACATACATGCTTCTTTGTAAATGATGATTGAGTGTTGGAGTGTGACCCTGGTTCTCTGTATATAAAAATAAATAAAAACATAAAAATGGTGCCGCCTGTAATAATTTACTTTACTTTTGATACTCAAGTATATTTTAGCAATTACTTTTACTTCTGATACAGTGCATTCGGGAAAGTATTCAAGGTCTGAACACTTATGTAAATGTGATATTTCCGTATTTTTCTTTTTATATATACATTTTCAAAATGTCTTAACCTGTTTTTGCTTTGTCATAATGGGGTATTGTGTAGATTGATAAGGGGGAAAAATCTTTTTAACCCGTTTTAGAACAAGGATGTAATGTAACAAAGTAAAGTTTTATTCTAAAACGGGTTAAAATGTTTTTTCCCCCTTATCAATCTACACAATACCCCATTATGACAAAGCAAAAAACAGGTTAAGACATTTTGAAAATTTATATATAAAAAGAAAAATACGGAAATATCACATTTACATAAGTGTTCAGACCCTTAACTCAGTACTTTGTTGAAGCACCTTTGGCAGTGATTACAGGCTTGAGTCTTCTTGGGTATGACGCTACAAGCTTGGCACACCTGTATTTAGAGAGTTTCTCCCATTCTTCTATGCAAATCCTCTCAAGCTCTGTCAGGATGGGGAACGTCGCTGCACAGCGATTTTCAGCTCTCTCCAGAGATGTTCGATCGGGTTCAAGTCCAGGCTCTGGCTGGGCCACTCAAGGACATTCAGAGACTTGTCCCGAAGCCACTCCTGCATTGTCTTGGCTGTGTGCTTAGAATCATTGTCCTGTTGGAAGGACCTTCACCCCAGTCTGAGGTCCCGAGTTCTCTGGAGCAGGTCTTCATCAAGGATCTCTCTGTACTTTGCTCCGTTCAGCTTTCCCTCGATCCTGACTAGTCTCCCAGTCACTACCGCTGAAAAACATCCCCACAGCAGAATCTTGTTTCTCATGGTCAGAGTCCTTTAGGTGGTTTTCGGCAAACTCCAAGCGAGCTGTCATGTGCCTTTTACTAAGGAGTGGCTTCCGTCTGCCCACTCTACCATTAAGGCCTGATTGGTGGAGTTCTGCAGAGATGATTGTCTTTCTGGAAGGTTCTCCCATCTCCACAGAGGAACTCTGGAGCTCTGTTAGAGTGACCATCGGGTTCAATGTCACCTCCATGACCAAGGCCCTTCTCCCCCAGTTGCTTAGTTTGGCCAGGCAGCCAGCTCTAAGAGTCTTGGTGGTTCCAAACTTCTTCCATTTAAGAATGATGGAGGCCACTGTGTTCTTGGGGACCTTCAATGCTTAAGACATTTTTTGGTACACTTCCCCAGATCTGTGCCTCGACACAATCCTGTCTCGGAGCTCTACGGACAAATCCTTCGACCTCATGGCTTGGTTTTTGCTCTGACATGCACTGTCAACTGTGGGACCTTATATAGGCAGGTGTGCCCCCATCCAAATCATGTCCAATTAATGGAATTTACCACTCCAATCAAGTTGTAGAAACATCTCAAGGATGATCAATGGCAATAGAATGCACAAGCTCAATTTCAAGTCCCTTAGCAAAGGGTCTGAATACTTATGTAAATAAGGTGTTTTTTATTTTTAATACATTGGCAAAAATGAAAACAAACAGTTTTCGCTTTGTCATTATGCGGTATTGTATGTTTTTTTATTTTATTTAATACATTTTAGAATAATGCTGTAACGTAACATTTGGAAAAAGTCAAGAGGTCTGAATACACTGACTTTTACTCAAGTAGTATTTTACTGGGTGACAGTCATTTTCTATTAAGGCATCTTCACTCAAGCATGACAATTGGGTACTTATTCCGCCACTGTCATAAGCACTGTCTGTCACATCACTTGTTACCTTCTTTTCACACTGTTTGTGGGCTGGTGGTTGTTGCTGCTAGTATGGTATGTGTTACCATCACCTTGGAAGGGTGAGGGGAGTATATTGGAAGATATAATTTATTCATTCATCTATCCTTAACTTATTTATTTAGTAGGCATAGGCAAAGTGATGGGGATGGGGATTGATCGTGAATTAACTTGATATCTGAGCAAGAGTAGAAGTTTTTGAGCCAGTCAATCCTAAAATGTTAAATGAATCATAATGGTGCAACAATCTAGGTTGGCTGAGAAGCAGTGGGTGAGAATTCTGGCACTGGCGTTGCTGGCTCAAGTGTGGGAAGTTCCGGGAACTATCCTCAGATGTCAGGCCCTCGTGGTCAGGGCCTTTACCATGAACTCATGGAGGCCTTTCAAATGAAGTAGAAGGATTACTGGGCTCGCCTCTCAGGAAATGAGGGAGCTCTACAGTATGACTGAGTCTGGCACTGGACCACAACTAGCAACTGCTTTTTGGAAGGGAGCTAAGACAAAACCGAGGGAGATGCTTCCTGTTTTCACAAAGAGACAATGTAACATTGTGTCAAATATAACTATTTCAGGTCAAACCATTAGTATTGTGCCACAAGTTAAGTATTTGGGCGTTATTATTGATTCTAATCTTTCTTTTAAAGCACATATTAAGAAAGTGTGTAATAGGGTCAAGTTTAGCTTAGCTAATTTTAGAAATATTAGAAATGCACTTACTTTTAATGCTGCTAAATTATTTATGGATGCCATGATTGTGTCACATCTAACATATTGTCTGACAAGCTGGGGACAAACTAACAGCTTATCACTAAAGCCATTAGCAACTCTTTATAAAACAACTCTCAAAGCTTTGGACCAGAAGCCTAACAGTTTACATCATTGTATTATCCTTAATAATCATAAACTGCTAAGCTGGGAAGATGTAATCAAATATAAAAACATCTGTTTGGTCTACAAAATTCTGCATAATACCGCTCTTGCTCCTTTTAATTCATTTATAATCCAACGTAATAATAGCAGGCAGATCACCAGAAGCGCCACACGAGGTGACCTTCTAATTCCATTTAGAAAAAGCACATTTGGTCAATTATAATTTTGTGTTACAGCAATACAAAACTGGAACTCACTGCCCACTACAATTAAAGACATAAATACATATTCCACCTTTACTATACACCTTAAAAACTGGCTGTCCGACAATTATAACTGCACAGATTAATTTCACAGATGTGATGTGTATTTGATGTGACATGGTCATGCTGCTGCCACTTGATCCTTGCTGCCTGCCTCAATGTTATGTCCTGTATGTGCTTCAATGTGGTCTCTATGTGATTATTCTTTGTCGATTTGTACTGTTTTATTGCATGAACTGTTTTTATGTTTCTGCAATCTGTGCTTGCTTGTTTCTTGCTTGCCTCAATTGTGTGCCACACGTTTAGTATGTCTAATCCCTCTTGTTTAGTCCTGCTGTAAATATAATTGTAATGTATTTTATTTGATGTATGCCTATTGACAACTGGCCGGGGACTACAGCTGGAAATTAGCCGTAGAGGCTAAAGCTGCTCTTTTTATCAAAAGGGATTGTCCACGTCATTATAAACTAATAAACTAAACTTCTGAGGAATGGATGAATGCGCTTTACTCCAATAATAGCTGGATAACATAGTCTAGAATTTGCACGGTGTACAAAACACTAGGAACACCGTCTCTTTCCATGACAGACTGACCAGGTGAAAGCTATGATCCCTTATTGATGTCACCCATTAAAATCCACTTCAATCAGTGTAGATAAAGGTGAGGAGACTGGTTAAAGGATTTTTTTTAAGCCTGGAGACAAATCACATTTTATTTGTCACATGCGCCGAACACAACAGGTGTAGACCATACTGTGAAATGCTTACTCACAAGCCCTTAACCAATTGAGACCAATGGATCGTGTATGTGTGCCATTCAGAGGGTGAATGGGCAAGAAAGAAGATTTAAGTGCCTTTGAACAGGGTATGGTAGCAGCAGCCAGGTGCACCAGCTTGTGTCAAGAACTGCAACGCTGCTATGTTTTTCACACTCAACAGTTTCCCGTGTGTATCAAGAACGGTCCACCACACAAAGGAAATCCAGCCAACTTGACAACTGCGGATAGCATTGGAGTCAACATGGGCCAGCATCCCTGCGGAACGCTTTCGAGGGGGGACACGTGGGCTGTTGAGAAAAAAAACGATGAAAAAACGTTTGGCCACACTAAGCTTGCAGTCACACAGATCCAGTGTAATTGCGCTCCCCTTGCGTCTATCGAACAGCAGCATGCGTTAGAAGTTAGTGTCATGTTTAAAGTGTCGTTAGATGTCTCAGTTAATACATTTCCTTTAGTTAAAGCCAGAAACCTTAAGGAACCTCATTGACATCCAGCCAATCAGAAGGAACCACATTGACATCCAGCCAATCACCCAACCAGGAGGAATCAGATGACTGTTGCCACAGCCAATGAGGCCAGTGCACAAAAGCCCTTTGTTTACCCAGAATCAACCTGGTTAGTAGTTAAAGCGCATTAACAGTTTAGTGTTTTTTCTGTTGCGGTGCTTTATTATTTTTAATTGGTATGTGATGCTAGGATCCACTCAATTGAGGTGAATAAGATAAAGGGATAGTTCGGGATTTTGGCAATGATGCCCTGTATCTCCTTCACCAGAGTCAGATGAACTCATGTATACCATTCTCATGTCTGTGTCCAGTATGAAGGAAGTTAGAGGTTGTTTTGCAAGCCAATGCTAACTAGCTTGTGCTAACGCTAGTTAGCAATTGCGCTAGCGTTATTTAGCAACTTCCATCAAACTGCGTGCAGAGACATACAATTTCTATCCACAAGAAGATAAAGGGCCTCATTGCCAAAATCCCCAAGTATCCCTTTAACAGGTTAGGAAAGAACAGAGTGAATCATCAAAATGTCTCCCCACCAATACACAACGGAAGAGGAACTTCCTTGTTCATAACACTAATTAGGGTTCTACCCAAACATGCCATAAATGCTTTCAACTCTAGATGGGTGGCTGGTGTGAAATGGCCTAATAGCCGTAGTCGGTATGTATGCAGTAGGCATTTAGAGTGGAACTAGGCCATTCCAGGTCCTTACTCAGCACTGTGAAGACAACAGAGAAGGAATAGTTCAGTGGAGCCGCCAGAGAGTTAGACACACATACAGTGGAGAAGCTAGAGCAGCAGCAGGAATAGGACGACTGGCTATGATCATAAAAAGACAACATCCACACAAAAAGGAAGGAAACTCGTGTTCGACGGAGAAATGCAGAGAGGAAACACAAGAGGTCAAAAAAAGGGTCACAGTGGAAACACCAAAAAAGATGCTGCTGTTGGAATTTTTGTTTTTTCAGGTGGTGAGCACATACACTTACGGGGATTGAGCGACTGAGGTAGCGGCCAGAGGGTCTGCTCAGGCCGGAGTAGCCCCCTTGTTGGGATCTGTAGGGGCCATACTCCTCAGGCCCGGGCCCCAGCCTACCTGCAGCGTGGTGTGGGGCCCCCGTGAGGCCACTGTGGCTGAAGATCCCGGCGGGGGAGGAATTATATTGATTGTTGTTGGCCTCGTGGTGGTGGTAATTGGTGCCACGCGTGCCGTTAGCCACGTAGCAGGGACCAGGAGCCGTCCGGCCCGATGGAGTGATGGTGACGATGGACGAGGGGGGAGAGGAGGAGGAGGGTGATGAAATGGGCACGTAAGGTGGCTTCCTATTGTCCTCACTGCCGTTGGCTGCATACAGGTTGCCTAGGGAGCTGGCTAACCTGGAGTTGATGGAGGAGCTGAGATGTGGGGGGGACAAATATATGGAGGGAAAGGTAGCAGGAGTGGGAGGGGGAACATGTAAATACACAGGGACACACCCCAAACAAACACAATGACAAGGGGATAGCCACTGCCTTCGCTTTCACAGGCTAAGGAGAGGGCAGCTGCCTTTGGGTACATTGGCTCTGATAGGAGACTAATTAACACACAACCTGTTTATACAATCAGCTAACAGTGGAATAGGGGATTGAGTCAGACATAACCAATCTATATTGTCAACGTGCAGTCTGATACAGGAGCCTGACTACCCCATGTTAGTGTAACGCACACCTTCGGCACTGCAGGCATTTTGGAGTTCTCATTGGCATGGCTACCTACCTACACATTCACAGTTATATCACGCAGTAGAATAGAAAAAGAAACATTCACAAATCCTCCACACAGCAAAGTAGATCAGGTAAAGGGGGAGAGGTTGATGATGCATATTTTCTTGGTTGTGTGTATCTGCCTGTGCCGGTCTCTTGCACAGCAAAATGCGGGGGATTTAGATTCAGCCTGTTGGGAAAGCGCACTGCCTGCAGCACATCAATCCTCTATGTGAATCGGTCTAGTGAGCCGCACCACCCACCCACCCACACACACACACACACACACGTTCCCTGTTCTGCCCTGCGTATCCTTCCACTGGTTCTCAGAGCATTGGGTAGTCACAGACAGGCAGAAACACAACCAGGGGACTGAGACAGCCAAGAAAGATATGACAGGACAGGAAAGAGCGAGAAAGAGGGGGAGAGAGAAAGGTTATAGAATAAACCAATCTACAGGAGGCAAGAGAATGGGTAAGTGGATAAATGGAGGGATGGGAGGCTACGCAGGATGAAAAGGGAAGAAAGAAAGAAGTGTTTAGATAAAAAAAAGAGGAGTAAAGGGTAAGAAGTATCCGGGGAGGGGTGCGCAGAGGGGAGGGTGCAGGCTCACCTCTTGAGTTTGGACGCTGAGGAGGAGGAGGAGGAGGAGCTGCTGCCAATTCTCTTGGCGCTGGCCGAAGCAGAGGATGATGGGACTTTGGAGGACTTGAGAGGGGAGATAGTGCCCTGAGTGCCCACTCCGAGGTTCATCCTGCTGGGAGAGAGAAAGAAAGATGATTTGGACGTACATATTGTGAAGTGGAGTAACAAACGTAACAGCTGTTAACAGAAGTAACAACTTTTGCCAACATACACAATAGTTTCTTCTACTACACACATAGAAAACATTATATTGTCAGGCACACAAATTGGATAGTGTACACCCCTTAAAGACCTACAGTACAAATCCCATTGTTAGAAATAAACAACGGCATGGGCAAGACTTCACACCCAGTGAAAGATGTATCCAGTAACACCAGACAGCGTTACAGAACGGTATCTGAAGGACTATTTATTAGGTAAGGAGCTTCAACAGCACCACAGTTTAATATTTGATATTAGTATAATATAATAGAAGTGTGAAGGGAGTGGGAATGAATGAGATAATAGGAGACAGAAAAAAGCTGGTTCTGGTACGAGGCATCAGTCCCAGCTCCTTCATAAAAGCAATCTGTCTTTGCTGCTCGTGGTCATCCGTGAACTATCAGTCTGTACTGGGCTGAAGGACTCTCTTATTTCAGGAGAGTACAACAATTAGAGGAGATGTGCTAGCCTGAGTAGCCTCTGCCTTCAGCGACACACACACAGAGACACACACCTTTGAGTAGGTGAAAGGAAGATGGTTAAAGTAGTGGGAGGAGAGAGCTGTCTAAGAGCACTCTTCGCTCGCTCCTCTTTGAGGAACACTTAAGGGCCGTACTCTAGCACAAAAGAGGGAGTTCAATTTCCATCCCCTCTTTTCACACTCCAAGCCGCCTCTCCTCCTCTAAATCAAAAATCGGTCACATGCAGATGTTATTGCGGGTGTAGTGAAATGTTTGTGCTTCTAGTTGACAGTGCAACAATATCTAACATGTACTATCTAACAATTTCACAACATATACCCAATACACACAAATCTAAGTAAGGAATGGAATTAAGAATATATAAATATATGGACGAGCAATGTCAGAGCGGCATAGACTAAGATACAGTAGAATAGTATAAAATACAGTATATACATAGGAGATGAGTAACGCAAGATATGTAAACATTATTAAAGTGACATTATTAAAGTGACTAGTGATCTATTTATTAAAGTGGCCAATGAAGTCCGTGTATATAGACAGCAGCCTCTCTGTGCTAGTGATGGCTATTTAACAGTCTGATGGCCTTGAGATAGAAGCTGTTTTTCAGTCTCTCGGTCCCAGCTTTGATGCACCTTTACTGACCTCGCCTTCTGGATGATAGCGGGGTGAACAGGCAGTGGCTCGGGTGGCGGTTGTCCTTGATGATCTGGTTAGGGTAGGTTTTAATAATCACAGTGGGTACAACATCTCCTATACACTTCCTGATAATCTCAGTTACCATTTCAGCGAATTCGGCAATATTATTCTCTGAAGCTACCCGGAACATATCCCAGTCAAAACAATCTTGAAGCGTGGATTCCATTTGGTCAGACCAGCGTTGAATAGTCCTTAGCACGGGTACTTCCTGTTTGAGTTTCTGCCTATAGGAAGGGAGGAGCAAAATGGGGTTGTGGTCAGATTAGCCAAAAGGAGGGCGGGGGAGGGCCTTGTATGCATCCCGGAAGTTGGAGTAACAGTGGTCTAGTGTTTTAGCAGCGCAAGTACTACAGTAGATATGCTGATAGAATTTAGGCAGCCTTTCACTCAAATTTGCTTTGTGAAAATCCACAGCTACAATAAATGCAGCGTCAGGATATATGGTTTCCAGTTTGCATAAAGTCCAGTGAAGTTCTTTGAGGGCCGTCATGGTATCGGCATGAGGGGAGGTGTACACGGCCGTGACTATAATCAAAGTAAATTCTCTTGGGCGGTCATACGGTTGGCATTTGATTGTGAGGTATTGTAGGTCGGGTGAACAAAAGGACTTGAGTTACTGTATTTATCACAACTACACCATGAGTTGTTAAACATGAAACACACACCCACGCCCTTCTTCCCGGAGAGATGTTTATTCCTGTCGGCGCGATGAACTGAGAATCCAGATGGCTGCACCGACTCCAATAGTATATCCCGAGAGAGCCATGTTTCCATGAAACAGAGTATGTTACAATCCCTGATGTCTCTCTGGAAAAAAACTCTTGCCCTGATCTCATCAACTTTGTTATCCAGGGACTGAACATTAGCGAGTAATATACTCGGAAGCGGTGGGTGGTGTGCGCGCCTCCTATGTCGGACCAGAAGACCGCTCAGAGTACTTTTCCGCCGGCGTTGTTTTGGGTCGGCCTCTGGAATCAGTTCAATTGCCCTGGGTGGTGCGAACAAAGGATCCGCTTCAGGAAAGTCGTATTCCTGGTCGTGCTGGTGAGTTACCACTGCTCTGATATCCAATAGTTCTTACCAGCTGTTTGTAATAACAACATTTTCTGGGCTAACAATGTAAGAAATAATACAGAAAAAAAACAAAATACTGAAAAGTTTCCTAAGAACTAAAAGCGAGGCAGACCTCTCTGTTGGCACCATCTTAAAAAGTTCCTTGGCGTACACATCACTGACAAACTGAAATGGTCCACCCACACAGACAGTGTGGTGAAGGCGCAACAGCGCCTCTTCAACCTAAGGAGGCAGAAGAAATGTGACTTGTCACCTAAAACCCTGACAAACTTTTACAGATTGAGAGCATCTTGTCAGGCTGTATCACTGGTACAACAACCGCAAGGCTCTCCAGAGGGTGGTGCGGTCCACAAAACGCATCACTAGGGGCAAACTACCTGCCCTCCAGGACACCTATGGTGTAGCCTAGTTCCATCTTGAGTTGAGTTGTGCTTTACTTTGCACTGATTTGAATGACAAGAGAGAGAGAGAGAGAGAGAGAGAGACCGAGAGAGAGACCGAGAGAGAGACCGAGAGAGAGACCGAGATGTTAATGCCAATAATATAGATGAGACTGTGTGAATTGTGTATTTTGTGATAGCAGTTCACTCTTTGTGTGAGTGAAAACTGGGCAAACAGGCAAAGTCAACACTATTGTAATGGTACCTAAAAGGTTGGGACGGTGACCTGGTGTGCATTTTCATGTCTTCAAGTCTGAAAAAGAAAGAGGGAGACAAAGATGGAGGGTTCACACATCCAAAGGCAGCATGTTTGCACACGTAAATTTACTTAGTAATCACTACTTTCCCCCTTCCCAGTGCTCTAAGTCACTTTGGAAGAGAGCATCCAGTAGGCTACATGACTAAAACAAAAGCTTAAAAATGACTTTCTAGAGGAAAACCAAAGAGTATTTTTCAACAGAAACCCCAGCGTGAAACAGAGCCATTATCCTGAAAATCCTGCCCTGCCTGGCAGTGCCTGTGTTATTTCAGCTAGATAACCATGGAAACCTGAGCCCCGAATCAGATCACAGAGCCACAGACTGTCTTACTTGCTAGAACAGTGGTCCCACATCTTTTCTGAAACGTGGTCCACCTTGACGCGATATAACATTCTGCGGCACACCTAAAATATCCCAATTAATTTCTCTCTTTTTTTTCTTTTTTTTATAGATAGTTCTTTACTCATAATGGTTAATGTGTGTACCTCTTTAAGAGTGTCCTGAAATCTGCGCCAGAATTTATTTTGTTTTAGGTCAGGTAAAATAAGTCTTTAATTTTTAACAGTTTATGCTAGACTAGAAGTTTTCTTCATTATAAAGGTGCAACCACAGACACAAAGCCATGTTCTGTTTCTTTCTATGGCAAGAGGCTGTGGTATAGAGTAAGAAATAAATGACTTTGGTTAAGCCTAATCAGACGTGCCTGTGCTAACGGTTTTCACAGATGAAGTAAAACGATACAGATTATGTCGCTCGTGTTGCGCGCCCATCAAATGACACAAATGTAATAACAGCCTGAGCACACTGGACTTGCAGGTGTAACCATGTACCATTGAATGTATTATCTGACCGGCACTAGCGCTCCCAAGTCAACATTCTATGTGCATTCCACATGTCACGTTTATAAGTGAGTGTTCAAAGAAATCATCACGATGAGGAAAAGTTTGGCGGCACACTTGAGAGTTCCTCGGTTGGGAACCACTGAGCTAGAAGACGGCGCTAGACAGAGACAGATAAATCCAAATCATTCCACTGTCCGCCAGCGGGGTGGTTTTCATGCCTCCCAGAATTTTTACCTGTGGGTTATAACCTTAACTTCTTAGGGAGTGGCTCCCGAGGTGACGGTTTTGGAGAGCCTGGCGTGACAAAAGTAAAATGCCTCCCATTCAGGCCCAGAAAATAGGATATGCACATATTTAGTACCATTGGATAGGAAACACTCTGAATTTTCCAAAAGTGTTAACCATTTGTCTGTGAGTAAAACAGAACGCATATGGCAGGCGAAACCCCGAGGAATTTCTGTCCTGGAAAAAGTGATTGACACATTGCTCATTTGGAACCCCTCCCTCATGAAAATGACCATATAAGGGCATATGAATGCAGTACCCATCGCTTCCTTTAGATGTCAACAGTCTCGAGACTGCGTAAATTTTCATTTTGGATGCTTTAGACCAGAGAATAAGAGCAAACCAGGATATGTACTTTTTATGTCAACAGTACCCAGCGCGCGCTCCCGACAAGGCGCGCAGTGTCTTTTTTACCGTCTTTATCGATCAGTTTATATTCCGGTTGATTTATAATAGTAAATATACGTAAAAGTGTTCCTAAGAATACATTTAAAACTATGTTTGATTGTTCTTGGACAAGTTTATAGGTATAAGATGAACGAGTTCTCGTCACGTTTCAATGGAGGAGTTGAGGCTGTCGTTTCTGATTATAACTCGCGAACCAAATGGAGATTTATGGATAAAATACATTACTTTTTCTAACAAAAGAACCATGGATTGTCTTCTTGGACACTTAGGATGACCTCAGCAGAAGTTCTTCAACAGGTAATTGATTTGTTTTCGCTGTGAAATGTGTTATGTGTGTGCCATGATGGCTAATGGATTCATGGCTATGGGAAAAATGTGAGGTGCTACCCTCAAACAATCAAATGTGCTGCTTTCACCGTAAAGCCTTTTTGAAATCTGACAACGCTGTGATATTGCCAAGAAACAGAGCTTTTGATGAGTATGGAACACTTGTATATTGGTGGATGTTTAATAATTCAACTTTTGGATTTTGAATTTGGCGCCTTGTATGTCACCTGGTAGTGTCGGGATTGGAGCGCTAGCGCCCCAGCAATCCCTGAGAGGTTAAATGTGCAGAGGACGGACAGCTATACTGTTAAGGGAGGAACGGCTAAATTCCTCACCTGAGATCTCAAAAAGGTGCCAACTAATAAGGCGGGAGGATCTTAAAGGTGAAATTTGAGGTATCCATGGCAATTCTTACCTTAGGGCTCCCGTTGTGGCCGACCTGGGCTGGCGCCGGCCTTTTAAGGCACGCAGTTTATCTCCTTGGGTCATGCAGAGCCCGTTCTCTCCAATGTAGTCGTTCTGTGGAGAACGCATAAACCCGTAAGACGTGCGACTAAGCATGTACAGTAGATCACGATGAAACAAAGCAAAACATGGCTGGGTTTGGTGTATAAGAAGAACAGCTGTCTACGGAAATAGCTCTCCCACCCCTATAGTATGTCTAGTGCTGGTTTGATAAATAAACGTTCTCTCACTGTCAACTGCATTTATTTTCAGCAAACTTAACATGTGTAAATATTTCTATGAAAATAAGATTCAACAACTGAGACATAAACTGAACAAGTTCCACAGACATGTGACTAACAGAAATGGAGTAATGTGTCCCTGAACAAGGGACAAAATCAAAAGTAACAGTCAGTATCTTGTGTGGCCACCATCTGCATTAAGTACTGTAGTGCATCTCCTCCTCATGGACTGCACCAGATTTGCCAGTTCTTGCTGTGAGATGTTACCCCACTCTTCCACAAAGGCACTTGCAAGTTCCCTGACATTTCTGGGGGGGAGGGAACGGCCCTAGCCCTCACCCTCCCAGACATGCTCAACGGGATTGAGATCCGGGCTCTTCGCTGGCCATGGCAGAACATTGACATTCCTGTCTTGCAGGAAATCTGCCATACTGCTCATTCTGTGCGTGTCAGGATGAGCCTGCAGGGAGGGTACCACATGAGGGAGGAGGATGTCTTCCCTGTAACGCACAGCGTTGAGATTGCCTGTAATGACAACAAGCTCAGTCCGATGATGCTGTGACACACCGCCCCAGACCATGACGGACCCTCCACCGCCAAATCAATCCCGCTCCAGAGTACAGGCCTCGGTGTAACGCTCATTCCCTCGGCGATAAACGCAAATCCGACCATCACCCCTGGTGAGACAAAACCGATACTCGTCAGTGAAGAGCACTTTTTGCCAGTCCTGTCTGGTCCAGCGACGGTGGGTTTGTGCCCATAGACGACGTTGTTGCCGGTGATGCCTGGTGAGGACCTGCCTTACAAACAGGCCTACAAGCCCTCAGTCCAGCCTCGCTCAGCCTATTGCGGACAGTCTGAGCACTGATGGAGGGATTGTGCGTTCCTGGTGTAACTCGGGCAGTTGTTGTTGCCATCCTGTACCTGCCCCGCAGGTGTGATGATCGGATGTACTGATCCTGTGCAGGTGTTGTTACACGTGGTCTGCCACTGCGAGGATGATCAGCTGTCCGTCCTGTCTCCCTGTAGCGCTGTCTTAGGCGTCTCACAGTACGGACATTGCAATTTATTGCCCTGGCCACATCTGCAGTCCTCATGCCTCCTTGCAGCATGCCTAAGGCACGTTCACGCAGATGAGCAGGGACCCTGGGCATCTTTCTTTTGGTGTTTTTTTGTCAGAAGGCCACTTTAGTGTCCTAAGTTTTCATAACTGTAACCTTAAATGCCTACCGTCTGTAAGCTGTTAGTGTCTTAACGACCGTTCCTCAGGTGCATGCTCATCAATTGTTTATGGTTCATTGAACAAGCATGGGAAACAGTGTTTAAACCCTTTACAATGAAAATCTGTGAAGTTATTTGGATTTTTACGAATTATCTTTGAAAGACAGGGTCCTGAAAAAGGGACGTTTCTTTTTTGCTGAGTTTACATTAGGTACGAAATAATACACCCTAGACGTCTCAGATTTTCTTCAGGTCAACAGTTGTGTGTGATTCTTTTGATAAAAAATAATTTGGCCCTGGGATAAGAGTACAAGATCGGAAGCCTTTAGAAGCAAACATCTACTGTCTGTCCGCACAGCCCCCAGAAATTACAGGACAACCACCGCCTACGCAGACGCGCACGTGAACACACACACACACACACACTCTGCAGGGAAATCGAGTCTGCCTCCACAAGAGTAGACGATACTTAGTCATCCCCACACTACAGCTCCAAACACTGCATCGTTATCAACAAGAGAGGGTAAGGGTATGTGAGGGTATAACTGAAGAATGGTTTTGGAGGCCACGTATAACTGAAGAATGGTTTTACGTCAAAAGTGGGGAATAGCTGTAGCCTCAGATGTTTCACATCCACGGGGGAAATGGGGCATTATTAGGGGTCGTGTTCATTTGGCGCCAAACAGAAAATAACTGATTAAAAACAGGGTTGAAACATGTCCGAATTTCCTAAGTGAACACAGGGTTGTATTGATTAAGGTGAAACAAGTGTTTCTTATTGGACAAGTTCAGATACTCCCTCCCTATTTCAGTTTGTTTTACTCCTTTTGGTGCCTAACGAACAGGACCCCGGGAAGGGTGGGGGGGTGGCGCTGACCTCTTGGAGGCGGTCGATGCTGTGGGACTTGAGGATGCCAGCAGGGCTGCTGGTGATGGTGGTGTGGGTGGGGGTGGGGCTGAGGGTGAGGTCGTCCATGCTGGAGGTGAGGCGAGACACGCCCCTCGGCTGCTTCTGCTGCGAACGCTGCACGTCTCCTTGCATCCACATGGCTGCTTGCCTCCTGACAGAGAAATAGATCGGAGAGAGCGACAAGAGGGAGACGAAAAGGGAGAGAAATATGGAAAGGTGTGGGGGGAGTGAGGAGGGAGAGAGAGGTTGCATTAGGACATAGTCACCTACCGTGTGACCTTAAGTCTAGAAGACCATGTCACTTGTGGCCTGACCAGAGAGAGACAGTTTCCATCCCAGGACAATGGAACTGATGCTAAGAGATAATACTACAACTGCTGTTGAAGGGCTGAATGGAGGGGGGTACAGATTTGACCAACAATTTACCCCATTGTTCACCCAGAACATGGAGGACAGCTCTGGAGAGACTAGGACCAACAACAAGATGTGGATAACCAGGGCAGGAGTCTGTTCAGCTTCACAGATGATGGATGGACTGGGATGAAGACCCGAGCATTGTGTTTAAACACACACGCAAACACACACTCTTCCCACAAAACAGCAGTTGAGTAAGCCTTAAAAGCTGTCCAAAGCGTCCTACTGGTATATGTGTGTGTGTGTAAGATCTTTCATCTGTCCTTGCATTTCCTGTTAGACTCTCCCCCATGGAGGAGTATGTTTCCCCCTTCACAACACACACGAGTGCCAGACTTTCTGCTTTAGTCAGCAAGTTGAAAAAAAGTGGTCAGCCAACACATTTGGATGAACTGGTATAAAGATTAAAGAACACTTAAAATAACATTATAAATTCTCCCCTGACAAAATCTACAGCACAGCATGTTATCAGGCCATAACCTGAGGCTCAAATGTTTCATTGGCTCTGAAGATTTCCATGGCCCCCCCTAAATTCCCCCTCAACTCTGAATGAACAAGACAAATTGCCAATCAAGGGCACAAAGATTATGTCAAGACAGTTGCTTGCTTGAGAAACGGTGGATTACAACAATTGCTCCTCCAAAGGCTTATAATGTATATGAATGACAAGTAGCTAGAGGAAACTGATCTAGGACCAGCTATAAGGAAAACGTACTCCTCCAGGAAGTGCTGCTGAGGGCCGATGACAGAGCCTGGTCGGCAGACCCTGATCCAGGCGATGGTCTCTGCTGCTGTAAAGCGG
The DNA here is from genome assembly GCA_030435695.1 of Brachymystax lenok tsinlingensis. Taxonomy (NCBI): domain Eukaryota; kingdom Metazoa; phylum Chordata; class Actinopteri; order Salmoniformes; family Salmonidae; genus Brachymystax; species Brachymystax lenok. Next base: position 10,597,480 of record CM059790.1, read on the forward strand.
TAGTGCTTCATCAGGTAACAGCCTATGAGAGTGCCTGTACGCCCAAGGCCAGCTGATTGATAGAGAGAGAGAGATAGATAAAAAAGAGAGATGAGAGAAGAGAGATGTGAAAGAGACAGATAAAGAAAGAGATGACCTTATAATGTCATCATCAGAGTTGTTCTATAAATAAGACATAGGCTTCACCACATAAGACATAGGTACAGTATCACTGCAATACTAGAGCACAATGGTAACACTGGTAATACGCCTGACAAGGGGCAAACATTGAACAACACTGCCCCCTAATGTAAGACCTGCAGACTTTCGGTGGCAAATAATAAAAAAATATAGCCTGCAGTTGAGTGTTGCATTACTGATCAACTTGGCTCCGCCAACTTGGCAGCCAAATAACTTTCCAATGAAGAGTGAACTCTTTAAAATCCATCTTAACAAACATAAAATACGTAAGGTGCGTTTGATTTAGCTTGCCAGGCACACAATGGAAACAGTCCAAATAGCGCAGACCCCATATGCCAGGCAAGCCAAATCAAGCACACCTCAGGTATATCAGATATTTGAAATATCTCAACATATACTGCAGTGTGTGTGTGTGCGCGTATGTCTCACCTTTGCAGTGGACGGCCACGGCTCCGTCGGTGCTCTCGCAGATGTGCAGGAAGCGACGGGTGATGATGTCACTTGGCGTGCTGCCGTCTACGAAGAACAGGTCGTAGTGGTCGAAGCCGGCGTCCGTGAAGCGCTGGGCATCGTAGATCTTCTTGTTGAGCCGGATGACCGAGGTAACGTTGTGCTGTCGGAAATAGGGGAAGTACGCTTCTGGAGCGTGAAGAGGGTAGCCTGGTTTAGGGGGGCGGAAGAGGAGATTAAGGACAGTTAATTTGTGTAAAACTTAGGTAAGGACAACCGAAATCTCGAATCTAAACCCGAACCATGTCAAGGTTCATTGGTCGGAGACAACACTATTCAATTACGCTGGAACAGCTGTTGCTTCTTAAAAGAAAAATGGAGAGAATCCAAAACTCATCTCACCATTTTCTATTTTACTTTTGGGATGGGGTCCACTGAAGGCCAGAAATTTCCCAGGAACGATCCAGTTGAAATCTCCATTTTCCACTCGCTATAACACACACACAGAGAGACAGAGACAGAGACAGAGAGAGAGAGAACTCAACATATCCAACTGGGGCCCAGAAGAAAAGGGATATGGACATTTTGCTCTGACTGAAAATTCTACTTCAACACTAAATGCTTTATTCAGACTTTTCAGGCTGGCCAGTTAGTAGCCATCTTCAGTATCAACCTAAACTGATGGCTCCCACTAGCCTGGTCCCAGATCTGTTTGTACCGCCTTGCCAAATCCTATTGTCATTGTAAAAAAAAAATATTTTGTGACTACGTGCCACACACTTTAGTAGACAATATTCTGTTCGGTTTTGCCTAGTCGGGTCAAACTAACTGATGTCACTCACACAAGACTTTCTCATTAAACTAAAAGGGCACGTCAGCTCATCAGTCGAGCGCAGCGTTGCGTAACAGAGTGGGATTGTGAATATTGTAGGGGTGCTGCCGTTTGCGTTTTACAGATGCTCTGCCGTTCAAACTGATGGGTGGACGCTTACTATTGGAGCAGGTCCAAGGTCAACTTGACAACATGCCATCATTACCTCGTAGTGCTCGTATTCGTCCACATCAAACGTCTCAAAGTCAAAGAATCCATGCTGCAGGGCCTGAAGAGGAAAGAAAATAACAGAGACAGTTTAATATATGTACGTGTGTGTGTGTGTGTGTGTGTCTGTGTGTCTCCATTCATGACCAAGCAAAACCTAAAGTGACCCAGGCAGCCCTAGAACTAGATTCACCTCATGCCTGCGGTCCACTGGAAAGTCTGATGCACAAAAGCCTTTGCGTCATGATGACCCATTACAATCCACGTCACTCATAACAGATACTGTTACAGTGGAGGACGGCAAAGTGACCCAGACAGTCATTATCAGCTGCGTCAAACTAAGCCATGTTGATGATAATGTGGGCTTACCAGGATAGGGATAATAAAGCAACAGTAACACAAGAGGTTTACTGGCATGACGAAGTGACTCGTTCGCTACGTACAAGGCTAAATTACTGAGGATAATTCATGTGGGCACTTTAACCCGCCAACTCAATTATAGTGTTGGTGAGGATAGATGCATAGTGAACAGTCAGCAACTAACCAAAGCCATGAGGGTCATTGTGATTAGAGAACGTGTAACCATCGTGCTCCTTCCCAGTATTCTACCCCACACCACTGTGTCTCCTGCCTAAGGCCTGTGACATTTGTAGCAGTTGTGTCAAATTAGGGAGGGTCTGATTAAGCGTGTGAAGTCAGTACTACACTGTAGAACTATCATTGGTAAGCATTAGGGGGTTGTGATTCTCAGAATTGTAAAATTAAGTTTAAATTATTTAGAGAATTTTATATAGTTCGGCTGAGCCAATCGTTTTTTTTGAAAGTTTTGCTTCTCCTAGGCAGCGAGCCAAAGGGCTATTCAGCTCCAGTCCTGGTAGTGTCCCGGAAGGGTTGACTGGTTTTCTTTATCCACCAGAAATCAATTATCAACTGGTTTAATTGATCAGCCACAGAGTTCATTCCCATGTCTAGATCAGTCACAGATTCTAAAGTCAGAAGGATAGCCAAAGATATTTTTTTACATCTATTTTACTTCAGCAAAAGTTCAGATAGATGGGAGAGATCTGGTCTTTACTGTCCAGGCCTTTATTCTTAAATCAAAACCGGTTAAACTAATTATCGCATTTCAAGTCACAAGTTGAGTCTTAAAGAAACCACCCGGTCCAGCTCTCCAGCCTGTGAATTAACAGTAAATCAAAGTAACATAGCTACTGTCAAACAAACCTCCACGCCCCTCACATAACGCATACAATAATACGATACTGTCCATGTAGAGTATATTGTGTAGACTACTCGCTCTTTCAAGGATAAGTTTAGGGTCTCTTCTTGGCTTAGAAACGTATCCTACTGCATTTAAAACCACTATCTACACTGACAGAAATCAACGGAAAGGCAGAGAGCAGGAGATTATCCATTTGAGGCAGGGAAACTGAGTGAACAAAGATGCACACAAACATTGGACACGTGAGCGTGCAGTGGGCATGTTCACTGCACGCACACACTGCGCTGACAGCCTCTTTCCATCCCCTCTTCTCTGTCAGGTCTGTAGTGTTGACAACTGTCTGAGCTGCTCTCCCCCCCCAGGTCTGTGTTACGCAACTGTTCTCAGTTCTCCTGAGCAGCAGGTTTAATAGACAATTAACCTCTCAGCAAACCAGGGTTAACTACGGTGAAAAAAGCCTCTTTCTGTACCACGCTTAGGTTTAGAAAGAAATAAATCCCTTTGAACCGTTTACACTGTGGTGACCACCCGACCCACCTGTCTGTGAAGGTACATACCTACAGTGCATTCGGAAAGTATTCAAACCCTGACCTTTTTCACATTTTGTTACGTTACAGCCTTATTCTAAAAAGGATTCAATTGTTTCCCCCCCACCCTCAATCTACACACAATACCCCATAATGACAAAGCGAAAAAAGGTTATGAATTTTTTCTAATGAATTTTTTCTAATGTATTATAAATAAAAAAACTGAAATATCACATTTACATAGGTATTCAGACACTTTACTCAGTACTTTGTTGAAGAACCTTTGGCAGAGATTACAGCCTCGAGTCTAGTTGGGTATGACGCCAGAAGCTTGGCACCCTTGTATTTGGGGAGTTTCTCCCATTCTTCTCTGCACATCATCTCAAGCTCTGTCAGGTTGGATGGGGAGCGTCGCTGCACTCCTGCATTGTCTTGGCTGCATGCTTAGGGTCGTTGTCCTGCTGGAAGGTGAACCTTCGCCCCAGTCGGAGGTTCTGAGCACTCTGGAATAGGTTTTCATCAAGGATCTCTGTACTTTGCTCCGTTCATTTCTCCCCGCTTGATACTGACTAGTCTCCCAGTCTCTGCTGCTGAAAAACATCCCCACAGCATGATGCTGCCACCACCATGCTTCTTGTCCCATCGCGCTCCAGCGACTCCTGTGGCGGGCCAGGTGTATGGTGCTTCCTCCGACACATTGGTGCGACTGGCTTCCGGGTTAAGTGGGCATTGTGTAAAGAAGCAGTGCGGCTTGGCTGGGTTGTGTTTCGGAGGACGCACGGCTCTCGACCTTTGCCTCTCCCGAGTTCGTACGGGAGTTGCAGCGATCGTGACAAGACCGTAACAACCAATCGGATACCACAGGAAATGGGGAGAAAAAGGGACAAAAAAAATGTATAAAAGAATGATGGAGCCCACTGTGTTCTTGGAGACCTTCAATGCTGCAGAAATGTTATGGCACCCTTCCCCAGACGTGTGCTTCGACACAACTCTGTCTTGGAGCTCTATGGACAATTCCTTCGACCTCATGGCTTGGTTTTTGCTCTGACATGCACTGTCAACTGTGGGACCTTATATAGACAGGTGTGTGCCTTTCCAAATCAATCAATTGAATTTACCACAGGTGGACTCCAATCAAGTTGTAGAAACATCAAGGATGATCAATGGAAACAGGATGCACCTGAGCTCAATTTCGAGTCTCATAGCAAAGGGTCTGAATACTTATGTAAATAATGTGTTTTATTTTAATACATTTGGAAAAATGTCTAAAAACCTGCTTTCGCTTTGTCATTATGGTGTATTGTGTGTAGATTGATGAGGAAAACATTTAATTGAATCAATTTTAGAATAAGGCTGTAACACAACAAAATTTGGAAAAAGTCAAGGGGTCTGAATCCTTTCCGAATGCACCATGTACCTGTGCGTGTGTGTGTACGAGCCCTGCGCACCTGTCACATAAGAGTGTGTCAAGTGATTAATTCATTAGCACAGTGACATGCTAACGAGGGCACTGGGTCCCTCTACTAGAGCAGAGCAGACAGCCAAACAATGAATCATGGAACAGATCACAGTGATTAGAACAGAAACAGCCTGTAATTAACACAGTAGGCAGCCACCTGATCCAACACCATACATTACTGAGACTCACTCACTTAGTAGCATTACAGGGCCAAAAGAGATGGGAAAATGGCTGCTTAACACTAGCATGGCCAAGGGGATCATTTTGACCCAATTTGAATTTACAATTTAAATATCTCTGCCATTTTTAAAGTCATGCCCCGCTCGGTCCTTGACTTTTCCTAAATGTCTGTATTTAACACATCTGCTGTTAGAATTTCAAATGTGTTATAAGCAGTTAAGAGAACAAAATGTCACTTTTTCAAATCCTCCTACAGAGAGTCACATGCAGGTAAGACGTTTTGATTTCTATATAGTATCAGAAAGAGCAGATTCTGAGCTTTCCAAAAACACTTACAATTGCCAAATAGCAACAATTTGTTTTTGCAAAATAATAATTTTACAAGAATAACCACTGTTCCATGTGCTCCACATGTGACCACAGTGCAACAGATAGCCTACAGTAACATAAACTAGCCTAATGAAAATACTATTGTGTCTTTGAAATAATGTTTATTTTGTATTCTAATGTTACCCAAGACCTCCGTAAATGAAACCAAAGTATTATTTTTCTGATAGCATACATGCAATGTATTTATTAGGCTGTTAGAATGATGGCCTGAAGGGGGATCCAAAGAGGCCAGGTTTCTCTAGTGTTTAAGCACCAGCAATACAGCATCAGCAGAAGTAGGCAAGTTGTTCTGAGGGCTATATACCAGCCTATACCAGAATTGGTGCAAATTTTACTCAGGAAGTGAATTTAAATTACCCCAAATCCTTTTTGCAAATATAAATGGGACTGGAGTCTAAGGTTTCAATACTGCCACAGACTAACTTGTAATTCCCTGCCTCTCACACTGGGAAGGGAAATTCCCAGGGTCTTTGGGGAGTGACGTAGTGTGTGGGTGTGTGTACACTAAGGCCTTTTGTGGAAGATGGCGGAAAATACTGGAATGTGCCAAGGAATCACAGACATTCCTATATGATGGGGCTGTCTGACAAGTCTTTCCGGAATGACACTGTTGGCACACTAAGTCCCCAGCTAAGCCTCTGTGTGGCTGATGTAACCTAAAGAGTGGTTATTGTGCGTGTTTGCCTTTGTCACTGTACCTGCAGTGCCACGTGAGACTGTGCTACCTTCCTACCGCTCACCTACAGGGTTACATAACTGTCCCCCCATACAGAGACAAACTAGCACACGCCCTTCATCCCCCAGAGACTGCACAACGTAAGTCTCCCGCTACCGGACTGCCGTCTAAATGCTAGGTCAGGATGCGACGGAGAGACAGACAACTGCTAACATGCTAACCTTATTGACCACGTTGAGTGCGCTAGCGTCGCATAAGAAAAAAATGTACACATACATGTTATTCAATCATTTCACCCGCACATGAACGAGCGTCTGTGTAGCCAAGCGCTAAAATAGAACTTGGTCCTTATTGGATACTAACTAAGTTTCCCTAATTACCTGCGGATTAATCGGAGTAGAGAAACACACAACTTTGTATGACTACGGATCAAAATTCTACAAAGAACCGGCTACAAAAGGGGACCATAACCATCTGTTAAAATAACAACCTAGTGTTAATCTCCCAGAACAAACTAGCCAGCAAAAGCTAGCTAGCTAAATGTCCATGAATGTTACATGTCTGTTTGGACCTGCCCCCAAATGAATCTAGTTGGTTATGATGGACGCAAGCGAGTGGCCGGTGTAGTCAGGAAGTACGTGTTGGCTTGGCCTTGGATATAAGAAAGTCTGTCGAATGGTGATAGAGGGCGCAGCAGGAAAGCAATCAAGATCAGCTACACAAAAGATTGCTTTCTATTTAACATTACGATTTACTGGAAATTCATAAAGTCCATAAATACGCAAAACTCACCTTCCGGATTCCTTGTAAGCAGTCGAGAATAGTCAGGTTGTATGTGCAATTTCCAAATGAGGCGTCTCTGAAAATCAAAAGAGATGAAGGAGTGAGTGAGAGATTAATTAAAAGATGAGTGAGTTACCAAGTGTCGCAATTACCACATTGGAAAGACAATATGCTGAAGCCCAAACATGGGAACTATACGGAACAAAAATATAAACGCAACATGTAAAGTGTTGGTCCCATTTTTCATGAGCTAAAATAAAAGATCCCAGAAATGTTCAATACACACAAAGTTTCTCAAATTTTGTTCATATCCCTTTTAGTGAGCATTTCTCCTTTGCCAAGATAATCCATCCACCTGACAGGTGTGGCATATCAAGAAGCTGATTAAACAGATCATTACACAGGTGCACCTTGTGCTGAGGACATTAATAGGCCACAAATGTGCAGTTTTGATCACAAAACACAATGCAACAGACGTCTCAAGTTAAGGGAGCGTGCAATTGGCATCCTGACTGCAGGAAAGTCCAACAGAGCTGTTACCAGAAAATGTCATGTTCATTTCTCTACCATAAGCTTCCTCCAACATTATTTGGCAGTGCATACAAATGGCCTTACAACTGCAGACCATGTGTAATCATGCCAGCCCAGGACCTCCATATCCGGTTTCTTTCCCTGCGGGACCGTCTGAGGAGGGGGGGCATGACTGTGCCCATGCCCAGTCATGCGAAATCCAAAGATTAGGGCCTAATTAGTTATTTAAATTGACTGACTGGCTTCCTTCTATGAACTGTAACTCAGAAAAATCTTTGAAATTGTTGCATTTATATATTTGTTCAGTATGTGTATTTGGTGTTTTGAGGGTACTATTTAATTAAGCTGCCAGTTGAGGACTTGTGAGGCATCTGTTTCTCATACTAGACACTCTAATGTACTTGTCCTCTTGCTCAGTTGTGCACCGGGGCCTCCCACTCCTCAAATGCTGATGCTCCAGATACTCAACTAGTCTAAAGAAGGCCAGTTTTATTGCTTCTTTAAATCAGAACAGTTTTCACCTGTGCTAACATAATTGCAAAAGGGTTATCTAATGATCAATTAGCCTTTAAAAATGATCAATTTGGATTAGCAAACATGTCATTGGAACACAGGAGTGATGGTTGCCTGTGTACGCCTATGTAGATATTCCATTAACAAAAATAATCAGCTGTTTCCAGCTACAATAGTCATTTACAACATAAAAATGTCTACACTGTATTTCTGATCAATTTGATGTTATTTTAATGAAAAAAACAACTTTTATTTCAAAAACAAGGACATTTCTAAGTGACCCCAGCTATGGAACAAGGTACCCTCCATGTACTCACCCCTATCAAAACACAGCAAACATCCCCATTGCACACACGCACACAAATCAGAACCCACTGGTCCATATCCGAACATAGAATCCAAACATCTCATATTTTGTGGGACATGGGCATCAAGAGGAATGCTCCAATTGAATAAGTCCTTGAGCCAGGACAAGTGATGTCACCATCCACTTCTCAGGTAAAACTGACCTTGGATACATTTGGGATACTAGATAGGGCAACGACAAAGGAGAACAAAAAAAACATTCAGTTTGGAAAGAAAGCTTGAAACAGGGCAATGGGGAGATCGATGTATATATTCATTGTGAAAACGTAAGACGTTCGTCACGTTCTTAAGGAGATGTTGCGTGCAGAGAGTTGGCCCTGAGAGAGGAGACCAGCGAATGTGGGAAGACATATCTTTCTAGAGACAGCTTTTCACGAAATCAAAGCATTGCGGCCTCAGCTCATTTAGCATTCTCCAATGTTGACAAAAAAAATATTCATCTATAAACACAGCTTCCCTGTTTCACAAACCCACAATTTGGCACGCATAAAATCTCAAATAGCACATTGTGCGCGCATGTACTTAATTCCTAATTTCATAGGCATATTGTAGCTGGCAGAAGAATCTGGGTCAAATTCAGCTGTTTGTTCTCGTTCCTCTCTCTAGGTTGGAGTGTTGCTGCAGGCTGGGAGCGCTCTGCTACTGACAGGAGCATCAAAGTGAATGGCAGAGGTTCAACCAAGAGCCTTCAAGAGGCCACCTACACAAAGTGGTGTGTCAGAGACATGAGGAGTTCAGTTACCGTGACACCACTCACAACACAAAACAAGGTGTTTCAGTCACAAAAAAGCTGAAACTGTTTGTGTATGTGTGTGTGATTATATGCTGTAATGCAGGGGTCTCCAACAGGTAGATGGAGAGCTTCCAGTCGCTCGCAGCCCACCTAGGAGTAACTCGCCAAATCATTCTGAAAATGTGATTTTTTTCATGGTTTCCATTGCAAACGGTCATAAACAAATCTCACAAGTATTAGACACCTCAAGCTCCTGGCTACTACCCAATCAAAGCCACATTGACATTATCCCACCCCTGGTTAGCCACTACTGGCTTAAAAAGCTAAACATAACAATATCTGCCAGCAATATTGCCCCTGTGTCTGTTTGGTGCACACAGTTGTCTATCACTCTGTGTGTAGCCAATTAGTGATGCTAATGATAACAGTCTTGTTGGTAGAAAGAAAGACTTTCCCTAAAACCTTCTCAATTAAGTGTTAACTGCAAAGTAGGCTTATCTGACAGAACTACAGTATCAGTCAAAAGTTTGGACACCTACTCATTCGAGGGAGAATGCCAAGAGTGTGCAAAGCTTTCATCGAGGCAAAAGGGTGGCTTCTTTGAAGAATCTAAAATAACATATTTTGATTTGTTTAACACTTTTTTGGTTACTACATGATTCCATATGTATTATTACATCGTTTTGATGTCTTCACTATTATTCTACAATGTAGAAAATAGTAAAAATGAAGAAAAACCCTGGAATGAGTAGGTGTCCAAACATTTGACTGGTACTGTACATCGTGATTATTGGTACCAATTGGGTGGCGATTCTTTTGCATAACATGTTTATTTTGCCATAACATGTGCTGCAGCAGTAGGCCTAACAACAGAAACATTGCTAGACTGACACATTCCACTCTCGCTAGATAGGCAATTAAAAGGGAATAACACAATTTAAAAACAGACCTAAAAAAACATCAATTTGTTGTTCTCTATGAAGAATTGTAATCTTGAGTAAAAAATTTTTGAAAAGAAATCCCAGAACAGGAGAAAGCTAACTGAAAATGTTGTGTTACAGCATTCATTTAAAATGGATTACATTTAGATTGTGTCACTGTCCTACACACAATAGCCCATAATTTTAAAGTAGAATTGTTTCAGACATTTTTACAAATTAATAAAAAATGAAAAGCTGAAATGTCTTTAGTCAATAAGTATTCAACCCCCCTTGTTACGGCAAGCCTAAATAAGTTCAGGATTAATACATGTGCTTAACAAGTCACATAATAAGTTGCATGGACTCACTCTGTGTGTAATAATAGTCAACATTATTTTTTAATGAATACCTCATCACTGTACCCTACACATAATTGTAAGGTCCTGCAGTCGAGAAGTGAATTTCAAACAGATTCAACCAAAGACCAGGGGAGGTTTTCCAATGCTTCGCAAAGAAGAGCACTTATTGGTAAAAACAAAAATGTAGACATTGAATATCCCTTTGAACATGGTGAAGTTATTAATTACACTTTGGATGGTGTATCAATACACCCAGTCACTACTAACATACAGGTGTCCTTCCTAACGCAGTTGCCAGAGAGGAAGGAAACCGCTCAGGAATTTCACCATGAGGCCAATGGTGACTTTAAAACAGTTACAGTTTAATGGCTGTGATAGAGGAGAAAACTGAGGATGGATCAACAACATTGTGGTTACTCCACAATACTAATCTAATTGACAGAGTGAAAAGGAAGCCTGTACAGAATACAAATATTCCAAAACATGCATCCTGTTTGCAACAAGGCACTAAAGTAAGACTGCAAAACATTTGGCAAAGAAATTAACTTTATATCTTGAATACAAAGCGTTACGTTTGGGGCAAATCCAACACAACACATCATTGAGTACCACTCTTCATACTGTATTTTCAAGCATGGTGGTGAATGCATCATGTTATGGTTATGCTTGTCATCGGCAAGGACTAGGGAGGTTAAAAAAAGAAACGGGATGGAGCTAAGCACAGGCAAAATCCTAGAGGAAAACCTGGTTCAACACTGGAGTTACTTACCAAGACAGTGAATGTTCCTGAGTGGCCGCGTAACAGTATTGACTTAAATCAACTTGAAAAACATGAAAATGGCTATCTAGCAATGATCAACAACCAACCTGACAGAGCTTAAAGAATAAAGATTATTATTATTTTTTTTTTTAAATGGGCAAATATTGTGCAATCCAGGTGTGCAAAGCTCTTAGAGACTTAACCTGAAAGACACAACTGTAATCGCTGCCAAAGTGGTGTGAATACTTATGTAAATTAGATATGTTTTAACTTTGTCATTGTGGGGTATTGTGTGTAGATTGGTGAGACATTTTTTTTTATATTTCATCCATTTTGATGTGGAAAAAGTCAAGGGGTAGGAATACTTTCTGAAGGCACTGAATACTGACAGAAAACATCTGTTGTACACCAAGGACACGGGGAAGAATTGCAGGGTAGAAGAGAAGCGTGCCTATTTAAAAGTTATCAAAAAATACTAGTAGCTTGCGACACGTTACATTTGTATCTATTATTTGCAAACTTTGCCATACATGAAATGAGCAGCAGCAGTACAGAACCGTTGCTAGACAGGCACATTGCTCACTTGCTAGACTCGCAATATATATATATATATATCTTTTTTTTTTTTTCTTTTTTTTTTTTTAAACACACCCCTTAGAGTGGTTTATTAACCATTATTTTACCAGGTTTATTGACAGAAAACAGTGTACAAGAGGAAGTAGTGCACTAAGGACCCGGGGAAGAGTTGCAGGGGAGAAGAGAAGAATGTGCCCATTTGAAAGCTAGAAGAAGAAAAAAAAAATGTGTAGCTTGCGAAATGTTACATTTTTTAAAGTAGCTCATGCTAGAAAATGTTGGAGACCCCTGACGTAATGTGTCTACATACTACTGTGAGTGTGTGTAGGTCCGTCCATTTTCCTCTCATAACATTGTAACAACCCCATCCAAAAAACAAACTCCAGACCGCACATTTAAAATAAGTCAGCTACTAACTATGGGAGGTGAGGATCAGGGCAGCATCTGTGTCCCACTGTTCTCTTAACACACACACACACACACACACACACACACACGGCCCTATGGAGGGAGCCACTGGGGAGAGATGGGAGGAATAAGGTCAAAGGCCCAGTTAGAAATAGACTTTCTAAAAGTAGCCCAGCGTTATCCATCAATTCAAGTTCAAAGGAAACTAAATTGTGCTGGCAACGCAGAGTGGTGGGATGAGGATTGGTCCAGCCTTCATTACACAAGTACGTAAAAATAGCACTGTAGCGGAGTTGGGAATGCTCCCACAGCTTAAAGTGCGGGACAAGAAAGCATAATGATCGAATGAGAACACCATCTCCCCTCTTCGCCAATCTCTACTCGTTCATTCTCCATCCAACAACACATTACATAAGTGCCATCCCTTTAGCTAGGGTCCATTAGAGCTGGTCAAGTAAACTGACAAAGCTCCATTCTCCTCCATTCACACAGCCCAGTGGCCCCGGCAAGAAGGCCATCTTTGTGGGCCACACAAGGTCCCAATTAAACCAGAGAGCGCCTATAGAGGCATCGCCACAGAGAGGAGACAACAGGGCTAACTGCAAACACTGCAGCGCCTATGATTCTTCTATGACCAGGAAGACTCCAAAGTCATACACATTGTATTCAGATCGGTATTTGCTTTTGGTGGATAGATACAATGCTTCGTGGGGTAAGCTAGTGAGTAAATAAAGGAGTGGAAGAGCAGTTGGAGAACATAGAAATGTAGTGACGATAGGCCTAAATTGTAACCAAGCACTGACAAGAGAGAGAAGTCAGCAAGGACAACTAGGTTCAGTGAAATATCCTAATCTCTAATCTGTTTGCTACCAACAGAGAGAGTCCATGGGACTATATGATATTATTCAGCTTCAACTCACCAAACACACTGGCAGGTTGAGACAAGCCCTAAGGGTGGATATCTGTCACAATCATAACTCAAGCCAACAATGCCCAAAATCGACCATAGAGCCTGGCTGCTGACCCATGTCACAAAGCAATGAATCACAGACCATGTGTACAAGACAAGTACGGAATGCAAATCACAGGTCAACGTAGGGGCAGAGAGCAGGTATAACAGCTCGACATGCCTTCACTTTACTTACCCACTCTCTGTCCCGTTCCTGCTCCCACACATCACATCTATATATCCCCAACCCCATCACTAATTCCTCACCACCATGTGAAATTGAGTTGGAATGTGGATGGGACTGATCATGAGGGTGTGACTCACTCCACAGTTCAATAGGAAGGAGCTGATGAGGTAAGGCTATTCGCTACGGAGCACGTATACACAGGACTATAGCCTTGTTCCTGTTATCTGTGGCCTGTTCAATGCATAGACGATCTAACAATGCACAATTCCATCAACAAACCGTGACCACGTCTACGCCACACGACTGCCCCCAAATGACCAGCTGGGATTACAGAAGCCCCACCTGACCCTTCCTAATACCAAATTAAAGCAGCGGAGGTAATCTAATCTAGCCTGACGACTCACACTAAATTCTTCCACTGCTCTGCCGTTCACTACACACTTCAAATTACTTAAATTAAAGGCAGTCTGAGGTGAAGAGGGGCATTGTACAAAACAGTAATCAGCGATTGGATTGTCTCGAACCAATCAAAGTATCAAAGCCAATGATGAATTTTCAAACCGCTGCTTCACCCATGTGTGTTCTGGCTCTGGCACAACCCACCGGTTTCTGGGCCAACCAGACGGCCCTGAATGCGCTGGCATTCGGTGAAGGGTAGGCGACATATTCTGATTCAGACTTATTGCGGAGAAGAAGCTAATGTCCATGGGCGTGGTGTAGCGTTTGGCCGGAGCAAGGTGTCTGGGTAGCCAGGCAAAATCTAATCCAGCTATCTATTCTAAACCGTACCCTCCCTCCAGATGCATGAAAACTGCTTGTTTGTTTGTGTTATATGACAAGTGAAACCAACCAGGCTAACATAAAGATTAAACCATTTTACACACATAACAAATGGCGAGTGATGGGAAAAGATTTGTTTATTACATTTTTGTCACACTCACTCACAGCCCAATCCTTTTAAAGAGTGAGTCCGCTGATCCACAACAGGCATAGATATCTTACGCCACGAGAAAGCGGATTAACTCCAAGTTATGCTGGGGAGAGAGAGGATGTGTGTGTTTATGGAGTGGGTGGAATATGCAGAGTAAAAAAGCTTTGTTTTGGAGTAAGGCAGGTATAATAACTGACTAAAAACAATTGGAGGCTAAACTTGTAGAATCTAGATTTTTATTTGTCAATGCCACAAGCCTGGGAAAACCAAAAGACCTTACTATATGAAGTATTATTACAATCCGAGAGCACACCAATTTGTCTGCTTTTTCAGGTCTAATAACTGGTTTTGATGGACACGAGACACTCCGGAAGTTATTTTAGCCTCACATGTCACGTGTCATACATATACACACACAGGCCCAATCTATTGTAAGACAAACACCCTGTTAATAAGAGGATTAAGGGAAAATGACGACAAGGACGACAGAGGGAGGTGTCACAGGGGACTGATTGTGCTGTGGAGCTGTGACCCATGTCTGTGCTGTCGGGTTGCATGACAGGGTTATTACAGAGTATCAGATGTCCCAGGGACAGACGGGGCGTCAAGGTTTCAGGTGACACAAACAAAAACGGGAACTGGGGAAGCCTCTGGTGTCGGTCTCCTCTGGAGGTGGAAACCAGACAAGGCAGGGGAACAGACCAATGAACCAGTCCTATGCATTAGGCAGAGCAAGCACAGTACGAAAGGTAAGCGAGCTGCTTAAAGCCCCGCAATAAGGACTGCAGAGACACAATGGAAAACAAAAACACCTCTGCAAGCTCAACCATGATATAAAGGTTAGGCAGTTAGCCAAGATGTGCTTCCAAGGCAAATATCCAATCATGGTTTCTCTGGTAAGAAACCATGCTGCTGTGTGATAGTGTGGACATGGCCGGTCTTACCTGAAGGGAAGATATGAAGAATTGGAGCCTGAGATCAGAGCCCTGTAGGCCTCCTCTGGAGTCTTCTTTAGGTAGATGACCTGATAGAGGGAGAGAGGGGGAAGCAGTTAATAAACCATGACTGAATTACTGAAGCCACACAGCTTTCATTCCATGATTTTGCTAATCCTCCAGCTTCCCGATTTATTCATGTTCTGAAAAGATTGGTTGTCAGAGCACTAATATAACATGGACGGGAGACAAGGACACAGAATATGTCACACAGATGAGATTCCACAGGCAACAGCATAGAGGCCAGCAGGCCACGTCTCAGCACCATGGGCTCTCCAAATGGAGGACATAAAAACCACACGCTAGGTAAGTCATCCATTCCTGAACGTGCTGCTCTCCCAACCCTGCGTCAGCAAAGCAGGTAACTCATCTGAACCAACGTTCAAACTAAACACAACAACTTAGCGTCCCACATCCATACAAGGAGTAGCAACGACAGAGTGGAGCAGCAACAGTACAAGGTGTGTTCATAACACTTGGATGTAGAGGACCAGATGTAGCTAATTATTACATGTTTCCTCTGGAAACAACCGGTGAAAACTGCCCTGGGACCGGTTGGTCGGAACTCTACGTCCGACGTAAAATGTGCCCTACGGCAGACATAAAAATTATACCTGTCGCACCACCCTGGGCGTTAGCCCGTCTACGTGCTACGCCTGGGCGTACATTCTATGTCTAGTAGAGAAGGCATGACACGCACAGAAAACAGCAATCTATATTTTCAAAAGGATGGGAGTTGTGTGTTCATATTTCACAACCTCTGCAGACTTTTCCAGTTGCCTATAAGCGAGTCAATAGCAAAAAATAACACTTGATTTATACGCTACATTACAGCATGCTAAATGTGTCTGGTCAAATATTAGCAAACTAATAGACCCAATAACCAAATATACAGACGGAGATTCAGTGAAACAGAATCACATTGATTGATCATCAGACAAGGGTTTTTACTCTGAATATAGCCCAGGCTACTACATGAGCGAAGAGCCCAATAATGCACCCGTTATAATAGGCTAGCGTAGGCTACATAACATGCTAGCATAACCTGTTCTTGTAATCTAGTTTGCTCGTCTATCAGTTAGCATTATGACCACTCACCTGAATTGGACTAACATTTTCCCATTTTCCCAGCCAACCAAATACTCAAAACGAAGATTCTGTGAAAACAGAAATCTGACATTGATGGATTTATCAAGAGGAGTCCCCACGGTTGTCTCAAAGCAGCGCGATAACGCTGTCCCAATCATAACGGTGCTGAAATTATAGTTGACAACACACAGCTGTTGCTTTAAAGTATCTAAAAACAGTTGGATGACTTTGGGAGTTTCAGTAAGCAACAAAACGATAAATGCCTTCAATGGCAGTCTACTTATTTTCGTAATTCAGTGATATTCATTACCATAGTAATTACTGATTGATCCATCCAGTTGTGGTTAAGAAAAGTCATGCATAGTGGTGGGCTTTGCGAAGTGATGGGACATGCCTCGCAAAGTTTAGAACTGCCACGAGGATGGTAACAGCCTAGTAATGGCCGCTGCCTAGCAACCATCAATATGAAGCATTCAATCTCATGAACGCGCATTGCTTACGCCGGACATAGCTACGACTAGTCTTATTTTTGGTTGTTGCAACAGGTGTCACTTCTGATCCCAAAGTCGGACGTAGCTCCGCCATCAACCTCTTACACCCAACTGCTGTAACAGGACCCTGGCGTGAACAATTAGCAAATCTGGCGTAGAGTGCCAAATGTTCAAAGTTTGACTGGATGATTGGTCTCGACTAGGGGGCATGTATGGGAGAGTGGGCTTGTGAATGCAGCTTGTGTGTCAGTGGGTCTGGTGACATGGAGGCCAAACAGTGCATGAAGCCGGCGTCTTCTCAGCAAGTAGAACAGAGCTTTGTTATTCCTGCTCCAGCTTCATGAAATATTCAACAGTCAGACAATTCGATGCATTTTCACCAGTCAGACAATTGGATCCATCAAAAACGCACCAGATTAAACTATTCTGCTGGTGTGTGAGTGTGTTGTCCCACGTGATCCATCATACAGAATGTGGGCCAGCTGTTTGTCCCAAATATAATCCTCTTGGGTTGAAAGCGGGTCATTTGTATTAAAGCGCAGCACCAAACTTCTGTAATGAGAGCAGGGCCAGGAGGGCTCAACAGAGCCCACACAATCACGTGACCGGATCAATGGAGACCCACTTGGAAAGAAAAAACAGGGAGTAGCAGACCGCCCTGCCGTGTTCCCAGCACATTCTCTCCTTATTAAAGTCAACACAATCCACATGATGTAGCTACAGAGGTAATAACAACGCAGACAAACATCACATCCCGTATCCCATCTAAATTGGTTAAACGCAGTTCATCAGGCACGATATTGACTTCTGAATGTGTCCTCAGTGTGCATTTGAGAGCTAATGACTCGTGCAGTTGGAAGAAACTATATGGCCTGGTTTTGAAAGAGAATGTGATATTTCAGTGTCAATGAATGAAAAGTTCATCTTGGGTATCGGTCAAGGTTCAGGCAAAATTTAGCTCAGCGCTTCGTTTTGTGCATCTCCCTGGAGAGATTGTCTAGGAAGGAATAAGTGATAGCAGCTTTAATTAGGGTCACCGAGTGACAGATTAGACACACCATCAGTGCAATACTCTTCCCACAACGTTATCAGTCTCCTATTGGCCAATACAGGATATGTAAGGGGGAAATGCAAGGATCTGTAAAGGGCCAATCAGTTGAAACAATAAAGCTTTCACGAGTCATCTACACTGTTCCGGAACTGGTTATTTTAGAAGCATGGGAACTGGTTAATAACGTAATTTTAAGTTCCGGAAATTTTTTAACCCCTAAGTCCCACAAAAAAAAAATCAAACAAAGCGCCTATACAAAGCCCTCACTCTGTCACTCAGAAACGTATTCCAGTGTCTACCAGCTGGAAATCTTTGCCAGTGTGTGTGCAGGCTACCTGCCCCTCCCCCTAAGAAGCATAGTCTACTATAGCCTACTGACGTCACAAGCGTGATTCAGAAACTAGGGAGAGAGATTTATTAGAGAATGGATTCACTTTTTCAATCCTAGTTAAGAAAACCATGTTATCACTTTTCACATCGGATTTATTAATAACAAAAAGGAAAAAGATGTTTTAATTCTGCTGCCGCTCTGCACACACAAGCTTGTTAGCTATCTCTGGTCCGATGTTAAGCCATCACTCTGAAGGATGCGAGTCACTGATTGGTGCTCAACAAGCACTGATTGATTAATGTTGAGCTAGATATATATATATATGTTGAAGTTGGAAGTTTACATACACTCAATTAGTATTTGGTATCATTGCCTTTAAATTGTTAGGCCTCCTTGCTTGCACATGCTTTTTCAGTTCTGCCCACTAATCCTCTATAGGATTGAGGTCAGGGCTTTGTCATGGCCCCTCCAATACCTTGACTTTGTTGTCCTTAAGCCATTTTGCCACAACTTTGGAAGTATGCTCGGGGTCATTGTCCATTTGGAAGACCCATTTGCAACCAAGCTTTAACTTCCTAACTGATGTCTTGAGATGTTGCTTCAATATATCCACATAATTTTCCTTCCTCATAATGCTATCTATTTTGTGAAGTGCACCAGTCCCTCCTGCAGCAAAGCACCCCCACAACATGATGCTGCCACCCCCGTGCTTCAAGGTTGGGATGGTGTCTTAGGCTTGCAAGCCTCCCCCTTTTCCTCCAAACATAACAATGGTCATTATGGCCAAACAGGTCTGGCCAAATCAGACCAGAGGACATTTCTCCAAAAGTACGATCTTTGTCCCCATGTGCAGTAGCAAACCGCAGTCTGGCTTTTTTATGGCGGTTTTGGAGCAGTGGCTTCTTCCTTGCTAGGCGGCCTTTCAGGTTATGTCGATATAGGACTTGTTTTACTGTGGATATAGATACTTTTGTACCCGTTTCCTCCAGCATCTTCACAAGGTCCTTTGCTGTTGTTCTGGGATTGATTTGCACTTTCCGCACCAAAGTACATTCATCTCTAGGAGACAGCACGTGTCTCCTTCCTGAGCGGTATGACGGCTGCGTGGTCCCATGGTGTTTATACTTGCATACTATTGTTTGTACAGATGAACGTGGTACCTTCAGGCGTTTGGAAATTGCTCCCAAGGATGAACCAGACTTGTGGAGGTCTACAATTTCTTTTCTGAGGTCTTGGCTGATTTCTTTTGATTTTCCCATGATGTCAAGCAAAGAGGCACTGAGTTTGAAGGTAGGCCTTGAAATACATCCACAGGTACACCTCCAATTGACTCAAATTATGTCAATTAGCCTATCAGAAGCTTCTAAAGCCATGACATTATTTTCTGTAATTTTCCAAGCTGTTTAAAGGCACAGTCAACTTAGTGTATGTAAACTTCTGACCCACTGGAATTCTGATACAGTGAGTTATAAGTGAAATAATCTGTCTGTAAACAATTGTTGGAAAAATTCCATGTCATGCACAAAGTAGATGTCCTAACCGACTTCCCAAAACTATAGTTTGTTAACAAGAAATTTGTATGTATGCATATAAATAACAGGTTTAAAAAGGAACGATATAAAACGTTACTTAATGGTTTGAACTGGTTCGGGAACTTTTTGCTTGTTGGAAATGTGTAATGGAAGGAAAAAAAAAAAAAAAAAAAAAAAAAAAATAGTAAAACAAGCTTATATAGTTTGGCTTCTGATGGGGTACGAAAGTTGAACTAAGCTCATGAGGCATTTATAAGTTATATTCTTCAAGAATCAATGGGTACATTCAATTAATTTAGAAATCCTTTAAATAGAAGTAGCAACTGCTGACTGCCCCTTGAACAGGAAAGTTTACCCAAAATCCAGAAACTCCAAGGTGATTTCATACATCAAAACAAGTTCAGTGGAGTTTGAGTCTTGAAGTTAGAGGTGTTATTATTGTGTTATTACCATTGCACCATATCATGTAGACATAAAGGCCTAGGTGCTCTACAGGTTAGCATACAGTGCACTCGGAAAGTAGTCAGACCCCTTGACTTTTTACACATTTTGTTACGCTACAGCCTTATTCTAAAATAGATTCAATTTTAAAAAATCTTCAGCAATCTACACAGAACACCCCATAATGACAAAGCAAAAACAGGTCAAAGAAATTCTGCACATTTATTCTAAATAAAAAGCAGAAATAGCTTATTTACAGAAATATTCAGACCCTTTGCTATGAGACTCAAAATTGAGCTCAGGTGCATCCTGGTTCCATTGATCATCCTAGAGAAGTTTCTACAACTTGATTGGAGTCCACCTGTGGTAAATTCAATTGATAGGACATGATTTGGAAAAGCACACAACTGTCTATAAAGGTCCCACAGTTGACAGTACGTCAGAGCAAAAACCAAGCAATGAGGTCCAAGGTATTGTCCGTAGAGCTCCGAGACAGGTTTGTGTCGAGGCACAGATCTGCGGAAGGGTACCAAACATTTTTTATAGCATTGAAGAACACACTGGACTCCATCATTCTTAAATGGAATAAGTTTGGAACCACAAAGATTTTCTTAGAGCTGGCCGCCCAGCCAAACTGAGCACTCGGGTGAGAAGGGCCTTGGTCAGGGGAGGTGACCAAGAACCTGATGGTCATGCTGACAGAGCTCTAGAGTGCCAGACGGAAGCCACTCCTCAGCAGAAAGGCACATGACAGCCCACTTGGAGTTTGGCAAAATCCACCTAAAGGACTCTTCAGACCATGAGAAACAAGATTCTCTGGTCTGATGAAACCAAGATTGAACCCTTTGGCCTGAATGCCAAGCGTCACGTCTGGAGGAAACCTGGCACCATCCCTACGGTGAAGCATGCTGTGGGGATGTTTTTCAGCGGCAGGGACCAGTCAGAATTAAGGGAAAGATGAACGAAGCAAAGTACAAAGAAATCCTTGATGAAAACCTGCTCCAGAGCACTCAGGATCTCAGGACTGGGGTGAAGGTTCACCTTCCAACAGGACAATGACCATAAGCAAAAAAGCCAAAAACGCAGGAGTGGCTTCGGGACTAGTTTCTAAATGTCCTTGAGTGGCCCAGCCAGAGCCCGGACTTGAACTCGATCGAACATCTCTGGAGAGACCTGAAAATAGCTGTGCTGTTCCGCTCCCCATCCAACCTGACAGAGCTTGAGAGGATCTGCAGAGAAGAATGGGAGAAACTCTCCAAATACAGGTGTGCCAAGCTTGTAGCATCATACCCAAGAAGACACGAGTTGGTTATCGCTGCCAAAGTTGTTTCAAAGTACTGAGTAAAGGGTTTGAATACTTACGTAAATAAGGTATCTGGTTGTTTTTTTTATACATTTGCAAAAAAAATCTAAATACCTGTTTTTGCTTTGTCATTATTGGGTATTGTGTGTAGATTGATTAGGATTTTAGAATAAGTCTAACGTAAAGAAAAAGTCCAGGGGTCTGAATACTTTCCGAATGCACTGTATATACCCTATTAATTTATGACGGGGCCGGGGGTGAGAGACAACAGACAAAAGCCAACTAACTGCTCATCATCATTACGTTCCTCCATTTCTGTAAGAATTGTAGTAACGTATTCAAATTCTCAGCAACACAAACATTCCTCATTCGAGGTATTGGAGCATAAACTCCACTGAACTAGTTTCAATGTACGGAATCACTTGGGAGTTTGTGGATTTGGGGTAAACTTCTCCTTTAAGGTGAGTGGATCAAATCCTATTTGCTGTTAGAAAGTGCAGTACATCAAATTCTTTCGAGCATGGATAAATAATGAAGAGCATCTGACCATGTGTCAATAACAATTATGGCATGCAACCATCCTCCTGCCACTGTTATCCAGGATAGAAACCCAAATCCAGATTATAATCCAGCATGCCCCCTGCTGCAACGCTGCTTATTAATATCTCCTCCCAGAGCTATGGGGCCTACCTGGGCTGCTAGCAAGACAAAGAGTGATATAGACAAAGAGCCCCATTCAATCTAACCCAGGCCAGCAATACAATATTACTTGGAGATTTAGATAGGCTAGCTAGTTAAGAAACTGTAAACATGGTTGAGATACCCAACAACTGTGGTTTATCAATCATGCGTTTAGCCATTAAGGGACAAAACCAGAATGAAGGCTGATATAGCCTATATCGTGCTTACCTTAAGGAGGGTCAAGTCCAGGTTTATTAAAGCTTCTAGATGCTGGGCATCACAATGTAAATATTTGGAGAAGGGCCTTAAGTTACATACAAAGGTTGTCATGACTGATGCTGACCCCTCCGTCTGTTCCCTTGGGGTAAGGACTGGGCACAGTCCACTGAGTGAAACACTACTGACCCACATTGCCAGAGATAATCATGTCATCTACGGCATCTGTCATAAGGCATGTCATCATCACAGCACAGCAATAGAAGCACCAGATAAATCCCTTCATTTACTGCCACGTGACAGAACAGCCAGCTGGCAGGGGATGCTGTCACACATTACAGTCAAGACTGGTATCTGATTGGAAGTGAAAGGACAGCCTTCAACCATAAATGGAAGCAAGGGGCCAAATGAATAGGGCCTAGTGCAACAGGATCTGCTGAGCATTCAAAAGGGCTGGAAGATAGGGCCATTGTGGCATGACATTGAGGACAATAGGACTGACTATATATATCAGCAGCTCCCATCCGTTTCTGAGAGACCTGGCTGGCATGGTTAAAACTGCAGGGGTTGTGCCACCTTGAAGTCAGCCAGCACTGGCTGAAAGAAGCACTCAAAAAAAGGCCTTGATTAACAACAATACCGCCGAAATCAAATAAAAACAATATACGCTAGGGGCCATCTGGGTATATTGATACTAATGCAACATGAGTCGAGCTGCATTTCTTAGGGAGGTGCAGCATGACATAACGCCCCAAAATACACTATTCCCCTTGCATAACTTCCTTTCCCTGCAGAGAACGAGAGAGAATACTCACAGCATAGGCACCGATTAAAACAGCAGCGTTAGCCCTTTTCCGCTGGTCAAAACTGGTGTAGTGTACGATTCGCTTTCTGGTCAGGGTGAAGGACTGCAGACAAAAGGAGCAAACACACGTAAGGAAAATAAACAATCATTAAAACATCATCACATTAAAGCTATTTAGATTAGAACAATTGATCAAGATATCCACAAACACTGGATGAGTCAAACTCTACTAAACCATGTCTAAACAACAATGGTTAGGTGACCATTTATACGTGGCATAAACATACGCTAGCCCTATAACAGTTAGTGGCAGAAAATAGAAATCAACAACGATGAACTTGTCAGCTTCCTATTTTCTACTCAAGAGAAATATGCAAGAACATGGCAGTTTTGGAGCTAATTAATAGACCTGAAAGCACATCTAGTTCTGGCTTGTATATGATATTACATTACTCTATATTACATGTTTTTCTGGCATTGAAATCCTTGGATGGGCCGCCTAAGTGTTTTCGGGGCCGCCCAGGCCAAACTGTGTAAAAAAAATTATATTAAAAAGAAAACATTATTTTTATTAATTTTCAGGATGGAAAAAGGCTTTCAGTGTAAACTTAAAATGACTAAAATCATATGTAAAAAAAAAAAATTAAAAAAAAAAAAAAAAAAGATTTTTATAATATAATCTTTGAGAACTAACAATCACTAGCTAGACAGGGAGAATTGGGAAAAAAATAAAATAAAATTCGCAGTATTGATTTTGTTATGTTTCCGCAAAAGAACAGCATTAGCCATGGCAAAATGCATAGAACTGCAGGAAATTTGCTTTAAAACTGCACAAATTTCTCAGCGCCATGGAGAAATTTGTAGAATTGCAGGAAATTGCCTTAAGAATTCACTAATTCCTCTACACCGCCAAGATGGGGGCTGAAACGATGGGCCGACACCCATTGCCACACGCCCATTGCAGCGCCCACCACCTAAGCCCCTTTTTGATCCAGAAAAACCCTAATATGTACAGATGCAGACAGGACGTCGCCACCGCTGGCAGGACAGGTGGGCTGCAGGTGTGTGTGACAGCGTGTGTGCCGCTGTCAGTGTTTTCGTTCAGAATCACTGCCCGAGGGGGCCAAAGCACTTGGAAGCAGCAAAGGCAAGCTAGAAGATAGACACATCCATAGACACAAATCCAGTCGCTGCTACATAGGCCTAATCAGAAATGTGAGGATCATGCTCAAGTCTCTATACTAATTGAAGTGTGGTATAGAAATGAAACTGCACAAGCTTGTAAGGATGACCTCAGTCTTTTCCTCCAAGAGGAAAACATAGGCAGCAGCTTCCATGTGGGAGGAATATTTTACCATAGAGAAAGTAAATTGCTATAACACAGAGAAAAGTAACCGAAAACATTGCCTATATTGGATTCTGGGGAAAAGAGACTTCATCTGCTGTAATATTTTCCCTTTCTATGTAAAATACTTCAGACTATCTAACAAGGTTTGCTAGACAATGTAGGCCTAGACCTAAAATTGTAGGCCTAAACCTCAAAGATATTGAAGCTATACACGTGGATAGATTTGATTTATGGTATTGTAATGTCTATGAAAATATCTGGGAAATGGATTGAATCTACTCGAGTTCACAAGTGAGCAGTGAACACAACAGATGTTTACACTTCCTTGATCCCGCTGGGTAAAGGTCAGGGTAAAAAAACAGTTGAAATGCATCACTAAACAGGTTAAGTCAGACCAAACTGAGGCCAGGCCAGACACATGCATGAGTGGTGAGGGGATGTGGAAACAGGGTAGGTGAGTGGGGGGCAACAACACAAATCAAATGGACTCAAGTCCAACCGGTGTGGGACGGTCAAAGCATAATTGTCAAAGGGACAACCTGACTCATTTCACAGACATTTCAGCCTCCAAACTGTGTAATTTCAGCATTTCTCAAATCAGGGCTGTCCACTTTTCCTTGTCTTTTTCTCTCCAGACGATACTCAGCTTGTCATGCGGCAGATCCAAACCAGTGAGGTTCAAAGGAATGCCGTCCCTAAGGCAACAAGCTGTTCACAACACAAACACCGGAGGGCAAAGCGC
This sequence comes from Brachymystax lenok tsinlingensis, assembly GCA_030435695.1. Lineage (NCBI taxonomy): Eukaryota > Metazoa > Chordata > Actinopteri > Salmoniformes > Salmonidae > Brachymystax > Brachymystax lenok. The sequence goes on from CM059790.1 coordinate 10,622,644, forward strand.
GGTGGCATGGACAGACATGGGGGGGTGACAGTGGTAAAAACATCATGCTTGCTTGAGACTTTACCTTCAACATTGACCAACATCTACATATGACAGACCTACAGATTGTCTGCATCAACGGAAAATTGACAGGACAAAAAGACAGACGCAGAACTTCTATTAATGACACTATCTGAGAGTTACATTCACAAGGTGGTAGAAAGACATGAGTTAGACAAGTGGTTCTCAACTGTTTTTGCCTCAGGACACAAATTGTTCTAAGTTGTTTCAGTCGCAACCCAATATTCGTGTCGCAAAAAAATAATCACCAAAATACAATCTGAAAAACTATTTTTAATGCTATATTGATAGTAAATGTAGCAATTATATGTCAACGGAACAACATTCCCACCTATTTAAATTTTTATAATTAAATTATGCTAATATTCTTGATGAAGAATGTTAATAAACTCTGGTTTGAGACCACAAATCAACCAAAATAGCGCTGCTAACAACACCATAATTTCTACACACTTTCTACCTGGTTTAAGTCATTTAAGGTCAGACTGGAATAATTAAAAAAGATACAATTTTTTTTTTTTTTATGTTTTTTTACTCAGACACCCTGGACCCAATCAGTTGAGAATTACAGAGTTAGACAAAAGCGATGGGACCTCCCCCTTGACTAGGGTCTTGTGAAGGTTTTGGCCTGGTGGGCCTTTTATAAGGGCAATTGAAAGCTAAAATTGAGTAGACCTAGCTAGCGCTTCACATCTCCTACACCCCACTTAGATTTTAAGATAATTGAGATGGCTGAACAAGCAACATACCTGGAGAATTGATGTACCCTGAATGCCAACAAGAACTCATAAATACTCAGGTTAGCCTAACAAACTAACTAATGTAAAATCTTGGCATTAAAATTGAGTTATAAGTCGTATTCCGCAACAATGTAATGACTCCTGGATAAAAGCAAGGCCCTGATTGAACTCGAATTCTAATGCACATCAACAAATAATAACAAAGGTAGATCTGTAAACAAAATGCCTCTCCTGTTACCAAAAGTGGTAATAACACTCCCAATTTCATTTGCACCAAACATGACAAACAGTATTATCTAATCATTCTTTAGGGAGGCTCCAGAATAGACAAGAATATAGCTGTAGCTTATACTACAAGTTGGATTAGATTGTGGTGTTGTGTCAGCCCACAATAACTGCTGAGCAACGGGTAGCAATGAAGGCCAGCTTATCCTGGCATCTCCAATGACTCTCTCTGCCTGAGGGAAAGTGACAACGCAGCTTTGGGACAGGTGTTGGGTGGCTAAAAACAGGACACCAATAACTTCGCCAAAGCCCTAATTTACACGGTCTGAGGACTTTTGTTTTGTCCATGCTATCCATTCCTACCCTTCAAGTTTCACAATGCGAGGCACTGCCAAACAGAAAAATGTTTGGTAGGGCCTATGAATTTATAATTGTCCTTGCAAGTAACTAAACTCTAGGCGAGGGGGAAATGTGTGAGTTTTGTAATTATCTAATAACTAACCCCATAAACCACACTACTGTATGTGTTGCCATGTTTTCAAATGTCACAAACCTTGCAGTTGTTGTCAATGAGGGTGTGGGAGGTAGAATTCCACAAGTGGTTTTGTTGTCACAGATGCATACTGTACATTCTTACTGAGGGAGGTAAGGCTTGAGATAGAGGCACATGACTTACCTTCAGCTTTTTGTTGAGTTTACAACAGTATCTATACAGCATGGCTAGGTGGAGGGGTCCAAAATCTGCATAGAAGCTGAAATATAACAAACATTTAAAAATGCCAGACTACTTACACATATTTAAATTCTTGATATTCTAAATAGAAATGTCTAATACAGAGATAACCAAGCTATCCTATTCAGTAATTAACCCCAACTGCTATATGTATTATCAATTAAATATTTGTGTATTGTAACCACAGATGGTTTGTTTTACTTTTCTGTTCAGCCAGGAGGGTTAACCTTATGTAAACCATTGGTCAACCCCAAGCCGAGTGGAACACAATGGTTTTATGAATCTGAATGGGAAAACGTATAATGAAAAGCTGTTACATAATTGCAATGAAAGCTCCTCAACAGCCCAAGCGACTTGTTGCCGCTGTCCAATAAAGTGTAGCTAATCAAATGCACTGAAGCGAATGGAAGTGAGAAGAGATGCTGGGAAGTGAGAAGAGATGCTGGGAGGGAGAACAAAACTTACTTTTCATAGATAAATTCGTCATCCGTGCAGAAGTAGTGCGTGTTTGCAGTGCTTTTTGGTTTGCTTCTTAGAGTAGCAAAATATAATCGATCTGAAAAAACATGGATACATTTAACAACAAACATTGCGGGACCATAAAAACCGCCATTAACCACACACTTTACAAAGGAAGAATGCGTTTATGGCAACATTGTTTACTCATGCGACTGTATCACTCGCTTCCCGCAAGCTGTCATTAAAAAGTAGCTGACTTGCCGTACAAAACGTTCAAATGTCAGTTTTAAACTCAGAATGGCAGATGAATTCGCTTAGTTTAATTTACTTTGAAAATAAGAAAATATGAGTAATCAATTTAGCGGTTCTCGAACGCATGTGTCAATCACAGACAGAGGAGCCTGACCAGTGCAAAGGCTCGCTCGCGCTAACTAGTTAGTAGCCAGGTTGGCGAAATACTAACCTTACCGAGTTGGCTAACTTGATAACTCTTAGTTAACGTCAGCAAATGTACACAACTACCTAATTTCCACTTACCTTTTATAAATTCAGAAGCTCCTATCAATTCTATGTCGTCTGCCATTTTAAACAAAGTTGAAAGAATAGCGGAATGTTTAAGACTGTCGAGAGGCATCGAAACAGACACAAGTTGCAAAGACCGACTAAACTGAGGAAAAGTTAGTCTGATACCGTTATCTAGCTATCTATATATATATATATTTTTTTTTTTAAGTACAGTAATGAAGTTAGCTGGATAGACAGAAGCTATTCTAGTCGCTAGCCACGCACTTTCCTCTACTCTGTCTAGGCTGAAAGAATAAATCAGACGTCATTTGGACATTCCAATTCGAAATCCATGCCCAAGGATAAAGTGAAGCCCTGCAGCAAAAAATATTTGCATGCCTCTTGGTTTCATTCCGCGCTGCGTTAACTGAGGAAAATATGCATTACAAACAACAGACGTCCTCTTCACTTATTTCCGACACCGCACAAATCTTTTCCCTGCCATGATCGCGGATAGGGACGTCACATGGTAACCATCCTATCACAACACAAAGGCACGTTGCCAGGTCATGTCTGCCTCAACCAATCAGCGATCAAAACCACTGTGCCTAAACTCAACAATGGAGTTAAGGGCACAGTAAACTGTATAATAAAAACTCTAAAACAGTATGTGTAAGTAACACTGTATAAACAGGCCTATATTAGTAACACACTTTGTATGCCTGTTCAGCATGGCCCAGTGAATTATTGACACAGTTATAGCTGATAGGAAATGCTAAATAACATAATGAGAATGAGATGCTATTAAATCTCCCGTGAGCAGATTCTGCGTGCAATCGACCAAATTACACAACATTTTACTTCTGAGTTAACAGAGATTAATTAAGAAATATGGCCCGAGGGGGTGAGGGGTGTGGTATATGGCCAATATAAGGGTTGTGCTTAGGCATGACGCAGTTCTAGGACTCAGCCCTTAGCAATGGTATATTGGCCATATATCACAACCCCCGAGGTGCCTCATTGCTATTTTAAACTGGTTACCAACAATGGTGGGAAAAGTACTCAATTCTCATACTTGAGTAAAAGTAAAGATACCTTACTAGAAAATGACTAAAGAAAAGTGAAAGTCACCCAGTAAAATACAACTTGAGTAAAAGTCTAAAAGTACTTGGTTTTAAATATACTTAAGTATCAAAAGTAAATGTAGTTTCTAAAATATATTTAAGTATCAAAAGTAAAAGTACAAATAATTAAAAATTCCTTATTTTAAGCAAACTAGATGGCACAAATGTATTGTTTTTTATTTATTTACAGATAGCCAGGGTCACGCTCAGACATCATTTAAAAACATGGCATTTGTGTTTAGTTAGTCAGCCAGCAGTAGGGATGACCAGGGATGTTCTCTTGATAAGAGTACGAATTTGACCATTTTCTGTCCTGCTAAGCATGCAAAGTGTAATGAGTACTGTAACGGTGTCAGGGCAAATGTATGGAGTAAAAAGTACAGAATTTTCTTTAGGAATGTAGTGGAGTAAAAGTAAAAGTTGTCAAAAATAGAAATAGTAAAGTACAGATACCCCAAAAAACGAGTTAAGTAGTGCTTTAAAGTATTTTTACTTAAGTACTTTACACCACTGGTTACCCCCGTAATTAATGTTTTGTCATACCCATGTTATACAGTCTGATATACCACGGTTTTCAGCCAATCAGCATTCAGGGCTCGAACCACCCAGTTTATAAAATGCTATATAAACCGTACATTTGTACACTTTTGGGTAGCAAAGGGTTAATCGTATTAAATTGTTCCCCACAAGCCCCTGACCAAATTAATATGATATCCTCTACAAAAAAAGTAGCTTCTATGTTTTTCACACATTTATATATGTAATGTTGACACAAATTGGAATGTTCGCATACTAATTGAAATGACTATTAAACAACAATAGAACATTCTACATACACTATATGACCAAAAGTAAGTGGACACCTGCTCATCAAAAATCTTATTACAAAATCATGGGCATTAATATGGAGTTGGTCCCCCCCTTTGCTGCTATAAAAGCCACCACACTTCTGGGAAGGCTTTCCACTAGATGTTGGAACATTGCTGCGGGGGCTTGCTTCAATTCAGCCACAAGAGCATTAGTGAGGTCGGGCGATTAGGCCTGGCTCGCAGTCGGCGTTCCAATTCATCCAAAAAGTGTTAGATGAAGTTGAAGTCAGGGCTTTGTGCAGGCCAGTCAAGTTTTTCCACACCGATCTCTACAAACCATTTCTGTATGGACCTCGCTTTGTGCGGGGAGGCATTGTCATGCTGAAACAGGAAAAGGCCTTCTCCAAACTGTTGCTACAAAGTTGGAAGCACAGAATCGTCTAGAATGTCATTGTATTCTGTAGCGTAAGATTTCCCTTCACTGGAACTAAGGGACCTAGCCCGAACCATGAAAACAGCCCCAAACCATTATTCCTACTCCACCAAACTTTACAGTTGGCACTATGCATTGGGGCAGATAGCGTTCTCCTGGCATCCGCGTTCTCCTCTGTTAGCGTTCTCCTGGATTCGTCCGTTGGACTGCCAGATGGTGAATTCATCACTCCAGAGTTTCCACTGCTCCAGACTCCTCCGAAACATGACCCGCCTGACCGCCTACTTCTTGTCACGGTGCGCTCTTAACCCTAATGTCAGATGCACCAATGTGTCAGAGGAAACATTGCTCGACTGATGACCGGAGTCCGCTTGCACAATTTGATGACATAGTACACACACAAAAAAACAGGGACAACTTTTGGCTCCTGAGCACCTCTTTCAAAACTACTGGCTGAAATTATTTTTAAAAAGTTTGAAAGTGCATCTTTAACAAAAGGTAAATTAATGTTTGCTTTACATAACTTTTTGTTGTTGTTTTACAGCTATTTTCTTGAAATTCTACACATTTTGCCATAACTTATGCCATGTTAATATGATATATAAATGAGAGTGACTAACAAAATTCATTGGGGTTTCCCTGGAGATCGGGGCCGCTGGGCCATGATTACTACAAGTTAAGATAGCTGGCTAGACTAAGTAACCGATCTAAAAAAAAATAACTGACATGGGCTAATTGAGTGACTGTCAGTGAGTGACATATAACAAGAGGAAAACTTCTGGTGAATAACCAAGTTTCCAAATTGATAGGTGTACTCTGCCATTTGTTGAGTTGTCTCAGCATGTTAACGCAAAGATTTAGGTAAACACAAAGAAACATTGGTGATTTATAAGCTTTTCTGTCCCTGACCACCTTAAAACGATGCTCTGTAACCTTCAACCTTACATGTTATTTCATGAAATATGTTACCTAATCATTTTGTAGCCATTAGTTCAGTGGCTGCTTGACACATTTAATTTAAGTTATGCAATTGGTGATTAGAAAAAATCCAGCCTTTCAGCAATTGGACAATTGCTGATGCCCTCGACAACCCTCAGTAGCCACTAACCAATACATATCGCAGAAGCCCTAAACTAAAACATACAATTTTCCATAAATAGTGTAACTAGACATCATCTATAAAGGTTGAAGCTTTAAAACTTCACTAGCAATGTAAGTTAATGCCCTCATTATCGGCGGTTTGTTAGAATGCAGTGTATATGACAAAAGTGTGCAAAGTTGTCATCAAGGCAAAGGGTGGCTACTTTGAAGAATCTCAAATAAACAAATCAAAATATATTTTATAACTCTTTTTTGGTTACAACCTGATTCCATGGGTGTTTTTTCATAGTTTTGATGTCTTCACAAAATGCATGGTTCCAAGTCACAAGGATCTGTACACAATTCCTGGAAGCTGAAAATGTCCCAGTTCTTCCATGGCCTGCATACTCACCAGACATGTCACCCATTGAGCATGTTTGGGATCCTCTGGATCGACGTGTACGACAGCGTGTTCCAGCTCCCGCCAATAACCAGTAACTTCGCACAGCCATTGAAGAGGAGTGGGACAACATTCCACAGGCCACAATCAACAGCCTGATCAACTCTATGCGAAGGTGATGTGTCGCACAAATGGTGGTCACACCAGATACTGACAGATTTTCATATCCACGCCCATCCTTTTTTTTTTCAAGGTATCTGTGACCAACAGATGCATATCTGTATTCCCAGTCATATGAAATCCATAGTTCAGGACATAATGAATTCATTTCAATTGACTGCTTTCCTTATATGAACTGTAACTCAGTATAATCTTTAAAATTGTTGCATGTTGCGTTTATATTTTTGTTCAGTGTAGCTAAAAAGCTTTCCCAATGGGGTTTCCTTGTTCTGTATGACATTTGGTGTAGTTATCAGCTGGGGTACCATGTGTTAATAGAGCGCCACCCATTACAGACCGTTCTATCTTGATGTACCCCCATGTATGGCCTTTGAACCCCCAAGGTGGGCCAATAGAGATTATACCCTGATGAAAACGTCTTGGCTGTCAAAACATTGGAAATAATTGATTTCTCCTAGTGTGCAGCTTTTCTTATTTAAAGGGCCCATTCATTTTTTTGTCCTCTCTAGTGAACACCAGTTCTTGGTCTGTATCTCTGAGGCCATACAGTCACTGTATTAAGTCCTGTTGTCCCTTTGAGAGGACATTTTAGGCTTTTCAATGATATCACGTGTGGGGGTGTGACCTTGACAGCTTTATCTTCCTGGTTCTTAAAAAAAAAAAGAAGTGTGTGTAATTATCATAATTTTTGTGAATTTGATATTCAAATTCTTTCTGGTAAGTGAATATCTCAGGAATAGTTAAGGCAGTTGTCAGGACTGTGTAATACTTTTTTCACGTTAAATAAGAGCTTATCAAGAAATGTCCTCTGTAGTGGACACCCGGATGCCGCAATTGTTTTTCACCTACTGTACCCATTGACTTGAATGTTTTTTTCATATTTACATCCCAATGACCACTACAGGGGACAATTTTGCACTTAAAATAAAAGATAAATAACAATATTTGTTCTAATTTCTTTCTTGGTAACATGTTTTTTTTTCACCCCAAAAATGTAATAATAATCATCACGGGTCTCAGGAGGATAGAGATGTCATTACCAATCCAATTGTTCAATACCTTAATCTGTGTTGTATTATGATTTGAATAATATATGAATTGCTTTAGTATGAGAAGATTGTTCCCTTATAATACAATATTTAATTTCATACGCTCAATATCCGCATTGGGGTCATAACATGTAATGCAGTGAAACTATGTTGAGCTACCTCCTATAAGTGGTTATCATACCAAAATATAACCCACAGACATGGATCTTAATGAAAATCATCATTAGACTTTGTCCCCCCAAAGTGGACAATTATGTTAAATTTGTATACAGTATATAGGAGTAAATAAATATATAGGTTGAGCAACTGAAACTTAAGCTAATATCGTAGCAACCTTAGCCAAACACCTACTTTGCAACCACGTCAAGAAGTTCGCACCTCTTGGAGTGATGGCTAAGATGTTGTTTGCTGGACTTGGGATCATCGAGTCGGGGCTATGACCCAAATTCGCTCCCTTGGTCTCAGAAGTGGGATGGTGCTTGTTTAATCTGATAAACTCAATGCAATACGCAACCAAGCTTGATCTCAGCTTAATCTCACCCTCAACATGTAATTTATCTTTATATAGAAACACAAGTAAGTAAACTGTGACACTAGAATTAGGTATCATCCTCTCGTACCAGTGTTTATGTGGGTCACCCACAATGAGAGGATGTGAGTGAGAGTGGACTGAAAGCAAACCCGTTTCTTTGCCATCATGCACACCCACTGGGCACAGACGCCAATTCAGCGTCTATTCCATGTTGGTTCAACGTAGTTTCATTAAAATTATGTAAAAACAACGTTGATTCAACGTATTGACTCTATGTGCATACTCAGGGTTATTGGTTTACTTTATTTAGGTAAGCACAAAATCATATACATTTGTATTTTTAGTGAACCGTCCTTTAAAGAGGCTACCTCAGTAACACCCTGAGTTTTGATTGATTGTTGACCACACGTCTATTCTTTTCTCTTGTATCCATCAATCATGAAAACATGTATCTGTGATTGAACGTCATTTGTCATAGTAGCTGTTTGTTTCACTTCATTCAATCATAGACTGCAATAAATACTGTACCTTTTCCCCTCACAGAAAGAAATCCCATAATAATTGCCATTCAATTGGAGCTTAGAAGAGATACCACATGAAACAAATCCCAATCCCAGAAATGTAGTACTAATTGATGCTAGTAAAGGTTGATCTGGCAGCAATGAGATATATGTTATGTTTTCTATCGATCCAGCTCACCTGCTATTAGAGAGATCCAGACCTGTTGAGGTGCTGCTGCTGCAGCTGCAGGTTGGCTCCAGTCACTGTGCTCTTGGGCCCTCCAGGACACGACGTCTGACATCCCTTCATTGGAGTACAGCAAAAGGGAAGGTTTGGGGGCCACCCGGGGCCTCAGCGACAACTCTGTGGATCACTGAGTCCCTTCCAACCCCAGAATATGATCAAGTCGATGTTTACCAAATGATAGAGGGGCTTTGTGAGTACTGTACCTCTGAGTGTGCCGGAGGAACGCTAACCTCGGGATGGTGGGGTCAGGTAACTGCCTCAGGTTACTGCAATGTGATTGGCCCTCACATGGTGCTCCTGTTCCTGTTACAATGCAGCCACGGTGTGAATTTCAAGTTTCTCTCAGATTTATCAGACGCTAATTTGTTATTTCCTCTCTGTAGATAAATATCGATCTGTCCTATAAATGCTTGTCATTTTTTCCATTTAATTGTAGTGCTGTGCTCTGTATTATTTCACACACCATGCATTGATGAGTCTTGTATTTGGGGTCATGTGGAGACGACCTGATACTCTGCCCATCTGACATCATGGAAAAACAGGACAAGTGAACATGTAGCTGTGAGGAGAAGGCTTACCTGCACTACTCAACAAGGAATTTCAAAAAAGGGAATTGATGTACATGCAGTTTCCTCTACTCTGTACAGTATATTCTAAAGAACCACCCGGCCATAGGAGTATTAGACCAAGGGAGTTATCTTGAGAGGGTGTTTTATGTTCTATGACTCACTGTAAATTGGTATACAACTCAGTATGAGCTTCCAATAAAAACGGCATTGTTTTCAATCTAAAACATAAGAGGGTAAAATTAGGGAGTTGGTGACTTCTATAAGCATCAGATACACATGACTGGTGTGAATAACTAGAGATTGAATAAAGATCAGTGGTCACAACCTCCTCACCAATGAGATCTGCATAGTCATTCACATGGGCTAGACCCATTCTTTCCCCCTATTGTCCCTGCATCTGGGGGTGGAGTCAAAGGGGTTAGAACAGGCCACTAAAGGAGCTGAGCAACAAGCCTTGCCGTAAACCCTTAAGCCCTCACACATTCACCACTTACTTTCAGAACCACTCAATGAGCAAAGCTGAAACATGCAATAGTTTACCTTCTCATTATATTTTCATTACTTAGAGCCTGTTGAAAAGGTTCTGCCAAGTTGCCGCAGCCTGGAAGGAAAAAAAGTCTGCATTGCCAGGAGTAGTTACATAAGGTTTTCCACAGGTCTACACTTCACTGGAAGTGTAGACCGCATGCTTTCCAGTCAGACGGGATCATCGAGGCAGCCCAATTCTGATATTTTCCCACTAATGGTCTTTTGACCAATCACATCAGATATTTTTCCCGAGCTAATCGGATTGATCAAAAGCCCAATTAATGAAAAAAATATCAGAATTGGGCACCTCAACATTTGTAGTGCCAAAGGATTCTTCTTGCTGTTAAATCATTAGGTGGCAAGTATAACAAGACCATGCTATCAAGTTGGGTCAGCTAGATAGTTATTAGAATCAGACAGGCAACTCCATGCGATGTCTATGTAATTACTCTCAAGCACATCTAATAAGATTTTTGGAACAAGTTGACTGGAATTAAATTGTTGCCAACCTGTCCTTCAAATATTTGTTTGAATCACAAATATGATATCTGAAGATATAGATTTACCTTTTTTTTGCATGACAGACTAAGAGTGATGTGTTGGGCCTCCCGAGTGGTGCAGCGTTCTAAGACACGGCATCGCAATGCTTGAGGTGTCACTACAGGCCCGGATTCGATCCCAGGCTGTCACAACCGGCCGTGACCGGGAGTCCCATAGGGTGGTGCACAATTGGCCGAGTGTTGTCCGGGTTAGGGGAGGGTTTGGCCGGGGGAGCTTTACTTGGCTCATCGCGCCAGGTGCCTGACTTCGGTCATCAGTTGAACGGTGTTTCCTCCGACACATTGTGCGGCTGGCGCATGACTCAACCTTCGCTGCAACTCCCCAACGGGCTCAGGAGAGGCAATGAGACAAGATAGCAATTGGATATCACGAAATTGGGGAGAAAAAGGGGGTAAAAAAAAAAGGAAAAAGTAATCACTGATGACTAACTTCTAGCTACATACTTCTCAATTTTCCAGGTCTGTGAAAAACATTTTACTCAAAATCACCTGTTCTGGGAAGGCCTTTTATTTGTAAATGTTTACAAAAAAAGTGGCAAACAAGCTCCAAATTGATTTATTTTTTAACCTTATAACTAATACAGTAGCCAACAAACCTCTGCAGTCTAGTCTGCTTTACCCTAGTGAGCATCAACAGAAAATTATATAATTATTTGACCTAAGAAAGGACAGCAGCATGGAACTAAAATGAAACTAGTGACAAAGAACATGAAAAAATGTTTGTCGTAAAAGCCAGTATGCACTATAAAGAGGCGCTTCAACAAACTGCTGAAACGTACACCACTTCTACGCAGAAATCAAAGGTTTTTATTATAACAGTGTAAGGCATTAATACCCTGAGTTATACAAGCTAAGAGGGCAATGATAGTTAATGCAATAGGGGGAAAAGGACAACGATGACCAACTCATGTGGCTGTATGTTTCTAAACCAATAATTAATTTGCTTGAATATCGAGCCACTAGGGCCATAAATCATAATATAAATAGAAGCAGCGTCAGACTATTCAGTGACGTCACAGTAGTGTATCGGCTATGAGTCCTCAAGTCTCTCCAGTGCCTCTTCTATCCACGACTGCAGGTGGAGATGTCAACATAAAAGGGGTTGGGAGACAACACATGGGCGTGGCTAGAAATGAGGGTTGGTGACACCCACTCCTTGGCATTCGATGATGTAGGTGTCATTGCTGGCATTCTCATCTTCTGCCTTGGTCACTGTAAACTTAGCCTGGGAATAAGGACAACACTTTCTATTAAAAAGTTGACTGGTTTTAAAAAAGTTTATAAAACCATGGACATTAACAAATGTGCATCTTAGGAAATCATTCTTTTTATTTTTTAAATTGGGACCCACCTGGGTGAGCTGCTCTGCCACATGGATGGCAGTCTGCGTGTGTAGGGTGACTGGGCCAGTGCGGATTCTGGAGGTGCCATTCGCCAAGGCCATGAAGAGGATGAGCTGCCAGAAAGTGTAAGACAGAGTTCAGTAGGACTCTAAATAGAGTAAGTTCAAGTGGCTGCTGTTAGATGGAGAGGCAAAGACAGGTGTTAAGCACCTATTCAACTTGGATTTGGAAGTTCACGTTACTTACAATTAGCATAGATCACTTACAGGAGGACACCTAAGATTGCGTTGTAAAATACCTGTGTGTGTGTGTGTGTGTGTGTGTGTGTGTCATTGCTAACCTGGTCCTGGAGAAACTCGTCCACACAGCCGTTGTGCCTTATATTCCTGAGCAGCATCTCTGCAGCCTCAAAGCCCACTTTGTCTGCATACACACCTGAGGCATAGGAGAAAAGCATTAGTTGTCGAATTTTTTATTATTTTAGATCTGGGCCCGTATTTTTAGTGTCTAATAGAGCAGAAGTGGGATCTAGGATCAGGTCCCCCCCTTGTAATCGTATTCATTATAATCTAAAAGGCTAAACTGATCCAAGCTCAGCAGGCCTTTTATGGCATCTGCATGCTTCCCAGACAAAACAGTTCAGAAGAGTTTGCGCATATATTACGGCAACATTTCGTGACATTTTTGTTAGCTTTGGACTTTGGTCATGGTTGTCGTCTGTCCGGGCACACATTTTTCCTCGAGGCAAGCCGAAGTCTACGCCACTTCATCTGTGATTGGTCCACAGTAGGGATTATTCAAGTATTTGTCATTCAACGAAATAACTTGTTTTCATTCAATTTCTTTCATTGAGAAATACCACACCAATCATCTTAATTACCTGTAAAATTGCACGACCTCTGTAAAAACATCAAAATTGATTGACAGATTTATTGAGTTATCTTAGATTAATTCTGACTATTTTCAGGAAGTGTATACTGGCTACTGCGTCTCAAAATGGACAAACAGTAATATTGCCTAAGGGAGTATGCGAGCACACTCATTCGGTTCGCCTAGCTGAGCTCGAAGCATGCCAACGCCTTTACTCTAAGCTTTATGAATACTGGCCCAGAGGTTATCAGTGTGTGCCAGAGAGGTTTTTGTCATTTGTTTCCCTTAACAGGTGCACTGCACACGCCTCCTAACTGCTCCCAAGAGAACAAACTGTGTTGTAGAAACAGACAATCTAAAAAAACAAAACAACCTACGGATGCATCTGCTGATGGCAATTTTAAAATAGTAGCCACTATTGCCAAACAAAATACAATGAGCAAGATTTCCCTATTCTCCACCGTTGACAGCTTACCTTGTATGGCCTTCGAAATGTTCATGTTGAAGCACTACTTCACTCACCATCCAATCAGATATTACAGTTTCACATCCTAGCATAGATATGCTAGGCATTCTCTGTAGGATGTTGCCGACTAGTGGTACATCGTGTACCATACACTTACAAGAAGACCAAGCTGCAAGCTAGCACAAAAACAGTGGATTTCTCACCTTTCTTCCCAAGAGCTGACCCTGCAAATATACAGCCCGTGGAAGACTCTGCGATGATTCTGGTGAGGATAGACAGCATATCAAAAACGAGGTAGAAGTGCAAAGCATTTAAGATGGCAGATCGCCCATGGCAGTAAAAAAAAAAAACATAATTTAAGTACCCTTCTCTCCACCAAATTAGGGACACAACATTATGCAAGCCATCAGTCTACTTACGAATTATTTTTTAGATGACGCCATCAATACACCCTCCACTAGCGCAAGTGGCTTGACAAGGACCGTCAGCGAAGCATTGTGATTGATACAGGTTTACTGAGGTCATACGGGTATTGGCATCTTTTGATAGTGTTTACAGTTGGAGGGTTCACGTAATGGTAAAACGTTAAGTATAAGCTCACATGATGCCGTTGCCGCTACCACAGGCCATGTCCTTCTCCTGCAGCGTTTGGATGTTGATGTACAGGTCCTTTATCTCTCTCCTGATAACTCTTGTCGCCGTCGTTGCCATGTCCTTGGCAAGCTGGAGGAAAACAAGTATACGAGCTCACTCATAATTGCACTCAAAATGTACTTCATTTTTTCCTCCCACGTGCATAGAGGGTAGCACATGGATCGGTGAAAGGAACTGCTCCGTGGCGTAAATTTCACCTGTCCAGAAACATCTAATTCATTGTTTGTAAGTACACAAGTGGAATAAGGATGAAAACCACTCAACTCCATTACTAGAGTACTACATTCTTACACAAGTAAAACATTAACTTAATGTAACATTCCTAGGCAATTCTAACCCAAAGCCATTCCTTTGTACTGCACCTTATAGGGTAGCACCCCAGCAACAAAGGACCTGCCATATATCTTGGTGATGGTCCCTCGTTCGGTCATGGTGACGGGGCTCAGCTCACTCACTGGGTTTACCTTGGCCACCACCTCACCTCCACCTTTGGGGTAGTAGCCCCTATTCGAGACAGAAGAACAGTCATATTTTGGGGGGCCAGGCAGTATTATCCCACCAACAATTCTCCAACACGGGAAGGGATACTAACCTCATTCTCAAATCACAGTCAAAATGTACTCCAAACTTCTCCACGATGGGCTTGAATACCTGGAAGACATTTGTATGTATTAAAGTATTTCCAATGGCATTTAACAACAATAAGAGAATGGCAAATAAGAGGATGTCGAGTGACAGTCATACCAAGCAGTCCATTTGCGGGCATATCTATAGACACAGCGTATATAACAACTTGAGAGAAATCTAATTCATGATTTCCCAGGAACACAAGCCCCCATTACCCACACTACAACCACTGGCATCTATACAAACACAGGTTAGGCTAACCATACCTTTATGGTGTAGTCAATCTGCGGGGCCATGTCTGCGTTGGTGCCCCCCTTCAGACAGAGCTCTGAGGGTCCGTCAGCATACAAGGCACAGGGTAGAGAGACCTGCAGCAGCAGCCCAACACTCCTGGCGCAGAGCGACACAGAAGTATGAGTTAGATAGGAGACTAATGTAGTATGTTTTTTCCTATTTGTTTGGTGAAATTAAGTATTGAATTCTATAGAGACTTCTAGATATTGTTTTGGATAGTGTTTCTATATGGGTATAAAATATGTCAGGTAGATAGTAACTACAAGGTTTTTAACAAGTGTGTTTCAACAGCCATTACAGCTCTGTCTTTCTTGTCTGAGTTAAGGAACAACAAACTGTCTGTCCCATACTCCATCTGAATGTGTAGTTTGGAAGAACGGAGGAGCAGCCTGACATAATTTACCCTGCCGTTTGGGGGTCTGCGGTGTGCTTCCCAGCCTTTATTTTCCCAGGGGTGAGTGTGACTTCAGTAGATCCCACTGTGCCACCCTCTAGATTTCCACAACAAATGTCTCTCACCAACTCCAACCCTGACAGATGTTGTGGTCTTGTGAAAAGGGGAAGGGGGTGGCGGGTTAACAATGAAAGGAACAAACGTCTTATTTCACTAGGAAAATAATGTAGGCTTTGATATTATCTGTGCAGAATAACATAGGCGATGAAGGAAAAGTTGAGTCGGCTACTTCAGTTGTTGATAGGAATAAGTGAACAGCCATGTGCTTGCGCATTAACCAACAAAGGATCACATGAAAAATGTACGAGGGTGGGCATCTGCCGTTAAATATAAAACAAATCAGCCAAGTTACAAATCAAGTCTGTAAAACCGTTAACAATTGTTTATCAGACGTACGTTAATGCTCCATCTGCTTTGAAAAGAAAGGTCCTTTAGACCAACTTTGCTTTGTTTTCTGATTCACTAAACTTCTGTCTGGGGTCGCCGGGGATCGCCCCAGGGCTATAGACCGCGACTAGAGTGAAGCTTTCATTTATTAGTAATGACATGTGGCTTTTGTTGTTATACATACTCTCTATAATATTATGGCATATTTTTATGAAATAAATTACCTTAATCCTGGTGTACTTCTACCTGCGCGGATTTTGTGTATTCTGATGGATGCGCCGTTGATGCAACTCAGTGCGGCGGTTACTCTCAAAATTTGCCCGCCCTGAAAGAGGACAAAACATGACAATGTACAAAGTAAATACATATCCTAAGTTTACTGTCAAACCATTTTTATAAAATATGTAGTAGAAAGTGTATTTTAATCGTGTGAAATACTCACACCCTCCATTATACTTCCGTCCATTTCCACTGCTGCGGCCATTTTTGAAAAAACAAGACAAATATTTATACTTTTCAATTACTTCACCGCTCTAATAAATGTATTATGGCTGTCTTTAATGATGCGAAAACACGCCAATGTGGATGGTCTGCTCTGAAGTAGCCTTGGACAGCGCTTGTAGAAGACACTCGGCGGCGTCTGGGGCAGACAATACAGCAAGTCCAACCGCGAACTTCCCCCAACAGTCACTGCGCAGTGCGGTAGTACTTAGGCCTAATCAATTAAAGCAATTTCTTATAACTAAGAAAAAAGTTACATCCACAATGGTCCCAAAAACGGGTTATATTTGAACTGGGATGTTCACATGTTATTTAAAAATGTCCATGGAATATATTGCTCAGCATAGGCTGCTACCACAGAGCTGCTACTCTTCAGTCTGTTGATAGTTAGCACATGCGCACTCGTGATCAGCAAGCAACGCAATGAACCCACTCTCCCTGTTCAAACTTGGTAGTATGGGGGGGAAAGGGTCATGGCTAGGACTCCAGTTTTAGTCAAATTAAGGTCAAAAGTTGTTTTGTTCTTGTATTTTAGCGAACCCTTTTCCTAACCTTAACCTAATTCTCCTAACCTGCTACGTTAAGGTTAGGAAAATATTATGGGTTAGCAAAAAAATACAATTTTGACCTTAATTTGACAAAAGCTGGATCCCTTCTAGCCATGGCTGGAAAAAAGGCCTAGAAAAAAAGAGATTCCTGAAAAACAAGCCGCTTCCATACAGCTACGACCTTTTCGTCGCAGGTTAGGAGCTATAGGTTAAGGTTAGGGAAAAGGGTTAGTGAAAAGTCACTTGTAATGAAGTGCCGTGTTTTTATGGAGTACCAGAAAAAAGTGGCACCAAATTATCTCATCGCAAGTGACATATCAGAAATATCAACGTGTGGTTGTTGTACTGCGTGTGACTAAGTTAAGTAGGGAATGTGTCATTCATTTCTTCTCAAATAAAGAGTTACCCAACTTTCTAGGTGAATCAACATCCAAGGTAAGTGGAAAATCAAGTTTGTTATTTTGACTGGACTCACGGACTAGTTGCCCAGTCAGAATATACTAGTCGACCACTAGTCCAATAACTCCAGTCGAATCAACTTGATTGCCACTCAGTGCAAGCAAAGATTTTGATAACTAACCCAAGATAGACCACAAGGTGTCATTTCCAATGGGAGAAAATTAAGCAGAGTGGGCAGAACGAGCTAGAGTTCTAGCATGTATTTGCATATTTCCGTTAGGAACGCCTACTCTGTGTGCAAGTGCTTGTGTGCAATAACGCAGTTTGCCCTTCTAAACAAAAAAATAATAATTTTAACTTTTATAAAGGGTAAAGTCTACAAAACATTGTGCACTCTGTTAGTAACATATTACAGTTTTGGGAACGGAAAACAGTTTTGAGATTGAATGTTTCATCAATCACAAAATGAGAGGAATATTGGCCAAGTTTCATCTAGCTCTGTATCTTCTCCCACTTCCCATCAATGGATTCCTCTCAAACAATATCATAACGCCCCCCCCACCAAAAACATGTTAACACTATGTACAAAAAGTGCTGTACTTTTTAAACGGTTAAATTAAAACTGACAGCCTGCACTTTAACTTCATAGTAAATGTTTAATTTCAAATCCAAACTTGTGGAGTATAGAGCCAAGAGAATAACAAATGCTTCACTGTCCCAATAATTACGGAGGGCACTGTATCTGGCTCATTGTTTAAGGGTGTGTCGTGCAAAGGAGAATTCAGCACATTTTTTGCAATTCTACACATTCTGCTATGGGTCGGAGAGAAAAAATAGCAGTTTTACAGCTAATTTCCTGCAATTCTACAAATTTTTCCATGGGATGGAGAGAATTTTTTTTACGTTTTAAAGCCAACTTCCTGCAATTCTACACATTTTGCCATGACTTATGCTACGTTAATATGATATCTGAGCGAGAGTGACTAACAAAATGAATGGGTGCCCCCTGGAGGTCAGGGCACCTGGGCACGGGCCCTGTGTGCCTGGTCGGTAATTCGGCCATGATTACTACAAGTTTAGATAGTTTAGTGTTTGTCTAGCCAGCTAATTTACCAATCAACATTTTTTGTTGTTGACATGGGCTAATTGAGTGACTGTCAATGAGTGACATTAGAAGAGGAAAACTGCTGATGCCCAACCACGTTTTGAAATTGCACCTTGTGTATTCTGCTATTCTAACTCAAATTGAATTGAATCAAATGTTATTTGTCACATGCGCCGAATTCAACTGGTGTAGACTTTACCGTGAAATGCTTGCTTATGAGCCTTCCCAACGTTGCAGAGTAAAAGGAAATTGTAACAATAGGAAAATAAAATACACAAGAATGGAGCTATATAAAGGGAGTACCAGTACCAGATCAATGTGCAGAGGTACGAGGTATGAGGTAGATATGTACATGAAGGCAGGGTAAAGTGACTAGGTATCAGGGTATATAGTAATAAGAGTAAAATAAAGAACAGAGTAGCAGCAGCAAATGATAAGTGTTTTTGTATGTGTGTGCATGTAATGGCTTGGGGGTAGAAGTAGTCTTGGAGCCTGTTGGTCCGAGAGCTGATGCTCCCGTACCATTTGCCAGACTGTAGCAGAGTAAACAGTTTATGGCTTGGGTGGCTGGAGGTTTTGGCCATTTCTTCAGGCCTTCCTCTGACAGGACCGGGATGGCAGGGAGCTCGGCCCCAGTGATGTTCTGGGCTTTCCGCACCACCCCCTATAGTGCTTTGAGGTCAAGGGCGGTGCATTTGCCATACCAAGCATTTGCCATACCAGGATGCTCTCATTAGTGCAGCTGTATAACGTTGAGTATCTGAGGGTCACTGCCAAATCTTTTCAGCCTCCTAAAGGGGGAAGAGATGCCATTTTCACGACTCCGCAGGTGTGTGTGGACCATGTTAGGTCCTTAGTGATGTGGAAGTCAAAAAACTTGAAGCTCTTGACCTGCTCCACAACGGCCCAGTCGATGTGGATGGGGGTGTGCTCTCCCCTCTTTCTCCTATAGTCCACGATCAGCTCTCTGGTCTTACTGACATTGAGGGAGACGTTGTTGTCCTGGCACCACACTTCTAAGTCTCTGACCTCCTTCCTGTACGCGGTCTCATCGCCGTCGGTGATCAGGCCTAGCACCATTGTGTCGTCAGCAAACTTGATGATGGTGTTGGAGTCTTGCGTGGCCACGCAGTCGTGAGTGAACAGGGAGTACAAGACGGAACTAAGCACACATCCCTAAGAGGCCCCCTTGTTATTTAAAATTTTTTAAATAACTAATTGACCAAAGTTGGTTAAATTAATTGAATTCCAATTCGTTCGTTTTTTTATGTGAGCTCGATGAGCAGTTTTTGTAGAGCCTGAACTGTGCAATGTAGTAGGAAGTTGTAGTTTCCAAAAGGCCAATATTCTACATAGTTTAGCTCAGAAAACACGGTAACTAACTACAATGACCATAACCCATTGCGCGCCCACTTAAACTTGTCCGGTCTGTGCGGAGCAGACATGGAGACTGAGAGAAGAGAGCATGCATGATGGAGAGGGATAGAAAGCCAGTGCTTCGCAAGCCTGAAAATACATGATCTAAGTGATTGATAGTTGGTATTCAGCAGTCATAAAAGTATGCCTTATTTACTTTGAACAACCATTAAAATAGTGATTTTGTCAGACAGCATAGGCAACAGCTCTATAGAGATGAGATGACTTGGAAGGAAATAATAAAGTAATGTTTATAAAATGAATATTTTATTAAAGTAAAGTAATGTGAATAAATGATGGTTAATAAGTGATAAGCAGTAATGGGCAGCCACTACCATCATGGGACTTTTATTAATTGTTTTATTCAGTGTTGTTACAGCATTCAACCCACATAATGCATAGTGCATTTAATGTTTAAACTGTGATTATTTTTTAATAATCGAACCAAAACCGAACCAACCTCAAAAAGCACTAAACGCTCAGCCCTACTAGTTGCAGAGGGTGGAGTTCAGTCCCAGGGTTCCTAGCTTGGTGATGAGCTTGGAGGGAACTATGGTATTGAACGCTGAGCTGTAATCTATGAACAGCATTCTCACATTAAGTTGAGACCCTGATTGAATTCCGAATGTCCGGACCTCTCCAATAGTGTGTGATTGCGGCCCTCAATTTGGATGTTCCTGCATGTGGGCATTTGTGAATCAGCAAGAACGCCCCTCCTCGAGCATCCCATTGGTTCCTGCATGTGGCTTTTGTTTAAGTGACACGTTTATATTCTAGATTTCCCCTAATTGTCTATGCAATTAAAATGTGGGTCAAAAGGGAAATAAAAGTATTATGAGTTTTTCATTTAGGCTATGACAGTATAATTAATGTACAATGTAGTAACCAAAATATTTTACTTTGAAGAATATAATTTAAGTAACCACTCGTATGACAGCTTTGCACACTCTTGGCATTCTCTCAACCAGCTTCACCTGGAATGCTTTTCAAGTCTTGAAGGAGTTCCCACATGCTGAGCACTTGTTGGCTGCTTTCCCTTCACTCTGCGGTCCAACTCATCCCAAACCATCTCAATTGGGTTGAGGTTGGGTGATTGTGGAGGCCAGGTCATCTGATGCAGCACTCCATCACTCTCCTTCTTCGTCAAATAGCCCTTATACCGCCTGGAGGTGTGTTGGCTCATTGTTCTGTTGAAAAACAAGTGATAGTCCCATGAAGCGCAAACCAGATGGGATGGTGTATCGCTGCAGAATGCTGTGGTAGTCATGCTGGTTAAGTGTGCCTTTAATTCTAAATAAATCACTGACAGTGTCACCAGCAAAGTACCCCCACTCCTCCATGCTTCACGGAACCACACGTGGTGATCATCCGTTCACCTACTCTGCGTCTCACAAAGACACTCACATTTGGACTCTTCAGACCAAAAAACAGATTTACACCAGTCGTATGTCCATTAGTCGTGTTTCTTGGCCCAAGCAAGTCTTCTTATTATTGGTGTCCTTTAGTAGTGGTTTCTTTGCAGAAATTCAACCATGAAGGCCTGATTCAAGCAGTCTCCTCTGAACAGTTGATGTTGAGATGTGTCTGTTACTTGAACTCTATGAAGCATTTATTTGGGCTGCAATTTCTGAGGATGGTAACTCTAATTAACTTATCCTCTGCAGCAGAGGTAACTCTGGGTCTTCCTTTCCTGTGGCAGTCCTCATGAGAGGAGCCAGTTTCATTATAGGGCTTGATGGTTTTTGCGACTGCACTTGAAGAACCTTTCAAAGATCTTGAAATGTTCCGAATTGACTGACCTTCATGTCTTAAAGTAATGATGGACTGTCATTTCTCTTTGCTTATTTGAACTGTTCTTGCCGTAATATGGACATGGTCTTTTACGAAATAGGGCTATCTTCTGTATACCACCCCCACCTTGTCACAACACAACTGTCTGGCTCAAACGCATTAAGAAGGAAAGAAATTCCACAATTGTACTTTTAACAAGACACAACTGCTAATTTAAAAGCATTCCAGGTGAATACCTCATGAAGCTGGTTGAGAGAATGCCAGGAGTGTGCAAAACTGTCATCAAGGCAAAGGGTGGGTACTTTGAAGAATCTCAAATATATTTAGATTTGTTTAACACTTTTTTGGTTACTACATGATTCCATATGTGTTATTTAATAGTTTTGACATCAAAACTATTATTCTACAATGTAGAAAATAGCAAAATACAGAAAAACCCTGGAATGAGCAGGTGTGTCCAAACTTTTGACTGGTACTATATTTGATACAATTTCACTGATTCCGCTCCAGTCATTACCACAAGCCTGTTCTCCCCAATTAAGGTGCCACCAAACTGCAGTGCACCCTTCCTAACTGTTTTACATTCCTTGAGTCCAACCAGAAAATGTTCCTAGGCCAAATATTCCCAGATTTTGTGGTTATCGTTCTGCATTGCCAAATTTTGCACAGGCAAAGGAGTAGGCTAGGTGCACTTCGATTTGCTCATTAGATGCACAGACTGCAGGGGTGTCGTAGCACCTCCGCCACTTCTTACAATGGTGTTCCTTTAGTAAAGTTTAGATCAATGCTGAATCAATGTCTTGGGCAGGTGGGGCTGTTTTGAGCCCGATCTGTCAAATATTTAATCTGAGCCTAGAGGAAAGTCTTTGTCCTCAGGCCTAGAGGGAAGCCAAAGTATTTCCGCTAACCAAGACTGGTAAAGTGGCCTTTTCTGGTTCTAACAGCAGACCTATAAACTTGCTTCCAGCTCTAAATCCATGATTTTGGAATGAGATGTTTGACGAGCAGGTGTCCACATACACTACATGACCAAAAGTATGTTGAATGAGAAACGGACAGCCCCCTTTGGCAAAAAAGTTACAGCACCCCCACCCCCAAACTACTTCCAGTGGCTTTGTCACCAGTAGGCTTAGGCTACCACATCCTTGGTGTTTGAATTTGTTGATAAAATGCAAACTTGATTGTTTGGTTGCGGGACAAAGGGCAGAAACGCAGGACTGTCCTGCATAATCCGGGAGATGTGTTCACCCTACACATAAAAAACAGAGAAATTAGGATATCGGAATTCCATTGGGCAAAGAATTGAAGATCGTGTAACGCCTCACACAGCAGATTGTCGACCAATCGCGTTCCCGTTGTCATGCTGCGTCACGCGGTTTCTAAACTAAATCGTCACGCAATCCCTTCTCAAAATCAGGGTATGAGTCGAGAAACCTGCCTATTTTCCTCGAAATTACGTAATCACGATTCCACAGCTATACGATAACAGATAAACAATTCATTATCTCGGAAAATATTTGCAATGTTGACGAAATTCATGCAAATGTTGGGTTTTTGAGCTAGCGCCCAATATACTCTCATTCACCCCTTGAAGGAGAGCTCTTCTTGTCCCAGAAACGTCCAGAATGCATCGCGCGGTCCATTGACGACGCATGGGCAATGTACAGACTTTAATATGAGTTTCCCTTCCCATCTGCTTGACTTCTTCTATTGTATAGACGACCAAAATAAAATAAACAACTTTACTATTTAAAAATAAACAGATTTGATCACTACACAGGATCAATGGGAGCCTGGGAGGGTGGGCCGTTTTCCAGCGCCAGTAATACGTTTTTACAAGTCCCAAAAACCTTTCTGCCGCAACCACACTAATGTCCAGTTTATTCTTTGAGGCTTGAGCTGTACAGTTTAGAACTGTGGCAATGAATGCCACAAAACCCACATGTTTAACACACGGGGTATATTTTGGTAAACATTTACTACAGCATGTGGTGCATCCACTACCATCACTTGTTTTATCAATTATTTTGCCACCTCAATCTCCTTCACCCTTACCGGGCACTCCCGGAACTCAGGATCATGATCCCCACAACTGCAACACTGATGTTCTTCTACACACCGTTCTTCAGTATACTCCGTCCGTCTGCACACACTTGAAACAAATCCTTTACAGTGCTTACACTGCAGTGGTTTGGGGATGAAACCTCTTACAGCGTGTCTTACATAACCAAACTTCACATGAGTAGCACAGGAGGTTGGTTAATTCGTGAAAACGGCTCATGGTAGCGCATAAGTGAAACAGACTTTATTATTTTTCTCCATTCACCCAGTGTCTTTTGAGTGCCACTGCAATCTTCATTTGTTCTTCTGAAATACAATGAATCAAAATAAGACCACTCCTGGTCACTGACACACTCCACTTTTCCCAGCGCATACATCACCATGACACCTCAAATGGGTTTCCCACACATGCGTCCTTACTCAACAAGAAGCGATTCATTATCATTCATAGACGTTTCCTCCACTCCAATTTCAGACAATTTCAGTTTTGTTCCAGTTTTCGACACTACTGTTGTGCATTCAGGACATTCATCTTCACCAACTTTGTTCAACGTGCTGCTTGATTCGAACTCAGCATCCATTTCTACCATTTTACCTGTCTGACCTGGACCGATGTGAAACATTTTCCACTCGCCAGGAAATATTATTTTGTTCTCTTCTCAGTCAGGGGTACTTGTTCCCATCTCCTCAAGCGTATCTCTGACTCATATAGTGGATTTATGCCGCGTTCACAACCCGTTGAAACTAGGAAACTCGGATATTCTGACTTCCTAACTGGTTGTACACGGTACGTGTTTCCTAGTTCCGACTGGCTCATGAATGCGGCAAAATCTCTATAGTGACTGATCTCTGATAGGCTATTGAAAGGGGCGTGCGTTGGATCGGGACGAAGAGAAACAAAGATGGCGGCAGTTACCAGAGGCTCATTCACATTTATGAGACGCTTGGTAGGTTTGTTAAAGTTTTTCAAATGTGTATACCCACGTGAAAGCTTTGCGAGATAGTTAATGATGCACAAGGATCATACATTTAGAAATACTGCTACTGTACATCAATCTATAGACGTTTCCCATGCAGCTGCTAGCCTGACTAGCAAACAAGCTAATTTTAGTCTATGTTACAGTGAAGTGGGATTGAAATTGACAATTTTTCCTAATTGTTTTGTAGTTATGAAGAATTGCTGTCTGTTGGTTACTACTACCCAGATAGTCAACTATTTATTTGACTCAAACTGTTGACGCTGTGTGTGTCTGAAAGAATTGAACTTGAATGCCAATACAATGTCATCCCTAACCCAATCATATACTACTGTATCTAACGTTCCCTTCAGCGCCTGACGATAGTACTGTAGTATTTGAAGATTTTCTACGCTCGTTCTGATAGTTAAAACGCATCGCTTGCGGTACGGTTTTGGAATCAAGTTACGTATTTTTCATATCAGCGACACATTTCTAAAATCAAAAGGTTAAATTACCACACACTTTTTATAGGGTCGGGGTTTGTGATTGTGTTTCCACACGGCCATCTCCATGTTATATTACAACGCTTATTTACGGAAGACAGGCGGCCACCTGCGCTAATTGGCTATTTAAGGTTCTCGGAACACCTTTGTGTGAACTTAACTGGGGAAGAAAGTGTAGTTCGTCAGCTGGAGGCATACACTGCGTTTGCATTTGTGCAAAACTGCTACAGTAAGTGTGTCTTTGTTATTTGAAAGATTCTTTCTCATTGATATGTACGTTTAGGGGCATATCAGTACGTGATTTACGTTTCTAAACGTTAAAACAGTGTCGGAATTGTAGTTCGCACAATAGTTTTCGAGAGCAATGTCATACCTTGGTTAAAATGGGGGCCATACTTGCTAACATAAGCAAACATTTAAAAGTTAAAGGCGTTTCACTAGTGATGGGTCGTTCAGGAAGAAACGTATCTTTTTGGTGAATGTCGGAATCGCATTGGTGATAACATTTTGAGGTCGGTTCATTATTTAAAAAAAAAAAAAATTAAATGCACTATGCATTATACAGGTGGAATCCTTTAACAACACAGAATAAACGATTACAAGTCACATGATGGTAGTGACTGCCCTTCAGTTATTCACATTACTTTAATAAAATATTTAAGGTTTGTATATTACATTTGTTTTATTTGATGACTTTATTTCATTCCAAGTCATTTCATCTCTATAGAGCTGTTGTCTGACAATCACTTTTAGTAGTTCTTCAAAGTAAATAAGGCAGTGTGCAGTGCTTGACTTGGACTAAAATAGGTCTTGGTACTCATTTTGGGTGCCAGTACTGTTTATTTAGGTGCAGGAACTGTACAATACTTTTGAGCTAATATTTTATAAGAGGTGCAGGAACTCAGTTCTGGTGAGCGCCTGCCCAAGTCCAGCAATCAGAAAATGAAGATTATGAATGAATTTAATAAGGCGCTTTCTCTTTCTTCAGCCTAGCACACAAATACACTTTTGCCTAATAATCATGTTGCAGAGGCTGTATTACATTGATGTGTATGCCAAAATATAGGGCTACAATGTTTTGTAGGCTATGCATTATTATAATCATCCAGTTCGTCACATGCGTTTTGAATTGAGCATTAAGGACTGGCAGTGAACACAGATTTGGGTCTTTGCGTGTCAAGAAAGATGCACGTCAAATAACACAACATTATCTGTTTCAGTAGTTATAGTTAGCTAGCTAACTATAAAACTAGGTGTCATAATCTAAAATAACCCTAATTTATAAGACAGTTCTTATTTGATTAATGATGGTCGGACCTATCTATGTGAAGCTAGCCACTAAGGATTAGCCACAATAGTGTACTTTGAGGTTAGCCTTCAAAATAAAAGTATGTCATAATTCTACTGCATCACTGTCAGTGACATAATTTTGTTTTGAAGGCAAACTGCAAATGCCACTATTTTGCCTAATCCTTATTGTGGCTAGCTTCACAACACAACCCGGTCCGGTCGAGCGTCACTAGCCAGATGAAGCTAGCTAGCTGGCTGCTTATAACGTTAGCTTTGGGCAACAGGGTTAAGTAGCTGGCTAGCTATTTATTTTCATAAGCTGAAGTACAATTTTAATAGGCAAACAAGTGGCAACCTAGCTAATACTTACAAGGATTCCTAAATCATTGCTAAGAATAATGAAAATGACTGCAGTTTCTACTGGTCATTGTTTTCAGTCTGGTTGTATTGGTTCTGGCTAGGTACCTAGCGAAAGCTATCTACCCCAGAAGTTGCGGTTGAACAAATGATGCTTTATTACCAACGCGGTATTGTAAACGCATCGTTTGTGGCCGGTGTTTGCTTGTTTGCAGACTTTTTTGTACAGCTTTGACAGTGCTACTGTATCTTTTTTGACACGCAAAGACCCAAACGGCGTTCCATAGTATGTATGTCGTGAAGCTAATAGCAGTGACGCTATTACTGTGTATCTACAGTAAGGCAACATCTGAAAAATAGCGCACTTGGTAGTGTGTACCGGTGCCCGACCAGTCGGCAAAAGCCAACATCACCCACGACAGAGAGAGGTTTTAATGTCAAGGGCAATGAAATCCATTATCTTGACTTTAATGTATTTCGCCGAATTCAATTTTTTTTTTTTACTCTTTCAAATGACTGCTCGAGTTTGACTGCTCGATCCACACAGCAGACATTGTGTGTGCTAGGTTAGGAATGCTGTGTTGCACGTGTAGCACAACATTTTACGTGGCGTTATTACGTCATGTACCTACGTTATAAGATCGAATCCCCGAGCTGACAAGGTAAACATCTGTCGTTCTGCCCCTGAACAAGGCAGTTAACCCACTGTTCCTAGGCCGTCATTGAAAATAAGAATTTGTTCTTAACTGACTTGCCTAGTTAAATTAAGGTTAAAAAAATAAATATAGGTATGCACGGTAGCTTTGACATCGGTTTTTAACATCGCCGTTAAACTAGACATCCGTTATGTTCACCGATTATTATTTTTTATTTTTTTTTAAATAAATGCTATTGGTTTGTGGATATAAAGTCTAAAATCTTTCATAGGCTGAAGAAGTTGTGCCAGGATATAATTGTTACGACCTGTTGAGGTTAGCATAGGGCTAACATGTGCCATGTCATCTGATGGGACCAGCTACAATTGAGTAAATTTACGCTTTTCATTGGCTGATACTCATTTTGTGCGTTCCACGCAGACCTAGTCCCACCCCCTGTCACTTATGGAGCTAATTTGTTGTTGCTTGACCACAGACACCTTTGTTCAGTCTGCATGGTCAATGCAACGATGTTGATGACAACAATGTTTCCAATTTGATCTTAATATAAATCCACAAGCGTTCTATAATTACAATATTAGTTTGTGTTTCTTACCTCTGCAAACAGCTACTTTGTATTTTCTTAGTAAGTTAAGCTAAATCGTGTTTGCCACTAATTCTAATCGCTAGTTAGCTGGCTAGCTTTGAAATATTATTGAAATAATTTAGCTGGCTAGCTAACTAGCTAATAAAAGTACTGTGTCAGAGCAAATGTTGCTAGCTAATTAAGCCGGATACCAGTGCTGGTGGAGGCCTAAATCAGCATGTTGTTTTTGTGCAACAGTATCTTCAAAATGTTTATTTATTTTATTTAACTTTTATTTAACCAGGTAGGCCAGTTGAGGACAAGTTCTCATTTACAACTGCGACATGGCCAAGATAGAACAAAGCAGTGCGACACAAACAACACAGAGTTACACATGGGATAAACAAACGTACAGTCAATAACACAATAGAAAAGTCTATATACAGTGTGTGCAAATGTAATAAGATTAGGGAGGTACGGCAATAAATAGGCCATACTGGCAAAATAATTACAATTTAGCAATTAAACACTGGAGTGATAGATGTGCAGAAGATGAATGTGCAAGTAGATGCTTGGGTGCAAAGGAGCAAAAAAATATATAATTACAATATGGGGATGAGCTATTTACAGATGGGCTATGTACAGGTGCAATGATTGGTAAGCTGCTCTGACAGATGATGCTTAAAGTTAAAGTGAGGGAGGTATAAGTCTACAGCTTCAGTGATTTTTGCAATTCGTTCCAGTCATTGGCAACAAAAAACTGGAAGGAAAGGTGGCCAAAGGAGAAGATGGCTTTGGAGGTGACCAGTGAAATATACCTGCTGGAGCGCGTGCTACGTGTGGGTGCTGCTATGGTGAACTGAGATAAGGCGGGGCTTTACCTAACAAAGACATAGATGACCTGGAGCCAGTGGGTTTGGCAACGAATATGAAGCGAGGGCCAGCCAACGAGAGCATACAGGTCGCAGTGGTGGGTAGTATATGGGGCTTTGGTGACAAAACGAATGGCACTGTGATAGACTACATCCAATTTGCTGAGTAGTGTTGGAGGCTATTTTGTAAATGACATCGCCGAAGTCAAGGATTGGTAGGATAGTCAGTTTTACGAGGGTATGTTTGGCAGCATAAGGGAAGGAGGCTTTGTTGCGAAATAGGAAGCCGATTCTAGATTTAATTTGGGAGGAATAGGCGAAGCATAAATATGTTGGCTATATGAATAAAGGTTTAATGTTTCCAAAGATTATAGGGTCCCCTAGGAAACACCGAACATCACTTTGGTTCCTACCCTCTCACATAACTCGTCCATGGCATTTTCATTCGTTGTCATGTCAAACAACACTGTATTCAAAGTGCCCACTATTATTTATATTCTAACTATAGAATTATAATAAGCATTCTATTTCCATGATTCCAAAAGTTCACCCAAGTGTTTTGATCTAAATCGCAATTGTAACATTTGGTTAAAAATAAGGCTTAGTATTTTTGCCCATTTCGTGGCAGTGTGGAAATGATCTCAAATGAGTGCAGGAAATGCAGAAATTGTTTTAGTTTGAAATTGTATTGAACAGTATAAAACAATCCGAATAGAGAAAGACCCATTGAAATAATTTAGAATATATGTGTTGCCACCCTACGGTCACACACTACTCAAAGCAAATTTAGAACTTTTATTAATCAAAAACATATCGCCCATTCAATTTTACTTGAGGAAAAACAATTTATTTGAATAAAACACTCTGCTGTAGTTGATGAAATAAATTGTATACTTGTTGAAATGTACATAATATTTATTAGTAAAAACACTTTGGACATGTTTCTCATTACTGTAACACTTTCAAGTTGCTGTAGTAACTCATTTATACACTTCCACAAAATAGTCAGAATTAATCCAAGATAACTCAAGAAATCTGTAATTAATTTTTACGTTTTTGCCATCAAATTGAGAAGAACTTAGAACCATTAACTTACCATCTTGAAGGCATGAATATACGTTAGTGATGTGGTCAATTATTTGCTCATTCATAATGGCTGTCTCCTATTACTTGCATATTGAGCTAAGGGCCTCTCATTACCGAAACACAAATGTATCATTAACCAGGGCTGTGGCGGTCACGGAATTTCGTCAGCTGATGATTGTCAAGCAAATAACTGTCGGTCTCACAGTAATTAACAAACACATTTAGCATCTCCAGGATTTTACATTCATAGCCAAAAAGCCATTTTAAAAAGTCTAATAAATCCATGTAATATAGCCTACACCTTCACCATTAATCCATGATGTATTTTAGACAGGTCTAAAGAAGTATGATATGAAGAAAATGGTCTATTTCAGAAGAACAGAATAGCATACTCTGAGTTGTCCTTATGTTACGTCCTGATCTGGCTATGCCATATGGCTGTGGGCTACACTAGTTCAATTAGCAGATAAGATTTGCTTAGAATTCCGTGGCATTATTTTATAGTAATAAAGAATACAATTGAACAAAGCTGAATAAAATATAAATATTTTCTCCGAACGATTTGAGGGTGTGTGCACATGCGGCTATTCTGTGTTGAGCGGTTAACAAAGAAATAGATGTTCCTATATGCTTCATTTAGAGTTATTAATTTAACTTTAGTTGTTCTACAAACGTTGGGCTATATGTTTTGATTTTTAATACATTCTAAGGCTACATGATGAGACTCTAATGATGATTTGAAAAAAGACACTTGAAAGGCATGAGCTCTGATTTTGTTTTTTGTGCATGCTGTACACACTCCAATAGTCTCTCATTCACAATTTGACAAGCGCTTGATAATGCCTCGAATTTCACTGCGGCATCCCCTTTGTGGCCGTAATGCACCTTAAAAAAATCCATGCCTTTTGTGGCCCGGAGTGCTGCGTTGTGCGTTTCTCCCCGAGTGTGCTGTGCAATCCGAAGCATCTCTCACTCACACGGCTCGGCTCTCAGTCACGTGATCAGGTCTTTCTCACAGGCTACGAGTGAAGACAGACACATCTGGGACGCAACTGCGCTCGTCCTTTACAATTCCGAGGTGCATATTGAAGATATTGGAAGAACTATCCACATCTACTTTTCATCAGTTACTAAGTAGGCCTAACAAATAGCAAAAGCACTAGCCTATGTCAATCTATTATCCCCCATAGTACAAAAGACAACCTATTCTGTAAAATAAATATTCCAAACATAGTCTGGGACTGTTGTGGGATGCGATAGCTTTTTATGCAATGTGGCTGACGCAACAGATCAGAACGTTTAGCTTATATTGTTGATAAACTGTTAGGCTATTTCTTAACATTATAAGCGCAGCCATGCGCACATGGTAGTAGGCTATAGGCGCAAATGGTCCATTAGCGGAAAATGCCATTATCAAAAGTGACCTCAAATGCAATTATCCATGTAAAGCTTTTATTATAAAGGTGCATTTTTATGGTGAAAATGATCTTCCCCAAACTTGAAACTTACTCGCTGCTTATATGTGCCAGTTAGGATCTACACCCCTTGTAAAGCGACCTAATGTGCTTAATTTTAAGAAGTTATTTGGCTACATGAGGTGGGATACTAACCTTATTAAAACATATAGGCCTATGGGCTAGGCTACATGAGGTGTGATACTAACCTTATTAAAACATATAGGCCTATGGGCTGGGCTACATGAGGTGTGCAACTGATTCGAGAAAAAAAAAGGAATTGTTTCTTATGCTGGGCATCATTCACAAGTGATAGGCTAATATTGTCACCCATCAGACTATTCTTGATTTAATCTTGTATTTACAAATACTAAATAATATATGTGACATTTTGATTTAGAATGGACCATTATCATGCACCTGTATTGAAACATGTCGTCTATGCACTTAAATAGCGAATGGAGGACGCTTTTCCCCGTGGTTTATTTTCATGCCAGCCAGGTAGGCTATACTCCTGTTGTAGATATAAGTAATGTGCTTAATATTAGGAAAGTTGAGAAATAAATATAGTAGGCCTAGCCTATAAAAAGCTGATGGGATCCCTCTCTTTTTAGTAGAGGCCATCACTCGGTTTTCTCCCGCAATTGCAGAGCCTATAGAAATGTTGCACAATATGAGCTCATGGGCTCTCATGAAGTGTGTGATTAGAGGGACAATGGAGTGCTGAGTACCAGGCAGTTGGCACATTTGGTAGGCTACTAATGACCAGCATCAGAGGTTGGAGAAGTCTAATTACCATGACTAAACAGTGATGTGGAATTTGACTGCGTTCATGACTAATGACCTCCGATGTGGCGGTAATACGGTTACCGCAACACCCCTAATCAGTTTCGGTAATGAGCTCCTTAAATAAGGCAATGATAATAAGCTAATTCTAATGTATATTCAATGTGTATGCTGTGCTGGTGACTTTAATTAATTACTAGGACCACTAACACCTTTTTGTACAGATTATTTTGTAAAAATCAGTTTGATTAAGCAGGGTTGTCATGAAATATGGGTTTATAAACCCCATTTGATTTACTAAGTGACCATCTGGAGTTTGTTTTTCAGCAAAGAGCAACCACCACTTAAAAGAGGATATCCCCCATTTTTCAAATCAAATTTTATTTGTCACATACACATGGTTAGCAGATGTTAATGCGAGTGTAGCGAAATGCTTGTGCTTCTAGTTCCGACCATGCAGTAGTATCTAACAAATTCACAACAACTACCTTATACACACAAGAGTAAAGGAATGAATACGAGTATGTACATATAAATATATGGATGAGCGATGGCTGACCGGCATAGGCAAGATGCAGTAGATGGTATGGAGTACAGTGTGTGTGTGTGTGTGTGTGTGTGTGTGTGTGTGTGTGTGTGTGTATATATATATACACACACACACACACACAGTGGGGGAAAAAAGTATTTAGTCAGCCACCAATTGTGCAAGTTCTCTCACTTAAAAAGATGAGATAGGCCTGTAATTTTCATCATAGGTACACTTCAACTATGACAGACAAAATGAGGAAAAAAAATCCAGAAAATCACATTGTAGGATTTTTAATGAATTTATTTTTCAAATTATGGTGGAAAATAAGTATTTGGTCACATACAAACAAGCAAGATTTCTGGCTCTCACAGACCTGTAACTTCTTATTTAAGAGGCTCCTCTGTCCTCCACTCATTACCTGTATTAATGGCACCTGTTTGAACTTGTTATCAGTATAAAAGACACCTGTCCACAACCTCAAACAGTCACACTCCAAACTCCACTATGGCCAAGACCAAAGAGCTGTCAAAGGACACCAGAAACAAAATTGTAGACCTGCACCAGGTTGGGAAGACTGAATCTGCAATAGGTAAGCAACTTGGTTTGAAGAAATCAACTGTGGGAGCAATTATTAGGAAATGGAAGACATACAAGACCACTGATAATCTTCCTCGATCTGGGTCTCCACGCAAGATCTCACCCCGTGGGGTCAAAATGATCACAAGAACGGTGAGCAAAAATCCCAGAACCACACGGGGGGACCTAGTGAATGACCTGCAGAGAGCTGGGACCAAAGTAACAAATCCTACCATCAGTAACACACTACGCCGCCAGGGACTCAAATCCTGCAGTGCCAGACGTGTCCCCCTGCTTAAGCCAGTACATGTTCAGGCCCGTCTAAAGTTTGCTAGAGAGCATTTGGATGATCCAGATGAGGATTGGGAGAATGTCAGATGAAAGCAAAATAGAACTTTTTGGTAAAAACTCAACTCGTTGTGTTTGGAGGACAAAGAATGCTGAGTTGCATCCAAAGAACACCATACCTACTGTGAAGCATGGGGTGGAAACATCATGCTTTGGGGCTGTTTTTCTGCAAAGGGACCAGGACGACTGATCCGTGTAAAGGAAAGAATGAATGGGGCCATGTATCGTGAGATTTTGAGTGAAAACCTCCTTCCATCAGCAAGGGCATTGAAGATGAAACGTGGCTGGGTCTTTCAGCATGACAATGATCCCAAACACACCGCCGGGCAACAAAGGAGTGGCTTGTAAGAAGCATTTCAAGGTCCTGGAGTGGCCCAGCCAGTCTCCAGATCTCAACACCATAGAAAATCTTTGGAGGGAGTTGAAAGTCCGTGTTGCCCAGCGACAGCCCCAAAACATCACTGCTCTAGAGGAGATCTGCATGGAGGAATGGGCCAAAATACCAGCAACAGTGTGTGAAAACCTTGTGAAGACTTACCCTGTCATTGCCAACAAAGGGTATATAACAAAGTATTGAGATAAACTTTTGTTATTGACCAAATACTTATTTTCCACCATAATTTGCAAATAAATTCATAAAAAATCCTACAATGTGATTTTCTGGATTTTTGTTTCCTCTTTTGTCTGTCATAGTTGAAGTGTACCTATGATGAAAATTACAGGCCTCTCATCTTTTTAAGTGAGAGAACTTGCACAATTGGTGGCTGACTAAATACTTTTTTCCCCCACTGTGTGTATGTATGTATATATATATATATGTATATGTGTGTGTGAGATGAGTAATGTAGGATATGTAAACATTATATAAATGGCATTGTTTAAAGTGGCTAGTGATACATTATTTCATCCAATTATAATTATTAAAGTGGCTAGAGATTTGGGTTGATGGCCGAACGGCATAGACAAGATACAGTAGATGGTTTAGAATACAGTGTATACATTTGATATGAGTATGTCGGATACGTAAACATTATATACAAAATTGTTTAAAGTGGCTAGTGATACATTGTTACATCCAATTCCTATGTTTAAAGTGGCAAATATTTGACATGTACCTGTTTTAGCTATACTGTTGGATATCCCAATAAAGTTTTTGGTCCATATCCCACATATTTAGGTACTTTATAGGCATATCATGTTATGGCATTTGCCCATAGGATCCCATTCAATTTAGTAATGCGTCTAAAATATCTAAAATAAACCACACAACCGTGTCCTAATACACCAATGTTACCTCTAAAGACCTTGGAGAAATTACTTTTTCAACAACAACAAAAATTCACTATTTAAAATGCATGCACGTAATTACAGTACTTATGGTAAAATAAGGGATATTTTTGTTTTATGCAGGTAATTTGGCATTTAACAAATGACCGTTACATATATTGGGTTACTGTATTTCTAATAGAGCTCAGTACAGTTTTTCAATGGCAAACTATGAAACACACATTACTGAAACATGCTTATCATTACCGTAATGCACCAATATTTAGGATATATTCTGAAAAATAAAATGTATACTTTAGTAATTTGGGATTAATCTGATAGTGTGCCTTTTGGTCTTCATTCAAATATGTGTACATAAAAATAACATGCACAAATAAATGTGTAATGAGAGAAATTACTAAATACATTTGAATTTAAATTAAAAAAAATATCAGTGTCATGTTTAACTCAGGCCTTTTTATTAGGTGAGAAATGTAAAAAAAATAATAATTGGTTTACTTTTTGGGACTTTGAAAACTGTTGTGGAAATTGTGGTAAAATGCATAATATCTGATCAATAATTATGGAATAGATAAATACAGATCCTAATCTTGGTGATCCAAGAGACATTATGGTGGAAAGTGTGTATCTTCATTCATTCATTCATTCATACATACAGAACCAGTCAAAAGTTTGGACACACATACTCATTCAAGGGGTTTTTCTATATTTGGACTATTTTCTACATTGTAGAATAATAGTGAAGACATCAAAACTATGAAATAACACATGGAATCATGTAGTAACCCAAAAAGTGTTAAACAAATCAACATATATTTGAGGTTCTTCAAATAGCCAACCTTTGCCTTGATGACAGCTTGCACACTCTTGGCATTCTGGTATCCAGTACCAAAGCCTATTCCTGAAACGTGACCCCATCTAATGACTGATCATGACATGGATCTATTTCTTGTTTATCATCGCAGCTCTTGGCACATCGGTACAAGCGTTGCTGCTCCAGGGTCCAAACTGGCCGACCAGACTACACCCGTCATCCCCACACTGTCTTCATCCCTCAGCTGTGCAGCTCTAGGTTTTTCCACACCAGTTATGGTAAGTAGGCTTTGGAATCGGCGCACAGGGATGTGGAATGAGGAAGATGCTACTGCTGACAGTGTACACTCAGTGCAGACAGTAAACTAAGCAGTCTTACATGCACGAAAGGCTGTGTGGAAGTTATAGGTTTAAGAATGGATGTTTTGTTTTTAATTATCATTTGCTTTCTTTAGTCACATCAGGACCAATTCTGCCGTTCAAACTCTCAGATATTGGCGAGGGCATCATGGAGGTGACGGTGAAGGAATGGTATGTTTTTTCAAAATATGGTACAGCAACATGCAAAGCTGTAGATTAATTAGGTTTTATAAAAAGAGTTGCCACTAGAGGCCACACAAGTTCAATGATTACTAAACATAGCTACTCCAAGAGAAAGATGTTGTCTTTCTGTTCCCATAGGTATGTGAAGGAAGGAGACAAGGTCTCCCAGTTTGACAGCATCTGTGAGGTACAGAGTGACAAGGCATCTGTCACCATCACAAGTCGCTATGACGGTGTCATTAAAAAGCTCTACTATGAGGTTGATGCCACAGCCTTAGTGGGCACACCCCTGGTGGATATCGAGACAGAGCCCGGTCCGGGTAGGTATGCCGTCAAAGCACCAACAATGGCGTAATTGGAATCTCCCAACTTTTTATGTATCAAATGTTTAGAACGATAGAACTGGAAAACTGGGAGGCCGGTTCCTTGACAGTTTTATATTACCTGGGTCACATTTATAATAATAAATAAAAACATTTTGGAACACATCAAAATATCTAAGTTCAAAAACAACGTTGGCTTCTGTTGGAAGGTGGGGATAGTGACTTTGGTTGATCTTTCAGAGGTGGCCCATGAGGAGGATGTTGTGGAGACCCCGGCGATGTCAAACGATGAGCACACACACCAGGAAATCAAGGGACACAAGACCCAGGCCACACCTGCAGTCCGTCGTTTAGCCATGGAGAACAATGTGAGTTGTTATTAAAGACCGACATATACGCTTGCAAGCATGCGTTCACTGCAAGATGGCGCTACAGCACAAGATTTAGCACCACCCCTTTAAACCTGGAATGGCCAACTACTGGGTGTCCAGGCTTTTGTGATGATTCAGTCTGTTTACCTCTTTCCCACCTACTTTCCATTCCTCCTTAGATCAAGCTGAGTGAAGTGGTCGGTACCGGGAGAGACGGACGGATCCTCAAAGAGGACATCCTCAACTTCCTGGCCAAACAGACAGGGGCCATCTTACCCCCGACCCCATTCCATGAGATCCAGCCACCCCCTCCCGCAGCGTCCGCCCCCTCCTCGACCTCCATGCCCAAGATGAAGCCCCCACCAAGTGTCCCGATCCCTGTCATCTCCAGGCCCGTCTTCACGGGCAAGGACAGCACTGAGCCCCTGAAAGGTAGAGGGAGCTTTACAGAGATGGTTAATGGTTCCAATAAATGTTTGTTTTCTGGGATACATTTCTGATTCAGAGAATAACCCATAGTATTAGCTAGACAGGTTAAATATAGTCTATTAGAATTAGAGTAGCAGTGATGTTTGGAACGGGTTTCAAAAAGCTAGTCACTGTATTTAAATGTCCAATCTAGGTTCAGTCCAGGTTCCAAACCACTTCCTTCTGGCTTTGTTTGCACCAGTCTAAAGTAACCTGACCGGACAGGTGTTAACTTAGCAACATAGTACTGGCTTCATCAAAACATCCCTTTTTTCCAATGTGTTCTTCTGACCAGGTTTCCACAAAGCGATGGTGAAGACCATGACTGCAGCTTTGAAGATCCCCCACTTTGGTTATAAAGATGAAGTGGATTTGACGAGGCTGGTGCAGCTGCGCAAGGAGCTGAAGGGCCTGTCAGAGGCACGCGGGGTCAAGCTCAGCTACATGCCCTTCTTCATCAAGGTGACCTTTTGACTCCTGACATTATGAAGTTGTGAGGTGACATGTCTAGTGTTAAAAAGTTACGCTATTGCCTAAATGCATGAGGTAACACCTAATAAGGCGTGTTCGTTATGACGTTGAAATGTCCGTGTTATAAGCTCATGCCAGAGCATGTACTCTTGTTATGACAGAGGTAGCAGCTTGTGTTATGTGACTGAAGTGGCATAATGCCCTGCACAGAAACTTCACTATTACAGGGGTGTCATGAAAGAATCATTGCACATCATATCTGAAGGACTATGCCAGAGGATTTGGATAAATAGCCTGCTTGCTGCGGTTTGGGTCACACCATAGTCCCTGTGCCCAAGAAAGCGAAGGTACAAATCAGCGCCATCATCCCAGAAACCCTAGACCCAGTCCAGTTTGCATACCGCCCCAACAGATCCACAAATGACGCAATCTCAATCGCACTCCACACTGCCCTTTCCGACCTGGACAAAAGTAACCCCTATGTGAGAATGTTGTTCATTGACTACAGCTCAGCGTTCAACACCATAGAGCCCACAAAGCTCATCACTAAGCTAAGGACTCTGGGACTAAACACCTCCTTCTGCAACTGGATCCTGGACTTCCTGATGGACCGTCCCCAGGTGGTAAGGGTAGGCAACAACATATCTGCTACGCTGATCCTCAACACGTGGGCCCCTTGTGTACTCCCTGTTCACCCACGACTGCATGGCCAAGCACGACTCCAACACCAACGTTACATTTGCTGACGTCACAACAGTGGTAGGCCTGATCACCGACAACGATGAGACCGCCCATAGGGAGGAGGTCCGAGATCTGGCAGTGTGGTGCCAGGACAACAACTCCTTCAACGTGAGCAAGACAAAGGAGCTGATTGTGGACTACAGGAAAAGGAGGGCTGAGCACGCCCCCATTCACATCGATGGGGTTGTAGTGGAGCAGGTTGAGAGTTTCAAGTTCCTTGATGTCCCCATCACCAACAAACTATCATGGTCCAAACACACCAAGACAGTCGTGAAGAGGGCACGACAACGCCTGTTCCCCCTCAGGAGACTGAAAAGATTTGGCATGGGTCCCCACATCCTCAAAGTTCTACAGCTGCACCATCGAGAGCATCCTGACCTGTTGCATCACCGGCTGGTATGGCAACTGTTCTGCATCCGACCGTAAGGTGCTACAGAGGGTAGTGCGTACAGTGAGGGGAAAAAAGTATTTGATCCCCTGCTGATTTTGTATGTTTGCCCACTGACAAAGAAATGATCAGTCTATAATTTTAATGGTAGGTTTATTTGAACAGTGAGAGACAGAATAAATACGAAAAAATCCAGAAGAATGCATGTTATAAGTGGAATTGCATTTTAATGAGGGAAATAAGTATTTGACCCCTCTGCAAAACATGACTTAGTACTTGGTGGCAATCAGAGGTCAGACGTTTCTTGCAGTTGGCCACCAGGTTAGCACACATCTCAGGAGGGATTTTGTCCCACTCCTCTTTGCAGATCTTCTCCAAGTCATTAAGGTTTCGAGGCTGACGTTTGGCAACTCAAACCTTCAGCTCCCTCCACAGATTTTCTATGGGATTAAGGTCTGGAGACTGGCTAGGCCACTCCAGGACCTTAATGTGCTTCTTCTTGAGCCACGTCTTTGCCTTGGCCGTGTGTTTTGGGTCATTGTCATGCTGGAATAACCATCCACGACCCATTTTCAATGCCCTGGCTGAGGGAAGGAGGTTCTCACCCAAGATTTGACGGTACATGGCCCCGTCCATCGTCTCTTTGATGCGGTGAAGTTGTCCTGTCCCCTTAGCAGAAAAACACCCCCAAAGCATAATGTTTCCACCTCCATGTTTGACGGTGGGGATGGTGTTCTTGGGGTCATAGGCAGCATTCCTCCTCCTCCAAACACGGTGAGTTGAGTTGATGCCAAAGAGCTCCATTTTGGTCTCATCTGACCACAACACTTTCACCCAGATGTCCTCTGATTCATTCAGATGTTCATTGGCAAACTTCAGACGGCATGTATATGTGCTTTCTTGAGCAGGGGGACCTTGCGGGCGCTGCAGGATTTCAGTCCTTCACGGTGTAGTGTGTTACCAATTTTCTTTCTTGGTGACTATGGTCCCAGCTGCCTTGAGATCATTGACAAGATCCTCCCGTGTAGTTCTGGGCTGATTCCTCACCGTTCTCATGATCATTGCAACTCCACGAGGTGAGATCTTGCATGGAGCCCCAGGCCGAGGGAGATTGACAGTTCTTTGGTGTTTCTTCCATTTGTGAATAATCGCATAAACTGTTGTCACCAAGCTGCTTGGCGATGGTCTTGCAGCCCA
Organism: Brachymystax lenok tsinlingensis; assembly: GCA_030435695.1. Taxonomy (NCBI): domain Eukaryota; kingdom Metazoa; phylum Chordata; class Actinopteri; order Salmoniformes; family Salmonidae; genus Brachymystax; species Brachymystax lenok. Next base: position 10,662,878 of record CM059790.1, read on the forward strand.
TTCCAGCCTTGTGTAGGTCTACAATCTTGTCCCTGACATCCTTGGAGAGCTCTTTGGTCTTGGCCATGGTGGAGAGTTTGGAATCTGATTGATTGATTGCTTCTGTGGACAGGTGTCTTTTTATACAGCTAACAAGATGAGATTAGGAGCACTCCCTTTAAGAGTGTGCTCGTAATCTCAGCTCGTTACCTGTATAAAAGACACCTGGGAGCCAGAAATCTTTCTGATTTGAGAGGGGGTCAAATACTTATTTCCCTCCATTTAAAATGCAATTCCATTTATAACATTTTTCACATGTGTTTTTCTGGGTTTTTTTTTTGTTATTCTGTCTCTCACTGTTCAAATAAACCTACCATTAAAATTATAGACTGATCATTTCTTTGTCAGTGGGCAAACGTACAAAATCAGCTGGGGATCAAATACTTTTTTCCCTCACTGTATAAGCTTCCTGCCATCCAGGACCTCCACACCAGGCGGTGTCAGAGGAAAGCCCCAAAAATTGTCAAAGCCTCTAGTCACCCAAGTCATAGACTGTTCTCTGCAAGCAGTACCGGAGTTTCAAATCTAGGTGTAAAAGGCTCCATAACAGCTTCTACCCCCAAACCATAAGACTGCTGAACAATTAATCAAATGGCCACCCAGACTATTTGCGTTGACACCCACCTTAGTTTTTACACTGCTGCTACTCGCTGTTTATCAATGCGTAGTGACTTTACCCCTACCTACATGTACAAATTACCTCGACTAACCTGTACCCCCGCACACTGACTCAGTACCGGTACCCCCTGTATATAGCCTCGTTATTGTCATTTAAAAAATAAAACACTTTTTTAGTTTATTTAGTAAATATTGTTTTCACTCTAACTGCATTGTTGGTTAAGGGCTTGTAAGTAAGCATTACACGGTAATACCTGTTGTATTCAGAGCATGTGACATAACATTTGATTTGAAGATAATCATGATCTTCTCTGTTTGAGCAGGCTGCTTCCCTGGGCCTTCTCCATTTCCCTATCCTTAACGCCTCGGTGGACGAGGCTGTTCAGAACATCACCTACAAGGTAAGGCTGGAGGAAGGGGGGATGGTGTTGGGGAGACAGCTTCCCTTTCATTCAGTCAACTTTGGTACGTCATACTATGGGGAGTCGCACTCTCAACTCCGGTTGAAAATCTAAAATCACTCCTGACGAGGCCGATGAAATCCTTTCCTTACTGGAAGCCCCGCCTTCCACAGGTGATAAGTGTGAGGCTAGAATGAATTCCTTCTATTATTCCGCTTTTCATCTTGGTGTGGACAGGAATGATTCACTCTCCTAAAACAAACAATTTGAACATGAGACTCTGTCTGTCTTACGTTGCGCCCACTAAACTGTCCCTTTGTGGTAGAGCATGCTCACCCCTGGATGTTGTGTGTTGGAATTTGTATGGTTCTCATAGTTTCCTAATCACTAACAGTTAGTTATTCTTAGGATTGTTTGGCCTGGCTATAGCCATGAGTAAGATTGCTGAAAATACGATGTAGATGACGAAGGCTAAGCCGGGTTTGGGCTCACAACCATGCCCAAATGAATAAAGAGATACTCAGGTTTGTTGTCTTTGTGTAATTTAGAGGTTGACATGAGAACAGGAATGGGAGTGACGTTCAAGTTCGCGAGGCCTAATATAATTTACTTAATAGAAACCAAGAAAAAAATAAATGGTAATTTCCACCCTTCCTCGCTCCAGTTGTAGCCAGTCACTTGACCTCGGATGGAAGCGGAGAAATACACAATTGCACATGTCATGAGTTAATTCGACTGAAAGGTTGCTTGTTCGAATCCCCGAGCCGGCAAGGTGTAAAAATCGGCCGTTCTGCCCTTGAGCAAGCAGTTAACCCCCACAAGAACTGCTCCCAGTCGCCGATGACGATTTAGCACGGCAGCCCTCTCGCACCTCTGATTCAGAGGTTGGGTTAAATGTGGAAGACCCATTTCGGTTGAATGCTTTAGGTTTCCCCTTTCCATCTGGGTAAGTAGAAAATCTCAATGTGGTTATCACAGCCATTAAACTCTAACCGTTTTTGAAGTCACCATTGGCCTCATGGTGAAATCCCTGAGCAGTTTCCTTCCTTTCTGGCAACTGAGTTAGGAAGGACGCCTGTGTCTTTGTAGTTACTGGGTGAATTGATATACCATCCAAAGTGTAATTAATAACTTCACCATGCTTAAACGGATATTAAATGTAGTAAAAAAAAAGTATGGGTATTTATTTTCATCTGCCAGTAAGTGCCCTTTGTGAGGCATTGGAAAACCTCTGGTTGAATCTGTTTGAAATTCACTGCTCAATTTGAGTGACCTTAAAGATTATAATTATATGTGTGGGGTACAGCGACAGTGTAGTCATTAAAAAAATTATGTTAAACACTATTATTAGTGAGTCCATGCAACTTTTGTGACTTGTTAAGCACACGTTTACTCCTGAACTTATTTACACTTGGCATAAAATGGGTTGAATACTTATTGACTTAAACATTTCAGCTTTTCATTTTCCATTTGTAAACATTTCGTAGAACACAATTCCACTTTGACGTTATGGGGTATTGTGTGTAGGCCAGTGACGACAAATCTCAATTGAATCATTTTAAAAATCAGGCTGTAACACAACAGAATGTGGAAAAAGTCAAGGGGTGTAAATACTTTCTGAAGGCACTATACAGCTACAACCAGGCCTGTCTTGGTTTCCACCAAAGCGATTGTGTATGCAGAATGGGGGACAGACAAGCAGCTAACGGAGGAAGTTATTTCTGATTTCTGCACATAAAAATTAGCACGGGACAGGAAAATTCCCGGGGTTATAGAACTGTTGAGGGATCAGGACATACAGGGAATTTTTGACAAGACAGGACTGGAATTAATTTTCTTTCCCCTTTCAACATCTAGTTTGAGTTGTGGGATGCGGAGATGGATTGAGTCTTTGGTCAGAGCAAATGTCTTGTCTTCCTGGGTGTGGTGTGTGCGCGGTGGCTGCCCACAATCAGCACTGTTCTTGTGCGCTCCATCGCCAGTTACGGGAGGCTACTCAACGAGTACCTCATGAAGCTGGTTGAGAGAATGCCAAGAGTGTGCAAAGCTGTCATCAAGGGAAAGGGTGGCTACTTTGAAGAATCAAAAATGTTTTGATTACTACATGATTCACAAAAGAAATTAGCCTGTAAAGTTGTAGTAAAGGTAGATCAATGTTGTTATACCAAAATAGAAGATTGAGTCTTCATCCCTGCTATAAATCATAATTAAATATTGTTTTTTTTTAACGATTTGCCTTGAACAAGTCACCTACACAGTAATAAAACACAATGCCGAAGTATATTTATATAATTTGCGAGCGACCTGTCCAATAGGCTATTTGTATGTTTTTAAATGAATAAATAACGAAACACAGCTGTTTTCCGGCCTCTAATTTCATTTAGCCTAGGCATGAACATTTTAATTAGGCCTAATAAATAACAAAACATGGCTGTCTATGAACAACAGGGCCAGCCGGTCATGGCTAGAAGGGATCCAGCATTTGTCAAATTTAATGTCCGATTTGACTTTTCATAGCAGTGTAGGAGCTTTTATGTAGCAGGTTAGGAGAATTAGGTTAAGCTTAGGAATAGGGTTAGCTAAAATTGAACTAGATGTTAATTTGACAGAAGCTGGATTCCTTCTAGGCATGACCGGGCAGGCCCGCCCCACTCACCATTCCCGCTGTGATTCAGCACCACAGCAGTGGAAAGAGGACACTAGGCGGTCACAAAATGAATAAATTCTAAAACTGATGTTGGACAATCAAACTCGATATGTAAATAAACAAAATTCATTAAGCCTGGTTCATTGAGATAAAGCTTATTTTTACAATGCTCCTGTGAAACGAGGCACGCGTCATGCATTTATGAAAGCACTTGTTTCCAACACTTAAATTATATCCCTTTTTACAGTTCTACTGGATTATATTTATTGTAATTTGAACTATGAGGTCGTGAATTGTCGTGTGATATATGTGGCTTATTGACACAACTCTGTTTCCTACTATAGGCAGTTGGCTGCCTAATGATTGCAAAGTGAGGTTCATATAGAAATGGTTTGTCGTGATCGTTGTGGAAGAATTTGACTAGCCTGCACAGAGCCCTGACCTCAACCCAATCGAACACCTTTGGGAGGAATTGGAACGCCGACTGCAAGCCAGGCCTAATTGCCCAACATCAGTGCCCGACCTCATTAATGCTCTTGTGGCTGAATGGAAGCAAGTCCCTGCAGCAATGTTCCAACATCCTAGTGGAAAGCCTTCCCAGAAGAGTAGAGGCTGTTATAGCAGCAAAGGGGGACCAACTCTCTATATTAATGCCCATGGTTTTGGAATACGATAATTGACGAGCAGGTGTCCCCATACATTTGGTCATGTAGTGTATATTCAAATACATGGGGTACTTGCTCACAGCGAGCAGAATGCTGAATGTAGAAATAGAATGACTCATTAACATGAACACAGACAGGACATTTCTCTCATCCTTTCTCCGAAGTTATTGAGAACCCGAGCTGATTCTGAGATGTGCTGCTTTGTCTACTCCTCCACCAGGCATCCCACAATATTGGCCTGGCCATGGACACGATCCAGGGCCTGCTGGTGCCCAATGTGAAGAATGTTCAGTTGCTGAGTGTGTTTGAGATCGCAGTGGAGCTCAACCGCATGCAGACCCTGGGCGCCACGGGCCAGCTGGGCACGGCCGACCTCACGGGAGGCACCTTCACCCTCTCCAATATCGGCTCGGTGAGCTGGGGAGTGGGGCAGGGGGGGAAACTAGTGCCTGGGAGGATGAGCTTAAAGTGATACTGATAAGTCAAACAGATTATTTTTTTCTTTGTGTGATAATGTTGACGTTTTCATAATTAAAAGCCGTGTTGGCCTTTTTTAGTAGCCATCTAATGCTAACTTGAATAGTAATTGACAGCTAGCGGCTGCATTATTTGGGACCTATGCTTGCTTAAGCCGCTTGTTCAGTCTTTACATGTCATGTATTTGTGTTTTCCATTTAATCAGATTGGAGGCACTTATGCAAAGCCAGTAATTCTGCCTCCTGAGGTGGCGATTGGCGCTCTTGGAAAGATCCAGGTTTGTGAAGATTATATTACTTTAACATTATCAGTTATGTTGTCAATGCTGGCTATGATGAGTGGCGCAGGGGTACGGACCTCAGCTGATAATGGGAGCTGAGTGTTGGTGCTAGTTCTCAGCTCAGTGGGCATGTGGCCAGCTGACTGGGAGGTGCCAACACGATACAGACGCCTGACTGAGCCTCATGACATTGTCTGGACTTGTTACATTATATTTATTTGATAGTTATGGATGTCTGGATTGCTTTATGAATAATCATCTCCTGACATGTTTATGCCCCTTCCAGGTCCTGCCAAGGTTTAACTCGAGGGACGAGGTGGTGAAAGCTCACATCATGAACGTCAGCTGGTCGGCAGACCACCGGATCATCGACGGGGCCACCATGGCGCGGTTTTCCAACCTGTGGAGGGACTACTTGGAGAACCCGGCCTCTATGGTCATGGATCTAAAATGAGCCTGCGGTACCCTGGCCTGCGCACTCTGGATGCAAAACCAGCCCTCATGATGATGTAAAGTTGGTCTACTGTACTCTGACTCTTTGGGTAGTCACTTTGACTGGGTGTTACTGGTCACCATACTGCTCCTGCCCCCTTGGCCTTCCAAACCTTTCTTCCTCAGAACATGGATGGCTGCACACGCCACGGATACCACAAGCTCCCTACTACTCGACGTTGTGAAACTAATCTCTAGTTGCTGGCTGTTGTTTTATCTTTGTGTGTGGCCTTAGTTTGATTGCTCTCTTCCGTTTGCCTTACTGACATAGGATGGGTATGAACAGTAGAGCTTTCTCCCGAAGAGCAGAATGTTGGAAAACAACCATTTTAGTAAACCTGTTGTATTTCTGAAAGGCTGTATAACCCTGTAAAAATGTCTTTGCACCTTTTTTCTTTTTTTTTTCTTCCAGCCCCACACATTCCCTCATCAGTGCTAGAAAGCTATTTTCAAGAGAATGTGCGCTTTAGTGATTCCCTATGAAAAGCATCATTGCACAACATGCTCTTTCTTGTGAGTGTTCATATCAGCTACAGTGCCTTCAGAAAGTATTCCTACCCCTTGCCTTATTCCACATTTTGTTGTGTTAAATATTTTTTCTAACCCATCTACACACAATACCCCATAATGATAAAGTGAAAACATGTTTTTAGAATGTTTTGCAAATTTATTGAAAATGAAATGCAGATCTCATTTACGTAAGTATTCACACCATTCAATCAATACTTTCTAGCAACCTTTGGCAGCAATTTCAGCTGTTAATCTTTCTGGGTAAGTCTCTAAGAACTTTCCACACCAGCATTGTGCAACATTTGCCCGTTATGCTTCTCAAAATTCTCAAAACTCAAATTGGTTGTTGATCATGGCTAGACAACCATTTTCAGGTCTTAGATTATATATTTTCAAGTAGATTCAAGTCAAAACTAACATGAGCATTTACTGTCTTCATGGTAAGCAACTCCAGTGTATATTTGGCCTTGTGTTTTAGGTTATTATCCTGTGTCTGGTGGAAAGCAGGCTGAACTGGGTTTTCCGCTTGGATTTTGCCTGTGGTGAGGGCCATTCAATTTATTTTTATCCTGGAAAAACTTCCCAGTCCTTGCAAAAAGTTAATTACTTTGCCACATCTTTTGCAGTATTACTTTAGTGCCTTGTTGCAAACAGGAGGCATGTTTTGGAAATCATTTATTTGGTACAGGCTTCCTTTTCACTGTCAATTAGGTTAGTATTGTGGAGTAACTACAATATTGTTGATCCATCCTTAGTTTTCTCCTATCACAGCCATTACACTCAACTGTTTTAAAGTCCCATTGGCCTCATGGTGAAATCTCTGAGCGGTTTCCTTCATCTCCGGCAACTGAGTTAGGAAGGACACCTGTATCTTTGTAGTGACTGCGTGTATTGATACACCATCCAAAGGGATATTCAATGTCTGCTTTTTTGTTTTGTTTTTACCCATCCACCAATGGGTGCCCTTCTTTGTGAGGCATTGGAAAAACGCCCAGGTTTTAAATTCATTGCTGGCTGAGGGACCTTACAGATAATTGTGTGTGGGGTACAGAGATGAGGTAGTCATTCAAAAATCATGTTAAATATGATTTTTGCACACAGTGAGTCCATGTAACTTAATATGTGACATGTTCAGTACATTTTTACTCAAACTTATTTAGGCTTGCAAATAAAAATGGGTTGAATACTTATTGACTCAAGATAATTCAACTTTTCAATTTTAATTTGTAAAAAAACTGACATTATGGGGTGTTGTGTGAAGGCCAGTGATGACAAAATGTAAATTTTAAATTCAGGCTGTAACACAACAAAATGTGGAAAAAGTCAAGGGGTATGAATACTTTCTGAAGGCACTGTATGATCATATCAGCAGCTACTGGACAAAACACTCCAATGGTTCCACAATTGTTAGTTTGATCAGTTTGTGTTACGAAGGTGCTGCTTTTCTTGCTGTTTGAAAATGTTTTTTTTTTTTTTTTTTTTAAGGAAAATATTAAGTTATGGGTGGAAGTGAACACTTAAGCTGTGCTCGAATACCCATACTAACATACTGTATGTGTACTGTGGTCTCTCTATTTTAGGGAGATTTGTACTATTTGAAAGTGTGTGAGAAATGCCTGTGACTTAACAACCACAGTTTCTGATATTGTGTGGATCCTGAAAACAAGTTTAAATAAATTTGAGGTGTAAAGATTTATTGGCTTTGCTGAATGTGGTGGGTTATGTTCCCCAATAATTCTGACACTCACTGTTTTGGCAAAATAAAGCCTTCAGTCTATAGGAGCTAAAGAGTTGTCATCACCTGGAAGTATGGGAGAGATACAGGTTCATGTTGGAAATTCCCAGTCATTTTCCCCATGGGAATTATTTTAATGGGGAATATAAGGTCTGTATTAATATAGCCCTACAGTTTTAAATATTTAGTTTACTGAGTAACCGTCTTTCCATTGACCATTGCTTAATGTTTCTGTCTCCTGGACTTGGAATGAATAGAGCTGGTCCTAAAATGAGGACAAACTTGTTACATTTTTTAAAGTTTTCCACCCCTATTTCACACTATTCTTCCTACGGTCTTCTGAAGGTACAGTGGGGGGAAAAAAGTATTTAGTCAGCCACCAATTGTGCAAGTTCTCTCACTTAAAAAGATGAGAGAGGCCTGTAATTTTCATCATAGGTACACTTCAACTATGACAGACAAAATGAGGGGAAAAAATCCAGAAAATCACATTGTAGGATTTTTTTATGAATTTATTTGCAAATTATGGTGGAAAATAAGTATTTGGTCAATAACAAAAGTTTATCTCAATACTTTGTTATATACCCTTTGTTGGCAATGACAGGGTAAGTCTTCAAGGTTTTCACACACTGTTGCTGGTATTTTGGCCCATTCCTCCATGCAGATCTCCTCTAGAGCAGTGATGTTTTGGGGCTGTCGCTGGGCAACACGGACTTTCAAAGATTTTCTATGGGGTTGAGATCTGGAGACTGGCTAGGCCACTCCAGGACCTTGAAATGCTTCTTACGAAGCCACTCCTTCATTGCCCGGGCGGTGTGTTTGGGATCATTGTCATGCTGAAAGACCCAGCCACGTTTCATCTTCAATGCCCTTGCTGATGGAAGGAGGTTTTCACTCAAAATCTCACGATACATGGCCCCATTCATTCTTTCCTTTACACGGATCAGTCAGTCCTGGTCCCTTTGCAGAAAAACAGCCCCAAAGCATGATGTTTCCACCCCCATGCTTCACAGTAGGTATGGTGTTCTTTGGATGCAACTCAGCATTCTTTGTCCTCCAAACCACGACGAGTTGAGTTTTTACCAAAAAGTTCTATTTTGGTTTCATCTGACATTCTCCCAATCCTCATCTGGATCATCCAAATGCTCTCTAGCAAACTTTAGACGGGCCTGAACATGTACTGGCTTAAGCAGGGGGACACGTCTGGCACTGCAGGATTTGAGTCCCTGGCGGCGTAGTGTGTTACTGATGGTAGGCTGTGTTACTTTGGTCCCAGCTCTCTGCAGGTCATTCACTAGGTCCCCCCGTGTGGTTCTGGGATTTTTGCTCACCGTTCTTGTGATCATTTTGACCCCACGGGGTGAGATCTTGCGTGGAGCCCCAGATCGAGGAAGATTATCAGTGGTCTTGTATGTCTTCCATTTCCTAATAATTGCTCCCACAGTTGATTTCTTCAAACCAAGCTGCTTACCTATTGCAGATTCAGTCTTCCCAACCTGGTGCAGGTCTACAATTTTGTTTCTGGTGTCCTTTGACAGCTCTTTGGTCTTGGCCATAGTGGAGTTTGGAGTGTGACTGTTTGAGGTTGTGGACAGGTGTCTTTTATACTGATAACAAGTTCAAACAGGTGCCCTTAATACAGGTAATGAGTGGAGGACAGAATAGCCTCTTAAAGAAGAAGTTACAGGTCTGTCAGAGCCAGAAATCTTGCTTGTTTGTATGTGACCAAATACTTATTTTCCACCATAATTTGCAAATAAATTCATAAAAAATCCTACAATGTGATTTTCTGGATTTTTTTTCCCTCATTTTGTCTGTCATAGTTGAAGTGTACCTATGATGAAAATTACAGGCCTATCTCATCTTTTTAAGTGAGAGAACTTGCACAATTGGTGGCTGACTAAATACTTTTTTCCCCCACTGTATGTGTTGTCAGGGGGACCGTAGTCCATGTGGCAAGTTTAGCTTGTGACCACCACCACTATATTCAGTGTTCAACCCCTGACTAAAATTAGACCTCTGGAGTCACGTTTCATCTGGGAACACTACTGACAAGGTATGAGCTCTACTGCTACTCTGTTACAAGATTTTTAAAGCAAAGAAGCTTTTCCGTCAATACAATAACATACACTGAGGACATGTCCAAGGAATTTAGCACATGCGTTTACTTCATGCAAATTAGTCCAATTTAGAAGGTACTATTTTATTTGGCTGCGACCGCCTGGCAACAGGATTTGACCATTTGTTACAGGACTGGTACAGCTGTGCTCCCATCTGTTTTGAACTTATACATTTACTGTGTTGGTGCTTCCATGAACTTTACAGTCTATTTGGGGTTAGAGATATATTTAATTGTTTTTGTCAATTATGTGAAAGTTATTTACTACATGCAGTTTGGCTTGATAAGGAATAATAATTAAGGTCCAAATTTAAAAAAGACTAATCATGTTGTCCATCATAATGAGGACCACATTTGAAAGAAATCTAAGCAGAGATGTTCCTGCCTCTGTCCTTGTCAAGCCCTATCTGTCTAATTGAGGAAGCAGTGAGCAGGCAGACTCCAGTCCTGTTTTGAGTTAAGACTGTTTTGGGAGCATTTGATCAGGGTCACCATGACCGGGGTGGCAGTGTGCAGTGGCACCTTCATTTTTATCAAGTCCCTTTGGGAGACTAGAATTAAGAAAACTAAACAAGATCAAAGGACCGGTGCAGGTGAGTGATATTTATCCTTGATAATTTTATGGAATATTGAATACCCATAGGTTCAATACCCAATAGGCTTAAAGGGATACTTCAGGATTTTGGCAATGAAGACCTTGTAACTTCTTCCCCAGAGTCAGATGAACTTGTGGATACGATTTTTATGTCTGCGTGCAGCTTGAAGAAAGTTGCTAACTTGCGTTAGCGCAATTGCTAACTAGCATTAGAGCAATGTCTGGAAGTCTATAGTATCTGCTAGCATGCTAGTAGATACAGTGCCTTTGGAAGGTATTCAGACCCCTTGACTTTTTACACATGTTGTTACATTACAGCCTTATTCTAAAATGGATTGAAAAAAATCCTATGACAAATGCTGATTTCCAGATCTTTGGAATTTCATTACATTCCAGGGTTAAATTGAATAGATATGTAAGGGAAAGGGGTATACCTAGTCAGTTGTACAACTGAATGCCTTCAACTGAAATGTGTCTTGCGCATTTAACCCAACCCAAAGTATTGAGTGTAATTGCGAGTAAAACGTGGCAAGTGTTGTTGTTTTTTTAACCAACCAACAAACTACATTTTTGGCAAACCAATCAAGTGGCTTGATTACGATCCCTTTTAATAAATACTTGGAAAAACAGCACAGGTTAAAACATGAACATGGAATGTAAGTCCCCTGGAATGTAAGACCCTGGAATGTAAGTACCCAATTGTACCTTCGGAAAGTATTCAAAATCCTCAGCAATCTACACACAATACCCCATAATGACAAAGTGAAAACATTTGCAAATATATTAAAAGAATAAATACCTTATTTACATAAGTATTCAGACCCTTGGCTATGAGACTCGAAATTGAGCTCAGGTGCATCCTGTTTCCATTGATCATCCTTGAGATGTTTCTACAACTTGATTGGAGTCCACCTATGGTAAATTAAATTGGTTGGACATGATTTGGAAAGGCACACACACCTGTCTATATAAGGTCCCACTGTTGACAGTGCATGTCAGTGCAAAAATCAAGCCATGAGGTCGAAGGAATTGTAATGAAATATCAAAGATCTGGAAATCAGCATTTGTCCTACCACTTTTTAAAATGGGGCGATCCAACTATTTTAAATAATTATAGGCCAATCTCAAAGCGGTCACCCCTGGTGAAAATACTTAACCCTTGTTAGTAAACAGCTAAAAGAGTTTTTATATACTAACTCTATTTTATCAATGTACCAATTGGGCTTCAGGAAGAAGCATAGCACAATTACAGCAGCCATGAAGGTTTAAAATTATATCACTGAAGTCCTTTGCAAAAAACAGCACTGTCTCACTTTTTATTGATCTCTCTAAGGCTTTTGATACAGTTGATTATGCTATACTGAGGCAGAGACTGTCGATCGTAGGTCTTTCGGAGCAAGCAGTTGCATGGTTTTCTAACTATCTGTCTGATAGAACCAGTGGTGGAAAAAGCACCCAATTGTCATACTTGAGTAATAGTAAAAATACCCTAATAGAAAATGACTCAAGTGAAAGTCACCCAGTAGCATACTATTTGAGTAAAGTCTAAAAGTATTTGGCTTTAAATATACTTAAGAATCAAAAGTAAATGTTATTGATAAAATGTACTTAAGTATCAAAAGTAAAAATAATTTAAAATTCCTTATATTAAGCAAACCAAACGGCACAATTTTCTTGTTTTTTAAATTTACGGATAGCCAGGGGCGCTCCAACACAATTTACAAATGAAGCATTTGTGTTTAGTGAATCCGCCAGATCAGGTAGTAAGGATGACCAAGGATGTTCTCTTGATAAGTGTGTAAATTGGACCATTTTCCTGTCTTGCTAAGCATTCAAATGTCATGAGTACTTTTGGGTGTCAGGGAAAATTTATGGAGTAAAAAGTACATTATTTTCTTAAGGAATGTAGTGAAGTAAAAGTAAAGTTGTAGAGATACCAAAAAAATGACTTAAAGTTTAAAGTATTTTTACTTAAGTACTTTACACCACTGTATAGAACAATTTGGTGGGCTTTTTTCATGTTAAATTGTCTGTCTGTAATTGTGTGCACCAGGTCTCTGTACTTGGTCCCCTTTTATTTACTCTTTATATAAATAATTTAGACAAACATTTTCAAAATGCGCAAGTTAAGTTTTATGCTGATGATACTGTTATTTATTGTTGTGCCTTGACGCTCACAAAAGCTTTCCAGAACTTGCAAACTGCTTTTCATACGGTTCAACATACCTTGTCAATTGAAGCTTATCCATAATTCTGACAAAACTAAACTGTGTTTTCTAAAGCAAGCAATAGACCTCTGAACCGTTCACTTATTACTTCTTGTCAGGGCAATGAGATTGAGGCTGTAACCTCATATAAATATCTTGGAATTGTAATTGATGACGGCCTCTTTCAAATTGCATATTCAACAATCTACAAAAAAATGTAAGCTGAAGTTGGGATTTTATTTTAGGAATAAGGCCTGTTTTTCTTTTGAAGCCAGAAGGAGGCTAGTATCAGCTACATTTATGCCTATACTAGACTATGGTGATATTTTATATATGAATGCTTCCGCTCAGTGTTTGAGATCAATTGACACCCTTTACCATGGAGCATTGAGATTTATTTTAAACTGAAAAACCCTTACGCACCACTGCACTTTATATACCAGGGTTGGCTGGCCTTCTCTAGTCACTCGTAGGTTCGGTCACTGGTATACTTTTATTTGGGCATTTTTATTGTTCAGAAATGTGGTGGGTACTCAATTCGTTCGCAGGACTTTATCCTGCTTACTGCTTTTATGTACTCTGCGCCATCGGCTTGGAATACTTCAATCGGAACAAGTTCTTCCAGTTTAGTGTTTTTAAAACACTGAAGGATTTTGAGACTGATTCCTTGACCTGTCAATATTTTTAATTTGCTCCTGTGAATTCTGTTTTTTTACTAGATTACCTGTATTGTTCATGTCTGTCTGTAATTGTGTAATGACTTGGTGCTACCTATCTTTGCCAGGAAGCTCTTGATAATGAGATTTCAAATCTCAATGAGCCCTTCCTGGTTAAATAAAAAATGTAAAAATACTCAAGCCCTGGTCCAAATGACACTTGGAGCCAGTGTGAAAATGTTCTTAATAGTGCTTCACAAGAAAAGCTGTGTTTACATTGTGCAACCATTTGAGAAGTTAACCTTTTAAATGGTTAATGTGCTTAACACCGTTACTATGGTTATTGCTCCACTTAAATGTCACAATATGATTGATACTGAAGTGTTTTGCTGTGTAAAAACTATCTATGGGTGTATGAAATAAATCAGTGTGTGTATATATATATATATATACACTCTGTATATTAAAGTTTTGTTTCCCGAAAATGTCAGTGGTCAAGTATCTGATCAACTGCAATTAAATCTGTTGGTTTGTCATCTTTAAACAGAAGTTGCATCTTGTGGATCTCCTCAAATAGTTGCATTGCCAAATCAAGCTTACAGAACCATTTGAAGACAAACTAGAAATATAGCTTGACGTTGAACTGAAATAACTGCCAGCAATGTGTCCAGCTCACCTGTCGTCAATTACAGCCTGCTGCCCAACACAGCAAAATTATATTAATAAGTATGTACCCTATCAGATAGTGTACAATAAAAGGATGTGGGTGGAACCCTAAAATGCATTGACTACGAGATTCATCATACTGGTATCTCATGTTTGGATTTAGCTCAATGTTCCTTTTACCAAAGTTTCCCAACCATAAATCCACCATACATCAAAATATTCCACTTTATTGAAATGCATGGTTGTATACTTACTGTATATTTACAAGGTCAGTCAACAAATGTAATATTGAAAATAAAAGGCAGCAAAACAATGACAATACATGGAAAAGAAAAAAACTGCATACAGTATTTCAAGAAATTGCTGTTTTACAGAACACCAACTCATAAATAGCTAGAGCACACTTTCACAACTTTCATGATTCAATATGTACTTTTGGTATTTGGTCAATAAGCATGTTAAAACGAGAACATATTTTGTTTGTACAAGTGAAAAGGTTTTTAGAAGGCCACGAGATGGATCTACGGATTCCGTAACTATGCAACGTGTTGACTGACATAGGATGTCCTTCGTGTAAATTAGATATTTTTTTAAAGGCAAACCCTTCTTGTATGATCATTTTCTGTAACTGTACGATCCATACATGTCAGGGACTTGGCCGTGTACATGAACAAATGAGAATAAAAGACAAAATATCAAGCCAATCTGTCACATTCTGTGATGTCAAAGAGTACGCAGGGGTTGATACGATATCTCCTTGTGGTCCCGCCAAAAAGTATCCCACCCCAATTGAGGCACCAGTCAGTCTGAAGAAGTGGTAGTAGGAATTCATATAGGCAGCAGTTTGATATAAGCGTCAAAACAAAAGGTGCTTTAAAAATTCAGCTGTACCATTCCAAGTCCATCGAGTCTTCACATTCCGTGGATAGTTTGTGGATTAAGGCTTTTTATGCAGAGATCTGGGGAAATTTCAACTGGATTTCCAATTCAGCCCCGCATTTTCTCACACACAGTTCCGTAAAGCTGAAGGCCCAACTCTAGAGGACTAACCAGTCTTTTTGATGCTTCTTTTTCTTTCTAGGTTGTTTTTTATTGTGCAGAGACTCCCTCTTCTGATTGTGGAACACACTGTGTTCAGAAACAGCCCAACAGGTATGTCCCTGAGTTGAGCATTGCCCCTATCATCAAAACAACGGTTGAAGAAAAACAAAAGTAAACGTTCAAGGAAAAACAAAAATTAATAAATATAAGCCATTGCAAATAGTGCCTTTGGATAGAACTTTCTTTAAAAAACATACTCCTATGTATACATATATAGTGGTAACTCTTAATATAGCTTTTTGATTGTTTACTACACCTACACATGAGCTCTCTTGCTTTGTGTGGTTTTGAAGAGGGGGGGAGTCAGGGCCGAGTAGCCAGGTCTGCGTTACACATTTGTGTCCTGCAGTAGGGGCTCTTTGGCCTCCCCGGGCGGCTGCGGGCTGTGGGGGTGCCCGTGGGGCGAGCTGTGCTTCTTCCAGCTGCCAGGCCGGGTACCCAGGTGGGGGTGCTCTGGTATGAAGAGGGCCACCAAGAGTGCTAGCAGCACTGAGCATGCTCCGAAGAGAAAGGGTGGGCCAGGAATGATGGACGTCTGAGGAGAGGAGGTGGGAATAAAAGGTACGAGAGAATTTTACTAAATTAGGAAAATGCTTAACAAAATAGGGTTACACTTGTACAAAGCATATTCAAGAACAGTCACGTAAATACTTGGTAACTAGTTAACGTTGAATAGTGGCCACAAACCCCTAAGATTGCATAGTGCCTAAATAATGATAGGCACTTTTAAGACAGCGATAGAGCCTTGTTGAACTGCTTGGTCACTTTTGAGGAGGTATGCTGGCTGTTAAACTCCACCCAAATTCAAGCCTCGTTGGGTCCAGGCTGCATATCAAAACTATGAGGAGGAAAAAAGGTTAGGGTTGGGGCCTAACCTGTGGGAGGTGCTGAAGGTGGGGTTGAGTGTGGATCGGAGTGTCCTGGCTGCCGTCTGGGGGCGCATCCAGCTCCACGTGGAAGATGTAGAAGATGAAGCCGTAGAGCGCCGGACCCAGGCCGTTACACAGACCCCGGATCCCTGTCACCATCCCCTGGCCCACCCCTGTGGGATGAGCGCCAAAATGAATTTTGTATTAGTTGGATTTTATTCAACCTTTAATTCATAAGGTAAGTTAAAGGGATAGTTCTGCAAAAGTACATAATTATTTCCTTACCTTGAAAGCGGTCTATGGCTAAGCATTAACTGGTTTCAAGGTAAGGAAAAAAAGTCATTTTGATTAACTGCCCCTTTAACAGAAGCATTTATCATTTGCATTCATGACCCGGCCAAAAGACAAATCAAAGAAAGTTGCAAAATAAAGTTATAACTAAGTACAAACCTTGTTGGTCTGGCTCAGCGGTGCGGGAAACCAACGCACTAATTGCTGGGAAAGTGATGCTTGACATGGCTGCTACAGCCCCTGCTGCCCACATCATCCTGTAGAGAGGTGAGAGAAAACAGATAGATACTCTTTAAAGTGACTGAACTGAATCATCTGAATCATCAGATGCGTTAATGGTTTGAGTCGTCTTGAAAAAGCTTACCATGGCTCGGAGCCAAACCCATACCAGGCGAGCTGCAGTATC
This sequence comes from Brachymystax lenok tsinlingensis, assembly GCA_030435695.1. NCBI lineage: Eukaryota > Metazoa > Chordata > Actinopteri > Salmoniformes > Salmonidae > Brachymystax > Brachymystax lenok. The sequence goes on from CM059790.1 coordinate 10,679,652, forward strand.
TGGAACCCAAGGCCGAGCAAGATGGTGTTCTTATTCCCGATGGAACGCATTAGTAAACTCAATACTACAGTCTTACAAAAGGGAACAAAAAAGAACATAATTAGAAACACTTTATTGGAATGTTCATAAAGCCTATAATGAAAGTTCTTGTTATATGGCCAAACCAAAGGTCGTCATAACATGGCAGAGAATGGAATAACTATATAGATATACACTACATGACAGAAGTATGTGGACACCGGCTTGTCTAACATCTCATTCCAAAATCTTGGGCATTAATATATTATAACAGCCTTCACTCTTCTGGGAAGGCTTTCCACTAGATGTTGGAACATTGCTGCGGGGACATTGCTGCGGGGACTCAGCCACAAGAGCATTAGTGAGGTCGGGCATTGATGTTGGGAGATTAGGCCTGGCTTCGCAGTCGGTGTTCCAATTCCTCCCAAAGGTGTTCGATGGAGTTGAGGTCAGGGCTCTGTACAAGCCAGTCAAGTTCTTCCACACAGATCTCAAACCACTTCTGTATGGACCTCGCTTTGTGCACGGGGGCATTGTCATGCTGAAACAGCAAAGGGCCTTCACAAAATTGTTGCCACAAAGTTGGAAGCACAGAATCGTCTAGAATGTCATTGTACGCTGTAGCGTTAAGATTTCCCTTCACTGGAACTAAGGGGCCTAGCCCGAACCATGAAAAACAGCCCCAGACCATTATTCCTCCTCCACCAAACTTTACAGTTGGAACTATGCAATGGTGCAGGTAATGTTCTCCTGGCATCCGCCAAACCCAAATTCGTCCGTCAGACTGCCAGATGGTGAAGCGTGATTCATCACTCCAGACAATGAGTTTCCACTGCTCCAGAGTACAATGGTGGCAAGCTTTACACCACTCCAGCCAACGCTTGGCATTGCGCATGGTGATCTTAGGCTTGTGTGCGGCTGCTCGACCATGGAAACCCATTTCATAAAGCTCCCGAAGAACAGTTCTTGTGCTGACGTTGCTTCCAGAGGCAGTTTGGAACTCAATAGTGAGTGTTGCAATCGAGGAAAGATTATGTTTACATGCTACGTGCTTCAGCACTCGGTGGTCCTGTTCTGTGAGCTTGTGTGGCCCACCACTTCGCGGCTGAGCCGTTGTTGCTCCTAGACATTACCACTTCACAATAACAGCAGAAACAGCAGCTCTAGCAGGGCAGAAATTTGATGAACTGACTTGTTGGAAAGGTGGCATCCTATGATGGTGCCACGTTGAATGTCACTGAGCTCTTCAGTAAGGCCATTCTACTGCCAATGTTTGTCTATGACAATTGCATGGCTGTGTGCTCGATTCTATACACCTGTCAGAAACAGGTGTGGCTGAAATAGCCAAATTCACTAATTTGAAGGGGCGTCCACATACTTGTGTGTGTGTGTGTTAGAGGTCGACCGATTAAATCGGCATGGCCGATTAATTAGGGCTGATTTCAAGTTTTCATAACAATCGGTAATCTGCATTTTTGGACACCGATTACATTGCATTCCATGAGGACACTGCGTGGCGGGCTGACCACCTGTTACGCGAGTGCAGTAAGGAGCCAAGTTAAGTTGCTAGCTAGCATTAAACTTATCTTATAAAAAACAATCAATCTTCACATAATCACTAATTAACTACACATGGTTGATGATATTACTAGTTTATCTAGCTTGTACTGCATATAATCAATGCGGTGCCAGTTAATTTATCATCGAATCACAGCCTACTTTGGCAAACGGGGGAGGATTTAACAAAAGCGCATTCGCGAAAAAAGCACAATCGTTGCACGAATGTACCTAACCATAAACACCAATGCCCTTCTTAAAATCAATACACAGAAGTATATATTTTTAAACATGCATATTTAGTTAAAAGAAATTCATGTTAGCAGGTAATATTAACTGGGGAAATTGTGTCACTTCTCTTGCGTTCATTGCAAGCAGAGTCAGGGTATATTCAACAGTTTGGGCCGCCTGGCTCGTTGCGAACTAATTTGCCAGAATTTTACATAATTATGACATAACATTGAAGGTTGTTCAATGTAACAGCAATATTAGACTTAGGGTTGCCACCCGTTCGATAAAATACGGAACGGTTCCGTATTTCACTGAAAGAATAAACGTTTTGTTTTCGAATTGATAGTTTCCGGATTTGACCACATTAATGACCAAAGGCTCGTAAGTCTATGATTGGATATTTGATGGAGCAGTCTGACTGAGCGGTGGTAGGTGGCAACAGGCTCGTAAGCATTCATTCAAACTTTACTGCGTTTGCCAGCAGCTCTTAGCAATGCTTGATTCACAGCGCTGTTTATGACTTCAAGCCTATCAACTCCTAGGCTGGCAATACTAAAGTGCCTATTAGAACATCCAATAGTCAAAGGTATATGAAATACAAATGGTATAGAGAGAAATAGTAGACGCGTCATAATTCATATAATAACTACAACCTAAAACGTATTAACTGGGAAAATTGAACCACCAGCTTTCATATGTTCTGAGCAAGGAACTTAAACATTAGCTTTTTTACATGGCACATATTGCACTTTTACTGTGTTTTTGCATTATTTAAACCAAATTGAGCATGTTTCATTATTTATTTGAGACTAAATAGATTTTATTTATGTATTATATTAAGTTAAAATAAGTGTTTATTGTTCATTCAGTATTGTTGTAATTGTCATTATTACATATATATATATATAAAAAAAATCGGCCGATTAAATCGGTATCGGCTTTTTATTTGGTCCTCCAATAATCAGTATCGGCATTGAAAAATCATAATCGGTCGACCTCTATGCTGTGTACACACACACAAATATATATAAATATAATTCATTTAATGATAGTTAATGACAACTAACCTGTGCAATGATTGAAAGCAGTCCTAGAACAGCTATGAAAGCTGCAACATTTTCAGGTGAAAATCCCATAATCTGAAAGAAGGGAGAGCGAAAATGTGATCATACTGCCAGTGAGACAACATTAGTATGCCTATCAATCAAGGAAAGACAATGATTTAGCTATATACAGGCCTAGCAGTGAGCAGCAAAGAGCAGGGGTCCAAGCAAAATGTGACAACTTGGTTGTATACTTTGAATGAGCTACATAGTCGAACCCCCTCGACAAGTCTACCAAATTATATTCTGACTATGAAGGGGACTTGACCTCAGTTACATTGATAATGGAAGAAATAACCAAAAGGGTAGGGGGATGGGGGGGGCTGACATCTGACGCGCATCTCACACGTCTGTTTATTTGGACCATATATTTGACAGTACAGATAGCAGACCTGTCGTAAGTAGAGAAAGAAGCTGGAGTACTGGCCAGCCTCGGGGAGATAAGACAGGAACACTGTTATACAGATGAGCAGCACAGTGGAATCCTGGCCCACTTTCCTTAGAGACTGGAGACAGAAAGAAAAGGGGTTAGGACGGTAGGTGATCACAAGTGTTAACAATATGATGTGCAAGAACACCCAACCACTCCTCATGGCGGAAAGGATGCCTATTGTGAGAACCAAGAGAGTAAACTAGAGAAGTAGAATTACAAACAGCTGTTGTCTGCTTCGGAGAGCCAGGAGACCTAGAATTACACCGACACATAACTACCTACAACAGGGGTTCCCAACCTAGGCGACCCCCATATGGGGCGCCAACGTTTCGTGGGGGTGTGAGGGACCTTCCTTGATTTGGGGTGGGGGGATCATTTTTGTACAAGTCGCGATTGTTAATACAGATCTAAAACGACGCATAAATCCGTGATGCTTTAGGATAGAAGCAAGCGGTAAAATGCAAGAGTAAGACACGAATTCTGGTGCATGTGGGAATATCGTTGGTGTGTCTCTATGACATTCATAAGATGAGCTACGGCCTTCTAAAGTGCTTGGGAAGTAGTCTTATACAATGCGTGACTGTTGCTATCAACTTATTGATTCACTTTCCGGAAGAAAAAAAAAATGTAATTGAGGGTTCATATACATTGTAATAAATAAAATAAAACAATATTTTCCTTATCCATTATTATCATCATAATTAAATAGCCTACCTCATGAGTCTTGTTCAACTAAGTAGAATTGCAGGAAATTAGATTCAAAACAACACTTTTCTTAGGTCTCTCAAATTAAACAATGTCAAGCTGGTGTTGTATTTAATATAAGCCACCTTAATAAACAATAATAATAAAAATTAAAAAGGGGGGACTTTTTGTGTGTGAAAAAAGTGGCACTGGGGAACAAAAGTTGGGAACCCCTGACCTACAAACACCCCATACTGTATTGTTATGCTACAATATCAGTCACTAGGGCTTTAAGCGTTTTACAGCGTCAATCGTGATGATTGTGTTAAGAGAAAAAAAAAATATTCCTTTAGCCTAAGTTTTTTAGGTCAATCGTGTGATGATGCTTATTTCCATGGATCGATCATCATAACATTTTAAGGTCTTGCCATAGATTTTCAAGCAGATTTAAGTCATAACTGTAACTCGGCCACCCAGGAACATTCACTGTCTTCTTAGTAAGCACCTCCGGTGTAGATTTGGCCTTGTGTTTTGAGTTATTGTCCTGCTGAAAAGGTGAATTCATCTTCCCGTGTCTGGTGGAAAGCAGACTGAACCAGGTTTCCTCTAGGATTTTGCCTGTGCTTAGCTCAATTCTGTTTATTTAATAACCTGAAAAACTCCCCAGTCCGTAACGTTTACAAGCATACCTATAACAGGATGCAGCCACCACTATGCTTGCAAATATAGAGAGTTGTACTTAGTAATGAGTTGTATTTTCCCCCCAAACATAACACTTTCTATTCAGGACAAAAAGTAAAAATTTTGCCACATTTTTTCCCAGTATCACCAGTGCATTGTCGAAAACAGGATGCATATTCTATACAAGCTTCCTTCTTTTCATTCTGTCAATTACATTCGAATTGTGTAGTACCTACAATGTTGTTGATCCATCCTCACTTTTCTCCGATCACAGCCATTAAACTAAGTGTTTTAAAGTCACCATTGGCCTCATGGTGAAATCCCTGACGCCTGCATCTTTGTAGTGACTGGGTGTATTGATACACCATCCAAAGTTTAACAACTTCACCATGCTCAAAGGGATATTCAACGTCTGCTTTTTTATTTTTTACCCATCTACCAATAGGTGCCCTTCTTTGCGAGGCATTTGAAACCCCCCTTGGTCTTTGTGGTTGAATCTGTGTTCGAAATTCACTACTCGACTGAGGGACCTTACATATAATTGTATGTGTGGGGTACAGAGATGAGGTAGTCATGTTAAACACTATGATTGTACACAGAGTCCATGCAAGTTATCATTTGACTTGTTAAGCCAATTTTTACTCCTTAACCTATTTAGGCTTGCCATAACAAAGGGGTTGAATACTTATTGACTCAAGACATTTCAGCTTTAAAGCTACAATATGTCATTTTTGGGGCGACCCGACCAAATTCACATAGAAATGTGTCTTATAAATCTGCCATTCGTATCAAATGCAAGTCTAAGACGCAGTAGATCTAGAATGATTCTCTACACAATGACAGCTTGTTTTGTCACAAACTGAAATTAGACAAACTATTAGAATTTTAGCAACCAGGAAATGGTGGAGCAAGTTCTGCATATTGCACCTTCAAATTTTTGTAAAAATGTAGAAAAACATAATTCCACTTTGACATTATGTGTAGGCCAGTGACCAAAACAAATCTCAATTGAATCAATTTTAAATTCAAGCTGTAATAACAAAATATGTTAAAAGTCAAGGGGCGTGAATACTTTCTGAAGACACTTAAGTACCCTGCAATCATCATTGCTATATCATGTGATGTTGATGTATTTCAGCGACACGTCAGCCTTCTCCCTCAACACTGCCTGAGGAAGACCTGTTTCGTTGTGCCATGAGTAGCTGCTGTACATTGTGTCATGTAGCTTTAACTGTTGTTGTACAGCCCCTCAGCAATATAGAGGATTATGAAAGGTTAATCATTCCCCTATTTGGCCTCTGTCTATCAGCCTGTTGAACTCCCCCTTTTACACACACACCACCTTGGCCCTTTCAAACAACCCGCCTTAGGGGAAGTTCAGATTTGGCTGACAAAGACCACACCCTGGTCTAAATGTGGCATGAATGTTTGTTCCTTATACTGGGTAAATCACATTGTGTTTTTTAAATATTATTTTTTGTGTACAATTCCTGCACTGTTTCGGGCACTGTTGGTTTCAATGCGCTATTAGAGCCACCACCGCTCGCTGAAAGCCTACTATAGAGGAATTATGAAAACATTGCACATGAATTAAAGATGAGGTACACTAACATGGCCTGTATCAAACAAGTTGGTCCAAATACATGAATCGTTACATTTCCAACTAACCACATTAGAACTTGTCAGTTGCTCTTCCCAAATGCATACGACATCTCAGGTGGTCTTGTTCTTCTATGAAATCGAATGAAAACAGTAGCCTAAGTGATAGAGCTATTGTAGGGAAATGGTAAGGCTGAAGAGGACCACTTTGTAACATGAGTAGCTAGTTGAAAAAGTGTCAACACAAAAACCGATGTAATGTTTCCCTAAGGGGAACCATGGGCGTCAGTCAGGGGGGCGAGGTCTTGCGGCACAGCCACTCACACCACATTCTATTCCTAAGCCCTCTTTTAAATCATAAACAATACCTGCCTCCACCCCAGCCACCAATTACATTGATACCATTGTCCCTTCCAGCATTTGAAAACAGACACACATTACCCCTATAACCTTTTGGATAACTAAATGACCAACATCAGCAGTCAGGAGGACTACGATGCAACAGAAATGAAATGTCCATATTCCGCCTCAGTCTCTTTGAGACCCACCAAATGTCTAGCTGCTACCACTGATCATAGTGCCAAAGTGAAGCACACATTTTCAAGAGGTCTGAGAATGTTTCCCTAACAAGCCAATATATTTGTATATTGGTAGACTAACACTTCACGAATTCAAATGTAATTTGCCATACAGCTTAGCCTACACTAAGCTAAGTCTGCACTCTGAAGAGGTAACTGCATCTCATCTGCCTAATCCAAATCATTTTGCGTTCTGAAAGCACACTAATAATGGCTACACAAAACAATAACACCAACTGACTGAGACTTCAGAGGTGGTCAGGTACTCACAGCAAAGGGGTCGGCTTGTTCCCAGGAGATGGGAGCCCCCCAGGACGCTGGCCTCATCTTCTCAGGCAGAGACTCGGGCACGGCCACCAGGATAAAGCAGATGTCCAGCATAGCGATGGCCGAGGCCAGCACCACCACCAGGCCGTCCCCGTACACACGGCCCAAGTAGGCTCCAATGGCCGGGCTCGTCACCAGGCTAGCAGCAAAGGTGGCCGACACCTAACGAACAAGAGTAAACAAGGTTTACTACTGCCAAGCTCTGCTACTACCACTCTTTGAATGAAATTGTAGTTTCACTTCGTTTTTTTGCGCATAATTTCTGCTTTGTTAAATGGGACAAATCTACAAATAGGTTCTGAATTATGTACTATTTTAACACTGAACCACAAATCCCTGAATCAAAAAAGGTTCTGTGGTAAACAAGATTAGAAGAAACTGTGTAGGTAATGTTTGATACACACCAGTCCATAGGCCATGCTGCGCTCATGCTCCTGCGTGATGTCAGCCACATAGGCAAAGACCACGGAGAATGTAACAGCGAACACACCGGACACCGAGATAACCGCAAAGTACCACCTGAAACCGAGGCAGGATATATGGCACTCAGTTAATAATACACTTGATTCAGCTTTTAATGGTGATCTCAGTAACTATGAACTCTCTCAGGTTGGGAGCCATCGTACCACGGGCTTATCTTCATCAGTGGAATGGGAGCGCAGGTGAAGAAAACGGTGAGCAGGAGAAAAGACTTCCGACCCCACACATCAGACAGGGCACCAATCAGCGGAGCACTCAGGAAAGACAGCAGGCCCTGTAACACAATAAGACACACCCAAAGATTGTAACAGAATTGAAAGATAACTAGGTGTGCTGTTCAAAACAATAGCACATGTTCAAACACCATACCTTTACCCCCTGGATCAAGCCATTCATCAGAAACGTATGCTTCGGGAACGTCTCATGTAGGACCTGGATTGGAAGGGGACAGGGACAGATAGTGGAGACTTAATTGGAGAAGGTCTTCAACATAGTTTCATCAGCAGCCAACAAATTATACTGTATTAAATAATAGGTCATAAACAAGACAACCTACCACCAAAGTGGGTGCTGTAAGCAGGCCCCAGGCAAAAAATTCCAAAAAGATGACAATTACAGCATGGTACACGCTGGGAGCCCCGAAACCTTGTGCCTGGTGAACAGAGTGGAATAACTATGTAAGTATGTCAACAAGAAACAAGTAATACTCAACTGTCTTACTTTCAAAGAAGATATATTAAAAGGTCAACTCAGCAATAGGTAACCATAATACAGTGGGGCATCATCCTGCTTACACAGAATTCATATTTGACACTAGAGCCAGTAGCAGTCTTGGCAAATTTACCTTTAGTTGTTGTTGATTTCAGTAAGTAAGAATTTAGCTAGCTACCATATTGCTGAATAACATAATCGAACTAAACAAACGGCTAGCTAGAAAGCTTGCCCATAGTTATGGAACTCTATTAGCTTTAAACGATACTGTTTAAAGTTACTTCCCTAGCTAGTTAATACTTGTCCATATCAGATGGCATCTAGCTAAATTACTGTCAAAGATACTGATATGCTAGCTAACTTAGCTAGCTAGTGCCACACATCTGGTGCTAGCTAGCCAACTAGCTAACGTTAGCTAGCTATGTTGTTTTTGAGAGGACTATGAAGAGGCATATGATCAACTTCCCGTACGCTAGCAAGCAGAAGGGGCTAGCTAGCTCGCGAAATGTGACATATTGTAGACATACCACATGCTGCTAGTTAATCTCAAGGAACACGATGGCAAATACTGTCATTTAGGTGGAAACTCACCGTTCCTCCATCCTTGATGATTATTTTCTTCGCCAGCAGGAGACTGCGATTCGCCCGTTTCTTCTTTTTGCTCTGTGTCATATTACCATTCTAGTTCTTCGTTTAATAAGAATCTATTTATTAAGGAATTTCAGAAAATAAACTATTTCAATCAGATTGTTGGAAAAGAAACTGAAATACCTTAGAATAAATCAATTTTTCAAACTAAAAGGGCTGTTTCGTCCCATTCACTCAACCACCGCCATCTTTGCAAAAACATTGTTAAAACGTAATGACGTCACATCATACGATATTCTTTCTGACATCCGTGTACCTGCTAGGACGGGTACTGGCATGCCTTCTTTTTTGAACAGTTACTACATCTCAGTATACATTTAATTAGAGAATAGTAGAAAAATCTGCAGACCATGTCTGCATTACATTTCCACATTACTCTTATGTATTAAGCACTACAGTATTCCCCCTCACTCTAGAACCTTCCACGAACAAAGACCCCATAGGTATCACAGGATCTTCCTGAAAGGCCCTGAATGCATCCTATACTACATCCTATGCATCCTATCCTAGTATCTAGCTGCAGCTGTGGAGTAGAGCCTCCTGTCCCTAAAACCCGCCAGTGGAAAAAGTCAAGTAGAACAAAAACACACGAAAAAGTAAGTAAGCTATATACAGGGTCAGTTCCATGGTCAGTGCCAATACCCATATTTACAATGTGCAGGGATACTAGAGTGGTCTCGAGGCAACTGATGATCCAGCAGTCCAGAAACGAGAGATGTACCACCTATCCAAAAAGCCCAGGCCTCTGATAGATGCAGTATTAAAAAAAAAGTCTGATTGCAGTAAAACAGAGCCGTTTTGTCCTGGCATGTGGAAAAGGCAGCAAGTAACTGTTTCAGTGACATGCCAATGCACTTCAGCCTGAGCTGCGTTCAGTATGAAAACCTTCAACCTTCAATTAAACAGAATCGGTGCTGTTCTGAACGACCAGTTGAAAAACAGAGAGGGGTTGGGGAACACTGTCAGTATGGCTGCTGCCCTTTAAATGGGAGATTATCAATTGGTATGCTCAACTTCATCTTCCGTCCTCTCCTCGACCTCCTATTGAAAAAGGTCAAAGGTAACCAGGGAGGGGAGGAGAGGAAATGTGGAAACAAACTCACTCATGCAAATTACGTTTACAGGGGTGGACTCCCAAACATTTAGCTAGTTGTGACATTTATAGATAAAAGGATAAGTAGCATAATGTTTTTAAATATGTGCATGCTTTTCTCCTCCGAGTAAACAACAGCTGATTCAAAGGGTGTGTGGCCTATCTCAAAACTCTTCCACGAAGGACTCAGGATATTCTTGTGCTTCCTCGGTGGGAGAAGGCTATTGAGGAGGCGAGGACACTCCTCCTTTCGCCTACTAACTAACTTACACTTCTCAGAGATACTGTATATAATGATGAGATTATATAAAGGCCATCCAGAACATCTACTCGAAACGGTGCCTGGGAAGGTACGCAGCATCATCAAGGACCCCACACAACCCAGCCACAAGTTGTTCTCTCCCTTATCGTCGGTCAAACGTATCGGAGCATGAGGTCTGATACAAACAGGCTCAGAGACAGTTTCTATCTACAATCCATCAGACTGCTGAACACTTGAACTGGACTGACCACCTGTTCTGATTCACCACACCTTAGCACACATGCACTCACTCATGTCCATACCCACACAGACATAGACATATACACTGAGTGTACAAAAGAAATGCTCTTTCCATGACATAAACTGACCAGGTGAATCCAGGTGAATGCTATGATCCCTTATTGATGTCACCTGTTAAATCCACTCCAATCAGTTTAGATGAATGGGAGGAGACAGGTTAAAGAAGGATTTTTAAGCCTTGAGACAATTGGGCACTCAGATCCTTAAAAAGTTCTACAGCTGCACGATTGAGATCATCTTGAATGTCTGCATCACCGCTTGCTAAGGCAACTGCTTGGCATCTGACCACACGCCGCTACAGAGATCAGTGCGTATGGCCCAGTACATCACTGGGCTGCGCTCCCTGCCATCCAGGACCTCTATACCACGTGGGGTCAGTGGAAGGCCCTAAATATTGTCAAAGACTCCAGCCACCCAAGCCAGACTGTTCCATCTGATACCGCACAGCAAGTCTGGACCCAACAGGACCCTGAACAGCTTCTACCCCTAAGCCATACGATTTCTAAAAAAGATTGCTAAGTAGCTAATCAAACGGCTACCCGGACTACATAGATTTACCCTTTTTTTTGCTGCTGCTACTGTCTATTATCTATTATGTTGGTCACTTTATCCCTACCTATATGTACAGTGCATAGTTACCTCAATTACCTCGTACCCCTGCACATTGACTCCCTATATATGGCCATGTTATTTTCTACTCCCTATGTATAGCCATGTTCATATTAACTTGTTATTTCTATAAATTATTCAATGTGTATTTAATCCTCGTGTCAACTATTTCTATGTTTTATTTCTATATTATCTTTAACTCTGTATTGTTGGAAAATCACCCATGAGTAAGTGTTTCACTCTTAGTCTACACGACTTGACTACAAAGCATGTGACAAATAACATTTTATTTTATTCCGTTAGGGAACACCTACTTGTACTCCTTCTAAACAATGCAATTTTTATCAACTTTGACAAAGGTTGAAGTCTACCCCAAAATGTGTCCACTCTGTTCATAACAGATTCTAGTTTTGGGAAAAGTTGTATTGAGATGAAATGTTTAATTGATTAGAAAATGTGTAGAGTCTGGTCCAAAATCCATCTCGCTCTAGCTTCTCCAACTGCTGGCCACTGGGCTTCCACTCATCACCGTATTTGGTGTCTTGTTGTTTGGAGCCAAATGGTGTCTGTATGCTAGCTTGCATACTCCCACTAGCGTTAGCGCTAGCATTAGCATTGCCATCCGGAAGGCATTACAATTTAGCATGATTATTAGCTATTTGTTTTTTTCTGTGGTGCTACTAGGCTATTTTCTGTGGTAGATCACATACTTATTGCGTTTTATACGGTGTAGATACACTACATATACAGATGAAGTCGGAGGTTTACATCCACTTAGGTTGCAGTCACTAAAACTTGTTTTTTCAACCACTCCACAAATTTCTTGTTAACAAACTATAGTTTTGGCAAGTCGGTTAGGACATCTACTTTGTGCATGACACAGGTAATATTTCCAAAAATTGTTTACAGACAGAATATTTCATTTATAATTCACTGTATCACAATTTAGGTGGGTCAGACGTTTACATACATTAAGTTGACTGTGCCTTTAAACAGCTTGGAAAATTCCAGAAAATGATGTCATTGGAGGTGACATAATTTGAGTCAATTGGAGGTGTACCTGTGGATGTATTTCAAGGCATACCTTCAAACTCAGTGCCTCTTTGCTTGACATCATGGGAAAATGAAAAGAAATCAGCCAAGATCTCAGAAAAAAAATTGTAGACCTCCACAAGTTTGGTTCATCCTTGGGCGCAATTTCCAAACGCCTGAAGGTACCACGTTCAAGTATAAACACCATGGGACCACGCAGCCGTCATACCGCTCAGGAAAGAGACGCGTTCTGTCTCCTAGAGATTAACGTACTTTGGTGCGAAAAGTGCAAATCAATCTCAGAACAACAGCAAAGGACCTTGTGAAGATGCTGGAGGAAACAGGTACAAAAGCGTCTATGTCCACAGTATAGTCCTATATTGACATAACCTGAAAGGCCGCTCAGCACGGAAGAAGCAACTGCTCCAAAACCGCCATAAAAAAGCCAGACTACGGTTTGCTACTGCACATGGGGACAAAGATCGTACTTTTTGGAGAAATGTCCTCTGGTCTGATGAAACAAAAATAAAACTGTTTGGCCATAATGACCATCGTTATGTTTGGAGGAAAAAGGGGGAGGCTTGCAAGCTGAAGAACACCATCCCAACCGTGAAACACGGGGGTGGCAGCATCATGTTGTGGGGGTGCTTTGCTGCAGGAGGGACTGGTGCACTTCACAAAATAGATGGCATCATGAAGAAAGAAAATTATGTGGATGTATTAAAGCAACATCTCAAGACATCAGGAAGTTAAAGCTTGGTCGCAAATGGACAATGACCCCAAGCATACTTCCAAAGTTGTGGCAAAATGGCTTAAGGACAACAAAGTCAAAGTATTGGAGTGGCCATCACAAAGCCCTGACCTCAATCCTATAGAACATTTGTGGGCAGAACTGAAAAAGAGTGTGCGAGCAAGGCGGCCTACAAACCTGATTCAGTTACACCAGCTCTGTCAGGAGGAATGGGCCAAAATTCCCCAAACGTATTGTGGGAAGGCTACCCGAAATGACCCAAGTTAGGTTCAAATCAAATTTTATTAAATGCGCCAAATACAACAGGTGTAGACTTTACCGTGAAATGCTTGCTTACGAGCCCTAATCAACAATAAAATAATACTAAAAAGTCAAATAATAACACAAGAAATGAAATACACAAGAATGGAGCTACAATCAGGGAGCACCAGTACAATGTGCAGGGGTATGAGGTATTTGGGTATGCTGGGTATGAATATTATATGAATCATATAAATTGTAATGGCAAATTTGGGTGCAATCAATTAGCTTATTTTCTCAGAGTTTAAATTGCTTTTCAACAAAATAATTTTGCAGAAATGCTTATCTGTTTCTAACTACAGAAACCATTTCAGAACGATCTGAGATGATGAGTGTCATGGCTTGCTGAAATTAAATGGAACGACCCAGCGTTTCATTTGCACAAACTGTATACAGATTTTCTATTGTGTTATTGACTGTACGTTTGTTTATCCCATGTGTAATTCTGTGTTGTTGTTTTTGTCGCACTGCTTTGCTTTATCTTGGTCAGGTCGCAGTTGTAAATGAGAACTTGTTCTCAACTGGCCTACCTGGTTAAACAAAGGTGAAATATACAAAAAGTAGGAGAGAATGTTTTATGCTTACATGATATGTCAATCTGAGACAGTTTTAGGCAACCCTCAGCCTTATTAGATAACCAAACAAGATTTGCAAACCAGTCAAAAGCATGCCATTAACAACAAGTTTATCTTCCATACCCAAATTCACCCAAATGGCTAGTAGGTCAGTAATGTCCTTGTTGATGACAAAGGCACTGTAAACTCAAGCACTATAATCTCAAGCACTTAAAGCCAAAAGACCCTCCTCCGTAATCCTTCTTCTTTGTCCAAGTCTTCACCGTGACTTAATCTCTTGCTAACACCGGAGGCACATGCGTGTGCATGCCGTCCAAGGGCTTCATACTCGTGGCTTCCTCATGTCCTAACTAACTGGATTAATCACTGAAAGGAACTCACATCCTTGACGTTCCATTTGATTACAAAATATAAATACACCAGAAATCAAGCAACTTAAAACAAACAAACAAATCATTTTTCAAATAAATACAATAAATGAATCTGAAGAAACAATGTAATTCCTTGAGTACTATTTTGCTATGATTAAGGGAAGAATGGTATGGTAGTTTGCCTGCGTGCATTGGCAGACAAAATGGTTGGTGTCTGTGTAGATAAATGACTTAATCTTGTGGACAAGTGACATTTTTTACTTAAGGCAACATTACGTTTAGGTTTTTGAATACAAGAAAAGTGGGGTCACATACAAAAAAGATAATCAGAGGATGTGTTTTGAATTATACAACATTTCCCCCCCTGTACTTTCCCTTTAGATTGTTGAAACTGCCAGTAAATGTTAGGCACATTAAACAGAAGATGAAGTTGAGTTAAATGAGTTTATTGCCATTGACCCAGAATGTCCATTATGACCCAACAGTAGACCGACTTCCTTTGCATGCAAAAAAATGTAATCAAGCCAAACAAGACAAATAAAAGCAATAATGCACATAGCCTACAACTTCTGATGAAGTTGTTCAAAATGCATGCCTGCATGCTGTTATTATGACTGCCACATGGACCATAGAGACCATGGTGAGGAACAGTGAAAAAAACATCCAAAAACATCCAGTGAATGTTGGACGAGTCGAGGTAATAGCAATAGTCAATAGCACATAGACAAGATCGTAGTAGTACATTTGGGAGATTCCTAACTCATCACTGTTTAATTTTTTTTATAAAAGGTCTTTGTAGAAAACACTGATTCGTCCATTGCAGTGTGTCACCAGCAAAGCGAAATGTTCAGTCACAAAAAGTTCAGTCACAAAACACCTGGATAGGTGACAGCAGCAGTAGGTTCTTTCAGTACCGTTTCATGGCATGAGCAGGGGAAAAGTGCACCAAAGTTGTCCATCATTTGAGGTTAATGTCTTTCCAGGAGTTAAACTTGACAGATGTTGTAGTAGATGGTAGGCCTCTCGTTGAATGTGTCCCCCATCACATCATAGCAGCATTCCTGCTTGTGCAGAGGCAGCTCGGTCATAGGCACACTGTTCTGCATGTTGTGAGAGTTCTGTGTGCCGTATGAAGGTTGCGACTAGGGAGGAACACACACACACTGATCAGTATCTCTGTAATAACTGACAAACTGTGCAGACATTGAGGTCTAGATTCACATGACATATTGATTTCAGATTGTTAAATGTGTAACCCTGGCTGGCAGACACATTAAATCAATTTAAGACGTCAGTCATTATTATGTGCAGGGCCTCAAATGTGTAGGGCCTCTGATACCTCACATGAAAACAGTTTGACATGAGCTTAGGACTATAACTCAATTGTTATGATGTAGTTGCGGCTAGACAGTGACAGCTGCCTACCTTGCCAGTAGGTCTGCGAGGAAAGTCTTTCCGACATAAGTGGCCAATGATTCCTGCTGCCAGGGCGTCTCCCAGCACGTTGATCATGGTTCGGAATCTGTCCCTGAAAGGACAGGGAATACAAAGGCTCCAGAGGTCAGCCTCTCACTCCAACCAAAAACATTTGTTTCTGAATGCAGAAACGATTTAAGGTTTCCTTTGACATATGAATGAATTCACTTTTTAAACATAAAATGCTCTGCCGTTTCAGTCACTATTAACATGTAGTATATGTTCTACTATGTAGATATCGAATATGACTAATTGTTGTCATAGTGAACTTACAGTACCTAGTCGATGGTCACAATGAGAGTGATGTCATCAGGTGGCAGACCCACTGAAGTCAGCACAATCACCTTGGTGACGAGGCCGGCCTGGGGGATCCCAGCAGCACCTATGCTGGCAGCTGTAGCTGTTATACTTCAAACAGAGACCAACACAATCAATTACTCAACTAAGAAGGTGCATTACAATATTGTCCTGCCACGGTTAAAATGATATGAGCTATACCCTTTAAAAAGTTACACAACCTACAATTAGTGATTTTTCATTCAATCAAAAACAGTGACCAGATCTCACTTGTACAGTGACATTCCCATGTAGTTGTGTGAAAACAGAAGTCATATCAGGATGTTACATTTTGTGAAATGGTTATAATCTTGGCACCCAGAACCAAGACTGTCATGGCAGACTACACCGAACGGTTACTGCTTTTGAGTTAGGACTCAAAGTTTTATCCAGTCAATGGATTGAGTAGCTTTATGAGAAAGTTTACATGAGAATTGGAGTGATTTGAAACCATATACATACCTAATGGTGACCAGCTGGCCAAAGTCCAGCTCATAATCGTTGACCTGGGCGATAAAGATTGCCGCCACGGCCTCGTAAAGAGCTGTTCCATCCATGTTAATGGTGGCACCCACAGGCAGCACGAAGCGCGCTATCTGCCGATCCACATTGCAGTTCTCCAGCAAGCACTTCATAGTAATGGGCAGAGTGGCAGAACTTAAGAGAGAAAGAGAGAGTTGAGTTAAGGGACTTTTACCATTCTAACTGATATCCTCTGTTTGTTTTCCTCCTTTTGGAATAGTTTCGATTTACACTACTTAATTACAACAATCAGCTTTCATGCTTTTCAAACTATTTTTTATTTTTTTGTACATTTAGGCTATTATTCTCTTAATACATTTCTGTGCTTGACTGTTTGCCTCTAAACAACATACTGTGGATCAATAGTAAGTTTTAGGAGTTTCAAATAAAGTGTTTGAAGCTGGAGATGATCAATCAAACATTACAATATTTATAAGGAACCTTTTTCATGCATTCAGCTCAACCCTCTGTGACAGTGTTCTTCACACCTGGACCTGGAGGGCCACCGTGTTTGCAAGCTTTTGTCCCAACCCAGCACTAACACACCTGAATCAAATGAATCAGGTGTTATGTAACTCAGCTGAATGTAACACCATTCTTCCACAAGAAATTCCATCATTTGGTGTCACTTCCATTTCAATTCAGGGGGTGAACTGAAATTCGATTCACAAATTGAAAAAAGTCCATTTCCGATTCAACATGAGTTTAATGTCAACTTACTTCCTGCTGAACTGACTGAATTAAAAAAGGAATTGACCCCAATCCAGGTTGTTGGTTGCACACTGCAGCCCTCCAGGACAGTGAAAAAGATCATTGTTTAATGAGAAAAATAGAAACAGACAGACCTTGAGGAGGTGGCCAGTGCTATGACCAAGGCTTGAAGCAGGCCTCTGATGTAAGTGAAAGGGTTCTTCCGAGTCAGGATGAGATAGAATAAGGGGAGGAGGATGAGGCCGTGGACAAAAAGCCCGGCCAGAACAGTGATGGTGTACCAGCCCAGCTTCTTCCCAAGAGTAAATGGGTCCTGCAAGTCCAGGATTTTACCAGCTACGAGGAATATGATCCCAAATGGAAAATACCTGTCCGGAAATGAAAAAAGGAAGAACTGTGTTTCACTGTTGTTCAATAAACACCTCCAAAGACTTTCTTTACAACCTACAAGTAACTGCCAAAATAAAGAAATCCCATATAGGGCGTTGGGCCACCATGAGCCAGAATAGCTTCAATGCACTTTAGCATAGATTCTATTGGACGGATGTAACACCATTCTTCCACAAGAAATTCCATCATTTGGTGTTTTGTTGATGGTGGTGGGAAAGGATGTCTCAGGCGCTATTAAAGAATCTCTCATAAGGGTTCAATTGCGTTAAGAGCTGGTGACGGAAATGGCCATGGCATATGGTTTATATCGTTTAAATGCTCATCAACCCATTCAGTGACCACTCGTGGCCTGTGGATGGGGGCACAAAATAGTGGTCTGCCCAGCATTTTTATACATTTTATACACCCTAAGCATGAAGGGATGTTAACTGCTTAATTAACTCAGAAACCTGTGTGGAAGCACCTGCTTTCAATATACTTTGTATTCCTCATTTACTCAAGTGTTTCCATTATTTTGGCAGTTACCTATAGGTCAAATGTGTTGTTCCTAACGAGCAGTTTCCACCCAGTAAAACAGAATAAAAATAAATAAATTGTAATTCATATCATGCTTTGTATTGTGAAAACTGTATTCACAAAAAAAAAAAAAAAAAAAAAATTGCCCTGTTGTCTCACGTGAGTTTATTCCTGCCTCTAAAAACATGTCAGAGCCAAGAGCCATTCAAGTCTTTGAGGTCGGTCCTATATCAGCAGAACCTCTGTGGTAAGTGACATCCTCCAATATGGCCGGGCCAGTTTCAGGTAAACCTGAGCTGCATGCAATGTGCCTAATGACTGAATATATATATAAATGGACAAAGCCATCGATCACATGACACCACTCACTCTTATGTGAAGACTCAAAAGCGCATTGAAGCCAAATGAAATTGGTTAAGATTGAAGTCGGAAGTTTACATACACATTAGCCAAATACATTTAAACTCCGTTTTTCAAACCTCCTGACATTTAATCCTTCTAAAAATTCCCTGTCTTAGGTCAGTTAGGATCACCACGTTATGACCCCATTCTCACCACATGCCCGTGTACAGGTCGTAACCTCAGAAAGTCACACTGAACGGACATCACATCCACAAACCTGGTGTTGCCATTCTCTAACCCACTGAGCCAGTGGAACCATGATAATGTAAACTATTTACAAAGCTTGTCCCCCACTTACCAAACAGCAGTGTTGATGATTTTCATGACACATTCGTTAACACACTGACACAAGTTAACTGGTGGTGCTCCTCTCTCGCCTACTTTCCCCAGTAACAGCAAAATGAAAATTATTTAGATAGCGATGGAATAGTAGTATTGATACAGAAAAGAAGAAAAAAGAAAAGATTAAAGAAAATAGAGGATAAACTGTCTTTACCCATGGTGGCAGAGAAGATGACGATCCCCAGCACGTTCATCTGTTGGCTGCTGCCAGCTCTGGTCTTGTAGTGAATCTCCCTAGTCCTTGCCGAATACAAGCATATCCATAACATGATGCAGCCACAACCATGCTTGAAAATATGAAGAGTGGCACTCAGTGATGTGTTGTGTTGGATTTGCCCCAAACATAACGCTTTGTATTCAGGATATAAAGTTATTCCTTTGCCACATTTTTTGTAGTTTTACTTTAGTGCCTTATTGCAAACAGGATGCATGTTTTGGAATATTTGTTATTCTGTGGAGGCTTCCTTCTTTTCACTCTGTCATTTAGGTTAGTATTGTGGAGTAACTACAATGTTGTTGATCCATCCTCAGTTTCCTTTCCGGCAACTGAGTTAGGAAAAACGACTGTATCTTTGTAGTGACTGGGTATATTGATACACCATTCAAAGTGTAATTAATAACTTCACCATACTCAAAGTGATATTCAATGTCTGCTTTTTATTTTATTTTTACCCATCTACCTATAGGTGCCCTTCTTTGCGAGGCATCGGAAAACCTCCCTGGTCTTTGTAGTTGAATCTGTGTTTGAAATTCACTTCTCAACTGAGGGACCTTACAGATCATTTTATGTTTGGGGTACAGAGATGAGGTAATCATCCAAAATTAATGTTAACAGTTAGCGTGCAATTTCCATGGCCCCGCGGAAACCTAATTAACCTATAAATCCCCATCAGAATCCGTCTGTTTAAGCTATCGATATCTGGCATGGGCTCAGTTCCTCGCATCTGCCGATATCACCCTTCCGCATCTACGGTGAAAGGTGGCAAGGTGGCGGTGTTTCTCAGACCATGAAACTTCCCGAAAATCGATCTTCTCACAAAAAGTCTGTAGCGTCCGAACTGTTTGGCCTACAAACTCTCACGAACACGGTGGTGGGTGTTCTCTGTTTTGCTCTACGACCCCCACAAGCGTCACGGGACTCATCTGAAGTTGGTACAGCCTCTTCTGCCAACTTCTGTGTGCAGCGTCTGAACAGTTTGGGCTTCACACTAACACACTTGTTTTGCTCTATTAAGTGACTTGTTAAGCAAATCTTTCCTTCTGAACTTATTTAGACTTGCCATAACAAAGGGGTTGAATACTTATTGACTAAAGACATTTCAGCTTTTCATTTTTAATGAATTTGTAAAAATGTCTAAAAACATAATTCCACTTTGACATTATGGGGTATTGTGACACAAAATCTTAATTTAATATATTTAATATTCAGGCTGTAGCACAACAAAATGTGGGAAAAGTCAAGGGGTGTGAATACTTTCTGAAGTCACTCTATATGTGTCATACTGTACATTAGCATTGGTCTGGTGTTACCTGTTGAAATGTCGCCTCAATAAGATTGGAAGGAACCATATTCCTGTAAAAAGAAAATGTTATAATTTAGCTTAGCATGTTGATATGTTGGTGCATACAGTAAGGGTACAATGCATGGCCATTCATTAATGATCAATATCTGTAAGGTCAAGTGTAATTATTACCATAAGAGGGAATCATAATAATACCAACTTGATAAGTATGATCATGAATAACATGCTTTTTCAACCTTTTGAATTGTTACACTAATTTGTGAGCCATGCAAATGAAAGTGGTCCCCTGCAGTCTAATCATTGATGTGTATTCCACAGAATGTATATAAGTGATGAACACACCTTTTGATGTATGTCTGCATAAAGTGCAGCTTTTTGGCAGTACAAATATATTTTATGAATTGAAGTATTTAAGGTTTAAAGTATTTGTGTAACAGTATAGCTTCCATCCCTCTCCTCGCCCATACCTGGGCTCTGCAAGGAGAACAACTACTTCAAGGTCTCAGAGCGAGTGACGTCACCGATTGAAACGCTGTTAGCGCGCACCCCGCTAGCTAACTAGCCATTTCACACCGGTGACATTTGCATGGGCCAAACAATTACTATGCCTCTGCAAAGAAAATAAGAACTTGTGAAGTGTCTTAGTTTTACATCAGTGAACACAGTAGATGCAATTTGCTCCCTACACTATCAGTTTTTACTCTCTCCTCTATTCCTCTCTTTTCACTGCAGTGTCAGAGGTTGAATTAATAAGTGGAGGAAGAGGGCAGATGACTCCTGTGAGGGCCCTTAAAAGAGGGAAGTACTTTCAGACAGGCACGAGCCAGAAGCCCTCCTGACGTGTGCCGGTGAAGCAATCCTCCACCAAGATAATTGTATCCCCACTGTTCATGACTGGGTTAATCTGTAAATCCTCCCTTTTGGACTACTAAAAAAACTTTCATCACCCCTGTCATTTAACTGGATTGTGTGTGTGCGTCCCAACTTCCTGAGATAGTTGTTGCTACTGCGTAGGACTACCAAGCATAGACAACAATAGGTAGCAGCATGCCTATCAGGCCTATAGTACTGTACTTAACAGGACTGGAGTCAATATATCCTAATTCGATAAAAAGAAATATATATATTTATTTGTATTCATTTACATTTTTTTAATTGAATAATTAACAGAAGTAGGTATTTGGACTGGAATGTCTACTGAAGTTCTTCATTTTTGTGAAGAAAATAAACATTTTGATTGACACCCAAACAATAGATCTCACTTTAAGATATAGGCTTGGACTTCAGCATGTCTTGTATTACAGTGAAAGCCAATACGCAACTCCCAATTTTTGGGGTTATTTCAGAACATTCAAAACCCACTGTGATTTGGACTGACTTTAGATATGAGTTTGATGTGAGATTCTGGTAATTGATTGTTGTTCGACTGGATATACAGTATAGGCTGTTTTGAAACTACAGATTCTTTTTTTTGCTTGAGAAAGCTAGTGTGAGACTTGAGGTGTAGGTTGTAACTAAACTGAAGCCGGTATTCAAGCAATTATAGACAGTGGATTTCCGGTTAATGCTGTAAGAATTGTGTTGGATTTGCACAGCACTTCTGTATGGAGGGAGTTGACACTTGACCAACAGTGAGCTCCAAAAGTATTGGGACAGTGACAATTTTGTTGTTGTTTTGTCTCTGTACTCCAGCACTTAGGATTTTAAATTATACAACTATGAGGTTAAAGTGCAGACTGTCAGATTTAATTTGAGGGTATTTTCATAATTATCGGGTGAACAGTTTAGAAATTACAGCACTTTTTGTACGTAGTCCCCCCCCGCCCAAAGTATTGGGACAAATTCACTTATATGTGTATTAAATTAGTCAAAAGTTATTATTATTATTATTATTATTAAAGTTATTAGTAGTATTTGGTCCCATAATCCTAGCACGCAATGACTACATCAAGCTTGTGACTCTAACAACTTGGATGCATTTTTTGTTTGTTTTGATTGTGTTTCAGATAATTTTGTGCCCAATAGAAATTAATGGTATTCATGCCTCTAACTTTTGCACTCATCATTATTCATGATTATCCGTAATCATGGTAGCATCCACATTAATGTAGAAGTGTTTAGAAACATATAATATTATTATTTAAAATAAAAGTGACTCCAAAATGACACAATACATTAAATACAATTAATTTCTGTTGGCCACAAAATCATCTGAAACACAACCAAAACAAACGGCAAATGCATCTAACAAATTTGTAGAGTCACAAGCTTGATGTAGTCATTGCGTGCTATGAATATGGGACCAAATACTTACGTTTTTACAACTCTAATATACATATAAGTATTTGTCCCAATACTTTTGGTCCCCTAAAATGGGGGGGGGAATATGTAATTTCTAAACGGTTTGCCCGATATGGATGAAAATACACTGAAATTAAAGCTGACAGTCTCCACTTTAACCTTGTAGTCATTATATCACTTCAAATCCAAAGTGCTGAAGTACAGAGCCAAAACAACAACGAAATTGTCACTGTCCCAATACAGTGAAGCTCACTGTAGAAACTGTCAGTCTGGTTGTGGGTGCTAGATTTGCCGTCAGCACTGAATGGGGCCATGAATGGGGCCAGTTTCTAAATCTAGTCTCAACTCCCTTCATCCAAGACACTCTGCTGTAACAAATCCAACTTCCTCCTGAAAGCACTTTCTGGAAATCAATATCTGGAGTCTGTGACTGAGGAGTGGCTTCCATCTGGCCACTCTACCATAAAGGGGAAGATGTTTTGCCCGAGCTACAGATGGCTACATTGGTCCGCTAAGACAGGACTAGTAAAGGCCGAGTGCAATACTTTAGAGAAAAAATTCTATGTTCAAAAATATATCTTTTTTTGTATTAATAAAAATAACAAATTGCGATTTTTCACTTCCCGTGGCTATGTCTGCAATTGATTGAATACTGTCTTAGGTTTTGCTTGCAATAAGTATGAAGATATTGGTTCTTCCTAGACTGTATGTATTGTATATTGTTTGTCCCTAGACTGAAGATAAACAGTGCATTCAGAAAGTATTCAGACCCCTTGACCTTTTCCACATTTTGTTACGTTACAGCCTTATTCTAAAATGTATTAAATTGTTTGTTTTCCTCATCAATCTACACACAATACTCCATAATGAGAAAGCAAAAACAGGTTTTTAGAACTGTTTGCAAATGTATAAAATAAAAAAAACTGATATCACATTTACATAAGTAAACGCTACAAGATTGGCACACCTGTACTTGGGGAGTTTCTCCCATTCTTCTCTGCAGATCCTCTCAAGGTCGATCAGGTTGGAGGGGAGCGTCGCTGCACAGCTATTTTCAGGTTTCTCCAGAGATGTTCGATCGGTGTTCAAGTCTGGGCTCTGGCTGGGCCACTCAAAGACATTAAGAGACTTGTCTCGAAGCCACTCCTGCGTGGTCTTGGCTGTGTGATTAGGGTCATTGTCCTGTTGGAAGGTGAACCTTCACCCCAGTCTGAGGTCCTGTGCGCTCTGGAGCAGGTTTTCATCAAGGATCTCTCTGTACTTTGCTCCATCCATCTTTCCCTCGATCCTGACTAGTCTACCAGTCCCTGCCGCTGAAAAACATACCCACAGCATGATTCTGCCACCACCACGCTTCACCGTAGGGATGGTGCCAGGTTTCCTTCAGACGTGACGCTTGGCATTCAGGCCAAATAGTTCAATCTTGGTTTCTTTAGACCAGAGAATCTTGTTTCTCATGGTCTGAGAGTCCTTTAGGTGCCTTTTGGCAAACTCCAAGCGGGTTGTCATGTGCCTATTACTGAGGAGAGGCTTCCATCTGGCCACTCTACCATAAAGTCCTGATTGGTGGAGCGCTGCAGAGATGGTTGTCCTACTGGAAGGTTCTCCCATCTCCACAGTGGAACTCTGAAGCTCTGTCAGAGTGACCATCGGGTTCTTGGTCACCTCCCTGACCAAGGCCCTTCTCCCCCGATTGCTCAGTTTGGCCGGGCGGCCAACTCTAGGAAGAGTCTTGGTGGTTCCAAACTTCTTCCATCTAGGAATGATGGAGGCACTGTGTTCTTGGGGACCTTCAATGCTGCAGAAATGTTTTGGTACCCTTCCCCAGATCTGTGCCTTGACACAATCCTGTCTTGGAGCTCTCCGGACAATTTCTTTGACCTCATGGCATGGTTTTTGCTCTGATATGCACTGTCAACAGTGGGACCTTATATATATATATATGTGTGGGTGTGCCTTTCCAAATTATGTCCAATCAATTGAATTTACCACAAGTGTACTCCCATCAAGTTGTAGAAACATCTCAAGGATGATCGATGGAAACAGGATGCAACTGAGCTTAATTTTGAGTCTCATAGCAAAAGGTCTGAATACATTTTGTTTTTTTATTTTTATAAATTGGCAAAAATTTCTTTAAACCTGTTTTCGCTTTGTCATTATGGGGTATGGTGTGTAGATTGATGAGAATTGTATTCTTATTTATGCAATTTTAGAATAAAGCTGTAACCTAACAAAATGTGTAAAAATGGAAGGGGTCTGAATACTTTCCAAACACTGTAGCAGGGCCATTCCACGAATGAGTGCCTTTTACGTCACTTTGATATATTAAGTAGAAATCCCGCTTCGATTTTGTTTCTGGTTTATCTTTATTGGTCATTCACCTAATGAGATCTAGCAAGGCATCAGCAGAAGTCATGACGGGCCCTCCTCCTAGCCTGTTGCTGTCCATTTCAGTGCCCACCCCGGGCTTGATGATGATCACCAGCAGGATACCCACCACCACCACAATGAAGGTGGTCCACAGGTAGTAGGTCACAGTGAGAACACCCACACGACAACAGGCTTTGGACTCCATAGACGACAGGCCTGACATTAAACTGTAGAGAGAGAAAAAAGAGAGAGGATTGGTTAGGATGAAATAATGAAAACATGCAATAAAAATGGCCCAATAATTGCTCAGGTGCCTAAAGTGGTACTCAAATATGGTTCCATTCTAGTGAGTGATTAAAGGAAACTAAGGAGAATGATCAGGAGAGAGTGTGGACCTAAGTGAGATCTAATGAACATTTCTATTGGACACCTTTTCAAGTGTTTGTTGCAAGTACTACTTCCTATACTACCTAACCAAACATAGCAGGCTTAAAATAAATGCCTGAAACTAGATCCCCTACATACTGGTATTGACAAGAAGAAAACAAAACTGTGGGGGGAGCTTCTCTTCTGCACTGTTCAACCAATCCAGTAAATGTGGAGGAGGAGTTAAGATGGAGCGTCGCCTTGAGCGTCGCCTTGTTTCCATTTCCCCTGATAACCGGAATATCTGGTTTTTGGGGAATTGACAGAGGCTATATACTATCTGACAGTTGTAATATAACTGGAACCTGTCATGTTATGTCAACCATATGGAATGTGCACCTTGTGCACCTTTCTCAAAAGTAACTTTTGAGGCTGGTTATTGTTTGTGGTGTGTGAAGTATATTCAATCAACAATAGAGGAATTCACAGTGAACATCAAATTATACTTTTGTTACTGATTGATCATTTTTCTTTAACTAGGCAAGTCAGTTAAGAACAAATTCTTATTTACAATGACAGCCTAGGAACAGTGGGTTAACTGCCTTGCTCAGATGCAGAATGACAGATTTTTACCTTGTCAGCTCAGGGATTTGATCTAGCAACCTTTCGGTTACTGGCCCAAAGCTCTAACCACTAGGCTACCTGCCGTCCCAGGTAGCCTACATGCAACCATATCACTGGAAAGAAGTTGACATTAAATATGTTTACCTGGACGTGATGAGGGGAAGGATAAGCATTTTGAGCATTCTCATGAGAAGCTCTCCGGGTTAATGAGAAATAAATCTTAGCCTGGAGGGGAAATCAGAAGAAGCATTTATGTTAATGTAAGTAGGAATGAAGCACTCCCTCCAAAGCAGTGGCAGCTGGTGACTTAACACATTTGAGGATGATTGTTGAAAAAAAGAGCAGCTTCAAACATATTTCAAAACTTTGTCTCTAACTTTGACTCTTTACAATAGTTGGACAAATATTTTTGTTTCAAGTGTTGGAAAAAGTGCCCATCAGCACACACTTGGGTGAATGTCCAAAGACTTTTGATTGATTCTTTGTGTTCTCTCAACTAGATTCCTTCTCAAACCACCAAAGGAGGTCAGGAGAACATTGAAGAAGATCAAAGGTTCCTTCTCCTCCAATGCTCCTTCTCCTTCAATGTTTTGAGAAGGGAAATTGAGGAAAATACTTTTCAGATTCACCCCTTGTGAAAAGCTGAAAGGTTGTTCTTGGTTTTCAAAATAGTAAAGAAATAACTGTGAATAATATTGGTTGATTCAATCTGGTTAATAGGTATGGACTATTACCTTTTGCATTACAAGATATCACAACACTGCTTTACATCAGTCATTGGTGTTGATTAAAATTATAAATCAACATGGTTTAAAATGTTTGGATGGCACTGATGGGTCTCAGAGCCATCTATGACTATAAGTGACTCAGATATACTGAACAAAAATATAAACGCAACATGCAACAATTTCAATGTTTTTCCTGAGTTGCAGTTCATATAAGGAAATCAGTAAATTTAAATAAATTGATTAGGCCCTAGTCTATGCATTTCACATGACAGGGCATAGGCCCACCCACTTGACAGCCAGGCTCAGCCAATCAGAATCTGTTTTCCCCCACAAAAGAGCTTTATTACAGACAGAAATACTCCCCCTCCCACCTCTGACAATCCCGCAGATGAAGAAGCTGGATGTGGAGGTCCTGAGCTGGAGTGGTTACACGTGGTCTTCGGTTTTAAGGCCGGTTGGACGTACTGCCAAATTCTTTAAAATGGTGTTCTCTGGCAACAGCTCTGGTGGACATTCCTGCAGTCAGCATGCCAATTGCATGCTCCCTCAAAACTTGAGACATCTGTGGCATTGTGTTTTAGTGGCCTTTTATTGTCTCCCGCACAAGGTGCATCTGTGTAATGATCATGCGGTTTAATCAGTTTCTTGATATACCACACCTGTCAGGTGGATGGATTATCTTGACAAAGGATACAATTCTCTCTAACAGGGATGTACAGTAAACAAATTTGTCCACAAAATGTGAGAGAAATAAGCTTTTTGTGCGCATGGAACATTTCTGGGATACTTTATTCAGCACTTGGGACCAGCACTTTACATGTTGTGTTTATATTTTTGTTGAGTGTAGTTCTTGGTAATAACACGCACAGTAATTTCATCAGGTTAAACCTCCACTCACTTACAAACATCAGCCTTGGGTCATGCGTCACCTCACACACCTGTGATTATTGAGCACACTTTAGGCCATGTTTGCTTTGGCAAGCCAAGTCTCAGTCTGAGATCAAATAATCCCCTCTTCTCCTGACAGGACTGAGCTTGGTTTGACCTTAACTATCTACTGTTCTGAACATCGCATTCCTTTCATCTTCATCTAAAAGTGGACAGGAAGGGCGTGATAATGTGGGCATATGATACCTACCCTTCTTTACCTTATGAGCACCATAGATGGCCTATAACTCTCTAGGTGTTTACTGTTGCTCTCCAACAATATGCTGCATTTATTGTTTTGAAGCCAGTAATCGGTTCACCATCTATGGTCTAGATTACAATTTATTCTGCCACAAAATGCGTTGAAACTGCTACATTTGCATCAGAGGAGAACTTTCCTCTCAGGAACTGAAACCATGTTGCTGAGTAGAGGTCATTAACTCCTTCCCTAACAACCACTTTTTCAATCAAGGGGATGAATGCATGCTACCAGGGCTGCTCTTCTAGCTGTGCACTGGCTCTCTGTTGCTATAACAATTAACGCACACCACTTTTCAGGTTCCAGTCCCATCATTTGCTGATGGTGTCGTGCACTAGTTTATGTTCTCCAATGCAAACAGGAGCTTTATGGGCGTTTAAGTGGAACACTTTCACGATCCGCCTCATCCGAAAAGAGTGAGAGATGGTCAAACACAGAAATGTATGCACTGCTAAGGGAGCGATACGGACCTGGCAGGCTGGCACTTCAAATAATCAAGCAGCATTTACACATGCATCTGACTTTGTGATAAAGAACCACGTACCTGGGTAGAGAGATGGCTCCCTCTCAACATGAACCCCAGGAGACAGCCGGCCAACACGGCAAAAACCGAGAGAGTCAGCAAGCCGTTGAGCTTCAGGTACCCCCCCAGCCACTGTTTCAAGTCAACAACGAAAGTCACATGTAAAAATGTCTTGACACGTTCGTACATGGGTTTCCCCCAGAGTCTCCTCTTGGAGAATACGAACTATTGTTGTACCGTGTTTCCTTGCCATCCGTGGGCAGTAGTAGCTCCTCCATTGTGCCAAGTCCTTCACTGGGAAGACAGTCAACTTCTTCTGGAGGGGGCAATTAATTTAGCTTACATGGGGATTAAGCCATCATGGCTTGTGCAGAGTGAACGCCAGCCAGCCAAAGCCCACAGTTAGTTATAATGTGGGACTAAGAGGCTTACAAGCGTGCAATAACATCTAACAAGTATTTGTTGTTAGGTAGCAGGCTGCCAAGCTTTTACACTTCATTGTTTATCTTGTCATCTCAATCAATCATCACATTTATTTATAAAGCCCCTTTTACAGCAGTTGTCACAAAGTGCTATTACAGTAACACAGCCAAGACCTCAAAGGTTGAGGAGTACGTCCGACAGCATGAGGAGATGCTGCAACATCTCGGCACTGCCATGGATCGCATCCTGCACACTATGGAGCGCTGGGAGAGAAGAGGAGTTCCTCCAGCGTCTCCACCAGCACCACCAAGGGCACCGCTGACCGGTCCCAGTGGAAATCGGCTCTCCCTTTCGAGGGAGTACGATGGGAAGGCAGCGGGATGTCAGGGGTTCCTGCTCCAACTGGAGCTCTACCTGGCGACTGTGCAGCCGACTCCTTCGGACCAGGAGAGCGTGTCTGCCCTCGTCTCCTGCTTCTCAAGGAAAGCCCTGGATTGGGCAAACGCCGTATGGGAGGAAGGAGGAACAGTGCTGGACCAATTCGAGGATTTCACCCGCCTGAGGGTAGAGTGGCGGGTGAATGTCTCGTACACCTGAGGCAGGGGACGAGGAGCGTACAGGAGTTCGCCTTGGACTTCCGGACCCTGGCCGCTAGCGCGGGGTGGAACGACAGGGCTCTGATCGATCACTACCGTTGTAGTTTGCGTGAGGACATCCGTCGGGAATTGGCCTGCAGGGACACAACTCTGACCTTCGACCAGCTGGTGGACCTGTCCATCCGGTTAGATAATCTGCTGGCTACCCGCGGACGTTCAGATCGGGGTCTGTCGATTCCATCCTCCAGCACCACCGCTCCGACGCCCATGGAGCTGGGAGGTGCTGCAATTAGGGCGACCAGAGGAGGGGCCGAGCCATGCACTATCTGTGGCCGTAGAGGGCACACTGCCGGTCGGTGCTGGGGAGGTTCCTCTGTGTCACGACTTCGTATGGCATGTTTATTTGTATTTACGCATTTAGCGTTTTGCATGTAATTTTGTTTAAGTAAAGTTTTTTGCTCACTCAGATGTTTCCTCCGCATTCCCAGTATAAGGCGCTCGTCGATTTAGGCGCAGCTGGGAATTTCATTGACAGGTCATTTGCCCATAGTTTAGGGATCCCCATTGTTCCAGTGGATATGCCCTTCCCTGTTCAAACCCTAGATAGTCGACCATTAGGGTCAGGGTTAATTAGGGAGGCCACCGCACCACTGGTCATGGTTACGCAGGAGGGTCACGAGGAGAGAATCAGTCTCTTTCTTATTGATTCTCCTGCGTTTCCCGTGGTGCTGGGCCTACCCTGGTTGGCCTGTCATGACCCCACTATTTCGTGGCAACAGAGGGCTCTCACGGGGTGGTCAAGAAAGTGTTCGGGGAGGTGTTTAGGGGTTTCCGTTGGTGCTACTACGGTGGAAAGTCCAGACCAGGTCTCCACCGTGCGCATTCCCTCCGAATATGCCGATTTGTCTCTCTCCTTCTGTAAAAAGAAGGCGACTCAATCGCCACCCCATCGACGGGGGATTGAGCGATAAATCTCCTGGTAGACGCAGCACTTCCCATGAGTCACGTGTATTCCCTGTCGCAGGGGGAGATGGCGGCAATGGAAACATATGTCTCAGAATCTCTGGGGCAGGGGTACATTCGGCCCTCCACTTCACCTGCCTCCTCGAGTTTCTTTTTTGTGAAGAAGAAGGTATTGACTATCGAGGCATCAATCAGATCACGGCGAGGTATTGTTACTCTCTACCGCTCATAGCCAGTGCCATCGAGTCAATGCACGGGGCGCGCTTTTTCACAAAATTGGATCTCAGGAGCGCTTACAACCTGGTGCGTATCTGGTAGGGAGACGAGTGGAAGACGGCTTTTAGTACCACCTCAGGGCACTATGAGTACCTCGTCATGCCGTACGGTTTGATGAATGCTCCATCAGTCTTCCAGGCTTTTTTAGACAAGATTTTCAGGGACCTGCACGGGCAGGGAGTGGTGGTGTATATTGATGACATTCTGATA
This sequence comes from Brachymystax lenok tsinlingensis, assembly GCA_030435695.1. NCBI lineage: Eukaryota > Metazoa > Chordata > Actinopteri > Salmoniformes > Salmonidae > Brachymystax > Brachymystax lenok. The sequence continues at coordinate 10,710,779 of CM059790.1, forward strand.
TACTGATTCTGATATACCGAGCATGTGTCCCTGGTGCGCAGGGTGCTTGGTCGACTGTTGGACCATGACCTGTACGTCAAGGCTGAGAAATGTCTGTTCTTTAAACAGTCCATCTCCTTCCTAGGGTACCGCATTTCCACATCAGGGGTGGAGATGGAGAGTGACCGCATTTCAGCCGTGCGTAATTGGCCGACTCCCACCACGGTAAAGGAAGTGCAGCGGTTTCTAGGGTTTGCCAACTATTACTGGAGGTTTATCCGGGGCTTTGGTCAGGTAGCGGCTCCCATTACCTCACTGCTGAAGGGGGGACCTGTGTGTTTGCAGTGGTCAGCTGGGGCGGACAGGGCTTTTGGTCACCTGAAGGCTCTGTTACCTCGGCTTCCGTGCTGGCTCATCCGGATCCCTCTTTGGCGTTCATAGTGGAGGTGGACTATGAAGACTCATCTCTTCAGGCTGGGATAAGAGCCATGCTCTCTCAGCGCTCGGTACGCCACCAAAGCTCTGCCCCTGTGCTTTCTTTTCGAAGAAGCTCAGCCCGGCGGAGCGAAACTATGACGTGGGGGATCGGGAGCTGTTGGCTGTCGTCAAGGCCTTGAAGGCGTGGAGACATTGGCTTGAGGGGGCTAAACACCCTTTTCTCATCTGGACTGACCACTGCAATCTGGAGTACATCCGGGCGGCGAGGAGACTGAACCCTTGCCAGGCAAGGTGGGCCATGTTCTTTACCCGTTTTGTTTTCACCCTGTCCTACAGACCAGGTTCCGGTAGTATGGGAGCTGGACGCGGACATCGAGCGGGCGTTAAGTACGGAGCCCACTCCTCCCCAGTGTCCAGCTGGGCATCTGTACGTTCCGTCTGCTGTCCACGACCGGTTGATCTATTGGGCTCACACGTCACCCTCCTCTGGTCATCCGGGCATCGGTCGGACAGTGCGCTCTCTTAGTGGGAAGTACTGGTGGTCCACCTTGGCTAAGGATGTGACGGTTTATGTTTCCTCCTACTCGGTGTGCGCCCAGTGCAAGGCCCCTAGGCACCTGCCCAGAGGGAAGTTACAACCCTTACCCGTTCCACAACGGCCGTGGTCGCACCTGTCGGTGGATTTCTTAACCTGTTACGGATGGATTTTGACAATATCCGAAGAAATACAGAGCGCCAAATTCAAATTACAAAAATACTAATTTCAAACATTCATGAAAATACAAATGCTGCACACCCTTCAAAAGCTTAGACTCTTGTTAATCTAACAGTATTGTCAGATTTCAAAAAGGCTTTACGGCGAAAGCAGACCATTTGATTGTCTGAGAACAGCGCCCCACTCAAAAACACAATTAGCATAATAAATCAAATCAAATTTATTTATAAAGCCCCCCTTACATCAGCTGATGTCACAGAGTGCTGTACAGAAACCCAGCCTAAAACCCCAAACAGCAAGCAATGCAGGTGTAAAAGCACGGTGGCTAGGAAAAACTCCCTAGAAGGCCAAAACCTAGGAAGAAACCTAGAGAGGAACCAGGCTGTGAGGGGTGGCCAGTCCTCTTCTGGCTGTGCCGGGTGCAGATTATAACAGAACATGGACAAGATTTTAAAATGTTCAAAAAACAGGCAGAACAGTTGAAACTGGAGAAGCAGCACGGCCAGGTGGACTCGGGACATCCAGGTAGGCCTTGAGGAATGGTCCTAATGCTCAGGTCCTCCGAGAGAGAGAGAGAGAGAGAGAGAGAGAGAGAGAGAGAGAGAGAGAGAGAAGAAGAAAAAGAAAGAAAGAGAGAGATAATTAGAGAGAGCATACTTAAATTCGCACAGGACACCAGATAAGAGAAGAAATACTCCAGATATAACAGACGGACCCTAACCCCCGACACATAAACTACTGCAGCATAAATACTGGGGCTGAGACAGGAGGGGTCGGGAGACACTGTGGCCCGTCCGACGAAACCCGGACAGGGCCAAACAGACAGGATATAACCCCACCCACTCTGCCAAGCACAGCCCCACACCACTAGAGGGATATCTTCAACCACCAACTTACCATCCTGAGACAAGGCCGAGTATAGCCCACAAGATCTCCGCCACGGCACCAGAAGCCAGTGACTCAGCCCCTGTAATAGGGTTAGAGGCAGAGAATCCCAGTGGAGGGAACCGGCCAGGCAAAGACAGCAAGGGTGGTTCGTTGCTCCAGTGCCTTTCCGTTCACCTTCACACTCCTGGGCCAGACTACACTCAGTCATAGGACCTACTGAAGAGATGAGTCTTCAATAAAGACTTATAAAGGTTGAGACCGAGTCTGCGTCTCTCACATGGATAGGCAGACTATTCCATAAAAATGGAGCTCTATAGGAAAAGCCCTGCCTCCAGCTGTTTGCTTAAAAATTCTAGGGACAGTAAGGAGGCCTGCGTCTTGTGACCGTAGCGTACGTGTAGGTATGTACGGCAGGACCAAATCAGAAAGATAGGTAGGAGCAAGCCCATGTAATGCTTTATAGGTTAGCAGTAAAACCTTGAAATCAGCCCTTGCCTTAACAGGAAGCCAGTGTAGAGAGGCTAGTACTGGAGTAATATGATCACATTTTGGGGTTCTAGTCAAGATTCTAGCAGCCGTGTTAAGCACTAACTGAAGTTTATTTAGTGCTTTATCCGGATAGCCGGAAAGTAAAGCATTGCAGTAGTCTAACCTAGAAGTTACAAATGCATGGATTAACTTTTTCTGCATCATTTTTGGACAGAAAGTTTCTGATTTTTACAATGTTACGTAAATGGAAAAAGCTGTCCTTGAAACAGTCTTGATATGTTCGTCAAAAGAGAGATCAGGGTCCAGAGTAACGCCGAGGTCCTTCACAGTTTTATTTGAGACGACTGTACAACCATCAAGATTAATTGTCAGATTCAACAGAAGATCTCTTTGTTTCTTGGGACCTAGGACTAGCATCTCTGTTTTGTCAGAGTTTAAAAGTAGAACATTTTCCGCCATCCACTTCCTTATGTCTGAAACACAGGCTTCCAGGGAGGGCAATTTTGGGGCTTCACCATGTTTCATCGAAATGTACAGCTGTGTGTCATCCGCATAGCAGTGAAAGTTAACATTATGTTTCCGAATGACATCACCAAGTGGTAAAATATATAGTGAAAACAATAGTGGTCCCAAAACAGAGCCTTGAGGAACACCGAAATTTACAGTTGATTTGTCAGAGGACAAACCATCCACAGAGACAAACTGATATCTTTCCGACAGATAAGATCTAAACCAGGCCAGAACTTGTCCATGTAGACCAATTTGGGTTTCCAATCTCTCCAAAAGAATGTGGTGATCGATGGTATCAAAAGCAGCACTAAGGTCTAGGAGCATGAGTACAGTTGCAGAGCCTCGGTATGACGCCATTAAAAGGTCATTTACCACCTTCACAAGTGCAGTCTCAGTGCTATGATGGGGTCTAAAACCAGACTGAAGCGTTTAGTATACATTGTTTGTCTTCAGGAAGGCAGTAAGTTGCTGCAACAGCTTTTTCTAAAATTTTTGAGAGGAATGGAAGATTCGATATAGGCCGATAGTTTTTATATTTTCTGGGTCAAGGTTTGGCTTTTTTAAGAGAGGCTTTATTACTGCCACTTTTAGTGAGTTTGGTACACATCCGGTAGATAGAGAGCTGTTTATTATGTTCAACATAGGAGGGCCAAGCACAGGAAGCAGCTCTTTCAGTAGTTTAGTTGGAATAGGGTCCAGTATGCAGCTTGAAGGTTTAGAGGCCATGATTATTTTCATCAATGTGTCAAGAGATATGGTACTAAAAACTTGAGTGTCTCTCTTGATTTTATGTCCTGGCAAAGTTGTGTGGACTCAGGACAACTGAGCTTTGGAGGAATACGCAGATTTAAAGAGGAGTCCGTAATTTGCTTTCTAATGATCATGATCTTTTCCTCAAAGAAGTTCATGAATGAATCACTGCTAAAGTGAAAGCCATCCTCTCTTGGGGAATGCTGCTTTTTAGTTAGCTTTGTGACAGTATCAAAAAGAAACTTTGGATTATTCTTATTTTCCTCTTATTTTAATAACATAACCAGCAGAGGTGTCACAAAACTCAAAAATAGCATAAAATAAATCGCTTACCTTTGATGATCTTCCTCTGATGGCATACCCAAGCGTCCAGGTTACACAATAAAAGGTCCTTTTGTTCGACAAAGTTCCTCTTTATATCCATATAGCTCAGTTTGGTTGGCGCGTTTTGTTCAGTAATCCACCTGCCCAAAGGCTTTCATCCATGCAGACAAACGATATCCCAAAAGTACCCGTAAAGTTCGTCGAAAAAAGTCAAACAGCATTTGTAATCAATACTCAGATATCCTAAAATGAATATAAACTATAATATTTCAGATGGAATATAACCTGCTGAATAGAAGAGAAAAAAACAGAGCGAGCATTCCCTGTTACGCGTAAAATCCAAAACAGTACACTTGACGTGAACTCAGGAACAAGTGGTCTTACTCCCTTGATTTTCATGATTGAAGCTTCAAACCTTTTTCTAAAGACTGTTGACATCTAGTGGGAGCCATAGGAACTGCAATCTGGGGGTTAAACTATGAGGCTTTGAATAGCTGGCCTATTGAAAACAGTGTGACATGACTGATTCAGACATTTATTTGCCTGTCATATGAGTTCTGTTATACTCACAGACATTATTTTAACAGTTTTAGAAACTTCAGAGTGTTTTCTATCCAAAGCTACTAATTATATGCATATCCTAGCTTCTAGGCCTGAGTAACAGGCAGTTTACTTTGGGCACGTTTTGATCCGAACTTCAAAATACTGCCCCCTTGCCCTAAGAAGTTAACGGATCTTCCTCCCTCACAGGGTAACACCACGATCCTGGTCGTTGTGGATCGGTTTTCTAAGTCCTGCCGTCTCCTCCCTTTGCACGGTCTCCCTACGGCCCTACAGACTGCGGAGGCCCTGTTCACACACGTCTTCCGGCACTACGGGGTGCCTGAGGACATAGTATCTGATCGAGGTCCCCAGTTCACGTCAAGGTATGGAGGGCGTTCATGGAACGTCTGGAGGTCTCTGTCAGCCTTACCGCGGTTTGTGGGGCCATTCAAAGTCCTAAGGAGACTGAACGAGGTTTGCTACAGGTTACAGCTTCCCCCCGATTACCGTATTAACCCATCGTTCCATGTCTCTCCTCAGGCCGGTGGTTGGTCCACTCCAGTCTGAGGTGCGGGAGGTTCCTCCGCCCCCTCTGGACATCGAGGGCCCCGGCGTATGCAGTTCGAGCCCTACTGGACTCGAGGCGTCGGGCAAGAGGCCTTCAGTACATTGTGGAGTGGGAGGGGTATGGTCCGGAGGAGAGATGCTGGATGCCGGTGGAAGACGTATTGGACCCTTCGATGCTGCGGGAGTTCCACCGTCTCCATCCGGATCGCCCTGCGCCTCGTCCTCCGGGTCGTCCCCGAGGTCGGTGCGATGCTGGAGCCGCGCGTCAGAGGGGGGGGTACTGTCACAACAAGTCGGCATGTCTTATTGCAAGGTTGGTACTTCCGAAAAGCAAGCAATAACTAAATGTACTGAATAAAACTCACGTTTCTTTCAATATTTTACTCAGATTTGAGCAGATTCAGAGAAGCATATTTAGTTTCTTTAAAAAAAGAACCCGAGTGGCGCAGCGGTCTAAGGCACTGCATCGGATACAGTGCTAGAGGCGTTACTACAGACCCGGGTTCATTTCCCGGGCTGTGCCACAACCAGCCATGGCCAGGAGTGCCATAGGACAGTGCAAAATTGGCCCAGCGTCATCCGGGTTAGGGCTCATCGCGCTCTAGTGACTCCTTGTGGCGGGCCAGGTGCCTGCGGGCTGACCCCAGTGGTTCCTCCGACACATTGGTGCGGCTGGCTTCTGGGTTAAGCTGTTAAGGTGTTAAAGAGCGTGGTTAGGTGGGTCATGTTTCGGAGGACGCATGACTCCACCTTCGCATCTCCCGAGTCCGTTGGGGAGTTGCAGCGATGAGACAAGATTGAAAATTGCGGAGAAAGGGGGGTTAAAAAGTATGAAAAGAACCATTAGTCAGGAGGATACAGACAGCTCAAGAGATTAGATATGCAGAAAAATACATTGGCTTAATGGCTCTAGATTGCAGGAAAAAGCTGTTTCAAGTGTTAGGGTTAGGATGCTAAAATGATAAATCCTACAATTTACAGTCGAGTGGCCTAGCCACCCTCCAGCCATCTTCACGTACTTTGTGCCCCCTCAGATATTTGGGGTGCATGACGCCCCTGCTACTGTATGAGGTCCCTTATGGTTCCAGCCCTGCCAGCTTCACCCCAAATTTGCTCCAACTCGAAGTTGTCATTGTAGAAGCCTCTTATCAAAGAAATCTATATCTCACATACAGGTTTGATTGTAATTTTGTTCTAGTTAACAAAACAAATGCACGGCTGCAATCCAGTCAAATCCTTTTAGAAGCTGGATGCATTTGAGTATTGAGCCCAATTGTCAAAGGTGAGGGAGAGAAGGGAACGGAAATTACTGTGAGGAGCATACATTTGGTGGGTCAATAGGAGGAAAGGTCAGCCAACAGGTAAGTGATGGAAAATGCAACTGAAAACTGGTTTGACAGGCCTGGAAGGTGGCTGTGCCATCTTTTCACCTTGATGTGTGGCAAAAGGTCTTTAATTCAAGATCTTAATGTGTCCCTGAATGTTGTCTGTGGATTTACAGTTACAGTCGCTAGTGAACGTCTACACAGCCCTTGCAGTCTTCACATTCTGCTGCCTTAAATTTAAATCTAAAAAGAGATTACATTCGATTTTTTCCCCCTACCGTTCTACACAACTGGCATACCTCCTTTTATGTTTATTTTGAACCTGACAAACTCCCCAGTCCCTTCCTGTGACAAGCATTCCCATAACATGATGATGATGCCATCACAATACTTGAAAAAACAACAACATTGCATAAACTCCACAGGGGGTTTACGCTGCTTTCACAACAGCTAATGGAAAACCTAATAAAATACCAAATACACAGGCTACGTCCTGACATCTCCTTATTTGGAAGAGAGCCATTTGGAACATGTTATTGAAGGTGTGAACGTAAAAAGTTAGGTTGCACTACAGGTTAGACGCAATGGTTTGGCCAGTTGCTAGTTCACCAACTGGAATGGAGGAAATCACATCTAAATATACATTGAGTTCACAAAACAGTAAGAACACGTGCTCTTTCCATTACATAGACTGACCATATGAATCCAGGTCAAATCTTGTGATCCATTATTTATGTCACTCCAATCAATGTAGATGAAAGGGAGGAGACCGGTTAAAGAAAGATTTTTAAACCAAGAGACCTGGATTGTAGATTTGTGCCATTCAAAGGGTGAATGGGCAAAACAAAATATTTAAGTGCCTTTGAATGGGGTATGGTAGTAGGTGCAAGGCACACCTGTTTGTGTCAAGAACTGCAATGCTGCTGGGTTTTTCACACTCAACAGTTTCTCGTGTGTATCAAGAATGGTCTGCCACCGTAGGACATCAAGCCAACTTGACACAACTGTGGGGCACATTGACCAGCATCCCTATGAAATGCTTTCAACACGTTGTAGATTCTATGCCCCGGCGAAGAGGCTCAGAAGGCAAAGGGGTGGGGGGAAGGTGTTCTTTATGTTTTGTACACTCAGTGTATATGGGCATTTCCTTTCGAAAACAGAGCTAATTCTCAGAAATCACACCTAAGCCATCCAAGGTCAAAATAGTTTGTGGTACCGTTCATCTGATTGTGTTGGGGTAGGTTCCTTGTTCCTTGTCAATCATTTTCTTATTGGAGAAATCAGCAATCAGACAATATCTTTAAGTAAATCAATCAAAAACCTTTATTAATGCAATTACAGACAGAAGTTGACAACGGGAACATAGCACGCATGTTTCCAAGTAAGTTCTGCAAAATAGGAAAGGGTCCAAGTTGCTTTAATATGCTTGCAATCAACCCCTAGTGATGTAACTGCCTACGTCAACACCTTCTACTCATGAGACCAAGCCCATGCACAGTTATACACACTTGCAGGAGAGACAATAGTTCCAGGGTTTTCTAAGGGCTCAGCAGTAATTTTCCACTCCAAGTTGCTTTATAGTGGTATGTCTGACTAGTCTCATCTCTTTCACTCCACTGCAGGGTTCTGTGTCTATGAATTTCTTTTAGCCTTGAGGCGCTATCTCACAGACACCGTTTTGATTGCAATAACTCACACATCTCTCAGACCGTTTCTTATAAGAAGCAGAGACTAGAAAAGAACTGTGGAACAATATTAAACCTTATAATGCATATATATATTGCTAATCTGTAGTCCAGGACCCTATACATGTAGTGAGGGAGGGATCTTATATCCCTCCCCTTCTATTAATACAACATAAGCATAATAAAATATTATAATACATCAATCATTTGGTGCAGCCCCCTATCATGACCCCAAGGTGAACCCCATCAATTGCAACATGTTTCTAAAACATGAACCAAATATGATGAAGGCAAAGATGTCTGGACATGGTGTGAGTAAGGTTCTTTAATGCCAATTAAATTGAATTAAAATGAAAATCTCACCGCCAAAACATGTAATATACAGTATATATATATATATATATATATATATATATTTATTTTTTTTTAAGAGGTAAATATTTGTCACAACATTGCAAACAGTTTTTATTGAAGGGCTGCTATTATCTAATATAAATAAAGTATTAAACCATCACCTACCCCATGTTGTAATAGAAGTCATAACTTATTTGCATTTCATAATATAAAGGAAAGCTGGTTGCCACTGGAATATTTTTTTATTTATTTAAAACTATTTTCACAATCATTAAAGTTTCCTTTTGTTTAAAGACCCTAAAAGCACAAATTGATATGGACGCATTCAATTTATAACTGCCCTACTATACATTTGAACAACTGATCTTATGTAGATTTTAGGGAGCACAATAAGGGTTGAACTTTACAAATGTACCTTTTACAGTAGGCTTCCTCCAGTAAGTGTCTTCTGCAAAACATGTTAAGTACTACACATTCACATTAGGAGAAAAACACTTTTGACAAGTAAAAAAAAATAAAAAAAATAACATGTTTAGGTGAAAATGGAATTCCTCTAAGCTCTGTAAAATGATCTGTGAAAGCTAACTGTGGCAAAGACGAATAAAAAAATAAATAGACATACTCTACTGCTGATATATCTGTACCCCATAATTCATAGAGACATGGGTCTCAATGTGACTCCCTGTTAACATAAACATAAAAACATAAAAATAACATATTGAAAAGGAAACCATGGATATAATCTCAATGGGACAAATATCAGGACCATACACCAGGCTACACAAACGGTTTCCAGTGAATTGATTCTTATTTGATAGGGAGTTAGGGTAATAATTGTAAAAACGCTAAAGTATCCAACTAAAATAAACACACTTCTGACTTGAATTCAATGAACGATTTAACGCAGTCTTGCACACATTTTTCTCAACTCCGTACTGGGCTATTCATTCTAGGAAACACTTACCCCAACAGACAAAAACTAAATGTTTACACATGAAAATTGTACATATTTTAACACATAGCTTACTGATCATGGAAACAACAGGTACATAGACCAGACAGGGGACAATATGAACCACTTCATACTAACCACCACTATATCCTTCAACCACAAACAATATGTTAATATCAGTAACATATCACTGCAAGTAGCACATTTTCTTCAAGTCATTCACGTCACTGCCAAAATGAGTCTTTACTATAAATGCGTTTTCTGGAACTCTCTACATCCGTTTTAATCCGGTCTCTGGAAACATATACTAAAGTGACTAGCTTTACCATTCCTAATCAATGTCAGGAGCATGAAGTATTCCCTATGGCAGAAACTAACACAGTAACATAGCCTGACTTGGTAAGCAAACATGTTCCAGTGCAAAGAAAAAAACTGATACTGATTTACTGTTCCCCCTTTACCAAATAAAACATTTACTTTGGTAGTGCTGATGTGCACACAATACAAATTGTGGTCAGTGTGATAATCAGACAACTCATTGCATTAAAAGGCTTCTTCTTTCCATCACCATTTGATGAACATTAGGCCTGCTAGAACTCCGTAACCCAGTATGAGAAAGAGCACCTTAAGCAGTCTGTCATGTTTATCCTCCAGCTCCCGAGACAGGATCTCAAAGAAGGTGACAAAGAGGAAAGTACCAGCAGCCAGGCCTTGGAGCACTACAGAGGCAATACTGCCTGCCAGGTTCTGGGCACTATTGATGCCCATGCCCAGTCCGATGCCAATGGGGATCATGAGGCTGACCGTCACACCCAGTTTGATGGCATCCCTCATGGGCAAAGCAGCTTTGGCAACACTCACCCCCAGAGCCACGGCAGCCAGGGTCTCGTGGATGCCCACCCCCAGGAAGAGACTTCCAAGCTTGGCCCCGTCCTCCTGGAGGCCCAGCGCCAGTCCCTCGAACACAGAATGGGCAGAGAGAGCCAGGACCAGGCTGGCCAGCCGTAGAGGCCCAGCTCTGGCCAGCTCGGTGGGGCTGAGGTGTCCATGGTGATGCCCATGGTGGTGGTGGCGGCCAGCAGGGGAGCCCCGGGTGGGGGAGATGAATGGAGTGTCGTACTCAGAGTCGCTCCCAGCCTCTGAGCCCCTTGCGTTGAAAGTTTCCAGGTCAATGAAAGACGGCTTCTCCTTCTTGAAGGTGAGCACTGCCTGCTCCACAAATACTGTGAGGAAGAAGCCCAGCATCATCATGGTCTCTGCCAGTGGGTAGTCTGTGGTGATATTCACCAGTTTAAGGACCTCGTCCACCTAAGGCAGAGACACTCAGTAAATGAACATCAGCATAAACATTCTGCTTCTATTCTACAACAGCAAAAAAGTTGCGGCTTTCACGTGTTGTCAGAGTACATTTTTGGGAGCTTCTCAACACGGCTTCGGTCTTCCAAACTACTTCTGAGAGGACATGATTATGGGAGGTTTTATAAACCAATCAACCTTTTCCTCTACAAATCTAATATTTTCAAGACATAGCTACTTACCTTGTCTCGTACAGCAGGCAAAAGAGCATTGAAGCAAGTGGCCAGAAATACACCCCCTCCAAAAGAATTGCAGAGTGCAAGAGCCTTCCTGTACCTTTGGGCTTTTTCATAGTCCACCTGAATCATGAGTCGCACTGGGACAAGAATCCCAGCCAACATGAGGGCAAACACCCCCAGAAGGCAAAGGACCTTGGCCACTACAAGCTCCATGATGTCCAGATATGGTATTGCTCAGTAATATCAGTGGCATATAACCCTCTTCTCCTATTTTCTGTCAGAAACAGAGATTTGTCTGGTCATCCTGGTCCTGGTCCGAGAGGCTGCGACATCAACTACAAATGATAAAACAGTCAAATATGTGCAAACAAACTAACTAGGTCAACTGTGAGATGTACTTGTAGTGACAGTCCGTTACAAACTAGAACAGACAGCTAAGCTATGATTCCATCTCATCACAGCTGCGATAACTAGCTAGATCTGCAATCTTGAATGTTGCAAAGCACAATCTCTAATATTGCACAACACGCGATATGTACATATCCGACGGCATGTAACGTTACCATAATACAATCAAAATGTGAGATTGTTGCTAATTTAGCTAGCTAACATTGCACTTATGACAACATAACGTTAGTCAATTATCAGAGCAACCCGTTGATTAAAACACAGCTTTCTAAGTGGATGCTACAGTCGGTATAATTAATAATAATAATGTGGATCACATTGCAAGCTTTGGCAGCAGCTAAATTGTACACGAGTAAATAATACAATGAATTTAGCAAGTTTCTATCGAGCTTTTTGATGAGAAATAGGAAATACCTCTGTAGTACACCTTCCCTCACAGCTTTTCCCCTTGTTCTCGTGACACTTCGTGTTCACACGACGTAAACGTTTGATTGGTGGAGAGCATATCGCTATGTAATGACGTTTCGTTGAAAGCGTTTGTAAACAGAGGTCTCCATTCGAGTGAGTTCTCTGCTGTAAGTTAATGCTAAGCTCCTGAATATACATTTATACATTTTTTTGTGCTAAATATATCAACGGAAAACAGGAGGCACATTTTTTTATAGTTTCAAAATGTCCAAATCGAATATTGTATGTATGCATGTATATTACTGTAAATATTATTCACATTCCTGGTGTATGATCATATATTTTGATACATTGAATGTTAATATTGTGAACCTATGTTATCAATATTTTCCCTCCTGTTTCAGGAAGTGATGTCACTGAGTACTGCCCCTATATATATATATATATATATAGGACCCTCCACCCTATCTGGGATATGGATGCCTAATAAAGACGTCAGGGTCAAAATGTTGTTATACAGATCACCTGGAAGCATGAGCAGTGTTTTCCTTTCCGTTTCCCATGAGTTTGTTTACAACTCCAGCACCTGTGGAAAGTACCTGGATGTGCGTATGTTCTTCAGCTTTTCTAAATGTATCAATCTCACCATGCAATGCAGTTTTTTTTATTTGTTTCAGTGCACATAGGGTACTTGGCATCAATTCAATCTTCAGTCAATTCAAAGAAAGAATTGAAATTCAATTGATGAATTCAATTCCATTTAGAAAATATATTCATGAATTGAATTTCAACTCACTTCCTGAGTTGAAATAAACAATAGGTTTACAATCAAGTAAACATGTTAAGCTAAGTTACCAGTATGATTTAATCAAAGATTGGGAACAAAAACAGACAGCCACCCATGTTGTTAGAAAAAACAAATTTGACACTGACATTTCTCATGACAAAATAAGAACAAAGTGGACTGTAGGTGTTATTGTGCAACTCAAGAAAAATGCTGAAACAACTCATGGATTACACTAGACAACAAGTCAACAACCATAAGGTCCAATTTGAAATGGTCCATTTAATTCCCATAATGTTAACAGTACTCTACATGCCATCTCTGCCTACCAGTATATCTCTGTACAAATAGATGCTTCTCAAATTAAGGTGGCTGCTGAACTATATCATCACATAATAATCTGTTGTTGTGTACCTGAAATGACAAAATTCAAGTGATACAACTGCATTTAGTCCACTGGGGGGGGGTAGTGATTCAGTTCACTGGCAAGGATTAGTAACATTAAACAGTTAAACCAAGTGCTATACTGGCGTGACATTGCAGAATGGAGTACAACAGATCCACTCAATCCAGACACTTCAGACTAGATATCTGTTGACAGTGGGTTTATCAAATTTGATCAAAGTTTCACTGACCGGTTTCCTTGGAAAGGATGGGGGGGCTGCACATGCAATAATTACTCAGTGAAGAAAAGCTTTTTGTCCCCGGAGTTGCGAGAATAATACAAATTACAAAAAAAAGGACACAGGCCGTCTTCACTTTTCCACACACAAATCTTTCTCTGTCAAAAAACAAAGAGCAGACCATTTTAGGATTAGCTACATGAGCAGTTTGTACAAAAGAAAAACAACTCCAAGATACATGGACCAACCCATCAAATGTAAAAAAAAATCTTTTTTTCATCTTACCCGTCTGAGGGTCAAGGTTGCTCATCGTTGCTAGCGCTAGACGGCCGGCTGCGAATTTGACTCCTCAGCTGTTCAATTAGCTCTGGGTTCTGCTGTTGCATCTGCTGCGCAAATTGTTGGCCCCTAAATGGACATGTTACAGCGAGGTGATGGAATGGCAGTTACCAAGTACAAGTCACAAAATTTTATTAATACTCATACATGTTAAATGCTTTCATGTCTATCACTGATGTCATTGGTATAACATACAATAATATAGCCTAATGTAATAAATAATACAATACACAAGTCATATGGCACAGACTGAGTAGAGCTAGTGGTCGACTTACGCTTGGATGAGACCAGAGATGTCACCCGGACCTGCTCCCCCTACTCCAACTCCTGCTGCTGGTCCGGCCCCCAACCCTAACCCTGGTACAGGCCCTGGTCCTGCACCTAAGCCAGGCCCTACTCCAGACGCTGCTGGAGGTCCCATTGGCCCGTAAGCCCCCGACATCATCCCTGACATCCTGTACAACACAGACAAGGTGGTATATTCTACATGCATTAACTCAAAGCTATTTCACAAGTATGGAATCTCAGAGTGCATTTACAAAGTCATTGTGCTACATCTAAAAAGAGAATGTATTTTAAAGAAAATGAATGGATAACTTACAGTTGCTGTACTTGTGGGTTGTTCATCAAACCAGATGCCTAGGATAAAGCAGCCGTAACAATTAATGTCAATACGAGTTCAACTCTTTGGTAAACCTTTTCTACATATGCTGGTGTAAATGATATCTCGTAAATACGAGCATACAACTAGTAAATGTCCACTTGAACCCCCCTCCAACTCGTAATCACTTGAGTAGGGCTGGGCGATAAATCAATATCAATAATTATCGAGGTAATTACTTCCCTTGATAACGATATAAAGAAGTGACAATATGCACGTGGAGAGGTATACGCCCACTAAAAACCACTTAGCACCTGGAGTGATGGAGTAGCCACTATTAACCACGAAAAATGAGTGATGTAGGGGAAAACAGTGGCAGTGATTTCCATTGAGAAGGAGCAGCTTTCAACAAAGAAATTATTGATAAAATAGGGTTAAAACTGTTTCAGTAATTTGGAAGTGGTTTGGCTTTTTGAAGTCCGACAAAGAGCAGAGCAATGTTCGGTGCAAATTGTGCAGTAGACAGGTGGCTACGAAGTCTGGTAATACGACAAACCTTTTTCAACATCTGAAGCAAAATCACTCTTTGGAACATGCAGGAAGTTTGAGTTTGCGCCACAGTATTGATAAACGCCCCTCAAGCACCAGCCAATCTAGGGATGTTTGCCCAAAGCAGTCAACACTGACAGCGTTTATGCCCTACAAGCAAACATCGAAAAGACAAAGACATCACAAATGCTATTACGCATTGCATTGCTAAGGACATGCTACCAATTAGCACAGTCGAAAAGGAAGGTTTCAAGAGGCTTATCAATTTAATTGACCCCAGGTACATGCTCCCTGGCCGCAAACATGGAAAATGTTCCTTAAAGTATAATTTTATGTGTAGCTCACATAATAATAAAAAAAAGTAATCTTTATTTAACTAAGCAAGTCAGTTAAGAACAACTTCTTATTTACAATGACGGCCTATCGGGGAACAGTGGGGAACAGCCTTGTTCAGGGGTAGAACGACAGATTTTTACCTTGTCAGCTCAGGGATTCGATCTAGCAACCTTTCGGTTACTGGCCCATCGCTCTAACCACTAGGCTACCTGCCTAGTGGTTTGTTCAGGCATTAGGAATTCTTGAGTCTGAAGCAGATACGCACCTTTTAAACATTATTTGATTCATATCGTGATAATTATCATTATTGAATGAAAAAATATAGATATCGTGATCATTTTTGCCATATCGCCCAGCCCTCCTATTGAGAAACTCGTCTATCATCCCTAAACTCAGACTTTTCCCACATGCTAAACTCTGACATCACCAATTAAGGAAATTTACTTTATAACAGCATTTTTAGAAGTTAATTCGAACAACAAATCATGTTTAAACAATTTATTTATATGGGTTTTGAACACATTTGTTTACTAGTATGATAGCTGTAATTTTCATTTACGGTTGCCAATCGGCATTCTCTACAAGTTCAAAGCACTTGAATGCATACAACTTGTTGCTTCCAGTTTACAAGTAGTATTTTCAGAGTTTCCCATTTGTCATGAACACAGCATTACAGTAGTATACTGGATCAGCCTGGTTGTTCCTAGTATCTTTCATTTGAAAGGGCCAGTTTTAGTTAACTGGAACTCACCATGTTCATGAAACCAGGGTTACTGAGCAAACCAGCCAGATCAACTCCTCCCACTCCCCCTGTCTGAAGGAGATAAGAACAACATGATCAACAATTATCCATTACACATGTGTACAGATTATATGCATTTTCCATAGTGGCTGAGATGTTATCAACTTACTGGGCTTGGAGTCTCCATTTTCTGCTCTGCTATTTTCAGGTTGGATTTGTAGGTGTCGTTCTCTGGGTCCAACTCCAGGGCTTTTTTGTAATAACTTACAGCTTCTGTGTGTTTGTTTAAACTGGCTAGAGCCAAACTGGAAGCATGGGACATTGAAGTCAATGTAAGTCAACCATCAGTCAATAACAAATCAGCAACACACTGGCCCATGTCCACGGTAATATTGAACAGTAGTGTCTAACATACCCCATTCTTCCATATGCTTTGCTGTAGTTTGGGTCAATCCCAATGGCAAGTTCACAGTCCTGCACTGCTCCAGCGTAGTTGCCTAGTTTGCTGTATGCAGCAGCCCTAGCAAAAGCAAACCATACAATTAGCAGTACCTTACATAAAAACAAATGTGAATTAATTTTCATTGCTTGGCGAAAACTCCACACATGCTTGAAAATCGACAAAATGTACACTTGGACATACCCAAAGTGTAAATAATTATCACATTATCCTCCAAGTTCAGGAGTTTGTTGGTCAATACCTGTTGCAGTAGTAAACTCCATTCTGGGGGTTTATGGCAATAGCCTTTGAGTAGAATTCCACAGCTGCCCCATAGTTCTCAACCCTCATTTGATCATTCCCTGCCGTGAAAAACATATACAATTATTTGCCAGAAGAATGTATAGGCCTATCAACAGCTATTAACCATAGACCCATTTGAAGAGAGCTGATAATGAAGACTGAGTAATGTACAAACTATTTACAGGTAAGGTCCTACCGTCAGTTTTGAGTCGCTCAGCCTCTGCCTCTTCCTCCTCAGTGGGGGAATCTGTGGCTGTGTTTATATTCACGTGGAGGGTGTTTGGATGCTGCAACACACAGTCAACACATTTGAGACAAACTATTGACCACATATTCACCTTCATATAAAGCGGATGTCTTAAATTTACCTTCAGTGTCGCAGAGGCAAAAATCTCTGGTAACGTTTGAGTGACAGCTAGGGTCTGGTCGTTGGTCGAGACATCGAAGGCGGTCTCCAGGCATTGGACTGCAACTGGGAAAGCATCAGATGTTGAGAAATGACAATGACTGGACACAGTTGACTCCCTGACCATCTTCCAACATGGGCTAAGAGCCCATCTCCTTTTACTGAATCTTGGCTTCCCAACTCAAACTTACCTTCTAAACTTTCCTGAGCATCTGACGATAGACTCCCAGAGCCCAGTTGATCATGAAGAAAGTGAATGATGGAGAAGGCAAGACGCTTTGTGTCAGTCATTTTGGATTGAGGTCCAAACCTCTTTGTAGAACGTGTATTGTGAGGGACCCTGAAGAAGAAGAAAATAAGATAATATGATTATGTTGTCGGTACATCTCCACTGTAAACTGATTGGGATATATTGTAGGTAGTTGTAACGTTACATTAGACATACCGGTATTATAACAAATAAACCTATATATTACCATGTAATCTGATTATATATCTTAGCTTCTTAATCCTAGGCTAATAACTAGTTAGCTTGTTAGCTAGTAAGTTTGATAACTTGACAAGACGTCGCCAGCTAGCTAGAATGTTCTAGCAAGTTGCTTATAGTCGGCTGCTGTTAGCTAATACGGCTAGCAGTTGGCCTACCATGTGAAAACCCCCCGACCGTGTATTCCTTAACGTTAGGCGTCTAGATTTGCTTAAGTGCATGAGAACTGATTAAGCTTAGCTACGTGAATATCTTAGCTAGGGCTATCTAGCTGCTTGTAGCTAAATAACGTTCATTAGTTCTCTAGCCAACTTAGCACATTAGCTTTACTGACATCGACGCCAATAACAAAATGCTTTGAGCACTTTACCTTGATTTACTCGACTTTCGTTGACATTGACGTGTGGTTTAAAGAACGATACGTTACGGCACACAAACACAACAGATGTTAGCTAGCAAAAAATGATCCTCACCAGTTGCCTTTGCTTCAAGTGTTTCTTGCAGTAGCTGGTGGTGCCAGAGAAATTAGAAAGGTATCTCTGCTGGTGGGTCTGGTGATGATAGCAAAAAAAAAAGGTGTCGACTCTCGTCGCAAGTGTTAGACGTCATAAGTGCGTAGCTGAAGCATGCCCGCACTACACCGTCGCTTGTTCCGCTAACACCGACTGCAAAGCGCTCTGAAAACGTTACTACTTGGCTTTCTGAAAGATGGCACCGACAGGTGAGTACGAAATGCACCCATGTTACATTCTTTCCTAACAACTTCATTGCCAAATGAATACAAACTCAAAGTTGGGCATATTAATACGTCTGTGATTGGCTTTCTAACGCGTTCTGGTTTTCTGAATGCTACCTAGCTAGTAACGTTAGCTATCTGCTTTTTAGCAACGCTAGTTAGTATTTAACGTTACACACTAGTTTTACTAGGAATTAGCTTACAATATAACGGAATAGTGCGCCTGGAGGCAGACGTCAAATACAAGTACATTTCAACTTTGCCGATTGTCTATAGGGTTGGTTCTTATGCGGGGCGGGAGGGGATTGACACAAACGTCTAATAAAACATAAATCAGACTTTCCAAACGTGGGTCTGTTGTAGACCCACTTCCTCTCCCGCTCACTGTCAAAATGAAAGTCCTGCATGTGCGCCATACCTGCACAAAAAAGCAAGAACTTGTGCTGTGGTGGACTTTTATTTTGACATGGGGTAAGCAGAGAGGAACTGACCTCTGAGGAACTGCGTGAGTCTTCAACAGACACACGTTTGAAAATTATGTTTAATTGTATGTGCCATTAAAAGGCAGGGCAAACCCTTTTTGGTGATTTCTGGTATATCATCAAAATAAACCAATCGCAGCACGTTTTTGGACTCATTCTGCAGGTTTTAACAGATAAAAAAAGTACAATACCATTGGAAATTAATGTTGAAAGTTAAATTTTATGACTAAAACAGAAAGAACCAACATTTTTCTGTTGCTGCTTCCTGTTGACAAGACATTTTGATAAATAGCCCAATGTCAAAACACAGTTAACTGTGCCCCAACCAATATGCAGAAACAGTTTGTGATTATAATTAAAACATAGCAAATGTTATGTTTATCTACTCATACATGTGCAACAATAGCATTACTTGTAAAAAACATTTTTTGACGAGACCCTTTTAATCGGAACAAGCACGAAAACTCTGCCGTTTTGACATGTGGCAATACATCACTTACAGTGCCTTCAGAAAGTATTCAGACCCTTTGGCTTATTCCACATTTTGTTACCTTAGCCTTATTATAAAATTGATTTAAATAGTTTTTCTTTACCTCAATCTACACACAATACCCCATAATGACAAAGCAAAAACTGGTTTTTAGAAATGTTTGCTAATTTATCATTTAAAAAACCCTGAAATATCCCATTTACATAAGTATTCAGACCCTTTAATCAGTACTTTGTTGAAGAACCTTTGGGAGCGATTACAGCCTCAAGTATTCTTGGGTATGATGCTACAAGCTTGGCACACCTGTATTTGGGGAGTTTCTCCCATTCTTCTCTGCAGATCCTCTCAAGCTCTGTCAGGTTGAATGGGGAGCGTTTTTGCACAGCTATTTTCAGGTCTCTCCAGAGATGTTTGATCGGGTTCAAGTCAGGCTCTGGCTGGGCCACTCAAGGACATTCAAAAACTTGTCCCGAAGCCACTCCTACGTTGTCTTGGCTGTGTGCCTAGGGTCGTTGTCCTGTTGGAAGGTGAACCTTCACCCCAGTCTGAGGTCCTGAGCAGGTTTTCATCAAGAATCTCTCTGTACTTTCCTCTGTTCATCTTTCCCTCAATCCTGACTAGTCTCCCAGTCCCTGCCACTGAAAAACATCCCCACTGCATGATGCTGCCACCACCATTCTTCACCGTAGGGATGGTGCCAGGTTTCCTCCAGACGTGACTCTTGGCATTCAGGCCAAATAGTTCAATCTTGGTTTCATCAGACCAGAGAATCTTGTTTCTCATGGTCTGATAGTCTTCAGGTGCCTTTTGGCAAACTCCAAGCGGGTTGTCATGTGCCTTTTACTGAGGAGTGGCTTCCGTCTGGCCTTTGAAAATGGTAATTGAAAGTATATTTTATAGTGGTTTAGATGGTACATTGATTCTCCACACTATACTTGCTTGTTTTGTCACAATCTGAAATTGGGCGAACTATTAGAATTTGAAAAACCAGGAAATGGCAGAGCGATTTCTGCATAGTGCATCTTTAAGTGATAGTTTGACTGTCAAATCCATTTATTGTTGTGTGGCCAGCAACTTTTATAGAGACTGACTCAAATTTTCCTGTGCCATTTCATTAACTCTACGTTCTAAGTCCTGCACATCTCAGCCACAAAATCAGTGGTACAAAACCTTCGGTTAAGGATGTAACCTTGGATCTCTGAGTAGAGTAATGGGTCGCCTGACGACCTATGGGAACTCCTTCCCCTTCACGCGATGTGTTTGAGATGCTTAATATCAAAGATGTTTACAGTCACGCCACACCCTTACTGTACCCATGTGACCTGTTACTATAAAAGGTGTGGTGTGACACTCTTCACTCGAACCTCACAGAGGTGGAGCAACGACATGAAAGCTTGGTGACCTGTTACTCTACTCAGAGAACCAAGGTTACATCCATAACCCAACGATCTCTTCTGTATTCATAACGGGTCGCCAAATGACCTATGGGAGAGGATGTACCAAAGAAGTCGTTTGAACAACAGAGTAAACTCACCATTTAACTTAGTCCAGATGAGTCCATGGGACGTCCTTGTATCCACCGCAGGATGCAACAGAACATAATTACCCAACAGGTAACACAGAATTTCAGCTGTTCACAAGCAAGCTGAAAGCTAGAACTTACAACATGAGGTTTCAATTGGGTGCAACAGCACCACGAATGGAATGCCTCTGTATACTGTGGAACATCATCTCACTGATGGTGTTTACATACACCTTAGCCAAATACATTTAAACTAAGTTTTTCACAATTCCTGACATTTAATCTTAGTAAAAATTCCCTGTTTTAGGTCAGTTAGGATTACCACTTTATTTTAAGAATGTGAAATGTCAGAATAATAGTAGAGAGTGATTTATTTCAGCTTTTATTTCTTTCATCACATTCCCAGTGGGTCAGAAGTTTACATACACTCAATTAGTATTTGGTAGCATTGCCTTTAAATGGTTTAACTTGGGTCAAACGTTTCGGGTAGCCTTCCACAAGCTTCCTACAATAAGTTGGGTGGATTTTGGCCCATTCCTCCTGACAGAGCTGGTGTCACTGAATCAGGTTTGTAGGCCTCCTTGCTCGCACACACTTTTTCAGTTCTGACCACAAATGTTCTATGGGATTAAGGTCAGGGCTTTGTGATGGCCACTCCAATACCTTGACTTTGTTGTCCTTGAGACATTTTGCCACAACTTTGGAAGTATGCTCGGGGTCATTGTCCATTTGGAAGACCCATTTGCGACCAAGCTTTAATTTCCTGACTGATATCTTGAGATGTTGCTTCAATATATCCACATAATTTTCCTTCTTCCTGATGCCATCTATCTATCTACGCATACAAGCTCTCCCTCACCCTCCGTTTGGCAAATCTGACCATAATTCTATCCTCCTGATTCTTGCCTACAAGCAAAAATTCAAGCAGGAAGCACCAGTGACTCGATCAATAAAAAAGTGGTCAGATGAAGCGGGACTCTAACCCGGAAGCTTATTATAAATCCTGCTATGCCCTCCGACGAACCATCAAACCGGCAAAGAGTCAATACAGGACTAAGATTGAATCGTAATACACCGGCTCCGACGCCTGTGGCAGGGCTTGCAAACTATTACAGACTACAAAGGGAAACACAGCCACGAGCTGCCCAGTGACACGAACCTACCAGATGAGCTCACTTCTATGCTCGCTTCAAGGCAAGCAACACTGAGGCATATATGAGAGCATCAGCTGTTCCCGGAAGACTGTGATCACACTCTCCGTTGCCGACGTGAGTAAGACCTTTAAACAGGTCAACATTCACAAGGCCGCTGAGCCAGACAGATTACCAGGACGTGTGCTCCGGGCATGTGCTGACCAACTGGCAGGTGTCTTCACTGACATTTTCAACATGCCCCTGATTGAGTCTGTAATACCAACATGCTTCAAGCAGACCACCATAGTTCCTGTGCCCAAGAGCACTAAGGTAACCTGCCTAAATGACAACAGACCTGTAGCACTCACGTCCGTAGCCATGAAGTGCTTTGAAAGGCTGGTAATGGCTCACATTAAAACCATTATCCCAGGAACCCTAGACCCACTCCAATTTTCATGCTCAAACAGATCCACAGATGATGCAATCTCTATTGCACTCCACACTTCCCTTTCCCACCTGGACAAAAGAAACACCTACGTGAGAATGCTGTTCATTGACTACAGCTCAGCGTTCAACACCATAGTGCCCTCAACACCATGGTGCCCTGCGGGCTCACCTTCACCGCAGCCAATGTGAGTAAAACATTTAAGCGTGTTAACCCTCGGAAGGCTGCCGGCCCAGATGGCATCCCTGGCCGTGTCCTCAGAGCATGCGCATACCAGCTGGCTGGTGTGTTGACGGACATATTTAATCAATCCTTATCCCAGTCTGCTGTTCCCACATGGTTCAAGAGGGTTAAGAGGAATACCTATGTAAGAATGCTGTTCATCGACTACAGCTCAGCATTTAACACCATAGTACCCTCCAAACTTGCCATTAAGCTCGAGACTGTAGATCTGGACCCAGCTCTGTGCAACTGGGTCCTGGACTTCCTGATGGGCCGGCCACAGGTGGTGAGGGTAGGAAACAGCATCTCCACCCCGCTGATCCTCTGATCCGGTACCACCTGTATATAACCTCGCTGTTATTTTCACTGTCATTTTAATGATCTATTTCTTGTATACCTAAAACTATTTTTTACTTATAAATTGCACTGTTGGTTAGGGCTTGTAAGTAAGCATTTCACTGTAAGGCCTACACCTGTTGTATTCGGCGCACGTGACAAATAAACGTTGATTTGATTAGCATAACTTGTCATGCTAAAAAACATTATTTCACAATGGGATTTTTTTCTCCATCTATCGGTTCAAAGTTGACTACGAATACCAAGTTGCCAAAGTTGCCAATGTCTAAAACTGAAATGAGTGCATTAAAATATTAATTGTAGGCTATATCCCTATTTATGTTTTTGAAAAAAAATATATAAAAAAAATGTTAACTGACTTGCCTAGTTCAATAAAAAGGTAAGAACAAATTCCTATATACAATTACGGCCTACCCCGGCCAAACCTGGACGACGCTGGGTCAATTGTGCGCCGCACTATGGGACTCCCAATCACGGCCGGATGGATTCGAACCAGGGACTTTAGTGACGCCTCTTGCACTGAGATGTGTCTTAGACCACTGCGCCACTCAGGAGCCCAATCATATTGAAATACATTTCATGTTCAATAGATTGAGTTACATTTTGCTATTGTCTGTAATTTTTCTCAATATATTTAATGTATGTTGCCTAATGTGTGCAGTGATGTGCCAAATCCGTAACTTAATGCATTTTTATTGGGTAAGTATTAGAATAAGCTGCCTCAATATAAGCTGCCTTTGCAGCCGTAGGTGGTATTACACTACATGACCAAAAGTATGTGGACACCTGATCGTGAAATATATCATTCCAAAATAATGGGCATTAAAATGGTTGGTCCCCCCCTTTGCTGCTATAACAGCCTCCACTCTTCTGGGAAGGCTTTCCACTAGATGTTGGAACATTGCTGCGGGGACTTGCTTCCATTCAGCCGCAAGAGCATTAGTGAAGTCAGGCAATGGTGTTGGGCGATTAGACCTGGCTCGCAGTCGGCGTACCAATTCATTTCAAAGGTGTTTGATGGGGTTGAGGTCAGGGCTCTGTGCAGGACAGTCAAGTTCTTTCACACCGATCGCGACAAACCATTTCTGTATGGACCTCGCTTTGTGCACAGGGGCATTGTCATGCGGAAACAGCAAAGGGCCTTCCCAAAACTGTTGCCACAAAGTTGGAAGCACAGAATCATCTAGAATGTCATTGTATGCTGTAGCTTTAAGATTTCCCTTCACTGAAACTAAGGGACCCAAACCATTATTCCTCCTCCCCCAAACATTACAGTTGGCGTCCGTCGGACTGCCAGATGGTGAAGCGTGATTCATCACTCTAGGAAACGCGTTTCCACTGCTCCAGAGTCCAATTGCGGCGCGCTTTACACCACTCCAGCCAGCGCTTGGCATTGCGCATGGTCATGGCTTTTGTGCGGCTGCTTGGCCATGGAAACCCATTTCATAAAGCTCCCGATGAGCAGTTCTTGTGCTGACGTTGCTTCCAGAGGCAGTTTGGAACTTTGTAGTGAGTGTTGCAACCGAGGACAGGGTATTTTTACCCGCTTCAGCACCCAAAAACGTGTCTTCTTTAACACATTGTACGTTGGCAGTACTGGACCTCTTCATGCCGATCACGTCATTAGCTAGCTAATATGCACATCCACATTGTTTCCATAGGTGAAAGAGGTAGAAATGTGAACAATGTCTTGTCATTTAGACTGCCAGTTGGTTGCTATTGTTTAAAGGGATCAGGGAAATGTTGCTAGTACTAGTATTTTCATGTATTGTGAAAACTGTCACAGTAGTGTTGACTGTACATCTGATAGTACACCTGCCACAGTATCTTCGAATCACATGAACAATACTGAAACTATACCTAGTTCATACCACATGCCATTGAATGTCATGAATCATCCCCTGCATAGTGAGACAAAAAAACATTTCCTCATACACTTTAGAAGTAGGCCTTTTCCAAGACGAACCATCCAACTCATGACCAACCTTTCTTTCACCCAACAGAAGATTTGGCATCTGGCAGTGGTGCGCCAGTCTGCGCTGACAACCGCCTGCGCTGGGACCTGACCCCAGAGCAAATCAATCAGCTCTCAGATGAGATTATTGCCAAGACCAAAAAGGTATATGACTGTGTCGGGGCCCTGGACCTGGCCAGTGTTTCCTATGAGAACACCCTGAAGGCTCTCGCTGATGTGGAGGTGGAGTACACAGGTGGGTATGACTCCAAAATAGCATCATTTCTTCAACCCCTGTGTGTCCACAGTGGATTGAAATGAATAGGTTATGATGTCTAGCGGTTCAGTCCATAGCAACCACACCTAGCATCTACTCCACTGCCATTGTAAGCGATTGGGAAAATGTCTGAGTTGGCACGAAAGAGGTATGCAATGGTATAGACAAATCAGCACTTTTTACATGAAGTCTAGCTGACCAGCCTATTCTCCCTACAATAGGCAGTGGACACTGGACTGTACATGTTAAATCAGTCAGTTGTAGCCTTTTATAGACTCAAGACAGCAAGTTATCTAATCCAAAAGAGCTTGTTTTTATCATCGCTTTTCATAATTTTAGGCCTTTTGTTAAGACTTTCATCACTACACACAATCTCCAAAACCTATGTTTCAAGCTGACAATGGTCAGGTGTGAAAATCAGTTTAGACTGGTTTTATAAACTGTTGGTGCATGCTACACATTGGTAATGGATTGAGTCCCTGCCATTTCAGTATAAAAGCACGTTGAGCACTGAAAAAGCACAATATATAATCATCATGATACATAGCATCACTTACAATGAAAATGACACACACAGTTTTGAGAATGACAAATATACATTTTCACAAAGTCTGCTGCCTCAGTTTGTATGATGGCAATTTGCATATACTCCAGAATGTCATGAAGAGTGATCAGATGACATGCAATTAATTGCAAAGTCCCTCTTTGCCATGCAAATGAACTGAATCCCTCAAAAACATTTCCACTGCATTTCAGCCCTGCCACAAAAGGACCAGCTGACATCATGTCAGTGATTCTCTCGTTAACACAGGTGTGAGTGTTGACGAGGACAAGGCTGGAGATCACTCTGTCATGCTGATTGAGTTCGAATAACAGACTGGAAGCTTCAAAAGGAGGGTGGTGCTTGGAATCATTGTTCTTCCTCTGTCAACCATGGTTACCTGCAAGGAAACACGTGCCGTCATCATTGCTTTGCACAAAAAGGGCTTCACAGGCAAGGATATTGCTGCCAGTAAGATTGCACCTAAATCAACTATTTATCGGATCATCAAGAACTTCAAAGAGAGCCGTTCAATTGTTGTGAAGAAGGCTTCAGGGCGCCCAAGAAAGTCCAGCAAGCGCCAGGACCGTCTCCTAAAGTTTATTCAGCTGCGGGATCGGGGCACCACCAGTACAGAGCTTTCTCACGAATGGCAGCAGGCAGGTGTGAGTGCATCTGCAAGCACAGTGACGCAAAGACTTTTGGAGGATTGCCTGGTATCAAGAAGAGCAGCAAAGAAGCCACTTCTCTCCAGGAAAAACATCAGGGACAGACTGATATTCTGCAAAAGGTACAGGGATTGGACTGCTGAGGACTGGGGTAAAGTCATTTTCTCTGATGAATCCCCTTTCTGATTGTTTGGGGCATCCAGAAAAAAGCTTGTCCGGAGAAGACAAGGTGAGCGCTACCATTAGTCCTGTGTCATGCCAACAGTAAAGCACCCTGAGACCATTCATGTGTGGGGTTGCTTCTCAGCCAAGGGAGTGGGCTCACTCACAATTTTGCCTAAGAACACAGCCATGAATAAAGAATGGTACCAACACATCCTCCGAGAGCAACTTCTCCCAACCATCCAGGAACAGTTTGGTGGCGAACAATGCCTTTTCCAGCATGATGGTGCACCATGCCATAAGGCAAAAATTATAACTAAGTGGCTCTGGGAACAAAACATCGATAGTTTGGGTCCAAGGCCAGGAAACTCCCCAGACCTTAATCCCATTGATAACTTGTGGTCAATCCTCAAAAGGCTGGTGGACAAACAAAAACTCACAAATTCTGACAAACTCCAAGCATTGATTATGCAAGAATGGGCTGCCATCAGTCAGGATGTGGTCCAGAAGTTAATTGACAGCATGCCAGGGCGGATTGCAGAGGTCTTGAAAAAGAAGGGTCAACACTGCAAATCTTGACTCTTTGCATCAACTTCATGTAATTGTCAATAAAAGCCTTTGATGTTTATGAAATGCTTGTAATTATACTTCAGTATTCCATAGTAACATCTGACAAAAATATCTAAAGACACTGAAGCAGCAGACTTTGTGGAAATTTATATTTGTCATTCTCAAGACTTTTGGCCACGACTGTACCTGCTCACTTTTACATTTTGACATGTTATTCCAGTTGAGCGCAACATGCTGGACTTCCCCCAGCATGTGTCCTCCTCCAAGGACGTGCGCACGGCCAGCACCGACGCCGACAAGAAGCTGTCGGAGTTTGATGTGGAGATGAGCATGAGGGAGGACGTCTACCAGAGGATAGTGGCACTGGAGGTGAGGAGGGCCGTATGAGATCAATACAGAAGGTCCCAATAGTCCATAGATAAAAGATGTCAATAGTCTATAGTTGCTTCCTCCTCATCTCCTTATTCTTCATCTACACTGATCTGAAAATGCACTCAGTGGATGTGCTTTCATCTTCCCACTTCATTATATCAGTACTAATAAAGGAGAGCTTGTACCTAGGAAGATCTTTATAGCCTGTATGTTTTTACATGCTATTGTCTCATGTTGTCTTCAGAATTATCCTATGGCTACGTAAAGGTTGCGTGGAGTATCATTCTCATTGGCTGAGTTCTGCTTTTAACTTCTCACAGCGGAAGGTTGACGATGACACGCTTACTCAGGAATCCAAGAGGTACATGGAGAGGCTGATCAAGCTGGGCCAAAGGAACGGCCTCCACCTGCCCAAAGAAACACAGGATGTAAGAGACTTTACCGTTTTTAAAGGAAGTGACCTTGGATGGATATCACGGCCACGCTCAATTCCAAGTGGATCGTTCCATTTCATTTTAAATTGTATCTCTGAGAAAATTAAGCTAATCAAATGCACCCAAATTGGCCTTTTCAATTTATAGGATTCATATATTATTCATTAAATATAATCCCCAACATCCGATTTGGACCACACCACTTTTTAAGGTCATACCAAGGATCATTTAGCTGTTTGATTTAGAATTTTAAGGCTCCTTGAAGTATCCACAAAAATATTTTTGGCCTTATTGATATTAGCCCATACAAACGCATTGAATATCAGATTCACTACATGGAACAACAGATGGTCTAAAAGAAAATCAAAAGGAAGTTTGTTATGAAGTGTCTGTCCTATATCTGAGAGATATAATGAAGATCAGGAAACATGTATTTACATTTTTTATATATATTTTTAATGTTTAACTCCTTATTTTTGGCCCTGAACAGTCTCCAAATATACTTCCATAATTGTTTTTCAACTGGTACCGGCTGACCTTCAGATTTGACTTGTGAGGCCTAGAGTGTTCGAACGCTACAGACAAGAAGTAGGCAGATCGGCTGTACTGACTTGTGGAGGTCATAGAGCAAAACGGAGAAGACCATTGTGTTCTTTCCATAGAGAGGTCATATTAGTTTGCAGGCCAAACCGTTCAGACTCTACAGACGATTTTGTGACGACCGATTTTCGGGATGTCTCATGGTCTGACAAACACCGCTCTAGCTCTTTCACTGCAGATGCGGAAGTGCGATATCGGAAGATGCTATGGATTGAGACGCATCCAATGCAAAAAAAAACCTGATATCTCTTAAACTGACAGACTTTTATGGGGATTTTTGTATTACGCTATTTAGATTACCTCGGGGCGTGGACATCGACCTTAGGGGATTAACAGTGATGCGAGGAATCCAAATAAATGGTCAAAAGCCACCCACGGAACCCCCACCCCCACCCTCCAATGGCCAGTATACAGTATCAGTTCTCTATGTTTGACAGGTAGTACGGAACTGCGGCTTGGAGTATTGTTTATTCATACTATGTAATGTATTCTCAGTGAATTTGGTGATGTTTTTTTCCCCCCTGTTCAGAGAAATTTTCCATTTGAAGTCTTGCTTAATTTTTCTCCCCCATAAATTAATGTGAAAGTACCACTTTTGACCATTAGATGCAGCTGTTCCTGCTGTTACTGCCACACCTTTTTATCCATTTAGCTGATTTCTTGTATTTATTAAATGGACCCTTTTTGCAAATTTGGGTAGAAAACCAATAGCTTTTGCCCATGATGAATGCCCATGATGAAAATATAAGGTGTGGTCATCCATACAATTCAAGCCAGTCCTCCATGAAAGCAATTCAAACACACACAAACTGTCCTTCTCTTAGGCTTAACCTGTGTCCAGGAAACGGCCAATGTATGTGTAGTTAATTCCCTTCCAAAAATATCTGGATTCACCATTCCTGGTGAACAAGCAAACTAACAGCAGTTCTAATTGTTTCAATGTTATGGTCTCTAATGGTAAAAGTCCCAAATACACACTGTATATTGTTTTGTAATGGTGTTGGGTTTAATGGTAAATGTCACTAATCAAACAACACAAATGTTTTCTAACCATTTTATTGAAAAACAAAAGACTGCTATGTAATTGTTTATAATTGTATTTTATTAGGGTTGTCATAACATTTTAGTCACTAGCCCATTTCTCTATCACATTTTTGGACTTGTAGGAAAAGTCTTCATATGAGAATTGCACCATAGGGATAACCCTTTCAGAGCTGCCATTTGATGGATTGTTCGAGAGGAGTTGGGTTGCTAAGAGAGAAACTGAATTGCTTTCATTGAGGACTGGCTTGGTTTGTGAGGATGACCACACTATTTATTTTCATCATGAGCAAGAACTATTGATTGTATACCCAAAGTTGCACAAGCATTTTTGTGATCCATTTAAGAAACACAAGAGACCAGCAACATGGATAAAAGTGTGTGGCAGGAACACCGGCATCTAGTGGGAAAAATCTGGCATTTTCACTCTAATTTATGGGGGGGAATGCAAGTGACTTCAATTGCTAATTTTTCTGAACAGTGAGGGAAAATCCACCAAATTCACTGAATACATTACATAGAATGAATAAAGAATACTCTAAGCCGCAGCTTCATACTACTTGTCAAACATACAGAATTAATACTGTATACTTGCCTTTAGGGTGGGCTTGGTGTGAGGTTTGGGGTGGTCCGTGGGTGTCTTTTGACCATTTATTTGGATTCCTCAAGTCTAAATAATTGTTAAGAGGTTTCATATACTATATTTATAGAATAGTATATGAATCCTATAAATTGAAATGGCTGATTTTGGGTGCAGTCGATTTTAGCTTGATTTCTCACAGTTCAAATAATCTTTCAACAAATGTTTCAGGAATGCTAATATCTGTTCCTAACAAATGATTTCAGAACAATCTGAGATGGTGGGTGCCAATCTTCTTACTTGTGCTTTTTGAGGTGGAATGACTCGTGTTATACTCTGATCTACAGTAGGTTCATTGTTGTCAATTTATTGACTTTACCTATCTAATCCAAACAGGAAGTCAAGAGGATCAAGAAGAAGCTGAGCAACCTGTGCATTGACTTCAACAAGCACCTGAACGAAGACACCACTAGTCTGGCTTTCACCAGAGAGGAGCTGGGTGAGACCATGTTCACGCGGCCTAGCGGTTCTGTTCTGAGACCCCATTTCTGTTGTTGGACCTTTGCTCATAGAAATAATGGGTACTATCCACTAATAGTAACTAAATATTACTTAATAGTATTGGAATCAATTCCAATTTGTTAAAATATCTTCATTAAAAATGGATGTCCCTCTGAATTGGAACTTCAGAATACTATCTACTGAATTGACTTGAAGTGAACTGAAGTAACCAAAGTGAAATTCATCCCAACCTGGCTCTTTAAAATCTATAAGCTCCCAGGCACCTATCGAACCCGTCCCTCTTCTCTTGTAGCAGTCACGATCAAAAGGATGCCAAAAACGTAACTTCCTACGACAGTTGCTGTTGTGTTCGACCTTAACTGGTTCCGCAACATTAAGGGGAAGGACACTTAATGGAAACTGTTGTAGAATGTCAATGTTTCATTCTTGGCTATATGAAAGATCTAGCGAGTTTTAAGGTTTCTAATTTGATTGCTTAAAAAAAAGAAGAATCAATAATCACTAACATTGAAAGTAAATCCATAAGTATGACTTCTGACATGTATGACGATGCACTTTAGGCGGTCTCCCTGAGGACTTCCTGAGCTCGCTGGAGAAGGATGGGGACAAGCTGACAATCACCCTCAAGTACCCCCACTACTTCCCCACCATGAAGAAGTGCTTCATCCCTGAGACCCGCAAGAAGCTGGAGGAGGCCTTCAACTCTCGGTGCAAAGAGGTGAGCCGTTGTCGGTTTTGTGTGAGACCGAGATACTATACTGGGAGAGCGTTGACCAGAGAAAATCGCTGAACCCCTGAGAAACTCAAAGAAAGTCTAACTGCTGCCCGACATTTACATTTATTTCTGCCAAAATTGATAATAGACAACAAAGGTAGTTTTTTTTTCTCTGAGCACCAAGGATAACCTGTAAAGTTACTTAAAATGGTCCCCTGGAATGAATTTCAGTCCTCACCCTCTGTCTTTTCCCCTGATGTAGAAGAACTCTGCCATCCTGAAGGAACTAGTGCAGTTGAGAGCCCAGAAGAGCTCCCTGCTGGGCTTCACCACCCACGCTGACTTTGTCCTGGAGATGAACATGGCCAAGTCTGGCAAGAAGGTGGCCGGCTTCCTAGGTGGGTGTTACAGATCGAGATGGGGTACAACTATCTGAAAGGTTGTTATGGTCCGTTGTTCCATTTCTAACTGACCAGTGTATATTTCACCTTTCTTAGCTGCAGAGGCTGCTGTCAGTTAAAAGTATTGATGTCATATTGTATTTTAAGGGCATTGCTCACACTCAACTATGCATTAACAAACACAACTGCTACAACACAAAATGGTTCACATTGCAAAAATGGAATGACAGCAGTTCACGTTTTTTTTCTGCATAGAAAAGTATTGGGCCAGCCACCCTATGTGTTTTTTATTTAAATGTTTCATAATTTTGGGGTGGAAAAACGTTTTCAGTGTAAACCATGTAGAAAAGATAATGGACCTATATTTTTTTAAATAAGATCATCTTTGAGAACTAACAATCAGCAAAATGGTGCATTCAGGGGTATTTTTGTCATGGCATGGGGCCCCCTATTGTTTTTGTTATGTTTGAGGCACTCCGATAGCATAAGATCACAGCCTAAGCCATGGCAAAACGTGTAGAATTGCAGGAAATTAGCTTTAAAGAGCAACTGAACTTCCTGATTTGGACTCGTTTTGAAGCTTGGTCGTTAAGAAATGCTTAGCGGCCATGACTGAAGCCAATCAAGAGTTGCCTTGGGGGCGTGGTTTGATGTGTGTGTTTCGTGTCTTTGCCATTCAATCACAACAAAGAAGTAAGGAGTACAGCCAGGTAAGCTAAGCTAGTTTTGCTATGGAGAGAACAACGTTTGAAGATGATGACTTCTCCCCTCCTGACTGACTCGCCATCTCAAGATGGTCTGCTAATTCAGTTCTATGTGTTGGCTAAAGCCTGCACTGACCTTGTGTTTAGCCAAGTTGACAGCAGCTGGCTAGCATAGCTTGGGGATATGCTAGCCAGCTGCAGCTATCTAGCTGATTTCTCTGTCAAATCAGTTATGGCGTTGATAGCAAGAGCCAGTGCCTAGAATGTGTTTCATAAGACACTAGTTCTACAACACCTTGCAACAAAAGTAGCTTGCAACTTATTTTCAAAGTTTCATCACGTGACGTAAAGACTTGTTACCATGGAAATAGTATCAACTGCGAGTTGAATGACCGGCCCGGAGTCAGCTCAGCTGTCCTACAACACAATATTCTATAACTGGCTAGTTTTGTCTCGCCTCTATTCTCCTTATGTCCGCTGTTAGATCTTTCCCGGGGGACAATTCCCAGAATTACTAATATCCCTACAGATGTAGGCTACATGTGTGGACACGTGGAAAATTCGCCCAGCTTGAGTGTAGATACGTTTATTTAAAAAAATCGGTTTGTGTTAAAGACAACTTTTTATGCTATAAATATCATATTGATGTGCTTATAAAGACGGTATGCCTACACATACACTAACATGGCGAAAGTATGTGGACATGTGCTTGTCAAACATCTCATTCCAAAATCATGGGCATTAATATGGAGTTGTTCCCCCCCCTTTGCTGCTATAACAGCCACCACTCTTCTGGGAAGGCTTTCCACTAGATGTTGGAACATTTCTGCGGTGACTTGCTTCCATTCAGCCACAAGAGCATTAGTGAGGTCGGGCACTGATGTTGGGCAATTAGGCCTGGCTCGCAGTCGGTGTGCCAATTCATCTCAAAGGTGTTCAATGAGGTTGAGGTCAGGGCTCTGTGCAGGCCAGTCAAGTTCTTTCGGACCGATCCCTAACAACCATTTCTCTATGGACCTCGCTTTGTGCACGTGGGCATTGTCATGCTGAAACAGCAAAGGGCCTTCCCAAAACTGTTGCCACAAAGTTGGAAGCACAGAATAGTCTAGAATGTCATTGTATGCTGTAGCTTTAAGATTTCCCTTCACTGAAACTAAGGGGCCTAGCCTGAACCATAAAAAACAGCCCCAGCACAATTATTCCTTCTCCACCAAACTTTACAGTTGGCACTATGCATTTGTGCAGGTAGCGTTCTCTTAGGCTTGTGTGCGGCTGCTCGGCCATGGAAACCCATTTCATGAAGCAATTATTGTGTTGACGTTGCTTCCAAAGGCAGTTTGGAACTCTGTAGTGAGTGTTGCAATCGAAGAGAGACTATTTTTACACGCTTCAGCACTCTGTGGTCCCGTTCTTTTAGTTTGTGTGGCCTACAACTTAGCAGCCACTTCACAATAACAGCACTTACAGTTGACCTTGGGCAGCTCTAGCAGGGCAGAAATTTGGTGAATGGACTTGTTGGAAAGGTGGCATCCTATGACTCTGCTATGTTGCAAGTCACTCAGCTCTTCAGTCAGGCCATTCTACTGACAATGTTTGTCTATGGAGATTGCCTGGTTGTGTGCTCGAATTTACACACCTGTCAGCAACAGGTGTAGCTGAAATAGCCAAATCCTCTAATTTGAAGGGGTGTCCACATACTTTTATGTGTGTGTGTGTGTTGGGTATGCTTGTAATTGTTAAGGACTGGGGAGTTTTTCAGGATAAAAAAGAAACACAATGGAGCTAAGCACAGGCAACATCCTAGAGGAAAACCTGGTTGTCTGCTTTCCACCAGACACTGGGAGATTAATTCATATTTTCAGCAGGACAATAACCTAAAACACAAGGCCAAATCTACACTGGAGTTGCTTACCAAGAAGACCGTGAATGTTCCGGAGTGGCCGAGTTACAGTTTTGACTTAAATCTACTTGAAAATCTATGGCAAGACCTGAAAATGGTTGGCTAGCAATGATCAAAAACCAATTTGACAGAGCTTTAAAAAAATTATGGGCAAATGTTGCACA
Source organism: Brachymystax lenok tsinlingensis (assembly GCA_030435695.1). Classification (NCBI taxonomy): domain Eukaryota; kingdom Metazoa; phylum Chordata; class Actinopteri; order Salmoniformes; family Salmonidae; genus Brachymystax; species Brachymystax lenok. Next base: position 10,745,250 of record CM059790.1, read on the forward strand.
ATCCAGGTGTCTAAAGCTCTTACCTAGAAAGACTCACAGCTGTAATCTCTACCAAAGGTGCTTCTACAAAAGTATTGACTCAGGGTTGTGAATACTTATGTCATTGAGATTTTTGTATTTCAATACATTTGCAAAAAAAAATCTAAACATGTTTTCACTTTGTCATTATGGGGTGTTGTGTGTAGATGGGTCAGAATAATTTGGGCTTTAGCGCAACAAAATGTGAAATAAGGCAAGGGGTTTGAATACTTTCTGAAGGCACTATCAATATCTTTGTCTGAGTTTAAATTAATTGGCTAGCTAGTGAGCCAGTTCGAGTTAACGTTATTGAAAGCAAGCTGGCTATCATATGATTAGCTAGTAAGCTAGTATCCAATGCCTGCCCTGCATTGACCCTAAATGGAAATGGAGTTAGCTAGCTACATTGCTAACAATAGCTAACGTGACATGCTACATCACATTACACGTTAGCTTGGTGTATTTAGCAAGCTACTGTATCCTTCCCCTTTCATCTGTGGTATCATAGCTAGCCTGGCTCGCTAGCCTTATGTTGTATAGCCAAAGGTAGCTACTAGCTAGGTAGTACCAGCTATCTTGTACTTATTTAGCATACTCTACAATTGATATAATCCATTCCTGGCCATCTGGCAATATTGTTGAAATGCATTGGAAGTTTGCACCAACTTTATGGAAGCCCATTTTCACTCCTATTTGTTGAGCGAAATGTGCGTGCGTTGCACCCATATACAGACTTGACAACATTGTCCACTAACTCCACATGGCAGCTGGGGGCTGACCACAACGCATTGTCTCTGGGCAATTGGGCATCATTGGCAAACGTGGGCATGTAAGTAATTCATACCCAACCCTCAAGTAAGTTGTGACGAACGCACTTACGAAACTCTGTTTTGGACGAGACTTACTTTATGACTAGTTATCCTACTTACAGTTTGTAATAAATTTTGACACTAGAATAAATGTTTGACTCATATCAATGCCACAGACTGCATGCGGAGACATAAAAATGGTGTCCACATGTTCATCTGACTCTGGGGAAATGGATAAAGGACCTCATTGCCCAAATCTCAAAGTATTCCTTTTAAAACAGCAACATTTTGCCTCTGCGGCCAAGAGGGCCTCTAAAATGTTCCGTCGGCGACTGTGCCATTGACCACACACTGCTATGCCCCCGTCACGCCACCTAAAGTCCATTTTGATCCAGACAAAAAACCTTACACACACACACGGTTTCCACCCCTCACGTCTCTGCTCCAGTGTCTGTCTGTGTCTGTCTGTGTCTGTGTCTGTGTCTGTGTCTGTGTCTGTGTCTGTGTCTGTGTCTGTGTCTGTGTCTGTGTTTTGGGAGGGATTGGGTTAAAGCAGAAGACACATTTCCTTTGGGTACATTTGACAATAAGGTAATCTTCCTTTTCTCCAGAGGAACTGGCCCGTAAGCTGAAGCCCCTGGGGGAGGAGGAGCGCAATGTCATCCTCAAGCTGAAGAAGGAGGAGTGCCAGAAGAGAGGCTTGCCCTTCAAGGGCGAGTTATACGCCTGGGACACACGGTACTTCATGACCCAGGTAGGCCATAGGTAAAAACTACAAATGTCTGTAGCTCTGTTTTTCTGGGGACCCAACAGTCATTTTTTTAACACACATAGATACATTGGCATGGGGGGATGTCAGAGTTGCAGAATGCAAAGGTTATTCTGCTGTTGTATTACATAATTGCTATACCAGTATGTGCAAAGCCTATATTTATTAAAAACAAAAAACTGTTTTATGTGAGAAGCAGGGATTGGTCTGAAGCCCAAAAAAGAAAGGAAGTTCACAAGCACCACAATGCCTTCTCCACCCATGCACTACCAAGGTTTTCCATCACACAGCTTTGACACCTACTACATTAACTATATGTATGTTGGTCTGTTGTACTTCAAACAATGTGTAGGCAGGTTACTTAGGTTTGAAACCTTCTCAAACAGCCTAATTTATACTCAGAGGGGCTCCCACAATAATGTGGTTTGTTACCGCATACAAGATCATGTATTGCATTCTTCCCAACCCACACTAAGACATTATCCTATTCCACTACCCTTTTCAAGCTGCTTTTTTAAAATTATATGTAAGTAAGCTTTGCTTTTATACTTAAAAAGACCATTAGGCTTGATCACATTAGCTTTTTTGTCTTGTCGTATTTTTTTTAAAGCTTTATTTTAGCAATATAAAATGTTTTCGGAAAGTATTCAGACCCCTTGAGTTTTTTCAAACATTTTTATGTTACAGACTTATTCTAAAAAGGATTCAATTTAGTTTTTTTCCTCATCAATCTACACACAATACCCAATAATAACAAAGCCAAAACAGGTTTTTAGACATTTTTGTCTAAAAAAACTGATTAACATTTACATATGTATTCAGACCCTTTATTCAGTACTTTGTTGAAGCCCCTTTGGCAGCGATCACAGCCTTGAGTCTTGGATATGACGTTGCAAGCTTGGCACACCAGTATTTGGTGTGTTTCTCCCATTCTTCTCTGCATATCCTCTCAAGCTCTGTCAGGATGGGGAACGTCGCTGCACAGCGATTTTCAGCTCTCTCCAGAGATGTTCGATCGGGTTCAAGTCAGGCTCTGGCTGGGCCACTCAAGGACATTCAAAAACTTGTCCCGAAGCCACTCCTACGTTGTCTTGGCTGTGTGCTTAGGGTCGTTGTCCTGTTGGAAGGTGAACCTTATTTTAGTGCCTTGTTGCAAACTGGATGCATGTTTTGTAATATTTTTTATTCTGTACTGCTGGCTGGCTGTTGCCCTCTAATTGCTAAAATCCGTTTTGAACTAACTATTAAAGTATGTGTAGAATTTACCATGGATAGTCAAAATGAATTGTCTGCAGTTTTCAGAAGGTTGAATAGCTCAGTTGTTTGCTACAGTCTTACATTGTGAAACGGGGATAGGCAACTCCAGTCTCCGGGGGCCTGATTGGTGTCACACCTTTGTCTCAGCTAACATACCTGACTCCAATAATCAACTAATCATGATATTCAGTTTTGAATTTTAGTTTAATAAGCTGTTTGCTGGGGATGGGGGGGGACTCCGGCCCCCGAGGACTGGAGTTGCCCACCCCTGTTGTAAAACGACTCCTAATTCCCATTGAAAGCAAAGTAAAATGTTTTTAAATAATTGACCTTTGAAGGTCATGAAGCTCAGCGATATCCCCATGTACACTAACACTGTGCCTTTTACAACTTGGTTCTAGCCTAAAGCATTGCAGTTATGCATCGTTATACCAGGGCTAAAGACCATTTAGTTGCATTTTGCGATCTTTTGACTTGGCTGTGCGAGTATAAAAAAAACGTATTGGTCGCACTGGTGTGAACTGCACATTCTAGCTGGTGTGTTCATTCCGCCGATTCTGTTGCAAATGGAATGTTTTGCCACTGTTTGGACTAAAAATGAATTTTCTTCCGTTTTGCTTCTTATTTTTTAAGTAACCTTTTGCAACGGAATCGGCTGAATCAATACACCCCTGGTCACCTCATTCATAATGCTTATTTTGGGGGCGGATAAAACCATTTATTTGTTAAACAGTACAGTGCATTATCCTCATTGTTCCTGTAATGTGTCTGCCTTATCGCTTCATCTGCCTGTTTTTCTGGGGCTATCTGCTCTAATGAGCGAGCCTCTAACACTCACTCTCCCCTCTCGTCTGGGACTCTTGTGATTGTGTATAACATTTCAAATTGCAATAGCAGGGGGAAAACAATGACAACTTTGGAAGCAGCTAGTTAAACCTATTAAAGAGAGGAGGGTCTCAGATCTCTGTGGGTATATATTTTTTTCTCAATGATCATTATTGAGCTCAAAGCACACTGTTTTACAGTCAAGATATCAGATATGGCTTTGAAATACGGAGTGCGCTAAATGGACCATCGAGTTTTTTATATTATATTTTTTTTAGGACATTAACGTTTACTGTTAGATTAATACATGGCTACTAGCAATAATGTTATATTTAGAGTTAGCGATCTAGCTAATATGTTTTGATATTCCACTTCCTCAGGTGGTGAATTGGCACCAATTTAATTAGGCCTTTTTTTAATATTAGTGCACATAAAGATTAAGGCAACTGAATCTCTATTGAACAAAAAAAGAACATTCTGGAGCCCTATTTTGACATTAGAATATAACAAAAATGTCTTGTCAACCCAAAATTCATGACACTCACTGGATTAGGTTTGAATCATGCGTTCCTGCTTGGACATGTTAAGTGTAACAACGTATTTATTGAATGCCATCTCGGTAGTCTATTGTACTTTTTAAAAAGGATTGTGAATTACTTTTTCCTAATCAATCAACATTTATTTATGAAGCCCTTTTTACATCAGCAGTTGTCACAAAGTGCTTATACAGAAACCCAGCCTAAAACCCGAGAGCCAGCAATGCAGTTGTGCTGGTGCCACCAACTGAAAAAGTTAGTGGCACCAGTGCCATCAGGGGAAAAAGTTAGTCTGGAGCCATGTACTGAATACATCCATTTATATAATCCGGCCCCACACCTAGTGCTGCCACTGGAATGGCCCTGCACGTCAGAGTTGTTGACAATTTGGTTGAGGAAATGTAGCTAGCTGCAGTGTTTGTCCTGTCTGACACTGAAATGTGGCTGGCTCTTACCGTAGATTGGATTATTGAGTAGATAGCTAGTGTTGCGAAGCCCATTGCATGCATTGTAAGGTGGCAGCGTGACAATTTCCCCCAAGTTTGGTGTTTGTACTGATCTAGCTATGTTTTGTGGAATAATGTAGAACTGGCATTTGGACGTGGGCTAGCTAACGTTAGCTATGTGAAGCAAGTAACAAGGGTCAGCAGTTGTTCTCTGGCTCTAGCATAGAGATAGATGGAGGATTCTCGTGCTAAAGAAACATGGTCTGCACCATCGAGAACTTTCCCCATTTTTAAGTAGTCAACTGGTTGGGACTTCCTATGGGAAGGATCACATAATTCCATCCAGATCACTGGGAAGGATCAGCCAATGAAGTATACTCGTAAAGAAAACATTCCATAACTGCAGGTGGCAGTAAATCGGTAACCTTGGCTTCATACCTGTTCAAACAACACACTCTAGGTGGCAGTGTGCAACCTTTCAGTTGGTTTGCAAACTGGTAGAAGAAATGGACTACTTCAAAATGGAGATGGCCCCAATGGTGCTGCCCGTGCTCCCACAGACATCATAATGGGACTGATACAATGATGCGATGTCTAAGGGCTCTAGCTGAAGTAATTTGTGTAAAAACCTTCAATATATCTACCTTTCTTTGTCTATTCGTTAGCTAGTTAGCTACCTAGCTTTCAGCTGACTGGTTTTAGCTAGTAGGACTGGTGTTACAAGCAAGCTAACGTTAGCTAGCTAGCTACCTAGCTTATCAAATCGGAAACGTCTCACTAATAACAACTGACACATTTTTGTAAAAATGTTGGACAATTATCTGTATGCATACCACCATGTATCTGCAGTAGACTACGTTTGTTGACGTCCACTTATGAGTGGCTACCTGGTACAGGCCTGTTGCTGAGCAACCGAGTTGATTCGACCTAAAAATATGTTGGCATTATCAGAAAGGCTTCAAAAAGGTGTCACATTGTTGGTTCTTATTGGGCACGTGAGAGTGATAAATTGTACAAGCTGTTGCATCTCAACTTATTCCGTCCAAATAAAACCAAGTCTGATGGTCATTTTATGGATGCTGTAGTCATGTTTTAATCCGACGTCAAGATTTTTAGCTAGGTTTGGGCTATTATGCTAACGACTTTGTGAAAAATCTGTTATGTGGTTCTCAGTAACGGCTGAACGGATCATGTCAAGAGTGTGTGTGTCGAGTGCTGTGTACTTTCAAGTTTATTTGCAAAGTTTCATCGACGTTGGTGACATATTAGCTTAGATATGATGGTAGGAAGACTGAAATTTAACATTGAGCATCAATCAATCCCTACTCAAAATATATAACATACTTTAAAAAAATCATAGTTCTGTATTTTTCCCTGTGGGCTGTGTGGTCTATATTTGCCCCTGAAGGGATAATGTTTTGAAGTGATGAATTGAATTGAATCTGTCCTTTACTCTTCCCCCCTGTAGGTGGAGGAGACCCAATACGCGGTGGACCAGAACCAGCTGAAGGAGTACTTCCCCATGGAGGTTGTGACCCGTGGCTTGCTGGACATCTACCAGGAGTTGCTGAACCTCACCTTTGACCTGGTGGAGGGGGGCGCCCCCGTGTGGCACGACGACGTCACCCTCTACTCCGTCAAGGACCGCACCACAGGCACGGTGGTTGGACAGTTCTACCTGGACCTCTTCCCACGGTGAGTCGGAGGAAAACGGAAGAGATTGAAAAGGGCAGAGGATTTTAAAGATGGCCGCATACAATTAGTTATGTATGATGATTGTTTTGATATAACCATCTTTGTTATGAGGATTTTATAGTTTTGGGGGGGACGATCTTTATTTCAATGCTCTGAATTTGTCTACAGCAATTGAAACAGAGAAGAGCCCACCTTTGCTCCTCCACATTATGGGGGAGACAATAAAATAAAAATGTTTAGCCAGTCATGGTGATTGTGTGTAACCATTCCCAGAGAGGGGAAGTACGGCCATGCGGCCTGCTTTGGCCTGCAGCCCGGCTGTCTGCTGTCGGACGGGACACGGCAGATGGCGGTGGCGGCCATGGTGGCCAACTTCAGCAAGCCCACGGCCGACGCCCCCTCCCTGCTGCAGCACGACGAGGTGGAGACCTACTTCCACGAGTTTGGCCACGTCATGCACCAGCTCTGCGCTCAGGTGTGTATGTATACGTGTGTGTGTGTGTGGTGTCATTGCTAGTATAGAGTATACATTATTTAATTCCTAAACACTGAAATGAATGTTTGACTGAGTAAAGGCATTTTAGTGTGATGGTTAATATATTTCCTGCTTTCAATATGTCATTGGCTATTTAATACCTGTAAAATTGACCTAAAACACGTTTGTAAGCAGTGACTTTTTGCCAGTTTTAATGCCTGAGAGTGTACTCCTCAATGACCATTCAGTATACAATATATATTTGACATGGTATACAAAATGTAATCAAACTTATACCAAAATAATATATCCCTCCCCTTTACTGTCCAGTCTGATGTCTAATAATAGTTATACCACAGGATGCGGGGATTAACAGATGCATGTCTCTCTTCTCCTCTGCTGCTCCCAGGCGGACTTTGCCATGTTCAGCGGGACACACGTGGAGCGGGACTTTGTGGAGGCGCCTTCCCAGATGCTGGAGAACTGGGTGTGGGAGAAGGAGCCCCTGCAGCGCATGTCCAAACACTACAAGACGGGTGCCCCCATCCCTGATGACCTGCTGGACAAACTCATGAAGTCCCGCTTGGCCAACACGGGTGGGTCACCATGAAACAACACCCTGGCTCTTTCATAGAACACCCCGCTTAATAACACCTTTTAGGTTCAGGTTATTGGGCAGTGGTCACCAACATGACTCCTGAAGAGCTACTGGGTTTAAATGCTTCAGTGTATTCATGTGTTAACCCTCTCCCTCCCATGCAGGTCTGTTTAACCTGCGTCAGATCGTCCTGGCCAAAGTGGACCAGGCCTTACACACCAAGAATGGGCTGGACCCGGCTGAGGAGTACGCCCGGCTGAGCCAGGAGATCCTGGGCGTGCCTGCATCCTCAGGTCAGAGACAACCTCAACCAATGGGCCATAGCACTATCACAGTTATAGTTTGGTAGCCTGTTCCCAGATCTGTTTGCAGTCTTGCCAACTCCTATAGTCATTGTCCGCTTTTAAAACAAATCCTTTTTTTCTTCGCCGTTGTGCCCATAGGAACCAACATGCCAGCCACATTTGGCCACCTGGCAGGTGGTTATGATGCCCAGTACTACGGTTACCTCTGGAGCGAGGTCTACTCCATGGACATGTTCTACGCCCGCTTCAAGCAGGAGGGTATCATGAACCCCAAGGTTGGCACAGCTGACCTGGTTATTTACAATGCTGTTTTTACACTTGACGATCCGCTATTATCTAGTAGTTGGTATCAGGCGTCATTGGTTATTGATGCTAGTGAGCAGTGACTGCCTGCAGCTCTCCGGAACTGGAGTAATGTAGTCTGACTGGTCTTTTTGAACAGAAATGTCATTGTTGTTAGCTTCAATGGTCATCTGCTTGATGCTAAGGAAGTATATTTCCATCTCTTCTAGGTGGGGCTGGGCTACAGAAACAGTATCCTAAAGCCCGGAGGCTCGGAGGACGCTGAAATTATGCTCAGGAACTTCCTAGGGAGGGAGCCAAAGCAAGAAGCTTTCCTCCTGAGCAAAGGTTTAACGGTAGAGCTGGAGACAGGCACTCCATGTGCCTGTTGACCAATCACATCCAGCTCAGCATAAACGCCACCCAACCAATCATACACTAAGGACACAGGCACAAGGGACATACATGTTTTAGAAAAAGCAATGAAAACAAGAATTGATGCATGCTATTTCACCCTTTTGTGCTGTGTTTTTTTTAGTTTGGAGATGTTTTAAGCTATTGTATGCAAGTAAGGTTGAACAAAATACATTAACAAGGAATTTACTTGACCCATTTGTCGCCTTCTGTCAGTTTTCTCAAAAGAAGTAGCTCTTCAGCTTATTTTGTTCATTTTATACTATGATGTTCACAGGCCGCATTAGAACAGCTCGCTGGCCGCATTTGGCTCTCAGGCCGCATGTTTGAGTCCCTGATATAGAGGCATGCAGCCAGTATCTCATACAGATTCACTATCCTTTCTGGTGAAACAAGGCATAATACTGTGTCTCATTAGTATTACGTAATACTAACTCTCCTGAGAATGAGTCTGTAGCCTTGAAGTACTCTCGCTGCCATAAAGCTGTTACAACACACTGTCGTCAAAATGCAACTGTTAATGTATAATTAGCATCTTAGCATATCTCTGCGGATTGGCCACTGTCAAGAGTCACGTCAGAGAAACCATCGATTATTTTTACTTTAGAAACGATTCGGCAGTCTTCGTGGTTGTATAGCAGTAGTACATTCCAAGTGAAGTATAACCTCGTATTACAAAGGTTTTGTTAGGTGTTTTTTAACTTGCACTACCATGAATATTGTCTCAGGTGTTGTTGCCAGTCATAGCTTGAGGCAATCTCAGGCTTGACTCACTTTATAAGCTCTGTAGTTAAATACCCTGATGATCAAATGAACTCCAGGGAGATTCCTGTCGTGTTCTGAGGATTCCGCTTGGTAAAATGGAGCCAGTGTCAAAACAGCTTAAGGGTAGTACAGTACTGGGGAACAAACATGATGTATGGTCAGGGTAATGAGCTGGAATGCCTAGTCATTGGGAAAATGAAGTACATTAATACAATATCTCAGATCTCTAACTTATTTGAGAGGAAAGCAACTATAACCAGGTTATACTTATGAATAAAGCTTTTCTGAAATATCTGATTTCTATTAAGTATAAATAATGGGATATTTCAGAAAAGCTTCATAAAGCATCAAATAAATGTTATTATTAAGTATAATCCAAAACTACCCATGTTGCAGAATATTCTTAAGTGTCCCACGATAAAATAAAAGCTCAGTTTTGGAGATATCCAATAATTGATTTGTTTAGTGGCATCAAGCCCATCAGCTCCTAGAAGCGCTTGGTGAAAGCTACAGTCTGATAAGTTGAAGCCAATGACTGTATACATTAAAACGCTCTATTAGTCTCGCCCCTTCTCCCCCATGTCATTAAAGGTGAGCCTCAGCTGCAAGGCAACAGCCAACTCCCTCTTCTTCTTTCCTTACCCTAAGGGACCTCCAGTCCCAGGAAGGCACCATTCGTAAACAAAGGCCCTGCTCCAATACTTTGAAAAGGCATCCTACCGTCCTCCCCTCAATGCAATCACTGATCAGACTGGGTGGGGGAGAGCTATTTATAAAAACCTTGGATTTCACCTACCCACTAGTGTTACACCAGTGATTACCTCAAGGAAAAGAGGAACAAAGGGTGCAATTTGAAAGTATTTGAACAGGGCCTAAGGTTGTCTTGGAGAGCTTGATCTCCAAGGATATGACATAGGATTCAACGGGAGAGGGGAAAAAAACCATTCAGGTGTGTATCTCCATCTATTTTCACTTTGCAACATGAAGCACAAGGGGCAATTGGATTGGATGCTTGAATAATTATCTAAAAACTGTAACAAGTACATACTTAGTCAGAATAGATAAGTCTGCTCACATGCTTCTCTGATTACTTCTGGAAGCTGAGAAATTAGTGTGGGTCATTGTGAGATGAGGTAGGTTTTAGCCTGCGACAGTGATAAGTGAGGAGGACCATGGCATCGCCAAGAGGAGCACTCATGGAGGTGCTCAGAGGCCAGTCAACTGAAGGACTGAAGCTCAGGTCCAACGTGGTCCGAGTCTTTGTCAGCTCCACATTTACAGGTAGGTGTATTTTCATGATGGCATGGGCTCAGTATTTTCATAATGGTATGGGTTCAGTATTTTCATTGTAACACGGGCTCAGCCTCGGGTTATAACACAAGGCATATACAGTTCCTATTTCTTCTAAAATAAGTTGAAATTGAAGAAAACCTTTGGTCCCCACACCTTATTAGATTTTTAACATTGCATAACCAATTTAATTTTTGTAAACTTAAAATAGAAAAGACATGGCATTGACAAAATAATTGGCACCCCGGAGCTAGTATTTGGTTGCACAGCCTTTGGCCAAACTTCAGACAAACTATTCTTGTAGCCATCAATGAGCTTGCTGCACCTTTCCTCTGGCTATTTTCCCCACTTTTTCAGCAACAAACTGCTCTAATTGTTCCATATATGAGGGGTACCCTCCACCAACTGCTGTTTTCAGCTCTTGCTATAATTTATGGATGTGATTCAGATCTGTCCACACCAGAACAGTCCAGCATCTCTTGTTGAACCATTCCTGTTTTTTATTTTTGATGCGTGCACCCTGGGGATGGTTCATTATGAAACAGGACTGCTCTGGAGTGGCCATCGAAGAATCCAGATCAGATTTTTTTAAAATATTTTTTTAAACTTTTTATTTATACAGGTTTTTCCTAATTGAGAACGTCTCTTTTTCAAGAGAGACCTGGTCCAATAGCAGCAGGGGGAACAAAGTTTCAGACAAAACAACTTACATACACTAACACAACGTGAAACAAAACTATAGACGCGTTATCCGAAATACGTTAAAAAAACACGAATGTCTTGACTAAAAAACTGTTGTCCTAAAGACAATTACACTCTTCTATGATATTTACATCGATCAAGTGTTTAAACTCCGTGACTAGATCATCAAATGTTTAAATGTTCAGGAGAGAATTCCAGGACCGGAGTAACTAAAACTATTTCTACCAAGACCTGTTCTAATTCTTGGTACTGTTACAAGCAAATGAGAATTGGACCGTAATTTATATTTATTTACTGACCTGATTAAAAAGGAACTGAGATAAAATTGTATTTTACCCAGTATGGCCTTTTATAAATCAGTGTATACCAGTGTTTTAAGCCTACGCAAGGTCAATGACAACATCAGCGCTGTAGAGATCATAATGATGTGTTAGACGTTTTTGATTTGTAATGAACCTGAGGGCCGCATGATATACTGAATCAAGTGCTCTCAGGGTAGTGGTTGAGGCCTGCATATATATAACATCAGTAAAATCTTAAACTGCCAGTAATGTACATCGTACCAGCTCCTTCCTGGCCTCCAGAGAAAAACAAGCCTTAGGCCGGTAATAAAAACCTATCCTCAGCTTGAGCTTCCTCATCAAGTTCTCCACATGAATAGTGAAGCTCAGCTTGTCATCAACCCACACACCCAAATATTTGTACACTTTGACTTGCTCTATAGTATGTCAAGCCAATGTAGCAATGACATGATTAGTATTTGAAAATACCATGCGTTTTGTTTTACCTGAACCAGCTTTAAATCATACAGATTCTGTTGTATGGTGTTAAATGCTCTTTGTGCATTTTCAAAAGCTAAAGATAAACTACTACCACTTGAATAAAGAACAGTATCATCTGCATAAAAATGAACATCTGCTGTTTCAATATGATCCCCAATGTTGTTGATATACAAAATTAACAACAGTGGGCCCAAAATAGCACAACTTTGGACTCAGATTTACAACCATCCGCCATTACACATTGTGTACGATTTGATTGGTTTATAAATTACCTATCTATAGCATGACCAGTAATTCCACAACATTTTAACCTTTGCACTAACACAGCATGGTTCACAGTGTCAAATTCCTTCGACAAATCTGTAAAGGCAGACAAATGTAACTTCTTGTCAAGAGCACAGTGGATGTCGTTTAAAACCTTCAATGTTGCTGAAACAGTGCTGTGGCCAGACCTAAAGCCTGATTGCATTCCATTTAAGATGTTTTCTTGGAGGTAGGCCTTCAGCTGCCTACTAAGGACTCCAGTATCTTAGACAGTACAGACAATTTTGATATGGGTCGATAGTTGTCAAGTAGCGAAAGATCTCCACCTTCCACTTGGGGATTTCTTTAACATCAAGCTGAGGTTAAAAATACATGTTAAGGGGGAGCAATGATGCCTGCAGCTAGTTGTAGGAAGCTGGGGTCTAGATCATCAGGGTCAGGGGATTATTTTCTATCAATTAGGGCTTTACGTACTTATGAAACAGAGAAGGATGAAAAGGAGAACCTGGTGAAGGAGTGCACAGGGGTGTCAGGTAAATTCATAGGGGGGCTCAATTATATATTTTGACCTTTTCAAATAAACTGCCTGCATCTAGAAAATGCTGATTTAAGGCTGTCGGAGTGGAGGTTTTCTCCGTTACAATCTGTGTCAACCAACAGTTTGTTTGGGAAGCTGTGTATCTTTTTTTGCATTCCAAACCTTTCACTACTTGCCAAAATTTGGATGGATTATTTAAATTATCCGAAGTAGATTTCAGGTAGTGGTCTGCTTTCAATTTACGGATCATAGCCACACCCATATTTCGAAGACTTATCACATCCATAACCTATGGTGAGAGCTGAAAACAGCAGTTGGAGGATATCCCTCAAACATTGAAGAATGAAACACTTTGCTGCTGAAAAGTGGGCAAATATGCCAGTAGAAAGGTGCAGCAAGCTCATTGGTAGTGTCACGATTATCTTCGTAAGGGACAGACCAAGACGCAGCGATGTAGCCAGAATACATGATTTATTGATAACACGAGACGGAACAAAACAATAAACGAAGAACGAGACGAGAACCATAACACTAAATCCTAAACAGAACACAGAACTCTAACCTAAACACGAATGGCGAGACCTAATGAAACACGAACGGAGAAACCTAACTAGACGTGACTGGAAAAACCTAACTGGACATGACCGGAGAAACCTAACTAGACACGAAAGACAAGAACCCGACTGAACATGATGATCGTAACATAAACACGATAAGCATGACATAAACAATAACCCACGAAACTAAAGTGCCACTCCCAAACATATATGGTTCCCAATTAGAGACAACGAGACTCAGCTGCCTCTAATTGGGAACCATTATCCCAACATAGATAGACACCCTAGAACACACAAACCCTACACCAAAACGAAACCAAAACGCTCCAGCCTGTCATCTCGGGCTTGGGCGTTACAGGTAGCTCCAAAAACCATTTGATTGGCAGTTATATAGGCCAAAGGCTGTGCAACCATATACAAGGTCCGGAGTGCAAATAACTTTGTCCATGCATTTGTATTTATTTTCTAAATTAAACTAAAGTTTACAAAAATACAATTGGTTCTGCAATGTTGAAAATCCAATAAGATGTGGAGGCAGTTTTTTTTCAATGGCAATTTATTTGAAAAGAAATAGGGGATTATTTAAGAAAAGTGCAAGGGTGCCAATATATTTGGCCGCAACTGAATTTATCAGAGATGGGATTATTCCTTACTTAGCAGATGCTACATCATCTCTACAACGGCCCAACCTTTGTATCGGTTTTGAAAGAATCATATCCCTAATTTGTAGGGGCGCAACTTTGGTTTTAGAGGTGGGGGGGACATAACAACCTACCCGACTGCTCAGAGGCGTCTGCATGGTCCTAAAGCACACCGTTGCCTCGTTTTGTATCACATTCCAAGTAAACTGGGTGGGACAAAAATGCAATTTCAGAATGTGGGGCCCTGCCCCTGCTAATTTGTAATCTTTCAGTGAATAGACTTGTGTTTAGTTTTGGGTAACACTGCAAACCTAGTGTGTTTTCTGACCTGATGTGACCGTTGGCAGATATGAGCAGTGAAAGGAATGCCTTATTGGACAAAACCTATCCTGAACTTCAAGCTTTTTGTCAGAGTCTGGGCTTAGTGTTTGAGGTGAGTAGCAGTACATTACGGGCTGCCATCAGACACAATACATGTCAATGAATTCTATTTTCATATGAATGCAGAGATCATTATTCGGAGAAGTGGGATGTTAGTGTTGTTGGAAGAACTTTTGTATTTAGTTCTTTATCCCTGAAGGTTGTGGATATGAGATGGGGTCTCCAGGATGCAATTGCTGTGGACCACATGACCACAGAACTGTGTCTTCAGGAAATCGAGGCTTGCAAGAAAGTATCCGTAGGACCAAATTTCATTGTAAGTGTTGTTCAATACTGTTCCTCTAGCACAGGGGTCCAACTCCGATCGATCCTGGAGAGCTACAGGCTTTTCTTCTAACCCATGACATAAAATAACTGTGGCCCAGACTGAAGACTGATCATTTGAAACCAGTATCCCAACATCTGTTCCATGTTGGTTCAATGTACTTTCATTGAAATTATGTGCAAACAATGTTGATTCAACCAGTGTGCCCAGTAGGTAAGTGCTGTCTGCTGTGCTGGATCAAAAACCTACACACCTAGTAGCTAGCCAGGACAGTTGGAGAACCCTGCACAAATTTAATTGGCTCTTCTTTTCTTTGAATTCAATGGTTCTTGAAATATATAATCCAAGCAGGGTGTTATGTGTTTTGATTTAATTTGATTCGACATGTCTCCTGGTTCTCAAGGCTCTGCTGGGGAACCGGTATGGCCACCGCCCTGTCCCCCGTGTCCTCGCAGGAAAACAATTTGAGGTGCTGTTGTCCAAGCTACCACAGGACCAGGTGGGGCTTCTCCACCAATGGTTCAGGAAAGACAACAACGCCGTCCCCCCCGTCTACGTTCTTCAGCCAATCACAACTCTGTTGCCCCACTACAATGACCTTCGGCCTGAGAGTAGGCCGCTGCAGGATGACAGTGTCATTTCCTGGCGCTACACAGAGGCTCGATTATTGCAGCTCCTACGCACTGCGGCCGTGCAGGCTGAAGAAGACGGGGATATAACTGCTGAACAAAAACACCAGTTCTTCAAATCTGGTCAGAGCTTGATAATGTCTTGGACCAGTCATGTTAGAATAGGAGTGAGCTAAAAACCTGTTATGTTCTGCCTTGTGATGTGTAGACAAGTGTTCCTAGATTGAGTCTTGGTGGCTTTCTAGTTACATTTCTACTTAAACTACTATTTATTCACAATGACTTGGTAGCTTATGTGTTCATTAACTGTAACTTATTGTAGGAAATCCACATTTGTAGAACCGATCCACCCATTTTCTGGTGTTCTCCCTCCTCCATAGTGGCGGAGCATGAGATACAGGAGGGTCTGCGAATGCCAGATGGGGACGAGAGCGAGCCCTCCGCCATCCTCTTCGTGAGGGAGCAACCTCACCTGCGTAAGAAAGACGGCCCGAAGCGGCTGGCCCAGTACATGGATGTGACGGCTGATGGCCTGCTGGATACCGAGGCTCAGGACCTCCTCTCGGGCCTCAAGTCACGTCTCTTTGCTGCCTCGCCGGGCATCCTCAACCTGCACTGTGTGGAACTGTGCAAGGGAGCCATCGAGCCCAGCTGCAAGGAGCACGCCCAGTACCTGGAGAGCCTCTGCGAGCAGCTCGTGTCCCAGATGAAGGCCCGCATTGTTGGGAGGGTTGGTGCTGGTTCGCCAGTGGAGGCTGGTGCAGTGAAGACGAATGGGGCAAGAGGAGGAGATGAAAGACAGATGGAGGGGGAAGAGGACAAAGGCTGGCTGCTCCAGGAGCTTAGTCACCAGATGGCTTTGAGTGCCGGGAAGTGTTCGGGCGTTTTTCGCGGCAGGGAGGGGCTCCTTGGGAAGATCTCCCTGGCCATGTGGGAGCACACCAACACCCGCCATGCGCCCCTGGTGGTGCATGGGCCACCGGGTGTGGGCAAGACAATGCTGCTCTGCAAGCTGGCACAGGAGATGCGTGGCCTCCTGGACCCCAGGGCTGTGGTGGTTCTCAGGTTGCTGGGGACGTCGGCAGAGAGCTCCGATCTGGGCTGTGTCCTCCAGAGTGTCTGTTTCCAGATCTGCTCTGTGTTCAGTTTGTCGCCTCCCACCCCGATAATGGCACACACGCGTGAGGACCTGGTGAGATTTTTCCATGGCCTTCTAGCTGAGGTGTCGGCGCGAGGAGACACACTTCTTCTCATACTAGACTCCCTGGACCAATTGTCCTCATCCACCCAGGGCCAGAAACTCCACTGGCTACCCAAAGACATCCCCCCCAATGTCCATTTGGTGGTGTCCACCACAGATACAGGCTCTCCAGTTTTGGCTAACCTTCTGAGAACAGTCGAGGTGCCGGGAAATTTCTTTGAAGTAGAACCCCTATCATGTGACCAGGGTAGAGAGATCATGAATGCCTACATGAGGGAAGCGCAACGAAACCTGACTCCAGAACAGTGTGAAGTGGTATTGTGTAGTTTTCAGCTGAGTGGAAATCCTCTGCATCTGAAGCTACTGCTGGGCATGGCCAGGCGATGGGCGTCCTATACCCCCGTGACTGACCTGGCTCTGAGCAGCAGTGCACAGGAAGTGATGTCACAGCTACTCCAGGCCCTTGAGGAGAGGCATGGGAAGCAACTGGTTGGCGCAGCTTTGGGATATATCGTTTCTGCTAGGTGAGGTGTCCGTGTACACACACAGATGCACAGTCCACAGGAGGCTTGTGAGGGGAGGACGACTCATAATAGCTGAAATGGAGTGAATGGAATGGTATCAAACACATATGTTTGATGTGTTTGATTCCATTTATTTCCATTCCAGACATTATTAAGAGCCCGTCCTCCACAATTAAGGTGCCATCTGTGATACACATACACACACCTGGTGCATTAACCGACAATACAACATTGATATTTCAATCAATAGACCACTGAAATATCAAGCCAGAGTCATACTTTAACCTACAGATAATCCATATCACAAATTCCCATATCAAAAGCTGCCGTATTTCCCCCCTTATCACAGGATCATACACTGGGGTTAGAAATGGAGATCCATCCTTCTATTTATATTGATTCATTTTCAAAATGATTATTACTCATTCCAGGGGTAGTCTATCAGAGGCAGAGCTGCGTGATATCTTGTCCCTTGATGACAATGTCCTGGCTGAAGTCTACCAGTACTGGCTTCCCCCCAACCACTCCCTCATCCGCCTCCCCCCTCTACTGTGGGTGCGCCTCAGGCACGACTTGGGAGAACTCCTCGTGGAGGGACAGGCCAATGGCATCACGGTGCTCGGCTTCCACCACAAGTAAAGATCCTCTCAATATATCTCAGCCAAACAGGTTTAGGGGCTGATGTTCCAAACCCAGATTAAGCCTATTTTTTTGCTAAAAATCTATTTTAAAAATGTAGATTTTCCATTGAGCATGCTTCCAGTCCAGTAGTAGGCCTAATCCATGTCCATGAAACCGGCCAATACTTCTTGTATTGATCTACTTATGGCAGAACTTTGTTTTTGCGCCTTCCAATCCTGTACTTTGTGTTATTTAATATGGTAATAGGCTGTTGACTGAAACTGTGCGAGAGAGGTACCAGGGGTCAGAGCAGCAGGCTGACAGACACAGGGTCCTTGCTGAGTACTTCTTGGGTAGCTGGAGCCAAGGCCGATTCAAAGCTGTCCTCCTACCTCCACTGACGACCACATTGGACGCTGACCGCAAGGTAACAGAATGATGGGATTTCAGTTCAGTTCCTATGATGACATAGAATGGCACCTCAAAAAACCCTTAGATGTGTACTCCTCTAGTCATTACAGTGTAAAATACAAGGGTCAACTCAGATAGTCCTTGTAGCCATTTTGTTATAGTGAGGGAAAAAAGTATTTGATCCCCTGCTGATTTTGTACATTGTACAAAGAAATTATCAGTTTATAATTGTAATGGTAGGTTTATTTGAACAGTGAGAGACAGAATAACAACAAATAAATCCAGAAAAACACATGTGAAAAATGTTATAAATGGAATTGCATTTTAATGAGGGAAATAAGTATTTGACCCCCTCTCAATCAGAAAGATTTCTGGCTCCCAGGTGTCTTTTATACAGGTAACGAGCTGAGATTAGGAGCACACTCTTAAAGGGAGTGCTCCTAATCTCAGTTTGTTACCTGTATAAAAGACACCTGTCCACAGAAGCAATCGTTCAATCAGATTCCAAACTCTCCACCATGGCCAAGACCAAAGAGCTCTCCAAGGATGTCAGGGACAAGATTGTAGACCTACACAAGGCTGGAATGATCTACAAGACCATCGCCAAGCAGCTTGGTGAGAAGGTGACAACAGTTGGTGCGATTATTCACAAATGTAAGAAACACAAAATAACTGTCAATCTCCCTCGGCCTGGGGCTCCATGCAAGATCTCACCTCGTGGAGTTGCAATGATCATGAGAACGGTGAGGAATCAGCCCAGAACTACACAGGAGAATCTTGTCAATGATCTCAAGGCAGCTGGGACCATAGTCACCAAGAAAACAATTGGTAACACACTACGCCGTGAAGGATTGAAATCCTGCAGCGCCTGCAAGGTTCCCCTGCTCAAGAAAGCACATATACATGCCCGTCTGAAGTTTGCCAATGAACATCTGAATGATTCAGAGGACAACTGGGTGAAAGTGTTGTGGTCAGATGAGACCAAAATTGAGCTTTTTGGCATCAACTCAACTCGCCATTTTTTGAGGAGGAGGAATGCTGCCTATGACCCCAAGAACACCATGCCCACCGTCAAACATGGAGGTGGAAACATTATGCTTTGGGGGTGTTTTTCTGCTAAGGGGACAGGACAACTTCACCGCATCAAAGGGATGATGGACGGGGCCATGTACCGTCAAATCTTGGGTGAGAACCTCCTTCCCTCAGCCAGGGCATTGAAAATGGGTCGTGGATGGGTATTCCAGCATGACAATGACCCAAAACACATGGCCAAGGTAACAAAGGAGTGGCTCAAGAAGAAGCACAATAAGGTCCTGGAGTGGCCTAGCCAGTCTCCAGACCTTAATCCCATAGAACATCTGTGGAGGGAGCTGAAGGTTTGAGTTGCCAAACGTCAGCCTCGAAACCTTCATGACTTGGAGAAGATCTGCAATAAGGAGTGGGACAAAATCCCTCCTGAGATGTGTGCTAACCCTGGTGGCCAACTGCAAGAAACGTCTGACCTCTGTGATTGGCAACAAGGGTTTTGCCACCAGGTACTAAGTCATGTTTTGCAGAGGGGTCAAATACACTGCTCAAAAAAATAAAGGGAACACTTAAACAACGCAATGTAACTCCAAGTCAATCACACTTCTGTGAAATCAAACTGTCCACTTAGGAAGCAACACTGATTGACAATAAATTTCACATGCTGTTGTGCAAATGGAATAGACAACAGGTGGAAATTATAGGCAATTAGCAAGACACCCCCAATAAAGGAGTGGTTCTGAAGGTGGTGACCACAGACCACTTCTCAGTTCCTATGCTTCCTGGCTGATGTTTTGGTCACTTTTGAATGCTGGCGGTGCTTTCACTCTAGTGGTAGCATGAGACGGAGTCTACAACCCACACAAGTGGCTCAGGTAGTGCAGCTCATCCAGGATGGCACATCAATGCGAGCTGTGGCAAGAAGGTTTGCTGTGTCTGTCAGCGTAGTGTCCAGAGCATGGAGGCGCTACCAGGAGACAGGCCAGTACATCAGGAGACGTGGAGGAGGCCGTGGAGGGCAACAACCCAGCAGCAGGACCACTACCTCCGCCTTTGTGCAAGGAGGAGCACTGCCAGAGCCCTGCAAAATGACCTCCATCAGGCCACAAATGTGCATGTGTCTGCTCAAACGGTCAGAAACAGACTCCATGAGGGTGGTATGAGGGCCCAACGTCCACAGGTGGGGGTTGTGCTTACAGCCCAACACCGTGCAGGACGTTTGGCATTTGCCAGAGAACACCAAGATTGGCAAATTCGCCACTGGCGCCCTGTGCTCTTCACAGATGAAAGCAGGTTCACACTGAGCACGTGACAGACGTGACAGAGTCTGGAGACGCCGTGGAGAACGTTCTGCTGCCTGCAACATCCTCCAGCATGACCAGTTTGGCGGTGGGTCAGTCATGGTGTGGGGTGGCATTTCTTTGGGGGGCCGCTCAGCCCTCCATGTGCTCGCCAGAGGTAGCCTGACTGCCATTAGGTACCGAGATGAGATCCTCAGACCCCTTGTGAGACCATATGCTGGTGCGGTTGGCCCTGGGTTCCTCCTAATGCAAGACAATGCTAGACCTCATGTGGCTGGAGTGTGTCAGCAGTTCCTGCAAGAGGAAGGCATTGATGCTAAGGACTGGCCCGCCCGTTCCCCAGACCTGAATCCAATTGAGCACATCTGGGACATCATGTCTCGCTCCATCCACCAACGCCACGTTGCACCACAGACTGTCCAGGAGTTGGCGGATGCTTTAGTCCAGGTCTGGGAGGAGATCCTCAGGAGACCATCCGCCACCTCATCAGGAGCATGCCCAGGCATTGTAGGGAGGTCATTCAGGCACGTGGAGGCCACACACACTACTGAGCCTCATTTTGACTTGTTTTAAGGACATTACATCAAAGTTGGATCAGGCTGTAGTGTGGTTTTCCACTTTAATTTTGAGTGTGACTCCAAATCCAGACCTCCATGGGTTGATAAATTTTATTTCCATTGATAATTTTTGTGTGATTTTGTTGTCAGCACATTCAACTATGTAAAGAAAAAAGTATTTAATAAGATTATTTCATTCATTCAGATCTATGATGTGTTATTTTAGTGTTCCCTTTATTTTTTTGAGCAGTGTACTTATTTCCCTCATTAAAATGCAATTCCATTAATACCATTTTTCACATACGTTTTTCTGGAATTTTGTCGTTATTCTGTCTCTCACTGTTCAAATAAACCTACCATTAAAATTATAGACTGATCATTTCTTTGTCAGTGGGCAAACGTCAGCAGGGGATCAAATACTTTTTTCCCTCACTGTAGCTATTTAGCAGCCTTATTGCTTGGGGGATAGAAGCTGTTCAGGAGCCTGTTGGTGTCAGACTTGATGCACCGGTACCGCTTGCCATGCGGAAGCAGAGAAAACAGTCTATGGCTTGAGTGGCTGGAATCATTAACGATTTTCCTGGCCTTCCTTTTACACCGCCTTATATTGAGGTCCAGGATGGCAGGGAGCTCGGCCCCTGTGATGTACTGGGCTGTCCACACCACCCTCTGCAGCGCCATTTGAGCTGGATAAAAGTCTCTGACGCTCAGGGCCTTTTTAGAGAGAGCACAATACAAAAACAATATCACAGTAAATAAGAACTGGAACTAAGGAAGCACAATTGATAGAGACGCACAAGAGGACTTGTTTTCCACTTAATGAAATGGATGGGGCTTTTTATACTACCTTGCAGCTAACCGGACATTCCGCGGGTTAGTTGTGTCGCGTTGAATCATTAACGTACACCTGTCTCCTCTCTCCCCTGGCATGTTGCTAAGGTGCCCCCTCAGCCCCTGTGGTTCGCTGAAGGAGTGGCAAATGTCAAGAAGCTGCAGGAGCTGCCCTACCACCTCCTCCACGCAGGCCTCTGGGAGGAGCTGCACCAGGAGGTCATTGGTAAGGCCACATGCCCCAAGGGGGTGCAAAAGTCAATGGTGGGAAGAGCCAATTCTGTCAGACAGACTTGGCTGATTTGAATTCTCTTATTGTTGATGTCAGGAAGTTGTCTTACTGTGTATGATGATGCCATATTACGAAGTCTACCTTTAAGCTGCGACTCTTTGCCCCACAGGCAGTAGTGAGTGGCTGTACTGTAAGTCTCTGACCTGTGGCGTGGCCAGTGTCATTGAGGATCTGACCCTCTGCACCGAGCTCATGGACTGTCCCGAGACTCAGCTGATCCGAGACACTTTCATTCTCCTCAAGCCCACCCTGGACTTTCTAGATGGACAGATGGGTCAGTATCTATTTGGTCGAGGGGGGTGGTTTCGTAGCCGAGTGTTACATGTTCAATTAATGCATGTTGTGTTGGGTTTAAATCTGCCCGGTTTCAGATAAAGTAGCTAGATCACTATTTCACATATTTACGAGCGATGAACAAAAACAATTATTCATAGATCAAAAGAGAATGAGTGCTAACTGTAGGGCAGTTTATTGAAGATTCTAGTCCCTCTGGCTTGGAACCAGAAACATTGACATTATACTTGGTTGGGTGAAACTGTATCAGAAGAGCCTTCTCTTCACACTGTCTCACCAACCATCTCACTCCGTTCTAATACTATGTTTCCTCTCCAAAGACCCCTCCCTCTTCTACA
Organism: Brachymystax lenok tsinlingensis; assembly: GCA_030435695.1. Classification (NCBI taxonomy): domain Eukaryota; kingdom Metazoa; phylum Chordata; class Actinopteri; order Salmoniformes; family Salmonidae; genus Brachymystax; species Brachymystax lenok. Next base: position 10,767,949 of record CM059790.1, read on the forward strand.
CAGAGGTCTTGGCCAGGCTCCACTCCTTCGCTGAGATGTACCCTTCACTGATAGGACGACTCTGCAGCCAGTGTCACGACTGGCTCTCGTGCTGTCCCGACCCCATCCTTGTCCCCAAGTGCACCTTCCTCCAGCCACCAGGGGGAGCGCTAAAGACGACGCTTGCTGGTTTCCAGAAAGGTTTGTACACATAGTGTAGGATTCACCTGTTTATTGTAATTGAGCCCAGGAGTAGGATGAAGTAGCCGCCAGATGCTGATCTAAGGTCAGTCTGTATTTCACATCTCCAATGGTTAAAGTTAAAGGATATGGGTAAGCTGATCTTACATCTGTGCTTAAGGACAACTTCTTGTCTGTCTGTCTGAAGGGGTCACAGCTCTGGATGTTTGTCCAGAGAGAGGGCTCCTGCTGGCAGGCTCAGAGGACGGGAAGGTGATTGCCTGGGACCTCAATGATCTAGAGGTCATCCAAACTTTAGTGGGACACACAGGTGAGGGCGAGTGTGTGTGTGTCTGTGCGGTATTTGAGTTTGTAATTAATCCCTGTCAAGCGTATCCACATTCTGCTTATTCTTGCAAATTCTTTCTCTGTGTGTCTACTTATTTATGCTCTTCAGCTAAGGTGCTATCAGTGAGAGTGATTGACAGCGGCGCTCACTGTCTCTCATTGGCTGCTGACGGGACTCTGAGGAGGTGGAGCCTGCTGAGCGGCAGGCAGCTGTACTGTACCCAGGAGGCGGTGTCCATTAACTCCTTACCTTCCACCACACACATCCATGTGTCTGAGGAGAGGGCGCTTGTCTTCACTCACTCTGGAGGCCAAGTATGACATACATGTGAAGGGGTTAATTGTCTTCTATCAAATACATTTTCCTTGAGGAATTTTCCTTCAAATGCATCTTTTCAATCATTCTGTTTCCAACCTTTTTTATATTTACAGTATGTACTCCCCAAACATATTATCATCTGCCCTTTAACTATAGTAACGCTTCTGCTTTACCTGCAGGTGAAAGTATGGCATCTTAACACAACAGAACTACTCTTCCAAGTCAAAGATACCGGTGTCTCCATTATTCTTGGATTATTGAACGGAATGGTCGTCTCCCTCTCAGACGGAGGCCTTGTCACATTTTACCACCCATCCGCCGAGGACAAGACAGCGCAGATGCATTTGGAAAACTCTTCACATAGTTTGACCATCACGGCAACCCTTACACTGCAAAAACATGGCCGACTACTTATAGCATCAAAGGAGGGCTTCCTCTACCAGGTACAGATTGTCGAAACATGTCCAGGAGGAGGATGATTCAATTTCCTATAGATAGATTTCTGTATTTTAATGGCATAATTGGTTTCTCATCGCATTCTGTTCGACCATCTGTCATTTGTAGGTTTCCAGCACTGTACAGGGCAGACAGTCACAGTGGACTCTGAAACAGACAGTCACAGAGCTTCCAGTCTGTGCAACCTTCCTCTCAGCCTCAGATGACGAAAGGATACTTTTGGCAGGTAGCAGTACTACAGTACAGGAGGACCTTAGTGGGAACTCCATGAATGGCATTGACACTATGTAGCCTACCTCTGTGTCTCTATGGTTCAATGGGTTGGAGTAGAGTTTCATTCCCATATGGGCCACATACAGTGCATTCGGGAAAGTATTCAGATCCCTTTACTTTTTCCACATTTTGATACAATACAGCCTTATTCTAAAATGGATTTAAATAATTTTCCCCCTCATCAATCTACACACAATACCCCATAATGACAAAACAAAAACAGGTTTTTAGAAATATTTGAAAATGTGAACCTTCGTCCCAGTCTGAGATCCTAAACACTCTGGAGCAGGTTTTCATCAAGGATCTTTCTGTACTTTGCTCCATTCATCTTTCCCTTGATCCTGACTAGTCTCCCAGTCCCTGCTGCTGAAAAACTTCCCCACAGCATGATGCTTCCACCACCATGCTTCACTGTAGGGATGGTGGCAGGTTTCCTCCAGACGTGACACTGGGCATTCAGGCCGAAGAGTTCAATCTTGGTTTCGTCAGACCAGAGAATCTTGTTTCTCATGGTCAGTGTCCTTTAGGTGCCTTTTTTGGCAAACGTGCCTTTTACCGAGGAGTGGCTTCCGTCTGGCCTCTCTACCATAAAGGCCTGATTGGTGGAGTGTTGCAGAGATGGTTGTCCTTCTGAAAGGTTGTCCCATCTCCACAGAGGAACTCAGGAGCTCTTTCAGAGTGACCATTGGGTTCTTGGTCATCTCACTCCCCTGTTTGCTCAGTTTGGCCGGGCGGACAGCTCTAGGAAGAGTCTTGGTGGTTCCAAGCTTCTTCCATTTAAGAATGATGGAGGCCACTGTGTTCTTGGGGACCTTCAATGCTGCATACATTTTTGGGTACCCTTCCCAAGATCTGCGCCTTGACACAATCCTGTCTCGGAGCTCTATGGGCAATTCCTTCGACCTCATGGCTTGGTTTTTGCTCTGACATGCACTGTCAGCTGTGGGACCTTATATAGACAGGTGTGTGCCTTTCCAAATTATGTCCAATCAATTGAATTTACTACAGGTGGACTCCATTCAAGTTGTAGAAACGTCTCAAGGATGATCAATGGAAACAGGATGCACCTGAGCTCAATTTCGAGTCTTATAGCAAAGGGTCTGAAACCTTATGTAAATAAGGTATTTATTTTTGTAAATTAGCAAAAATGTCTAAAAACCTGTTTTTTTGTGTGTAGATTGATTGTGTGTAGATTGATGAGGAAAAAAACATATTTAATCCATTTTAAAATAAGGCTGTAATGTAACAAAATGTGGAAAAAGTCAAGGGGTTTGAATACTTTCCGAATGCACTGTATAGCCTGGTCCTAGATCAGTTCATGCTGTCTTGCTTACTTCTTGACTATGGGAATTAGCAAGACAGCACAAACAGATCTGGGACCAGGCTAGGTCACATATACTGAATGTGTTAACTGTAAAAGTGTCTGGCAAAGGACTGTTTATATACAGTAATATTCATATCATTACAGGCTGTGAGAGGACACTGGTCCTTTTCCATAGAGAGTCAGACTGTGTCCAGAGCTTCCTGGATCTGCACCATGAGGACACGGTGTTGTGTGCCTGTGTGTCGAGCGACAGCAGAGTGGTCGTCTCGGGCTCTGAGGACCAGACAATACGGGTCAGTATTGGTTTATTGGTACCCATGAAAATAATGCACTTGAACAAAACTTGTTTCTACACTGTAATGTAGTTAGATGGCAAGTCACATACTGGGCTTATTCAATGAAGTCACTTGTTCACTTTGAACCAAATGTCTTAGCTTGATCCCAGATCTGTTTGTGCGTTTTTGCCAACTGCTATGGTTATTGGTATAGCTACAACTTTGATGAAACATCCCGAGGTAATGTGGCCTTGTGATATCCTACGTTTCTAAATTGTGCCCCAAATATACACTGAGTTTATTGAGTTGCACCGCCAATGCTTCCCACAGTTGTGTCAAGTTGGCGGGATGTCCTCTGGGTGGTGGATCATTCTTGAAACACACGGGAAACTGTTGAGCGTGAAAAACCCAGCAGCGGTGCAGTTCTTGACACAAGCCGGTGCGCCTGGCAGCTAGTTGGCAAGACAGCACAAACAGATCTGGAACCAGGCTAACATTGATCCGCTCTGCTTTTTACAGGTGTGGTCTATAACCACGGGAAACCTCCTTGACTCTTTCCTTGGCATGGATGCCCCTGTCACCGCTCTGGCTCTGTATGAGGGCACTGTCGTCTCAGCCTCCTCCTCAGCCTACTACCTGAAGCTGTGGCATCTGCCCTCACCCAACGACCCTCAGCAGAGACCCAAAGGCTGCATTCCAGCCGGATGCCCTCAGGTTGCCCTCACTAAAGATGGCGACATGGTGTACTATGTTAGAAACGTAGGCCAGAAAGAAGTGATTACATGGAATTGTCACACAGGTAAAAATACATATGTGCTCCATATGTTTGGGTGAAATATATGCACTACGTGAAAAGTGAATAGGGATATATTTATTATAGAGAAAGAATAATAAATAATGTTACAAATGTGAGTGTATAATGTGAACCTAGAAGGGCTAACGGACATGTCTCATTGTATGTTTTCAATATCCACATGCAACATGGAGAATAATTGCTTGTATTTGGCATTGGGGGTCTGTTAAAGAGAATCTCTCTCCTGTTTGTCTCAGGCTCTTCCACTGACACCATGCCCGTCTCTGCTGAGGTGTGCTGCCTGGAGCTGGCCCAGCACAAGAAACTCCTCTTCTGTGGCCTCACGACTGGCACAGTCCTCATCTACCCCCTGGCCTTCCCCAAAGAGACCCTGTGCATCCCACCTCCTGAGACCCTGCCCACAGTGCGCTGCATGGCCATCGGCGGCCAGGAGAAGCACATGGCCGTGGCCTACGAGGACTCAGTGTGTCTGTTCGAGATCACGGCCAGGGACAGTTTCCCCAGCGTGGAGGGGCCATCCGCGAGGTTCGCCCTCTCCCTGCTCCACTCGCCCGTCTCCTCCATGGCCCTGCTTCCAGACTGTAGGCTGCTGTACGGGACGGCCTGCGGGGAGGTCTGTAGCATGATTGGCCTACGTTACCCATAATGCTCTGTAGGCCTACAAGATATTTGGTTTTAACTTAGTAAAGATGTTGCTGAAGCTAACATTGTGTCCTGTCTCCTTATTAATATAAGGTCACCATGTACGACTTCAAGTCCGCCTCAGCCGCCACCCTGGATGGCCACCGCAGCAGGGTCAACTGCGTGACGACCAGCAACTGGGGGACGCACGCCCTGGTGGGCTCAGAGGACGCCGTGCAGAGGCTGTGGGGGCTGACCCCCCTGGTGCTGGACCACACCATGGAGTACAAGGTCAGAGGTTAAAGGTCAACGGTCTGGTCAGGGAGAATCTATTTTTCAGACACCTCAGATTGACTCATTGACATACATGGGTTTGTACCTTTTCAAATACAGGGGTTCTTGTTTGAAGGGGTTCTCTGTGCAGCATTCTCTGAGAGTGACAAGCACGTCTTCACTGGATCACAGGATAAAACTATTAAAGTCTGGGATGTTGCTAGTGGTATGTGCTCACTACATTTCTCTATTTGAGTTTTTTGAGAATTTTACATTGTTTGTTTACTATTACTACTATTTCAAATAAATGTTGTTCGCTACTATTTCAAACCATATATCAAACCCATATTGGTATTCACAAATGAACACAAAATATGATGTATCCTTTTTTTGTCCCAGGGAGTCTGTTATTCGTCCAGTACGTCTATGCTCCTGTCACCAAAATGTTGACCTACAGGAACGGCTTCGTGGCAATCTCTCAGCTAGGCTACGTCATCAAGGAAGGATTCCGCTGTCCGGATGACGTCTGTCCGGAATACAACCCACTCCGGAACGTCAACGCGCAGTACAGGGTCACGTCCCGGCAGAAGAGTGCAGACAGCCCTCACAGCGTCATCACAGAGATCCCTGAGTACAATCCTGCTCAGTTTAACTTAATGGCTCTGATGCTCAAGAGAAAACCCTCTCACTCATGCCAACTGTTGTGAGGAAACTGACATAACATAACAGACATAGTGTCAATGGTAGAGATCTAGCGTCATATAAGGTTCTAAGGTGTGCTGCTACTGTATACAGTAAATTGAGTTCAGTTTCCCGCACTGAATTATATGAAAATAGGGGCTATGTCTGTCAGCTCAATTCGCTTGCTTTAAATCAGCTATGCACATTACTTATTATAAAACATTCTGTGAAATGTAGGGATTTGTATTAGCACATGTTCATCACAAGGCACGTAGAGATGACAAATATACAAACTGTAACAAAATGCCGTGATTATGTGTAAAAGCATCAATATACAGAACATTTAAGGGATAGTTGCTGTACAAAGCACACATATACACTGAGTGTACAAAACATTAGGAACACCGGCTCCTTCCATGACATAGACTGACCAGGTTAATCCAGGTGAAAGCTATGATTCCTTATTGATGTCACTTGTTAAATCCACTTGTCATGGAAATTACCACCACGGACTCATTCAAACATTAAATGACTCATTCTTTATTATCAGCAAGCTGGAGAGGTTCCAAACAACTTAATGCACCATAGCACACGTTGGTCGGGAGATCTGCCGTTAGTTCTCTTATAGTTATATTTGCATGATTTAGCTTATTCATAATTAATTCATTATTAACGTTTGGTTCATGCATGTGACCGACCAATGCCTCACAAGTCTTCTTCTCGCCTTGAAACTGAGACCTTGAAACTGAGATACCCCTTTCGGTTCTCAAAGCAATGTTCTGGGCATACTGCCAAATTGCTTATACTGATTGTGAGGATTCCTCCCAGGCACGATCAATCAGTCAAATTGGTTCTTAGAAAAGCACAAACCATAAAATGTTCCTTCACACACTTAAATCAGTGTAGATGAAGGGGAGGAGCGAGGTTATATAAGGATTTTTAATCCTTGAGACAATTGAGACATGGATTGTGTATGTGTGCCATTGAGGGTGAATGGGCAAGACAAAAGATTGTATGGTAGTAGGTGCCAAGCTCACTGGTGTGAGGGTGTCAAGAACTGCAACGCTGCTGTTTTTTTCATGCTCAACAGTTTCCTGTGTGTATCCAGAATGGTCCACCACCCAAAGGACATCCAGCCAAAATGACACAACTGTAGGAAGCATTGGAGTCAACATGGGCCAGCATCCCTGTGGAATGCTTTTGGCACCTTGTAGAGTCCATGCCCTGACAAATTGAGGCTGTTCTGAGGGCAAAAGGGGGTGTCTCTCAATATTAGGAAGGTGTTCCTAATGTTTTGTACACTCTGTGTAAAAAGGTTAATATATTGTAGAATGCTAAAATAAAATAATCAGACATTTCCTGTTGTTGTAAATCATGTATTTAATAGTTAATGTCTTTGCCTTCCGGCTTGCAATGAAAAACCCAGCGACAATTAAAATCAGAGTTTCAATAACAGATACAAAAATCAAGGTGTACCACACAGCGCTCTCTTGAGCAACCTTTTGACATTAAAGTACAGAGATTCACAGTGCGTACAGACTACTTCTGTTCAAAGTTGTTGCTAAACAACTCCAATGGACCAAGAGGAGGGCCCTCTCATTTGTTATCGAAGTCCCAGGAAGCAGGGAACCAAACATTGCTGTCTAGTCTTTCTCTAGTGAAGGAAGGCTCTCTTCCACCATCTTGTTTTCCCCTCTGTTGGACCTTCTTTATGCGAGACACCTGGCAAGATGCCAGTGATCATACACGGCTTGCAAGAAAAAGACACAAACACTTGGTACATGATGAGAAATAAGTCTGGGCATTCTACAAACATGCCTGCAATCACTCCTATTTTCAAGTCCTTTTCAAAGCACCGTCTTTCTGTTTATTTAAAGCATTGCCTTTCTTTTTTGCATAGACAATTTACTACATTGTTTCATCTTTAACATAAGAACCAACATATTACACAAAAAACACACATGCAAAACACAAATACATATTTAAATGATATGCTTTTTCATGTTCATGATTATTTTAAGTGTCCTTAAAGAAACACAAGACTCGTTCCCATATCTTTTTGGAGTCTGTATTATTTTTCTCCAGCCTCTTTGCTAACACGATTTCATGCAATGTTTTAATCAACATGTTCATCCACTCTGTGAACACTAGCTCATTAGAGCTTTTCCAATGTAAAGCATTGCCTTCCTGTTCTCTGTGACTTGTGTAGCTTCCTATGTGTTTCTGCTTGTTCTCAACTGAACTTATACAGTATATCTTCAAATGTGATTAAATATATTATTGGAGAGGTAATCTAATTGTGTTTTTTTATGGCCCCTCTCCTACTGACAATTCACTAAAAATGTACATCATATAATTGTATACATTGTAAATTTGTACATGCCATCTTCTTACTGGTCCTGCATACAGTTGATTCCTAATTACTTGAAATTGACATTTGTTGCCTCAACTGGGGCATAAAGAAATCAAGAGCAAGTAAAAAGAAATATATTTTAATTGGGACTGCTAAATTGTATTGCACTCAAAGGATTTGCACTTGTCTGATCTGCACTTCTCCGGGATCGACTATGTTTGGAATATCCAGCCAAGCGAACTAAACATGTTTTTGCCAATCAAATTCAAATGTGAACTACTGAGCCATGTCTTACCTCTAAGCAGAGCAGACCCACGGTAATCCCCCCATTAAGAAGAGGTTCTGTCTCCCCCACCATACAACCTTTTGTACACGCTCACCCCTGCCGAACTCCGCTCCATACTCTGGGCCTCATAGCCACACATGGTGTTGAACACTGTCTGTTGATATAACATTCGTAAGCATGACTGTTGGGGCATACACTGAAGTCCAGGGATGCAGGATTTTGTTCCGGCCTTGCTCTAAAACCCCTGATTCTGATACAAAGCCAACTCATGAATTATAGTGAATAAACTTGATTTAAACATTTCCAGGTTTAGATTGAGTTTCTTCACTGCAGTTCTGTCATTCTGTTCTATTATAGTAGGCTGTGCTAAATTGCTCTTGGATTCTGCTAATACAGGAAGTATTTCAGAAGTCCGCTGTCCATTGTTCGGTCAGTATGCAGTGCATAGTGTTGTGGTCTACTTCTTCTAATTTCATTATCATAGCAAAGATTGTTCCCATAGGTAATTTATATACTGTAATACTTCAGTAATTAGTACATTATTAATGATTCATGTGATGCCCCTCTCCCCATTAATGATGATGTAATAATACAGTAATATTTTCATTTAGCAGACTCTTTTATCTGAACACACGAATACACATATATGAGGCCCATAACGAAATCACATCCACAATTCTAGTAATTCTATTCATATGGCCAGCCCCATGCTCCAACCAATTGAACCATTGGAACTACATTGACTGTGATTATCAGTGTAATTAACCTGTTTCAGAACAAAGTCAATAACATGTTTCAAGACCAAATCATCCCGAATGCCTTTTCATCAACTTTTCAGTCCTCTCCAAAACCTGAAAGAACATCAGAAAACATCTCAGTGATCTCTGATGCCTACAAGCAAATTCATTTAATTTTGGTGAAACTTTTATTCTAAATGGTGGCATGCAGAGAATTGAATTCTGCTTTGGCTTTGCAGGGGATGCAATTCTCAGCAAAATACCGGCTTTCAGGGTCCTAACATTACCTTGTCAGTGAATAGGAATCCAAGCACTGCAGCTACAATCTGCAGGAGGATTGCCACCAATATCCCTAAAAACTGCCAACAGAAATGATATTTCAACCTTGTAGTAGGCTAGGACAGTTGCAAGACATGATGGCATTACTTACTTTCTTCAATCACCATAAAGACAACTACAGTGTTGAGATAATTACAGGTACTACTGTTTACCATCATCTATCTATGGCTTTCCAATATACTGTACAGAAAGCAATATTGTATGTATGGCTAGGTCACAGCGATATTGTAAACAATGGTCTCAAGCAAGGAGCGACTCACTGTCTTCAGTAGGCAGTTTCAATTGTGCAATGATCCAAAACACCCGAAGAAGGTGAATCTAAACATTGAGGCAACGATGATCAGCAAGATTGCTGGGTCAGTCGTCAGTGTCCACAACATCTATGGCAACACACACACATAATTAATAGTTGCAGATCATTGAGATTATTTTGCCATTGAAAATTTACATTTCACTGCCAAATATTCAGATTGATGTCCGACTTTTCTCTTTGGCAACCTTGGCATATATTCCTACTGCTATAAGAACAGCCTGGGAAAAGGAATTAAAATCATATGTAAGCATGCAGTTATGTTTACAAACTTGTATTACAGTATGTCCATTATAGCCCCACTAGGTGCATGTGACTGATGAAAGTAATCATTTAGAATAGCCAATCATTTTGAATTCTGTGTAGGTGGGCTGTCATTCACAGAATAATAAATAAACACATCAGGCTTGTTGTTATATTTTGTCATCATATGTTAATGCAGTGGTCACCACTGGTCGATGTTCAAGGCATTCCTTGCCGATCATCAAACACTTCTATACAAAAGCCAATGATAAAAGCTTGCACTCCTGTTTTTGTATTTGTGTTGAGCTCTTGGCAGTAAGTGCACTTTATTCAGAAGCCCTACGCACCGGGTAAGTGTTCCCTAATTTAACCATTTCACTTATCTGAAATCTGAAATGACAAACTCCGCCTACCCTGCCGACCGGGAGATCTGTGGCTAAATCGAGTGCGCATACTGCCCTGACCAATCCGATAGCTCAAATCACCGTGCCTACTATGCTTTCAAGACCCCAGCCAAAGCAAAGTTTGATACTAGCCTGTGTAAGATTTAATAACTTTTAAAACCATTTAAACTTTGATACTAGCCTGTGTAAAACCATTTAAAGTTGCCATTAGGCCCAGGATTTATTTTATTAATTAGGCAAGTCAATGACGGCCAAACACTCCCCTAACTGACGTCATAAAACCTGTATTCCTCCTATTGGTTTCCTAACCCGACTACGCTGGGCCAATTGTGTGCCGCGCTATGCTATGGGACTCCCGATCACGGCCTGTTGTAATACAGCCCGGGATCGAACCCGGGTCTGTAGTGGCGCCTCTAGTACCCCACTGCACTACTCGGGAGGCGTAAGTGTGCCTTCCCCTAAACGTAACAATTTGTGTGAACGCAAAACTGACCTTAGATCATTGTCTAAGGGCAACTTCATTACACTCCTGGAGGGATCACTATGAATGCGCGAACACTGACACCTGCTGGGTATCCTAATAAATTCCACACAGCAACACATATTATTCCCGTTGGAAATATAGACAAATTATAGGAACACACCCATATAGGCTGTTTTACCTGTTGAAATGAATACAGTGTAGCAGATAAACACCTGTTGGAATTTGGCACTGTACAACTTCCGATAATTATAATCTGTATTCCTATTGGTTTCCTTCTAGCCAGTCATGATCCTTGACCATTCCCTCTCCACCGCCAAATGACGCACCGAGGGACTCTCCTGCAAAGCGGATTAAGGAGACGAAACCTGTCCCGTCAGCGGATTTGAACTGCACGAGGACTCAGATTTCCACAGGGAAAATATAGTTTATTCCATTATTTATATGTTTAAACTCCGAACTCTGTAACACATCACCATGGGTATCTCAGAAGTAGTTAACAAACTTCGAGATCGCGCAGATAAATTTCTAAATGAGAAAAACATAGTGACAGATTTCCTTGGGAAACTGGAGGAGAAAACGGGAATCAAGAAAAAAATTATTGCCGTAGGTATGTAATTTTTGTGTAGCCTATTCGGAGGACACATTTGTTGTCATGTTAATTTGATGTACATGTTTAAATACCTGGATACCTAAATCGAAATAAATGTCTCATTATATTAAAGATGGAAACCTGTAGGCTATTAATTCATTGGAAGCGAACATTCGTCGAATGCGCAGCACACTTCGGTTAGTCCTTGCTGTGAACACGAACTGCAGCCAATTGGAAGGCCTATGAGTAGGTTATGCTATGGCGCACAGTTTGGGATTGACCAACAGGTGTGTTTCTTTAGACGCACACTCTTCAGATGAACCTCTACCTACATTGTATAAATTATAAATATTAGATCAACCTAATAATATTGTAATGAAAGATTCTTTTCATGAGATTTTTAGGAACATAAATATTTTAACGGTGCAGTATTATAATTGAAAATACTACTGCTATTACTGTATGTAAACAAAAACAACCAAACTTCCTTCAGATACTTCACTGTCACAAATCCAACCACAGTGCCATGTCTTGGTAGTTTCAGACTGTCCATTATGTTGAATGATTCATTGTCACCCTCTAGAGGACTTTGGCCAGGCATGGGCCAGGAGTGCGTCCATGCCAGTGGGTGGCACTTACTGTTTACTGTTCCATGTCACATGTTGGTATTAGCCCTAGACAGCACCACCATAGAGAGCCATGTGCCCTTGTGCCATGGGTTCAGTTGTGATGATGTAATTACCCGTGCCTGGTGCCCAATGATACCCACATACTTCCATGAACCCACAATTCCTGCAAATTCTCAAAACTGTTTTATTCAACAAGGAATGAATATCTACAAGCATGCATGAGACTAGAGAGTTGTCTCTGGGTGTAGAGATTAACAAGGAATCAACAATGCCTTAGAACAACTTTAGTCACTTGTAGACCTAAATATGAGAGTAGGCCAATGCAAGTATATCATCACTGGCAAACACATCCTTTTGTAGATTGGACTATTCTCAAGTTATAATTTCTTAAATGTTTCTTCTGCAGCTGTTACAAGGCATTCTCTCTCTCTCTCTCTCTCTCTCTCTCTCTCTCTCTCTCTCTCTCTCTCTCTCTCTCTCTCTCTCTCTCACTCTCTCTCCCCAGAATGATGAAATCAGTTGTGTTGCTATCAAGACAATTATGCATTTTGCATGACATTCTAAAGTTCTGTAAATCCTTCACTATCAGTCAATAGCAGCATTTGAGACTCCTCTCACAATTTCCCTATGACTACTTACATTCTCATGAAGTAGCAGTGCACTGCTTGATTAGGATCATTGTGCAGTATAAAGCTTTACCTCTCGTCATGTCTCTTGTGTTATCAACAGGTGCAGTGTCTCTGACGGGACTGTATTTGGTATACGGCTATGGCGCCTCCCTCCTCTGTAACATGATTGGATTTGTGTATCCTGCATATTACTCGTAAGAACAGTAGCAAACTAGCTTTAAAGTGAAATGTTTAAGCTAGACCGTTTATGTGTTGCCATTTTATGTTATGTAGTACCTTACCTCAATTAGGCCTATGTAATGTTGGTTACTGTTTCCACTCTTCCATGTAGAATCAAAGCCATCGAGAGCACAAACAAAGAAGATGACACAAAATGGCTGACCTATTGGGTGGTCTACGGAATCTTCAGTTTGGCGGAATTCTTCTCTGACATCTTCCTCTACTGGTTTCCTTTCTACTATGCGTTCAAGGTAAGGTGATAATCAGATGTGTATCACACATACACTGTGTGCCTTATATTCTAAGCAAACTGAAAACTGCTTCAACTCACTCATTGTGACCAACCACTGACCTTACAGTTACAATATAATTCAAAATCACTATAGGCTACGGAATATAGCAGCATATAACACGTAATAAGCAATTACCAAGCCATTATAAGCTTGCTATACATAAACATTCATAAGTACATGTCAATAAATTCTCAGTGTACTGCTGTGAAATACCTGGGATCAAACACCTGTATTTGTGCTTTATTGGACTCATGGAGGTGTCATGCTTTGCTTATGTGGTTACGACAGTATGTGCTACCCTTCAACATGTGTCAATCATGTTCTTGTTTTTTTCCCTTCCACTTTGCCAGTGCCTGTTCTTGTTGTGGTGCATGGCCCCCGTCACATGGAACGGCTCTCAGATTCTGTACAACCGGGTGGTGCGGCCCTTCTTCCTCAAGCACGAGGCCACCGTGGACAGCATGGTCAATGACCTCAGTGGGAAGGCCATGAACGCAGCCGAGTCCGTCACCAGAGAAGGTACAGAGGCCCCTGACGGCCCAGTCCAGAAACGGCTAGCTCCTAGCCCCAATGCATTACATGTACACCTTAAAGTGAAGTATTATCTTATTTTTTTTACTTCCCTAGGGTGTTATCGTTTCCTCCAAACTGTTTTAAAATACATTAGTAGGTTATTTACCAATGTCCAAAATCCCCTTGTAAGCATGTTTGGAGAATGTACAGTGCATTCGGAAAGTATTCAGTATTCATCCCTTTTTCTACATTGTGTTACATTACAGCCTTATTCTAAAATGTATTAAATAAAAAATATCCTCATCAATCTACACACAGTATCCCATAATTACAAATTGAAAACAGTTTTTTTATTTTCTAATTAAAATAAATAAATAACATAAATACCTTATTTACGTAAGTATTCAGACCCTTTGCTATGAGACTCGAAATTAAGCTCAGGTGCATCCTGTTTTCATTGATCATCCTTGAGATGTTTCTACAACTTGTTTGGAGTCCACCTGTGGTAAATTCAATTGATTGGACATGATTTGGAAGCCACACACCTGTCTATATAAGGTCTCACAGATGACAGTGCATGTCAGATCAAAAACCAAGCCATGAGGTTAAAGGAATTGTCCGTAGAGCTCGGAGACAGGATTGTGTCAAGACACAGATCTGGGGATGGGTACCAAAAAATGTCTGCAGCATTGAAGGGTCCGCAAGAATATAGTGGCCTCCATCATTCTTAAATGGAAGAAGTTTGGAACCACCAAGACTCTCCCTAGAGCTGGCCGCCCGGCCAAACTGAGCACTCGGGGGAAAAGGGCCTTGGTCAGGGAGGTGACCAAGAACCCAATGTTTATTCTGACAGAACTCCAGAGTTCCTCTGTGGAGATGGGAGAACCTTCCAGAAGGACAACCATCTCTGCAGCACTCCAGTAATCAGGCCTTTATGGCAGAGTGGCCAGACAGAACCCACTCCTCAGTAAAAGGCACATGACAGCCCACTTGGAGTTGCCAAACGGCATCTAAAGAACTTTCAGACCATGAGAAACAAGATTCTCTGGTCTGATGAAACCAAGATTGAACTCTTTGGCCTGAATGCCAAACGCCACGTCTGGAGGAAGCCTGACATCATCCCTCGGTGAAGAATGCTGGTGGCAGCATCATTCTGTGGGGATGTTTTTCAGCGGCAGGGACTGGGAGATTAGTCAGGATCGAGGAAAAGATTAATGTAGCAAAGTACAGAGAGATGCTTAATGTTTAGCGTCAAACCCAATAAGTCTCGAAGCTGTAATCGCTGCCAAAGGTGCTTCAACAAAGTACTGAGTAAAGGGTCTGAATACTTATGTAAATGTGATATTTCAGTTTCTTATTTTTAATAAGTTTGCAAACATTTCTAAAAACCTGTTTTTTCAATTTTTGAATAAGACTGTAACGTAACAAACTGTGGAAGAATTCAAGGGGTCTGAATACTTTCCGAATGCACTGCAGCAATGCTAGTGGAACCGGATTATATCATTTTGTGGTCAGTACATTCAAAAGCATGCCCAACAAATACTGTACCTGATTTAGCTACATAGCTAATTTCCCTCTGAAGTCCCTAAATGGCTTGGTATTTCACAGTATAAATCCTATTAGAGAGCTGCGTGTAACACTGCACCCATATAGATGCGGTAAAGAGGTCAATGGAGCGCAGGCCGTGGGGGATAGAAGAAGGACGCCGTGTTGGTGCAGATTCAACAAATCTGATCTAACAAAGTAGATATTGGTCAAATCTGTCATGATTGATGTATTGTAACAGTCCCACAATGTGATTACTAAAGTATATTTCTCTGTTTTCGCTGCATAACATTTAGAAGTTGTCCATTTTCAGGTTTAGAAGAGGTGACTGCTAAATGCTAACGCCTGTTTGTATAAGCTGGTAGCATAGCTAGCATACAGATATCGGGGGTGGTAGTCTTTAACTGTAATGCAGTTGATTGGTGACGATGACATGGACATGTATTGGGGTTGACATCCATACAAACATTATACTCAGATTTTTACCTCAACGTACTGTGAAATGTAAATATAATCAATAGCCTAAATCTAGGCTAATTTTGCTGGGGGCAATGAGGATATTCAGGATCTTTCCTCCGACACGTTTCCATGTCATTTCCATTGTTTTGGTCGAGTTCCTTTGAACTCTTTACTGCATCTATTGAGAAAACAATGAGGATATATTTAATGTGCTGTAGGCTATGAGGTCACACCAGTGATGGATTTCATAAACTGGCAAATGGTCCCACAGGGATTAATGATGTCAACTGAGGTCATAGACAGCTTACAAAAGGTAGACGGAAGGATGGCAGGAACCAGGTCAGCTGATATAAATAGAGGTAGCTATTTTCAACCTGTGAAAGAATGCATACTTACTGTGAGAATAATGCAAAGTATACAGAATAAACAAATTAGCCTAAATATAGCTATCCATTTAAGTTTCAGTAAAAACTGAGATATACTTTTGTGTGTGTGTGTGTGTGTGTGTGTGTCTGTTTGTGTGTGTGCGTGCGTGCGTACATGCATGTGTGTTTCAGCCTTGATTGTTTGTATACATCCTTTCCAACTGCTTTTGCAATTTCATGTGCACAGATCGCTTACTTGTTTCTGAAGGAACCTTCATGTCTCTTTCTCTCTTTCCTGTCTGCCCTCAGTCCTTCAATCACTGGTGAAAAACAAGACTATAGTACCACAAGCATCAGGGGCCAAAGGCTTACCCAGCACATCAGATGCATCAGGGGCCAAAGGCTTACTCAGCACATCAGAATCAGCTGTATGTAAAACAAACTCTTTATTTCTGTAACAAACTCTTTATTACTTGATTTCCTTTGCCATTAGTTAGTCCCTAACACTGCTCCAGCTAAGCTAATATAGTCTCACTATTAGTTTGTTTTCATGTTAGCTGTGTGTTTCCCTAGAGTATGTGTTGTCTTTATAGTGCCTTCAGAAATTATTCATACCCCTTGACTTATTCCACATTGTCTTGTGTAACAGCCTGAATTAAAATGGATTAAATAGATGTTATTTCTAACCCATCTACACACAATACAATAAGTGAAGACATGTTTTTAGAGATTTTTGCAAATGTATAGAAAATGAAATACAGCGATATCTCATTTACATAAGTCAATACATTTAACATTTTAGACATTTAACAGAGTGACTTACAGGAGCAATTAGGGTTAAGTGCCTTGCTCAAGGGCACTTTGACAGATTTTTCACCTAGTCAGCACAGGAATTTGAATCGGTGACCTTTCATTTACTGGCCCAAAGCTCTTAACCTCTAGGCTACCTGCCGCGCCCCAATTCTTTATAGAAGCACAGCTGTGAGTCTTTCTGGGTATGTCTCCATAGCAGCGGGAAGATGTTTGGGGGTGCTTTTTTTACCCTTGCTACAGACACCTATATCGGTCTGCTAACACAGACCTAGTAAAGGCCCAGAGCACTACTAATATATATATTTGTATTATTTTTATTCCTTGAAAAAAAAAAAACTTGAATGAGTAGGTGTGTCCAAACTTTTGACTGTTACTATATGTCTCTAAGAGCTTTCCATACCTGGATTTTGCAACATTTGCCCATTATTCTTTAAAAAATCATTCAAGCTCTGTCAAATTGGTTGTTGACCATTGCTAAACAACCATTGCTAAACAACCATTTTCAGGTCTTGCCAAAGATTTTCAAGTAGATTATGTCAAAACTGTAACTCGGCCACTCAGAAACATTCCTTGATTTCATATGATTTGATTCCCTGTCTTATTGGTAAGAAACTCCAGTGTAGATTTGGCCTTGTGTTTTAGGTTATTGTCCTTTCCTTTCCCAGTGTCTGTTGGAAAGCAGACTGAACCAGGTTTTCCTCTAGGATTTTGCCACAACTATGCTTGAAAATATGGAGAGTGTGAAAATATGGAGATTGCCCCAAACATAATGCTTTGTATTCAGGACAAAAAGTGAATTGCTTTGCCACATTTTTTGCAGCATTACTTTAGTGCATTGTTGCAAACAGGATAGATGCTTTGGAATAGTTGGATTCTTTACAGGCTTTCTTCTTTTCACTCTGTCAATTAGGTTAGTATTGTGGAATAACTACAATGTTGTTGATCCATCCTCATGGTGAAATCCCTGAGCTGTTTCCTTCTTCTCCGGCAACTGAGTTAGGAAGGACGCCTGTATCTTTGTAGTGACTGGATGTATTGATACACCATCCAAAGTGTAGTTAATAACTTCACCATGCTCAATGGGATATTCAATGTCTGTTTTTTTTTTAACCCATCTACCAATAGGTGCCCTTCTTTGCGAGGCCTTGGAAAACCTCCATGGGCTTTATGGTTGAATCTGTGTTTGAAATTCACTGCTCGACTGAGGGACCTTAAAGATATTTGTATGTTTGGGGTATAGAGATTCATTCAAAAATCATGCTAAACTCTATGTGCACTTATTATGTGACTTGTGTGGTGGTTCATTTCTTTACTATCAAATGAGGAGAGACAAACCTCTCACACAAGTTATACTTAAACTAAATCTTTAATCACTTATTAATAATGGAGCAGGTCAATACAACACACACATATAAAGTGAATCGATGGAGTGCTCTACGATAATGATGGCTGGTCATGGCTGGTCACGCTCAGATGATTCGTTGAAAGCCCTGAGACAAAAGTACAAAGGTATTTTATAGCCAAGATACACCCCTTTCAACCTACATGACCAACAACAGATATATAGAATGGGTCACAAGGTTAAGATCTGTATGAAAGATACCTATAATACAGTCGTGGCCAAAAGTTTTGAGAATGACAGAAATATACATTTTCACAAAGTCTGCTGCCTCAGTTTGTATAATGGCAATTTGCATATACTCCAGAATGTTATGAAGAGTGATCAGATGAATTGCAATTAATTGCAAAGTCTTTCTTTGCCATGCAAATGAACTAAATCCCCAAAAAACATTTCCACTGCATTTCAGCCCTGCCACAAAAGGACCAGCTGACATCATGTCAGTGATTCTCTCGTTAACACAGGTGTGAGTGTTGACGAGGACAAGGCTGGAGATCACTCTGTCATACTGATTGAGTTCGAATAACAGACTGGAAGCTTCAAAAGGAGGGTGGTGCTTGGAATCATTGTTCTTCCTCTGTCAACCATGGTTACCTGCAAGGAAACACGTGCCGTCATCATTGCTTTGCACAAAAAGGGCTTCACAGGCAAGGATATTGCTGCCAGTAAGATTGCACCTAAATCAACTATTTATCGGATCATCAAGAACTTCAAAGAGAGCCGTTCAATTGTTGTGAAGAAGGCTTCAGGGTGCCCAAGAAAGTCCAGCAAGCACAAGGACCGTCTCCTAAAGTTGATTCAGCTGCGGGATCGGGGGCACCACCAGTACAGAGCTTGCTCAGGAATGGCAGCAGGCAGGTGTGAGTGCATCTGCACGCACAGTGAGGCAAAGACTTTTGGAGGATGGCTTGGTGTCAAGAAGGGCAGCAAGGAAGCCACTTCTCTCCAGGAAAAACATCAGGGACAGACTGATATTCTGGAAAAGGTACAGGGATTGGACTGCTGAGGACTGGGGTAAAGTCATTTTCTCTGATGAATCCCCTTTCCGATTGTTTGGGGCATCTGGAAAAAAGCTTGTCCGGAGAAGACAAGGTGAGCGCTACCATCAGTCCTGTGTCATGCCAACAGTAAAGCACCCTGAGACCATTCATGTGTGGGGTTGCTTCTCAGCCAAGGGAGTGGGCTCACTCACAATTTTGCCTAAGAACACAGCCATGAATAAAGAATGGTACCAACACATCCTCCGAGAGCAACTTCTCCCAACCATCCAGGAACAGTTTGGTGACGAACAATGCCTTTTCCAGCATGATGGAGCACCTTGCCATAAGGCAAAAGTGATAACTAAGTGGCTCTGGGAACAAAACATCGATAGTTTGGATCCAAGGCCAGGAAACTCCCCAGACCTTAATCCCATTGAGAACTTGTGGTGGACAAACAAACCACAAATTCTGACAAACTCCCAAGCATTGATTATGCAAGAATGGGCCCGGAAGTTAATTGACAGCATGCCAGGGCAGATTGCAGAGGTATTGAAAAAGAAGGGTCAACACTGCAAATATTGACTCTTTGCATCAACTTCATGTAATTGTCAGTAAACGCCTTTGACACTTGTGAAATGCTTGTAATTATACTTCAGTATTCCATAGTAACATCTGACAAAAATATCACTGAAGCAGCAAACTTTGTGGAAATTAATATTTGTGTAATTCTCAAAACTTTTGGCCACGACTGTACATAGCAGACAGTATCTGCTGTGTCAACAGTTTTCATTGTTGACAACTCCAAACTGGAACTGTCTCTCCCTGGTACGGTATAGAACCGAAACATTAACTCATGCTCTGGAATGCTCTTTAGGTTTTATCACCCAAAAGACATCGTAAATCTCCTGTGTTATCTCCCAGAGGCCCATCCTCAGTAGAACACACACACAATAGTTAACAGAATACTCTATTCTGTTGCATAAAACAACCATTTGATGCAATAAAAGTATTATAACATAATCTTGCAATTTTGCTCTCACACATTTTTACTCCTGAACTTATATAGGCTTGCCATAACAAAGGGGTTGAATACTTATTGACTCAAGACATTTCAGCTTTTCATTTTTTCTTAATTTGTAAA
The DNA here is from genome assembly GCA_030435695.1 of Brachymystax lenok tsinlingensis. Taxonomy (NCBI): domain Eukaryota; kingdom Metazoa; phylum Chordata; class Actinopteri; order Salmoniformes; family Salmonidae; genus Brachymystax; species Brachymystax lenok. Next base: position 10,788,222 of record CM059790.1, read on the forward strand.
CATTTTGAAAAATGGGGTATTGGGGTATTGTGTGTAGGCCAGTGATATTTTTTTTTTAATGTAATCAATTTTAAATTCAGGCTGTAACACAACATAATGTGGAACAGTCAAGGGGTGTGAATCATTTCTGAAGGCACTGTCAATCCTGTTGTAGCCTCTAAGAAACCACTCCTTCATTCTAGTAGCTAGTATCAACTCTTCGTTTTTATATCCCATTTGATTGCTATTATTTGTCTGAAATAATTCAATGGTTTAATTGAACAACAGAAGATGACAACACAGTGTGATTGATAGTGCCAACACTATTGGAATGCATGTCATCAAATTAGAATACAGATATGTATGTCAAGCCTCTCACTCACACTGTGGAACACTATTTTTCTCCTCTGGCTGGTAAATGTTGTTCGTGGGATCATTCCTAAACTGATACTCTGTACAGTCGTGTGGAAGTTAATGGGTGCTAACTAACTAATCCCACTCCACTGCAATCTGTAGACAATGGATACTGATAAAGATGCCATTAGTTATTTTTCACGTAGTCACTTTCTGCAAGCTTGGAATGTGGGTCTATTGTTTAATTTTGTGAGTGTGTTGATGGAGGAAATGCAGTATGTTTTGTCAGAGATTTTAGCACAGCAACAGATGGCAAGGTCTGTAGTTGAGGGCTCTCCTCACCAACTGTTTTCTGAAGAATAAAAACGAGGATGTAAGTCAGCAAATCCGACTTGTGAGAAGAACACATGGCTGGATTAAAGATTCTGCTAGGCTTCCCTCCTCAGGGAAGGATAACCACTACAGCAGGCATTACCTGAACTGTGAAAAGAGGTAGTCGCCCCATCAGCCAATTAGCCAATATTTCAATTATTCTAAATGTATGCTTCCCACTGCTTTGTGTTTCCCTTTCATAATATGGTTGTGAAGCTGTTTTGAAAGTAATTCTTCCTCACTGTCTTGTGTCTGTTCCTATTCCATGTCTATTCATAAGATGATCAATGAGTTGATCTACACTGAACCCACTGTAGACTAATGGTAAGTGTCACACAGTCACACTGTGTGTATACAGTATCACTCACTGTATTCACCTGGTCAACCACAAGGTTTTGTGGGTAGTGGCTGAATCTGGTGGCATAGATTACTATTTGCATTAACCAAGTGCTCTAACCTCCTAAAGGAATAGTTCATTACTAAAGTTTGTCAGATAGTTTTAGACCTCCAAATTCGTCTCACGTCGTATGAGTCCATGTCCCATGCCATCTGTTGTGTAGGTCCAGCAATGCCGTGTTCCCAAATGAATGAGAAAGATATGGGCACCGTCTACTTTCTGTACACTACCCTCCATATGTATTTGGACAGGGAAGCAAACATTGTACATTTCTTCAAGAATCAATGGGAACATATCATTCATTTATAAGTCCAAAAATGTATGTAGCAACTGCATATTGCCTCTTTATGTGAATTTGTCCAAATACTTATGACTTTCTCAACTGGGGGGACTAGATGCATGAAGTGCTTTCATTTCTAAACTGTAAAACAGATATGTATCCTCAAATAAAAGGTGACATTCTGTACAGTGGACTCGTGAAACATTTGATCTCAAATCCAAAATGGTGGAGTATAGAACCCAATTTTAAATGGTATCTTCACTGTCCAAAAAACATATGAATGGGAGTGTATACTGTGCCCATATTTCTCTTTCATTTAACTATATTTCTCATGTCATTTTGTTCATTGCCATGGTAGCCTGCCTTATTACTACGTGAATTCAAACAGACACTTTCACTTTATTTCACCTAATGTAATAACTACTTTGAATGTCTTACATTTTATTTTGTGAACTATGAGCAACTACGAGTGAAATATGAGCAACTATGAGTGAACTATGAGCAAGTGTATTTCATTATCTTTACAGACCAACAGGTAGAGGCATCCAACCAAGACAAGTCTCAGTGATGGTACTGATGACAGCAAACCAAACCATGCCAGATTCACAGGAAAGACTTCGGTTTCCATGTTGACTTGCAAACTGCTGAACCACTAATACTTATGATTGGAAAACAATGACACAAGTCTGGCAGAGATTGGGATACCATTACACAGACAGATAACCGAACAGGAAAAAAACATAACCAAGGTAAAATGCTGCTTTATATCGACCAAAACCATTGCAACTGAAAAACACTTCACATCCGCAAGGTTGTGGGTGGTTAGTTGAATGGTATGCATGGTATGTCTTAGAGGTATGTCTTAGAGTAACTGAATTTAACTGGTCTTTGGTTTACAATCAATGCAGTGTCCTTGTCTCCAGGAGTGTGTGGGCTCAATGCTTCAACAATTGCCCACAGTGTTCTGGTCTTAGACTTCATTGCTTTAGTTTTCATCGTTGTTCTTTGTTTCTTTTTGGACATGTTTTTCTCTCTTTGTGTCTTGTAACAGTTTTGTATAGTCAGATCTAGGCCGTATGACAATGAAATTGACACATACCTTTACTGTAAGTTAGAAATGCATTGGGTCTTGGAATCCTAGTGATATAATTGGCCAATGGTAAATACTAGTACTGTGTATTTAACCAATCATTTAAGTTCAATGAGAAAGGGTAATAAGTGGTATGTCATGAGTTTTGCAATTAAGTTATTTCAAAAACATTCCATTATTATTTTTATTATACATATGTTGTGCTCTCAAAAGGACGTAAAGTAAGTTGTACCTTGTGTATCAATAAAAGTGTCCTCTTCTTATTCAGTGTATTGCTTGTCATTATGATGATCATGGATTCTTTGGCATGGATCAAAGGAACTAATGCTGTGTTCAAAGCAACTGGGAACTCGGAAAAATACGAGACAAATCATGACGTCAGTGATCTACGGTCGAAGAGTCAGAGCTCTAGAAAGAGCCCGAGTTCCCGAGTTGAAAGACCGTTCAAATCTATGTTTTCCAGTCGGAGCTTGTTTCTTTCCGAGTTCCCAATTGTTTTGATCGCACTGGAGTCAGCAGTACGATAGTTTTGAACGCGGCAGGTGCTTGTCAGAACTAGAAAATCGGAAATGTCCGACATTTCCTAGTTCCGACTAGCGTCTGAACTCGGCAAAAGCATTTTAGAGGAAAGAGTGCTCTCTAGTCGTCATCGTCATTATTGGTTCAACCCCAATCAAAAAAGGCTTCTAAATTGCGTGAGGGTAATAAATACAATTGAATGTATTATTCAACAGATAAATATATAGTTTTTTTCTTGATAAAAACATAGGATTAAAAATACAGTGAACAAGTTAAAAAAATATATATAAAATATATGAGCAATGACGTATCCGTCTCACACGAATGACGTGTCAACCTGTGCTTTCCGTTGTTTTGCCTCTACCTTTGTAGCTAGCTAGCTATGTATGTTTCAAGTTATGTTGTATGTAGAGTTAGCCCGACAGCTTGGTGAAATTGCACCGTAGAAAGTCTTCAGTTAGCTGCCAACAGAGAAGTGGTACGTTTAGATGACCCCGCAACACCATTGGCTTGCTTAGGAAATCTGACGTGTCATGTCAAGTAGACAGACACCAACAGGACTCTGATGCAAACTGTTTCGTAGCTAGCTACGTGTATAGCCAGAATCTTCCACGGTGTCATTATTCCAGATAGTACGCTCTGCAGAATGAATATCAGCATGGGTGCTAAAAATAAGAAGCGAGTGGTACTTCCAAGTCGACCAGATCCGCCCACTGTGGAGCAAATTCTTGAGGACATCAACAGAGCCTTTTCGAATGATCCAGTCTTCAAAGTCCTGGAGGATGACAACCAAGGTACGCACTATGCGCCTTTGAATCAGGGTTGTATTCATTCGTCTGATTCCGTTGCTAATTTTTTTGCAATGGAAACCGTTTACTCTTAACGTAAATCGTTTTGCAACGAAAACGAGTTCCGATAGGACAAATTCGGTTAGGTACTCCTAGTTTCGTTCCGTTTGCTCTGTTTGCTTCTGTGTGGTTCCTAGAGTAAACGGCAAAGAATCCTACTAATGAATACACCCCAGTTCATCAGTCAAACCGATGGCAAGTCATTAAAGGTAGGCTCAGCGAAATTACGTTGCCCCGAGCAGCACCGTAGATATTGAGATGCAAGACTGCTCTCACACGGTCACACACAGTATCTGCGCATGTGCACGGGTTCTCTTCACGCTTTTGCCAGGGCACCAAAACAGCGAGGAATGGTCAGCCTCGCGTTTCAGTTGTTTCGGAAATTTACTGAATATGTTGTTTACTTTCTGCATCTACATCATATCGCTGAGTCTACCTGTTCATTGCCATGGTAGCCTGCCTTATTACTACGTGAATTCAAACAGACACTTTCACTTTATTTCACCTAATGTAATGTTGAGCTTTCAGCAAATGGTCTTCTTGATTGGATTTTTTAACAAACTTATAGAACTAAACTGGATGTTGTCCCCTTCCACAGATGCCAAGAGGGGGTCCTCAGACAATGAAGCGGAGACAAAGTACCTTCAGAGCCGCAGATACTTGGAGATGAACGAGCGGCTTCAGGAGGTTAGAGGTGAACTTGTGCAGCGGAGGGAGGAACTGTGGGTGGCCAGAGAGCAGTTGGAGATCAGTGTGGCCGAGGTCAAAGGAAGAGCCCTCTGACCACAGTCTTCCCTCACACCTCAGGGCTGGGGGAGCACATTACCTCAGTTTAAACAGATTAATCAGGTATGAACTTGGCTTCCTCGAGTCATGCCATCTCAATCTCGCAGAGGAGGGGTCTCATAGCAGAAAATAGAAATGGGACACAACAGATTGTTGTTCCGAATCATTGTTGGAGTTTAAAATTGTCTCCATAAATTGGTGTGACTTCACAAAATGTTAAAGCAAATTAGTTATGTGTATTGTCTACATGTTCTATAATGAAAATTGAAAATTAATAAAATAATTATTTGTGAACAAATATATAACTTGGTTTTTAATGTTCAATCACACTGACATGTGCATGGATCGAGGGTCAGGCAAGAGTCAGGCTATGGGTCATATGAATGATATATTTGAACTTAAAGGTCATTATGTAGTTAATGCAATGATTAAGTAAATGTCAGTGTAGAGTATATATTTGTTTATCTTAATTAGCTCGGAAAACTCAGTCTGTCCACATTTCATTGGCATGAATGCATGTTTAGTCGATATAATTGAAAGCACATATTATATTACTTTGATATATTCAAGAAAAAGTCAAATGAAGCTTTAAGTCAGCCAGGTAAATGATACACGTCCACAATTTATTTGATGAGAAAATGTATTATGATTACTTTCATTCCTTGGCCTATATCACATGGTACCATTTGCATATGCCCTGTTCATACATGGCATGAGATTTCTTCTACCCCATATCTGCTCTGCTACAATCCTTCTTTCATTTCACCCCATGGTCCAACTTAATTTAGCCTATCCTAGTTGTAGCAAAGTGAGTAATATCAAAATGACACCGGTCTCACAGGAAACCTAATTGCTAATACAGTATTCCAGTTCGAGGTCATGGCCGATCCAAATCGGCTTTCTATTCCACCTTGGGAGGTGATTTCACTAGACTCGTTCACAAATCTTTTCCGGTGCTTTCAAGCATTGAATCTAACTTTACGTAATTTAATGCCAGGTATAAACAAGGTCTATGACATTCATGGTGTACAACCTTGGATCTTTTAATCTGATTTGTAACATACATTATACAACATTTCAGTTGTAAGGACCTTTACAAAAGATTTCAAGAATACTGTCTTCATCTTTGACAACTTTCCTATGTACTCCATTGTCACTACTAGTCTTTAAGGGCTGTTTATACATTATCAATGACCATTGTGACAAAGGGGCTTGGTTCATTGCATTACTAAAATGCTTTGGAAATGTTACCTGACTCAATTTAACATTGTACATTAAATGAGAATAAACAGCTCTTAAATTCCATTGAAATCACGCCAGATTAGTTTCATTTCTGTCAAGCACTTCTCTCAATCGAGTTGTCTTGGTTACATCTCTTAAGAGAACATATGAACAGATGATGTTACAACTACAGAGAATATGTATTTTTATTTCTAAGGTCTTTATGCTTGAGTTCTTTGACCTATCACTACTGACAGCAAGACGTTTAAGCGGATATTAACACATTTCTGTAAATATTTCTACAGAATAATTTCTGTACGTGTACTCGTGTAGAACCCAACAGTTGTTTCTTAACTACCATCATCCACCTTCACACCATATTGTACAGTACCTGCTCTCTGATTACTTTACGTGATTCTAGAGGCAAACACATATGTCATAGCATTCAATAGACAAAGGCATTTACAGCTATTAAGTTGAAATACAGTCATTCAGACTGTTCATCTACAATTAGAATCAATGAGCATAGCATATTCTCATTGCCACTTGATCCAGAATGCAGATGGACAAGAAATGCATGTTTGTTCCCATGGCTGGTTATTTTTTGTTGGTCTTTTTAAATAAGGAAGAATGCCACTGAGGAGAAGTTAATTTTAGTCCAACATCTACAATATTAACAGGTGTAATACAGGTGTATTTAGCATGCTGTAAGGAGCAACACAAAGAGTTGTTTTTGCTCACTGGGAAGCTTATAGAGTTCTACTGCATGTCTGCACCAATGTTCCCTCAAATGTTTGGGTGCGCTGCGCAAATCAATTTTAGGTCTTGTGAGCGTTATCTTGAATGTTGTGAGAATTTTGTCCAACTTCCGGTGTGTGTTTACAGTTTTAGACTGTAACCAATAGGCTATTGTGGCTATTTGAGCATAATGTAGGCCTACCAACAAAATAAATGGAGCAAATCCCATAACATTCACATGGAAATAGCTTTTGATTTCTATGATGTAGCCTATATGTGGTGTTTAATGCAGGCCTACATTGCATGAGACTTTTAAAAACGTTTTTACATTATGAAGGGCTTGACATTAATTAATACTTTTTTAACTTGGTCTGTAACACCATGGGTCAAATAGGTGACTGTATATTGCATTGTATTGTGTTATATGATGCAAGAAACCACTTTAAAAAAAAATACAATTCATTATTATTACCATACAGCGAATTAGACAATGTAGGCTACCCCTCTCCCTATTGGCTTATGTGAATATTCATGCCTGTCTCAAAATACAACACTGCCCCTTTAGTTAAGACATACGTTTTTTTACCTGACTGGATTTTCAAAGAAAGATTGAAATGTAGCCTATACGTTTTGTGCTCTTGTAAGAAGCACTAACTCCCCATTGCTGACCTATAATTATCTATAACTGGGCTAATAACTCGCTAACTAGCAAAGAATATCAACAAATGTCCACACGCGCGGCTCTGGTCTGAAAAGCGCATTCACTCGCGGGTGATTGAAAGACCGCTCGTGGGCTACCCCAGCCAATAGAAATCTACTCCGTTGCGCTCGGGCTCTGCCTACAACAAAATAACAGCCTAAATCTTGCAAAGTTGGATTTGTTTTGGTTTGTTGCATTAAAAAAGGGGCTGATATAATGTTGATTCGATCACAGAAAATGTTGCTCTATATAGTGTGAACTCAGTGAATTTCAAACTCTTGCATCTCTGAGCCACCTGGCTTTTTTTCTGCGTGGCAGTCCTGGAAGAGATACACGGCTGCGCATGCGCTCAGTTTAGAGGGAACATTGGTCCGCATGCGTTTACAATACCGCTTTTAAGACAGAATACAGATAACATAGTGTTCCAGCAGTGCTGATTATTTAACGTTAACTATTGGCAATAATACTTCCTGCATTGTTTCTAAAGTGAAGGCTAACAGTGTGGTATCCTCAGTAGTAAATAGTGTGGCGAAGGCAAAGCAGTAACATGTGGGTACATAGTAAATACTTTACATAATATTATGTCCATATTTTGATGAATTTCAACAGTCTTTTTCAAATTAGTTTGGAGCCACAGTAGTACCTTTTCAAAAACACACAAGTCTTCCAGCTGGGTTTTCACTCAATGATTTGCATATTGTTTTTCAATAATGGTTGTTCCTTCATTTTGATGATTGTGCTGTATGTCTTGAAATCCACAGACAATTGTATTTTTTGTATGTTGTCATGTCTACACTAATTTTCTAACAAGCAATGGTTTATATACAAATACAAAAAGTACAAAAAGGTGCATTTTGTATGAGATTAGGCTACTCCCCGTAACTCCTCTCTAAATATAGGATAGTGTTATTCTATCCAATGAAGTCCTGTCTTAATGTATACATCCAACTTGTATGAATGACATGTGGGATCAGATGATTTGAAATGACAAGTGTTCTTTTTTGAAGACATGTTTCTGATGCAGTGAGGAAAAAGAAGGTTCAATACCCGAGGTAAAATGATTGATATACACAAGTATTTGTGTTAGTTTCAATCAGGAACACAGTAGGATTTTTCTCATCTCAATTGTACAGAATTACATACGGTACTACGTAGTAGGTACTAGGCTTCAGATTTTTCACATGACTTCTCATTGATTGTTGTTGCTTGGCTCTGTGCGTCTTGCAGGCAGCAGGCCATGGGGCTGGGTATGTAGTTGAATGGGGTGACCCGAACTGCCTTGCTGGGGGAGCTCTGACGGAAATGGCCGACGCCGCCTGTGTGAGTTTCCACAGAGTGAGCGTTTCCAGAGGATGCTGTGCTGTAGCTCTTTAGGGATCCATCAGAGTCTCCATCTTGGCCGGAGCCAATGCTGATCTTTCTAAGGAGGGCTAATCTCGCTGCCTCCTCTGAGATGATTGGAGCTGTCTCAACAGTTGGAGAGGTGCTTGAGTTGGTCTTGTTGGACGAGAAATCCTCTGTTTGGACTGTAGCGTCGCTCGTCTTTCTTGACTTCAGTAAAATGGTCGGCAGTTTCCTTGACAGTGCTGGTGGTTTTGGTTTTGGCCCTTCAGGAACAGGCAACAGAGGCAATGCAGTAGATGGCAGAGTGCTCTTCAAGATTTGAGGCACATCCTCATCCCGAATCCTCCTCCAGGTGACTCTGTCATTGAGGTGTGATCCAGTTCTCTGCTGCTTCTTCTTTGTATCGTCCTCACTCTTGGCTCGTCCACTTGAGTCGGAGGATGAGGAGCGGAGGGAGGAGCGGCTGGTTACTCTGCTTAGTATGTTTATGCTGGGCGATGAGGAATGGCGCTTGATGTTGTCTCTTGCCTGCTGCTTGGTTGCAGAGACGTTTCTCGGAGGCACCCTGCAGGGACTCTCTGAGCTGGTTCTCCTGGCTGGACGCCTAGCTGAGAGGTCTCGGTCACTAGAGCAGGCTCTGGACAGAGTCACAGTCTGCCTTTCAAGCCCCTGCTCCTGCCTTGGCTCTTGCCTTTGCCCGGGGCCCTTTCCTTGCATCCTTCTTGGTCCCTGAGCAACTGCCTTTAGCTCTTGGCATCGAGATGAGCAGAGGAAGACTGCAGGAGCACCTGGGATTGCTTTTCTGGGCGATGCGTGCTGCGAGGTAGGCACAGAGCGTGAGGACGAAATGTCACGTCTCATCCTTGTCTTCGATTCCTTAATAAAGGTCAATTGCCTCAGGAACCCATTGCGGTCAGACTCGCTGCTGCTTGAATGGGTAGATGTCATGCGGACTAAGTCAAAACGATTGGCTGGAGGGATTATTTTTCCAACCACCTGACTGTTTTGTCTGCTGATACTTGTGGGTTGGTTGGTTACCAATGGCGATAGAGTTCTGGACTGTCTTGCTGCATTCTGCATGAAGGGTATTCGGACGGGTGACTTCTGTGTTTTGTGTCCTGGAGATATTGGGCTCTGATTTGAAGGAACAGTGGAACGTCCCTTCCTTTCAGGTGGACTACTTGCTGGTGTGGTATCTTTTTGGGGAACAGATTTACTTGTTTGTGAGGGGGAGGTTATTTTCTTCTGTGACTGTCTCGATGGAGTAGAGCTTTGAGATGATCCAGAGGATGAGCTCTTTGGTATCCTCGGAGGTGGGGTTGAGCTTCTTTTCGGCAAACACCACTGTGTGGAGTCCAGAGGTTGTCCCAAACGGTGGAGACTCTTTGACCTCTGTTGAGCAAGGTTTGGATTCTTTGGAGCATCTGTTTTAGGGGATTCTTTATTAGGAGGCGGCCTTTGCGAAAGATTTGTCTCTTTCTTAGGCGTGTATGTCACTGTTCTACCTCTGAAGACCACTGGCAGATTTGGAACTGGTTTACGTTGGTTAAAGTCCAGTGGTTTGTTTGCTTTTTTGTCTTTAAATATCTTCTTTTCTTTAGGCGTAAAGCTAGATCCAGACATAAATGAGAGGACAGATTCAGTCTCTTCAGAGGAATGTTCTTGAGACTTTGATGCTTGTAACCTTGTGACAACAGAATTAGCTCCTTCTTGTATTACTCTCCATTCAACACTGTTGAGGTCTGAGTCTTTATCAGATGCTATATCGTCACTGTCAAAGTCTTGTTCATTGTTCCATCCACCGGACACTTTCTGCATGTCGTTTCTTTGTTTCTGCTTCTTCTCTGCTTTCTTTCTTGCAGAGAGCTTCTTCCTCTGCTTGGGCATTGCAGATGTTATGCATTTTTGCAGAAGATCATCCTCTGAATCCATACTGACTGAGCTTGGTGAGCTTTGTTCCTCATACTGATTGTGGATGTGCATTGGTCTTGTTTGTTGGACCTGGTTAGATATCTTGTTGTGTTTGTTTTTCACCCATACTTGCTGGGATTTTGATTGGTGTTCCTCAAATTCTGCATCACTCAAAGAGCTAAGAGATGAACTAAGAGAGTAACATGGGGGTGTTTCCTCCATGATTAGTTTGTGCTTGATCCTATTAAAGCCTTTGGGTCTTGTCTGGGAATTGTCAATCCGACCAATATTAGTCATACTTCGGGAGATAGTGTTTCTGCTGGACTCTCTCATCTGTTTTCTCCCTGTCCTTTTCATCACTCCCTGCTCTTTGTCTGTCTGGTCGTCATTCAAGCAGTAAATGGCTTCCCCTGTAGGTGTTGGATGGTGCATGGACTGAAAAGCCTTATTTCCCTCTAGTGCTCTCTGATTTTGGTTCCCTTCTGTGTTTGTCTTTATGATAGGTAGATCCAGTTTCCTTGTTAGGACCTGTCCCTGCTTTTGTCTTTGTTGATTGGGTGATTGATCACGGTTTCTCTGATTAGCCACTCTATCAGCCACCTCTTTGCTCTGCATCAGTACTCTTTGAGTGGGAATGACATGTTTGATTGACCTGCTCATTTGATTGACTGGTATGTCAGGCTGACTAGTCATTTTAGTGGGCTTGTGGAAGTGCGAGAAAACCCGAAGGTCTTCAATTCTCTTTGCCTCTTGATCCAACAATTCCTGTTTGTTCATACTTCTAACCCTCCAATCTTTTGCCCCCTTGTCCCTCACTGGGTACTGAAGTGTTTCGTCACTTAACGATGTTGTGCTGGAAAAGTTGACAGGGGTGCCCTCAGCAGAATCAGTGTATGATGAGTCATCAAGATATAAGTCCTTTTGTTGCATCACAATCCTTCTCCCTGAGCACATTTGATTGGCATTGTTAGGAACCATCATATAAACAGGTATAGGTTTTCTGGTTTGGGAGTTTAGAACATGGGTGGGTAAGGTGGAGATCAGGGAGGGCATTACTTTCCTGAACTTGGAGGGCATTGCTGAATTGATGCATTCTTTGAGGATTTCTATATCATCATCTGAATTGCCTTCACTATATCTCTCCCCTTGGTCCGTAAAAGAAGGATGCACATTGTCATCTCTATCTCCATGAGCCCTTGGGAATGATGGATTGTTGTCCTTTTGCTGGAGTAAGGGAGTCAATTTCAGTTCCACATCCTTCTGAATGTAGTGCTCGTGAAGAGGTAGAGCACTCAAGCTGGAGGCACATGAAAAGTTCTCTGTGGGTTTTTCCACTGTAAAGTAGATCATGGTGTCCAAATCTGGAGGCAAGTTGATCCTTTCCTTAAAGTCTGCAATTTCCATAAACTTGCGCAAGCTGCTTTCCCACTGCCCTGCTGTCCCAGCATTTTGGATTTCTGGTCCATTTGATTCAGCAAAGCATGGGGTTTTGCTTCGACTGGGGGGCATGGTTTGCCCTGGACTGTCAGGAAGATCACTTGGACTTATGGTTCCACTGATCATTCCGCTGCATGGATCACTAAGTATGGAGCTGGCAATTGAGTGAGACTCAAAGCTACCCAGCGAGCTGACCGAGCTACAACGGCTCATCACAAGTGGGGTCTCATGGATGTAGTTCTCTGATGAACTTGAAGGTGATCTGTCCTCAAGTATGCCTGGTGATACACCCCTGAGGAACACCTTTTCACGTTTGGTGGGGCAGGGAATTTCAATAGGATCAGACCCAATGCTCAGACAGGTTTTTGAATCAGTGACTAGCAGTTGGCTATCACTTAAATCCTCCAGGGTCTCATTCTCCTCCTCCCTATTGACCAGATCCCCATCTTCCATTTCAATGATCTCAAGTGATGAGTCACTCTCCAACTCATTTTCACTTTGACTTTGTCCGTCAAGAGCTCCATCACCAGAGGAGAGGGAGGACAGGGAACTGCAACGGGAGAAACAGATTGGTGTGTTCTCAACTGAATACTTCTGCAGTGTCTCCATTGGGCCAATGGTTGGACTTCTAGCAGAGCTCATTGGAGAAAACTTGCCTAAACTCCCTCCAGTCATCACAGTTGGTACCCAGGCTTGTCTCCTCATTGCTTGAGCTGCCTGCACATTGATGGCACTTTTTGCAACACCAAACTTGGTGACACTTTGAATTAGAGGGACATGTTGGTAGGAAGGGGACAGCTTTATGGAGGTCATGCTGACATCAGAAGAGAGTTTAGTTGATGCACTAACTGGTGTTTGCGGGGGCAGCTCTTGGCTCTTCTCTGTTTCTGTGCTATTTAGTTCAAGCAATTGAACCTCTTTGTTGTCCACAGAATCTCTCTCTGGCACATCGATCTGACTTGTCGCATTGAGGACATGAGCTCTGATGTTAAGATATTCTTGATGGGCCACCTTAAGATCAAGCTTGTTAGGTCGTCTTTGAGCTGTTGCTGATCTCGCTGAAGGCCTAATCTGGTCCTTGCTACCACAATAGCCATCACTGGTACTGCCACTATTGAGACTGTCAGTGGACAAACTTGCATGGGTGGTTTTGAGACGTAAGAGAGCATGGGCTCTGTTTAGACGTTCTCTGTGTGCAAAGCTGCTGGTATCAGAGAGGCGGCAGGGGGAGCATGACTTGGCCCGGGCCTCATGGAGTTCATCTGATCCATAAGGCCAGTCTGCGAAATGGTCTTCTGAGCTAAGGCTGAAGCTGTCCTCCGAAGATGTATGCATGGTAATGTCCTCCACAAGCTTATCAATCTTGGCCACAGTGTTGGTGATCTTTTTTGCTAATTTTCCTGCTGCAACAGACACCTCATCTTCTGTAGGCGCTGGCCTCTTATCCTCTGTCTGTGGTGGTTCCACGTCTCTCTCCGGTTCACTGTCCTTCTTGCGAAGCTGGTTTTGAAGAAAGTTGGAATTGGTCAGGAACATGGAGAGCATGGAGAAACTCCCTGTATCCAGACTACTGGAGACATTAGGGGCCTCATCATCGTCAAAGCAGCCTGAGTCAGATGCATAATCCTTTGCCAGGCTCTCTATATGCCTCAGTGGCTTGTTAATGCTTGGATGCTTGGGGCTGCTTTGTTTTTCAATGGAATCAAATGTTTCAGCAAGGTGCTTTGCATCTAGCTCAGCCTCCAGTGCTTTCTGCTTCCTCATGTAGAGCGAGGGCATGCAAGAACCAGGGGATATGACCGCAGCATCCTTATACTTGAGGGGCCGATTCGTGAGCAGGTTCCGTAGAGCTGCGGCACTTCCCATGGCTATCATTTTGTGCTTGGAGTGGATGAGGTTACGCAGCATGCTGACTGCTCCCAGGTCCCACAGCAGCTCCTGGTCCTTGGGGCTGCGGGCAGAGAGGTTCCAGAGGGTCCCACAAGCGTTGCTCACAATCGTCAGGCTGTGAGAGCGCAGGTGCTGAAGCAGCGTTTGGAGGCAGTTGTGGTCCCTGAGGATTTGCCTGAATTGAAAGAAGAGAAAAAATACTTATTTTTGGATATTTATGGCAATAACTATTGAACCGTTGCACTGATATACAGTAGAATTCAATTCAAGTAAATACCTGTAATCATCCCGTGTGGCCACAAGACTGGAAACATTGCGCAGGATGCCACCTCCACTCTCGATGATTGCCAGTGAGTTGGTCTGACATCTGTAGGTGAGGGTGCTGACCAAGAAGCCCAGAGCCCCATCTACTGAGCAAATGGCCACCTTGTTCTCAGGACTGTGTGCTGACAGGTTCCACAGAGCGCTGAGGAGGCTCTTCAACGTGGATTCCTAAAATGGGATTTTGCATTTACATTGCATTAGAGATTAGAATTGCGCAGATATTTTGTCATTTGTTTCCTTTGATTATTGCTTTGGTTACAATTGCCACCATGCATCGATTACATCATCTCGGTGTGATCTTACTTTTGTGGCTTGAAGAGCACATGTTATCAATCCTGTTACACTCCCAATGTCTCTAAGGACCCTCTTGCTGTTGATGTCTGCACGCCATGACAGATTTCTCAGAATACTCGACACTACCTGTGAGGGGAAAAATAGATATAACCTCTTTAGCCATGTGGTAGTGGAAATATTGACTTAAACCACTGACACTGAAAAGAGTAACGTCCCGTGGTCCTGAAATGTTGACAAAAATAAAACACTCTCCAGTAGTTAGGATAGTAGTAATCATGTTGTACCTGATGTAGTTCCTCACTATCAGATGCAAGTTGTGCAACAATGGCCTGCAGGCAGCTTTTCTTTGTGCAGAGAGTGGCCTGTGTAAAAGAGAGGTCAGACAGGAGTAATTTATCTTGAATAAAGAAATATCCATACAATTGAGATAAATATGTATCCCTCTCAGTTTTTTCAATGCTTTTCTCATGATACATTACCTTGTTGACGACATCTCCGAAAGTGAGGTTTGTCAGCGCCATGCCTGCGTAGCGTCGAAGCGCCATATTGATGGGATCGTTCTTCATTCCGTACAGCTCCTGGTCCAAGTGCATTAGCTCTGCAACAACCTGCAACCCCCCTAAACAGAGACACACCAGCCATGCACATCACAAACTGAACAATCAGTTCATTCACATATAATATTTGTCAGTAAGGTTATGCTTTATCATCTTTGTTGGAAGTATATTTCCCATTGACATGTTGTTCACTAACCTAGTTCATTCATGGCTCGTCGGTACTCCTCCTCAAAAGAGAGCTTCATGACAGCACACATGGCCTGGCAGATCTGGGGCTCCAATGTCTCAGGGATGTCTTAATACAACACAGACAAGTACAGCTGGAATTACTTTCACATTCACAGTATACTCCACAGTGTGCTATAGAGATGGCATTAATCGCCTAAAATAATCCTGCTTCCCTCCATTACTAACCTGTGGCTGTAGTACCTCCGGGGGAGGGCCTCCCCACATGGCTCTCGATCCAGTCCCAGCCGCTGTCACAGTGCGAGCGGATCTGCTCCAGCACGTGCAGCACCCTCATCTCCCGCCGGGCTTGGCCCTCGTCTGGCTGGGAGTAGACTATGTTGTGCAGGGCAGCGCTGGCTCTGGATCGGGCCTCCCGGCTGCACCCTGTACTCCCGTCCGCCTCTCCGGCGCCCCCTGGGCCGTCGTGAAGGATCTGCACCAGCAGGGGGACACAGCCTGACTTGCGCATGGCGATGCAGCTGTCTTGGGAGCTGGACATGGTCAGCAGAGTGCGGGACATCTCTTCCCTGTCTCGGTTGGCCAACATGGAAAGCAGCCAGAACACCATCTCCACCTAATCCAGATAAAATACAAAATGGCCATGGTGAGTACGTATTTAATTCACCTTTATTTAGACTTTTGTATTTTAAATATTTGTATTTTACTACAATATTTTACAACAACGACTTGAGAAGAATGTTTGATATTATAACATTGACATGCATGACCAACGAATCGGAAAATGGTGGTTGAATAGTATCATATGCATGTAAGCTCTACTTTTGTGACACATGGCTGGGCAATGGGACCATTATTGTCCACCTAAACAAATATGTATCTAAATAATGCAAAGCCAATAATGCAAACTGCATTGTACATCTGAACTGAGATTCCTCATACTAAATATGTAATGGTGCACTTACTTTGCTTCCATCTCCTTGTGCATCAATAGCAGAAGAGGACGATGCATTTTCTGTTTCACAGCTTGAGATCTGCAAATGCAGAAAGGGATAGGAAATGGAATGGTTTTAAGATGCTTCATGTCAATGGGGGTCAAGTAACGTGCATTATTTCTTGTTTTGCAGCATGGAAGTCAATAGAAGGCTGTTTGCATTGAACTTTCAAAACAGTCTTCACAATCAATGTGTCAAGTGCCCTTGAGAAAATGCATTCTATTATTAATTGCAGTCTAAATTACGTAGAGATGTATGGATCAATCCTAAAGGTTATGTAAATTAGAACAACATCTTTGTATATAAATTATATAAATTATATTATATGTTTCTTTGGTCTAACAGACTTAATTTTGAAATAATGCCATTTGAATGGAAAGATTGATACATTATTTATTCACAATATGTTAGCTAGTATCTCATGAATTATTGTACAAAATATAATTATACCTGATAGGTAGGCCTAAATAAATAAGAAATGTATGCAGCTGCTGGCATTGGTAGATCATTGGAATTTCATACAAGTTAAAAAACAAATGTTCTACATTTTCTGTTCAATCCTAAGTATTTAGTAGTCAGCATCAGAAACCCCCTCAACGTCAACAAAACAAATGAGATGATCGTGGACTTCAGGAAACAGGAGAGGGAGCACCCCCCTATCCACATCAACGGGACAGTAGTGGAGAAGGTGGAAAGTTTTAAGTTCCTCGGCGTACACATCACGGACAAACTGAAATGGTCTACCCACACAGACAGCGTGGTGAAGAAGGTGCAACAGCGCCCCTTCAACCTCAGGAGGCTGAAGAAATTCAGCTTGTCACCAAAAACACTCACAAACTTCTACAGATGCACAATCGAGAGCATCCTGTCGGGCTGTATCACCGCCTGGTACGGCAACTGCTCCGCCCACAACCGTAAGGCTCTCCAGAGGGTAGTGAGGACTGCACAACGCATCACCGGGGGTAAACTACCTGCCCTCCAGGACATCTACACCACCCGATGTCACAGGAAGGCCAAAAAGATCATCAAGGACAACAACCACCCGAGCCACTGCCTGTTCACCCCGCTATCATCCAGAAGGCGAGGTCAGTACAGGTGCATCAAAGCTGGGACCGAGAGACTGAAAAACAGCTTCTATCTCAATGTTTACATATCCTACATTACTCATCTCATATGTATATACTGTGCTCCATACCATCTACTGCATCTTGCCTACGCCGGTCAGCCATCGCTCATCCATATATTTATATGTACATACTCGTATTCATTCCTTTACTCTTGTGTGTATAAGGTAGTTGTTGTGAATTTGTTAGATTACTTGTTAGATACTACTGCATGGTCTGAACTAGAAGCACAAGCATTTCGCTACACTCGCATTAACATCTGCTAACCATGTGTATGTGACAAACACAACAGCAGAGTGAGATGTTATTATCAATAGACCACTGACAGCTACAGTGCCCTCAGAAAGTATTCATACACCTTGACTTATTCCACATTTTGTTGTTACAACTTGAATTTAAAATTGATTAATTTCTCACCCATCTACACACAATACCCCATAATTAAACGTTTATTTAAAATTTAAACATTTAAAAATAAATATCTTATTTACATAAGGATTCACATCCTGAGTAAATACTTTGTAGAAGTACATTTGGCAGGGATTACTGCTGTAATTCTTTCTGGGTAAGTCTCTAAAATTCTTAAAACTTTGTCAAATTGGTTGTTGATCATTGCTAGACAACCATTTTCAGGTCTTGCTATAGATTTTCAAGTAGATTTAAGTCAAAACTGTAACTCGGCCACTCCAGTGTAGATTTGGCCTTGTGTTTTTGGTTATTCTACTGAAAGGTGAATTAGTCTCCCAGTGTCTAGTGGAAAGACTGCACCAGGTTTTCTATTTCATACATTTTTTATCCTGAAAAACGTTCTAGTCCTTAACGATTACAAGTCTGTGAAATGCTGCTTTAGTGCCTTGTTGCAAGCAGAATGTATGTTTTGGAATATTTTTTATTCTGTACAGGCTTCATTCTTGTCAATTAGGTTTTTATTGTGGAGTAACTACAATATTAAACTCTAACTGTTTTTGGTGAAATCCATGATCTGTTTCCTTCCTCTCCGGTAACGCCTTTATCTTTGTAGTGATGGGAAGTATTGATACAATATCCAAAGTGTAATTAATAACTTCACCATGCACAAATGGGTACTCAATGTCTGCTTTTTCTAGGTGCCCTTCTTTGTGAGCAATGGAAAACCTCCCTGGTCTTTGTGGTTGAATCTGTGTTTAAAATTCACTGCTCGACTAATGAACCTTACAGAGAATTGTATGCGTGGGGTACATAGATGAGGTAATGATTTAAAAAATTGTGTTAAACACTTATTGCACACAGTCCATGCAACTTATTGTGAATTGTTAAGTTTATTTTTACTCATGAACTTAAGACTTGCCATAAATAACCTCTACAGGCACCGGGGCAGTATTCGGAAGTTTGGAGAGTCTGGCGTGCCCAAAGTAAAATGCCTGCCACTCAGGCCCAGAAACTAGGATATGCACATAATTAGTACTATTGGATAGGAAACACTGAAGTTTCTAAAACTGTTAAAATAATGTTTCTAAAACTGTTAAAATAATGCATTTCTGTCCAGATTTTTTTTGTGTGTGACATGCCCTCACTTTCAGTGGCTGTCTATGGGATTCTCAGTAAAATAGGACCCAGATTGCAGTACCTATGGCTTCCACTAGATGTCAACTGTCTTTAGACAAGGTTCATGTGTTTATCATGGAAGACAACCGAACAGAAGAAGAATTTGTAAGAGGATGGAGGAAGTCACTTTAGTTTTTTGTGCGCGAGACCGTGTGCGCGTTCCTCTGTATTTTCCTTTTCTATCGTTTAGGATATTATCCGTGTGAAATATAATAGTTAATATACATAAAAGTATACCTAAGGATACATTATAAATGATGTTTAATTTGTTTGGTCAAAGTTGATAGGTATAATTTGAACGCTTTCTCTTCACTGTACAATGGGCGAGTAGACTGTGGATTTTCTGAACATAACGCGCCAACCAAACTGAGATTTATGGATATAAACAATGACTTTTTCTAACAAAAGAAACATGGATTGTCTTGCTTAAACACTTCGGATTGCCCTCAACAGAAGATCATCAAAGGTAAGCGATTTATTTTAGCTCTTATATGTGTTTTGTGAGACCCGAGCTGGATATGAAACTATGCTAATGCATAAAATATGTGAGGTGCTATCCTCAAACAATCAAATGTTGTGCTTTCGCCATAAAGCCTTTTTGAAATCTGACAACGCTGTGATATTGCCAAGAGTCTAAGCTTTTGAAGACTATGCAACACTTGTATATTGATTAATGTTTTATAATTCAACTTTTGGATTTTGAATTTGGCACCTTACATTTCTCCGGGTAGTGTCGGGAATGGGACGCTAGCGCCCCAATGATCCTTAAGAGGTTTTAAGGGGTTGAATACTTATTGACTCAATTTCAGCTTTTAATTTTTAATTTGTAAAAATGTCCCAAAGATTGTGTGTAGGCCAGTGACAAAAAATCGCAATGTTATCCATTTTATATTCAGGCTGTAAAACAACAAAATGTGGACAAAGGGGTGTGAATACTTTCTGAAGGCACTGTATAAATACATTTAATTTCAGCTCATTTAATTTCAACTCTATAATCTTGGCCCTGCAGACAGACATACTCTTCATCAGGTACCAGCTGCACACTCCAAGCATACAGACGCACTCCATTTACATTCGACACACCAATTGGCTACATCACAAATCATCAGAGAATATCTATCCACTCTTTTATCCTCCTAACCCATCACCATGGTAACCCATGGTGCTGCAGGGTGTGTGTGTGTGTGAGAGCCTGTGCCTGATCACACCAAAGACTCACTCTCAGACAAAGGGGGAGGGCTATAAACATATGCTTGTCTGAATAGCTCCATGTTGTAAGCAATAAAGTGTTATCTCGCCAATAACAAGACAACCATGCTAAATGTGTCTGTGTTTTGATGGATTGACTCTGCAGTGACTTTTACCCTATTAATTGTCGCAGATCAAATACATAATCAATAGCTTACAATGTATTGACCAGGAACCTGCTGTGTGCTACAAGATGGATGACAATAGCCTTGAAAAACATGGAACAATGTTGTATAAAAAAATGGCAAGTCAGTTACAATGACGGCCTACCAAAAGGCCTCCTGCGGGGACAAGGGCTGGGAGTAAAATAAAAATATAGGACAAAACGCACATCAACATTTTTACTAGGCAAGTCAATTAAGAACAAATTCTTATTTTCAATGACACCTAGGAACAGTGGGTTAATTGCCTGTTCAGGGGCAGAACAACAGATTTGTACCTTGTCAGTTCAGGGAATTGAACTTGTAACCTTTTGGTTACTAGTCTGACGCTCTAACCACTAGGCTACCCTGCCGCCCCATAAAGAGAGACCTAGACAACATAGAATGGCAGCAACACAACATGACAACAACATGGTAGCAACACAACATGGCAGCAGCACAACGTGGTAGCAGCACAAAACATGGTACCAACATTATTGGGCACAGACAACAGCACAAAGGGCATGGTGGAGACAACAATACATCACAAGCAGCCACAACTGTCAGTAAGAGTGTCCATGATTGAGTCTTTGAATGAAGAGATGGAGATAAAACTGTCCAGTTTGAGTGTTTTTTGCAGCTTGTTCCAGTCGCTAGCTGCAGCGAACTGAAAAGAGGAGCGACCCAAGGATGTGTGTGATTTGGGGACCTTTAACAGAATGTGACTGGCGGAATGAGTTTTGTATGTGGAGGATGAGGGCTGCAGTAGATATCTCAGATGGATGGAGTGAGGCCTAAGAGGGTTTTATAAATAAGCATCAACCAGTGGGTCTTGCGACGGGTATACAGAGATGACCAGTTTACAGAGGAGTATAGAGTGCAGTGATGTGTCCTATAAGGAGATTTGGTGGCAAATCTGATGGCCGAATGGTAAAGAACATCTAGCCGCTCGAGAACACCCTTACCTGCTGATCTATAAATTATGTCTCCGTAATCTAGCATGGGTAGGATGGTCATCTGAATCAGGGTTAGTTTGGCAGCTGGGGTGAAAGAGGAGCGATTACGATAGAGGAAACCAAGTCTAGATTTAACTTTAGCCTGCAGCTTTGATATGTGCTGAGAGATGGACAGTGTACCGTCTAGCCATACTCCCAAGTACTATAACGAGGTGACTACCTCAAGCTCTAAACCTGAGGTAGTAATCACACCGGTGGGGAGAAGGGCATTCTTCTTACCAAACCACATAACCTTGTTCTGAATACCTCTAAAACAAAAGTCAAGGGCAGAGAAAGCTTGTTGGGACATTAAGAAAACTTTGTTGTAGCCCATTTTATTTCTCATTCTCCCTGCATCCTGGTACTATAGAGCTTGTTGCTGTTCTCCTATAGAGCACCCACAGACAGAAACACAGACACATAGACGGGCCAGTCTGGGACCCAGGTAACGTTGTTTTAGGCAACCGAAGCACACCTCCCTTCTTTGCAAAGTTTGCAGTCCCTAAGCAACTCTGTACTTTCTGGGAGGAGCGACCAATTGGAGCCGAGCTAAAGAGGGGTAAATCCTGCGTTCTGCATAGCAACACGGCAGCACTGGAGAGCACAGCCAGGGAGCGACACAAGGTGAGGGGGATAGAGGGAGAGAGAGAGATGCGGCTGGGCCTGCTGCGCAGTGCAGCAGCTAAGCTCAGTCAGCTCAAGGTTAATATAAGAGTGGATTTACAGTATATTACAGGATAACGGCATTCCACACTCTACAGGATTAGATTAGATCCTACTGTATAATAGGTATTCTGTATACAGTCACAGTGCACTGTCCTTATTGGATTCATATGTTCAAGCATCAACTCATAAAAACCATATAGGATGGAATAAACATCATTGGCATATACAGTAAATACGAATAAAATATTATACTTATGTAAAACAGGTGATTCTGTTTTACAATTTTAGTTTGAACTGTGTTCTGATAACAGAATAGTACCAAGGCCCAATCAAACTGTCACTTCATAAAATGTACAATATGTTGTTTGGGTTAACCAACAGATCATTTTTTGTTTACCACTGTTTTTCTAGGCCAAAGGTTCGCCCAGGTTGAATCTGATGAACTATGAAATTGCCTAAATCTAATTGTCTACAATGAATTATTTAAACCATTAATAATTAATTAACCCTAAGTGGAACCCCCCAAGTAAAATTACAAATAACTGATTATGTGAATCAATATATGAAGACGGACTAATTTAAAACCTGAAAATGTCCACACCTGGTGTAACCAGTTAATTACCATTTTCAAATTCACAATTATCGAGTGTTGCTTTTCAACCGAAAACAAAATGATCTCATCGGTGTTTCTCATCAATATTAAATGAACTGGAGCAGCTTGTGGTTTTCCAGGCGTAGGCACGGGGAGCCAGGCCCACCCAATAAGATTGGGTAATAAATCATTTTTATTTCATTTTTATTCTTTACCTGTCAGTGTTCTAAACGGGACATGATGTGTCTTTACTTGGCAGGAGCACACCGGAACTGAGTACCGGCACCTCCTATAGAATATTAGCTCAAAAGAATTGAGGTGTTCCTGCACCTAAATATAAACGGTACCGGCACAAACTCAAGCACTGGCCTAAACATGCATTCACCGTCAGATAAAATTCATAGCAAGCAGTAAGGGTGTGCTAGGCAAACGAAAGGGATATATATTGACAATAATAATAATACATTTTATTTGGCAGATGTCTTTCAGGACACTCTTTCAGGACACAAAATCGAGTGCTGTAAATACAATTAATTTGATTTAGGCCTAGGTAATGAATTTAAATGTGTAAAGCGTATCAATTTCAAAATAATGGGCGGGTTCTGGCACGTGTCACTTTGCACTGATACCATGTGCAGTAAATACTAGCTATCGTTGTGTAGGCTATGCTACACTTTGTAGGCTACTCGCCGTTAGCTAGCTAAGACTTATAGCCAACTTGGCTAGCAAAAAACAAGTAAAATGTCCAAACAAAGCTCACTATGAGATTTTTTTCAAGAGTATTTGCCAAGTTATTTGATATCAGTAATTTTGCCATGAAGGGCCTCCACCCTCTATATCAATCACTGATTGCATTGATCTAATGGACAGTGTCAGTACATTCAGAGACAATGATCAGCACTACAACACTGTTTTTATTCAACACTTTCAGAAATCATGAAAGCTCCCTCCGCTGAAACATTAAAATTAAAATTAAAAAAAGATATAGAAAAAATAAACAAGTTATTTCAACGTATGCTCCGATGTGCCTCACAAGTAATAGGCTATAACAACTGACCTATTACCAGTGTTATCATATAGCCTAGCTATAACAACTGACCTATTACCAGAGTTATCATATAGCCTAGCTATAACAACTGACCTATTACCAGTGTTATCATATAGCCTAGCTATAACAACTGACCTATTACCAGTGTTATCATATAGCCTAGCTATAACAACTGACCTATTACCAGTGTTATCATATAGCCTAGCTATAACAACGGACCTATTACCAGTGTTATCATATCGCCTAGCTATAACAACTGACCTATTACCAGTGTTATCATATCGCCTAGCTATAACAACTGACCTATTACCAGTGTTATCATATCGCCTAGCTATAACAACTTACCTATTACCAGTGTTATCATATCGCCTAGCTATAACAACTGACCTATTACCAGTGTTATCATATCGCCTAGCTATAACAACTGACCTATTACCAGTGTTATCATATAGCCTAGCTATAACAACTGACCCATTACCAGTGTTATCATATAGCCTAGCTTGAGATTTGAATTTTGAAATATAAGGGACTCTACATTATTATACTGTATATGAAAATAGGCAAATGCTTGAAGCATTTTTTTGGGGGAATAAAACTGTGCTTCTCTGCCTATGCACTATAGTTAGTCTCTATTGGCTATTGATCATTTCCTTGATATCAAACAATAGATTGTAGGCACACTCCACCTTCCGCGCCCAGCAGAGATTTGCACTCTGCTTGCAGTTTGAAATAAAGTTATCTTGGTTAAGAAAAGGTTGTTGACCACTGTTTTAGTCTATATAGGCTATGGCCTAGTATTATGTGTATTAGCATACTGTTAGGCTTTAATTTAAGTTTCCTTTGATGATGTCTAATTCCTTTGATGATGTCTAGGTCTACTTTGATTGGCCTCTGTGCCAGTGATTAACACTAAACAGGTCTCGTTGGTCACCCCCTTCGGGCCAATGACGTGTCTTTTGACATTCTAATAAATTTCATAAATGCTATTGGAATAATAATAATTTGGTTGTGTTTATGAAGGTAACATTAGAATACAAAATAACATGTATTTCAAAGAACACAATAGCATTTTCATTAATTTCCGTAACTGTAGGCTATATATACAAAAGAAAAAACACTAAAACGCCACAATTAAGTGATAAAATCCATTAAATAAACATCACAAAGATCATTTGTTATTCATTTATGAAGGGCACGTCTTAAGGAATGGATTTCAAAAGAACAGAAGGGCATATTTTGGGTTTGAATATATTACCGTACTTTGAGTGTTGCGAGTGCATGCAGTAATAGCAGTAACTTAGCCCCAAAAAAGGTTATATTTTGAAATAGAGCTCAAAGGGTTATGTTTAAGAGTTGCTTGTCAAGAATAGGTGATTTGGAAAATGCAGAATCTGCTCTTTCCGTTACTATATAGACATCAAAACATCTTACCTGCTTGCGACTGTAGGAGAATTTGCAAAAGACCCTTTTTGGCACTCTGTTTCATTTCCCTGCCTCTGTGTCAATTCCAAGCTGCGCTGTTCATTAAATTCTTCATATACAGTTTAACAATTGATACTATTCTTACCCATCAGACTATTGTCAATTTAATCTTGTCTTTAGGCTAACTTTATTGTTATGTGTGAAATTAGTTTCGATATAGTTAGGTGTAGTTTCGACGGGCCATCATCAGCTTCACATGCCTGACGGGCAGAAAGAAAGACGTGTCCTCTTAAAACTGCTAACACAAATTCTGTTTGTGATATTAAGATTTTAACAACGATAGTGTGTTAGATAGACTTATTTAGGAAAGGTCAAGCATGGGGGGACATAAGTTTAAAAATGGAAAAGCAATTTTAAAAAGTTCATTTGTTTTTAGTCAATATGACGCTCTCGGCTCTCCAATGCTTACATTTGTGGCCGCTTAGCCTAGGCTAGGGTAGCCTAGCCTAGCCTAATATCTCCTGGTATCTGAGCTAGTGAGAGGTTGCCAAGCCTATTGTAATCATTACTGTTATATAAGGGCATTATATTATAGTCTCATTGTCTATTAATTATATGTCTATGATTATTTATATGCCTGCGTGTAGGTCCATGTTAGTTGCATGTTAAATGCAAGTCATGGATTTATGTAGGACTACAATACTATTTGGTCTGTAATGCGAAATCACATGTTATATGGTTTGTTGTGTGCGGTCGATTACAGTAGGATATAAGGTCGGCTATGCTTTTATGATCATTTAATGATGATTTGAGTGCCCAAATTTTGCCTGCGCCACTGCATAGCATTAAACATTTATTTTAAATCCAATATGGTCGTGTGCCTGAGTACTCTCCCAAATCATCAATAAAGATGCTTCTTGAAGACACATCAAACATCACTCAGTTTCAGCATGTGTCAGTGTTGAAGGCAGCAGTGTGGCACTGCGCCTGTTTGTGTACAGGCCCCCTAGTGATCGCATAGCCTCAAAGCACCTATAAAACATTCAGCGCAATGCTGACAAGACACAGGAGAGGAATATTAAACCAGTCACAGGACGAGGAAAACTGACAATATGATTTAAAATCACCGACAGCTGCTGAGGCGAGGGACAATGTGAAATAAGTCACATTGGAGGGAAAATAATCCTTGTCATCTTTCATGTTTTACAGTACATAATAATTTTTTGAAAACGGAACACAGGATTATCTACCTTGTCTCAATCTCTGTGTGTATTCATTGTTCATAACGGCTTCTGCAGTTGAAGTCTTATGTGTCTACTTCAGAAAACCAATTTATCTGTGCTGCCTCTGTAGGACAGTCAACACAAGGCCCCTTTGTTTTACCTGTATCTCAAGTGTGTGTGTGTTGTTTATTTCACCTCACACAGGTTCTTCTCCTGGGTGCCTCTGGACTCCTGGGCCTCCTGTAGCTCTTTCTCTAGCTGTTCCAGACGAGCCACACGGATCTGTGAGGGGAGACAGAGAGAGGGATGAGCAAGTGAGAGAGCGAGAGTCTTTAGTCGCCACAGGTATTTTGTGAGGTGACAAACACTGTACAACTCCATAACAGCACAGTTTTAATTTCTGCGGTTTTACATGTAAACTGTGTGTGGATATGCAGGGAAAACTGGGCCATCTGATGCATCCCAAACATGTTTAAGAAAGAAGTACCACACTCAATAATGTAAGTGAATGCTTTGACAACAGCTGTGTTGTCTGTGTTGCCATTCCAGAGACAGACTTGACAGAGAGTCCTTCTCCTTACCTGAGTCCGCTGGACCATTTCATCGCTGGTTCCGAAGCGTTCCTCCATGACAGAACGCAACTGCTGCGCCTCGAACTCCAGCTGCTGGCGAATGAGGTCCATCTGTATGGAGAACTATGAAGATAAGGAAGAGGAGGTTAGTTTCCACACAACACAAGAATCAATTTTGAAACAAAATGGTTGCTAGTTTCTCTGCCGAAGAGTTTGAATCTCATCCTGCGCACCTGTTTAAACAATAATGAGTTGATTTCATGACAATGAGCACACCAACATAATTTTTTTTTGTATATCTATGTAAACCAGGGGTGTCAAACTCATTTTTCCCCAGGGGCCACAGTCGGACTTCAACAAGGTCCGGAGCACCGCACTGAAAATTGGTTATATTTCCTCGCTGTCAAAATTGTCAAAAAGTAGTCCTCTATCCATCGTATTATGGAATTTTCAATGCTCCCTGACTGTTTAGCTTTCATTTAGCTGATTATTAACGAGCTGGACACAGTCAAGAAACTGTATGAATGTAGGTCCATTATAATTTCTACACAGTTTCAATTTGCTTTTAGGCATTTTAAAGTATATTGAGTTTGCTCTCACCGTGTCTATGCGTGGCAGCTGGTTCAGCCGCTGAGACAGGCCCTGGAGCTGGCTGTAGTACCAGTGACGCTCCCTCTCCTCCTTGTCTATCTCACTCACCAGCATAGCCCTGGAACACACACAGCCACACAATCCTTTAACGCATAGACTACCATCCGCAACATCACTGGGGATTCATAGTACCTCACCTTTTTTTTTTTTGGGGGGGTTACAGTGAATGATGATGTTTAAGGTAGTATTACAAGTAATACATGCATCTGATTGAACAATGGCAAAGCGCTTACCTCTCTTTGTAGAGGTCTTCCAGATGCTGGGCCGTGATACGTCCGTCTCCCAGCATGGCTTTGGCCAGGGCTCCATCCATGAGGTGGGGGTGTCCAGGATGCATGGCCGTGCCCTCCCCTGACAGAGAGGAGCTCTGGCGGGATGAAGGCCGTAGGGGGCTCCTGGCTCTGGAGGAGGAGGGAGGCAAGCAGGCCAGACGATCGTCCATGTCACTCGACTGAGCTGCCAGACTGGCTAGACTGTCTGGGAGGACGCGCAGATTGTGCGGCTGGTACTTCAGCTCATAGTAGTTGGTCAGGTCCATGTGCAACTCTGAGAGAGAGAGAGAGAGAGATTAATTTTTTTTTTTATGAACCATTGAAATGGCCTATTATTGAATGAGCTGTGTACAATATCAGTTTAATGCAAGACAGACATTAAAAGGTGAGAAAATAGACGGAAAACTACATCAGATGTACCTTTGAGCTGATCCAGCACATCAGTCCGCCCTGAGGAGGCCAAAGTGCCAGCCTCCAGCTCCAGTTTATTCTGCAGGCCCTTCAATACCCCCTAGAGTGGAGAAAGCAATTCATAATTACTGTGTCAACTTGAAATTGTTGTTGTGACCACAGTAAAACCAAAAAAGAGTCACAACCTGTGGATCTCTGATGACCTAGAGATGAACTAAACCAAGCAATGAAAACACTGTATATGCCTCCTATTCCTCTCCTTTTTATCCTCTAGTAAGATGTCATATCATAGTAGCTTGTCTGAAATCACAGCCTTCCTTCGAATTAATGTCCTCTTACTGGAAAAGATACATTGTCCTTGTTGTTTTTTTAGATGGACGGTTAGGTCTGTTTGCCACCAGTATCCGGCAGTGTGAGCTCTCTACAGAGAATCTTGGTTTTCTGCTGATAGCTAAAGCCGACCTCAGGAATATAAAGGCTTTAGCTGGGGATTATCCAGCTGTGCTCAGCATCTGGGCACATGTGCCAGAGGAGTAATAGGACAAACCCACGTGAAATGGGGGTGGCACCTACGATTACAGTTTCAGATTGAGAACTATCAAGACTATGATTGATGTGGAATGGAGAAATTGTATTTCGGTATGTTTTGTTGTTCATTTCGTAAATTCTGATTTGAAATAATGAATTATGAAAGAAGGAGGAGTGGGGCTTTTTAATAACCAGATTATGTTATGTGTTTTGACCTTTCTGCTCATGTCTCTCAGAATCAGGTGCACAGTATTTTAGTGGTAGTTCACAGTACACAGAATTTAGGCTAAAGCCACTCGGAAGCACAATGGAAACCCTGATTCCACTCCTCTTGGGATGGCCACTAATTCTACCAGTTATCCAAACTCCACTGACATTGAGAGTGTCTATTGGGTCAGAAGTAGCACGACAAAGCAATCAAATGGGTCTATGGTTTCTTCTCTCCATTTTCAAATGATGGCACATCATTGGGAATACAAATCTCTATTTAGAGCCAGTAGAGAACCAATAGGTCTATTCCTTCCTGTGAATAAAATATGCCAAGGCAGAAGTCCTTACTATCTCTTTCATCAGCTTTCCGCTCTGTCTTTTGAAGAAGGAAATCATTTTCCAAATAACACAGTTTGATTTGAAGTAAAAGTGACAAGAGCTGGGTGATTATGCAGGATCAAGCTGATGTATTCCTGAGGTAACGCAAGGACTCTGCAATGTTCTGCAGGAGATGAAATGGTACACACTGAGAGCCGGGGTGTGCCATTTAATCTTCATCTGATCCCGATCATATTAATCCACACATATTAATCCACACAGATATCATATTATGATGAATGTCTATAAAGGCCAACCATTTCGTCGATAGACAGACGGACAGCAAACAGTAAACCATCCTTTCAATGACACATGGTGTGACAGGGAGTCTATTGACAGAAACTTGAAGCGGATTCTTTCCTGGAATCCAGGGAGAGGATTGGCCACAGAGGGAAAAAAGGACTGTCCTGTCATACAAGCAGGGATTTCAAACAGCAAAAAATCTTTAATCAGAAAATATCTTAGTGGGCTGAATGGTCTAATGGTTTCCTCCTTCCTCAGCAGCTCGTCTCAATCCCTGCTGGCATCATTACTGTAACAAGGACAACTGGATGGATCCGTGCAGAAAGAGGAATGATTCAAGTGTGGCCCAGTGCCTCGTCTATCTAGGCTAGGCATGCTAGCCATGAAGCATTAGCGTCTCCAGTCACTCAGGAGAGAAACTGGGTCACTAGTGAAGGAGTTACATGAAGTCTACAGCATCCTCCAGAATTGGGGCTGAACTCTATCCATCTCAGGCAGAACTGAGTGGATTTTGAATTGGAATACATCCTATCTGTATCTCAATCATGCTATTAGCCACGACTTGACAAAATGGAGGGAAGGATCCTACATCTTAATTTGAGCCTGTTTACTACTAATGTGGATTATAATTAATGGACATTTTTGTAGTGGTTGATACATTTTTCGTAAGGGAGAATTGTCTGAAATTTCTATGTGGAAATTACAAACATCAGAAGCCTTTTTAAAACCTCAAATACACTACTGGTTTTACATTTCCAGGAAAGCTCCTGCAACATGGTGATCAAATTAAGATCTTACATCTGTAGGCATAGAGATATTCCTAAATGAAAACATTGTCTTTTAGAAACCAAAGCAACACTTCATCTTAGCAACACTTAATCATCTGTGTCTTAAACGTTTTTAAATCTTTGGTCTATATGCAAGAAATAACAAACTATAACGTCAATGCAATGGTTGAACTTCCATCTTAGCGACATCAAATCAACACTCAAATCTTATCCTATTTTTATTTCTCCCATAGCCCTTGGGGTCGTCCCTTTGCCCTCTCTCACCTTCATGTCGGTGGTCTCGTTCTCGAGCTTAGACAGGTGGTTGGAGTTGTCCTCCAGCTCTCTACGCAGATGGGAGTTCTCCTGGCGGAGAGCTTCCACCTGGTAGACCAGCTGGTCATAGGAAGCCGTGGAGTTCGCCATCTTCAGGCAGTGTTGTGGTCCCTGCAAGGAAGGAGAAACAAGTGAGATTGAAGGTTAGTGTGGTGTGGAGGTTAAATTCATGGCAAACTCTGGTATATTATGCATTTCTTACTATGTGTCTTTGCTGAATTACTTATAGGAAAACTGCCCTTTGCAGAATCATTCATAGGAAAACTGCCAGTTTTATTTCCCAATTGATACTCATACACCACATAGATAAAAACAACATAGATACAAAGAGATGCTCAGGGCTCCTCCATACATACACTACTGTTCAAAAGTTTGGGGTCACTTAGAAATGTCCTTGTTTTTGAAAGAACAGCACATTTTGGAATATCTACATAGGCGTACAGAGGCCCATTATCAGCAACCATCACTCCTGTGTTCCAATGGCATGTTGTGTTAGCTAACCCAAGTTTTTAATTTTAAAAGGCTAATTGATCATTAGAAAACCCTTTTGCAATTATGTTAGCACAGCTGAAACTTGTTCTGATTAAAGAAGCAATAAAACTGGCCTTCTTTAAACTAGTTGAGTATCTGGAGCATCAGCATTTGTGGGTTCGATTACAGGCTCAAAAGGGCTAGAAACAAAGACCTTTCTTCTGAAACTCGTCAGTCTATTCTTGTTCTGAGAAATGAAGGCTGTTCCATGCGAGAAATTGCCAAAAAACTGAAGATCTCGTACAAAGCTGTGTACTACTCCCTTCACAGAACAGCGCAAACTGGCTGTAACCAGAATAGAAAGAGGAGTGGGAGGCCCTGGTGCACAACTGAGCAAGAGGACAAGTACATTAGAGTGTCTAGTTTGAGAAACAGATGCTTCACAAGTCCTAAACTTGACTTGGCAGCTTCATTAAATAGTACCTGCAAAACACCAGTTTCAACGTCAACAGTGAAGAGGCGACTCCGGGATGCTGGCCTTCTAGGCAGAGTTGCAAAGAAAAAGCCATATCTCAGACTGGCCAATAAAAAGAAAAGACTAAGATGGGCACAAGAACACAGACACTGGACAGAGGAACTCTTCACTGTTGACGTTGAGACTGGTGTTTTGCGGGTACTATTTAATGAAGCTGCCAGTTGAGGACTTGTGAGACGTCTGTTTCTCAAACTAGACACTAGTCATTTACAACATTAACAATGTCTACACTGTATTTCTGATACATTTTATGTTATTTTAATGGACAAAAAAATGAGATTTTCTTTAAAAAACAAGGTCATTTCTAAGTGACCCCAAACTTTTGAACGGTAGTGTAGATATAAACAACATAAAACATGCGAAGGGCTCCTCCGGCTACATCCATTCTCTCTCCTCTCTGCAGTGTAAGGTTGGCAGCAGATGGTACACAGAGAACCTAATCATCTGTCAAATCAAGTTTAGCTCTGTTTTGATCAATCTTTGTGCTTGGCCGAGCCTGAATTCACTCTCTGTGTGGCCATTCAATATTGGCAATGTGCTCTGTGGTTTGTTTAAGCATCGCATTAATCTGGTTTTAGACTCTATGATTGTTACGGATATTGGATAATATTATGGTATTGGATACCGCTGGTTACAGCAGCTGAATATAAAACCGTATCAAAATGACATTGCAGCATACAGTATTTATTATAGTTGCTGATCATTTGAAACTTTTGTGAATAATTTGTGTACACATCACATTGTAACTCATATGTTTTGTCTGTGCTACAGATGTAGGATCTTAATTTGACCAGTATTTTCACAGTAAAGTAATCCTGCAGCAACAGGATTTGAACGTTTCTCCCATAATGTTACTTGAGCAGTGGTTAAGCTATTAGTTGATCAAAATTAGGGTACATGAAAGGTGCAATACTGTTAATATAACTGTGTGTTAGTGTGGGTTTTCAGTGAATTTATGTAAATCATAAAGCTTATCTGCATTTCCTGTGGTGCAGGAAATGTTCAGCAGGAAAAGAGTGATCAAATTAAGATCCTACACCTGCACATGTTATTTTGTACTCTTTTTACTAGATAAGAAATGTTGTCAGTGAGGAAAAACAATGCAGTCGTTTTGATAAATGGGCTGCAGGGAGCCATTTTCTGAAGTTTGAAGGAGAGGAAGTGTTTCATAAATATATTGGACAATAAATCGAATTTGACACCAATCTCACTACTGGTGGCTTTGATGCAATTATATAGAAGCAAATCAAATTCACAATTTCATCCCTAGTCACCTTGACATCAATGAAACCAAATGAAGCCAGTACGCATTTGTGCATAACGCCTGAAGCAGTCATTCGCTTTGCTTTTTATGGAGACTCAGACGGCAGTGACAGATTTACATTATTAAAGCCTTCCTGCTCTTCATGACTGGTGATGACAACAACTGCAACAGTGATTCTCCTGGGTCTGTAATTTGACACATCCTTTTCATGTGTAAGACTTGCATGGCAAGTGGTGTGACATTTTGAGTATTTGAGGACGTTTGCTTTTCAGAGAGAGCAAGAGCAAACTTCTGCTCTATTATGGAATTACCATGGTTGCTATTTTTAACAAAGAAATGAAAGATAACGCTGAATTGAAATGCATAATTTTTTTTGGTAATTAGCAGTTAGAAATATTACTTGTTGAAGAATTACTCATCATCAAATCCCCATATGAATACAAACCAAGACATACAAAAAGATAAGTCATTCAATGAATTTCAATGGATTTTGATGACACTTCATTTCACGTGAACAAACGTTCATTCCTGCACAGTGCAGCCATCTGAATTGCTAAAGGACCTCGGCCGGTCTTTGTTGGCCCCAGTGATGAGATTCCCTTCCCGCAGCAGTAGCGTTGATAAGGGGGAGGTGCTTTCCAGACATTCGAGGCATTTCTGCAAACGTCAGCCCACTTCAATATTACCGGTGGAGGGCGTCTGCGGCTCGGGCGCGTCACAAAGGTCAGGTTATGGACCACGGTGCTCTGGGGGCAGACAGGCAATGTCAGTGCGGCAAACCCTCCGCTGGAATAGTGCTGCATTTCATTACCTTGTGTCTGTCTTTCACCCCTTAGGGAATTCACAGTGGAACAAAATGGAGGAGATACGGCTGATGTAGTATTGGATTGAACGTGTTGAAATGTTTTATAGTAGAAAATAGAGGACCGGCATATACTCAAGCTCAATTTGATTTGCATTGAGAAAAACAAAATTGTTATTATGCAACATCAATGCACATTTGTATGTGATTAATTGTACAATATTTATTGGTGAAACAGTGATTTTTCCACAGTATGGGTTTGACTGAATTCGGTCCATTCTTTTGTTGTCCTGTCTGTGTACTCTGTTGCCTTATTCCGCTAAAGTCAAATCACATAATTTCTCTCTCAACAAACTGCGCAATTACGTAATGAACAGATGGTTGTTCATTTAAAGTGAATGTCAGGCCAGAGTTTGTTATGCAAAGGACATCCACAAGCTTGGAAAGATCAATGTAACTGAAATACAGACTGGCAAATCAATACTGAAAATCCAATGGGTTGGAGCAATGAGAGTGCTGGTATTTTTCCAAATGTTTCCATCAGTGAGTCACATTCTCTCACACATTCTTATCTGTGTCCACATGTACTGATAAGCAACGCAGTATGTTACTGCAATTAGGCAGGTGATAATCTGCATGCAGCCTACACAAAGCAGCCTTAGTGTGTCTATCTAATGGCTGTGGACATATGGCGACACATCAATGCCCATGCCTTGAACACACAGCTCTTTATCATTTCAAAGTGGGGGACATGAAACACATTCATTATTCTGCCGGACAGCATTGAAGGCAGTCTGTTGTTGAAGGCCAGCCACTGATGCTTGAGCAATGCTGGATAGGGAGTAGGTACTGCGGGGGGGTGTTGGATTGTGGTCCTAAGGGAATTCAATACAGCTGGTTGATATTTCCAATTACGTTTCTTCCATCAAAGGAATATATTCATGAGCTGGCTCACGGTCCAATGTTATCGCAATGTCCTTCCATCTTAATTGCCCTTGTGGCAAAAGCATTAATTGCAGTGACATATTTATGTCAGGTGATGGCTATTTCTCTTGCATTTTTCCTCTCTCTCTTTTTATCCCCAACATGGCTCTTTCTGTTGTGTCCTATTTGCTGCTGGTGGGGCCGCAATGCATGCTGGGTAATCTGTGAGGAAATCGTCCCCCAGAGGAATATAATTCAGACGGCGCCATGTGAGTGTTAGAGAGCCTGCCAACGGAGTGCTACAGTTCGAGACTGTTTCTATGGAAACAGCCAATCCCCTTTCACGCTCTGTAAAAGGTGGTAAAAGTGAGGATGAGATGAATAAAGGCGAACCAATCAGAAGGGGTAATAGGGGGCAGGGGTAATCGATGTAGCAGAGCCAAACAACTCTATATTATATTCTCTATCCTGCAGCTATGTTGGACGGCACATCCCTGTTGTGTGTGGTTAAGTAAGCAACTAATATAGTGCAAGTCTATTGATACCAGCCAAGTGGAATGCCATTGACATGATGTGCTGCGTACTTCACAACTGGCTTGTGCAGTTTCCGTTCAGAACCACAATCTGATGTTGAATTACTGTTTATTTCTATCAGTGAGTGACTAAAACACTACATCATCAAAAGTATCTGAACACCTGCTCGTCAAACATCTTATTCCAAAATCATGGGAATTTATATGGAGTTAGTCCCCCTTTTGCTGCTATAACAACCTCCGCTCTTCTGGGAAGGCTTTCCACTAGATGTTGGAACATTGCTGCAGGGACTTGTTTCCATTCAGCTAGCTGCAAGAACATTAGTGAGGTCGGGTACTGATGTTGGGAGATTAGGCCTGGCTTGCAGTGGGCATGCCAATTCATCCCAAAGGCATTCGATGGGTTTGAGGTCAGGGTTCTGTGCAGGACAGTCAAATTCTTCCACAACCATATCGACTAACCATTTCTGTATGGACCTTGCTTCATGCATGAGGGCATTGTCATGCTGAAACAGCAAAGGGCTTTCCCCAAACTGTTGCCACAAAGTTGGAAGCACAGAATCATCTAGAATGCCATTGTATGCTGTAGCGTTAAGATTTCCCTTCATTGGAACTAAGAGGCCTAGCCCAAACTATGAAAAACAGACCCAGACCATTATTCCTCCACCACCAAACTTTACATTTGGCACTATGCATTGGGGCATGTAGTGTTCTCCTGGCATCTGCCAAACCCAGATTCGTCCATTGGACTGCCAGATGGTGAAGTGTGATTCATCACTCCGAGAACGTGCTTCCACTGCTCCAGAGTCCAATGGCGACAAGCTTAACACGACTCCAGCCGATGCTTGGTATTGCGCATGGTGATCTTAGGCTTGTGTGCGGCTGCTGGGCCATGGAAACCCGTTTCATGAAGCTCCCGACCAACAGCGATTGAGCTGACGTTGCTTTCACAGGCAGTTTGGAACTCAGTAGTGAGTGTTGCAACCGAGGCAGTCCCGTTCTGTGAGGTTATGTGGCCTACCACTTTGCGGCTGAGCCGTTGTTGCTCCTAGACGTTTCCAATTCACAGCACTTACAGTTTACCGGGGCAGCTCTAGCAGCGCAGAAATTTGACGAACTGACTTGTTGGAAAGGTAGCATCCTATGACGGTGCCACGTTGAAAGTTACTGAGCTCTTCAGTAAGGCCATTCTACTGCCAATGTTTGTCTATGGAGATTGTATGGCTGTGTGCTTGATTTTATACACCTGTCAGCAACGGGTGTGACTGAAATAGCTGAATCCACAAATTTGACGGGTTTTCCACATACTTTTGTATATATAGTGTATATGCAGTAATCTGAGCTTACACAACCCTTGGCCCGGGAAGCTATCTTCGACATCTCTACTGTGAGTAACACATTACACACCTACACTTTATAGAGAAATGTGGCAAGATGATCTCAAACTGATATATGGCCATTTTCGGATTTCATAATAGCCATGTTTAGGATGAAGTAATACCCATGTTTAGACAATGTAAACAAACAAAACGCAAACAAAGCCTTGTTCCACGCCTATAAGGTCAGGCTGGACATTAGCCATGCTAGAGCATAAATGCCCTTCAGCAGCAGTGGGCTGGGGACGAGCCGTGCTGTGATTAGCTAGTCAGCTCTGTACTGCAGGCTCTCTCTCTCTCTCCAGTCATGCAAACACAATAGGAGCCAAAGGTCTGAGCCACATACACTGGCTGCAAACTGCGCTTGTGAAGTCAGTGAACTAATTCATGTGAAACAAAAAAGCTAATCAAGAGCACTGTTCCCTGACGACGGACGATGACTCAAAGACTATGTGGGCATAAAAGGGAAAACGGGGATCTGGGGTTGACAAGAAACAAGCAGACATCATGGTTTCTGAGTGTTGTCTTGTTGTGTTGAAACAGTCAGGGGCTCAAGTCCAGAGGTCCATGAGGGTTTGTAGGAGCCAAATAAGCTTTTTGTTGCCTCTCCCATCTTGTTTGTCCTAATTATGGTCATATGTTTAAATAATTAGCCACTAATAGCAAGGATACTGTAGTAATAACACTAATTCTACTACTAATAACAAATTATAATATAACAACAATAATTCTAATACATATTCATTAAAAATAACCATATTATAATATCAAATACTAATAGGCTACTAATTTTCTAACATTACTGAGTTTATAAATGTATTTCAGTCCAAACAGTAGGTAAGTAATAGATGTGCATTATCATGATCATCATCTATGTTTATTTTTACGCTATCATTATGTTATCGTTACATTGTTTACAGGGTGAGTCATATCGATACAGTCCAGCTGTCCACAGCTCATGCTGTACAGTGAAAGTAGGCCACGAATGGCTGCGCAGAGTGTGAGGCCAGAACAAAGAACAGGCGTAGCATACAGCTAGGATTCTCCCCCCAACCAACACTGCTGCATTATTTCTTCCTCCACCACCCTTTCCCTCCAAGACCGTCTGGTTACCACGGCAACGGCACCTACCAGTGAAGATGGCGAGCCTGAGGATCTCTCTCTCCTCAACCAGACTGTCTCGTTCTTGTGCACTATTGGGTGGAATCAATCGTATTATACTGTAGTAGGTGTAGGTGATAGAGGTGCTATGCTCTCACAGTAGGGCAGTAGCTCAGGTGCTGATAAGGTGTTGATGCCTAAACCGTTGCTAAGTATTTTTCTAGTATAAAGTGCAACGAAATAATATAGTCTACGGATCAACAATGCAGCGGTGCTGTGGTTGTTTAATCCTAGCTATTATTATGGTCACTTTGGTCAAAAATATATAGTCAAATACAGAGGTGTTGAATGAAAGTGAGTTCCTAAATGTATGACACAGTATTAAAGGACATTTCCCATCTCATGAGAAACGCGTCACCACACCGCCATTTTCCATTTATGGAGAAACCCACTTCCATGGATTGAGCATGGGGTCAGACCAGCCCATACTGACAGTGACGGAGCTTATGGGGTCAAAAGGCCAGGTAATATACTGTCATACCAATATTCTTAGAGCCAGGTAGGAGGAGCATCTACTGTACACACTCATCATAAATGAAATCCAGAACATTAATTATTCAGGTATTGCAACTGGAGGAAGTCCTGCAATCTGATCAAAATGTAATTTCCTAATGGTGAGTGTTTTGTGAAATTTCCAGACACAGATATTTTTTCTTCTTTCAAAATAGCGTCTTTCATGGCTATTGGACACATCCTAAGCATACAGAGGGATTGTCCTTTCATGGGCAAATACGACAGAGCAGCGTGTTATTTGTAGATTTATATCGAGTTTTTGGGGTCTAACATAGCTAACACAACATACATGTAGACCTACCTAGCTAGCTCATTGCTAACGTTACAGCTAATGCTAACAGCACAGGTCATTGCTATCCTGGAACTGAATGGCCATCCCAGCCTAGGGACTGGACTGTGAGAGCTAGAGTGTTTCCATCAGCTTGTCACAGCTGGGACTGACTATTCTGTACATGTTCATTAAGTGAGGAATCAATACGGTGTTAGCATTGGAGTTGACTAGAATTCACTTGCCAAAAAGCCTCTCATCGACAGTCTTCAACTCTGTGCCGAAGTTCTCAAATGACCCAGACACAAAATGATCTGTCTCTCTGGGGACACGTCCTTCAAAAGTGACCGCAACATTTTGTTTTCATCAATTACGTGGATGCTAGATGTAAAGGGTGATATGCGTGTGGTAAAAACAACTCAAGAAGACTGCATAATTAGTGCCCTGCCCTTGGCCCTTTGTTTATACAAGCTTACATCATGAAGGGAAAGGCTTTCCCTAGCTTTAGCTGTCTACAGGTTCTAAACCATTCATGGGTCCCAAATGATGGACTAACACTATGATCTTTAACCTAAGTGGGTCTCCCATAGCAACTAATACAGTAACGATGAGTCAAGAGAGGAGGTTAGCATTGTACAATGTAAAGAGATGGTAGGCTTCCATAGGTAGAACAGAGGACATTTCCCATTGTTCAAGCGGCAGAGGTCAACAACATCCCACTATATCCTCTGTGGATAAGAGATCTTTCATTTGCATTCTGAGTGACGAGCATTCAAATGGTGAGCAGGGCAGGCTTTTGTTCACTTCAGCTAATTCTGTCAATAACTTTGGCTCAGAGCTGAAAGA
Organism: Brachymystax lenok tsinlingensis; assembly: GCA_030435695.1. Lineage (NCBI taxonomy): Eukaryota > Metazoa > Chordata > Actinopteri > Salmoniformes > Salmonidae > Brachymystax > Brachymystax lenok. The sequence continues at coordinate 10,827,547 of CM059790.1, forward strand.
CACTGCCTCAGAGATCTGAAGCAGCAACAGCAGCAGCATTTCAGAAACCATTAGAGGAAAGAAGGCTTTCAGTGATAATGGAAATAAGGCCCTTAACTGTAGGAGAGACGAAGCAGAGGAGAAAAACAAACAAATGATCGTTCCTGCCTCCCAATCATTGGAAATGTCTATTGCAGTAGGCTATTTATTTCTAAAGGGAAACTGTCAAACGCATGTCTATATGGTTGTTTCCTCAGTGTAGTTGACAGGGATTCTTCCCTATCAGTGACATTGAAGAGAGAACCATAAACATGCATTTGATCTGAGGTTCTGTAACCGACTGTCAAAATAGTCTGAAAATAGAAATATCTCTGATTAGGTGATATACACTTGTAATCTGACGACATTGCTAAACTTGGTTATTCCCTTGAGCGCATCAAGATAAACCCACGTCATTAGGAAAACAAATATATCACAGCTACACTAGACTGGCAAATTCTTCCCTCAATAACAAAGTCATAGAAAGAAAAATGCTGACAATTCTTCATACTTATTCTCTGGGCGTGGTTTCCCATGTTAATTCACATAGACCGCTCATGAAGGGCTCAAGATAGGTCTATATCCTAATCTCCCTTCAAATATGATGTAAAATGCTTTGGACCTGTCAGTAAAGCCCTTCTCCCTTCTTCTCAGGACTAGAGAATGATGTGAAGTTATGGGAGGCAGGCCAATTAACGCTCTCTTGGTTAAAGCAAATTGACTTGTCAACCTTATTGAATCTCAATTCAAGGCTTGTCGTTGTCCATAGGCATCCATACACAGAATAAATAGCGATGCCAACGATATCAGGGCTCAGCTGTTTTCCTCTACAAAATCTGGCATGTCAGTTAGTAGCCCATCCCTTCCCTAAAAAATCCTCACATTATGTAATATTACGTAAGCGCTTTCCATTTTGTTGGGATTTTCGGGCCTGGGGATTACATTTACATATTAGTCATTTAGCAGACGATGTTATTCAGTGCAACTTCCAAGAGCAATTAGAGTTAAGTGCCTTGCTCAAGGGCACATTGGCAGATTTTTCACCTAGTCGGCTCTGGGATTTGAACCTGCGACATTTCAGTTACTGGCCCAAAGCTTTTGGAAGATTCCAGGCTGAAGATTCCAGACCTGGCAGTTCTCTCTGTGGTCCAGTTCAGTTCCCCTGGGCAGTTTAGCCAACTGCAGTGAGGAGGGGAAAACTGTGAGGGAAATAGTAATATTGGATTCCTGGATGTTGGTGTGAAGACCTGATAGGAGACATTGGCCTACACAGATGGTAAAAGGCCTAATAAGGCACAGCCACACCCGGTAGTTGTATGATTGAAACCACTCACAGTATAATCAAAGCCATGGGCACAGTGAGTGGCCAGTCCCTACGAGACTCATTAGAGTAGGATCTGCACTGGTTACCATTGCTCTGTGTGTGTGTGTGTGTGTGTGTGTGTGTGTGTGTGTGTGTGTGTGTGTGTGTGTGTGTGTGTGTGTGTGTGTGTGTGTGTGTGTGTGTGTGTGTGTGTGTGTGTGTGTGTGTGTGTGTGTGTGTGTGTGTGTTTTGTGTGTGTTTGTGAAGAACATCCACGATGCTATGTTATTTTCTGCTGCTGGGTTTAATCCCCATGTTTCATGTGATATATGAAGCCTGTAGTATTTAACTCTATGTGTCTACTGCTTTCCTTCTTCACATACCATATCTATTTTTCTTATGAGGTGGGATATTTTGCCCAGAAATGTCACAATCAATTATATTTTACCCTGATGAGGTTCAGGTGATTGATTCAAACAAATGACAAAAATGACATTTTATGAAAATGTTGTGTGTGCAAGCATTCTAATGTAAATGCGATACATTTTGTAATCCATAGGCTGAAAACAATGACAGACAATGAAGCCTCCTTCTCATCAACCAGCGTAGGTTATAAATGTCTATCCACTATTTCTTAGCCCGACAACTTTATAAAAAAGGCTCCAAATAGAAATACGGAATATAAACTGCATCTGTGAAGGAGGACATCACACAACAGCGATGATCTCGTTTTCTTCCGTTGACGACGTCAATGATTCACCCTCCAAATAGGCCACGATCGCGCACGAATTCATTTCAATGCAAAATGTGTCCACGATTTATTGACTTCAAATGGAGGGTTGGTTATCTGTTTGGTAAATAGCCTGCCACTTACTCTTTGGGATAAACCATCAATTTAAGTTACCTGGATAAGCCTACCTATTTCAATCGACCTTGCCTACTACAACCCCATACATGTTCAGGTATTAGGCTACTAACCTATAGCCTACACTATCCAAATACATTGGACAATTGCGGGTCCAAAATATTTTGGGGGGCTCCAAAAGATTGAACATAAAATTTATTCAATTATAAAAGCGTCATGTATATCTTGAACAAACCCACGTTCATGCGTTTGCCTGTTTAACATTCTATTCACATCAGGACCAATCTCCCTCCGCGCAGCTCGCGACGCAACCAATCTAATATGCAGCATCGTAGATAGAAATACTAGAAAAAATGATCGTAGATTTAAAATGTTTGCATGTAAGACAATTCTAAGCATTACAATTGTGTTGGATTCTTACCTCATTTCCCGAGCCGTGTTGATTTCAGTAGGGCGTGGAATGAGAGAGCGGACTCTGTGGGATGGATGCTGAATTCACCACTAGCTGCGTGCTGTGACGCTATAGTCTGATGTCACATACCACAGCCTCTCCTCTCTCTCCCCCTCCCCCTCTCTCTCTCTCTCTCTCTCTCTCTCTCTCTCTCTCTCTCTCTCAATTTCACATAAAAAAGCTATTTATTTCTCTTGGCAGGCCAATGTTGAATATAGAAAGTATTATAACTATTTTTGACCTCTAGCCAATGTATATTTCTTAAAGTGCATTCAGCTGCATTCAGTGGAAACTTTAGAAACTCTACAAAGCGCCAAAGCATAAACGCAGTAAACATAGGCATATGGGTTAAAAGGATTTAGTTCAGACTTTCGGCGTAAAGAATGGTCAGCAAAGCCTGAACTTTAACTTAAACTTAAAACATTTATATGGAAGTGCGGGACAAGCAAACACACGTCAGATTTTGTACCCACCTATAATTTGTGCATCTGTGAATTATAATACTGTGCACACTTTTATTGAATCAAGGCTTAGTCGTTTTGACGTGTTCTGCTACAGGCTTGCCATGGGCTGTTGTCCATGGTGCTGAACAGGTGGATGGCGCTGCTGCCTTTTCAGAGGTTGCTGATGTGCTGAACGGACAGATCCCCAGTGTACTTTGCCTCCCAGGTATTATTTATTTGTATTAATTCACCTGACCGAACACAGTGAAGATAAACATTAAAGAAGTGCACATGACCCCATGCATCATTGGTTAACCATGGCCCATTGTTATGGAGGTGGGTGTTGTCTCTTTCTCTTGGAGTTTCTCAGTTTACCACTGGAGCGAGACAAAAGCTCATCTATTGTGTCAGCTGCACCAAAGAAAGGCTGGCTGGAAAGTGGAAATGCGTTTGTGGGAACATGTTTGATGGCCAGACAGTGGCGCCATTACTCTCCTGACACCAATATGGCAAATTTGTGTGAAGTCCATGACGTACCTCACAATACGGCGTATGGTGGCTCTTGCATCTTGCTAATAAAGTTTGGGAAGTATTGACATGTTAAAAAAGTAATATTCTTTTGACATTTCATGTGTGATTTTGTAACACGGGGTAAAAACTGAAAATGAGGATACATGACATGCCACATATAGCCTACAGTAGGTCTACACAGATTCAAGAAGCTATATGGACTAGCACGCCAGGTAGCCCCTATGCTATTTAACAGGCAGAAAATAGCGTCTACTCAATGACACACGTGATGTAAGGCTAAAGCACCGCATGTAACAGTATATTACATTGACTGACTGGAAGAACCCGATCTAATCAAAAGCAATCATATCTTTTTTGATTGACATGAAACTATTCCAGCTTCTCTCCAAAATAAACGAATTGGTTTCACAAATAGGCTATAATCTAATAATCGATTAGTGAGAGAGAAAAAAAAACGAGAAAAAATAACATAAATGATTAAATTTGGCAATCATATTAGGTATTGAAAATAACAATTGAAAAAAATCATCAAGATAAAGACGGAGCCGAATGAGAGGCGTGTCTCAGAGGCGTAGCTGAATGATGGAGGGAGCACACACATCTTCAGCAAAAGCAGGATAAGGAGTGTCAAAAGCGCACGATTTTTCTATAACTGCCCATTCGCTTGCGTCAGTATTCGATGAGGACTGAATAGAAAGGTAAGCACCTCCTATCTTTGGCATCAAGGGGTTTAAATCAGAAAAACAGAGAGAGCGAGCGAGCTGCAGTGAAAAGGGGAGGACCTGGCTACATCAACACATCACGTATATTGTAAAATGTTATTGCTATAGAAGAACTCTAGCGTCAATGTATTTACTTGCATGCGTTACATGCGGGCATATTTAAATCCACATCATCACAACGGATCTGGGAAAGTAAACTTGAGGTAAGTTTGATTCATTTATACTCAACACGTTCATCCATTCATTCACTCACTCTTCATTCCCTCACTCATCTAGCCTACTGACTCATTCAACATTCTCTCCATTGTTCAGTATCTGGTGGAAATGTTTATTTGCCTTAGGTTACATTTTACAGCAATAATAGTGAGGCCAGTCCTTTACTGTGTGACAATACCCAACCTGGTCATAGGATGAAACACTGCAACGACGCTTTCAAGACAAGTGTGGGTTAAAATACCTTCTTTATGAATAAAAAAGTACTCAGATGCGTCTGATTAGGGTCTGACCGACAACCACCTTTGCTTTCAAATATGTGTTTGTGGTATACAGGACTCGAAACCATGCATTTCTTTCTCAAAGTTAACCCCACAATACATTTTGCACAGAGAATCTTATTTTCTCAATAGGGTTTGGAATGATATTTCATTTTTGACATCCCATAGCTTACCATTAAATTAATGTGCTGTTATATAGGCATATCGCTGCTATAATATGATATGGTCATCCATATGGGATGTGCTACATTGCGGAGTGTGTTTGTGTAGCCTAAAAGCGTGTGTGGGACTCGGGAGGAAGGGCTATCAATGTTTCGTTCATTCATTCAACAGTGTGGATGTCGCCGCCAAGCATTATGCCAGGGAATTAGTGATTGATGCTTTGATTTAATGTGGTTAAGTCGGTATCGCGGGCCCGTTAGGTCAAAGTCCTGTGTGATTATCCGAGATGCGTGGTAGCAATTATGTCAGTCTTCTAAAAAGCCGTGGTAGACTGACACTTCGTTATTTGCGTGGGCATGGCATAGAAGGGGGCAAGCCTGAGCAATGCTGCTTTGACGTAAGCTACTCTGTAGTATACCCACGTCTTTGTTGTATAAGAATGTTGTGACGTACACAATACGCTTATGTTTGTGGGCTATAATGTCTGCATATATTCGATGAGGTTTACAGTGCCTTTAGAAAGTATTCACACCTATTGACTTTTTAAAAATGTTGTTGTGTTACAGCCTGTATTTAAAAAGTATTAGATAGAGATTTTTCTGTCACTGGCCTACACACAATACCCAATAATGTCAAAGTGGAATTATATTTTTTACAAATTAATTACAAATGAAAAGCTGAAAAGCTGAAATGATTCAACCACAAAGACCAGGAATGTTTTCCAATGTCTCTCAAAGAAGGCCACCTATTGGTAGATGGGTAAAAATACAACATTTAGACATTGAATATCCCTTTGAGCATGGTGAACTTATTAATTACAGTTTGGATGGTGTATCAGTACACCCAGTCACTACTATGGTACAGGCGTACTTCCTAACTCAGCTGCCGGAGAGGAAGGAAACTGCTCAGGGATGGTGACTAAAACAGTTACAAAGTTTAATGGCTGGGATAGGAGAAAACTGAGGATGGATCAACAACATTGTAGTTACTCCGCAATAACCAACTAAGCTAACTGACAGAGTGAAAAGAAGGAAGCCTGTACCAAATAAAAATATTCCAAAACATGTGTCCTGTTTGCAACAAGGCACTAAAGTAATACTGCAAAAAATGTGGCAAAGCAATATAACTTTTTGTCCTGAATACAAAGTGTTATATTTGGGGCAAATCCAATACAACATGTTAATGAGTACCATTCTCCATATCTTCAAGCATAGTGGTGGCTGCATCATGTTATGAGTATGCTTGTAATCATTATTAAGTACTGGGGAGTTTTTTGGATAAAAAAGAAACAGAATGAAGCTAAGCACCGGAAAAATCCTAGAGGAAAACATGGTTGTCTGCTTTCCAACGGACTGGGAGATTAATTCACCGTTCAGCAGGACAATAACCTAAAACACAAGGCCAAATCTACACTGAAGTTGCTTACTAAGAAGACAGTGAATGTTCCTGAGTGGCCAAGTTACAGTTTTGACTTAAATCTGCTTGAAAATCTATGGAAAATACCTGAACACTGTTGTTTAGCAATGATCAACAACCAATATGACAGAGCTTGAAGAATTTTGAAAATAATAATGGGAAAATGTTGCTCAATCCAGGTGTGAAAAGCTCTTAGAGACTTACCCAGAAATTAAACTGTTTCTTTGAAGTAATGGTATAATTTCTTATTCTTACTCAATTAAAGTAGCCAAATACAGGTAGGTCATTTTCTTTGCTCATAGCTTTGAAGCACTGGTATAATTACATGTTAATACAGTGTTTGCACAGTACACTCTTAGAAAATGAAAAGGTTCTCCATTTCTTCAAGGGTTCGGCATGGGAACCTTTTCATCTGAGAACGTTCGAAAGACAGGGTTCTAAAAGGGTTCTTTGTTGAGTGAGAAGGTTCTTACCTGGAAAGGGCTGTTCTGCAGGTAAAGACGAATAACCCTTTATGGTTCTAGGTAGTGGATATAGGCTACAACATTATAGACCACTCCAAAGATGTAGCCTTACTGCTAGAACTACAATCCATCATTTCAACTTGTATACTACACTTGGACATTTTACATTGGAAATCAATGTAATTATTGTGAGAAACAGAAAGGGATTTTCAAGGCAAACATTTCTACATTGCAAGAAGCAATGGTGGCATGTGAGATGCATAAATGATGTATTGTAGGGGGTGAGACCCTCTTGAAGTGAATGTTAAAGAGCCTGACTCTATAACTGCTAGCATTAGCATGTGTTAGGAAAGTAGTGGGGCAATCATCACAGCTTGATCCCTAGCGTCCAGGGAATTATCAACCATTTTTACCACCACCAGCCAATAGGGAACCAGCTTCACATCAATGACCCCTGCATGGAATGCCTCTCCAGGGCCATAACACATTTTATTATCAATCTAAAATACAATCATATCTACTACATAAACATTTCCTCAGACGTCACCAGATGTTAAGAATCTATGAATGTTTTAACCATTTACTGATTTAATGTTTTTTATTTAATCTTTATTTAACTAGGCAAGTCAGTTAGGAACAAATTCTTATTTACAATGACGGCCTACATCATATTACAAGTACTTGTCCCCTGTTAACTTTTTTTACCATATCCAATCCTTTCAGATCTAAACATTGAGAGGTATGGAGGAACTAGGGGTTGTTCATGTTTATAGATGGGTCTATCGTGTCATGGGGTTGTGGGACAGGGGGTGGTTGCCACTATAAACCTGTAGTAGGGTATCACAGGGGAGCTTTCAAAAGCATTGAAACTTAGTCCCAGTGGAGCAATCTGTCCAACGATTGAAAAAGGAGAAACACACACACACACAAACTGAGAAAAGACAGTGGATACATCTAGCCAGGAGTCCATCTCTCTTCTCTCATGTACTCTGCCCACTTTTCTCAAGGCCCCCACCTAAGTGTTGTATGGCAACATTTGGCTCAACCACCGAGATCTGTAGTAATAATAGCATACAGTATAATACAGTGTCATGTCAGCATTGTCTTTGTTCTTTGGGAAATTCAACTGTAATTCATAGATCTAGAGATATTATTCATATTAATTTCCATCAAAGTGTAACTACCCCATGTCTCAAACTGTGTGTGTACGTTGCCATGGTTTGGCAGTTATTCCTTGCTGAAATGCACAGGAATCAAGAGATTTGAAGTTGGAATAAATGTGCAATTCTCATGACATTCGAAATCCCCCTCTCTTGACATAATGTTGTTTATCAGACATTTTAGTCTGTCTACTACCTCCCCCACACCATTCTGGCAATACTGGTATGTACGGCACTTAATGTCACTTATAGATCTGGGTGTGTTTGTGTGTGTGTCTGTGTAGATGGCCCATCCCCAAATGTGCCAAATGTTTGAATGGTCTTGTGGGAGTAACCAACATATAGTAGTGCATACTAATTCAAAGCCCTCCTTTATTGAAGCCTAAAGATGCCTTCAATCAGAGATGAGACTGAATATGGCTAGCAAGTTGTCAAATCTCAGTAGTTGTCCAGACATAGGAATTACCAAACTGTCCATGTCAGAAAGCTGTTAGTGAGGAAGAGTTTGACGTAAATCCTTAACATTTTCCTGTTGTGTTGTTGACCTCTCTGAAAAAGGATATGACATAGAAGGGTGTGGGCAGGTAACCATGGCAACTGAATGCTGACAGGGGTGATGACATGTTTATGCCCCCGTCCCCAAATTCAAAAGTCATTACCCCCTCCCTTTGTCTATCTCCCTTATGTGTGCGCACCCACGCACGCAACACACACGCAACACACACTCTCTTCCTCTGTCATAGATTTTCCTCTGGGCCCTGTTGCCACAGTAACCAGAGAACTCCCAGAGATATGTCAAAAAAAAAACACAACGGAGAAATCCCAGAGCTGCAGAGGGAGAGAACACGCACACACACACCTATACATAATAGCAAGATACACCAACACAGCAAGAACACCTTCCCACCCAGCTCGTCTGCTGTCGTCAAGTGGTTTGCAGTTGTCACTGAGGGAGAGCATACATGGACCAAATCCGGGGACTAGATCGATTACCAGACCTTCAATTAGTCACTCTTCTAAATCTGTCTCTCACTGGGGGAAAAGGACTGATGTCAAACATGAGCGACAAAAGCTCCTTCTGGAAATGCTACATTGTGTGAAATTACTTTGAAGCTCTGTTCATACAGTAAATCAATATAACTAGAATCACAAACTCTCTCCCTTTAAGACCAGAGTGATTTATTTGATTTATTTTGTAAGGTACTTGTATATTTAAAAAACCACAAAGTACGTGTCAGGGAAACAATATTAGATGTCTATTATTTTTTGTCTATTTGGAACAACAAGCTACGTGGTTAGTTTCCTCATATAAATCATGTCACAAATGACAATGTAGCCATAGGTCCACACACCAGAAGAGGGGTTTCCAATCTTTCCCCATTGAAAGCAGTTCAATCAAGCCTGAATTCAAGCAATAACGGCACACATAGTTAAAAAATATATTGAATTATAACCGGATTTTAGCTCCCGTCCAAATGTTGAACAGTGGCCTCCTGGGCTATATGATCTGACAATCACCCCGCCACTTGAAATGGCCACCAGACATGCAGGTCGGGGGGAGCCCTGAGCAGCAGTGTTCAGGCTGTCACTACGCATGATATCACAGACAGATAGATGGGGTGGAAGTATGGAAATGTCTCTGATGGGGGACCCAATCTCTCCACTGCTCCACAGGGCCATCATAACCAACCCAGTAGCGTCTGGACACAGCTGTACAGCAGGCACTGGGGGAAACTGACAGAGCAATAACTCAAACCCTAGGAGTGACCCAGCACCATTTCATTATATAGCAAACCTGCTAAAACATTTGGAGTTGTTTTTGATGTTCATACAGGAGATTAACATAGTGCTGTAAACAAGAACCAACGCTTTTCACTGTTTGCCACAGTAGCATGAGGTCAACCTTTCTTTGCGTCAACCAAAACTGAAATAAGCCGTTAGCTTTATAAGAACAGTCAGATGTAGGCTCTTAATTTGATCACTCGTTGCTGAGCATTTTCCTGCACAGCAGGAAATGAAAACTTGTAGTATATTCAACGTTTAAAAATGCCTCTAACCTTTATATCCCTACAAAAAATGTCCATTAATTATAATCCACATTTCCTCTTGCTGCTTTATCAAACTGGCTCAAATTAAGGTCCTACATCTGTATGATGGCTAGTAATTGGGCAGCAGATCACAAGATACTGTAAAGACTAAATATTTGTATTATGTATGTTGTGTAGTGGGGTTGTGCCAAATAGCATCATGGGGCCTGGTTGTATGTGTTGAGATGATCACATTCTGGACAAATGGTTCAACTGAATTACTGTCTCAAGGTATTACAAAATATTGGAGATGAGTAGGTCTGAACCTACAGTAACTATTCTGTCTGTAAAAAGTCAGGTTTTACAAGTTTAATTAAAACAGTTATTTTTCATGGTACAGTCTAGACTAATGTTAGCACAGTGTATTTCTAGCAGAGACAAGTGCATAGTTGAGCTAGCTAAGAGAGAGTTAGCATTATGGACTGCAGAAAAGCAGTAGAGGCGGATGTCGGAGTGGGGGAAAAAATATTAAGGGGGAAAATACAGTATGGAACGGACATATATTCAACTGTGAAGACGAACTTTAGAATAAAAAAAATTACTAAATGGGCGAACTTGAGGATGAAATGTTAGTGATTGAAGTGAATGAAGATCGTGACTGAGGAAAATATTGCTGTGCTTGAAGACAATATTAAAGTGAGTGACAATCAGGAGCCTATTGAGAAATAAAAAATGGTTTCCACGTCACCAAGTTTAATAACAAAACATGCACCAGTTGCATAAATAGAATGCAAATGGGGAGTTTATTAGGGATTTTGGTACACTGGGGAAGAAGGGGGAATTCACCAATCACCTCAGTCCACAAGCCGTTCTTGTTGTCTGTTCCATTTTCTAGGGGTAATCCTCACACTCGGGTCCTCAGCCAATCCCGTACACAAGGGGGTAGTCCGACAGTCCAGGTCACAACGGTAATCACACAGCTATTGTTCTCTCTTCTCCCACTCTTCATATCACACTTTGTTCTCTCCTTACTCTGCCCCTTTGTGCAGTCTGCTCCCTCCTTTATCCCCAAGCACTCCCTGGCTTAACGAACCACAGCCTTACCTCATTGGGGCAGGAAGTCCATATAAGGCTCGGGGGTGGAGCCACCGGGCTGCAAGATATCTCCCCTCAATAACCACTCCTCTCACCTCTCCCTGCCGTCTGCCACCAACTATTTGTTCAGCACTTTTGAAATGTACAGTGACAGAACTCAGAACATGTGCCGTTCTTACAGTGTTCTCCCAGTACACCAAGTCAGAACTGTAGGATAAATAAAGGGGGCATATAAGCAGACAATGAAAGCTCTTACAATATTCAATGATTATATTTCTCTAAAACAAGTTATAGGCCACATGTGCTCCACCAAGTCAGAACAGTAGGTGAAATTAAGAGGGGAAAATATACCAAACTATTAAGGTGAGGCACACGGGCTACTAACAGTTTACTACACAACATACAATTGGTATGTTGTGCTCACTTGAACAGGAAGGTGGTGTGGCGGCCATTCATGGGCAAATTTTGTCATCAAAGTCTGGTATTCTCTGGATTTATGGTGCTTTCAAGACAACTGGGATCTCTGAAAAAATGAATCATGATGACGTCAGTGATCTTCAGGTCGTAGCTCTAGAAAGAGGCCTAAGTTCCAGATTTACAATTCTGAGTTGGATGACCGTTCAAAACGCAGTTCCGAGTTAACAGTTGTTTCGAGAAGGGCACAAATCATGCTTCATTGACAGCATGGCCAGTACTGAATGTTTATAATTTTAACCTTGGAAAGAAACCCTTAATCCAGCCACTCCAATGAATAGCAGAATAGTGATCGCTTTGCAATGCTTGCAGTTAGCCACTGATTCCTTCCAAACCACTCATTGTTGAATTTGTGATTTCCAACTTGTTGTGTAATGTTTATGTCCAACGGCCGATGAGCACTGATACGTTTTATCTATAATTTATCTTCCTTTTTTCCCTTCATATGACAAGGAATGAAAAGGATTTGCCAGTAGATTGTCCACTTAATTCATGATGATGACTGCTAGCTAAGATTTAGAAAGTATGATGTTGACATGGTCAGTCCAATCAAAGCTACTGTAGATATAATGTGATTTGACGTAATTTTATCTGTGACCAATGACCTTGAGCCTTCTTGAATGGGAACTTCTAATGTAACTCTATGGCAGCACCCAAGGGGCTTGAATTTTCAAGCTCTATCCTTAGACTTGGCAGTGACGTAGTGTCCCCATGAGTGACAGAACACTGAACCAATCACGGCGCAACTAGAGAACATTACCAACACCTATGCTCTGTATTTTCCGCTGGCTGCCCTACCACCACAGAAAGCACTGAGCTAGGCTGAAACACCTGCGTTTTGGAGCTGCCTTACTCAAGAAAACAAAAAAAGAGACCATGTTTGTATGCGGCTTTATTAACTCAATTATTTATTTAGGTTTTTACATTGTTTGCAAACTGATATGTGACACGTATTAAAGCCAAAATAACATGCAAAACAGGCAAGCCAAAAAATTTAGCTAAAAAGTGTGGGGCTCAAAACAGGTGGGGCTCTGACTCACCTGCCCTGAATGACGGGTCCCACTGTTGCTGAAAGGTTTAGGTTCTACAGATGAAATCAGGAAGAGGGAGAATCTGTGAAAATGTTTGCTAAAGAAACTATCAGAGCACTGTGAGTTTAATTATGTTTTAATGACGCCATTAGAGACCAGTATGTTGGCTACGGAGTAAAGCTACACAAAAGAGACTATTGAAGTCAGTGTGGAACTAGCTGCTAAAGAGGCTCAGCAGACGTGGAAATCAGGACGAGTGCACAGAGTTGGAACTGAAAATCAGAGACAGGGAAATCAAGGCACATGCTTCCACTGTGGCAAAGCGGGACATCTACAGTACATGCTGGGGGCAAACGGGGCAGCTGTTTCTCTGGGTCAGACACAGTCTCCAAAAAGACACTGAAACACCTTCCACTTCAGCCAGTACACATCGTGTTTAGGACTTACACAGGTGAATCTGTCGCCGTGAGAGGCATCCCTGAGGTCACAGTTCAGTTAAATGGACAAACTGAAGCTGCCACTCTACGTCATAAAGGAGACCATCCATCACTATTGGGATGCTTGTGGGTGGAGAAAATCACACTGGACTGGCCATCAGCGCATACAATGACACTTGGAGACACAGGCCTACCCGCTATCTTTAAGAAACATGGAGGAGTCTTTAATGGAGAGCTGGGTAGCATGAAAGACATAATAGTGAAGCTTAGCATTAAGCCAGACAGCAAACCAAAGTTTCTGAAAACACAACCCGTACCTTATGCTATCAGACTAAATGTTTAGGCTGACTTGGACACTTCAGTCATGAACAAAGTACTGGAGCCGGTCAGTGAATGGGCGACATCCATCTTACCAGTCCCTAAAGGAAAACTTCACCCAACAAATATCCATTGTTGATATAGTCCCAAAATGTTTTGCTTGTCAGAAGGTTTTCAAGATATGTGTCTCAAAATACAGAAATCATCCCTGTATGATGCATTGTGCATCATACGATGTTGCGTTTTGCACCAGTCACTATGTCAACAATGGACTAATGAAACAAATACCAAAAGATAGTTTTGATTAGAGTTTTCCTTTGAGAAGAATGGTGGAATCAGGATATGTGGAGACTTTAAAGTCCCGGTAAACCTTGTGTTGTCTGCTGAGCAGTATCTGCTACTAAACATCGATGACCTTTTCGCAGGTTTAGCTGTGGGTCAAAAGTTCAGCAAAATCGACTTCTGCCAAGCCTACCTGCAGATGCATGTGGATGAAAAGTCAAATGAGCTGCTGACCATCGTGACACACAAGGGACTCTTCAGGTACGCAAGGGACTCTTCACGTACTGTCGTCTACCGTTAGGAATCACAAGTGCACCAACGCTGTTTCAGAGGGCGATGGACCACATCTTGAGGGGATTACCAGGAGTACATTGCTACCTGGATGACATTTTAGTTACTGGGAAGGACGAAGAGGACCATCTCCGAAACTTGGATGCAACCTTACAGGAACAGGACTACGGACTGTGAGTTCGTAAGGACAAATGTGCATTCTTCCAATCATCAGTTGAATACCTCAGGCACGTCATTGACACTAGGGGCCTCCACAAGGCTCTGTCCAAGGTCAAGACTATCTTGGACGCCCCAGCTACTCAGAACGTCAGCCAGCTACGTTCTTTCCTGGGGTTACTGAATTACTATGGACGCTTTATCCCGAGCTTAGCAATGAAGCTGAAGCCGCTGCATCAGTTGCTTTGTCAGGACAAAACATGAAAATGAACAGAACAATGCGAGAAAGCGTTCGTGAAAACCAAGGAAACACTCCTGAAATCTGAGGCACACTTTGATCCGTCATTGCCCATCCAACTAGCTTGTGATGCTAGTCCCAATAGTGTGGGAGCAGTCATATCCCATATCATGCCTTCCGGTGAAGGGAAGCCGATCGCTTTTGCATCGAGGACATGGAACAAAGCAGAAAGTAACTACAGTACGCACAGATTAACTTCTTAGGGAGCCGTGGGGCACTCCTGACACTACCAGGTGAAATGCAAGGCGCCAAATTCAAAATTCAAAAGTTGAATTATTAAACATGCACCAATATACAAGTGTTCCATAGTCATCAAAAGCTCTGCTTCTTGGCAATATCACAGCGTTGTCAGATTTCAAAAAGGCTTTACGGCGAAAGCACCACATTTCATTGTTTGAGGGTAGCACCTAACATATGTTTCCCATTACCATGAATTCATAAGCTATCACGGTTCACACATAACACATTTCACAGCGAAAACAAATCAATTACCTTTTGAAGAACTTCTGCTGAGGGCTTCCCAAGTGTCCAACGAAGACAATCCATGGTTCTTTTGTTAGAAAAAGTAATGTATTATATCCATAAATCTCAGTTTGGTTGCACGTTATAATGAGAAAATAGAGGGTCGACTTCTCCATTTGAAACGTGAAGAGAACTCGTTCAACTTATACCTATAAACTTGTCCAAGAACAATCAAACATAATTGTAAATGTATCCTTAGGAACACTTTTATGTATAAATAGTATAATATTTCAACCGGAATATAAACTGGGCGATAAGAAATGAAAAAAAACAAAGAACGTGCCAGCCGGGAGCGTGCATTTACTTGTATTGACATCTGCGTGGACACTTCCTTATTCGACTTCTTCTCTGCTCTAAAAGCATCTAAAAAGAATCAGAACACTTTCTCGAGACTGTTGACATTCAGAGGAAGCGATAGGTACTGCATTCATATGCCCTTACATGGGCATTTTCATAAGGGAGGGGTTCTAAATGAGGCAATCTGTCAAAACCACTTTTTCCAGGACAGAAATTCCTCGGGTTTTCGCCTGCCATATCCGTTCTGTTATACTCACAGACAAAATGTTAACACTATTTTCTGGGCCTGAATGGGAGGCATTTTACTTTGGGCACGCCAGGGTCTCCAAAACGGTCACCTCGTGCGCTGCTCCCAAAGAAGTTAAACGAGAAGCCCTAGGCATAGTATTTGGAGTGTGTAAGATTCACTAGTATCTATATGGGAGGAAGCTCACCCTTCTTACTGATCATTGTCGGCTGACAAGCATCTTTGGACAGCATACTGGGATTCCGTCACTTGTAGCTAGCAGAATGCAAAGGTGGGCTTTGTTATTGTCAACACACACCTATGACATCAAATACCGCAAGTCAGAAATGCATTGCAACGCAGATGGACTTTCCAGGTTGCAACTACCTGTGGCCAAGCTGGAGTCAAGTTGACATCTTCTACTTTAGACAAATGGAAATGCACCAGTCACTTCAACACAAGTGCGGAGAACACCAGAAACGACCCAGTGTTATCTGAAATGATGGACATCGTCACCAAAGGTAGAGCCGCAGGAGATGCTGAGGAACTAAAACATTACCTTTCCAGGAGAACTGAGCTGTCAGTACAGACCGGTTGTCTGCTGTGGGGGAGGACAGTTATCATTCCGCCTTCGCTGAGGAAACCATTGTTGCACCAATTACACTCAGGTCATTGTGGAATGGTTCGCATGAAAGAGATCACACAAAGCTACTTCTAGTGGCCTGGACTGGATGGAAGCAAAAACACGTCCCTCATGTCAGAAGGTTCACAACGTACCTCAACTTTCATCTCTTCATCCGTGGAATTGTCCAGAGGACGCGTGGCAACGCATCGACTTCGCAGGTCCATTTGAAGTCAGAAGGTTTATTGTGGTCATGGATGCTCATAGCAAGTGGCCAGAGGTCTACTACTGAAGAGAAGACCATCGAGGAGCTTGGAGAAGTGTTTAGTCGGTTCGCCAATCCATCTTGTCAGCGACAACATACTGCAGCTACTGTCCCAAGAAATGGCTACGTTCCTACAGCTGAATGGCATACAGCACATCAGGTCTGCACTGTATCATCTATCTACCAACAGGCTAGCAGAGAGGTTTGTTCAGACCATGAAACATGCATTAAAAGCGGCTCAAGGAACACTGCACCAACTCTTGAAAAGCTTCCTGCTATCTTACAGGAACACTCCTCATGCAACCATCAAAGTCTCGCCTGCATCGCTACTCATGAAGAAAAAGCTATGCACAAGCTTCGACCTACTCAAACCTCTGAACGCAAAGGAGACGTCAACGGGAGTCAAGTCAAACATTTTGAACTGAGAGCAAAGGACAGAGCTTTCAATCCTGGAGAAACTGTCTTAGCTAGGAACTACCTCAAAGGGTTCCTGCCACAGTCATTACTCAGACTCATCCTGTGTCCTACACTGTCCACACTGCAGAGGACGTTGTCTGGAAAAGGCACACAGATCAGTTACTGTTGAGTAAAGCAACACTGACAGAACCACCAGTCCTGAGTGGTCCAAAACTGTTACTGGATGACACCCTGACCCTGGAGGCTCACAGTCACCTTCTCAGGACTGTTATTCATAATGGGGACAATTTATGTAGGAGGGGAGGAGTTGTGATTTGGGGTTATGCCGCAGAGCATCATTGGGTTGTATGTGTTGAGATGATCACGTTCTGTATAAATGGCTGAACTGAATTCCTCTCTCCCGTATCATCATCATTTAATTGTTATAAAGACGTGGTTATGAAACCCAAAATACATAACAATGTACTCATACGTGTATTATGATAGCCAAGTATATTTGACCAAGTAAGGCAGTGGAGAGCTCAGTAGCTACGCTATGGCCTCCCGCTCTACTCAAACATGAATGAATCAGAGTGTTGTTTGATATGTTGGACAGGACCAGGTGTTGGTGGGAAGCATTGGCAGCTCCTCAGAGAACAATACAGTGATCACAGAGCTGTGTGGTGTACTTATCAAAGCCCAACTTCCAATAGAGAGAAGGAGAGAGACAGAGAGAGGGAGAGAGAAGGAGAGAAAGATAGGAAGGGAGAGAAAGAAAGATAAAAATAGAGTGAGTGTGTGTGAGACAGAGAGAGGGAGAGACAGAGAAATCAACACCTCTTTTAGATGAACACAGAGAGGTGTCTGCTCTTACTGTGGAAACACCAAGGGCTCCCACATACTTCAAACAGAATGGAGCACCACAGGAGCCTTACTCTATAGACTAACGCCAGAGCTCCAGCTAGCATCTATCTGTCTGGTCCATGGGAATCCTTTAGCTGTAACACACAAGGCTCAGATACCCACGGGGGGATATATGTCTCTTGCTGCTCAATGATCTGAAAGCACTGAATAGGTGGGAACAACATGGCAGGGTCTGGAAGTGCAGTACGTGCAAGTGATAGTTTGCTTGAAAAATACAAGTTGCTCACTTTCAGACATGCAAATAAGAATTGTGTGTGTGTGTGTGTGTGTGTGTGTGTGTGTGTGTGTGTGCGAGAGAGAGAGAGAGAGATTGTGTGTGTCATCTGCCATCAACACTATAGTCAGATTGCATTAGGGAGTCATTCATCTTGCTGTGGGTATGGAGGTGGTGGAGAAATAAGGTGGAATGGAAGGGGGCTAAGCCTGGGGAGGGCTGACAAATTGCCATTGAGTGGGAAGATGACTGAGTGAGAGAGTAAGAGGAAGAACAGTCCATAGCTCAGGATCTGAAGCATTTGAACAAAAACACTGCTTTGAAATGCAAGAGAAAGGCCATAATGTATTCTTCCAGCCCAGGCGCAATTTAGATTTTGGCCACTAGATGGCAGCAGTGTATGTGTAAAGTTTTAGACTGATCCAATGAACCATTGTATTTCTGCAAAAAATCTTTTATCAAGACTGCCCAAATATGCCTAATTGGTTTATTAATAACTTTTCAAGTTCATAACTGTGCACTCTCCTCAAACAATAGCATGGTATTCTTTCACTGTAATAGCTACTGTAAATTGGACAGTGCAGTTAGATTAACAAGAATGTAAGCTAACCCACTGTTCCTAGGCCGTCATTGAAAACAAGAATTTGTTCTTAACTTGACTTGCCTAGTAAAATAAAGGTAAACATTTTTTTTCTATGTCCTGGGAAATGTTCCTGTTACTTACAACCTCATGCTAATTGCATTAGCTTACGTTAGCTCAACCGTCCCAAGGGGGACCCACTGATCCTGTAGAGGTTTTAAAGATAAATAAGCACGGCATAGAACTCTGGTGGCTCAGTTATGGTGTGGGGTGCATTTTCCTGGCATACTTTAGGTAAACGCAACACCTAGAGGGCAAGGTAAACACCAATAAATACACAGCCATTCTGATTGATAACCTTCAACCTATGGTGAAGCATTTCTATCCTGATAGGAGTGGTCTCTTCCAGGAAGACAATGTCCCCATCCACAGGGCACGAGAGGTCACTGAATGGTTTGATGAGCATAAAAACGATGTAAACCATATGCCATAGCCATCTCCGTCATCAGATCTCAACCCAACTGAACACATGGTAAATTCTGGAGTGGCACTTGAGAAAGCAAAACCCCAAATTATGGAATTTCTTGTGGAAGAATGGTGTCACATACCTCCAATAGAGTTCCAGACACTTGTAGAATCTATGCCAGGGCGCATTGAAGCTGTTCTGGCAGCTCCTAGTGGCCCATGCCCTATTAAGACACTTTATGTTGGTGATGCTTTGAGTGTTTTTAACAACTCAGAACTGATACCGATCACTTGATTAAGTGACAGATAGCTGGCAAAATGCTTTTTTGACCATGTCCCTATGTTTGAGCAAATCCCCCAGCAAACCTTGAATTAGTCATTTTGACACTAGATCTGGACTGTTCTTCCTCTTACTCTCTCACTCAGTCATCTTCCCACTCAATGGCAATCTGTCAGCACTCCCCAGGCTTAGCCCCCTCCATTCCACCTTATTTCTCCACCACCTCCATACCCACAGCAAGATGAATGACTCCCTAATGCAATCTGACTAGTGTTGATGGCAGATGACACACACAATCTCTCTCTCGCGCACACACACACACACACACACACACACACAATTCTTATTTGCATGTCTGAAAGTGTTCTCATGTGACTGATTGGGTATTGAACCTGGGTTATCTGTCACCTCAGGATTGTTTTAGCCCTCTGAGCTAAAGCCTAGGCAAGGTTATTCATCATGCAAGCATAGCTTACTGAACCACCTCCGTTACACTCATTGTCATGCACCTGAGCTCACATCTGAAAATGCAGAAGTCCTACATAACACCCCAACTGTGAAGCTATAGTATTGCTTTTCTTAACATCAATTATTTTTGTCCATTACCACTGAGCATTAAGATCAATGGCACATGTAATACATTTTCAATGGCTATTTGGATCAGTCAATTGTGTCGATGTTTTCCATACCTTTCCATTCTCTGGCATTATTGCAAGGCAGTCCTCATGGAACATTGGACCCCACAAAAAATAGCCTAGTCCGAGATGTGTTTTTTTGCTTGCCGTGACAATCTACATAGGAGTTGGCAAGACAGCACAAACAGATGTGGGCCCAGGCTACACAAACACACATTTGATGACAATGTGCTTGGCCTCTGCTTCCCACTGCACTGTGCTTTCATAGATCTGAGAGACCATCAATTAACTGCCTTTCCTGTGTCTTGTTCAGGTTAATGATAATCTATGATGGCAAGCCTGGCTTTAAAGGGACCAGCTTGTTGCACTGTTTATCTCAGTCGAGGGTCTCTGAGATATTGTTCAAGTGCACAAGAAGATAGCGAGGATGCCATTTAGATAAGAAAATGCATGCTTTCTCAAGATAAAGCTCACTGTATGTCATGATTATGCTATTGTGTTGTGTATGATCTCAGTCTAATGTGATTGTAGTGGGGATATTTTTATTGCCTTATCCCAGCTGGCAAAAGTAATTGAAATGACATCATGTCAACCAACTTTGCCTACTGTGGTAGCTTCAACTACATTCAACATAGTTGAATATCATTCATGTTTTTTTCTGATACTGCTTCTGATCCCATCCTTTGATAACCATTCCTGATCTTCTCTTCCTCAGGTCTTGGGAAACAGATAACACAAGGATCCCAACCCCCCCAACATGCCGGAGCAGAGCAATGACTACCGTGTTGTGGTGTTTGGGGCTGGCGGTGTGGGCAAGAGCTCCTTGGTCCTTCGCTTTGTCAAGGGAACCTTCCGGGACACCTACATCCCCACCGTGGAGGACACCTACCGCCAGGTGATCAGCTGTGACAAGAGCGTGTGCACCCTCCAGATCACCGACACCACGGGCAGCCACCAGTTCCCCGCCATGCAGCGCCTGTCCATCTCCAAGGGCCACGCCTTCATCCTGGTCTACTCCGTCACCAGCCGCCAGTCCCTGGAGGAGCTCAAACCCATCTACCAGCAGGTGCTGGCCATCAAGGGCAGCGTGGACGCCATCCCCGTCATGCTGGTGGGCAACAAGAGCGACGAGACCCAGCGTGAGGTGGAGACCAAGGAGGGTGAGGCGCAGGCGACAGCATGGAAGTGTGCCTTCATGGAAACCTCGGCCAAGATGAACTACAATGTCAAGGAGCTCTTCCAAGAGCTGCTTACCCTGGAGAAGAAGAGGAACATGAGTCTGAGCATCGACGGCAAGCGCTCCGGCAAGCAGAAGCATGCCGACAAGCTAAAGGGCAAGTGCAGCATCATGTAGGGAGGGAGAGGTGATGCCTGACCCATAGGAGGAAAGACAGAGGTTGGGAAGGGTAGTGGTGGTGGTGGTGGTGGAAAGGGTGGGCGTTCGTGAAGAGACTCACTTCGAGGAATGGAGGGAAGGTTGGGGTGGAATGGGGGTCGTCTGAGAGGGATTTTGTTATCCCGAAAGAGGCACCCCCCGCCCCCCGTACTTTATACCACTACCCCCATCTCCACCTTTCCCCCACTCTGCTCATACCATTAACCAGGAATCGCCCTTAGGGCACAGTCAATACGTCTGTCTCACTGGTTTTGATTTGGAGGTTTGCCTCTCCATCAAAAAATGTATGCCACTGAAGGGCCGAATAGAAAAGTTTGGGACACAAGAGTCAAGTTCTAAGAGAAGGTCAAATATTGATGCAACTCTGCTGTGATGGGAAAAATGAAAGAATATGGAGCCCTGAGAATTCATATCCTGTTCAGGATATAATGACAAAAAGGGGGAACTCCCTGCTCAGTGCCCATTTCAATATTATTCACTCCACGTACGCCCTCTTTTCCCTATAGCTGTCTGTCTCCTGCTAATTTGAGATAGCCACTTGACTCTTATGATTGTGAAAGGTAATAGGGTGGATTTGCGGGAGATGAGAGGGTATCAAGTTTAATGTGAAAGTAATGGAAACATGACTTTCATCAATTCAAGTACATTTCCATAAGCACAAGTTGGACTTTCGCCCTTCAGTCTCTCTGTATTTACCTGGTAATTGGATGGGAGTTGAGAACTAGACATTGTCATCAATAAAGGGCTCTATTCAATCTGTATAGAGGAAGTTCAGCGTTACAGCATAATCTAAATTTAGAGGCAATGTTCTTGCGTTAGAGGAGACTGCATTCACGGTAAACGTTGCATACAGTGCATTCGGAAAGTATTCAGACCCCTTGACTTATTCCAAATTTTTTACGTTACAGCCTTACTCTAAAAATGGATGAAAAAAAATATTCATACATCTACACACAATACCCCATAATGACAAAGCAAAAACAGATTTTTAGAAATGCTTGCAAAAAAATTAAAATGAAATATCACATTTACAATTTACATTGCAAACATTTCTAAAAACCTGTTTTCACTTTGTCATTATGGGGTATTGTGTGTAGATTGATGAGGATTTTTATTTATGTAATCCATTTTAGAATAAGGCTGTAATGTCACAAAGTGTGGAAAAAGGGAAGGGGTCTGAATTCATTCCCGAATGCACTGTATGTTGGCTCAACCGGAAATGACCTTTACATTTTTATTGCTGCAGCAATACAGATTGAATAGAGCCCCAAGTTGTTGACTGAAAGTTATTGATTCATTATACAGTGCATTCTGACATTTTTCAGACCCCTTGACTTTTTCCACCTTTTGTTACGTTACAACCGTATTCAAACATTTAAAACAGGTTTTAAGACATTTTAGCAAAGTTATTAAAAATAAAAAGCTGAAATATCACATTTACATAAGTATTCAGACCCTTTACTCAGTACATTGTTGAAGTACCTATGGCAGCAATTACAGTCTTGAGTCTTCTTGGGTATGACACTACAAGCTTGGCACACCTGTATTTGGGGAGTTTCTCCCATCCTTTTGTGCAGATCCTCTCAAGCTCTGTCAGGTTGGATGGGGAGCATCGCTGCAAAACTATTTTCAGGTCTCTCCAGAGATGTTTGATCGGGTTCAAGTCCGGCCTCTGGCTGGGCCACTGAAGGACATTCAGAGACCTGTCCCGAAGCCACTCCTGCATTGTCTTGGCTGTGTGCTTAGGGACGTTGTCCTGTTGGAAGGTAAACCCTTCCCAGTCTGAGGTCCTGAGCGCTCTGGAGCAGGTTTTCATCAAGGCTCTCTCTGTACTTTGCTCCGTTCATCTTTCCCTCGATCCTGACTAGTCTCCCAGTCCCTGCCGCTGAAAAGCACCCCCACAGCATGATGCTGCCACCACCATGCTTCAAGGATGGTACCAGGTTTCCTCCAGACATAACGATTGGCACTCAGGCCAAATAGTTCAATCTTGGTTTCAGCAGACTAGAGAATCTTGTTTCTCATGGTCTGAGAGTCTTTAGGTGCCTTTTGGAAAACTTCAAGCGGCTGTGCCTTTTACTGAGGAGTGGCTTCTGTCTGGCCACCATAAAGGCCTGATTGGTGGAGTGCTGCAGAGATGATTGTCCTTCTGGAAGATTCTCCCATCTCCACAGAGGAACTCTGGAGCTCCTTCAGAGTGACCATCGGGTTCTTGGTCACCTCCCTGACCAAAGCCCTTCTCCCCAGATTTCTCAGTTTGGCCGGGCGGCTAGCTCTAGGAAGAATCTTGGTGGTTCCAAACTTCTTCCATTTAAGAATGATGGAGGCCACTGTGTTCTTGGGGACCTTCAATGCTGCAGAAATCTTTTGGTGTCCTTCCCCAGATCTGTGCTTCGACACAATCCTGTCTCCGAGCTCTACGGACAATTCCTTCGACCTCATTGCTTGGTTTCTGCTCTGACATGCACTGTCAACTGTGGGACCTTATATAGACAGGTGTGTGCCTTTCCAAATCCTATCCAATCAATTGAATTTACCACAGGTGGACTCCAGTCAAGTTGTAGTAACATCTCTAGGATGATCAATGGAAACAGGATGTACCGGAGCTCAATTTCAAGTCTCATACCAAAGGGTCTGAATACTTATGTAAATATATATATTTTTATTTGAATTACATTTGCTAAAATGTCTAAAACCTGTTTTCGCTCTATCATTATGGAGTATTGTGTGTAGATTGAGGAGGAAAATAGTTATGTAATACATTTTAGAATAAGGCTGTAACATAACAAAATGTGGAAAAAGTAAAAGGGTCTGAATACTTTCCGAATGCACTGTAAATTACAGGTACAGGTTAGGCCTATCAAATGTTGCTAATTAACGGTAGCATGTGTAGTAATAAAAAGATAGGAAATATAGCTGCAAGTGGTCTCTGCATTTTGCTGTACATTTGAAATGCCTTTCCTATCAGTTGACTTGACATTTTGCATCATTTCAACATTTAAGTGAGCTTTAGCAAAACAAAGCACAAACAAATAACAAAAGCAACAAACAGTCAAAGCACGTTTGAAATGTAAATGTTTTTGAAGAAATGTAATTCATCTCTATAGCACAAATATTTGGACCCTCATATCATTAAATTAGGTGTCTATATCAATGTTGATCACATTATATGCCTATCTTCTGTTAATATACTGTTAATATACTGTATAATATACTGCAAATAATATATTTTATGCTCCAAATGCTCATATTGTCTTGCTTTGCCTCTCCTCCCCATTGAATATTTGTTGCAATCCAAAAATCACATTCCATTGCTTTAGCAATATGACAGCACTTTGAGGATTTGGAGCACAGTGACATTTGATCTTTTGGTAAACCCTTTGACGTGCTCTGGATGAATCATTTCACTTGAGCGTATTTTGCAATTTGAATCATATAAAGGAACTGCCAAATAAAGAAAACTAAATGTACATATAATTGGTAACTGGTCAATTTACATGCACACTGTTACATGCAATGTCTAAAGCAATGATGTTGTGGTAATAAAATAGGTAGGTAAACTCTGATTGCCAGTCGCAGTGAGAAAAGTAACTCTCCCTATATTTTCAATGCATTTCTCCCCAAAAGACGGGCAAACTGTTGTGCAAAAAAAGTGGGTAAACTTCTTTTACTTGCGTTTACACTCCACTACACCACCGGTTTAAAGAATGAGTCCTGCAGGAGTAAGTACATGATCATTTTACTTAG
Organism: Brachymystax lenok tsinlingensis; assembly: GCA_030435695.1. NCBI lineage: Eukaryota > Metazoa > Chordata > Actinopteri > Salmoniformes > Salmonidae > Brachymystax > Brachymystax lenok. Next base: position 10,852,554 of record CM059790.1, read on the forward strand.
AGAAGTACTTGTTCTCAGGTGTGCTGTACCATTTCATTCATTGCCTAATATGAATAGAATGATAGAACATTTATCCAACAATAACCCCTCATCCCAATAGATGTCCCTATCTTTTCAACAGCCTGACTGTTTTGTACTCAGTTAGTTCCCAGAAAGAAAATTACATCTGTCATTCCTGTACATGTTCACTGTTTCCTCCCAGACAGTGTTGTTATAACAGCACCATGATTACTGTAACGCCCAGTCCCGAGTTTCAGGCTGGAGCGTTTTGGTTTTGTCTTTGTGTAGGGTTTGTTTGTTCTAGGTGTCGTGTTTCTATGTTGGGTAATGGTTCCCAATTAGAGGCAGCTGTGTGTCGTTGTCTCTAATTGGGAACCATATTTAGGCTAGTAGGTTTCACTCTGGGTTCGTGGGTTAGTGTATGTTCATAGCTGTGTTTGTCTGTTCAGTTATGTTCATCGTTACGTTCTCCGTGTATTGTTTTTGTTCCGTCGTGGTCCCGTGTATAATTAAATATGTATTCTGGCTACATCGCTGCGTCTTGGTCTGTTCCCGCAGAAGTGAAACGTGACAGAATAACCCACCAGCAAAAGACCAAGCAGCGAGAGACTCGGGAGTGCTGGACCAGGGAGGACCTCATCGGATCTCGCCTGGCACGGAGGTCCGTAAGGCAGCCCCAAGAAACTTTTTGGGGGGGCACCTGGAGGTTGGCCGGTTCAGGAGGGACTCCTGAGCCAACCCCTCGTGCTTTATGGAGAGAGCGTTGGGGAGAGCGTCGCAGCGAAGGGAGGCCGTGCTATGCAGTGTTGCGCACGGTTTCCCCTATAGGGATTCAGAGGCCGGTGCGAGTGATTCCCGCTCCACTCATCAGTCGGGCGAAAATAAGTGTTCAGCCAGAAAGAGTGGTGCCATCGCTGCGCAGAAAGAGTGGTGCCAAGTCCCCAGTGCGCCTCCTGGGACCCGGATATCCTGCTCCAGTTCCATGTGCGGTGTCTCCGGTACGTGTCCGCAGCCCAGTGAGAGAGATCCCAGCGCCACTCACTGGTCGGGCCGAGGTCTGTGTGTTACCTGGGAGAGTGGTGTCAGCTCTGCGAGCCAGGCCTCCAGTGCGCCTTTTGGGCCCATGTTATCCTGTGGTCTTACGGGCAGAATCTCCGGCATGCGTATCCACAGCCCAGTCTGAGAGATTCCAGCTCCACTCACCCATGAGACCAGGGTTAGTGAGCTAGCTGGAGAGCATGGTGTCGCTCTCCATATCAGGTCCCCGGTCGGGTAGAGGTTTCTACACGTCCAGTCCCGCTCCACGTTCCGAGACCCCTGTTCCACGTTCCGAGATCCCTGTTCCACGTTCCAAGATCCCTGTTCCACGTTCCAAGATCCTGTTCCACGTTCCAAGATCCCTGTTCCACGCCTCCAAGATCCCTGTTCCACGCTCCAAGATCCCTGTTCCGCTGTTCCAAGATCCCTGTTCCGCTGCTCCAAGATCCCTGTTCGCTGCTCCAAGATCCCTGTTCCGTGTTCCAAGATCCCAGTCCGTGTAGTGGTGTCTCTACACGTCCAGTCCCTGTTCCACGCACCCAGCTCCCCCGTGCGCCCGAGAGTCCAGCACGCCCTGCCCGGCCCCACAAGCACCCAGCTCCCCTGCGGCGCTCCGAGAGTCCAGCACGCCCTGCTCCGCCCGCGCACCAGCTCCCGCAGCGCCCGAGAGTCCAGCACGCCCTGCTCCGGCCCCCGCGACCCAGCTCCTCCGTGCGCCTCCGAGTATCCAGCACGCCCTGCTCCGGCCCGGCGCACCAAGCTCCCCCTGCGCCCGAGAGTCCAGCACGTCCTGTTCCGGCCCACGCACCAAGCTCCCCGTCTTCAGAGAGTCCAGCACGCCCTGTCCCGCCCACGCACCAAGCTCCCCTGCAGCGCTCAGAGAGTCCAGCACGCCCTGTCCCGGCCCGCCGCAAGCTCCTTGCGTTCAGAGAGTCCAGCACGTCCTGTCCCGGCTCCGCGCACCAAGCTCCCGTCGCAAGCCAGAGAGTCCAGTACGACCAGTTCCTGCTCCACGCACCAGAGTCCCAGTGAGCATCACGAGTCCAGTACTGCCAGTTCCTGCTCCACGCACCAGCGTCCCAGTGAGCATCACAAGTCCAGTACGACCAGTTCCTGCTCCACGCACCAGAGTTCCAGTGAGCATCACAAGTCCAGTACTGCCAGTTCCTGCTCCACGCGCAGAGTACCAGTGAGCATCACTAGTCCGGGTACTGCCAGTTCCTGCTCCACGCACTAGAGTTCCAGTGAGCATCACAAGTCCAGTACTGCCAGTTCCTGCTCCACGCACCAGAGTTCCAGTGAGCATCACAAGTCCAGTACTGCCAGTTCCTGCTCCACGCACCAGAGTTCCAGTGAGCATCACGAGTCCAGTACGACCAGTTCCTGCTCCACGCACCAGAGTCCCAGTGAGCATCACGAGTCCAGTACGACCAGTTCTGCTCCACGCACTGAGTCCCAGTGAGCATCACGAGTCCAGTACTGCCAGTTCCTGCTCCACGCACCAGAGTCCCAGTGAGCATCACAGTCCAGTACTGCCAGTTCCTGCTCCACGCACCAGCGTTCCAGTGAGCATCACGAGTCCAGTACGGCCAGTTCCAACTCCACGCACCAGAGTTCCAGGAGAAGGCCCAGGGCCTCCGGTTCTGGATGTCAGACCAGCACGGCCAGCACCGAGCCTCCACCTGGGACAAAGCTTACTCATTTCAAGACCCCCCACAGACTTTTCGCGCGTCCGGAGTCCGCGCTTTGGGTACTGCAACGCCCAGTCCCGAGTTTCAGGCTGGAGCGTTTTTGGTTTTGTCTTTGTGTAGGTTTGTTTGTTCTAGGTGTCGTGTTTCTATGTTGGGTAATGGTTCCCAATTAGAGGCAGCTGTGTGTCGTTGTCTCTAATTGGGAACCATATTTAGGCTAGTAGGTTTCACTCTGGGTTCGTGGGTTATTGTATGTTCATAGCTGTGTTTGTCTGTTCAGTTATGTTCATCGTTACGTTCTCCGTGTATTGTTTTTTGTTCCGTCGTGGTCCCGTGTATAATTAAATATGTATTCTGGCTACATCGCTGCGTCTTGGTCTGTTCCCGCAGAAGTGAAACGTGACAATTACATTGTAGATGTTATTCTTCTCCGTCTGAATACTGACTCGTTATGTCATGCATTATTGAAGCAGAGGGAGGTTCTGTGCAGCAGCTGCAGCTGGATGGATGATAGCTACCGAACAAGCTGTCTTCTTCATTGATTGGCTAGTGGCAAAAAAGCCCACAAGTCCGGCGGTTGGAAGGAGCGGGCTGAAATCAATGGGGGGGATTTGCTCGGAGGGTTGGACAGGTTGCAGGGCGACAGTGTTTGATCACTGCAGAGAACGAGCACGAGCTGCCATCGGGATGCTTACTAAGTAGAGGGCAGGAGAGAGATAGAGGAAGAAGCCAACAGACAGCTATAACGGGATTACACAGGGCCAATGGGCCATAGTAGCAGCCTAGCCAGGAGGACAATGTGTACACTACAGTATACAGGGTTACAGAGTGTCACTGTTTCATCGACAGATACAGATTCAAGGTTGTCGTACCCTATCATTAGCAACACATGACGGACTCCAATGTGCTCTGACTGGGAAGGGTCAAGAAGAGATGTTCCCCTTGACAGTTTTCAGTGTAACTTTATATTAACACCATCATCCAGAGATACAATATTATTGGACAGAGGAGCAACACCTAAATGTAGCTACCTCTGTATTTGTTTTGGTTTGATCAGATGATGAGATCCTTTTCAGGGAATGACAAAAATGACAAAAAAAAGTCCTTATTGTACCTATCAGAGAGAGGCATGTTTGTTCTATGTAGCATATACCGTAACGCGCCGCTGTATTTCTGGATGAGAATGACACCACATCCAGGTCACACACTACACAGGATCGGAATTGTCTCAAAATCGTACAGTCTCATACAATTTTCTATCATAATCTTTTTACGGATTTGGGATGCTTGACACCTTGAGTTTTCAATATTATTGATTTTTCCTCTATCAAACAAGATGCCTAATTTATCAACACTCAGTTATTATTTTTAATTTAGTCATGCTTGGCAGCCATTTTTGCTATTTGTTACTGTAGTCATATTTTTGGGGGGAGAGATGTCTCACATTTGCGTGATCCCTCATTAAACCCTCGCCTAAAAATAAGTAATCCTTCAATTCCTGCTGAAAAATGATGTGCAGTGACTAAAACAGAATTTGGGGGATTTGTAGATTGCACAAAACATGGAGCCAGCATCCTTTGACTGGCACTGATGTTTACATCTGATGTTTTTTCAAAACTGTATTTTTTTTGTATTGTTTAAATATAGTTTTATCCCCTATATACATATCCATATTATTTCTTTTTTACCCTACCACAACAACAACACTTCTTCTACTGCTATTTACAGCCACAGGCTAACCCATCTTACCCACTACCAATTTCCTTTTGTAATACATCCTATTTTACTGTGAAGTATAACAAGGGTCTTGAATCTCTCTATTTAAAATGTTTTACAGAGACTGCACTAAAAATAAATACTTTACCTAAGAGTATCGTCATATTTCCTATTGATTGATAGTTTTTCCCCCTACTCTCCTAACAGTACTGTTTGTAGGTCCATCTGAACACAGTCATTATGACCTAACAACCATTCCTGGACTTAACTCAGGCCTGGCTCCACGAGGGGGCAAAAGTGTGCTTAGCCCCCTCAGTTGAAACTTGTGCCCCTTCAGTTTTAGTTTTATTGCCAAAAAGTTCAAACGATTGAGTGACAGGTTGGCGCAAAATCTGTGTCTCCGCTACACAGTGTCAACACAATGGACAGAGCATGCCGCTGTGTGTGTAGGGAGGCTATGGAAACCCACTGGGGTGGTTATGTAGGACTCGTTTGGGTTTCCATAAAGAAGTTGGGGGGAAACCCTTCTCATCTGTGGTAGGCTAAGTGGATAACGTAAGATGCCTCCAGGCGGGGTCACGTTTACTGTTGAAGCTGCTTCACTCAACTCACCACTACAGAGTTGAGTTAGTTAGCTTCTTAGCTAGCTGTAAAAAGTGGTAGTGTTATTAGCCTTAGCCTGTTAAGCTAGCTCGAACCAGCTAATCTGCCAGGGTGGATATCAGAAATTGGCTTCGCCAAAGTACCCAAACAAAGCCAAAGGAGAAAGAGAGCAATGAGCAGCAGCAGCATTAAACCACCGAGGCCACCGCCAAGACCAGCAGCGATGATGCTGCCGTGATCCAGCTAGCAGAGCCTACCCACTCCTCCACAAGCACTGCCAGGATAATGGCGCGACAACCCCTTCCACCTCCGACTGTTCCTGACGATCTTGGAACAGAGGAGCCAGCCCAGGTTAGCCTAGAATCCTAATTTAGTCACAGATTTTCTGTCCAAAAATGTTTATGTAATAGCAACTTGTTAATAGGAAGGGAGTGGCTGGAATACTCGGTTAGATACGGAATTTTGTTGGGTCCAAAGCTAACACAGACAAGGCCTTCACAAAAAGCTGGGTATTCAAACTTGAAGCATGCTATTGATAGTACCAAAGGATTTGCTAGACACGCATCAAGCAAATTAGCATTTGAAGTGCACTGCACTGTGGAAAGAAAAACAAGTTCGAAGTGCTATGGGAACATTGGTGTCAACACTTGTTAGCTGGCAAGAAATCATATGTATTTTGTCGGCGATTGTGGAAATTATTGAGTTCCTTGTTTCAAACCAGCAACCATTGAAGGGGACATTAGATGCAATGGAGTTAAAAGGGGCAGTGGACTTTTTCTGTCTGTGATGGAATATACTATTTGAAAAGACAAGGAACTTGCCAAGGTGTTTAGCACCATACCCCACAATGCCACATATGCGTCACACAATATTCAAAATGAAATCATAGGTCTCATGAGTGGGGCGTCCACAGCCACATGCGAGAACTAATTTTAAATTTTTACAAACGTGTTCAGTCAGCACAGAAGATGCTACACCCGAGGAAAGCTCAACTAATCCCATTGGCATTTGAGGGGGATCTTACAAGAAGATTTCAGGGAGAATGGAATGATCTATTACTCAGGAAGTTCCACAGAGCATCAAGAGGCTGCAACTCTTCTAAAAAGGTAAGAAACAATCTAGCTGGTGGTTTTGTTCAAAACCTTGGTGGTATAGCCAGTAGCGTTGTTTCAGTAAAAATGTAGGGTATGGAATGGCAAAATGACTTCCTTAGTCAGCATTGCTTTAGTGTGTAGGGCGCTGTCCATGGTGCTGATAGAGCACAGCGGAGATTTCACTCCAACCTGTCACTTCTTGGTCAAAAGCACTCAAACGGTATGAAAGTCCAGAGAGGACATGTGAATAAGAAAATAGTACACTCGTTACGTCGAGATCACAACTTATTTATCTCACGATCACTACATGACAAAAGTTGTTAGGTCGTGATCACTAGATAATTTTCTTGTGATCACGACATAACAAAAGTACCACGCATCATCCATTAATTTGTTCAGATGCACTATAGCCACTTCAGCAAGGAGCCCTGCGGATTTTAAGCCTTGAACTATGCCTGAAAGGCAGCCCTGTCTGTCAGGCTGCATGCCACCCCCAAGACCCTCAAGACTTGGCTAATCTTGTGAGCTAGCTAGTTAGCTAGGTAGTCTTGTTAGTCAGCTAGAAAGCTAGCTTGTTATACATGCTGGTTGTTAGCTTGCATAACTGATATGTGTATAATTATAAGAGACACTTCATGTTTTGTGGATAATATTTACATTCACAGTGGGTAAGCTCCATTCCTAACAGGCTGATCAGATTACATTTCAGACTCAGAGGCTTATAAATCAGGGTTCTGCCTTGTAGGCTGTTTTATAGGTAAGGCTATTTGCAGGCAGATTAGCTGTCAACGTGCTTTACAGGCAGATGCATATCTGATCCAGGGGGCGAGCTCTACATCAGAGATTGTAACATTCTCTGTTTCACTGAAACATGGCTCACTCGGGATACGTTGTCAGAGTCGATACAGCCACCCAGTTTCTTCACGCATCGCGCCGACAGAAACAAACATCTCTCTGGTAAGAAGATGGGCGGGGGTGTGACTAACGACTCACGGTGTAATCACAACAACATACAGGAACTCAAGTCCTTTTATTCACCTGACCTAGAATTCCTTATAATCAAATGCCGACCGCATTATCTTCCAAGAGAATTCTCTTAGATTATAGTCACAGCTGTGTATTTCCCCCCCAAGCAGATACCTCGTCGTCCCTGAAAGAACTTCACTGGACTCTATGTAAACTGGAAACCATACATCCTAAGGCTGCGTTTACTGTAGCTGGGGAGTTTAACTTCTTAGGGAGCGGCAGCAGAGGTGACGGTTTTGGAGAGTCTGGCGTGCCCAAAGTAAAATGCCTGCCACTCAGGCCCAGAAAATAGGATATGCACATAATTAGTACTATTGGATAGGAAACACTCTGAAGTTTCTTAAAGTGTTAAAAACTGGAACAGGAAACACCCGTGCTCAGGTCAATACAATGCTGGTCTGACCAATCGGATTCCACGCTTCAAGATTGATTCGATCACGTGGACTGGGATATGTTCCGGATAGCCTCAGACAACAACATTGATGTATACGCTGACTTGGTGAGAGAGTTTATTAGCAAGTGCATTGGAGATGTTGTACCCGCTGTGACTATTAAAACCTTCCCTAACCAGAAACCGTGGATTAATGGAAGCATTCGCGCAAAACTGAAAGCGTGAGCCACCGCTTTTAATCATGGCAAGGCGACTGGAAACATGACCGAATACAAACAGTGCAGCTATTCCCTCCTCAAGGCAATCAAACAAGCAAAGCGTTAGTTACAGAGACAAAGTAGAGTCGTAATTCAACGGCTCAAACATGAGACGTATGCGACAGGGTTTACATTCAATCACGGATTACAAAAAAAAAAACAGACAGGTCGCGGACATCGACGTCTTGCTCCCAGACAAATTAAACAACTTCTTTGCTCACTTTGAGGACAATACAGTGCCACTGACACGGCCCACTACCAAAGCCTGTAGGCTCTCCTTCTCCGTGGCCAACGTGAGTAAAACATTTAAACGTGTAAACCCTCGCAAGGCTGCCGGTCCCAGACGGCATCCCTAGCTGCATCCTCAGAGCATGCGCAGACCAGCTGGCTGGTGTGTTTACGGACATATTCAACCAATCCCTATCCCAGTCTGTTGTCCCCACATGCTTCAAGATGGCAACCATCGTTCCTGTTCTCAAGAAAGCTAAGGTAACTGAACTAAATGACTATAGCCCCATTGCACTCACTTCTGTCATCATGAAGTGCTTTGAGAGACTATTCAAGGATCATATCACCTCCACACAACCTGACACCCTAGACCCACTCCAATATGCTTACCGCTCCAACAGGTCCACTGACGATGCAATCGCCATCACACTGCACACCGCCCTATCCCATCTGGACAAGAGGAATACCTATGTAAGAATGCTGTTCATTGACTACAGCTAAGCATTTAACACCATAGTACCCTCCAAACGTGGCCATGCGCACTTCCAACTCAATCATCAAGTTTGCAGATGACACTACAGTGGTAGAACTGATTACCAACCACGACGAGACGGCCTACAGGCAGGAGGTGAGGGCCCTCGGAGTGTGGTGTCAGGAAAATAACCTCTCACTCAACGTCAACAAAACAAAGGAGATGACCGTGGACTACAGGAAACAGCAGAGGGAGCATCCCCCCATCCACATCAACGGGACAGTAGTGGAGAAGGTGGAAAGCTTTAAGTTCCTTGGCGTACACATCCCTGACAAACTGAAATGGTCCACCCACACAGACAGCGTGGTGAAGAAGGCGCAACAGCGCCTCTTCAACCTCAGGAGGCTGAAGACATTCGGCTTGTCATCTAAAACCCCAAAAAACTTTTACAGATGCACAATCGAGAGCATCCTGTCTGGCTGTATCACCGCCTGGTACGGCAATTGCACCGCCCTCAACCACAAGGCTCTCCAGAGGGTAGTGCGGTCTGCACAACGCATCACCGAGGGAAAACTACCTGCCCTCCAGGACACCTACAGCACCCGATGTCACAGGAAGGCCAAAAAGATCATCAAGAACAACAACCACCCGAGCCACTGCCTGTTCACCCCGCTATCATCCAGAAGGCAAGGTCAGTACAGGTGCATCAAAGCTGGGAGAGACAGAAAAACTGCTTCTATCTCAAGGCCATCAGACTGTTAAACAGCCATCACTAACATAGAGAGGCTGCTGCCAACATACAGACTCAAATATCTGGCCACTTAAATAAATTGACTTAATAAAGGTATCACTAGTCACTTTAAATAACTCCTCTTTAATAATGTTTATATATCATACATTACTCATCTCATATGTATTTACTGTATTCTATTCCATCTACTGCATCTTGCCTATGCAGCACGCCACCGCTCATCCATATATTTATATGTACATATTCTATTCATCCCTTTACATTTGTGTGTATTTGTGTGTATAAGGTAGTTGTTGTAAATTTGTTATATTACTTGTTAGATATTACTGCATAGTCGGAACTAATCTCATTCGCATCCGGGAGAGGGATGAGTGGAATACGGTGTTCAGCACGATGTCTGGTCACTACGAGAATTTGGTTATGCCCTTTAGCTTAGCCAAAGCTCCGTCAGTGTTCCAGGCATTCGTCAACGAGGTATTCAGGGACATGCTCGGACGTCAGGTGATTGTGTACATCAATGACATCCGGATCTTCTCGACCAACCTGGAGGATCACATCACTCACGTTCGAGCAGTCCTGGAACGCCTCTTGGCTAACCACCTGTTCATCAAGGCAGAGAAGTGCCAATTCCACCAGAGGGCTGTATCCTTCTTGGGCTACCAAATCAGCCCGCAGGGAGTGTTGATGAAGGACACTAAGGTAGATGCGGTAAGGTCATGGCCAGTCCCAACCACCATCAAGGGATTACAGTGATTTTTGGGGTTTGCCAACTTTTACCGCTGCCCCATCAGGAACTTCAGTGCCGATGCCACCCCTCTCACCTCCCTCCTCAAGGGTGGGCCTCGTAGGTTGGTTTGGTCTCCAGCAGCCGGCGAGGCCTTTCGTCTCCTCAAGGGGCGTTTCACCTCCGCCCCCTTGCTAAAACACCCAGATCCCACGCTACCTTTTGTGGTTAAGGTAGACGCATCGGAGGTGGGTGTGGGGACAGTTTTGTCACAAAGACAGGGGCACCCACTAAAATTGTATCTTTGTGCTTTCTTCTCCAAGAAACTGTCCCCGCAGAGAGGAATTATGATGTCGGCGATCGGGAGCTCTTGGCGGTGAAGTTGGCATTAGAGGAGTGGAGACACTGGCTGGAGGGTGCCAAGGAACCATTCGTCATCCTCCCCAACCATCGGAACCTTGAGTACATACAGACAGCGAGGAGACTGAATCCGCTCCAAGCCAGGTAGGCCCTCTTCTTCACCAGGTACGACTTCACGCTGACCTATCACTCAGGTTCTAAGAACATCAAGGCCAATGGCCTGTCCCGTATCTAGGATTCGGGAGAGGCTCCTGTCAAGAAGGCACACATAATCCCATCCTCCCAAGTTTTGGGGCCAGTGGTTTGGGACGTTGATGTGGACATCCACCAGGCTCTAGATAGGGAGCCAGCACCCCGGAATTGTCCTCCCGCGCGCATCTACGTTCCCTTAGGGGTAAGGGATCTGCTGCTGACCTTGGCACACACAGCTGACATCGCTGGAAATCCAGGTATTTCTCGCACCATCCATTCCATCACTGAGAAATACTGGTGGCCTACCTTGGTACAGGATGTTACGCGGTATGTCAACTCCTGTTCTATGTGTGCTCAAACCAAGTCCCCCCCCCCCCCGGAATGCTCCAGGAGGGAAGCTCCTGCCGCTTCCCGTGCCTCAGCGACCTTGGTCCTATCTATTCATTGACTTTGTTACTGATCTTCCCCCTTCTGATGGTTTCACCACCATTCTGGTGGTAGTGGATGGATTCTCCAAGTCATGTCGTTTAATCCCTCTTCCTGGTCTTCCCACTGCTCTCCAGGTCACTGAGGCACTCTTCAGGGTTTTTGTAGGGTTTTAGAGTTCTCCGTGGTTAGTCTTGGGATGAACAACACTTATGGCTAAAAGTAACCTTTATAATTGAGGTAACCATGAAAGTAATAGACATGTTGATCAATGTCTCCTTATGCACCAATTTCTTTTTCTTTTCTTTTTTTACATTCTGTCTGCTTTTCCCTCATCTCCTTCACCTCATTAAAATGTTACAATTCAACTTGTTGGTGAGATCATGTTGACCTGTTAGGCTTTTGTCTCTGAAATATGTTAATTACGTGAGAGAAAAGATCGGTCTGCCTTTGCATCCAGGGTTTCATCAAAATATATTACCATAGATTTGTCTTTATTTAGATTCTGCAGATTCTGTAAGAGATTGATTTTTTTTTTATAGTGGCTGGTCCTTTGAGTTGATATATTCAGAGCTCTTTTCCATTTCACAATATTTGTTGTGTAAATAAAGAATCCAAATGGCCTCTTACCAGGTTTGATTGGATATGGCCCACAAAAATATCTGAAATCAAAAATATTTAAGAAATAAAGACATACTTTCACCTTTTCTCTCTTTTCTCTGTTCTACTTGACCACTGAGGGTTATCAAATCAAATCAAATCAAATTGTATTTGTCACATACACATGGTTAGCAGATGTTAATGCGAGTGTAGCGAAATGCTTGTGCTTTTAGTTCCGACCATGCAGTAGTATCTAACAAGTAATCTAACAAATTCACAACAACTACCTTATACACACAAGAGTAAAGGAATGAATACAAGTATGTACATATAAATATATGGATGAGCTATGGCTGACCGGCGTAGGCAAGATGCAGTAGATGGTATGGAGTACAGTATATACATATATGAGTAATGTAGGATATGTAAACATTATATAAATGGCATCGTTTAAAGTGGCTAGTGATACATTTATTTCATCCAATTATAATTATTAAAGTGGCTAGAGATTTGAGTCGATGGCCGAACGGCATAGGCAGTGGCTAGTGATACATTTGTTACATCCAATTCCTATTATTTAAAGTGGCTAGAGATTTAACTTCTTAGGGAGCGGCAGCAGAGGTGACGGTTTTGGAGAGTCTGGTGGTTAGTATTGGGATGAACAACACTTATGGCTAAAAGTAACCTTTATAATTGGTGGTGAAACCATCAGAAGGGGGAAGATCAGTAACAAAGTCAATGAATAGTAAAAGGCCTGCCACTCAGGCCCAGAAAATAAGATATGCACATAATTAGTACTATTGGATGGGAAACACTCTGAAGTTTCTAAAACCATTAAGATAATGTCTGTGAGTATAACAGAACTGATATAGCAGTCAAAAACCAGAGGAAAATCCATCCGGATTTGCAGTTTTTTTTAAAGATTTTTTTCTCCAATCTGCCTATTGCATACAATGTTATGTAGGACTGAGACTGCAGTACCTATGGCTTCCACTAGATGTCAACAGTCTTTATACAAAGCCTGGAAGGTCTAGCAGTAAGCAGAACAGATAGGAAGAGGAAGTAGTCAGGGGACCACTTTTGTTTACAACGTTTGAGGGCCGCGAGATTGTGAACGCGCACCACTTTATTTTCCTTTCCTATTGTTCATGTTATCGTTCGGTTGAAATATTACAGTAAATATACATAAAAGGATACCTAAGTATACTTTCAAAATGATGTTTGATTTGTTTGTAGAAAGTTTATAGGTATAATTTGAACGTGTTCTCTTCCCGGTTCAATGGGCGACTCAACGGTGGATTTTATGATCATAACGCGCCAACCAAACGGAGATTTATGGATATAATAAATTACTTTTTCTAACAAAAGAACCATTGGATGGATGTCTTCGTTGGACACTTCAGCAGAAGGTCTTCGAAAGGTAAGTCATAGTTTTTAGCTCTTATATGGGTTTTGTGTGACCCGCACTGGATATGAATTTATGCTAATGTGGAAAATATGTGGGGTGCTATCCTCAAACAATCAAATGTTGTGCTTTCGCCGTAAAGCCTTTTTGAAATCTGACAACGCTGTGATATTGCCAAGAAGTAGAGCTTTAGATGACTATGTAACACTTGTATATTGATGAATGTTTAATAATTCAACTTTTGGATTTTGGATTTGGCGCCTTACATTTTACCGGGTAGTGTCGGGAGTGGCCTGCTGGCGCGCCGCTACTCCCTAAGTAGTTAAGTCAGTATGTTGGCAGCAGCCACTTAATGTTAGTGATGGTTCTTTTGTTAGAAAAAGTCCTTTATTATATCCATAAATCTCAGTTTGGTTGGCGCGTTATATTCAGAAAATCCACCGTCGAGTCGCTCATTGAACCGTGAAGAGAACGCGTTCAAATTATACCTATCAACTTTCTCCAAACAAATCAAACATAATTTTTTATGTATCCTTAGGTATCCTTTTATGTATATTTACTATAATATTTTACACAGATGATAACCTAAACGTTATAAAAGGAAAATAAAGTGGAGCGCGCTCAGCCTGGAAAATGTTATTGACTTTTCTGCTTCCTGCAGTAATTCTTCTTCTCTATGGTTCTGTTCAGTGCTAAAGCCTCGAAACACTGTCCAGATACTGTTGACATCTAGTGGAAGCCATAGGTACTGCAATCTAGGAGCTAAAACCCATGTATTTCAATAGGAAGCCTATCAAACTGAGGTAATGTCACAACAACAACAAAATTCTGGACAGAAATTCCTCGGGTTTTCGCCTGCTATATCAGTTTTGTTACACTCACAGACATTATTCTAATAGTTTTAGTAACTTCAGAGTGTTTCCTATCCAATAGTACTAAGTATGTGCATATCCTAGTTTCTGGGCCTGAGTGGCAGGCATTTTACTTTGGGCATGCCAGACTCTCCAAAACCGTCACCACTGCTGATGATGCCTAAACAGTCTGATGGCCTTGAGGTAGAAGCTGTTTTTCAGTCTCTGGGTCCCAGATTTGATGCACCTGTACTGACCTCGCCTTCTGGATGATAGCGGGGTGAACAGGCAGTGGCTCGGGTGGTTGTTGTCCTTGATGATCTTTTTGGCCTTCCTGTGACATCGGGTGGTGTAGGTGTCCTGAAGGGCAGGTAGTTTACCCCCGATGATGCATTGTGCAGTCCTCACTACCCTCTGGAGAGCCTTACGGTTGTGGGCGGAGCAGTTGCCATACCAGGCGGTGATACAGCCCGACAGGATGCTCTCGATTGTGCATCTGTAGAAGTTTGTAGAAGTTTGTGAGTGATTTTGGTGACAAGACGACGCTGTCTGTGTGGGTGGACCATTTCAGTTTGTCCGTGATGTGTACGCCGAGGAACTTAAAACTTTCCACCTTCTCCACTACTGTCCCGTCGATGTGGATAGGGGGGTGCTCCCTCTCCTGTTTCCTGAAGTCCACGATCATCTCCTTTGTTTTGTTGACGTTGAGTGAGAGGTTATTTTCCTGACACCACACTCCGAGGGCCCTCACCTCCTCCCTGTAGGCCGTCTCGTCGTTGTTGGTAATCAAGCCTACCACTGTAGTGTCGTCTGCAAACTTGATGATTGAGTTGGATGCGTGCTTGGCCACGCAGTCATGGGTAAACAGGGAGTACAGGAGAGGGCTGAGAATGCACCCTTGTGGGGCCCCAGTGTTGAGGATCAGCGGGGTGGAGATGTTGTTTCCTACCCTCACCACCTGGGGCCGCCCGTCAGGAAGTCCAGGACCCAGTTGCACAGGGCTGGGTCGAGACCTAGGGTCTCGAGCTTAATGACGAGCTTGGAGGGAACTATGGTGTTAAATGCTGAGCTGTAGTCGATGAACAGCATTCTTACATAGGTATTCCTCTTGTCCAAATGGGTTAGGGCAGTGTGATTGCGATTGCGTCGTCTGTGGACCTATTGGGACGGTATGCAAATTGGAGTGGGTCCAGGGTGTCTGGCAGGATGGAGGTGATATTATCCTTGACTAGTCTCTCAAAGCACTTCATGATGACAGAAGTGAGTGAACGGGGTGATAGTCATTTAGCTCAGTTACCTTAGCTTTCTTGGGAAAAGGAACAATGGTGACCCTCTTGAAGAATGTTGAACAGCAGACTGGGATAGGGACTGATTGAATATGTCCGTAAACACACCAGCCAGCTGGTCTGCGCATGCTCTGAGGACACGGCCAGGGATGCCATCTGGGCCAGCAGCCTTGCGAGGGTTAACACATTTAAATGTTTTACTCACGTTGGCTCGGGTGAAGGAGAGCCCGCAGGTTTTGGTAGTGAACCGTGTCGGTGGCACTGTATTGTCCTCAAAGCGAGCAAAGAAGTTGTTTAGTTTGTCTGGGAGCAGGACGTCGTGGTCCGCGACTGGGCTGGGCTGGTTTTCTTACTGTTGAGTTGAAGTTTCAGGGGCTTCTGTGTTTAATAACTTTTTGATAAAACCCTTGGGAAGTGAACCGATGTTTAATGCATTGTGGTAAATCGTGGGGTGTTGGGTTGAGCGTGCAGAGATTGACACTGAGACAGGAAGGCTTTAGTCCACAAAACAACTTTACTAAGACACAAAATAAATGTAACAAAGAAATCACTCCGGTTTTGCTCGGTCTTGCTTCTCTCTCTTAACTGGTGTCCGTCTCTCCACCTTCTCCCCCCCGGTCTGCCATTGTGCTCCTTTTATTGAGCCTCCACGGCTGGTTGGCACTTTCCTCTAATTACCTCCACTTAGAGCTGTCCGTGTCGGGGTGCCCAGCTCCCGTATCCCCAGCAGAGGGAGCCAACGTCATCTCACGTACCTCCCCTCTATTACCATCCCCCGGGGTAGACCTCCGAGGATACCACAGCATGTAAACATTTTACTGAGAAGATAATATGGCAGCAATACAGGTCAGAGATGCTGTCCTTGAGTGTCTTATTCAGAGTGCCAACACATTTGTGGAGAGGGAGAAAAAATATATAGCCTACAACATCAGTATATTGGAACTCTTCTTAAGGGCAAATTGTTGATGCTCTCTATTTACCAGTAAAGTCTTCAATAAGTAACCAGCTATCCAGTAATTGATTTACTACTGTGTATGTTCTCAACTATACTGAACTGAAACTTGTTATGTGATGATAAATGGCTGATTAAAATTAGAGGTCGACCGATTAATTAGGGCCGATTTCAAGTTTTCATAACAATCGGTAGTCGGCATTTTTGGACGCCGATTATGGCCGATTACATTGGACTCCACGAGGAGACTGCGTGGCAGGCTGACCACCTGTTACGCGAGTGCAAGGAGCCAAGGTAAGTTGCTAGCTAGCATTAAACTTATCTTGTAAAAAACTATCAATCTTCACATAATCACTAGTTAACTACACATGGTTGTTGATATTACTAGTTTATCTAGCTTGTCCTGCATTGCATATAATCAATGCGGTGCCTGTTAATTTATCATCGAATCACAGTCTACTTTGCCAAACGGGTGATGATTTAACAAGCACTTTCGCACTGTCGTTGCACCAATGTGTACCTAACCATAAACATCAATGCCTTTCTTAAAAATCAACACACAAGTAAATTTTAAACCTGCATATTTAGTTAATATTGCCTGCTAACATGAATTTATTTTAACCAGGGAAATTGTGTCACTTCTCTTGCGTTCTGTGCAAGCAGAGTCAGATTATATGAAACAGTTTGGGCCGCCTGGCTCGTTGCGAACAGTGTGAAGACCATTTCTTCCTAACAAAGACCGGAATTAATTTGCCAGAATTTTACATAATTATGACATAAGATTGAAGGTTGTGCAATGTAACAGCAATATTTAGACTTAGGTTTGCCGCCCGTTCGATAAAATGGGTTTCAAGAAGTGCCGGATTTAGGTATAGGCGACATCGGCGGCAGCCCAGGGAGGCATCTTTCCGGGGGCAGCATGGGGCGCCCGCACCAAAAATTGTGGAATGGTGACATTTGCGCAATCGGTTTTCTATCGCTCAATTGCACGCCACGTCAATGATATCATGTCACCGTGTGGGACCGTGGGTCCATTAACCTTGTCGGAGTGGGCGCCCTGATTCTAGTTTGTGAGCTAGGCAGGGAGGGGTGCCCAGGGAGCCATACAAGCTAGAACCGCCACTGGTTTCAAGTTTGGGGAAGCTTATTCATCTACCATTTCTACTGATCAGCATGACAGTTATCATTATTTTTTAGATGTGCGTTTTCATTGAACAGTTTCATTTCAATAATAACATTTCCATATTTCAAAATCATTGTCACGTGGTTAATAATAAAAAAGCTAAATGATACAAATCTACAAATCTAGTTCCATTTCAACTAAGGTGAGAGCACCAGCCTCTGCCATGTGGACACATTGATACACTGTGGTCCATTGGCGGCTAAAGAAATGTGTGCATAGAACTCAGAGATAGCCTATAGGCCAATGCAGAAGTAGGCCTATGACTTCCATGTCAACGAAATAAAATACATTGGCCTAAAGTCAACAAAAAAAACTGCGGAAAATATCCTGATGAAAATTCAGGTAATTTCAATCACGTTAATCTCTCGCCTGTCTGCTTCCCTTTCAATCTGTCTTGACTTGCTAGTAAAGTGCAAACTTGTATCAAATCATCAACTGGGTGTGGCCGAAAACTGTGACTAGCGAACTTGCAACATTGTATCAACTAGCCAGGGGGCCCTCAGTTTCCCACACTAGCGAGCTTGGGACAGACAGATGTTTTTTTAATGACATTTCCACTGGATATATTGGATCATCAGATCATGATATTTTGCTCTTTCACACAAAGGCTTGGTGATTATCGAGGCCGGGACTGTCGGGAATTTTTTTCCCAATATTTTTTTTCAAATAATTCGCAAGGGATGTTAAAAAACAGACTTCATTGACTTACTGTGAAGAAAAAATGTACTGAGAAGCTTAGCTTATTAGTGGTTGACGTGGTGAGTTAAGACAATCAGAAATCAGACATTGCCAAATGGGCACTTTCCTACATTAACTTGTTTCTCACAAGTGTAACAGATTGTAAACTTTGCAAACAATGTTTCCACTCCGAGAATGAAAGCGGTAAATGACTATGATTAATACATGAATTAACAGAAATGTATGTAACCAAATGAAGGTGGATTAACGGTATATTTACTAGGCCTACTGGTAACATATATGTATATAATGTTTTTTTTTATTTTATTTTTTAACTATTCACATAATGAAACAATGAAACAACTGTCAGCAGACCACTGAGCGCATTCTGGAAAGCTGTGCGCATGCATTCTGGAGAGAGACAAGCCATATCTTCCCCACAAACCCCTCACCTTCTTGTGGCAACATTTTTTATTATTTTCAGGACACATTATCTTCCCATTATCATTATCTTTTCACTGACAGCCACAACTCAAATCAGCTAGACATATTGCTATTCATGCTGCCCAAATTGAGGGATTCCCAAATAAGCATAGGCTTACACACTTGTGATCTAAAACAATCCACAGCTTTTTTTTTAAACAAGCTAATGATCCTCTGTGGCTCTCTTGTGAAGTCTTGCTCCCTTGTGAAGTATTTTGAATGTTTTTCTTTAGACAGTAGTAATTACATAATTTTGGCAGAACATCCGTTTACTTTAGGGGAAGATATTATCCTATCAGTGCACTGTACACCCAACAACTTTACTTTCCAATTCACAAGTCTGAAACCAGAGATATGTATATAATGACAAAATGCTAATGTTTCCGCCCTAACAATGGGAGTCGTTGTCCAAAAGGCAGGCGAAAAGTTTAGGTCTGCATATTATGCCCATAGAAAAGCATTGGACTTATTCTGGACAAATTTTGGCGAGAGCCCTCTCGCTTCTCCTCTTCCTCTCTTCTGGAACTCTCTCACTGGAAAAAGCATCCCAGTGAGTGAAACAGCACCCCTCTGTCTTACTAAATGTAGCCCATGTATCTGATGCTGTCTGGCCAGAAATAGTATGACATGTCGTACTCTTTTGGTCCAGACAGAATCAGATACATGGTCTACATATACTGAGAGAGAGAGAGAGAGAGGCGCTGTTTCGCTCGCTTGGATGCTTTATCTGAGATTGATATCTTTCTGTCGGCGCCAGTCTCTGTCAAAATGATCAATATTTCAATGTTATTTGGACAGGCAAGGTAGGCCCTCTTTGAACAGAGAACAGAAGTGTTCAACTTTCATGCAGCTCAATACACAAGTTAATCCACGTAAATAGCCCCCAAATATATATATTTTTTGTGATAAAGCAAATAAACGGTATTAGCCTCCAAAGCAAAGAGTAGGCCTAGCCTACTGTTGTTGATGAACATGTGAGATCCGCCGCAGCAAGATGTGCGTTCAGTGTTCTAAACTGAAATCGTTATGCACAATTTTAGCCTATGTTTAGTAGACTATCTGCTCTTCATGGGCATTTGGTCTCAACAGTTGTTTTTATCCGAACCAGCTGCTTTTTCTATTACTGTGTAGTTATAGCCTACTACCGATACAACTTGCGTTGCTTGAAGTGCTTGGTTTGTGGGAATATAACAAGTCAAGTCAGAAAGTCTAAACAGATTTGTTTTGCCATTACCATGTCTCATGCCCATGACCACGTTTAGACCCAGTTGCTTTTGGCTTTTTGAGCTTTTTAGTTTAGATATAGGATATAGGATGGATAGCCGATTAAACTCAACTCCACAATTTACTATGGAGTTGAGCGGCGACTAGTGTGGACAGACTGGAGCGCTGACATTGCATAAAAAAAAGACTGATTTCAGCCCCCAAAAAATAGCCCGCAATTACACATTGTGATGTTGGACTTTCGGGAAACATTTTACTTTACTGTTTTCCTTTTAATTATTTCTGTAAAAACTGTATTCATAACCCTATCCGACTCTAGAACATTGGGTTTCAGAACTTTGATCCTAGAAAATGTGTCTGGACATTGTTGTATGTCACAAGCCAGAAGTTGGTGTGACCGTCAGGAGTCAGTGATAAGGGTTTGTTTACTTAACCATCCATGGCCATCAGTAGCCCATTCTACAGACAGTATTGTTAAACATTATAATATCTATTCCTATGCTGCCAAAATGCTCTGTCTAAACGCAAATACACCTAACACACAATACCGTTTTGGAAACATTTGGAACTGAACTTTCATATAAGCAACCACTGGCGACCCATCATTCAGGGAAGGTGGGGCACCTGTTTAGCTCACTCTAGCCAAAACATTGTATTTTATTGCCTGTTTTGCATGTTATTTTGGCATTAATACGTGTCACATATCAGTTTGCAAACAATGTAAAAAAAAAAGTTAATAAAGCCGCATACAAACAAATTTTTGCTTTCTTGAGTAAGGCGGCTCCAAAATGCAGGTGTTTCTTTCTGTGGTGGTGGGGCAGCCAAGGGAAAATACGGAACGTAGGGGTTGGTAATGTTCGCTAGTTACGCCGTGATTGGCTCAGCATTCTGTCACTCATGGGGACACTACGTCACCGCAAAATCTACAGGGAGAGCTCTAAAATTCAAGCCCCTTGGGTGCTGCCATAGTTACATTAGAAGTTCCCATTCAAGAAGGCTCAAGGTCATTGGCCACAGATAAAATGACTTTAAATCACGTTATATCTACTGTAGCTTTGATTGGACTGATCATGTCAAAATCATTCTTTCAAAATCTAGCTAGCAAGCTAGACAAGCAGTCATCATCATGAATCAGGTAGACAATCTACTGGCAAATCCTTTTCAATCCTTGGTATTTGAAGATAAATTGTAGATCAAATGTATCGGTGCTCATCGGCCATTGGACATAAACATTACACAACAAGTTGGAAATCGCAAACTCAACAACAAGTGGTTTGGAATGAATCAGTGGCTAACTGCAAGTGTTGCAAAGCAATCACTAGCCTGCTATTCGGTGGAGTGGGTGTGTGGTCCAAGTCTGGGTTTAAGGGTCTCTTTCCAAGCTTAAAAGGATAAACATTCACATGCAATGGGCCAGAAAATGTTGAATACATTGGCCATACTGTCAATCCAGCAAGACAACTTGGAACTCGGGAAAAAAATATTATGTTTTGAACGGTCATCCAACTTGGAATTCCAAGTCGGGGACTTGGGCCTCTTTCTAGAGCTTCGACCTGAAGATCCCTGACGTTATTATTCAACCTTGTTTTTTTCTGAATTCCCAGTTGTCTTGAAAGAACCATAAATCCAGAGAAAGTTTTATGACAAAATTTGCCCACAAGGACCACCGAGTCACCTTCCTGTTCAAGTGACAAGGTCCAGAAATGTCTTCAATGTTGCTGCATAAATGACGTAATATGCCAGGGAGATATGTATGCTGTAGATATGAAAGTAATACTAAGTGTATGTTGTGTAGTAAGCTGTTAGTAGCCCTGTGCCTCCCCCTAATAATTTGTTCCCTTTCCCCCTCATAACTTGGTCAAATCAAATCAAATTTTATTGGTCATAGACACATATTTAGCAGATGTTATTGCGGGTGTAGCGAAATGCTTGTGTTTCTAGTTCCAACAGTCCAGTAGTATCTAACAATTCACAACAAAACACACAAATCTATAAGTAAAAGAATGGAATTAAGAAATATATAAATATTAGATTGAGCAATGTTGGAGTGGCATTAACTAAAATACAGTAGAATAGAATACAGTATATTCATATGAGATGAGTAAAGCAGTATGTAAACATTATTTAAACATGATTAAAGTGACTAGTGTTCCATTATTAAAGTAGCCAGTGATTCCAAGTCTATGTAGATAGGGCAGCTGCCTCTAAGGTGAAGGGTTGCGTAACAGTGTGGAAGCCTGCTAGTGATGGATATTTAACAGTCTAATGGCCTTGAGATAGAAGCTGCTTTTCAGTCTTGGTCCCAGCTTTGATGCAGCTGTACTGACCTCGCCTTCTGGAAGATAGCGGGGTGAACAGGCCGTGGCTCGGGTGGTTGTTGTCCATGATGATATTTTTGGCCTTCCTGTGACATTGGGTGCTGTAGATGTCCTGGAGGGCAGGTAGTTTGCCCCCGGGTGAGCCCTGCGGTAGCGGGCAGTTGCCGTACCAGACGGTGATACAGCCCGACAGGGTGTTCTCAATTGTGCATTTGTAAACGTTTTTGAGGGTTTTTAGGGGCCAAGCCAAATTTCTTCAGCCTCCTGAGGTTGAAGAGGCGCTGTTGCACCTTCTTCACCACACTGTCTGTGTGGGTGGACCATTTCAGATCGTCTGTGATGTGTACTGTGAGGAACTTGAAGCTTTCCACCTCCTCCACTGCAGTCCCGTCGATGTGGATAGGGGCGTGCTCCCTCTGATGTTTCCTGAAGTCCATGATCAGCTCCTTTATTTTTTTGAAGTTGAGAGAGAGGTTATTTTCCTGGCACCACTCTCCCAGGGCCCTCACCTCCTCCCTGTAGAATGTCTTGTCATTGTTGGTAATCAGGCCTACTGCTGTTGTGTTGTTTGCAAACTGAGTTGGAGGCTTGCGTGGCCACGCAGTCATGGGTGAACAGGGAGTACAGGAGGGGGCTGAGCACGCACCCTTGTGGGGCCCCTGTGTTGAGGATCAGCGAAGTGGAGGTGTTGTTTCCTACCATCACCACCTGGGGGTGACCCGTCAGGAAGTCCAGGACCCAGTTGCACAGGGAGGAGTTCAGACCCAGGGCCCCAAGCTTAAAGATGAGCTTGGAGGGTACTATGGTGTTGAATCCTGAGCTATAATCAATTAACAGCATTCTAACTGGTATTCCTCTTGTCCAGATGGGATAGGGCAGTGTGCAATACGATGGCGATTGCATTGTCTGTGGATCTATTGGGGCGGTAAGCAAATTGAAGTGGGTCTATGGTGTCAGGTAAGGTAGAGGTGATACGATCCTATGAATATGATCCTATGATCCTATGGTGATATGAACTAGTCTCTCAAAGAACTTCATGATGACAGAAGTGAGTGCTGTGGGGCAATAGTCATTTAGTTTTCTTGGTACAGGAACAATAGTGGACATCTTGAAGCAAGTGGGGACAGCAGACTGGGATAGGGAGAGATTGAATATGTTTGTAAACACACATGCTTCAATGTCTTACTCACGTCGGCCACGGAGAAGGAGAACTCACAGTCCTTGGTAGCAGGCCGCGTTGGTGGCTCTGTGTTATCCTCAAAGCGGGCAAAGAAGATGTTTGGCTTGTCCGGAAGCAAGACATCGGCATCCGCGACGTGGCTGGTTTTCCCTTTGTAGTCCGTGATTGTCTGTAGACCCTGCCACATACGTCTCGTGTCTGAGCCATTGAATTGCGACTTTGTCTCTGTACTGACATTTTGCCTGTTTGATTGATTTCGGTGGGAATAACTACACTGTTTGTATTCAGCCATTTTCACAGTCACCTTGCCATGGTTAAATGCAATGGTTCGCAATTTTGCGCGAACGCTGCCATCTATCCACGGTTTCTGATTTGGGTAGGTTTTAATATTCACAGTGAATATCTCCTTTACACTTCCTGATGAACTCAGTCACCATAACCGTGTATTCTTCAATGTTATTCTCAGAGGCTACCCAGAACATATCCCAGTCCACGTGATCAAAACAATCTTGAAGCATGGATTCCAATTGGTCAGACCAGCGTTGAATAGACCTTAGCACAGGTACTTCCTGTTTGAGTTTCTGCCTATAGGAAGGGAGGAGCAAAATGGAGTCGTGATCAGATTTTCTGAAGGGAGGGCAGTGGAGGGCCTTGTAGGCATTTAGAAAAGTTGAGTAGCAGTGGTCCAATGTCTTACCAGTGCGAGTACTACAGTCAATGTGTTTGTAGAACTTTGATAGCGTTTTCCTCAAATTTGCTTTGTTAAAATCCCCAGCTACAATAAATGCGGCCTCAGGATATGTGGTTTCCAGTTTGCCTAAAGTCCAGTGTAGTTCTTTGAGGGCCGTCGTGGTATCGGCTTGAAGGGAAATGTACACGGCTGTGACTATAACCGAAGAGAATTCTCATGGTTGGTAATATGGTCGGCATTTGATTGTGAGGTATTCTAGGTTGGGTGAACAAAAGGACTTGCATTTCTGTAAGTTATCACAATCACACCATGAGTAATTAATGACAAATCATACACCCTCGCCATTCTTCTTCCCGGAGAATTCTTTATTCCTGTCTGCGCGATGTACTGAGAACCCAGATGGCTGTTGGACAGGGACAGTATATTCCGAGAGAGCCATGTTTCTGTGACACAGAGTATGTTATAATCCCTGATGTCTCTCCGGAAGGAGATCCTCGCCCTGAGCGTGTCTACTTTATTATCCAGAGACTGTACATTAGCGTGTAATATACTCGAAAGTGGTGGATGGACTAGACTAGAAGTCCACTCAGACTAGAAGTCCACTCCGAATACCTCTTCTCTGCCGGCGGTGTTTGGGAGCAGCCTCTAGAATAAGTTAAATTGCCCTGGGAGGTACGAACAAATGATCCAATTTGGGAAAGTCGTATTCTTGGTTTTAATGCTGGTGAGTTACCGCCGCTCTGATATCCAAAAGTTGTTTCCGGCTGTTTGTAATAACACAAAAAAAATTCTAGCTAATAATGTAAGAAATAACGCAAAAAATATATATATACTGCAAAGTTGCTTAGGAGCTAGAAGCAGAGCTGCCATATCGATTCATGTCATCTTACTAAAGGTGGTGCACATGTAGCCTATAGTCTGTTTTAGAGAAATGTAATCATTGAATAGTGTAAGAGCTTTCATTGTCTGCTTATATACCTCCTTTATTTATCCTACGGTTCTGACTTGGTGTACAGGGAGAATACTGTAAGAACGGCCCATGTTCTGAATTCTGTCACTGTACATTTAAAAAGTGCTGAACAAATAGTTATATTGACTACGTCCGTCCTTGCTCGCTCATTAATGTCTTAATCGAAATTACGGATCGCCTCTTATCCGCTCGTCATACCCTCATGCCATAGTTTATACATCTCAATTGTCAGTAGAAACATTTGTTTAAGCATGTCAGCCATATCAACTATGTTTTTTTAAAAAGGCATTAAATGAGGCTGAATGAACTGTTTTGCTCCGCTGATAGCCAGGAGTAGCGGTGGTAAGGATTCACTCCATGGTGCTGAAAAGAAAGCTCTGCTGTTGGGACAGCTTTATGTAGGCCCTAACATGTTGTGGGCAACGTTTGTCACCGTGATGAATGTGTTGTTTAGTGTTGTGTGGTGTAGTAGCTTTGCTGGCATGCATCTTTAAAAAAAAAGTAGTTTGCCCCACCAAGATTTACATGCTAAAATCGCCACTGTAAGCAAGATATTATTTTTCAAATACAAAAGATACACTGTACACAATTTAGGAAAGTTGCACCTTGTTGCTATATTTTGAGAAACACCGGAAATGTGGAATGGAATGGTCCAATGGAAACGCAAGCACAAGGTTAGAGGACGTGTTAGCAGAGCCAGTGTGTGAAAACAGCCCAGTGCAACTTTGATAAACTGCGCACAGTAAGTGTATCTTTTGTCTTTGAAAGATTCTTTCTCGCTTATATTAAAGTTAAGTTCCATAGGTTTCCAAAACTGTATCACAAGTGAGGTGTATTTGCGTTTAGACAGAGCATCGGGATTGTACTTCACATGGAGCCAGCTATGGTCCATACCATAAACTGAGACCTTTGGGGCGTATTCATTAAGCAGATTCTGTTGCAAAACATTTCTTAAAAGGAAGCAAACGGAACAAAACGGGTAGGGACCTACCTGAATTTGCCTAATAGAAACTCTTGTTTTTGTTGCAAAATGTTACGTTCTGTTAAGACTAATGAATACACCTTTGGGTTCTCAAGCGCTAGGTCATCAATCATGGTGGTCCATAGCCAAGCACCACTGGCCTTCATTCACGAATCAAACCTGGAAACCTGGGCTGTGTTCAGGAGTATGGGATGTTGTATAGAGTCCAAATAGAAATGTATTGTGTTTATCAGATAGTTATCTTAGTGATGTAGATCAGGAATCGTGTCAGCTCTTTACATTTCAGCAAGGTTCTAAACATTTCAAGATTTTCTGAACAGCCCATGGGTCACTTTCAGTAAGCACAAAATGAGAGAAAACAGAGTTTTGAGCTAGGCATCAGATCTGAATTTGTCCAATAAGAATCATGTTGATTTGGGCAGTGCCGTTGACGTCACCAGACCCGGGCTTTCGCCCCCGAATTATTTTGTTTCAGCCCCGAATTACTTTGTTTCAGCCTGAGTCTTTTGCCCTGCTGGGATGATGTAAAATAAACTAGGCTACAGTGCATTACACACTGCAATGAATACTCCAAACACGAGACCCGGCTTGCCCTACCTTTTTAGTTATGTCTAAAACCAGCATGTATGTGTATGGTGGCACTTTAAGAGGTGGAGTAAAAGTCCTTTTTGATTTGTCCAAAGAAATTCTATTTCGGCGCGTGCGGAGTGACTGCTCATTCTCTGAGGGCGAAAGTGCAAAGATGAGAAGGAGAACCGGAGGTAAACTTTGTTAGGTTGATGCTCCTATTGCTAATTTTGTTAGCCCATGATGAGGCTATTGACCTCACAGTAAGCCAGATTCGAGTAATTTACATCATTGACGTCACCACGCACTCTGGCTTCTATTTCTGGTCAATAGTGCAGCCCTACCATTATAAACTGAATTTGCCAAATGTGCTGCATGTATATCTGATTGAGATTTGCAAGTGTAATTCATGATTGTGGCTGGGGTTAACTCAACTGTGTGTGTTTAACTGTAGTATCCTGCCTGCTTTCCCCATAACACACTTTCTCCATCCAATGATGTTTAAATCCTGTTGCTATGGTGCACTGTGCCGCATTGGATTCAGCAGAAAAAATGAAGAAAATTCAAGATGTGCTGCTGCTGCTGACCTAGTCCTGCTCCGCTCAAACCACTGTGTTTGCATTGCAGTTTTTTTTATTTGGGGATAGACAACTGGAAAGGGACTACTGCAGTTTTATCTTTTAATCTCTGTCTGGATTTCCAATAATCGAAAGGGAATATTTCTCTGCTCAGCTTTGTTTTTTCCATCAGGCTTGTTGATGGAGGCCCCGTTTCCCACCTAAATTCTATAAGGGCCCTTCGTAGTAGTAATTACAGCTAGACTTGCTCAGAGCACTAATTGTTGGTATCAATCACTTCAATTAAGACAGAGGAGCTGTAATTACGTCCAAAGCCTTTATGGCTACTTGTGGGCCATGTAAAATGCATGGGAGATCAAGTAAAATAGGCTGATAATATGTTCTAATGACATGACAGACTTGCTGTTTGTTAGCGCTATCAATGCAGATCCAATAACTTGACATTAACAACTTACTTTATGGCAACAATTTTGGTTCAACTTCTTAGGACCCATGCATTGGATTTGATATGTCACCTATTCTTCAGTCTTACAATATGAATTTGGTTGTATAGAAGCACATACTATAAATTGGACTAAAGATCTAAGGAAGGGAACTACACACCAAACAGGAGGGATACTTGTTTCACGTTGTCCCATGACTGTTCACATGCTCAGATGTGATTTTAGCATGTAAATCTTGGTGGGGCAAAAAAATAATATGTTTTGGGATGCATGCCAGCAAAGCCACTACACAACAAATCACTAAATAATGCATTAATTGCATTATAACGGTGACAAACAGTGCCCAGAAACTGTTAGGGCCTACATAAAGCTGTCCCAACCCCTTACCACTGCTACACCTGGCTGCCAGCAGAGCCTTGTCTGGCAGCGAAACAATTAATTTAGCGAAACAGTTCATTTACTGCCTTTTAAAAAAACATAGTTGATATGGCTGACTTGCTTAAACAAATGTGGTTTTTAGTGACAATTGAGATGTACCAACTATGGCATAAGCGGATGACGAGCGGATAAGAAGAAATCTGTCATTTCGATTAATGAGCGCGCTAGGACGGACGTAGTCAATATTAACTATTTGTTCAGCACTTTTGAAATGTACAGCGACAGAATTCAGAACATGGGCCGTTCTTACAGTATCATTTATGCAGCACCATACAATACATTTTTGTACTCACCTTGTTGTGCTGTGCTCACTTGAATAGGAAGGTGGCGCACTAGTCCTTCGTGAGAAAATGTTGTCATCAAAGTCTGGCATTCTCTGGATTTATGGTGCTTTCTAGACTGGAAACTTTGAAGAAAAAAAACAAGGTTGAATCATGATGACGTCAGTGATCTTCAGGTCGTAGCTTTAGAATGAGGCCCGGTTTCCCGACTTACAATTCCGAGTTGAATGTCTGTTCATAACGTATTTTCCCAGTCGGAGCTCGTTTTTTCCCGAGTTTCCAGTTGTTTTGAGCGCGGCAGAAGTCATACTGATTGACAGCAGGGCCAATGTTGAATTTTTTTCCTTTTAAGCTTGGAAAAGAGACCCTTAAACCCAGACTTGGGACCACACACCCACAACATTCAATAACAGGCTACTAATTGCTTTGCAATGCTTGCAGTTAGCCACTGATTCCTTCCAAACCACTCATTGTTGAATTTTCAATTTACAACTACTTGTGTAATGTTTATGTCCAATGGCCGATGAGCACCAATGCATTTTATCTATAATTTCTCTTCATTATTTATCTTTATATGCAAGGATTAAAAAGTATTTGCCAGTAGATTGTCCACTTGATTCATGATGATGTTAGATACGATTTTAAACGTATGATGTTGACATGATCAGTCCAATCAAAGCTACTGTAGATGTAACGGGATTTGACGTAATTTTATCTGTGGCCAATAACCTTCTTGGATGGACACTTCTAATGTAACTCTATGGCAGCACCCAAGGGGCTTAAATTTTCAAGCTCTACCCTTAGATTTGGAGGTGACGTAGTGTCCCCATGAGTGACAGAACACTGAGCCAATCACGGCGCAACTAGAGAACATGACCAACCCTTACGCTCCGTATTTTCCACTGGCTGCCCCCCCACCACAGAAAGCACTGAGCTAGGCTGAAACACCTGCATTTTGAAGCTGCCTTACTCAAGAAAGTAAAAAAGACACCATCTTTAACTCAATGATTTATTTTAAAATGTTTTACATTGTTTGCAAACTGATATGTGACACGTATTAATGGCAAAATAACATGCAAACAGGCAACTTTCCCCGAATGGCGGGTTGCCACTGCACATACTTCTCAATATTGTTTGCTCTAGCACAAGGATCCAGGATGAAGATGTGTCATGCCATCTAACCTATGTCAGTAAACAACAACCCTGAGTAGGAATAACACTAAATTATGATATTGTGGTTTGCATCCATACTCTCTTCAGCATGGTTTTACTTGATGCTATTGTTTTTTTGCATCCATACTTCAGCATGGTTTACTTAAGGAATAAGGCCTGAGAGGGTGTGGTATATGGCCAATTTACCAAGGCTAAGGGCTGTTCTTAAGCACGACACAACACGGAGTGCCAGCCCTTTTGTTATATTTCATAACAGGTTGGAGCCTTTAGTCACGATTACCTTGTTTTCAGGCCAGAATACTATATTGTGGCGATATGTCACATTTCCACTTTCACATTACTGCGCTGTTTAATGTCTGCATTTGTGGTACTTGCCTTATAATTCTTGCCTTATGTTGTAAAACTTGCCCAGCAAGGCCTGTACAGTAACATAGTACTAACAAGCATCATTCCTGACAGTTGAGAGTTTATTCTGAAACCTGAAATGAAGATTTGAACCCTGAACATAAACCAGTGGAGAGTTTAGTCTACCTTGAATGGGATGGTTTTAATAAGACATTTAATTACTTATGTGGTCCTACAATTCTTCCTCTGCTTCTGTTAGCTTGCGAGTTGCAAATCTTTGAGCTCCCCTTTAGGACATAAATAAGCAGGGCTTGTTTTATGATCTTAAATACTGTATGTCTTAGTGTAAAAAATATGACTTGCTTTTGGAATCTTTTGTGATGCAAATTTATGGGAGCATGTCCCTCTATCCTTTTATTGCCACCACAAGATGGCGCCATTTTCCTTTTTAATCTATTCTGTTGAATACTTGTTCGACAGAGTACCACTGTTCTGCTGTGTTTGACTACGTCTGAATCAGGTATGCCTTGCTGATGTGATGTTTGTTTGAAATGTTTTGGTTTTTTACGACGTAGCAGGCCTAGGATCAAGACACTAAATAATGGACTTTAGCAATTACCCAATGAATTTAATTGCATTAGGTATGGACTAGATCCATGTGTATCCTAGTCTTCTGACAGGGAAGCTGTGCATGGTAAACGTGGCATGATGATGACACAGCATTATCTGGCACACAGTCAGAGTAATGGGATTATTTCTGTGCTGTTCCCGTGCAGAGCCACGTAAATCTCCGCTCAGTCTATGATTAATGACATAGTTAGCCTCTGCACACAGCCTCAAGCTTCTTAATTTCATAACCTCTCCTGGTTCACGGCGTCAGTCACATCTCACTCTCTGGTGATTAGTGTGTTAGTAGTTTGGCCTATTGCCCTTGGCCAGGTGACCTTTATACCCGTGTGTGTGTGTGTGTCAGTGCATGTTTGTGTCTGTGTGTGTGCGCATGTGTGCGTAAGTGAGAGCAGAGGAGTGTGCTGTAGAGGAGAGGGTATTTGGTCCCATGCCCAGGGCTTTGTCCCTAGCCCATGTGATCTCATCATGTCGTCACTACAGGGGTCCCACTTGTTTTCGGAGCTCGTTCAAAACAATACAGACATCCGGACGGATATCGCTCAGTTAGCCTATTAGCGTGCGGCGCGGGGCGCTAAGTGGCTAACCAGCTAACACCCATCTCAGACCCAGGGTTGTTGCATAAAGTCTTTCAGGTCTAGCGGACGCATCCCACAACACATGGTATCATGGTGTCGGTTGGCAGCAAAGGCCCAGTGGGCTCAGGAAGAGAGGGGTAATTGCCTAACTCACACCCACCTGGGCTCTTGACTTAAAGGGCCAATCAGCAGTTGAAACAATAACAAAGCGCGTCCCCACTACTGTTTCGGTAAAAAGCTGAGGGACGGCGCAGGAGAAATGTAATCACTCTCAAATTCATAGACCGAGCTATGGATGCAAGGACTGACCATCCATGATATCAAAATGATGGGTTTAACCATGTTTTGAGGATATACAGTGTTTGTTTACATTTAATTTGTTTACAAACATTGGAGCGAAACAAGCTTATATTTTGGGTTCTGATGGGGTGCGACAGTTAAACTCAGCCCTTTTTAAGTTATATCTTCAAGAATCAGTGGGTACATATCATTCATTTATAAGTCCCAAAATGGATGTAGCAACTGCTGATTACCCCTTTAAGCGTGCACACAATGCTACGTGTGTCCTATTGTGTAGTGTAGCCTCTTATCTCCCGTTGTGTTGATGGAGAATATCATTTCATCCAGGATGTGGTAATGATTAAAGAGGAAGAGTTCCTATGTGTGTGTCGATGGTGATATAGGGTGAGCTTAAGGGAGGAAACAGTGACTCGGGCTCTTTCAGAGGGGCGTGCGTGTGTGTGCGTTTGTGTGTGTGTGGAATGGCTGAATAGGTAATGAACACTTAGCACACAGGCTTTGCTGGGAAGGAAGGTTCGAAAATTGCCCTCAATCACAGATCTAGGACCAGTTGACTCTGTACTCAGTTCTACTCTAACTAGTAGGCTAGATGTTAAAATGTTAAACAGACCTCAACCTTGCTAGTGCATACGGTTTCAGCTCACGTCGTAACTGGCTCTCCCCCTCTGCTTACAACACAGCCATGCAGATATGCTGTTGTGTTTTATCTCAGAGGCTTGGTACAGCTTGTTCTGATTGAGGGAAAGCTCAAGGTTTGGACTCCTGGGATTTGGGTTTATGGTGCAAAAGAAACAGTAAGCAGTAAATACTAGCACAGCTCAGGGAAGTGCTCTCTATCCACAGAGAAATCCCTCGGTAGATAATGATTACTGTAAATGCTGAACTGGAGCATTGGGGTTTAGTTGCCCGGCGTACATGGTTCTCACAAGTTCGTTAAGGCTATAATTGGAAATACAAGAAAAGAGATGGCCGCTATTAATGACAGTTTTACATCATTGACCGTTAACTTTCTGGTCTGTTTTCGTTTCAGTTAGCCCTATCATGTGTTGCAACAAATAATTGGAATGACATTTAGGTGACGTCAACATTGTTTCAGTGTTGTCTTGTTACAATACTTCAATGTTGAATATTGTGCCTTAATGCATTCGTCACAATTCCTACAGCAACTCTAGTAGGGTCAAAATCCTTACTCATAACCATTACATTGTCTTAGCCCCATGCAAACTGTCTTGGTGTGATCAATATCCTTCCCCTGCACATACTGTATGTGGCAGCTAGTTGAGAACAAGATGAACTACGAGGAGGGAGTGACGTGCTTACAACCACTGTTCTCAGACGTCTTGGCAACAGGCCCAAGGCTTAAGTCTACAGTACGTGCTCTTCCACTTGCTCTACTCTTTCCTACTATATGAGCCTCCCGCCACTCGGACTGTAAGCTTCCCAGAAGCAGATTGAGATATAGGCTTCTGTTTGTTTACCTCCCTGTCATGTTCATTACATGAAGCATGAAAACATGGCTCCAGTCCACAGCTAGTTCCTAGGGTAAGGACAGTTTGAGTAAATATGAAGGCTCAAATGTTTCTCCTCATGAACTATAACTGTTGTTGCAGCACAGTACAAGCACGGTTACTCGGTGACAGTAGGGTAGCACGGTTGATGGTAGTGTGACGCGGGTGACGCAAGGACACGTCATACAGACAAGGCTGGGCCCTGGCTGTTCTGTCAGAGGACAAAACAACAAGTGCCTGATCCCCCTTCAGTAAAGACACTCGCTATCCATCACACTCAACATTTCTGGAACATGCATTGGGTAATTATGCATAAAATAAACAATATCGCCAATGTTTTTAGCATACAAGTGGAGTGGATAAATGGGCCAGTGTTGAGGAAGCTACTCGAAAATATAGTTTACCAAGCTACCAATTACTTCACACTGGAAGAAGTTAACCTACACTAAAGCAACTCCTTAAGATTATGGTTTACTTAACGTTTACTTAACTAAAGTTGCTTTTAAAAAGTAGTTCACTGCAGCCTACCTTGTGATAAATTATTATATCTAGATCTGAAATGTCATAGACTACAAATTGTAGATCAGATCAGAGTCAGATATTAACAGAATGTGTAATTGAACCTTTAAAACACATACAAAATATGTTTCAAGTGAGAATTAGGCAGGTATTATTATTGAAATTATTGCCTACTTCACTGATTATTTTATTTGAGCAAAAAAAGTAGTGTTTAGTTCCAGTAGTTAGCCACACCGCTACATGGCATTAACTACTGAAAACACTACAAAGATTTTAATTTAGTTCAACTACCACCAAGCTACCGCAAAATGTTGCTAAATTACTAGTTATTACTAACTATATGTAGTTCACTACTCCCCAACACTGAAATGGGCATGACACCACAGTCTATGTGTGTGTCTTAGAATTTATAGCATAGGCTCTCTTTTTCCACACCAGGAGGGCTTTGCATTGTGGGAGACACATCTGCATCAGAGCAGTGCAACAAAGAAAAATCAACAACCCGTAATTGTTTCTACACTTGTGAGAGCAGGCTTTGTGTGTCAGCAGGATGAGAAAGGAGTTACTCTCTGCGACACACGTACAGTCTTGCATTGTGTTTCCCCCCCTGTTTTGGAGTTAGTGATTACCCACATCTTTGAGCCATCAGGGGCCAGGCACAGTGGAACGGCCCGGGGTGGGGGACAGGGAGGCCAAGCCAGAGCTAAATGGAAGCCAGCTGTTCTATTAGCCACCCTGGGTGTGTGTGTGCTCACTGCTTGTGTGTGTCTGTGTGAAAGTGTGTATCTGGATGAGATGACCTCACTACCTTTGCTCAGCATTACCTAGTGTTTGGTGGTGGCGTAAGAAGTAGCCGTGTGCAATCAGAGACAATTACAGCATGATGGGTTCCAGTTCTACTCAGACTGAGGGCTAGGCTGCTTTCCAAACTCTGTCTGAAAAGGCCCCTTAGCGTCTCCTCTCCTCAGTGGGTTTCAAAGGGCTATGTAGGTGAAGGCAACTCCTTTATTTTGCACTGCTCTTATGGTCAACTCTAAAGAAAAGGAGATGAGGATAGGAAGCTGATGGAGATGGACGGAGATGCAAATCAACCGAGCTAGCACATGACGTTCTGAGAACCACATACTTCTTAGAGCTTGGCGAGAGCATGGTTGTGCTATGGTTAATTTGCATACATCCATGCTTGGCTTTGGAACATTCTCAGCACATTTAAGAAACTTGACAAAAAAACTAAAAAAAAACGTTTCATTACTTTACCAGAAGTTCAAACATGGTTACATTTCATTTCAATTTCGCTAATGTTCTAGGAACGTTCTCCAACTGATTTGACATTGGGAATGTTCTAAAATAGTTCAGAAAAGGTTAAACAATGTTCTTCTGTGGGAATTTCAGTACTTCAGCATAACGTTTCCTACAGGTTTCCTCATGGTTCTATTTAAAGGGATGTTCTGAAATTGTTCCGAGAAACAACGTTCTTGCCTCCCGGTCTAAGGCACTGCATTGCAGTGCTTGAGGCGTCACTATAGACCTGGGTGTGATCCCAGGCTGTGTCACAGCTGGCCGTGACCGGGAGACCCATGAAGCGGTGCACAATTGGCCCAGCGTCGTCCGGGTTAGGGGAGGGTTTGGCCGGCCGGGATTTCCTTGTTCCATCACGCTCTAGCGACTCCTTGTGGTGAGCCGGGCGCCTGCAAGCTGACTTCGGTCGCCAGCTCGACGGTGTTTCCTCCGACACATTGGTGCTGCTGGCTTCCGGGTTAAGAAAGCAGTGTGTCAAGGAGCAGTGCGGCTTGGCAGGGTCGTGTTTCGGAGGATGCATGGCTCTCGACCTTCGCCTCTCCCGAGTTTATAGGGTAGAGTTGCAGCGATGGGACAAGACTGTAACTATTAATTGGATATCAAGAAAATTGGGTGTGTTAGTGCATGGCTGGAATAAAAACCTCTGTAATATGTTTTGAGCTTGAAACAGGCCTTGATGAAGATTCCGTATGTAACTCGTGAGAGAGGCCTGTCAATCGACCAGGAAATGTATGGAGGGTGATGTCAAAGGTGGAGGTCTGGAGCATGTCAGCCTCTCTTTCTCTCTCTCGCTCTCCCTCTGTTTCTCTTTCTCTCCTGCTCTCTCTTTCTCTCTCTCTCCTTCTCTCTCTCTCTCTCTCGGCAGTTGGGAACTTGCTGATGTAGCCTGTTAGACTCTTGCTCAAGGTTTTCTGATGTGTTGTCGAGTGTCCTGTGTCCTGTGGTGACACGATGCTCAGCGTGTTAATGGATCAGTGCTGAGTCATGAAGACAGACGGACAGACACAGACACCCATGTTTGTTTATTTGTTTGTGATGATTGGCTTTAGTGTAAGTAATCTAAGCTGGTATTCTGGAGTGTTCTAGCTTTGATGTGTGTGTGTGTGTGTGTGTGTGTGTGTGTGTGTGTGTGTGTGTGTGTGTGTGTGTGTGTGTGTGTGTGTGTGTGCGTGTGCGTAACATGTATGTACACACTAACATAGTCGTTTATTTTTATACATTTTTACGGAGTACAAGGTCAAAATGTATGGGAGTGATAAAACATTGGCTGATAACATCTTGGTCATAAATGGTAACAAAGAGCTGTTTGTCTGTCCTCAGATGAATTGACCATTAGGTACATGATGTGTTTTTCCATTTCCTCCTTGACTTGCACCGACTTCAGTATGGCTGCTGCTGCCTGGTCAGATAACTGTGAACATAAAACACACACACACACACACACACACCCTGGCATGCGTGCCTAGAAGCCTCAGGCTCACAATACACACTCGCTGTCGCTGGCCAGAAGTCGCACCAGAGACGAGACACTAACGAGGGGCAAATATGAGTGTGACACACACACATCGGTTCTATTTTAATGCCCCCCCTTCATCTCTCCCAATGCCCAGACAAACCACTCATCCCATTTAGGGGGTGTTCTGGTGGGGTGTTCCACTATTCCCAGAAATTGACTTAGCAAACTGGGGTTTCTCCCAAAAAAGGAGGCTTTTGCTGAGGAAAAAGTGTAGCATTTCTGGTCATGATAGGAATATATGGCTGTCCGCTGACTATGCAGGTCACTTTTACTGTGTGCAAAATGAGTCATACCACCAACCTCAGAGTTTATCTCTTGTGGAGAGTTTAGTGTGGGGGAAACTCTTAAAAGGTTTTTGTGTCATTTTGGGAGACCACTGCAAATCCTGCGAATGCGTTTGTTGTTGCTTTCGCCATGGAAACCCTAACGTGTGGCAAGGATTTCTGTCAGAGAAATGGTTTATTGTGGGTTTTTTCCCCTAAATTGTTTGTGGGAGGCTCTGGGATTAAGCCAACCACTTAAGGCTACTGTATAAGTCTAGGTGCCCCTTTTTCAAAATGTGTTGATGTGGCTGTGGTATCATGGCAACAGAGTTTAGTTCCAGCGTCAGACACAGCACCTCTGTCTTATTGCGTAACTCCTATTTGCGCGTTTTTAAACTAGCAGGCTGTTCAAAACCCACATATTATGTGACACTATCAGAGACTAGTCCAGAAAAGCAGCTGAAAAAATACAAGTTAATCTCCACTAAATCCAGTTATGTTGTAAGAGTTCTGTATTGATGATGCATTCCATTGCCATAAACATTGAAAATGGATTAATGTAAAAATACTTATTGCAACTCTTTTAGGACACCATCACTTGTCCCCAACAATAAAGTTTTTTGGAATTGTTAGGAACAATTCACAGTAGGTTCTCCATTTTACTATAGCATTATACTATATATAAACCTGTGATATGAATAAACCTGTGATAGCCCATGATGGTCCTCAAAAACAACAGAGAGGTGGGGATGACAAACATAGACACACCCCACCCCTTCTCCTCCTCTCTCTATACTCTGACCCTCTACTTCTTTGTCTCTTTCTCACAAAGCAAGTGCTCTCCTGCCCTGTCGGTTGGTGGCCCACTGTCCTCGCTCTTTTTCCTGAGGTGGGTTGGTGTGGTCAGGGGGTGGGAGAGGCTATATACCAGGCTCTTCGTTCGGGAGCCCTACCTGTAAAAGGCAGGCCCACTGGCTTTGTGTACACATGCTGGAGATGACTACACCTTAACACACTTTCCATCCAAATGGCTCAGGGCAATTTTCCAATGCGTTGCGCTGTTGAATTAGGCCTATGCATTGTCCAAAAGTCAGATTGTTTGTTTATTACAATTTATTTAGGCAAGTCAGTTAAGAACAAATAATATTTTACAATGACAGCCTACCAGGGAACAGTGGGTTAACAGCCCTGTTCAGAACTACATATTTTTACCTTGTTAGCACAGAGGATTCGATCCAGCAGCCTTTCGTTTACTGGCCCAACGCTCTAACCACTAGGCTACCTTTATACCTTTATTCGTAACCTTAGTTGAGGCCAATTTTATTTATATTACATTTCAATCATTTAAAAGTGCATTTATCTATCCATGAGGATTTCACCCCTCATTTTAATTTGTAATTTGACACCAACCCAATTGTGTGAGCCATGGACTATTCTTTCTGTCCTCAGTGAAACCCTTATTTGCCCAACTCTTCCTGAATTCCAGCCCAGTGCTTTGTAATGTAGTGCTTTCCTCTGTTGGTTTGTTTGGCAGAGGCTGACTTTTATTTACTGTAATTGCTAGGCCTCTTGTGTGTTTTGGTCCTGTTTCATGTGGACCTGACCCACAGAAAAAGGTGATGTCCCTACTAGTACTGGAACACAAAACAAAAAACAAGACTGTTATCAGTGATAACAGTGTCTTCCCACATGCACACCTACACAAACATACTTGCGTAGTACACCCACCCACACACCGGCCCATACACAGATATTGATCTGTCACCTCAAAGCTAACACACCGCCTCTGCAGGACATACAGCATTCTCTTCAGTAACTGCCAAGTGACATCAATAACCGGAAAACTCCTCACCCTCTCCCATTATGATTCTATCGGCTGCTCTCTGATTGTTTGTGCATTGCACAGGGATTGGCCAGCCACAAGATGGGTCCATCCTATCAGCTTACTATGGTGCACTGCTATCTCCCGTGATGCTGCAATTGCATTGTGGGGAAGAATGTGAGGAAATGCCGGCATCGTAACCCTCCCCTCTCCCGACAGCTCTGAGTTTCCAGGAAGTGTGTGTGTGTACTGTACATGTGGGTTATAAATTTTCCAGTAGGCTGTTAGGGAGGAGGGTTAGCTGGAAGGTGTTAATGAAAGTGTTACCTAGAGATGCTCTCTCTGCAGTAAGAGCTCTGTTCCAGTCAGATGCTGCAGGATAATAGTCACAGTGACTCATCAGAATGCACAGCAACTGACATACATTGACTGTCATTGTAAATAAGAACAAATTCTTATTTACAATGAAGACCTAGGAACAGTGGGTTAACTGCCTTGTTCAGGGGCAGAATGAAAGATGTTTACCTTGTCAGCTCAGGGATTCAATCCACCAACCTTTCGCTTGCTGACCCAACACTCTAACCACCAGGCTGCCTGCTGCCCCTTAATTTGGAGCGATGGAGGGTGGTTTATTGTGGGTTTTCCCTTAAAAGGCAAATATTACTAAAATACTGTAAAATATGCATAACCACAATGGGGGAATATATCTGTATTTCTATAGTATGGATCTGTGTCCTTATGATTGGTGATTTTCATTTGACTGTTATGATTCCACCTGTTTTTGCAAGAACTAAGGTCATCCAAAAGAATACACCTAGCAGCCACAGGGGGGCGATATAAGACCACAAAATGGCAACCCCCTGGTCTAGCATGGTTTCCCAGACTATTGTTTTCCACTTCAGGTTGAGGGAGTGGGCCAGGCTGTCTAGACTAGCAGTGTATGGGCCGGATTCCTGTCCTATTACATCAGTTCACCCGTAGACTGTGACTCAATGGGGGCAACTAGCAGACGGTTTGGGGTCCTGTCTAGAATCCCACCACAGAAACAATCCCCCCCAGAGAGAGAGAGAGAGAGAGAGAGAGAGAGTGAAGGAGACGCCTGGTTAGCACATTTGGTTCCTTGGAAGTTGTGGGATTGTATGTTTTTGAATTCCCATTGGTTTTGGGAACTAAGCCATACGTTTCCTCACTATGGTTCCCCAAAAGTTTTCCTTGGAGGTTTTCTTAACGTTCTGAGAATGGAAATGATATGTTGGTGAAGGTAATTAAAAACGTTCTGAGAATGTTCAATAAATGTTGTGAATTTTTTGAACAAAATGTGAAGGTTATTTTGAGTTTTTTTTTTTTACTTTCTTAACTTTCACTGAATATTTCACTGAAGACTTTTAAAAACGCTGCTAGCGTACGTTAACTGTTTTGAACTCCAAGCACAGATAGGACACATGGAAATTAATTTGCTACGGTTATTAATCATGCAAACACATAATTTTTTTTATTGGGGCACAGCATCAGTATCAGTGAGATTCAGACCTATGATATTCTGTTTTCTATCCATGGAACTAGTCCACTGCGCCACCAGGATGGAGCTAGCATGCCATGATTTTTTAACTCATACAAAGCTGTTCATTTGTTTATTCAAACAGACTCCATTTCAAAGGAAACAAGCTCAAGTGTGGCCCTTTAGTGTGCGTGGCCAACACTCCTTATAGAGAGTTTGGTTGAATGTTTACGTTTTTAGAATGTTACTAATGTTTTCTTGTGTTTTTTTATGGAAAGTTTGGAGAACATGACTTTAAATAGAGCCGTGACGAAACCTGTAGAAACCCTTATGCTGAAGTACTGAAATTCCCAGCTAAAAAACATATGGTTCCCCGAACGTTATATGCTAGCTGGGTATCCTGCAACATTCCAAGAATGTTTTGAGAAAGTTGTATGCAAAATAACCAAATGATAACCATGCTCTAAGAGACGTATGGTACCAGAAAGTTATGTGCTAGCTGGAGACTTTATATAGAACCATGTAGGAAACGTTATGTAAAAGTACTGAAATTCCCACAGAAGAACATTGTTTGTTAACGTCATGAACTATTTGAGAACATTCCCAATGTCAAACCAGTTGGAGAACATTCCTAGAACAATACCAACATTTTAATTAATTGTAACCATGTTTGAACTTTTAGGAAACTTTCTGTTAAAGTAATAAAATACCAAGAGAATCATGTTTTTTGTGAAGTTCCTTAAATGTGCTGAGAATGTTCAAAAGCCATGCAACCATCCTGCACCATTCCCAGAAA
The DNA here is from genome assembly GCA_030435695.1 of Brachymystax lenok tsinlingensis. Taxonomy (NCBI): domain Eukaryota; kingdom Metazoa; phylum Chordata; class Actinopteri; order Salmoniformes; family Salmonidae; genus Brachymystax; species Brachymystax lenok. The sequence continues at coordinate 10,892,877 of CM059790.1, forward strand.
GTTGTGGGAAGGTTGTATGCAAAATAACCATAGGACAACCAAGCTCTAAGAAAGCTCTTAGAATGATATGTGCAAGCTGGGTACCGTCTAGATTCCTCACATATTGATACATGTTGTTTTCCCTTTCACACATACTAGGGTCGCTGGCGCGAGCTGCATAGGGTGTACACTCCCGTATCACGCCTTCTTGGAAACACGTTCCCCCAGGAGAGAGGGAGAGACAGAGCGAACGAGACGTACTTTCAACAGCCTTCTTTTTCATTTTAACCACTCGTTTAGGTTAAACAAACAAACGTTTAAAAGGGATAAGGCAGCAGTTGCTGCGCGGCACACAAACATGAACACAGAGAGAGCGAATTAAGAAGGACGAAGGCAGCAGTTAATAAGCTGCACAGTCACATCACTACAGAAAGGGAAAGATAGAGAAATGTTATCCCGCTCTCTCCGGGGGAAAAACCCATTACTCTCCTGTGTGGTTAAGTGAGAAACCCCTTCCATTCGCTAGCTGTCGCTGAGGGCAGATTCTGGTGCATTGCACTTGAGTTGCCTTGTAGTCTGGGTAATGATACTATCAGGGTTGTTTACCTTGGTATGCTCTGACCTATATCACCTTCCTCCCTCCCCACTTGGTGAGGAGATGACTCCACTACTTTAAGTTCAGAACATTCTGCTCTGCTTGGTTACCGTATATGTCGGCAGCATTTTCCCACATCCTCACCAAAAAATATCAAATCTAATCAAAATGTATTGGTCATGTACACAGGTTTGCAGATGTTATCGCAGGTGCAGAGAAATGCTTATGTCTCTAGCTCCAACAGTGCAGTAATATCTATCCAATACATTGACCCCCAAAAACAAGAAATAGTCAGAGTCCGGATAAAAAAAGAAAAATGTCAAAATGTTATATATATATATTAAATAAATATATTAAATAAATAGTGTGTATAGACAATATGGACAGTATATCAATAGAAAAGGTGTGTACAGCAGTAGTTATATAGGATGAGCCATGACTAGAATACAGTATATACATGTAAAGTGGGTAAAATAGTATGTAAACATGATTAAAGTGACCAGTGTTCAATGACTCAATGTACATAGGGAAGCAGTCTCTAAGGTGCAGGGTAGAGTACCGGGTGGTAGCCGGCTAGTGATGTTTAACAGTCTGATGGCCTGGAGATAGAAGCTTTATTTCAGTCTCTTGGTCCCAACTTTGATGCACCTGTACTGTCTTCCTTCTAGATGGTAGCGGGGTGAACAGGCCGTGGCCTGGGTCGCTGAAGTCCTTGATGATCTTGTTGGCCTTCCTGTGACACCGGGCGCTGTAGATGTCCTGGAGGGCAAGCGGTGTGCGTTGGGCTGACTGCACCACCCTCTGGAAATCCCTGCGGCTGCAGGCGGTAGAGTTGTCGTACTAGGTGGTGATAGAGCCTGACAGAATTCTCTTGATGGTGCATCTGTAGAAGTTTTTGAGGGACTTAAGGGGCCAAGCCACATTTATTCAGCCTCCTGAGGTTGAAGAGGCGCTGTTGCACCTTCTTTACCACAATGTAAGTGTGGGGGGCCATTTGGAGGTCCTCAGTGATGTGAACGTCGAGGAACTTTTGACCGTCTCCACTGTGGTGCTGTCGATGTGGATGGGGCTGTGTACTCTCTGCTATCAGTCAAGGTCTTTGTTTTTACTCGACATACTGGATTGCCGTAAGTAAGATTCTTCACAGATGCACCGGACACTTTCCTCCATCACCTTGTGTTATAGTGGATAAGATAGATTAATATGAATACAGGATGCAGCAACAGATACCGTCTCCTCTCCCTCCTCCTACTCAGTACTCAGTGACAGTTCTAGACCATTTCAACTGGGGGGGCCAAGCTGGGGCCAGTTGTACTGTTAGAGGGGCCAGTTACGTTAGACGTTATTGTTGTCATATCGTTTTATTCACTGCTTTGCAGGCATTAGCAGGCAAAAGACCATGTCCCTCTAGTAAATGTGTGGGTTTAATTAGTGTTCCGCGTTGCCACTGTCTAATAACGGATGTAAAAAAAGAACGATAGCAAAAATGAGTTATGCAAAAATTATTTCATACTCCACATTTAGGGGGGCCACAAAGGGGTCCAAAATTGTTGTCACAGGGGCACTGCCCCCAGAACCGCCAGTGCTCCTACTCTCTACCCTTTTGCGCGGTTCTCTCTGTTCTCCGCTCGCACTTCCACCCACGCTTGTCTGTCAGTGTGTGTTTGAGAAAGAGAGGCAAGCACAACGTGTAATCTAACCTTTCGTTTTAAAAAATCTGTACCACACGCACACTCACACACACCTACACGTGCACTCTCTCACATTCACACTTTCTCACACTCTACACAACCACACAACCACACAGAGAGTCATACATATTAGATACAGTTGAAGTCGGAAGTTTACATACACTTAGGTTGGAGTCATTGAAACTCATTTTTCAACCACTCCACAAATTTCTTGTTGACAAACTATAGTTTTGGCAAGTCGGTTAGGACATCTACTTTGTGCACGACACAAGTCATTTTTCCAACAATTGTTTACAGACAGATTATTTCACTTATAATTCACTGTATCACAATTCCAATGGGTCAGAAGTTTACATACACTAAGTTGACTGTGCCTTTAAACAGCTAGGACATTTCCAGGAAATTATGTCATGGCTTTAGAAGCTTCTGATAGGCTAATTGACATCATTTGAGTCAATTGGAGGTGTACCTGTGGATGTATTTCAAGGCCTACCTTCTAACTCAGTGCCTCTTTGCTTGACATCATGGGAAAATCAAAAGAAATCAGCCAACAAAACTTTAGACCTCCACAAGTCTGGTTTATCATTGGGAGCAATTTCCAAACGCCTGAAGGTACCACGTTCATCTGTACAAACAATAGTACGCAAGTATAAACACCATGGGACCACGCAGCCGTCATACCGCTCAGGAAGGTGACGCGTTCTGTCTCCTAGAGATGAACATACTTTGGTGCGAAAAGTGCAAATCATACCAGAACAACAGCAAAGGACCTTGTGAAGATGCTGGAGGAAACAGGTACAAAAGTATCTATATCCACAGTAAAAAGAGTCCATAACCTGAAAGGCCGCTCAGCAAGGAAGAAGCCACCGCTCCAATGAAAAAGCCTGACTACTGTTTGCAACTGCACATGGGGACAAAGATCGTACTTTTTGGAGAAATATCCTCTGGTCTGATGAAACAGAAATATAACTGTTTGGCCATAATGTTTGGCCACCATCGTTATGTTTGGAGGAAAAAGAGGGAGGCTTGCAAGCCAAAGAACACCATCCCAACCGTGAAGCAGGGGGGTGGCAGCATCATGTTGTGGGGGTGCTTTGCTGCAGGAGGGACTGGTGCACTTCACAAAATAGATGGCATCATGAGGTAGGGAAATTATGTGGATGTAATGAAGCAACATCTTATGACATCAGTCAGGAAGTTAAAGCTTGGTCGCAAATGGGTCTTCCAAATGGACAATGACCCCAAGCATACTTCCAAAGTTGTGGCAAAATGGCTTAAGGACAACAAAGTCAAGGTATTGGAGTGGCCATCACAAAGCCCTGACCTCAATCCCATAGAACATGTGTGTGCAGAACTGAAAAAGTGTGTGCGAGCAAGGAGGCCTACACACCTGACTTAGTTACACCAGCTCTGTCAGGAGGAATGAGCCAAAATTCACCCAATTTATTGTGGGAAGTTTGTGGAAGGCTACCCGAAAAGTTTGACCCAAGTTAAACAATTTAAAAGCAATGCTACCAAATACTAATTGAGTGTATGTAAACTTCTGACCCACTGGGAATGTGATGAAAGAAATAAAAGCTGAAATAAATCATTCTCTCTACTATTATTCTGACATTTGACATTCTTAAAATAACGTGGTGATCGTAGCTGACCTAAAACAGGGAATTTTTACTAGGATTAAATGTCAGGAATTGTGAAAAACTGAGTTTAAATGTACTTGGCTAAGGTGTATGTAAACTTCCAACTTCAACTGTATCTGCTGAGCCAGATAATGCATCCCTGCAGAACACACACAACACTCTCACAGTGATCCCCTTTCTCGTTCTACTCTATTGTAGCCCAGCATAATTACATTGGTTATTTCTCTGTAGATACTCTGATATAAAATGTATATACAAAAGCTAGAGTTTGTTTTTCCTCATACAGCAGTATTTTTCCACTCCGCCGTTGAAACTGACTGTCGACATGACAAATCATAGACTGGGTTGCAAAACACTCCAGCAAACAGTTGCAGTTCCTGGAAGCACACCAGTCCTTCTACAGAAGGCAATCCACTATTAGCTTTACTGTAAGAGGGGTGTGTGTCCAAGCACATCAGAATAAACTATTCTGAGAATTTCATTTGCTTCCTGCTGCACTTATCAGCTCCGGTTTCCGAGTTGTTAGGCATAACTGTTAGTCAGCATGCTAACGTTTTGGCCAAATGTGCATAGTCACACTTTGTGAGGAATATAGTTCACCCTGATACGGGGCTAACTCCGTTTTCAGTGTAATCCCAATTAAATCCAATCCTAATTAAAACAAATACATGCAGCTTTTACTTGCTTTGCATATCTATATACTTTAATTAATAATTCATAACAATCTCAAGCCATTTGCATGTAAGGAGTTGTACTGATATTGATGAGTATGTACCTTACTTAGCTGCATCTACACACATATACAGTATAAGGCATGCTATTTAGATAAATGCCCAGAACATGTCACATTGCATGTGTGTGAGAGTCTAATCCCTGAGAACCATAACTCTCACACTGTCATCATTTGTTTTAATGCATAGCAGTAAACTAGTGGCAGTAAAATAGCTGAGCTAAGGCTAAGCCAAGCAAACATTTTAGTGTGTTGACATGAATTGGCTAGACTCAGTTGAGCCAGTGCTCTCGTCGAATGTTTGACTAAGCTCATACTATCCTGTGTAACATTAGCATAGCGGTTAGGCTAAGGCTAGTTCCCTCAGCTCCAGTGCTTGGAGTGGCTTTGATGCTGGTTGAGCTAGCCTGCAAAGCTTGGGTCTACCCTGGGACTAGATGGAGACTGGAGCTGACTTAGACAGACCACCTGGCAAACACAGAGCTTCCACATATTCTCCCTGGCAACTGGGCTTTAGCGGGAATACCTCCCATTTTTACTAGTCACAGTGGCTAACGGCTAACTATTTATAGATGTCTCGTTCCACATGCTACTGCTACCAACCATGTGGTATTGTGTGTATCCCTGCTAGTTAGTTTTTGCTAACATGTGGGGTTTAGCTTGCTTGAGCCTGCTAACGGAGGAGTGTTAATTCACCTGTTCCCATACATGTTTCATTAAAAAATGTATCTTACAAAGGAGTTGTTTATTCTAACTGCTTATCTATTTATCTGTACTTGGAATTTGATTTATTTATTTTTTTATTCATTTTTTTATAATCTTTACAATAAAATACCACAGAAACTATCTGATGTGTGGAGACATTTCACTGCAGCTAATGTAGAAGGAAAAGCTGTGTACATTTGCAAGTACTGTGCCAAATCATATGCGAAGAATGCAACAAAGATGCAGAATAATCTGGCCAAGTGCATGAAGTGCCCTCTGTGCTCACAACAAGCAACCTCTGACAAAAGTCACTCTACTTCTATTCGAGATTAAAATGATAATCAGACACCTTATTGATAGCAACAGCTCATGGTCCTCCTGGAATCAGAAGTTCTTTTGACTCAATGGAGGAAGGTAGTCAGAAATGCTGAGTAATGTCTTGCTTGTGCTGTGTATGCAACCGGTTCACCTCTGATGCTCACAGTGTGTGTATTGGAAGAGATGTGTATTGGAAGAGATTTCTGAATGTTCTTCGCCCAGCATACACCCCTCCAACCATTCATTCTTTACCTACTAATTTGCTGGATGCAGAGTTCAACAGAGTTCAAGTGAAGGTCAAGCAAATCATAGAGAAAGCAGACTGTATTGCAATCATCTCTGATGGGTGGTCGAAGGTTTGTGGGCAAGGAATAATTAACTACATCATCTCCACCCCTCAACCAGTATTCTACAAGAGCACAGACACAAGGGACAACAGACACACCGGTCTCTACATTGCAGATGAGCTGAAGGCAGTCATCAATGACCTTGGACCACAGAAGGTATTTGCACTGGTGACAGACAATGCTGCGAACATGAAGGCTGCTTGGTCTAAAGTGGAGGAGTCCTACTCTCACATCACACCCATTGGCTGTGCTGCTCATGCATTGAATCTGCTCCTCAAGGACATCACGGCACTGAAAACAATGGATGCACTCTGCAAGAGAGCCAAGGAAATGGTTAGGTATGTGAAGGGTCATCAAGTTATAGCAGCAATCTACCTCACCAAGCAAAGTGAGAAGAATAAGAGCACCACATTGAAGCTGCCCAGCAACACCCGTTGTTTGACAGTCTCCTGGAGGGGAAGGAGTCTCTCCAAGAAATGGCCATATCACAATCTGCCTAAATGGACAGCCCCATCAAGACGATCCTCCTGGATGATGTATTTTGGGAGAGAGTGGTAAGCAGCCTGAAACTCCTGAAACCTATAGCAGTAGCCATTGCTAGGATTGAGGGAGACAATGCCATTCTGTCTGATGTTCAGACTGCTTGCAGATGTAAGAGAAGTCCGTACTGCCCTGCCCACTTCACTGTTGCTCCAAGCAGAGGAAACTACAGTTCTGAAATACATAAATACAAGGTTGGAAAGTGACAGTGAAGATGAGGCCTCAGAGTCTGATGTTCAAGAGGTGGACTTTGAGGAGGTCAAGGGAGAAGACATGGAAGCCTGAGAGGAAGACAACCAAAGCTTTAGTTTCTAGACATTTTACAGATGAATGTTGAAAACGTTTTTGGGAGATGCGATGGATCATTAGGGATCATTCAATATTCCCTTTCTTTTGTTGTTCAGTGAAATCATCCCATGTGAAGAGTCATCTAATTTAATTAAAGATCAATTCGTTAATATATTGGAAGGACTTAATAATTTGCAATTATGTCTACTTATGATAAAGGTTCATGTTTCTGTCTCCATATGATATGGTAAATATATCCAATGCAAAAAAACATCTACATTTAAATGGTATTAATATTAATTTGCATATATTTCCGTTAATTCCCATATATTCCTGTTAATTCCCATATATTCCCATTAATTCACACGGAAAGTTTTCACCTCTGAATATTCCCCAAAATGTGCAACCCTAGCAGTGCCAGAGGGTTGCTAGTTCGAAACCCAGTGTGAACGGGTGGGTGCTCAATTGAAGGGTTGCTGGCATCAATATCGCAGGTGCCACCTATTGCTAATGCTCCCTTGAGCAAGGAACTTAACCTTATAAACTGCTTATAAACTGGAGCTCTGCTCCAGGTTCTCCAATGTAGTGTGGCGTGGACAATCTTTTAAATATATCTATCTTGAATGTTGGCCACGGAGATCGGGAGCACACAGTCCTTGTGAGCGGCAGGGGCCCACGTCGGCGACTCTGTGTTTTCCTCAAAGCGGGCGAAGAAGGTGTTTAGCTTGTCCAGCAGTGAGTCATTGGTGTCCGCGACGTGGCTGGCTTTCCTTTTATAATTTGTGATTGTCTGGATTTCCTGCCACATGCGTCTCGTGTCTGAGCCGTTGAATTGCAACTCCACTTTGTCCCTTTACTGTCGTTTTGCCTCTTTGATTGCCTTGTTGAGGTCATAACTGGTCTGTTTGTACACATCCATATTCCTAGTCACCTTGCTGTGGTTAAATGCAGTGGTTCATGCTTTCAGTTTTGCGCGATTGCTGCCATCTATCCACGGTTTTTGGTTTGGCTAAGTTCTAATCGTCACAGTAGGAACAACATCCTCCGTGCACTTCCTGATGAACCCAATCACAGAGGTCAGTGTATACATCGCTAATATTCCCTGAGGCGACACGGAACATTTCCCAGTCCGCGTGATCAAAGCAGTTTTGAAGCATAGATTCTGATTAATCAGACCAACATTGAGCAGTCCTTACCAATGGATGCTTCCTTTTTAAGTTTCTGCCTATAGGCAGGGAAGAGCAGGATGGAGGCATGATCTGATTTGCCGAAAGGGGGAGTGGGGGAGGGCCTTGTAGCTGTACCGGAAGATCATCCATCACATTTTACAGTAGGGATGAGGTATTTTTTGTGTATGCATTGATCTTTTGAAAGCCACAACCACCCCTGGTACCTAGCACCAGTACCAATCCAAGTGCCAATGCCACTTAGCAAATTGCAGGCATTTACCTTTGTTGGATGACATGAAGATAGCACTATTATGCCACACATACCAGTTGTGGAATTGGCGTTAAAATGAGAATACAAAATTACCCCATACCTACTATAAAATATGGTGGTGGATCTTTATTGTTATGGTACTATTTTGCTTTCACTGGTCCTGGGGCCCTTCAGCAAAAATCCACCCAAAACCACTCATTCCTTTAATTTACAGCGTTAAATAACACTAATATGTGAGAACAATATTTTTTTTGTGAACAAATGTTTAATTTTGCCGTTATAAGGTTGGTAGCAAAATAGAAAATCGTTGTGGAAATCTGTTGCAGCTTAGTTCGACAACAAAATCCACAATGCAATGCTCTCTCTATGGGCTGGCTGGCTACCTAGCAAACGTAGTTCTCCTTCAAGGGGTGAATGGGAGCCTATTGGGTGCTAACACAAAAAAAAGATGTGAGATAATTAATTTGCTGTCTATAGTATCGTATAGTTTATGAATCGTGAAATTACATAGTTAAGGGGGAAATGGGCACGTTTCTCGACATATACACTGACTTTGAGACGGGATTTAGTGACGATTAGCTTAGCAACCGCGTGGCGCAGCATGACAACGTTAACGTGTTTGGTCGACAGTTTGCTGGGCAAGGTGTCATACGTACGTTCATTCATTGGATTCCAATCTCCTTTCTAAAATCTCTGGCAACAGCACCATGCCATGCACCCTGGACTAAACAGGCAGACAAATAGGAGAAATGGGCTAGACCCTCCGTTAAATTACGGAGGCTGAAATTTAGGCACAAGTCGGTCTTCCAGCAAGACAATAACCATATGCACACATACAAATCCACAAATATATGGTTAATTGATTAAAAAAAAGTCTCTGGACCTGTGGTTTGAATTGAAGAGGGCAGTCCATGAGCACAGAGGAACGATATCAAAGATCTGTAAAGATTTTGTATGGAGGAATGGTTTATGATTCCTCCCAATGTCTTCTCCAATCTCATAAAATGTTTTAGAAAAGGTTCAGTGACGTGATCCTCGCAAGTTGAGGTATTAAAAAGTATTGAAAACACGTGCCAATCATTTTGATCCCTATCTTTTTGATAAAAAGTTATTACTTGTTAAACAAAATCTAGTTTTTGTCTGATTATTAAAAGGTTAATGAAATATATCCATAGCATATCTATAGCACATTCATGTCATGCTATGCAAGAGCTCATATTTAAGTATCTTAAAAGATGCATCATTACAATGACACCATCATAATGGCTGTTCTCAAAAGTGTGCTTCTCCCATACAAGTATTAAATATGCCAAAAGGCCAAACCACGTTTTTAAATGATGCTGATATATAGGCTGTACCAGACCGAATTTGGCTGGTATAGGCCCTTGACTTATCATCTTCTTCTTGAGGTCAATGGTGCATGAAGATCCCCACAGGATTGAATCCTCAAGGTCAGGGGTGGAAAGAGTACTGAAATATCTTACTTAAGTAGAAGTAATGTTACTTTAATGAAAATATACTGAAATAGAAGTAAAACTACTGGTGTAAAAAACAAATCAAGTAAAACGTAGCTAATTTAAACAGTATTCAGAGTAAAAACATTGACCTTTATAGCTACACTGAACAAAAATATAAATGCAACATTAAACCATTTCAAACATTTTACTGAGTTAAAGTGTACTGAGTTACAATAAGGAAATCAGTCAACTGAAATACGTTCATTAGGCCCTAATCTATGGATTTCACATGACTGGGAATACAGATATGCATCTATTAGTCACAGATACCTTTAAAAAGAAAGGTCTTACCTTGAAATGCGACTGACCCAGCAGACCCGGGCCAGTGCGCAACACCATCTCCTCCCAAGGAGCCACCATCAGTAGGCACGAGGAATTGCTTCGTGGTCTTATGGAGGGGTCCAAACGTTGGCTGAATGCCACGACCAGGCGTTGGACGTTTTGCTGGAACAATTACGCGGGTTGTCTGGGAGGCAGCCTACCCTCTGTAACTCAGCTGTGAGCAGCCACTCCACCTTCTTGGGAGTCCCGCTTACCTGCCCCGGAACGCTTCAACGGAGAGCTGAGCACCTGTCGGGTGTTTCTAGCTCAGTGTGCCCTCGTCTTCAAGTTTCAGCCCTCCTCCTTCCCCTCGGATCGCTCCAAGATAGCCTACCTCATCACGCTGATGTCCGGGAGGGCTCTCACCTGGGCAACTGCTGTATAGGAACAACAGCCGGCCATATGTGTTAGTCTGGAGGGGTCCGTGTGAGAGGTGAAGAAGGTTTTTGATGCCATGTTCTCCGGGAGAGAAGCTGCCTGGAAGCTAATCCAGCTTCGGCAGGACTCTGCAGTGTGGCAGACTATGCAGTAGAGAGTGCTTGGAACCAGGAAGTGCTGTTTGATATGTTCCTGCACAGCGTCTTGGAGGAGGCCAAGGACGAGCTTGCTGCTCGTGAGTTATATTCGCATCTTGATTCCCTCATCGCGTTGACCATCTGTATCAATGGGCGATTACGGGAATGTCGGAGGGAGAGGAAATTCGATTTCGCTCGCACATCCAGAGATTCCACCTTGCCTTCAAGTCATCCCGGAAGTCCCCTGCCGAGAGAACCCGAGACTTCCTGACCTCTGGCAGTCACCGCTTCCCGAGCCTATGCAACTAGGCAGACCTGGGCTGTCGCCAGCGGAACGGCAATACAGGATCAACACGAAGAGTTGTCTGTATTGCGGCACTCTTGGTCATTTTGTGACCAGGCTCGCCGGTAGGAGTGAGTACTCTGGTGGGCCAAATGGAGAACTTTTCTGCTTCCCAAGCTCGCACCCCTTTTCATGCCATTCTGCTGTGGGGAAACCCAGTCTAAATTTCTACGGGTCCCATTGACTCTGAGGCCAATGAGAGCTTTTTGGATGCTACCCTGGCTTTCGTTCTGCCACGGCCATTGTCTGAAGTCAGCGCAACCTGCCCCGGGACGGCTTGGAAGGTGCCCCAGACATTTCCGCCATCCCCGTGGAGTACCAGGACCTCCGGGAGGTGTTCAGCAAGGCCCGGGGCCACTTCGCTTCCGCCGGCACCAACCCTATGACTGCGGGATTGACCTTCTCCCTAGCACCACACCGCCCCGGGCACATCTGTATTCTCTGTCGGGACCGGAGACCAAGGCTATGGAGACCTACGTTGGGGTCTCACTAGCTGCAGGATTACGAGAGGGGGCCTTCGAGCCGCTCTAGGGGGCCACTGTTTTCCAAGCTGGATCTACGGAACACCTACCACCTGGTGCGGATACGAGAGGGGGACGAGTGGAAGACCGCCTTCAACACGGCCAGCGGCCACTACGAGTATCTGGTGTTGCCTTTTGGCCTCACCAACGCCCCTGCTGTGTTCCAGGTTCTGGTAAATGATATTCTCCGCGACATGTTGAATAAGTTCAACTTCGTCTACATTGATGACATCCTTGTCTTCTCCCGCTTCCCCCAAGAAAACGTGCTCCACGTGCCAATAACCGGGTGTTCCAGGACCTCAAACACCGCTTCACCACTGCTCTTATCTTTGTTCATCCTGACCCTTCCTGTCAGTTCATGGTGGAGGCCGATGCTTTGGATGTTTGAGTGAGGGCTGCCCTGTCCCAACGTTCTGCCCTGGACCTTAAGCTGCATCCCTGCGCCTTCTTCTCCCACCGCCTCAGCGTCCCAGAGAGGAACTACGATGTGGGGAATCGAGAGCTTCTTGCGATGAAGATTGTGTTGGAGGAATGGAGGCACTGGCCTGGGTCCAAGAACGTCAAGCCGGATGCCCTGTCTCACTGCTATAGCCCCATGGTTACCACCCCGGAGCCCAAGACCATCCTTCGTGTCTGGTGACGGCACTCAGCTGGGGTATAGGGAAACAGGTCCGGGAGGCGCAGCGGTCCTAGCCGAACCCGGGGGCAGATAACCAGATGTTTGTGCCTGACGCTGTCCGCTCCGTGGTCCTGGAGTGGGCCCATTCCTCCAGGAATGTCGGACCCTGGCCTTCACGCGAACATGCTTTTGGTGGCCTACTCTGGTTCCGGATGTTGCCGCGTTTGTTGTCGCCTGCACGGTCTGTGCTCAGAACAAGACTCCTCAGTAAGACCGGCTGGTCTTCAGCAACCACTGCCTGTCCCTCACCGTCCCTGGTCCCGCATATCCCAGGATTTTGTCACGGGTCTCCCCCCGTCTAAGGGCAAGACTTTCATCCTGACTGTGGTCGAAAAGGTTTTCCAAAGCAGCCCACTTCATTCCTCTCCCCAAGCTACCCTCGGCCAAGGAGACGGCCCAGCTCATGGTGCAGCACATCTTCCGGATCCATGGACTGCCCGTGGACATGGTCTCCGACCGGGGTCCTCAGTTCTCGTCCAGGTTCTGGAAGGCGTTCAGCACCCTCATTGGGTCATCGGCCAGCCTTTCCTCTGGGTTCCACCTCCAGTATTCCCCGAGCTGGAGGAAGAGGTCGGCATACCTTCTGCCCAGATGTTTGTCCGTCGCTGTCATTGTACCTGGAGGAGAGCCCGGTCGGCCCTCCTTAAGACCACCTCCAGGTATCGATGACAAGCGGATCGCCATTGGACCCCAGCTCCCCGGGCAGAAGGTATGGCTATCCACCCGGGATCTGCCCCTCCAGGAGGCATCCCGCAAACTCTCCCCCCGGTTTATCAGCCCGTTCCCCATCTCCAAAATGATCAGCCCCTCTGCTGTTCGTCTTCTGTTGCCCCGTACCCTTCGTATACATACCACCTTTCATGTGTCCAGGGTTAAACCCATGTCTCACAGCCCTTTGTCTCCTGTCTCCTCTTTCGTCAAGCCTACCAGCGTTTTTCCATCTGTACCTGTCTCTTGATTGTTCCTGTTTTTTCCCGTGTTTGACCTTTGCTGCCCTCCCTGACCCTGAGCCTGCCTGCCGTCCTGTACCTTTGCCCCACTACTTACTGACCCCTGCCTGCCTTGACCTGTCGTTTGCCTACCCCTGTTGCTGTAGTAAATAATTGTTAGTTCGACACAGTCTACATTTGGGCCTTACCTTGAAACGCGATAGCAGGCCATGAAGAACTCATCATCTTTGCGACATGGGGCTGTGCATTATCATGCTGAAACATGAGGTGATGACTGCGGGTGAATGGCACGACAATGGCCTCGGGATATCGTCATGGTATCTCTGTGCATTCAAATTGCCATTGATAAAATGCAATTGTGTTTGTTGTCCGTAGCTTATGCCTTCCCATACCATAACCCCACCTCCATTATGGGGCACTCTCTTCACAACATTGGCATCAGCAAACCGCTCACCCACATGATGCCACACACCCGGTCAGCCATCTGCCCTGTACAGTTGAAATCGGGATTCATCCGTGAAGAGCACACTTCTCCAGCGTGTCAGTGGCCATCGAAGGTGAGCATTTGCCTATTGAAGTCGGTTACGATGCTGAACTGCAGTTAGGTCAAGACCCTGGTGAGTACGACAAGCACGCAGATGAGCTTCCCTGAGTCGGGTTTCTGACAGTTTGTGCAGAAATCCTTCGGTTGTACAAAACCACAGTTTCATCAGCTGTCTGGGTGGCTGGTCTCAGACAATCCCACAGGTGAAGAAGCCGGATGTGGAGGTCCTGGGCTGGCATGATTACACGTCATCTACAGTTGTGAGGCCGGTTGGACGTATTGCCAAATTCTCTAAAACAATGTTTTATGGTAGAGAAATTAACATTAAATTCTCACTCAACAGCTCTGGTAAAATTCCTGCAGTCAGCATGCCAATTGCACACTCCCTCAAAACTGTGGCATTGTGTGACAAAAGTGCGCATTTTAGTGTTGCCTTTTATTGTCCCCAGCACAAGGTGCACCTGTGTAGTGATTATGCTGTTTAATCAGCGTCTTCATATGCCACACCTGTCAGGTGGATGGATTATATTTACAAAAGAGAAATGCTCACTAACAGGGATGTAAACACATTTATTTACAAAATGTGAGAGAAATAAGCTTTTTGTGTGTATGGAACATTTTTGGGATATTTTATTTCAGCCCACGAAATATGGGACCAACCCTTTACATGTTGTGTTTATATTTTTGTTCACTATACAAGATGAAAAAGATTGAGGGTTTATCTACTCTTGCCTCGCTTGATTTTAACTCATATCGCTCTGGCTAACATTAGTTGTTGATCTTAGAGAGGGGGAGAGAGGCTACCTTTTCATGCTTGTTTGATCAATTGGGCTGTAAGTTCCCAAATGTAAGAGGACTCCTGTGGTATTTATTTATTTGCAGAAATTTATTTAGGTGCATTTTGTGGCTTTTGGCGAATGCATTGTAATGGTCTGCCATTGTAATGGTCTGTTGCCACTGCCTATAAACGCACCGTCCAGGTCAACGTGTATGATGGCAAGGCCCTTGTGGCAAATGGCTTATGTGCATATAGGCCTACAGTAGCTCTGATTGGCTATGGCGCACCGGTCTGTGTAGCATCCGGTCCTGGACAAGATTGACACATTTTATAGGGTTTTATTTTCTGCAGTGTCTATTAATTGTCCAACCTCACGGCCGCTTTCCCACTCTATATTTTGCTGTAGAATTTTCACAAATGCCTTACTCTACGTCATTCCCAAACATTCTATAAAAGTATGAAAATGTGAAAATTACTATATAAAAAAGGCATCATTCTTTCTGGGGATGTATATGAACAGATATACTGTTATTTAAATCTCTGGGAAATCTCTAGAGACATGACCCTATTTAAGAATGGCATGCATTCCAGCCGTTATTGTTAAGTGCTTCAGCAAGAGAACTGTGTGTCCCTGCTCCAGGCACTGTCATTTGGATTGTGGTGGTGGTGGTTTCTAATGAAGCGAGTCTGTTGACAAGCCCTGGGTCCACACAGGCAGTGCGTGTGCATTCCTAGTGTTCCATTGGCGGGAATGTGAGGGCGTTGTGAGCCAGAGGGTGTCAGGCAGGCTGCTTTCACATCCTCTCCCCAGCCGCTTCAGGCTACACTTGTTTCCTTCCCTCTCTTTCACTCTTTCCTTGCATGCCACGTGTGGAGCCATATTCTGAGCAGAACGCTTACCTGGCTCCCACTGATGGAGGAGCAGGTTGAACTTGATATGTGCATACCTCTCTTATGTACTCAGCCCCCCTGTAGTTTGGGTGAAAAAGTACAGCTTATGCACTTCCAAGCAGTATCGTTCAACCAATCTATTATAGGGAGCCTAGGGACGTGAACCTGCCATCATAGTGTTGTCATTGCAGGATTAGTCTATATACTTTGGGGTTAGTCCATAACCATACTGAAAACCCAGCATCAGCTATCATGTCTGCTTATTTTTTATTTATTTTTATTTCACCTTTATTTAACCAGGTAGGCAAGTTGAGAACAAGTTCTCATTTACAACTGCGACCTGGCCAAGATAAAGCAAAGCAGTTCGACACACATAACAACACAGAGTTACTCATGGAGTAAAACAAACATACAGTCAATAATACAGTAGAAAAACAAATCTATATACAAAGAGTGCAAATGAGGTAAGATAAGGAAGGTAAGGCAATAAATAGGCCATGGTGGCAAAGTAATTACAATATAGCATTTAAACACTGGAATGGTAAATGTGCAGTAGATGAATGTGCAATGTAGAAAAACTGGGGTGCAAAGGAACAAGATAAATAAATAAATATGGTAGGAGATGAGGTAGTTGGTTGGGCTATTTACAGATGGGCTATATACAGGTGCAGGGGTCTGTGAGCTGCTCTGACAGCTGGTGCTTAAAGCTGGTGAGGGAGATAAGTGTCTCCAGTTTCAGAGATTTTTGTAGTTCATTCCAGTCATTGGCAGCAGAGAACTGTAAGGAAAGTCGGCCAAAGGAGGAATTGGCTTTGGGGGTGACCAGTGAGATATACCTGCTGGAACGCGTGCTACGGGTGCGTGCTGCTATGGTGACCAGCGAGCTGAGATAAGGCGGGGCTTTACCAAGCTGGGACTTGTAGATGACCTGGAGCCAGTGGGTATGGCGACGAGTGTAAAGTGAGGGCCAGCCAACGAGAGCGTACAGGTTGCAGTGGTGTGTGGTATATGGGGCTTTGGTGACAAAACGGATGGCACTGTGATAAACTGCATCCAATTTGTTGAATAGAGTATTGGAGGCTATTTTGTAAATGACATCACCGAAGTCGAGGATCGGTAGGATGGTCAGTTTTACGAGGGTATGTTTGGCAGCATGAGTGAAGGATGCTTTGTTGCGAAATAGGAAGCCAATTCTAGATTTAATTTTGGATTGGAGATGTTTGATGTGAGTCTGGAAGGAGAGTTTACAGTCTAACCAGACACCTAGGTATTTGTAGTTGTCCACATAATCTAAGACAGAACCGTCCAGAGTAGTGATGCTGGACGGGTGGACAGGTGCGGGCAGCGATCGGTTGAAGAGCATGCATTTAGTTTTACTTGAGTTTAAGAGCAGTTGGAGGCCACGGAAGGAGAGTTGTATGGCATTGAAGCTCGTCTGGAGGGTAGTTAACACAGTGTCCAAAGAAGGGCCAGAAGTATACAGAATGGTGTCGTCTGCATAAAGGTGGATCAGAGACTTTACCAGCAGCAAGAGCGACATCATTGATGTATACAGAGAAGAGAGTCGGCCCAAGAATTTAACGCTGTGGCACCCCCATAGAGACTGCCAGAGGCCCTCCGATTTGACACACTGAACTCTATCTGAGAAGTAGTTGGTGAACCATGCGAGGCAATCATTTGAGAAACCAAGGCTGTCGAGTCTGCCGATAAGGATGTGGTGATTGACAGAGTCGAAAGCCTTGGCCAGATCAATGAAAATGGCTGCACAGTAATGTCTCTTATCGATGGTGGTTATGATGTCGTTTAGGACCTTGAGCGTGGCTGAGGTGCATGCCCAGCTCTGAAACCAGATTGCATAGCGGAGAAGGTACGGTAGGATTCGAAATGGTCGGTAATCTGTTTATTAACTTGGCTTTCAAAGACCTTAGAAAGGCAGGGTAGGATAGATATTGGTCTGTAGCAGTTTGGGTCAAGAGTGTCACCACCTTTGAAGAGGGGGATGACCGCAGCTGTTTTCCAGTCTTTGGGAATCTCAGACGACACGAAAGAGAGGTTGAACAGGCTAGTAATAGGGGTTGCAACAATTTCGGCAGATAATTTTAGAAAGAAAGGGTCCAGATTATCTAGCCCGGCTGATTTGTAGGGGTCCAGATTTTGCAGCTCTTTCAGAACATCAATTAACTGTGTTTGGGAGAAGGAGAAATGGGGCAGGCTTGGGCGAGTTGCTGAGGGGGGTGCAGGGCTGTTGACCGGAGTCGGGGTAGCCTGGTGGAAAGCATGGCCAGCCGTAGAAAAATGCTTATTGAAATTCTCAATTATTGTGGATTTATCGGTGGTGACAGCGTTTCTTATCCTCAATGCAGTGGGCAGCTGTGAGGAGGTGCTCTTATTCTCCATTCTTCATGTCTGTTATGTCAAGTTATTGTCCATCAAAGGACAAAATGTATGGAAGAGATTTCACTACGTCCGTACAAGCTCTGAGAGCGAGAAGCAGTGACATTATACTGTATATGCAAATTATGTTGGTTGACATAGAGCATACAGTATCAAACTAAAATGTAAAATCTACAGTGCACCTAAAGGACAATATGGCCGTCCTGCTTACATAGCACCGATTCTTCAATTCAGTTCGCCATCTTGCATACCTAGCAAGGTTTGAATAGAATGCCAGAAGGAAGTCATACGCAGTGAAACAAAGCTCTACGGAACTAACCAACACATTATCAGCATTTCCCGCTCATCTGATCTGGCATACCAAGGGAGCAACGACATTTAGCCTGTGCTATTAGCATTACTCTGTGTCACCAACACAGAGTAATGTTGTTGGAATGATGTTCGAAAGACAAAGTCAGTCAGTCAGTCACCTTAAAAAAAGACTGCATTGTCTTGTTCAGCTGCAAGCCAACTTGTTTTGAGCTGTTTCAATTGTCTAATGAGAATGGAATGCGACCACCTCCTGTCCAAAGAATGGCTGCTGCATTGGACTGAAATAGTTGTAAGTTAAATATTTCAGGAAAGAATGGATGGTAGCTAGCCAGACTGGTACTGTAGTAGGCTAGATAAAAGCGCTGATGCAGTGGTCAGATTTGGGGGACAGGAGGTAGAGAGAGATTACTGGAAATAGCAGTCAAGAATCAACCCTAGCTGGAGAATGTGACTGGTGTATTGGATCTGATAACTTCTGTCAGGCAGGCTTTACTTGTTCCGTTCTTTCTCAGGCGTGGCCTTGAACTTTAACAAGCGTGGCTTTCCTGACAATTATATTAGCGGTGGAGACGTTTAGCCTCTTGGCTCCACGTGTCCTCTCCCCTCCCGTCATTCATTCCTGTCTCGTTCCAAACGTCTGTTCGGCCGGCATGGCCAACCACGTGAGTGGTTAGAGACTGAAAGGAAACCTGATACTAGAGCGTCAGGAGCGGGAAAGGCAAGGCGCGGGAAGTCCAGAGTGGTGTAACTCTGCCAGCTAGGGCAAGGTCTGCAGGGACTGGGCGGGCAGCGAGAGAGGGAAAGGGGGGAGAGAGGTGATTGGTGGAGGATAAGAGAGCTTAGAACAAGACAGAGAGGGATGGAGGGAAAGTTGTAAAAGGCAGGGTTTGAGGGAGGGAGGGAGGGAAAGAGAGGGAGGGTAAGAAATGGGGGGAAATTATGTTGTCGTTTAGAGGGTGGTATCAACCGGTAAATCTGCTCCCTGGCCCACAGGGAGTTTCAGTGTGAGAAGAATTCCAGTAGTTTTTACTCATCTTTGAATCTTTCGTCACTCAACTTCCCTTCTGTGTGTGTGTGCTTGCCTGTCTGCCTGTGTCTGTCCAGCCTGGTCTCATAGACTAGACATAACATAGTAAACGTAAAGCCAAAACGCTCAAATTAGTTACTTTTGGTATGGTTACATAAAACAGAAGATTTCTTAAGGCAAAACAAAAGTAGGGTGGTTGGTCGGGGTCGATGTGTGGCAACCCAAAGGGTGAACGTCTAGTAATCCAAAGGTTGCAAGTTCGAATCTCATCACGGACAACTTAGCATGTTAGCTAACCCTAACCCTTTAACCTAACGCCTAACCTGAACAGCTAACGTTAGCATTAGCCACCTAACTAATGTTAGCAACAACAAATTGTAATTCGTAACATATCATACGAAATGAATGATGGACATCCACAAATTAATACATACCATGCGAAACCTACATATTATACTAATTGGGGCTTTTGAATATACTTTAACTATGTAACGTCTACCAATGAGTCCAGGTTGGTCTGTCTGTCTGTCATACTCCCTTACTTGCTCTCCTCCCTTTTGAAGAAAGTCAGGATTTTACAGTTATTTTTCTATGTTCAATGTTGGGTGGTTCTGGGAAAGTCTTTCACACAGAGGCTGGTTCTGTGTACAGACTTGACTCAAATCAGACCATCCTCCCCCACCGACCTTCCTCTCCCAGCCAAGACTGTCCAAACTGACCTCAGATCAGCTGTCAGGGGCATCTCATTTCCATGAGCACTCATTTATTGCCTTTTATTTTTAGATGGATCTAGAGTTATATGCAGGCTGGGCATTAGTCACTTCTGACCCACTTTCGATTGATGCTCTCATGTACGCTCATGCACTCACACCCACACCCACAGTCTCATAGGCTCGTATCAGGTGCTGCTTTATCTGGGAGCCTTTATAGGAACATTCTGTACAGAGTGTGTGTCTTTGACTTTCTTCCCACCCTCTCTCTTGGCACATAGAGCACTGCGTCTCGCCGCCTGGCATTCCTGCCGGCTTACGGCCATGGCACAGGGGTCATCTCTCCTTTACAGTGCCCGCCTGGCACTCCCAAAGCGTGGGCACCACTTAGCTGGCATATGGCGATGCCAAGTGGAACTGAAAAGAGTTTTGGCATGCAGAACACTGTGTCTGTAACAGTTACTGGTGCAACGGACTTCTTTATTATGGCCACCTATAAGTACCCTCAGAGAATGTGCTCTCATTCAACCTTCCTGTGTGAAAACAACCATCACATTTTAAAAGAGTGGAAGGGAAAATTTGTTTGGAATGTTGCAGTTCACGATTGTATTGTGCACATCGCCTATGGTTTATCCACTATTTACTTCAACTATTTACTGCACTATTTACTTCAACTATTTACTGTACTATTTACTTCAACTATGTACTGCACTATTTACTTGACTATTTACTGTACTATTTACTTCAACTATGTACTGCACTATTTACTTCAACTATTTACTGTACTATTTACTTCAACTATGTACTGCACTATTTACTTCAACTATTTACTGCACTATATACTTCAACTATTTACTGCACTATTTACTGCACTATTTACTGCATACATTTTCAGTGCCACCGTTTCAGGAACATGTTAAAAAGAGGTTTTGATGACTAATCCTGATGAAAGTATTGTGAGTAATGCCTTCTTTTTTGAGCATTCAAGAAAACAGAAAATGTCACCCAGAGACACCCTTAACATCTATAATCTACATCAGTGAGCTTGGGAAAACCCCCTAGTAGCTTGAACCTGCTGTGTCTTGTGTGTACCGCTCTCTGTTTCTCTGAGATTGATGAGAAGACCAGGGGTCCTTCCTAGCCAAGCCCAATCAAGCCTGTCCAGCCCTGCCTGCTCATAAATCCGGCTACCAGCCTTAATAGCCTCTATCAGCTAGATCAACAAGAAGTTGTGTCTCTTCTCAGGCCTCCGTGTCAAGCTTCACCCTCCTCCTTCGAGGGGTGCTGGTTCCCACACTTCAACCCCCCCCACGTCCCCTCCTGGGGTGCCCTGACCCCCACTTCCATCATTAGCAGAATATCCCCCCCTGCACTCCTCTCCCTTCCTTCCTTCCTTCCTTCTTCCATCTCTCCTCCTATGTTCCCTCCGTCATTCACTTACTTTAGCTCCTCCTTGCTCCCACCCACTCGCTCCCTCCTGTCTGATTCAGGTCAGGTCAGGTTCATTTCTTCTCTCAGACAGGTCCTGGTTAGTTCCTGATGTCACGGTGGTCTGTAGTGTTCCCCTGGCTCTCCCATGACCCAGAGTTGGAGGTGTGAAACCCTGAGGGGTCCACTCCCTGGAGGCAGGGGGGCCTCTGGCTGTTTGATTTTGACGCCCTCTAGCCAGGGTGCAGGCACCTTTCCCAGGACTGGCCACAGGACGGACACCCCTCCCCCATCCCCTATGGTGAACTCTGGGTGAGCTGACCTTACTTGCTGAAAACATGGTTCCCCTACAGACCAGGTGTGTGTGTGGGTGGGAGCATGCCTGTGTGCATACTCCCTGATGTTGTTGATGACAACAAAACACTGTGTCCTCAAGTTTCAGTTCATTCATCTTTTTTCTGATCTCTACTAACAACACTCATTCACTTTGGTGGCCCGAATAAGTGTAGTTATAGTGTGGTAGTTTTGTTAACTTCCTTCATGTTTGTGCAACTGTCGAAATTGCCTGGCAGCAATCGTGTCCCCAACAATCAACAATGGAACAGAACTTTTTGTCCCTAAGCATTCCCAGATGACACATTAACTAAAATGATGTTCTCTGCCCTTATTTACACAGACAGACTCTCGTACACAAACACATATTTACCACGGCTACATGCACATACACACAAACACACACACTAGGGGGGTAGGTATAGGTAAGTGTGTGTGTGTGTGTGTGTGGTACTGCCTGCTCCATGCCCCATTTAAAGGGAAAGAGGGGAGGGTCAAACTCACACCGAAACATTTGTGAGTTTGATAAAAGTCCAGCTACCATTACAAAGCCTGAGGTTTAAGACTGTGACATGAAATATTCAGTGCTGTCATTTATACTGTAGATCACTGTTTCAAGCTTGCAGCTGGAAACCGTCAGAGCGGACTTCACCCGGGCGCGAACATGGTCGCAAGTCAGTAGGCCTTACCACTAGCCCTTTGTGTGTGTGCCTGTGTGTGTGTTAGTAAATATAGTGCCGCATTTGACAACTGCCTGCCTGACGGTTGTCGTCGTTGGTGTTAGCCAATAATACTGCTTTCTGTGCATCACTGTCCCGCGGGCTCCAGAGTTTCCAGCCAGACTGGTATTTGTACAGTGGAGTCGCCAGGGGTTTTGCTCTGATATTTAAAGCATGGCCTTTCATGGCCTCCCATTAGTGGTGGAGGTGGTCGACGTATAGGTTCATATTTTTGGAACTTCTTATTCTGTAAATGGGACTTTTTTACGTTACCCAAAGACCACTTCAAAGTTAGTATCCAAATGATATCTTCATCTACAAGGATTCTTGTTTTATCGTCTTGAACTCTGAAAGCCCTTGCTTTTTTATCGTCCTGTTTTCTGTGAAATCTTTTCTCACAAATTTGAACAAACGTGGTGTGTGTCGAGGACTAACACTCTAGGTTCAAGAAATGTGCAGAAGCTCAGGGGGTATCTATGTATGTTCAAGGCCCCTCAAGTTTCCCTATGTACGAGATGTTCTTACAAAAGAACACAAACAAAAGAAAAACTTCAGAAGAGTGGTGGACCTGAGAGCGTTAAAGTGTTTATCTCCCCAGGAAGATATTTCAGAGATGCCTGAATATTAAATAAATACACTAGATCATATATATCAACATGACCTTTCTCTTTAGGCTCCTCATTGTGGAATGTTTTCAGTAAAACTATTGCAGAAATTATTTCCCAATATCGCTGTATGATTTGGCTCCAGTGTCCTTGTTTGTTTGCATGTACATGGGAACTACACCTGCGTTATCAGAGAGGAATCGATATGATATTACTTGTAGGTTGTTACTCATTATAAAACAGGTTGTTTGGATCCTGGATGCTGATTGGTTGATATGCTGGAGTTGTGGGTCAACAACTCCTGCAAAATACCATGACGTGTTAATGTCTCTCCGCAGCCCAGTCAGGAAATACATTAACATAATTTCCTTCGGGAAAAGAGCATCTACACATTTCCATGCTACTATCTGGTTTGCAACAGTTGGGGGTTGTATAAACATACCTGTCTACCTTTAAGACCTGTGCAACAATGTATCGTTTTACAAATGCGATCTCTCCCATGCCAGCAAAGAAGACTGGCTGTCACCAAACAGTGCCAGGACCATGGACAATTCTTCCACCCGTGTTCCATAAACGGAAATCACTATTAACATCACTTACTAGCTTGGTTAGGTCAAACTCGCCAACCATAATAGTTGTTGCCTATGTAGGCCTATTGGATATTTATTCTTGTTTATTGAAGTTTTTGTCTCTCATCATTATTAAGTCTCTGCTCACTAGCTACATGCCAATGATTTGTTTAGCATACCAGCACTGAATCATGTAACGCTTTTACATAATACAGATATGCTCTGGTTATCAAGGGGCAAAGTATTGACACGTTTTTTTAAAAATTGAGAGACGAGCTTAAACTTTTCTTTACTGACAATTTTCACTTGTCTGGCTGCTTTCATGATGTCGAGTTTCTCACACGACTGGCCTATCTGGGTGATGTTTTTTTTCGTCTGAATGATCTGAATCTAGGATTACAGGAACTCTCCACAACTATATTCAATGTGGGGGACAAAAATGAAGCTATGGTTAAGAAGTTGGAGCGCTTCTCTCTCTGCATTAACAAGGACAACACACAGGTATTTCCATTTTTTTGTGTGCAAATGAACTCAAGCTTACGGACAATGTCAAATGTGATATAGCGAAGCACCTGAGTGAGTTGGGTGCGCAATTACGCAGGTACTTTCCCGAAACGGACGACACAAACAACTGGATTCGTTATCCCTTTCATGCCGTGCCTCCAGTCCACTTACCGATATCTGAACAAGAGAGCCTCATTGAAATTGCAACAATCGGTTTTGTGAAAATTGTATTTAATCAGAAGCCATTGCCAGATTTCTAGACAGGGCTGCACTCAGTGTATCCTGCCTCGGCAAATCGTGCTGTTAAGACACTAATGCCCTTTGCAACCCCAAACCTATGTGAGAGTGTATTCTCAGCCCTCACTAGCATGAAAACTACATTCAGGCACAGACTGTGTGTGGAAAATGATTTAAGACTGAGACTCTCTCCAATACAACCCAACATTGCAGAGTTATGTGCATCCTTTCAAGAACACCCTTCTCATTAACCTGTGGTGAGTAATCGCCAAATAGTTTTATATGTAAGATGGCTAAATAAAGAGCAGAATTATTGATTATTATTATTATATTATTATTTGTGCTTGAAAATATTAACGTTCCACCCATGAGGCCACTAGAGGGCGATTTGGTCATTTTACTGCAGGAATGTCAGACAAGTACAGAAATAATAATAAAAACAACAAATCACAAATTTCAGGATGAATCCAACACCAAAAAGATATACTAAGAATTATATGTACTGATATGTAATGATAATGTGTGTCTAATGGCATTGGTATTTTAGACCTTGTTGCAGTTTGTAGTAGTGTATTGTTAAATGCTCAACCTGACTTTAAGGTAGAATTTCAGTGTCAACCCCCTCTAATTAATGAAGAGGTGTTGATATTAACGGCATAGCTTTAGTATTTTTACAAAGTGATACATCTTTCAGAACACAACAACCCTCCGCAATGACTGGTCTGGCTAGTTTCCTAACTTCTCTTCACAATTTTCCAGTGCAAACGGCATGTTAGCTTGTGTAACTCCTGGGCCTTGTAGCATGGCTAGCGTACCCTCCTTGAGGCTCAATTGGATTTCAACTGCCTTTAACCTTAGTGGATTCAAGAGTGTCAGAGTCTATATATCTATATATCATCACCTAATGAGCATATTAATGCTAATCAGTGCTAACGCTAATTCGCTAGTTGTTTCCTTCAAGCTAATCCACATATATGCCCCGGCCGGACAGACATACGTAAATGCCTAATGTTGAATTTACTCCCTGTGTTAATCACTTGCGCATCTAGAACCATTCTACTTTAATTATAATTTTTTTTGCTGGATTTAGCCAATGCATTAATAGCAGACCTGTTTTCATACAAGGCTAAATGACCGCTGCACAAGAGCTACTACAAAATGTAATGAGGCATTTAGACTATTTCAGTTAAAGTCACTTTTCTTTCAAGCTGTTGTTTCAGACAATATTGCTTTGCCTTTGTAAGTTCAGTTAAACTACAGTTGTCACGATCTTCAGAAGGGACAGACCAAGGCACAGCGAGGCATCCAGTATACATCTTTTAATGAATAACGTAACTGGGCAAAAACAACAAACTGAACAAAGATCACAACATCGACTTACAACACAAAGACGCTATGCATAAACAATAACCCACAAAACCTATATGAAAACCCCAAACATATATATGGTTCCCAATTAGAGACAACGACACACAGCTGCCTCTAATTGGGAACCATTACCCCAACATAGAAATATAACACCGAGAACATAAAAACCCTACACCAAAACCAAAACTAAACACACCAGCCTGTCTACTCAGGCCTGGACATAACAACAGTTGGGTTTTCCCAGGCCGAGTAAAAAGTCATGTCTCCCCTGGTAAATTCTTTAGTGAGCGAAGAGGTGCAAAATGTTTACACCTGGGCAGCTGGTGGGGGGTGCCAGAGAGGTCAGAGTAGGCGCTCAGGGAGAAGGAGATTAAAAGGGGGTTGGATATGGTGTGTGAACGGGTATTGGCCTCTTCCAGGGCAGAGGTGTGAAAATCCCTTAGACTAAATGATGGTGAATAAACTTCTAAAAGTGTGAGAAATACTGGTCTGTCTTGATGGGAGATGCAGACTCTTCTGTTGAAAACCCTTATGCTGTCTTCTGAGAGACTTGTTGTGTGTGGTGGTACGGAGTGCCCAATTCTTATTTATTTTTTGTTTTTTGAATGGTGATGCTAATTTTGCAATGATAATGGTGCTTATTTTCTGTAAGTGCAATGAATAATTAATTAATATACTTGTGTTTCCCTGTCCTATTTATAGAGCTAAGCAATTCACATTTCACTCTCTCTTCCTTATTCATGATTAAGTTATGTTGCTTAAAGTAGCTGTGATACACCACAGACACTGGTTGGTTTGACACATTTTGCTATTTTCAAAACAATCTAGTGTCCCCCAGTTTCCCTTTGCCTGATCTTTCTCATAGGTCTTCAAGCTAATTTGTTTTTAATGGATTGAAAATTAGCATTTATCACTGTCTCCTGTTATAGGCTACTGAGAGCCAACAATCCAGGACGTAGAATGAAGTCATTGCCCCCATCATGTGACCATTATCAATATCAGAACAGAATGTGTGCAAGTCAAACAATCTCAACCTCCTCTCCCTTTATTTGACATTAGATAACCACTCCAAATGTTGGCCTCCCTGAAAGATCACAATGCACACCCATATGCAGTAGGAAACAGAATTAGATCAAATGTTAAAAATGGTGTGCCTTTGTAGTGAACAAGGATAGTTCCTCCGTTGCAAGGTAAAGTGCTTTAAGACCCAGTGAAATGTGTTACATCTATGCAGTCAATTACTATTTCTCTCATCATTCATAAGACTAGATTGACATGGTTCTCTGAAATGCTCTTGAATGAAGAAGACATCAATTAGGTATAGGTCAGGGTAGTGTTTTGGTGCGAGAACTCTCCACCTGAATCATCATCCATTTCCAGGAGTTCAAAGGTAACAGGTCACCTATCACTTCCTCTCCTTTGGCCCTTAATTAGTGCAGAAGCTTCAGAAGGTTGACGTCATCCGATCGCGATGATCCGATCAGTATGTGATCGAGATTTGTTGCGTCTGCACATGGGAATAAAATGTGTCTCTTATCCGCCCACTGCGTCTGCATTGTGACCAGATTCCCTGGTCCCTCCCTGTATGCAAATTACCCAACCTGCTTTATGACACAAGCTGTCTAAATGGACAGAAAACAGCACACAACAGGGGACTGTTTACTCTCATAATTACAGCCTCATTTTGTTATGGAATTATTTAAAACTGGGCATAATACTGTCCCAAAAACCTCAACACATTAATATTTTACCAGGCAAGTCAGTTAAGAACAAATTCTTATTTTCAATGACAGCCTAGGAACAGTGGGTTAACTGCCTGTTCAGGGGCAGAACAACAGATTTGTACCTTGTCAGCTCAGGGATTTGAACTTGCAACCTTGCAGTTGCTAGTCCACCGCTCTAACCACTAGGCTACCCTGCCACCCCAATATTCCTAGAACCTCTCCCAAAACCACACAAACGAGCGGAGCACAATACAATTAATGCACTGTATAAGTACAAATGACACGTAGGTCCTAATGCACAGAGTAGAAGCAGAAACAGGTTAAGTTACAGAGTAGGCTACAGATGATTGTTCTTAGTCACAACTGAAGCTGGTGTATAAAACGCACACAGTAACCCATCCATAACCTTGATGAGAAGGATGAGAAGGACGTGTCACTGGACTGCACGTCTGGCATTCAAAGAGCAAGAAGAAAAAGAAAGAAAGAAAGAAAGAAAGAAAGAAAGAAAGAAAGAGAGAGCAGTGTGGGTCGAGGAAAAAGAGGGAGGGGAGAGGCAGGATAGAGAGAATAATGTGGAGGGAAAGGGCAAGAGAGGGTGAAAGGGGATTGCCGGAAAGAGGTAGAGAGTGTGTGTGTCTGTGTGTGTGTAAACACTCATGTGTTCAGTCAGTGATGACGTGTAAAGAAGGACACCCATCTCAGGGGCAGGCAGTGTGACTCATGTACTCTTTGCAGAGAGCCAGGGTGAAAAAGAGCAGAGGGGTAGAGCAATTGTATAGGGGAGAGAGGGGGAGGAGAGGAGGAGGGAACTGTGTCATACAACCCAACTGTAGCCAACAATACTAGCCAGTATGGATTGCTGGCCCAGTTTAAAGGTCTCCCGTTTGAATAATGAGTCAGATCCTACCCACAGTTGCCCATTCCATAGAGCACAAGATGTCACGATCCCTCTTGATCTTTTTTGTGTGTTAGTTTTGCCTACTGCACTCCTAACTCTCCATCCGTGTCTGTTCGATATTTAACTAAGAACATAATGCACATCTGCAATATATACTTCCGAGTGTGTTTATTCTAACAAGGGTTAGAATATTGTTTAGAATAAAGACACTTTGGTGTATATTCCGCAGTATGCCGTCTTCTTGTTTTTGCTGAGGCGTTCTTCTCTTACAATGAATGCATTTTTGATTCATTCAATCTCTACGCAGTCAGTTTGTGTGTGGAATGAGGCAGGACTTTGCTTCTTGCATCACCCTAGCTGTGGGGTTAAGTGCCTTTCTCAAGGGCACAGTGGCACAGCAGGGGATTTGTACCTGAATCATAAACAAACAGCCTCCAGTTAAAGTTAGTTTATTATTCATATCGCACAATATAGGTGGAGTATGCAGTGCAACAAAATGCTTACTTGCAGGATCACTTCTGGACACTGCAACAGCAATAGAAAAGGAATTAAAGATGCAGTCCAGGATCTTAAGTTCAACAAATTAGTTGAATGTTGTACCAATTGGATTCGTAACATATCATACAAATTGCACCCCAACCCCCCAAAAAACAACGTAACTTATATAAATTGGACGATGTAGTACACACAAAACGAGGAGTACAAACAAAATCTCAAATCCAATCAAACTTTATTGTGTAGACCTTACCGTGAAAT
Source organism: Brachymystax lenok tsinlingensis (assembly GCA_030435695.1). NCBI lineage: Eukaryota > Metazoa > Chordata > Actinopteri > Salmoniformes > Salmonidae > Brachymystax > Brachymystax lenok. The sequence continues at coordinate 10,921,793 of CM059790.1, forward strand.
GCTTACTTACAAGCCCTTAACCAACAGTGAAGTTCAAGAATAGTTCGCGCTAAGAGGTTAAAATATTAACCTCTTAGCGCGCCGATCCCTTTAGCGGGATCGTTTTCAGAGCAAACATAACGCGCCAAATTCAAAATACATATTCGTAATACATATTCGTAATATTTAACTTCGATATACAAGTGTTGCATAGTGTTGCATAGCCATCAAAAGCTCTGCTTCTTGGCAATATCACTGCGTTGTCAGATTTTAAAAAGGCTTTACGGCGAAAGCACTACATTTGATTGTTTGAGGCTAGTACCTCACATATTTTCCACATTAGCATAAATTCATATCCAGCTCGGTTCTCAAAATATCCATATCACAGCTAATATAAATCGCTTACCTTTCAAATAACTTCTTCTGAGGTCTTCCCAAGTGTCCAAACAAGATAATCCATGGTTCTTTTGTTAGAAAAAGTAAATAATTATATCCATAAATATCCGTTGTTTTTGGCACGTTACGTTCAGCTACTCCACCAAGCATTGTCAGTCTACTCGCCCGTTTTAACAGTGAAGGGATCGCGTTCAAATTATACCTCTCATCTTTTCACAAACAAATCAAATATCATTAATAATGCATCCTTATGTATTCTTTTTATGAATAATAGCGATCATATTTTACAAGAACGGTAAGTGAAACGTTAAAAGACGAAAAGAAAGTTGGTCGCGCTGGGCGCGTTCTCGTGAACGTGCACGTCTGTTTACCTTTTTTCCCTACCCGTAGTAATTCTCTCTCTCTAAGGATCTGGTCAGAGCTTTTTCCTCCATACCCTTTCCAGAGACTGTTGACATCTAGTGGAAGCCATAAGTACTGCAACCTCGGTCCTATTCCCCATAGAAAAATATTACATGGGCTTCAAAATGAGAGGAGAGCAACAGAAAAATAAATTCCGGACAGAAATCTCTCTGGTTTTTGCCTGCTAAATCTGTTCTGGAATAGCCACAGACTATATCTTAATGGTTTTATAAACTTCAGAGTGTTTCCTATCCAATAGTACTAAATATGTAAATATCCTAGTTTCTGGCCATGAGTGGTAGGCATTTAACTTTGGGCACGTCAGACAGGCGAAAATTTGGAAAATGGGACCCTAGCTGGAAGAGGTTAAACAAGTAGACTAAAATAAAAAGTAATAATAAAAAGTAACACAATAAGAATAACAATAACGAGGCTATATACAGGGGGCACCGGTACCGAGTCAGTGTGCGGGGGTACAGGTTAGTTGAGGTAATTTGTACATGTAGGTGGGGGTGAAGTGACTATGCATAGATAATAAATAGCGAGTAGCAGCAGTGTACAAAAGGGAGGGGGGGTCAATGTAAATTGTCCGGTGGCGATTTTATTAATTGTTCAGCAGTGTTATGGCTTGGGGGTAGAAGCTGTTGAGGAGCCTTTTGGCACTCCGGTACCACTTGCCGTGCAGTAGCAGAGAAAAGTCACTGACGATTTTATGGGCTTTCCTCTGACACCGTCTATTGTATAGGTCCTGGATGGCAGGAAGCTTGGCCCCAGTGATGTACTGGGTCGTTCGCACTACACTCTGTAGCGCCTTACGGCCAGATGCTGAGCAGTTGCTATACCAGGCGGTGATGCAACCGGTCAGGATGCTCTTGATGGTGCAGCTGTAGAGCCTGATCTGGGGACCCATGACAAATCTTTTCAGTCTCCTGAGGGGGAAAATGTTTTGTTGTGCCCTCTTCACGACTGTCTTGGTATGTTTGGACCATGATAGTTCGTTGGTGATGTGGACACCAAGGAACTTGAAACTCTCGAACCGCTCCACTACAGCCCCGTCGATGTTAATGGGGGCCTGTTCGACCCGCCTTTTACTGTAGTCCACGATCAGCTCCTTTGTCTTGCTACCATTGAGAGGTTGTTGTACTGGCACCACACTGCCAGTTCTCTGACTTCCTCCCTATAGACCGTCTCATCGTTGTCGGTGATCAGGCCTACCACTGTTGTGTCATCAGCAAACTTAGTGATGGTGTTGGAGTCATGTTTGGCCACGCAGTCGTGGTTGAACAGGGAATACAGGAGGGGACCCAGTGTTAAAACTACTTAGGGAGCAGTGGGGCGCTACCCGGTGAAATGTAAGGCGCCAAATTCAAAATCCAAAAGTTGAATTATTAAACATTCATCAATATACAAGTGTTGCATAGTCATCAAAAGCTCTGCTTCTTGGCAATATCACAGCGTTGTCAGATTTCAAAAAGGCTTTACGGCGAAAGCACAACATTTGATTGTTTGAGGGTAGCACCTCCAATATTTCTGCATTAGCATAAATTCATAAACCAGCGCAGTTCACACAAAACCCATTTCACAGCGAAAACAAATCCCTTACCTTTTGAAGAACTTCTGCTGAGGGCTTCCCAAGTGTCCAACGAAGACATCCAGTGGTTCTTTTGTTAGAAAAAGTAATTTATTATATCCATAAATCTCCGTTTGGTTGGCTTGTTATGATCATAAAATCCAACTTTGAATCTCCCATTGAAACATGAAGAGAACTCGTTCAAATATACCTATAAACTTTTCCTAAACAAATCAAATACCAGTTATAATGCATCCTTAGCTATCCTTTTATGAATATTAGTGATAATATTTCACTCGGATGGTCACCTAAACGTTATGAAAGGAAAATACAGTGGGGCGTGCATTCAGTCTCGCGCCCGAGAAAACTTGTTGACATTTCAGGTCCCCTGACCATTTCCTGTTCCTATCCGTTCCTCTTACTCCATTCACTCCCAGTCTTTGTATATAGACTGTTGACATCTAGTGGAAGCCATAGGTACTGCAATCCAGGAGCTGGATTGCCTTGAAGTCAATGGGGAGAGTGTCAAACAGAGCAAAGGTCACCAAAAACTGCATTTCCGGATGGATTTTCCTCAGGTTTTCGCCTGCTATATCAGTTCTGTTATACTCACAGACATTATGTTAACACTTTTAGAAACTTCAGAGTGTTTCCTATCCAGTAGTACTAATTATGTGCATATCGTATTTTCTGAGCCTGAGTGGCAGGCATTTTACTTTGGGCACGCCAGACTCTCCAAAACCGTCACCTCTGCTGCCGCTCCCTAAGAAGTTAAGGATCAGCGTGGAAGATGTGTTGTTGCCTACCCTTACCACCTGGGGGCGGCCCGTTAGGAAGTCCAGGATCCAGTTTCAGATCTAGATCCAGTCCCAGAGTCCTTAGCTTAGTGATGAGCTTTGTGGGCACTATGACTACAGCTCAGGGTTCAACACCAATGAACAGCATTCTCACATAGGTGGTCCTTTTGTCCAGGTTAGAAAGGGCAGTGTGGAGTGCGATTGAGATTGAGTCATCTGTGGATCTGTTGGGGCGGGTGTGGATCTGTTGGAGTGGGTCTAGGGTGTCCGGGAGGATGCTTTTGATGTGAGCTATGACCAGCCTTTCAAAGCGCTTCATGGCTACCGACGTGAGTGCCACGGGGCGGTAATCCTTTAGACAGGTTACCTTCGCTTTCTTGGGCACGGGAAATATGGTGGTCTGCTTGAAACATGTAGGTATCACAGACTCGCTCAGGGAGAGCTTGAAACTGTCAGTGAAGACACTTGACAGTTGGTCGGCGCATGCTTTGAGTATACGTCCTGGTAATCCGTCTAGCTTTGTGAATGTTGACCTGTTTATAGGGGAGAGCTTTGTATGCATCTCTGTGTGTGGAGTAAAGGTGGTCTAGGAATTTTTTTTCTGGTTGCACGTGACATGCTGGTAAAAATTTAATTTTGCCTGCATTAAAGTCCCCGGCCACTAGGAGCTCTGCTTCTGGGTGTGCATTTTCTTCTTTGCTTATGGCCTTAGAGTTGGTTGAGAGCGCTCTTAGTGCCAGCTTCGTTCTGTGGTCGTAAATAGACGGCTACGAATAATATAGATGAGAACTCTCTTGGTAGATAGTGTGGTCTACAGCTTATCATAAGGTACTCTACCTCAGGCGAGCAATACCTCGAGACTTCTTTAATATTAGACATCGCGCACCAGCTGTTGTTGACAAATAGACACACACCCCCATCCCTCGTCTTACCAGAGGTAGCGTCTCTGTTCTGCCGGTGCATGGAAAATCCCGCTAGCTCTATATTGTCTGTATCATCGTTCAGCCACGTCTTTGTGAAACATTAGATGTACAGTTTTTGATGTGCCGTTGGTAGGATAATCTTAATCGTAGGTCATCAATTTTATTTTCCAACGATTGCACGTTAGCAAGAAGAACGGATGGCCGTGGGAGTTTATTCGCTCACCTGTGGATTCTCAGAAGGCTGCCCGATCTGCGGCCCCTTTTCCTGCGTCTTTTCTTCACGCAAAAGGCGTGGATCTGGGCCTGTTCCAGTGAAAGCAGGATATCCTTCTCGTCGGACTCGTTAAAGGAAAACGTTTCTTTCAGTCCGCGGTGAGTAATTGCTGTTCTGATGTCCAGATGTTCTTTCCGGTCATAAGAGGCGGTAACAGCAACATTATGTACACAATAAGTAAAAAAATAAGTTACACAAAAATAATAACAAAATAGCACAATAGGTTGGGAGAATGTAAAACGTCAGCCATGTTCTTTGGCGCCATCTTTAAAATGGTGCGCACCCCTTTCAAAACTACTGGCTGAAATTATAAAAAAGTTATAGAGCTTCACTTTAAGTGAATAAAGAGTACAAAACAATAAAAGCTCAATGGAAAAAAAAGAGGATACAAATGTAGCAAAAATATAATAGAAGAATACACAAAAGAATTGAAGTAGGATATGGGTATTTTGCAATAAATTGTGCATGAATAGTCCAGTTGCAGAAGTCATGGAGTGTGTGTGTAAATAGGATGATTGTAATGTCCGGGGCTTGAACCAGTAACCTTCTGGCTACTGGTCCACCTAACCTATAACCTCTAGCCTCCTGGCCAGTGGCCGACTTGTAAAACGAGCCTGTTCTAGTCCTTTCCTAACGCTAACTGCTACTCCAGTGATAACATCTTTAGGGAGATTATTTCCAAACAACAGAAGTCACTTGCTCTGTTTTCGCCTGTTCTAGTCAATTAATCATCATCTCGTGGTCGTTCTTATAGTGAGGGGGGGGTTCCAGTAAAATGACATTGGGACTTTAAGTAACTCTCCCTTTTTGACTCAAACCGTGGAGATAAACATCTGTCCAGTTCTACTCGCCCTTCTTTTCAAATAAACACCTTGCACCTTGAGCCTGAGGGGATTTCCATGGTCTGTATGCTGGAAATAACACTGTCTTGGTCTGACAGAAACAGAAAGTGGATAGAAGATCATTCATGTGTGCAATGAATCAATGAGAGCTTCATTTCAATCAAACATCATTTTGAAATGTAAGGACTATGTTAAATTAACAATTTATAGTAAATTAACAATCTCAACTCAAAATATAAAATTCAACTCAACTCAAAGTTTGCAGAGAAAGTGAAGAGTCTTCAGACCATGGTGCAAATTACAGGGGAGCCAGGGGGGCTCAGCTCCCCTGAATGAGACATTAGCTCCCATAAATGCAACCTAAGTCAAACTTTGGGGGGTCTCCTAAATAATGCTAATTTCAATTATTCTCCTATTTGTTTAAAATGCAGTGGTAAATATGTTTTACAGTAGTAGTAAATATGAGTAGCAGTAAATATCACGGCAGAAAAGACACACACTCATCAACCTTTTCCCTCCACAGCCCTCCCTCCCTTTCTGTTTCCCTCTCTTTCTCCCTCCCTCACCCTCTCCCCATCTTAAGTGTTCAACTTCTATTACTAACCCGTGTCAATATAGTCCCCCTCCCTCAGATCATTACACGTCAATATCACTGCCTCTGTGCCTCCTCTCAAGCCTGAGGACACACTCAAATATCCACTGTGTCTGTTCTATTGCTTTTGAATCACTCCGTGCCCACAATGCGGGGTATAACAGATTCCGAGCTCCAATGCAGTTGTAATATCGGTGATTCAGGGCCACAATTTTGCCGATAGGAATTGACTCGCATCCGCTGACGTCTTTTCAGACTCGAGTGCACAGTGATTCAACTAAGAGAAAGCATTAAAGGTCCCAGCTGACCAGGAGGGAGCCATAGTATTGTTGTGTTGTAGCTCACTGTTCCTTCTACGTATTATCTGTTTCAGATGGCACTTTGTCATGTTGGGCTCATTCTTTAATCATAAACGCTAGTTACAATTCAATTATGAACAGTTTATCAATAGATTGATGTCTCCTGTTATGCCTAATGGAATTCGACCAGTCTGTGAAAAAAAGTGTTTGCTAGTGGTATTTCCCATGAAATGGTTTCTCTGAAAATACAACTAAAATGAGACGTCAACCTTTTCATGAAGCTCGCATTCTTTCCCGGCTTCAAGAGCATCACACAAAACGCTGCAACACAGTGTCAGCGCAGTGTTATTGAGTCTTTTGTATTAAAGCAGCGAGGCCACCTCCCCGCTCCCCAAGGTAATACAGTACTGATGGTGGCTGGCACGTGAGCTGGACAGAGAGGGTGTGTGTGTGTGTGTACATGCGTGCCTGTGTGTCCATTAAAGTTGCGTGTGTGTGTGTGTGTCTATACATAAGGTTGCAGATAACGCTTCTGTCCAATACTGATGACATTAAAGAGGGACTTTGGGTCGGAGCTGCTGATCTCATCATCCACTCACTGTCATACTCAGAGAAGAGGAGGTGGGCGTTTGTGTGAACGAGAGAGAGAGAGTCACACCTGGGGCAGAGAGAGATACAGAAAGCAGGGGAGAGGGGAAAAAAGTGAGAGACTGGTAGAAAAATAGTGCAAGAGAGTCAGGATGCCAAGTATCTCCAGACCATGCATGACTCTTACTCCTACAGTCAGTTCAAATGACCATTGACTTCTGTGACCTGCTGGGCCCCTGGGGTAAGGCTGATCTGTGGTCAGTATGGCTGAGAAGCCAGTGTTAACCTATAAGTCAACCGGTTCATATGAACCAGGAAAAGGAATGGATATGAATGGAAGACATGGCCGCAATTTGAATTCAGTTAGTGGCTTTGATCACCCCTCCACTATACCAGAGAGAGAGTGTTCTGGGCAGCTTAGACTTGTTACCCTGGCAACAAACCTCTGCCTATCCAATGCATTTTAATAATTGCATAATAGTTGTGTGTGTGTCTGTGTGTAGAAGTGAGTTTTCATCATATCACACACGAATGACCACACACACACCAGCCCCGAGCCTGCCTCAGTCGGGCGTTCCCTCTCTCTCTTCCGGTGGTTGTTGTTCTTAGGCAAGAGCCGCTGTATGCTGAGACCGCGCGCGTTTCTTCCTCTCTTATCGCTCATGTTTCATTCCTATTTCCACGCTGGCATTCGGCTGACATTGTCACCCTAGCCCCGGTTCTCGTGACCTGTCCCCAGGTAGCCTCGAGGTTAGAGCATTGGGACAGTAACTGAAAGGTCGATCGTTCGAATCACAGAGCCCACAAGGTGAAAAATCTGTCCCTGTCCCCTGGAGCAAGGCACTTAACCCCAATTGCTCCAGGGATGCTGTACAATGGTGACCCTGGCTGTTACCCTACTCCCTGGGGGTGTCTCAGGGGGAGTTGGGATATGCAAGAAACACATATTACAAGTGTGTAACAGGACAAATATAAGCACCCCCCCAAGTTATTATAATCAATGGACGGGACACGTGCGTGCCTAAAATGTGTTGTAAAAACATCATATTATTACCTGCTAATACGCCTGGCTCCAATATATCCACATACAGGTATGTTCCCTCTTTTGTGGCAGTAAAAACAGGGAACAAGGACGAAACTTTGATTTGATTTACTGTACGCAGTAGAAAGCTCCACAGATGGTTCATTGCTTTATTTCAGCACTATACTGAGGGAAATACTGCGCCTGTAGCAGGACAGTGTTAGCAGATGGCTGAGAACACAAGCAGAATCACACAGTGATTTCAACAGTGATAATACAATGAATGGTATTAGGCATAGCCTGTGTTGTGTGTGCCTGTGTGTCATCCTCACACCCCAGCACGCCTGTGCACGTCAAAGAGAACAATCAGCGGGGGTGGGAGTGTGAAGGGGGTGTCTATAATCTCAAAAGTTATACAGCCCCCAAAGGGCACTTTGCGCGTGGGAGAGAGAGAGAGGGAGTGTGTGTGTGTGTGTGTGTGTGTGGTTGAGTACAGCTGCACTGTAGAGGAAGATTCTAGCGCGGTCTGCGAGTGACGCTGTGAGTGGGCTTTGCCTGCCGGCTCATCTCTGAATATGATCTCAAATGTGATGATATTTCACCCGTACAGCAAAGAGAAGGGGATTCCATGAGGTTTTCTATTGTGACTCAAGTTGAGGTCGACCAATGTGGATTATTTACTGTGAGAAAAGGTCACCTTTTGAAGGTCAATGTTGTTGTTTCTGTCTGGTTTACTTACACTGATGCTGGCAAAGCAACCCCCACACACCATGCCTGAACATGCATACACCTACACACACATGCAAACATAGCAGAACAGATACCACCTTGCAAAACCGTATTGACAAGTGCCCTATTTAATCAAGTTAACGAGTAAGAAAGAAGCATTGTTGAATATAAATGAAATTGTGTCAATATATTTGGTTGATTTAATCAATTCAAATGCAGGCCTACATTCTCACAGCATGATATGAGTGCTCTGTCTGCCTCCGAAACGCAGCCAAATAGCCGGCAGCCAGCCGGTTGAACTGGGCCTGAGGTCTTATCTTATCAGCTTGTTGACTTTTACAAACACAAGTCTCCCTTCTGAGGAACAAACTGTGGCATGAACAAACTGTGGCATACACAATCCTGATCCTGATTCCTGACATCTTTACTGTAACATTCAGCAGCACGGACATTTCCTATTTTCGTTAGGAACCGATCACTTCCACATCGGCAATGCCCATTTGAAGGACAGGATATGCTCCATTCACCTCAACTCTGTAATTCAGGGAATGAATGAAAGGGAAATTGAATGCACCTCTTTCAAAAACATAGTTAACCCTTCTGCAAAATACAGATAATGAACCCCAATTCACCCTCAATGTTGTATTCAGTCTAAATACATTTCCTGAATTGTTGCGACTAGTACTATGCCTAAGCCTGGATAAAGGGTTGAGTCTGAATGAATGACAGCCAGTACTATAGCCCTTGTGATAAGACTAAGACCGTAGACAAGGAAGAGATACTGAACTGGTAGTGTGTCCCATCATTGTCAGTAGACCCTGGGCCATCTAGTACTGTACTGTATGTCCGTCTCAAGGTCTGCTGCATGGAGTCAGTGCTGGAGCAGGGGCAGGCGGGGTGGCTGGGTGCCCAGCCGTGGTGCGTTGACTCTGGGATTGGAGACGTCAGTGGCTGCCTTGACTGGTCTGTGTCATCTCTGCATGCACAAGGGGTCTATAGAGCACAGCCCAGCCACGCTGGCCCCCTGCTATGTTCCAGCCAAACCACGGACAGACCAAGCCAGGCATACAGTACGCGTCTGGCTCTGTATACATATTTGTATGTGTACACGTGCACACAGACACGCACATACAGTATGCACTCGCATACACAGACCGACTGCCAGACAGACAGGCGTGCACACACACGTCATCGTGTGAGCATTACAATTATTGCGGACATTGTACGTCATGGCAGTACTGTTAAGATTGCAACGCGTTGCTTAGTGTCATTATTGGAAATGCACTAATTAACCTGATTGCCAAAACGGTTGTCCAAGGTTTAGGGAAACACCACACCAGGCTTGCCTCATTTCCCCCACTGTCTTGTTCTTGCAATTTACTTTAGTGCAATGTTTTTATTGGCAGTCTGAAGCTATGTGTGGTGTTCAGATGCAGTTATTTGCTCTGTGTGTGTCGGCCCATGTTTGTCAGTTACCGCAACAGAATACTGGAAACCACGTGGCTCCACACAAGCAGGACTTCCCACTTCCTGGTCTAATTTCCTCCTCTCTCCTTATATGGTTGCACCGGTCTTTCTGGGTCACACACTTCTTCAACTGACAGTGCCGCAGTAGAGTGGAGTGAATGTGGTTTGTCATCCTCTCTCTCTCATTCACACACACACACACACACACACACACACACACACACACACACACACACACACACACACACACACACACACACACACACACACACACACACACACACACGGTTATCACAGCCAGCCTCTCTGCAGCTGTTGGCACTACTTGGCAGAGCTATCGCTGTGTAGCCCTCTGCCCACCCTTGTGCCAGCTAATTGTCCTTGGTTCCTAAAAAGTTGCTGGTAGGTTTTAAAGGGTAGGAATTAGGGTCACTGTAACATTCATTTGTTCTGTTTTCTGGCTGTTTTATCTAATATATTATTCTGTGAACAATTAATTGAAGGATTCGGTTTAAAACAAGCAATTGACTTGCATGGAAAAATATCTAGTTTGTGCCACATTAAATGACTACTGAACAGAATCACAGTTGTGAGCTGTTTCTATATGCAGTCATTAGTGTTTTGTCTGGCTGTGTCCCAAATGGCACCCTAGTCCCTATATGAGCCCTGGTCAAAACTAGTGCACTATAAAGGGTTGGGATGCATTCTCTGTCTTAGTGGTAGCAGTGTGCCTGCCTGCAGTGCAATTCGGATTGCATGCACAATCCTAATTGCACTTTTATTTATAATTGTTTTGTTGTTGTAAGGCTTGTGTTACAATTGTATAGCATACAACGAATATTGAGCCAATGTTTTGATAAGAAAAGGGGTTTGCTAATTTTTTGACCACCAGGAGCAATACAAGTGTGTGTTGTGTAAGCGCCTCCGTCTTGTTCTGTTACAAGTGCAGCTTGTTTGAATAGACCATGCATCGTAGGGGTTTTGCCGGGAGCTTGCTCATTAAATCTCTGTTTCAAAATCCCCAACCCTGCTCCACACCACCACTGTGCTTAATAATCATCCCTCCTCCTTCTTTCTCCCCTCATTTCCTCCTCCTCCTCCATGTGTGGGCGAGAGCAGTAGCCAGTGTTATCCAATAAGCGGATGCTTCCATTAGGTTCTGTGCTTTGTTTCTGCTGCTGTGGAGGACAGAAGGGACTCAGTGAGTCTACCACAATCTCCACTCCAGTCCCCTCCTTGACATGTATACTGCCATTATATGTTTCTAGTCCACAGTCGGTCATGCAAGGTTTGAAGAGCCAATTGCTAATGAAGTTCTTATGTCACCCAGGTAATGTACAGCCGAAGCACACAGACAGTAACTAGAATGCATCCAATATCCGACGAGAACAATGTACTGTATGTTATTCTCCTAATCAATGGTAATAGCGAACATCGGAAACAGAGGTTTTCAATGCAACTATGTGATTTAGACATTCTCAGGTAAGGATACTAACTAGCATTGTGTCTCTTTTGAATGATTCTCCCTGGGACAGAATGATAAGTTGTTGATGATGACACGTGTGTGGGTGCTGTTATGTATTTGTACAGTAAAACGTGTATGAAATGTGAGCATTAGTTTTGCAGATATGGCAAGCGCTTTCACCTTCTTTTATATTTAACCTTACTTTAACTAGGCAAGTCAGTTCAGAACAAATTCTTATTTACAATGACGGCCTAGCCCAACCAAACCTGGACAACGCTGGGCCAAATGTGCGCCGCCCTATGGGACTCCCAATCACGGCCGGTTGTGATACAGCCTGGAATTGAACCAGGGACTGTAGTGACGCCTCTAGCACTGAGATGCAGTACCATAGACCGCTGCGCCACTCGGGAGCCCGCGAGTGGACTCTGACGAATTCCTCAGAGTCCTCTAAATAAATCTAGATGAACTATAGTGAAGACAATTTCCGTTTGTAGCTTTGCTTTTCTATTTTAGGCCTATTCTCCTTTGTAAAAAAACATCAAGAATGAAAACTTTGCATTGGGAGAAAGACCTGGGCCTCTTTTCCCAAAAGCATCTTAAGACTAAATTCCTTGTAAGAACATTCGTAGGAGCATTGTTTAATTAATCTCTGGGCCCATATCCACAAAGCGTCTTAGAGTAGGAAATTGGAATAGATACGTTTTCCTCCGACTCTTATGGGTAAAAATAAAAGCTATGCATGAAGCCTCTTTAGTCATAAGAGTCAGACCTAGTCAACAGATATATATAGGACACCTCATGCGCTGTCCTAACCATTTAAGAGTTACCAGCAGGTGTCCTGATAATAGGAAAATACAGGGAGTCAGTGGTTCCTCTGCCACATGCAGTTGCTTTGGAGTTGTTAAAAGACTGTTTTGATATTACTATATGATCATAAATAATCTAGACCTACATGCAACAGTATCTCTAGCGGTTTTGAAAATGATTTCACATGATATGCCAAATAACCTACAGTACATCATGTTATTTCAAGTTAACCCTTAGTGTTGCAAAGCTACCAATAATTGACCAAAGTTATCATAATCTTCAGTCATTTTGGTAATTAATACTTTAATAACTTTTATAAAATGTATTCATATATAGTTAACTTTTTTTTATATCTATATCCATGATGTCCAGCAGTTTCTAGTAGATAGACCATACAGTTCAAGAGAAAATAGTGTAATTAATGAAAAAAAGGGTTATGCATGCCAACATATTAGCCAAGAATTAAGAGTAGGCAAAGTGATCGTGTCAGGCTAAAATTGTATCAAACGTTTTAACATTGCAACATTTGAAGCGTGCACATCTGGCGATGCCTCATTGCAATTGCTTAATCCCCATAATTTGCAACAATGTCAATAGGCGCCATCTCCATAACTTGCGGTACCTCAAACTGTTGTGATTACCAGCTGAGAAACTTTTATGAGTGGATTTTACTCGAGGCTCATACTTTGTTGTTGTCTTAAAACAGGTTTTAACAGGATTCTTAGGACCTTTTTGAAGATGCTTTGTGGATATGGGCCCTGAGCTGTTTCCCAAAACGTAAGGTTACTTGTGTAACCCCGGATCTCTGATATTATGAGTGAGATATCTCACAAGTGGGATTCACCAGAATCTCTATGTAGCTCAAAGAACCAATTATACAAGTCTGTCGGGGACAGACAGGTCGAGTGGCAAATGAGGAAGCCTTCCCTCATACTAAACAGCCACTTTTCTGCCCTCTGATCATTCTTTAACATGCTGAACTTCCTCACACTCTTGCGAGCATATATATATTTTTTATTAGCTGAAAGAATAAACTTGATGGCACACCTGTGAACAGTTAAACAAGAAACAGATCAAGTCATTCTGAGGAGAGCTACAGGTAAACTGCCAAAATAATGGAAACACTTGAGTAAATGAGGGATACAGTTTATTGAAAGCAGGTGCTTCCACACAGGTGTGGTTTCCGAGTTATTTAAGCAATTAACATCCCATCATGCTTAGGGTCATTTTATAAAAATGCTGGGCAGACCATTACTTTGGTTACCATGACTAAGCCGCCATAGGATGAAAATGCCCACGTCCACAGGGCACGAGTGATCACTGAATGGTTTCATGAGCATGAAAACGACGTAAACCATATGCCATGGCCGTCATAGTCACCAGATCTCAACCCAATTTAACACTTATGAATCTGGAGTGGCACCTTTTCCACCACCATCAACATTCTTGCTCGTGGTGGCCCAACTCCCTATTAATAAGACACTTTATGTCGGTGTTTCCTTTATTTTCGCACTTGTAGGCTGTATAGACAGTCTTTGGAGGTGTTTATTGAACAACAGTGAAACACAGTTCTTCCTTTTTTCATTTCCGGCCAGGTATTTTCCATTTGGGATCAGATTTTTCATAGCTGGAAAAATCCTGGACATGCAGTACCCATCTACTCTTGGAAAGAAGCCGGGCTGGTACTCCACCACTGTTCTAGACAGGCTTTGTGTCCACGACCTCATCCTCCTCCCCTTCTTTTACCTCATCCTGACTCAGAAAAACGAGAATGTTCAGAGAGTGGGCAATTGGCTCTTTAGTATGAGGGGAGGGGCTCCTTCATTCGCCACTGTCTCTGACAGACATGTATGATTGGTTCTTCGAGCTAATTCTGGTGAATCCCACTCGTGAGATATCGAAACAAATAGTTAAAAGAGAACCATTGTTACTAAAGCTGCACTTAAAAACGCTCGTTATTTACTAAGGGGGAGGGTACAACTCACTATTAGGAAGGTGTTCTTAATGTTTTGTACAATCAGTGTATAATATTCAGGTAAGATGTGACTGGAGTAAGCTGATCCGAGAGCAGCGCTGCCTTTCTTTCCATCCTATCAGTAGCCTATCGACACATTCTCCAATGATGCACTTAGCGAAAGTTCTTTCTGTGTGGTGTTTTGGGAACGCATGTTACATCTTCGGCTGTTGTGGGACCGATGCATCATTAAAACACTCGTAAGCCTAAATTCCACCGCTATGGGGAAACCCGGGGCCCATGCCATTATTTCCCTTTTGAATCCCATGTCGACCGATGACTCAGGAAACAGGTTCATAGACAGACGGCCATCTTCTCTGCTCAAGAACTGCAAAGATGCACACACAAAAAAGAATTAGAGAGAAAGGAAAGAAAGAAAGCTGTTGAGTGGAGAGAAAGTGTCTGGCAGAGGAAGTGCACCATCGCTGGTAAAGGGCAGGAGAGGAACAGAGGCCAAACGGTCTCCATTTTCCCACAGTGTCGGTTGTTTAACCGTAAGCCAGAGGGAACACTGTATTCCCCTCTTTGTGCAAGAGAATATCATGCAGGCTTATTCTATCTCATTCAACCAGTGTTCGGTGGTCTGTCAAAATATGCTTTTCTATTTAAATGCTGTGTTTGATCTATGACAGATGCCAGCATTGTAATGCTGAAAATAAGGTGCTAGGTGGTAAATGGATGAACTTACCTTTTTTTTGTTGCTTTTGTCTGTCTGTGTTTTTACAGGAGCTGTTTGAGACAAAGAAATAGAAAGGTAAGACGGTGTGAACATTGTGACCTTTGTCGTTATCTTGCAACATGCGTCGGCGTGCCTTGTGAGTGTGCCTGTGTTAGTCTAGTTTTCCCATATGTCTGTGTTTGTGCTAATGTAAACAGTGTTACTCTTTATGCAAGTTTCTGCTGAATTGGGAAATGTAGCCGTAGCATCGTAGGTCCATCAAATTAAAGTGAGCAACCAGAGCAATGACCAGCATGCATTGAAAACGCAGTAACACTTTATTTTGGTGGTCCATCTGAAGATGCTCTACAAGACTATCAGTAACATTTCAACTAATTATCTACTAACCCTAGCTTTAACCCTAACTCTTATCCTAACCCTAAACTTAACCATTACTCGTTGCACAAAAGCGGAGGTAGCGGTCCTGCTGCTGGGTTGTTGCCCTCCTGCGGCCTCCTCCACGTCTCCTGATGTACTGGCCTGTCTCCTGGTAGCGCCTCCATGCTCTGGACACTACGCTGACAGACACAGCAAACCTTCTTGCCACAGCTCGCATTGATGTGCCATCCTGGATGAGCTGCACTACCTGAGCCACTTGTGTGGGTTGTAGACTCCATCTCATGCTACCACTAGAGTGAAAGCACCGCCAGCATTCAAAAGTGACCAAAACATCAGCCAGGAAGCATAGGAACTGAGAAGTGGTCTGTGGTCACCACCTGCAGAACCACTCCTTTATTGGGGGTGTCTTGCTAATTGCCTATAATTTACACCTGTTGTCTATTCCATTTGCACAACAGCATGTGAAATTTATTGTCAATCAGTGCTGCTTCCTAAGTGGACAGTTTGATTTAACAGAAGTGTGATTGACTTGGAGTTACATTGTGTTGTTTAAGTGTTCCCTTTATTTTTTTGAGCAGTGTAGTTGCGGAGAGTCCCTTTAATCCTAGATTCAGATCATTCAGGTGAGAAAAAAACATCACCCAGATAGGCCAGTCGTGTGAGAAACTCACCATCATGCAAGCGGTCAGACAAGTTAAAATTATGGTCAGTAAAGAAAACTTTAAGCTTGACTCTCAATAAAGAAAAAACATGTCAATACTTTTCCTCTTGATAACCAGCACACTTCTGCATGTTGTAAAATCATTACATGGTCTCTGCCCATATCATTGCATAGTGCAGAAAATACACGAGAGTCCAGGGGCCTTGCTTTAATAAAGTTAACCATTTTCACTGTAGTGTCCAAAACATCTTTCAAGCTGTCAGGCATTCCTTTGGCAGAAAGAGCCTCTTGGTGGATGCTGCAGTGTACCCAAGTGGCGTCGGGAGCAATTGCTTGCACGCGTGTTACCACTCCACTATGTCTCCTTGTCATGGCTTTTGCGCCATCATTACAGATACCAACACATCTTGACCACCAAAGTTCATTTGATGTCACAAAGCTGTCCAGTACTTTAAAAATATCCTCTCCTGTTGTCCTGGTTTCCAGTGGTTTGCAGAAGAGGATGTCTTCCTTAATTGACCCCCCATAAACGTAACGAACATATACCAGGAGCTGTGCCAGGCCCGCCACGTCTGTTGACTCAGAATTCACTGGCTTGTATGCGAAGCAGTAATTGTTTCAAAACATCTCCTGCCATGTCACTGATGCGTCGTGAAACAGTGTTGTTTGATGAAGACATTGTCTGTATAGTTTTTTGGGCCTTTTCCCCCCAGCGTCCCAGCCATATTCGCAGCAGCAAGAAGAATTAAGTCCTCCACAATAGTATGGGGCTTGCCTGTCCTAGCCACTCAGTAGCTCACCATATAAGACACTTCTAGCCCCTTCTTATTATTGGTATCTGTTGCTTTTATGCATGTCTTACTACTCGAAAGTCGTCTTAATTCTCGCTCAAAAAACTCCTGTGGCTTATTTTTCAAATTGGCATGTTTTGTTTCTAAATGTCTGTGCAAGAGTGAAGGTTTCATAGAGTTGTGAGATAGTACTTTTGCACATATAACACACTGTGGCTGAGGAAAGGCACTACTCCCAATATAAGTGAAACCCAAATCAATGAGGTTCTCATCATATTTGCGCCTCTTCAATGGTCCAACGTCCCTGTCTGGTGCTTTCCCGGGTAAGGGGCCAGTAGCTCTTCGGCTGCATCAGATTCACACTGTTACGCGTACCCCAGTTTGGGAAGACCTGGCCTAACACACCTGAAACCAATAATGAATGTTTCACTCAGTTCCTAAAGCTGAGTGGGGTGTATTGTGCCTAATGCGAGCCAGATTGCCTCCATGTGTGTATGGCTGTGTGTGTACGAGACCGGCCTGACACTGCTGACCATGTTTTGGGCTTCCTGCCACACACACACACAGATTTCTGCTTCCTCCTGCCTCTGTGCTTATGTGTGTGTCCACACTCCTTTGTACTTCCCAGAATGATAAAACCAGAGAGCAGGAAGCACGTCAGAAGAGTGTGTGTGTGTATGTGTGTTTGTGTGCTTGTGTTTGGTCATAGCCACCATATGCGGAACTCCACTGCAGATTGATTTGAACATGCTCTCTGGCTGTGCAGGAGCATATGTTTTAATTGAATAGGACCCCCTCAATCTGTCATGACAAACCAGTCTTCATCATGTTGGAGTTTTACTATGAAGGATGGCCTACCTGAGTACCACCTTCATCTTTCAATTAAATCCGCTATATGTCACTTTTTTGGCAATCTGACCAAATGTACATAGAAATGTCAGTTTGGGAATACCTGGCCTAACACACCTGAACCCAATAAAGAATGTTTCAATCAGATCCTAAAGCTGAGTGCGGTGTATTGGGTTGTGGCGCTGCAGGATGGTGGACGCCTAGGGGCAGGACTAGGTGACCCAGTTATATTGTGTGCAAGTAAAGAGAGCTCTACAGTATTTCGGCCTATTATATTAATTATGTGGAGGATGTGGCGTTTATTTGTGTTAATGTATACAGTAGGTGTTTTTTTGTTTGTTTTTGATTTACTTAAAAAGGTGGGAAGGAATTTGTAATGGGGAGAGAGTTGAGTTATTGACCAGACTTTTGGGGGTCGGGCGTGCAGGCAGCTCAGGCTGAAAGTTTATATAGAGGATGTCTTAATGGCAATCGAAAGTTAAGTCTATGTACTTCATTTTTTTAAGAGTTCATTTATTAGGCTATTGGTTAAAGGTGCAACACAATATTCATTATTAAATTACCTTTGATCTAGTTCAGTTTTATCACTTAAACATTTAATAATGATCTCTTACCTAGCTTGATGACTGGGCGTTTTTGCATACTTTTTGTTCTAAATAGAGCCAGCTAGAAGGGGCATGGGTCATATTAGATTGTGTAGAAATGCAGGATTTTTTTATTTATATTTATTCAACCTTTATTTATCTAGGCAAGTGAGCTTTAGATGCCCCTAGACCTCACCTAAGGTAATATCCCCCTTCACTTCTAAAACCAAAGTTGCGCCCCTGAGTCAAGGGGTATGAGTACTTTCTGAAGGCACTGTACATCCGGGGGCTGAAAAACACAATCACCAATCACGTTTACCTGTAGGCAAATACACCCACCTCCTCAGGGAGATAATTGAACTCCCTTTCGTTCACCCAAGGCCTGCCCTATACAAACCACCCCGTTTGCATTTTCAATGCAATTTGTGTGCAAGTATGCATAGTGTCAAAAGGAATTACACGCATACCATGACACTCCTTTGGATAATCATTTACGTCGTTTACCTAGGAATTCTTGGCGACAACAAGCTCAAAGAATGATACTTCGGTACCGCATAATCTTTAGTATGTTCTTTGAAGTTAACAATGGCTGGGAAAAGAATTTGCCCCGGACTCGATACTGAGCCATGAGGTGTACCCACCACTCAACACATCCTGTCTCTTATTGTCTTGTCTGAAGTCTTGGCTGTGGGAGAGAAGCTTTCCACAGCTTCCTCGTTCATACTTTTTGGGACAATGCCCAGGGTTGTAGCCCAAAGCTGAGTACTCTCTGATCTCTCTTTCTCTTTTTTCCTATCGCCCTCCCTTTCTCCCTGTGTGTGTGTGACCTTCCCTTTCTCGGTCTGTCCTGCTGTACCTGTCTCTCTCGCTCCACACCTGGTTCAACAGGTTTCTGCTCCCAAACATATTTCCACTGAGAAGGGTAGGATTCTTACCTTTCCCTCGCTCGCTCCCTCCCTCCCTCCCTCCATTCTTCCTTCCATTTCTCTGCCTGCTCCGGCTCTTTGCAAGAGATTTAGGAAGATTCTCTTTACTTCTCTTGTCCCCTATTACTTCTCTGACGGTATCTTTTGAAGAACTTGTGGTGACTTTGCGAACACGTTTTTAGGTGCAATATGGTAATTGCTACATTTTAAGCACTTTCATTTGGTTTCTGTTTTTGAGCCAGACTATAATCTGTAAATACTTTGTTCTCTAGTTCATGGTCTGCGTTCGCAAGGTCTTCGTCTAGTCCTCGAGCTAACCTCAGTCGTCTTTGATGCTGGTGCGTGTTCAAGGCTACGCACTATTAAGGTTTCTCCTTTGCCTGTCCTTTTATCTCCGTGCCATGGTCTGTGCCCACATGGCTCTGGTGTGGTCTTCTTACTGGGGACTAATTGGCATCTAGACTACTAGACTACTGTAACACCCATTGAGCTTTGATGGAACAAAGAGGGTATCAAAGAGAACGCCACGCAGGCAAATTGTGGTGACAGGGAGTAACTCACATGTGCGCGCGCACGCACACACTTTATACTTTATATCCACACACACACACACACACACACACACACACACACACACACACACACACACACACACACACACACACACACACACACACACACACACACACACACACACACACACACACACACACACACACAGGATATGAATTAGGGTGTGCTGAAAAGTCCAATAGGGAGGATGTGGTTTTCGTAAAGGTGGCAGCACATAAAAGTCAGACAAACTCCAACGGAACCATGAAAAGTAGGAAGGATGGAGGGGGAAGAGGGGCATCAGCGCTGCATGGCCTGGGGGTGGGATGGAGCTGCTTGGCCTGGGGGTGGGATGGAGATGCATGGCCTGGGGGTGGGATTTTTATTTAATAATTTTTTATTTAACCTTTATTTAACCAGGTAGGCAAGTTGAGAACAAGTTCTCATTTACAACTGCGACCTGGCCAAGATAAAGCAAAGCAGTTTGACACATACAACAACACAGAGTTACACATGGAGTAAAACAAACATGCAGTCATAAATACAGTAGCAAAAAAACAAATCTATATACAAAGAGTGCAAATGAGGTAGGATAAGGAAGGTAAGGCAATAAATAGACCATGGTGGCAAAGTAATTACAATATAGCATTTAAACACTGGAATGGTAGATGTGCAGTAGATGAATGTGCAATGTAGAAAAACTGGGGTGCAAAGGAACAAGATAAATAAATAAATACGGTAGGGGATGAGGTAGTTGGTTGGGCTATCAGATGGGCTATAAACAGGTGCAGGGATCTGTGAACTGCTCTGACAGCTGGTGCTTAAAGCTGGGGAGGGAGATAAGTGTCTCCAGTTTCAGAGATTTTTGTAGTTCGTTCCAGTCATTGGCAGCAGAGAACTGTAAGGAAAGTCGGCCAAAGGAGGAATTGGCTTTGGGGGTGACCAGTGAGATATACCTGCTGGAGCGAGTGCTACGGGTTGGTGCTGCTATGGTGACCAGCGAGCTGAGATAAGGCGGGACTTTACCTAGCAGGGACTTGTAGATGACCTGGAGCCAGTGGGTATGGCGACGAGTGTAAAGCGAGGGCCAGCCAACGAGAGCGTACAGGTCGCAGTGGTGGGTGGTACATGGGGCTTTGCTAACAAAATGGATGGCACTGTGATAGACTGCATCCAATTTGTTGAGTAGAGTATTGAAGGCTATATTGTAAATGACATCACCGAAGTCGAGGATCGGTAGGATGGTCAGTTTTACGAGGGTATGTTTGGCAGCATGAGTGAAGGATGCTTTGTTGCGAAATAGGAAGCCAATTCTAGATTACATTTTTGATTGGAGATGTTTGATGTGAGTCTGGAAGGAGAGCTTACAGTCTAACCAGACACCTAGATATTTGTAGTTGTCCACAAAATCTAAGACGGAACCGTCCTAGTGATGCTGGACGGGGGGACAGGTGCGGGCAGCGATCGGTTGAAGAGCATGCATGCATTTAGTTTTACTTGC
Organism: Brachymystax lenok tsinlingensis; assembly: GCA_030435695.1. NCBI lineage: Eukaryota > Metazoa > Chordata > Actinopteri > Salmoniformes > Salmonidae > Brachymystax > Brachymystax lenok. The sequence goes on from CM059790.1 coordinate 10,942,879, forward strand.
GTTTAAGAGCGGTTTTAGGCATTGAAGCTTGTCTGGAGGGTAGTTAACACAGTGTCCAAAGAGGGGCCAGAAGTATACAGAATGGTGTCGTCTGCGTAGAGGTGGATCAGAGACTCACCTGCAGCAAGAGCGACATCATTGATGTATACAGAGAAGAGAGTCGGCCCAAGAATTGAACCCTGTGGCACCCCCATAGAGACTGCCAGAGGCCCGGACAACAGGCCCTCTGATTTGACACACTGAACTCTATCGGAGAAGTAGTTGGTGAACCATGCGTGGCAATCATTTGGAAACCAAGGCTGTCGAGTCTGTCAATCATCACATCCTTATCGGCAGAGTCGAAAGCCTTGGCCAGATCAATGAAAACGGCTGCACAGTAATGTCTCTTATCGATGGCGGTTATGATGTCATTTAGGACATTGAGCGTGGCTGAGGTGCACCCATGACCAGCTCTGAAACCAGATTGCATAGCGGAGAAGGGATTCGAAATGGTCGGTAATTTGTTTGTTAACTTGGCTTTCAAAGACCTTAGAAAGGCAGGGTAGGATAGATATTGGTCTGTAGCAGTTTGGGTCAAGAGTGTCACCCCCTTTGAAGAAGGGGATGACCGGCTGATTTGTAGGGGTCCAGATTTTTCAGCTCTTTCAGAACATCAGCTAACTGGATTTGGGAGAAGGAGAAATGGGGGAGGCTTTGGCAAGTTTCTGATGGGGTGCAGGGCTGTTGACCAGGGTAGGGGTAGCCAGGTGGAAAGCATGGCCAGCCGTAGAAAAATGCTTATTGAAATTCTCAATTATTGTGGGTTTATCGGTGGTGACAGCGTTTCCTCTCCTCAGTGCAGTGGGGAGCTGGAAGGAGGTGCTCTTGTTCTCCATAGACTTTACAGTGTCCCAGAACCTTTTTGAGTTTGTATTACAGGAAGCAAATTTCTGCTTGAAAAAGCTAGCCTTGGCTTTCCTAACTGCCAGTGTATATTGGTTCCTGACTTCTCTGAAAAGTTGCATATCATGGGGGCTGTTCGATACTAATGCAGAACGCCACAGGATGTTTTTGTGCTGGTCAAGGGCAGTCAGGTCTGGAGAGAACCAATGGCTTTATCTGTTCCTGGTTCTACATTTCTTGAATGGGGCATGCTTATTTAAAATGGTGAGGAAGGCACTTTTAAAGAATAACCAGGCATCCTCTACTGACGGGATGAGGTCAATATCCTTGCAGGATACCCGGACCGGTCGATTAGAAAGGCCTGCTCGCTGAAGTGTTTTAGGGAACGTTTAACAGTAATGAGGGGAGATCGTTTGACCTCAAACCCATTACAGATGCAGGCAATGATGCAGTGATCGTAGGTTCAATTATGATTTGTGTGAGGTTTAGGGCATCAAGCTTAGATTGTAGGATGGCCGGGGTGTTAAGCATGTCCCAGTTTAGGTCACCTAGCAGCACAAACTCTGAAGATAGATGCGGGGCAATCAGTTCACATATGGTGTCCAGAGCGCAGCTGGGGGCAGAGGGTGGTCTATAACAAGCGGCAACAGTGAGAGACTTGTTTCTAGAAAGGTGGATTTTTAAAAGTAAAAGTTAAAATTGTTTGGCTACAGACCTGGATAGTAAGACAGAACTCTGCAGGCTATCTCTGCAGTAGATAGCAACACCGCCGCCTTTGGTCGTTCTATCTTGTCTGAAAATGTTGTAGTTAGGGATGGAAATTTCAGCGTTATTGGTGGTCTTCCTAAGCCAGGATTCAGACACGGCTAGGACATCCGGGCTGGCAGAGTGTCCTAGGGCAGTGAATAAAACAAACTTAGGGAGGAGGCTTCTAATGTTAACATGCATGAAACCAAGGCTTTTACGGTTGCAGAAGTCAACAAATGAGAGCTCCTTGGGAATAGGAGTGGAGCAAGGCACTGCAGGGCCTGGATTAACCTCTATATCACCAAAGGAACAGAGGAGGAGTAGGATAAGGGTACGGCTAAAGGCTATAATGACTGGTCGTCTAGGACATTCTGAACAGAGAGTAAAAAGAACAGGTTTCAGGGGGCGATAAAATAGATTAAAGGCATAATGTACAGACAAAGGTATGGTAGGACGTGAATACAGGGGAGGTAGACCTAGGCATTGAGTGGTGATGAAAGAGATATTGTCTCTAGAAACATTTAAACCAGGTAATGTCATCACATGTGTGGGTGGTGGAACTGAAGTGTTGGATAAGGTATATTGAGCAGGGCTAGAGGCTCTACAGTGAAATAAGACAATAAATTATAACCAGAACAGCAATGGACAAGGCATATTGACATTGAGGAGAGGCATGCTTAGCCGAGTGATCATAAGGGTTCAAGTTAGTAGTGAGGCTGGTTGGGGACACGGCGATTCAGACAGCTAGCCGGGGATAGCAAGCTAGCAGAGGCTAGCAGGCCGGCTAACAAAGACGGAGGAAGTCTGTTTATAGCCTCCTTGTGCGTTTCCGTCAGTAGACCAGTCGTGATGGGTTAGTGGGGTTCCGTGCAGTGAAGGGGACCAGGCCAATTGGCAAAATAGGTAATAGTGGCCCAAGAAATTGTCCGATAGGCCTGTTTAGCTAGCAGCCGATATGCTCTAGACAGCAAAACGTTAGCAGGCCGCAGTTAGCTGATGGGTGTTCAGGTGACGTCGCGACAGAGGCCGGTTGAATACCCCCCTCGGGCAGATAACGTTGGTAGTCCACTCGTGAAGGCCCGGTGAGGCTCCGCACCGGCAGTAAAAACGGGTCCGGATAGGTGTTGTAGCCAAGGAGTGGCTGATGGGACTAATCAGCCAGATGGCTAGCTTGAGGCTAATTGGTGCTTGCTCCGGGACTGACGTTAGCCAATACTCACACGGATAGCAGCTAGCTAGCTGCAAGATCCAGGTGAAAATGTCCAACTGCGGTAGGAATCCGGGGATATGGAGAGAAAATAGGTCCGGAATGCTCTGGTTTGAGTCGCGTTATACGAACGGCGAGAGCTTTTCCAAGCTAAAGGTTAGCTGCTGCTGTCCGTTAGCAATGGTAAGCTAAATACTAACGTTAGCTAGTGAGCTGGCTAGCTTCTGTTAGGGAATTCCGGATTCGAGGTGGATAATACTTGAAGAAAAAAAACAGATCCGTACCACATTGGGTGAGGCGGGTTGCAGGAGAGTGTTTTGAAGTTTAGTTTTAGAAAAAATATATATAAAATGATATGCGAAGAAAATATATAAAAATATATATGCACTGGACACGACAGGACGAGGACAAAAGACGTCTGACTGCTACGCCATCTTGGATTTAGAATCCAATGGAGCTGCTTTGCCTGGGGGCCGGATGGAGCCGCATGGCCTGGGGGCGGGATGGAGCCGCATGCCCTGGGGGCGGGATGGAGCCGCATGCCCTGGGGGCGGGATGGAGCCGCATGGCCTGGGGGCCGGATGGAGACCCATGGCCTGGGGGCAGGATGGAGACTGGTAGGGTGAAAGGAGCAGAGTAGGTGGGATATAAAGTAGAGGCCCTCGCCCACCTATTTCACTGTGCCTAATGCAATTCAGATTGCCTCCATGTGTGTATGACTGTGTGTGTGTACGAGACCGGCCTGACACTGCTGAACATTTGTTGGGCTTCCTGCCACACACACACACAGAAATAAACACACACACAGATCTCTGCTTCCGTGCTTATATGTGTGTCCACATTCCTCTGTACTCTGCTTCCCAGAAAGATAAAACCAGAGAGCAGGAAGCACGTCAGAAGAGTGTGTGTGTGTATGTGTGTTTGTGTGCTTATGTTTGGTCATAGCCACCATACGCGGAACTCCACTGCAGATTGATTTGAACATGCTCTCTGGCTGTGCAGGAGCATATGTTTTAATTGAATAGGACCCCCTCAATCTGTCATGACAAACGAGTCTTCATCATGTTGGAGTTTTACTATGAAGGATGGCCTACCTGAGTACCACCTTCACCTTTCAATTAAATCTGCAATATGTCACTTTTGGGCAACCTGAAATGTACATAGAAATGTAAGTTATAGATCTGATTGAAAGCAAGTGTAAGAAGAGTTAGAACAGATCTATTTGCACTATATCTATGCTTTCTATGCTTTATACGTAATTTTTTCTTTCTGTTTTGTACACCAACTTCAAACAGCTGAAAATGCAATATTTGTCGTTATTGAAAATATGTTTCACAGCGGTTAGATGGTTCAATGACTCTCTACACTATACCTTTGTCACATAAACATGGAGCGATTTCTGCAAAGTGTATCTTTAAATTCAAACCAGAAATATAGAAAGCAAATCAGCTTTCACCAACTCAAAACATCTGCAGCCTTGACTGTAGCATTGACCTCTGTAAGTGGGGTATTCCACAAAGGGTGTCAAGTCAGTCATGCAAAACAAGTCTTCCTAATGTTATAAGGGGGAAACTCCAGTGCTGGCTATGATAGGAAAACAAATAATCATATCTCGTGAGAGAAAGATTCTCTCTTTTTCCTGACTGTCGATGTTAAAAAAAAAAAAACAGTCTTTCAGGATTCAATTCCAGAGTCTCGCAAAAACAGCCTGCAGGAGTGTGTGTGTTGAGCAGGCAGGGTGCCCAGTATCACATGACTGGGAGCTGTGAGAAAGGGATGATGAGAGAGGGAGCCAGTCAGGGAGAGGCCTGGGAAAGTGGCGGCCCAATACCAAGCCTATTTACACGGGAGTCGCCCCTGTGTTAAATAGCGGATGGATTATCTCAGGCGTCTGATGTGATGCCTAAGAACCGCTGAGACACTTCTGCCTGCAACTCATTCTCATTCTGTGTGTTGTTGTTGGTTGAAAAAGTCCGTCTTTGAATTGATGATCTTGTTATTTCACATCATCTACCCACTGCAGAAAGTTAGATTTTGTTGATTTCTGTGGTTACCACATTTTCTCTTGTAGCCTGTGAATGTTTCTCGCGAATCAAGTTGAATCGAGTACTGGCTTTACTTAATGAACAACAAAGACGGAATGCAATATGACATTTTATTAAATCGTTTGGGGAACGGCCTTGTCTCTGAGGGAAGATCCTCGGAAGCCAGATGATGTGGTAGCAGGTAGCCCTATGCAGGGCTGCCGGCATTGAAACCTCCCACTGGGGGAAAGGAGTTCCAATGACGGGCCTTAAGGTTATTATAGCTGGTGGTTGTGGGAAGGTGGATGGTTGTCTCAAACTGTTGCTTTAAAAAAGGAAGTGAGAGAACAAGGCTAAGTTGACATATAAATGCATCCCAAGATGTACGCCCATTGGTTGAGAGAGAGAGAAGGGTGATCGTTGTGATAGTGAGCCCATAGGTTAAACAGCAAGCGTGAAGAATGTGCACGATTGTGCCGTGCTAATAGGCTACAAGGCAAATAGGTGAATGACATTCAACACATGGCTAACAGGAAAGAGGAGAAGAAACAAGACACTATGCTGATGATGGTACATTTGTATCTATTCCCACTATGCCTGTAGAATAGGACTGGGATATGTGGTTGTCACACCTAGCTATATTTAGTTGAATGAACTAACTGTAAGTTGCTAAATTACTTAAATGTAGAGTAAGGTTAAATCACCATTGAGATCAGCCTTCCTGATTGAACTTAAACTACATTTGTTCTTATCTTAGCTTTGTGTCCAAGGACAACCTGACCCTGCCAGCACAGCTTTTCAATGGGGAAGAAACATCTCCTTTCTGAAAAGCACAAAGGATGGTTGAAAAATTGCTGTTTACATGGAAACACCATGTTAACTCACGGAGGGAGCACTCACGGTCTATTCTGTGTTGAAATATTGACCATTGAGGCCCGATACTAACTTTAGATAGGTGCATGTCCCATAGGGTGGCACACAATTGGCCCAGCGTCCTCTGGGTTTGGCCGGGGTAGGCGTCATTGTAAATGAGAATTTGTTCTTAACAGAGTTGCCTAGTTAAATAAATGTTAAATTAAATAAAAATAAATGTACAGTACCTTCGGAAAGTATTCAGACCCCTTGACTTTTTCCACATTTTGTTACGTTACAGCCTTACATGCTGACCACACCGGTCGGGTCGCGTGCGTTGCTTAATACGTTTACACATACATGTTATTCAGTCATTGCACCCACACTGCTCGTGCGCGTTAACGAGCGTCTGCTTTGGCAGGCGCTAAAATAGAAGTTGATTCTATTTGTGACGCAGAACGCGCTGCAAGTCCTGCCTCTCCCCTCTCCTCATTGGTTTTTAGGAACATATACCCACGTGCCATCTCCTCATTGGTTTTTAGGAACATATACCCACGTGCCATCTCCTCATTGGTTTTTAGGAACATATACCCACGTGCCATCTCCTCATTGGTTTTTAGGAACATATAGCCACGTGCCATCTCCTCATTGGTTTTTAGGAACATATACCCACGTGCCATCTCCTCATTGGTTTTTAGCAACATATAGCCACGTGCCATCTCCTCATTGGTTTTTAGGAACATATACCCACGTGCCATCTCCTCATTGGTTTTTAGGAACATATACCCACAAGGGTGATTGAAAGATGAACCGAGGTCGGTTGTGGTAATGCACCTTATTATGAAAGTTAGTTGCCAATCGCCATATAAAGTCCAAAGAAGAAAAATAAGCCTGGAAGGAGGATGGATGACTAGAAACGATTCGGTTGACCGTTTTATGTGTGGATTAATTGTCAGAGTAGAGGACCTTGTGCATTTCAGGTAAAATAACAACTCAATGTTTAAATCCCAGGACAAATTAGCTAGCAACTGCAAGCTAGTTAGCTAATTTGCCATAAATGTTTAATGCTTTTCGACCTGTCTCCAAATTAATATAATTGGTTCAGAATTTGTTTTCATATTTCAACCTGCGTGTTGTGATCGCGTTTGGTGTGGGGGGACAAAATCTATTTGCGCCTGATGGCCGTGTGCGTCCGGTGTGGGCATGCTGTTATTCTAAAATGTATTAAATAAAACAATTTCCTCAGCAATCTACACACAATACCCCATAAGGACAGAGCAAAAACAGTTTTTTCAAAAAATAAATAAACAGAAATACCATATTTACATAAGTATTCGGACCCTTTGCTATGAGATACGAAATTGAGCTCCGGTGCATCCTGTTTCCATTGATCATCCTTGAGATGTTTCTACAACTTGATTGGAGTCCACCAGTGGTAAATTCACCTGATTGGACATGATTTGGAAAGGCACACACCTGTCTATATAAGGTCCCACAGTTGACAATGCATGACAGAGCAAAAACCAAGCCATGAGGTAGAAGGAATTGTCTGTAGAGCCCTGAGACAGGATTGTGTTGAGGCACAGATCTGGGGAAAGGTGCCAAAACATTTATGCAGCATTGAAGATCCCCAAGAACACAGTGGCCTCCATCATTCTTAAATTAAAGAAGTTTGGAACCACCAAGACTCTCCATAGAGCTGGCTAAACTGAGAAATTGGGCGATAAGGGCCTTGGTCAGGGAGATGACCAAGAACTCGATGGTCACTCTGACAGAGCTCCAGAGTTCCACTGTGGAGATGGGAGAACCTTCCAGAAGGACAACCATCTCTGCAGCACTCCACCAATTAGGCCTTTATGGTAAAGAGGCCAGACGGAAGCCGCTCCTCAGTAAAAAGCACGACAGCCCCACTTGGAGTTTGCCAAAAAGCACCTAAAGAATCTCAGATCATGAGAAACAAGATTCTCTGGTCTGAATAAACCAAGATTGAACTCTTTGGCCAAGTGTCACGTCTGGAGGAAACCTGGCACCATCCCTACAGTGAAGCATGGTGGTGGCAGCATCATGCTCTGAGGATGTTTTTCAATGGCAGGGGCTGGGAGACTAGTCAGGATCAAGGCAAAGATGAACGGAGCAAAGTACAGAGAGATCCTTGATGAAAACCTGCTCCCAAGCGCTCAGGACCTCAGACTGGGGCGAAGGTTCACCGTCCAAAAGGACAACGACCCTAAGACCACAGCCAAGATAATGCAGGAGTGGTTTCGGGACAAGTCTCTGAATGTCCTTGAGTGGCCCAGCCAGCCATCTCTGGAGAGACCTGAAAATAGCTGTACAGCGAAGCTCCCCATCTAACCTGACAGAGCTTGAGAGGATCTGCAGAGAAGAATGGGACAAACTCCCCAAACACAGGTTTGCCAAGCTTGTAGCGTCATACTCAAAAAGACTCAAAGCTGTAATCGATGCCAAAGGTGTTTCAACAAAGTACTGAGTAAAAGGTCTGACAACATATGTAAATGTCATATCTTTTTTTTAAATAAATTTGCCAACATTTCTAGGAACCTGTTTTTGCTTTGTCATTATGGGGTATTGTGTGTAGATTGATAAGAAAATATTTAAATGTAATCCATTTTAGAATAAGGCTGTAACCTAACAAAATGGGGAAAAAGTGAAGGGGTCAGAATACTTTCCAAATCTTGCATTGGTTCATATAAATGGAATATTTCAGAAAAAGTTACACACACATCTATGTCAATTTAACATTCATTCCTATGGGCGGTTTGATCCATTTCATGGCATTCTTTCTTTCCTTTTAGCTTGGTCTCAGATCTGTTTGTGCTTTATTGCCAACTCCTGTGGTCGACAATGACAAGACCGCACAAACGTATCTGGGACCAGGCTATCTTCCCTTACCGTTGAGGCGTAAAACACTTTCTGTATTTGACTACAGAACAGGACAACAAGGAGTTGAACAAGACAATTACTCTGATCGTTGGAAGGCTGCAGGATGTTGCCTGTCTGCCACTTGATCGCTTTGACTACTTGAAGAGAGGAAGACAAATCAGCCGTTTGGGTTGCTGTGTCTGAAAAGTGCCTATTATAGTGGTAGGGACTAGGGAGACAGTTACTCCTCAGGGCTTAAGATGTGTCTTGTTGTAGTGGAGGAGTCAGTCTGTAGTGGAGGAGTCAGTCTGTAAACTGTATCTTTACTGTAGCCTAGCTCTGTTTCTGTGGCGACCTGTCTGTGGTTATGAGGAAGTGTTCAAGGCTGAAACTTCAGGTAGATATATCAGCCTCCTCCCCCCGAATCATTCGCTTTCTGGATTCAAATAAATTGAACCATGTGATGTATTATTATTTTTTTAACCATTATTTTACCAGTTAAGGTGACTGAAAACACATTCTCATTTACAGCAATGGCCTGGGGAATAGTTACAAGGCAGATGAGTGAGCCATTTGGAAGCTGGGGATGATTAGGTGGCCATGATGGTATGATTGGGAATTTAGCCAGGACCCTGGGGTCAACACCCTACAATAAGTGCCATGGGATCTTTAGTGACCTATAGAGAGTCAGGGCCCCTATTTAACGTCCCATCTAAAAGACAGCACCCTACACAGGGCAATGTCCCCAATCACAACCCTGGGATGCTATTTTTTGTGGGGGACCAGAGGAAAGAGTGCCTCCTACTGGCCCTCCAACAGCATCTGGTCTCCCATCCTGGGACTGACCAGGACAAACCCTGCTTAGCTTCAAAGATAAGCCAGCAGCTGGATGCAGGGTGATATGACGCTGGCCAAAACACACACCCACTGACTCTGCTCACACACTGACCTTAACATGCCACATGAACAGCATCTGTTTGTTGGTCATGTCTTGAGAATTTTAGGGTATAGTCCATATCGTCTATCCTAGAGGCTATATTGGCTGAAAGATTGTAGACAGAAGCTAAGTTTAGCCAGCGACTAGGAATTGGCCGTTCTTTTCCAATCATCTGTGCAGACTGTGGTGTTCCTTGGCTACTTTCCCCCCTCTCTTTTCCCCTCTTTTCTTTGTCTGCCTGTCTGTCTGTCTGTCTCTATCTAGACATGACACTAAATGTCTGGAAGCAAGTCAGCAAGTTTGCCTGCCGAAGTCATAGGTACTTTCATGTGTGTGGAACACTCTGTCTGTCTGTCTGTACGTGCTTGCATACCTGCTTGCATACGTGCTTGCGTGCGCACTCTCTAGCGCCCTGGCTCAACCTAACTTGTCCCAGTGTGTCGGCCAGAAATCCAAAGCTACTTACCACAGGCCTACCCAACAGTCTGGCTATTAATAAAAGCGTTCATAATTCTCTCTCCCTCCTGCTCGCTTAATATAGAACATCCAGCCTCAAAAGAAGTCTGACTGAACGTCACAAAGAAACAATTACAGTCACCTACCAGACTGTCAAATCTCACAGTGCACATGAAATACTAAACTGAGTTCAAAGTTAAAGGTACAGTCCATAAAATGTCCCGCTAATTGTTCATTTTACCTCCTTAAATGTATCCCTCACATTTGTGGACTAAGATTCATGAAACTGAAAACTCTCCGGAAACACTATAGGAACAAGCATGAAAATTGTTCAATTGCTTACAGTTTGGAATCTATATGTATATAGTAGAGTATAATCTATATGTATATAGTAGAGTAGAATTTATATGGATATAGTAGAGTATAATCTATATGTATATAGTAGAGCAGAATCTATATGTGTATTATAGAGTAGAATCTATTTATGTAGAGTAGACTATATATGTGTCTATATGTATATAGCCAGCAGGGTACCACCCTGCATCCTGCTGCTGTCTTGCTTCTAAAGCTAAGCAGGGTTGGTCATGGTCAATCCCTGGATGGGAGACCAGATGCTGCTGGAAGTGGTTTTGGGGGGCCAGTAGGAGGCACTCTTTCCTCAGGTCAAAAAAAAAATATCCCAGAGCAGTGATATGTGACATTGCCCTGTGTAGGGTGACGTTAAATGGGTGTCCTGACACTCTGTGGTCATTAAAGATCCCATGGTACTTATTGTAAGAGTAGGGGTGTTAACCCCAGTGTCCTGGCTAAATTCCCAAGCTGTCCCTCATACCATCATGGTCACCTAATCATCCCCAGCTTACAATTGGTTCATTCATCCCCCTCCTCTCCCCTGTAACTATTCCCCAGGTTGTTGCTGTAAATGAGAATGTGTTCTCAGTCAATGTACCTGGTAAAATAACAGAAAAAATGTATATAGCAGAGTAGAATGTGCCCTGTCACTTCTGATTTGAACAGGAAATCTTACCTTGAAACTGAATCACATTGTGACATGAAGGACTGTGTATCACTCATAGTCATCATATCTGAGGATAATAACAAGTAGCCATGGTCAGATCAGCAGGAATGACATCAACAGATGAGATGATGTCATGGGCTCCAGCTGTTAGTCATCCGTACTGCCGTGTCACCACCAGGCTCTGGTTTCACACTCTATTTAATGCAATTAACATTTATTGATTACTGACTCAGATGGTAGTAAATAAATGATGTTATGTATCAGATTGTTCTACTTTATAGCTGATAAAGTGACTCTGAGTAGAGGTTGCTGTTTGTGCACTCGGATACAGAGCTATCGGGTGCAGGGCACCCGAAGCGCTGCACATGATAGCCTCAAGTCACAAGAACCTATTTCTTTCCCAGCATCATACTGAGTCAGCAAAAGAGAGGGAGTCGTGTTGCAGCTAATGTAATAGAGATAACAGTATCGCTGAGTGGTTTAGACACTACTTGTAATGTTGAGGGTTTCAATAGCCTCTCCCCTTGCTTCTATTGTCTTCTCTCCATCTCCCATAGCCACTGACCTGGCAGTGACACAGCCTTTATTTGTACATGTACAAGAGCTTGTTGTGGCCACTATGCCATGACACTGTTGTGTCAACACAAATGAGACAGAGAGAGACTTTGATTGACTGCTGGAACGGGAGGCTGTGTATCAGGTGGTTCCGTGCTGAAATCCCCCCTCTCTCCAAGGGGGAACAGTAAACCACGAGGCGCTCGAAGAGTGACCACATGGTCACCATGCAGGGATGACCCAATCACCCGCTCTCCCACCTTTTCCCGTCCTCATTCTCACTCCATCCCCCTCCTCCTCCTCCCATTGGCCCGTTCAGCCCAGCACACTCCTTGCTTAATCCAATGGCAGCGCTCGGCCAGGCACTCAGTCACCGATCACATGAGATCATTAATTTACCAAGAATTCCCCATCCCTCCCTTAGCGCTGTCTCTACTTCCCTCACTCTGCTCTCGTCTGCCCTTCCTCTCCTCTCTCTGACAAGTGCCCTAGATTCCTGGAAAGAGCTCAGCAGAGAGAGAGAGATGTTTTGGATTGTGGGGTTGGGTTGTGCCGTGGCGGAGATCTTGTGGGCTATATTCGGCCTTGTCTCAGGATGGTAAGTTGGTGGTTGAAGATATCCCTCTAGTGGTTTGGGGGCTGTGCTTCGACAGAGCGGGTGGGGTTATATCCTGCCTGTTTGGCCCTGTCCGGGGGTATCGTCGGACGGGGCCACAGTGTCTCCCGACCCCTCCTGTCTCAGCCCCCAGTGTTTATGCTGCAGTAGTTTATGTGTCGGGGGGCTAGGGTCCGTCTGTTATATCTGGAGTATTTCTCCTCTCTTATCCGGTGTCCTGTGTGAATTTAAGTATGCTCTCTCTAATTATCTGTCTCTCTCTCTCTCTCTCTCTCTCTCTCTCTCTCTCTCTCTCTCTCTCTCTCTCTCTCGGAGGACCTGAGCATTAGGACCATTCCTCAAGGCCTACCTGGCCTGATGACTCCTTGATGTCCCGAGTCCACCTGGCCGTGCTGCTTCTCCAGTTTCAACTGTTCTGCCTGTTTTATGAACATTTTATAATCTTGTCCATATTCTGTTATAATCTGCACCCGGCACAGCCAGAAGAGGACTGGCCACGCCTCACAGCCTGGTTCCTCTCTAGGTTTCTTCCTAGGTTTTTGCCTTTCTATGGAGTTTTTCCTAGCCACCGTGCTTTTACACCTGCATTGCTTGCTGTTTGGGGTTTTAGGCTGGGTGTCCAAACAACACTCACTGCATCTTATGAGATACTGTTCTTCCTTATATGGTGAAAGCATAGTGAGAGAGGGAGGGAGAAAAAAAAGTGTCAGTGATGAAAGTCAATGAGCAGTGAGTGGAGTGGCGAGACTGCGAGCTGGAGGGACTTTCCCAATAACAATAAGGTCTTTGGTGCTCAGTGTCTTAGCTGCCTATTAACAGGAGAAATGACTCAGACAAAAGCATGAAATAACAACTAGAAAAACAAGTGTGCCCTTGGAGGGAGGTCACTGATGTGATGTAGAAGGGGGCATGTTTCTTGGTGGCGACCGAAGGTCCCGTCAGTTGGTTTCTGGCGCACACACACAGAAAAAGTGCTGTTTTTGTTCTTTGACAGATGTTGTTGACTCTGGGCCACTGAGTTGCTGTAAGCCCCCATCCAGCCCAGTTCGTCACACACAGAACTGCAAACGTCATTGGCCAGAAAACTCCCACTACAGCGAAAAACAGCCCTGACTCAGATGGGTTAGCTGGCATGGGAATGGTCGTTTTTCACCAGAAACAGTTTGGTCAAGGCTCCATAGTGTTGCAGTATAGTCCAAGTGGGATGAATTGAACAGAACTGGAGGGGTGGGAAATACAGTCTTTTCAGCCTTCACGTTCCTTGGGTTATTGGAGTTCATAGATCAATATATTAATAGAGTAGATTTGATGCATGTTAGGTTGTTATTATGTACTATTTTCAGGATTCATTTGGGTCTCTCCCATCTCTTGCTTTGTCTTACCTCACTGGGAAGCTGGATTCCCTGTTTTTTTACTCTTACAGATTTTCTTGTCAAGTAGTTTTGTTAGTAGAACGTTTGTTTCTCTACTGTCTTACTAACGTGTTGCACTCTTTTGCACATTGCCTAAAATATGTGTATTTTTAGTGCAGAGATGCTTTAGACAGTGTGCAGACTGGCCCCCTCCACTTGCTCCATGACCCAGTCATGTTATGATGACAGACAACACGTAGAACCATAAAAATACCTTTCCTCTGAACATAGAGAGGAACTGCCGTTTTCAAAGTAAAAACTGTCGTTTTTTTCCTCTTTCGTAGAGATGTCGTCTGCCACTCTTTCGTTTCCTTTTTCTACAAACTGAGTGGGCAGCTGCATGGAAACCCACACACATATTCGGACACATACACACAAGATCACTGTCGCATGCACGCATATGCACGCACATGCATACGCCATTCCCCTTATGACATAAAGCATGACATTGTCACAAGAGACGCACACTGGTCAGGGTGACTGCGGCTTCCACGGTGGGGCTGCCAATGATCTCCCTCTGTTTCTCTCTCTCGCATTACTCTCCTATAAGCTTTCACACCTATAAAACAAGCAGCAGGTTACAGACTTAAAATATATATATATCGCATTGATTAGTATTGTAAGAAGGCAATATGTATTAAAATACTATTTGAGGCCCCCCAACCTCCCGCTAGTAAGCTGCACACTGTCCGTGCCTGAATACCCATAATAGCGCAGTAAAACTGGGTACTATTTACTCATCGTCGCATACTATTTAGCACATACTGTTATGCCACGGCCGCGGCTCATGATCGGCTTAGTACGTGGGGTGGGGCCAAGTGTGAAGGTATTTTTCCAAATGCAACAGACATGCATCGCGTTAACCAGTCTGATTAAGGCTAGTTTCCAATTGTATTCATTTCTCTAAACTCTGAATAGAATAGGAATGGAGTTATACGCCTACTCAGGCTGGTTATAGGCCGACTATCGCATTTTACCTGTGCTATAGTAGACAATATAGCCCATCTATCCTATTAAAAAGTACTGAAGACAGAAACAGATCATTTGGTTCCATTTCAACACATTTGTTAGTAAAGCCAAAGTGCTGTAACATATATAAATTCAATCAAATAGCCTAGTACATACATTTTCTTTTTAAATGTCCAAATCAGAAGGCTATTGCACAGAAAGACGTGGACAGTCGGGTGCATCGCTAATTCAGAACCGCTGGACAGCAACATAATAAACTAAAGCACTGATCATTGGGAACGAGAGCAGAATGACAGCTAAGGCTTGATCCGTAAATTAAATAATTCAATAGGTAGCCTAGCTTATAAAACTGAGACAATCCGTTCAAATCAAAAGGCCTGATTAGCATGACATTAGCATGACATTAGCATGACATCATGCTTAGCCACATCCCGAGTCCCCTGTGCCGACACGTCCAGAAATCAAAATATGGTTAAGTATTTACTTTAAAAGCTCTGACGAAGGCCAAGAAAACAAGAAACACTTTTCAGTGAGAAAACAGAAGTCAACTTTGGGTAAAAATGTAATAAAAAATACTTCTGTTTTCAAAGATGTAGCCTATGATGCAATAATCGTGATCATTTTAAAAAGAACAAAAAACGGCTTCGCTTACATTTTGAACACCACCACAGAAGCTTCGGCCACCTTCCCAATAAAGTGGCCTAGTTTTGTTGTTGGCTACTTGAAGAGAACTAGGGCCTATCACTTACGGCCCACATCTTCCAATGCATTGTGGAAAAGTGTGGATCTAATGAGTAGAACATCCTGGCATTTAAAGCATACTCGATTTTCAAAAAACGTTGCATACTATTAAACATTCTGTTTTCACACAAAGAGAATGCGTCATGAGGGAATGAGTTGTTTCCCGCTGTCCGTTGATTTTGTTAGCGCATCCCCATGTCTAATTGATCAGCTGTTTTCAAAGCCGAAATTACTGTGACATCTGGACATTTTAAGTATACTTGATTTTTCAAAATGTCGCATACTATTAAACAGAATTTTTTTTGCACACTCAAAAGACCTACTATTTAGGACGCAAGTATAAGTATTCGGACATGGCCCCTGTGATTAGCTTTCAGATCATGCAAAATCATGGTGCAGGTTTCTTTAGAGTTATATTGTTTTTAATGTGATAATTGCTATGTTGATTCCAATGTGAAGTTGACATCAATCTTATATACTTGACAGCACAGTCTCTGCAATGTGTGCTCAGAGCTGACCGAACATACACTGGGTCTGCACCCCAACACTGCATTCTGCAATGTTTACCAGTAGGATGAGGGGAACCCCACAAAGGCAGAGTCTGCAGGCTGTCAGCCCCATACATACTAATACATACTAATACATACTAATGGTGAATGCATGGCACCAGTACACTAAAGCACCTCTGTTGAGATTCTATTGTGATAGTGGGTCAAAGGCTCCAGCAATGAGGCACTGTTAAGTCAAGTAGGGAGGGGTGGACCAGGGAGCGTGTGTGTGTGTGTGCCTACGTGTGTGTGTGTGTGTGTGTGTGTGTGTGTGTGTGTGTGTGTGTGTGTGTGTGTGTGTGTGTGTGTGTGTGTGTGTGTGTGTGTGTGTGTGTGAGCATGCATGTGTGTGTTTGTGTTAGAGTATCACTCAGGGCTAATTGCAGGAAACCCCTATCTTTTCCAAAGCGCCCAAATTCCACTCTCTGTTGAAGGGGAGGCCTGTTCCACAGACTGGCTCCACACAGCCACACCACATATGTAACAGCACAGCATGGTGTGCGGGTGTGGCGCCGTTACACACAGATTTCCTATCTTAAACAGGGCGGAGGGGAGGTGTGTCAATGTTCACAGTGCGGACAAGTGAGGGTATAGGGTAAATAATTAAAACAGTGTAACCACCCCTCTTCCCTACACACACGCCATCCTCCCACTCTTCGACTGGGGTGGTAGGGGAGGGAGCGTGTGTGTGTGTAAACGACCAAAATTACATTAAAGGAAAAATTCTAACCGTGGTATTCCCAGGAGAGCAGGTATGCCCGTGTGTGGCGCCACAGGACCCTGTTTTTTTGTTTCCCCTTCTCTCTCTCTCTCTCTCTCTCTCTCTCTCTCTCTTCTCCCTCTCTCGCCCTCTCTTCTTCGCTCACTCTCGCTCTCTCTCTCCTTCTCTCTCGCCCTCTCTCCTCTCTCTCTTTCGTTCACTCTCGCTCTCTCTCTCCTTGTCTCTCACTCTCCTTCTCTCTCGCCCTCTCTCCTCTCTCTCTTTCGTTCACTCTCTCTCTCTCTCTCCTTGTCTCTCTCTCTCTCTCTCTCTCTCTCTCTCTCTCTCTCTCTCTCTCTCTCTGAGTCGACCTTTGTATTTTATAAATATTTTTGTCTCTATGCACACTCACAGGGCCCTACACAGTCATGCACCCAAACACTGACATCATTTGCTCACACACACATAATACGCACATACATTTATACTGACTCTACACACACACACACCCAATCACATACAATCATCCTATACGCTGCTGCTACTCTGTTTATCATATATCCTGATGCCAAGTCACCTTACCCCTATACAGTGCCTTCAGAAAGTATTCAGACCTCTTGACTTTTTCTACACATTTTGTTACGATACAGCCTTTATTCTAAAATTGAATGAATAAATAAAAATCCTCATGAATCTACACACAATACCCCATAATGACAAAGCGAAAACAGGTTTTTGGAATTCTTTGCACATTTATTAAAATTGTAAAACAGAAATACCTTATTTACATAAGTATTCAGGCCCTTTACTATGAGACTCGCAATTGAGCTCAGGTGCATCCTGTGTCCAATGATCATCCTTGAGATGTTTCTACAACTTGATTGTGGTCCACCTGTGATAAATTCAATTGATTGGACATTATTTGGAAAGGCACACACCTGTCTATATAAGGTCCCACAGTTGGTAGTGCATGTCAGAGCAAAAACCAAGCCATGAGGTAGAAGGAATTGTCCGTAGAGCTCCGAGACAGGATTGTGTCCAGGCACAGATCTGGGGAAGGGTACCAACAAAATTCTGCAGCATTTGTAGGTCCCCAAGAACACAGTGGCCTCCATCATTCTTAAATGGAAGAAGTTTGGAACCATCAAGACTCTTCCTAGAGCTGGCCGCCCGGCCAAACGGGGGGAGAAGGGCCTTGGTCAGGGAGGTGACAAAGAACCTGATGGTCACTCTGACAGAGCTCTAGAGTTCCTCTGTGAAATGGGAGAATCTTCCAGAAGGACAACCATCTCTGCAGCGCTCCACCAATCAGGCCATTATGGTAGCGGCCAGACTTTTTAACCTTTTATTTAACTAGGCAAGTCAGTTAAGAACAAATGACAGGTCTAGACGCTCAGCTATTTATCTTATAGTCCACACATAGTCTCGCCACATACAGTATATGCATGCCATGCAAGAAAGCACACAAATTCATTACACTTTTTAAACCATGAGCAGAGTCACTTTGATTTGTTTTTGTTTTAGTTTTTGTTGAGTGATTGACATTGTGGTTTGCCAAACAACACTCACACATAAACTGCAGAGAGCTCAAATAGACAAGAGTGTGCTTGATTCTAGCTTTGGAATACTGTCGATGCAAATAGGTGATCAAATGTTTTTGCTAATTTCAACGTTGTACTGCATACCAGAGAAATGTCACAATATGTTTTCCACCCACATCAGTACTCTCGGAGTTCACGTGGAATTACTTAACATTTTTCCATCTGGACTTATCTCCACCTCCTTATCTCCACCTCCTATTGATTAGCAGCATGTTTTCGTGTATTCATCACCATCACACCCCACCCTACCCCTCCTACTAGCCCTGTCAGAGATCAACTCAACTCAACCTCCCCGTGTGGGTCCTGGAAGCACCCAGGCACAGTCCTTACCCAGAATAGCAGCTCTTATCTTATCGTGATACGCCTGCCGCCGTGGAACGCGATCATTTTTTTTTCCTTTCTAGGCTTGGCACAGGTGGCAGTGTTCTTTCTCTGTCTTTCTCTCTCTCTGTCTTTCTCTCTCTACCTCTCTCTCAATTCAATTCAAGGGGTTTTATTGGCATGGGAAACATATGTTAACATTGACAAATCAAGTGAAGTAGATAATATACAAAAGTGATATAAACAATAAAATGAACAGTGAACATTACACTCACAGAAGTTCCAAAATAATAAAGACATTACAAATGTCATATTATGTGTATATATACAGTGTTGTAACGATGTACAAATGGTTAAAGTATGAAAGGGAAAATAAATAAGCATAAATATGGGTTGTATTTACAATGGTGTTTGTTCTTCACTGGTTGACCTTTTTTTGTGGCAACAGGTCACGAATCTTGCTTCTGTGATGGCACACTGTGGTATTTAACCCAGTAGATATGGGAGTTTATCAAAATCTGGTTTGTTTTCGAATTCTTTGTAGATCTGTGTAATCTGAGGGAAATATGTGTCCCTAATATGGTCATACATTGGCAGGAAGTGCAGCTCAGTATCCACCTCATTTTGTTGGTCAGTGTGCATATAGCCTGTCTTCTCCTGAGAGCCTACAGTGGCCTTTCTCAATAGCAAGGCTATGCTCACTGAGTCTGTTACATAGTCAAAGCTTTCCTTAAGTTTGGGTCAGTCACAGTGGTCAGATATTGTGCCACTGTGTAGTCTCTGTTTAGGGCCAAATAGCATTCTAGTTTGCTCTGTTTTTTTGTTAATTCTTTCCAATGTGTCAAGTAATTATCTTTTTGTTTTCTCATGATTTGGTTGGGTCTAATTGTGTCGCTGTCCTTGGGCTCTGTGGGGTGTGTTTGTGTTTGTGAACAGAGCCCCAGGACCAGCTTGCTTAGGGAACACTTCTCCAGGATCATCTCTCTGTAGGTGATGGCTTTGTTATGGAAGGTTTGGGAATCGCTTCCTTTTAGGTGGTTGTAGAATTTAATGGCTCTTTTCTGGATTTTGATAATTAGCGGGTATCAGCCTAATTCTACTCTGCATGCATTATTTGGTGTTCTACGTTGTACACAGAGGATATTTTTGCAGAATTCTGCATGCAGAGTCTCAATTTGGTGTTTGGCCCATTTTGTGAATCCTTGGTTGGTGAGCGGACCCCAGACCTCACAACCGTAAAGGGCAGTGGGTTCTATAACTGATTCAAGTATTTTTAGCCAGATCCTAATTGGTATGTCGAATTTTATGTTAATTTTGATGGCATAGAACGCCCTTCTTGCCTTGTCTCTCAGATCGTTCACAGCTTTGTGAAAGTTTCCTGTGGCGCTGATGAGTAGGCCTAGGTATGTATAGTTTTTTGTGTGCTCTAGGGCAACGGTGTCTAGATGGAATTTGTATTTGTGGTCCTGGCAACTGGACCTTTTTTGGAACACCATTATTTTGGTCTTACTAAGATTTACTGTCAGGGCCCAGGTCTGGCAGAATCTTTGCAGAAGATCTAGGTGCTGCTGTAGGCCCTCCTCTCTCTCATTGTGCCTCTGAAAGAAAGGGAGGTAGTAGGGGGAAGGAAGTAGAGGAGGAGGGGAGAGATTGACCACCCTTGATTAATGAATGAGCTTTGGCAAGAGCATGCCAATCCCCATTCACAAACAGGTGAGGTTTGACATGGACCTGTGAAAGTAAGGGGGGCCTGGGTTATTGTGGCCCCTATATCTCCCTCGGGGCCCCCTCCCCAACTAAGCCACCCTCCCCCATTTTCCCAGTAGGCCCTAGGCCAGGTAGTAGGGGCAACACTTTTTTTTTACTGCCCTTCTCATCTGCTGCTTTGGGCTAGAAGAGAGGCAGTGGTTTTATATACTATTCTACACACACCCACAAAGACACACACACACACGCACACACACTTGATTTGATTTCACACAAACACACACACCAGAAACCCATGCACATCCATGCATTATTTAGTGCAATGGCCCTTATATATAATGACAGAGAAGAATGTATTTACTGTCACCATGTGACCATGTGACCGCCTGTGCAATAAGAGAAGGCCATCGGGGACTGCAAGCATCATGTGATAAGGGCCATCATGTGAAATAAGGGCCAGGCCATCATGTGTAAAAAGGGCCAGGCCATCATGTGTAAAAAGGGCCAGGCCGTCATGTGAAATAAGGGCCAGGCCGTCATGTGAAATAAGGGCCAGGCCGTCATGTGAAATAAGGGCCAGGCCGTCATGTGAAATAAGGGCCAGGCCGTCATGTGAAATAAGGGCCAGGCCGTCATGTGAAATAAGGGCCAGGCCATCATGTGAAATAAGGTTTGGGGTCGAATTCAAAGTCTGTTCATGATGTGAATTGAAATCCCAATTTAAGAATTGAAAATAATTACTAAATGTATGCTTATAACCTGCATATATAATGCATTATAATGGCGTTATAATACGCTATGTATTGTATGTAAATGAATGTAACGTCAATGTAATGCACATTCTGAACAGAGAAGAATCTGACCACAAAGCTAATGCTCACCCAACAAGACCTTAACCAAGAGAGTGCAATCAAGCAGTGTGTGTGTGTGTGTGTGTTAAAGTCCTTGAGTACACACTATCTATAGAGTAGGCAATAACCAATTACCTAACTGCATATCAATACTGTACCATGTTTGGGAACAGCAAGGGTCCTTATGTAATGATAACCTTGAAGGCCCTGCCCTGCCCTCCATCTCTCCACCTCTTTCCTCATCCCCTCACTCCCTCTTTCCTGCATGCTTCCATGCAGACACACCTTAGTGCTCCTCACAGATCAGATTAGCTAACAGAAAGAGGATCCATGCAAAGTGGAGCGCGTGTCGGAAGGGAGGTGTGTGTGTGAGCGTGTGTGTGCGTGCCAACTGTGCCAATACACATGCATGGGAAGGGAATGGAATGACATTGCATTCTAATACACCTAGCTGAAATATATCAGTGGAGGCTCCTCAGAGGAGGAAGGGGAGAACCATCCTACTCAGTGAATTTCATAAAAATAAAAACAGTGAAACATAAAAAAAGTTTACATTTTTAGATAAAGTTATATACTAAATAAAATCGTCCTCCCTGATCTTGAATGGCACTAACCGCCACTGAACTATAACCATGGCTGGGAATTGACCCCACGATACAATATTATAACGATACTTAGGTGCCCATACGATATGTATTGCAATTCTCACGATTCTTATGATTCTATATGTATTGCGATTCAATACCGCGATTATATTGTGATTTGATGTTCCGAACATATTGCTCACTATACTGTATGTCTTCTGCAGAGAGACTAGAGAGAGCATGAGAAAACTGGTTTTGATCAGTCAGGAAAATAAAAGTGCTGAAAACGTGTTGGCTCACTATTTACAAAGAAGATGGAGAACACATTTTTTTTCACTTATCAATCTACACACAATAACCCATAATGACAAAGCAAAAACTGTTTTTTAGACGTTTTTGCAAATGTATAAAAAAATTTAAAAAAAACATTTACAAAAGTATTTACTCAGTGCTTTGTTGAAGCACATTTGGCAGCGATTACAGCCTCAAGTCTTCTTGGGTATGACGCTACATGCTTGGCACACCTGTGTTTGGGGAGTTTCTCCCATTCTTCTCTGCATCTCAAGCTCTGTCAGGTTGGATGCGGAGCGTCGCTGCACAGCTATTTTCAGGTCTCTCTAGAGATGTTCGATCGGGTTCAAGTCTGTGCTCTGGCTGAGCAACTCGAAGACATTCAGAGACTTGTCCCAAAGCCTCTCCTGCATTTTCTTGGCTGTGTGCTAAGGGTCGTGGTCCTGTTGGAAGGTGACCCTTCGCCCCAGTCTGAGGTCCTGAGTGTTCTGGAGCAGGTTTTCATCAAGGATATCTCTGTACTTTGCTCCATTCATCTTTGCATCAATCCTGACTAGTCTCCCAGTCCCTGCCGCTGAAAAATATTCCCACAGCATGATGCTACCACCACCATGCTTCACCATAAGGATGGTGCCAGGTTTCCTCCAGATGTGATGCTTGGCATTCAGGCCAAAGAGTTCAATCTTAGACCAGAGGATCTTGTTTCTCATGGTCTGAGAGTCTATAGGTTCCTTTTGGCACACTCAGGTTGTCATGTGCCATTTACTGAGGAGTGGCTTCTGTCTGGTCAGTCTACGATAAAGGCCTGATTAGTGGAGTGCTTCAGAGATGGTTGTCCTTCTGGAAGGTTCTCCCATCTCCACAGAGGAACTCTAGAGCTCTATCAGAGGGACCATCGGGTTCTTGGTCATCTCCCCCGATTTCTCAGTTTGGCCGGCCAATCAGCTCTAGGAAGAGTCTTGGTGGTTCCAAACTTCTTCTATTTAAGATTGATGGAGGCCAATGTGTTTTTGTGGACCTTCAATGCTGCAGATTTGTTTTTGGTAATGTGATTTCTGTTTTTTATTTTTAATACATTTGCAAAAAAAACTGTTTTTGCTTTGTGCTTATGGGGTATTGTGTGTAGATTGATGACGGGGAAAAAACAATTTAATACATTTTTGAATAAGTTAGTAACGTAACAAAATGGGGGGAAAGTAAAGGGATCTGAATACTTTCCGAATGCACTGTACGTACAGTACCAGTCAAAAGTTTGGAAACAACTTCTCATTTAACGGTTTTTCTGTCAACAAGGCAAAGGGTGGCTACTTTGAAGAATCTAAAATCTAAAATATATTTGGATTTGTTTAACACTTTAACACTTATGTGTTACTTCATAGTTTTGATGTAGAAATGTAGAAAATAGTCCAAATAAAGAAAAAACACTTGAATTAGTAGGTGTGTCCAAACTGTTGACTGGTACTATATATATATATATATATATATATACACACACACAGTTGAAGTCAGAAGTTTACATACACTTAGGTTGGAGTCATTAAAACTTGTTTTTCAACCACTCCACAAATTTCTTGTTAACAAACTATAGTTTTGGCAAGTCGGTTAGGACATCTACTTTGTGCATGACACAAGTAATCTTTCCAACAATTGTTTACAGACAGATTATTTCACTTATCATTCACTGTATCACAATTCCAGTGGGTCAGATGTTTACATAGACTAAGTTGACTGTGCCTTTAAACAGCTTGGAAAATTCCAGAAAATTATGTCATGGCTTTAGAAGCTCATGATAGGCTAATTGAACTAATTTGAGTCAATTTGAGGTGTGTGGAGGTACATGTCAATTGGAGTCAATTGGAGGTACCTGTGGATGTATTTCAAGGCCTACCTTCAAACTCAGTGCCTCTTTGCTTGACATCATGGGAAAATCAAAAGAAATCAGCCAAGACCTCAGAAAAATTATTGTAGACCTCCACAAGTCTGGTTCATCATTGGGAGCAATTTCCAAACGCCTGAAGGTACCACGTTCATCTGTACAAACAATGGTATGCAAGTATAAACACCATGGGACCCCGCAGCCATCATACCGCTCAGGAAGGAGAAGCGTTCTGTCCTAGAGATGAATGTACTTTGGTGTGAAAAGTGCAAATCAATCCCAGAACAACAGCAAAGGACCTTGTGAAGATGCTGGAGGAAACAGGTACAAAAGTATCTATATCCACAGTAAAATAAATCCTATATCGACATAACCTGAAAGGCAGCTCAGCAAGGAAGAAGCCACCGCTCCAAAACTACCATGAAAAAGCCAGACTATGGTTTGCAACTGTCAGGAATTGTGAAGAACTGAGTTTAAATGTACTTGGCTAAGGTGTATGTAAACTTCCGACTTTAACTGTATATATATATATATTTATTTATTTATAAATCGATACTTGTAGTCAAAGTATCTTTATAATATCCTCCAAAATAATATTGCTATATGTAACTGTATCAATCCCCCCCCATCACTAACTATAACCCCTCTCTGCACGGCCCAAGTCTCATTCTAAGAAGCCTGCAGACTCTAACCTTGGGAGGGCCCAAAACTTGTATACATATGAAGACAAAGGCCAGGCATTGAGGGATCGCCTAGGCAGACTTTCTAGGAAAAGCCTTGGAAAGCAGGTGAGGGGTTAGGAGGGGAGAGGAAAGGAAAAAAGGAGAGGGAAGAGGGGAGAGGAAAGGAAAAAATGAGGTGGAGCACGGTGTCTCCTTGCATTTAGCAAAGTTTTGACAGTTGGGCCCTTGTAAGCCCTTGTGTACGTACATATGTGTTTGTGTATTGCAGCTAGCTATACTGTAACTATAACAGTGGAGGCTCCTGAGAAGAGGAAGGGGAGGACCGTCCTACTCAGTGAACTTCAGAAAATAAAAATATTATAGCATTAAAGTTATCCTTTTTAGATAAAACTATACTAATATGTTCACTTCACCAAATAACTGATTAAAAAAGGTTTTGCTAAGAAGGTCCACAGAAGCCTCAACAGACCCCTCTTTGGTAGCACCATGGTGCAGCCGGAGGACAGCTATTTTCCGTCCTCCTCTGGGTACATTGACGTGAATACAAATCCCAGGAGGCTCATGGTTCTCACCCCCTTCCAATTATGACAACTTCCGGAGGATCTTTCAACATATCTGAGCTCTTGCAGCATGAACTGACATGTTGTTCACCCAATCAAAGGATCAGAGAATGAATCTAGTACTGAAAGCATAAGCTACAGCTAGCTAGCACTGCAGTGCATACAATGTGGAGAGTAGTTGACTCAAAGAGAGAGAAAGACAATAGTTCAGCAGTTTTTAACAAATACATTTCTTAAAAAATGAAGAAGCGCGAGAGAGAGAGAGATAGCTAGCTATATTTTGTTGTATTTTTTTCACTTTCACTTACTTAGCTAGCAAATGCCGCAAGCTACTGTAGTTTAGGTTAATCAAACACCTGGCTCAAACAGAGAGGGATGCTATGTTAGCTACTGTAGCTGGCTATGGCTATCCAACGCTCTAACCTTTCCAAGTCAAGGTAAGCTTTAGTTTTTTTTATTTAGTGCCACCGGGGCCCGCCGGTGTAACTGCTAAACTACTTGCTGACTGTACTGCATGATTGTAGCGGGTTTACTAACACAAAATTTCTAGTAGATATGTTGACTATGACGTTAGCTAATATGGTAATAATGATGTAGGCTGTGTGTAGTGGTTATGATATGAAGGTTAGGCGTGGAAAGTTTTTTTCGCCTGGTCACAGACAGCTGATGTGTTGTGCACTGAAGTCCACAAGTGAAGGGAAAAGGTGGGAGGAGGAAAACGCGTAGATGCGAGAATAAATTATACAATGATCAAAGTTATTATGCTGAACTGTGTTTGCAGGTGATCAGGGTTTTATTCATTCCGCCGATTCTGTTGCAAAATGTGTAGTAGCCTAAACTGGGTGAATGGAATATGAATGACAGTCGTCCCAATATGCTGTAATAGAAATAAGGCCATGCTCATAAAAAAAATATATAGTCCTCCCTCATCTTAAACGACACCGACCGCCATTGGGTTAGAGGATATGGTATGAAGTTTTGGTTTGTAGAGTTTTTTGCGTCTGGTCACAGACAGCTGTTGTGTTGTGCATTGAAATCCACAAGCACAGTGAAAAGGTGAGAGGAGTAAAAAAGTGATGATGCTGTTTGTATGTGGCTGCTATGAAAGTGAACTGTGTGTGCGGGTGATCAGGAGTTTATTCATTCCGCCAATTCTGTTGCAAAACGTTTCTTAAACCAAAGCAAACTAAACAGTGAGGGACCTACCTGAATTTGTCCAATAGAAACTCTAGTTCTTCCGTTTTGCAACTCTTTGGACTAATGAATACACCCAAGATCAACTAGATGCAGGCAAGAGAGTGCAAGTTGGTATTGAATGTGTCACTGTCTGTCACCTTGATTACCCCAATTTGTCTCTCAATCTGTTCACCTATACATTACAAACTATAATTTGTAGGCTAGCTTGTAGGAACCTCATGATGGGTGTAGGTAAAATGGCAGTATCATGCAGTAGCCTAAACCTATCAATATTATATTGAGCTGGGTGAATGGAATATGAATGACAGTCATCCAATATGCTGTAATAGAAATATGGCCATGCTCATTAAAAATAATCATCCACCCTAGTCTTGAACAGCACTAACCACAACTGAACTATAAATAGGGCTGGGAATTGACATGGGACCTCACGATACGATATTATCACGATACTTAGGTGCCAATACAAAATGTATTGCAATTCTCACAATTCCCACGATTCTATATGTATTGTGATTCGATACTGCAATTGTATTGGGATTTGATGTTCCAAACATATTGCTCGCTATACTGTATGTCTGCTGCAGAGAGACAAGAGAGAGCATGAGAAAATTTGTATATATACAGTATATATATATATATATATATATATATATATATATATACATTTCTTTACAAATCAATACTTGGAGTCAATGTATCGATATAATATCGTCCAAAATAATATTACGATATGTAACTGTATCGATTTTTTTCCCCCCATCACTAACTATAGCCCCCTTCTGCAAGGCCCAAGTCTCATTCCAGGAAGCCTGCAGACTCTAACATTGGGAGGGCCCAAGCTTGTATACATGTGAAGACAAAGGCCAGGCATTGAGAGGGATCGCCTTGGCAATTTTCTAGGAAAAGCTTTGGAAAGCGGGTGAGGGATTAGGAGAGGGAGGAGGGGGAGAGGAAAGGAAAAAAAGAGGGGGGAGCACGGTGTCTCCTTGCATTTAGCAAAGTTTTGACAGTTGGGCCCTTGTAAGCCCTCGTGGCTCTGTGTGTGTTTGTGTGTACATGTGTGTTAGTGCTTTCATTTGCATGTGCAAACATGCAGCCATAGTATTGCATTGCTATCCCCAGCCTTGTTTTTAAACAATGTGTTACCTTTTGCTTTGCTATTGACTTTGAAAAGTCAATATCCTGTCTTTGGCTAAATACTGTATAATAACCCTCTGCCCTGGTGATCATTTATTTTGGGTTGTGTTTTTAGACTTCTTATTAGAAAAGAATTGGATGGATTTGCAGGAGCCTCTCACACTACCATATCTGGAGCCTCTCACAATGTCCAGGAATAAACTAGGTAATTCCCAAGGGGTGGGGGGGGGTTGGTGAATAGTCTGGACACACGCAAACACACATGCACAAAAACACACGCACGTGCATACGCACGTACTGTACCAACCCGCATGCACGCGCATACACCCTGGGAGTAGCCCTGGCTGTTTACATCTGTGCCGGAGTAGCTGGGGTTAAAGATGAATCATCACTATGAAGGTTAGTTGTCATGCCGCTGCATAGTCCCCCCATCGTTGTCCCATCCTCTACCATCTAGTGAAGACCCATGGGCTGGGAGGGAGGGGGGAGGCATGCTTTTTAACCCAGCAGTCTGTGTCTGGGAAACTGGCCCATATGTGTATCAGGTTTATGCAGAGGAAACGGAGTGGAGTGTGGGGTGGTATTGCAAGGATTTGATGATGTTATAGTTAGATGGATTTGCTTTATGATACAAGCAGCATTTTAGCTTTTACCACCAAGATGTCATCTTTTGCCCCTGAACAAGGCAGTTAACCCACTGTTCCTAGGCCGTCATTGAAATTAAGAATTTGTTCTTAACTGACTTGCCTAGTTAAATAAAGATAAAATAAAACAAATTTGTCACACTTACTGTTACGAAGGTGAATGACAATTTCCAGTTACCATCGGCCTGGTACGAGTAGTTAATTGCAGCTGTTGATAGAGGCAGAGGTCCATCGTACAACAAGGTCTCACAGTCTCACTGCAGAATTAGACGATTATCCACGTTTCTACCAACTTAAAATGTAGAAGTTGCTCTATACGTCAAATTTAGAAGATTAAGGTTTTGAATAGGGTCAAAACATCACGTTTAGGCACTCATGGTAATAGTGCTTACTGTTGCCCCTAGGTGCTGGTATTGAATGGATTTTCCAAGGTCCTCATAACATGGATAGTCGTCCAATTTCAAAGTCACTCTTGTGCGATCTGCCAGCTATTGTAGTGGTCTGTTTATTTCACTGTACAGTACTGAAGCTACTGTCCCCTTGTAAAATTGGGCTGCACACACAAATCAAATCAAAGTTTATTGGTCGCGTGCACAGTTTAGCAGATGTTATAACGAGCGTTGCAAGATGCCTGTGTTACGATCACCTAACAGTGCAGCAAAAATGTCAAACAAGTACACAAGTAATAATCAGAAACTAGAAACAATAAATCATGAATGTCCGAACTAATCCAGTAAACAACCCAAATAACATTGTATCAGTAATCCAAATGCAATATATACACTGAGTATCCAAACATTAAGAACACCTGCTCTTTCCATGACAAACAGACCAGGTGAAAGCTATGATCCCTTATTGATGTCACTTGTTAAATCCACTTCAATCAGTGTAGATGAAGGGAAATAGACAGGCTAAAGAAAGATTTTTAAGCCTTGGACCAATTCAGACATGGATTGTGTGTGTGTGCCATTCAGAGGGTGAATGGACAAGAACAAAGATTTAAGTGCCTTTGAACGGGGTATGGTAGTAGGTGCCAGGTGTACCGGTTTGTGTCAAGAACTGCAACTCTGATGGGATTTTCATGCTCAACAGTTTCCCATGTGTATCAAGAATAGTATACCACCCAAAGGACATCCAGCCAACTTGACGCAACTCTGGAAAGCATTGAAGTCAACATGGGCCAGAATCCCTTTGGAACGCTTTCGAACACCTTGTAGAGTCCCAACGAATTGAGGCTGTTCTGAGGGCACATACTAAGAATGACATGTACAGCACTAGATATGTACAGCAGTAGATATATTAGAGTGAGCTATGTCAAGAAACCAGTGTACAAATAAACAGTGGAACATAATGCAATGTACAGTAGTAGATGTATTAGAATGAGCTATGTGAAGAAGACACTATATGAATACACAGTGTGATAAACAGTATAAAATAAACAGTCCAGTGTTTAATGTCTTTATATACATTGGACAGCAGCGTTGGGAGGGAGGGAGGGAGTGAGTCTATCTTTGTCTCTTACTACAGGAGATGGTGCAGGGCTCTTCAACAGTCTGATGGCCTGAAGAGACAGACGTTTTTTCAGTCTTTCTTTTCCGGCTTTATTGCACCTGTGCCCTCTCTGTCTGCTAGATGGTAGTGAACAGACCGTGACTTGGCTGGCAGAGGACCTTTATGATCTTCTTGACCTTTGACACCGAGTGCTGTAAATGTCCTGGAGTGCAGGCAGCGTACGACCGGTGATGCGTTTAGCTGACCGCGCCACGAGTGCTTAATTTGTAAATTGTGAGGTACCCAAAATAAATACATTTCCTTTATAATAAAGCATTGCATGCATTTTCATCATCATTTGTGTGCTGACATAGAGCAGTAGAGTAGAGGTGCTTGCAGAGGTTGTACACATGGGATACATTTTTTTCATCAATAGCCTAGGCCTGGGTGTGTGGAGACACACATTGTACAATATGAGGAGGAAGATATAGTCCTAAAAAAACTTTCTGTAGCTGTAGATGGTGCACACACACACAGACAGTATTACACACTCACACACACACACACACACACTTTCACATGCACATTTAACCTGTTAAGCTGTTCAAACAGAAAGTATCGCTTCGGAACGAACAGAGAGTTGTGATACTTCACAACCCCTTTACTCAGCCAACACCCTACCCAGGCAGCCAAGCAAGCAGGCAGGGAGGCTCACATACAGACTGCAAATCATACTGTGCATATGTGCATACACGGGTGTGAGTGATCTGCACTGGGTCAGTTTTGTTAGTGAACAGCAGAGGAATGGCAGCCAAAACTAACGAAACTGAAAAGTTGTACACATGTTTTCACTCTTTCTTCCCCCTCTCTGTTTTCTGTCTCCTCTATCTGTTTTCAATCTTCTTGCAATGGCCTCTAGCACCTGTTAACAGTGGGAGAGAGCTGGAGGGAGTGGGGCGCACGCAGGAGGGGAAGAGGGAGGCTAAATAGTGTAGGGTGGTCGGGTCTGCTGCGAGGCCATTCAAGGTCATTTATAACACTAGCTAGCACGTGCTGTACAGAGTGCCTATCCTGAACGCAACTGAAACTGGCATTCAGCTTGTGATTTGTATATTACACTGTATAATTGGCTATGGGAATGCATTCAAAGTCAAACTGGTTTCATGTTTTTTGAGAGTAGATCAACTTTGCTGCTAGAATGTTGTTGTTGTTGTTTTTGTTGTTGTCTGCTTACTCTTATAGACACAGCTTGGTGTTGTGCAATGCAACCATAAGCTTTGGTCTCTAACGGCCACACACACACACACACACTTTCCTACCTTGTTGTCTTGGGGAGAGGCAATCATAACACAGTTTGACGCTGATACCCCCCTCCCCGAGCAACACACAGGGCTTCCCTCTGTAGACACCTATGTTGCTGGATGCTACAGCTGTTTTGTGACACACACACACACCCACACAGAGATATCATCTCACTATTTCGTTCCAGACACACACACCCACAAACACTTTACTCACCCTTCACTTTCTCTCCCCACTCCGTTCCAGATGGTGCTGATGATCTCACCGCGGTAGGGCTTTCTCCTGCTTAACCAGAGGGGAGTGGGAATCATCACACACACGCACACACAGCTATGTCTTACTATACTTGTGAGGACTTTTTGGCGACCAACAATTGATTCCCATTCAAAATCCTATTTTCCCTAAACCCTAACCATAATTTGAACCCTAACCCCTTTTTACAAGTGTTCTCACTTCTCTGAATTTTAGTTGGTTTACTATTGTTGTGAGGACTTTTGGTACTCACAAGTATAGTAAAATGTGTACGTACACACACGGTGCTTGTTTGCCTCATGTGTCTGAGAGGAGTTCCGATGACTATGCTGTCTATGGTTTCTTTTGAAAGCAAAGGTTTGTTGTTTCTGATTGTACAGCTCTCCTCCTTGTTGAGCTTATGCAGCGCATATCATTTACATGTTTTATTTATTTTACTAGGCAAGTCAGTTAAGAACAAATTCTTATTTTCAATGACAGCCTAGGAACAGTGGGTTAACTGCCTTGTTCAGGGGCAGAACGACAGATTTTTACCTTGTCAGCTCGGGGATTTGATCTTTTGGTTACAAGTCCAACACTCTAACCACTAGGCTACCTGCCGCCCCAGACTGTCATCTTTCAGTTTAAAACATTTCCCATTTTAAAATGTATTTTAGGATTTCAAAGACTGTTGGATGAACTCTGGCTGTTTTCATTTCTATTTTTGACATTCCATAATTATTGGATGTTATACTGTATATCTGTACTGTATATGTAATATATCCAACTAATGAATCATCGATAGAGCACATAGCTCCTAGTGTTGTCATCACTCCCTGTGTATTTGTTGTTATCATTCTGTGCCTGAGTTACTCACTGACTGAGAGAGTTGATAGCTTCGACCTGGCTTGTTGATGGGATGTTGTTCGTAACCAGGCAACGGGACGACCTCCCTTGATTACAGCTCTTCCATGACACACTCTTCCATGTTATCGGAGTAGTTCCCTTAAGCAGCTGATCTAAGGTCAGTTTTGTGTTCCTCCTGCTAATAATGGAGGTTAGGACTTGGAGAGGGTAAGCTGATTCTAGATCTAGCAACTTGGACTCAGGGGTAGACATAACATAGTTATACATAAATCTCCCTTTCTCAATTTAGTATGATATGTTACGTTTTGTATGCTATGTATTAATTTATGGATGTCCATCACCCATTTGATATGATATGTTATGAATCACAGTTTGTATGATTATGTTATGAATTGCAATTCGTATGCAATATGTTATACATTTGCAATACGTATATGTCATGAATTCCACTTTGTTGAATCTAACATTAGCTAGATGGCTAGGTGGCATCTAACTAAGATGTTTGGTGCAGTATTTCTCAAGTGAAATTTTTGGCATGAAAACTATTAGTCTCTCATTGAATGACAACAAACATTTCATTAAAGAATCCCTACTGTTGGCCAGTCACCGACAAAGGGGCATAGACTTCGGCTACCAACTTCGCCTCCAGAATGTTTTGTGTGCATGAACAGACGGAAAAACCCTGTCCCAAGACTCACGAGTGGCGCAGTGGTCTGCATCACTACAGACTTGGGCTGTGTCACAGCCGGCCGCAACCGGGAGACCCATGAGGCGGCACACAATTGTCCCAGCGTCGTCTGGGGTAAGGGAGGGTTTGGCCCGGCCGAGATGTCCTTGTCCCATCGCACTCTAGTGACTCCTTGTGTTGGGCCGGACGCATGCACGCTGACTGCAGTCACCAGTTCTACGGTGTTTACTCCGACACATTGATGCGGCTGGCTTCCGGGTTAGGCGAGCAGTGTGTCAGGAAGTGCGGCTTGGCAAGGTCGTGTTTCAGAGGACGCATAGCTCTTGACGTTCGCCTCTCCCGAGTCTGTACGGGAGTTGCAGCGATGGGACAAGACTGTAACTACTAATTGGGGAGAAAAAAATTGTAAAATAAATAAATAATAATTTGAACAAAATAAAAAACTAATCAAAAAGAAAAATACTTGCCCAAGACCAAAATGAACAAAAACGTCAAAAGATGTCATCAAACTGTTCCAAACTGTTTCGGGTGGGAAGCATTCAGATGCTTTTAGGGTTAGGGGAATGGTTCGTTAACATGCTAAGTAGTTGCAAAGGACCTAAAAAGTAGTAAGTTGTTGCAAAGTTGTGTGGAATGTGATTCGAACACGCAACTTTTGGAGTGCTAGACGTTCGCGTTATACACCTATCCATCCTCCCCGACCAACCACCCTCCTTTAGATTCAGGTCGAATAATAATAATAATAATAATAATAATAATAATAATAATAATAATAAAAATTTTTTCTTTTTTTTGGGGGGCCTAAGTAACCTTCTTTCTTATGTAACCATACCAAACGTAACATATTATACTAATTGGAGGGTCACAAATTTATGTTTACTATGTTACTTCTAGTCTTTGAGGCCAGGCTGGCCTGAGGACAACCTGTTACCCAGAGCAGCAGTGTTAGCCTACATAAAGAGTTTATTGTGAGCATGCGCTTAAAGGGCCAACCGCTAACAGCTAAGTGCTAACAGTGGTTTGTTTGGGTTTTGAAGTAGCCTCAAAGCTCATGTGACGGACCCAGTCCAGAGAATGGCTTATTCATGGGACTAACAGTCACTGGCCTGTTGATGACAATAACAACATTATATTTATATGATGAATCATTACATTCTGGGGCACCCATCTTTCTCTCTCTCCTTGACTCCCTCAGTGGTTCTTTCTCTAAGCCCTGTGTGAACCGATGGCAGATAATAATTCTGACCAATAACATCTCCCATGCCAGGAACCCACATCGAGGCAGGGATCGAACACATCAAGGCAGGTTTGGCATCATATTTAGGGCCCAGAGTTTTTCCAGGGCCTGAATGTTTTCCATGGTTAAGTCACACGCCCCCTCTCTCTCCCTCACTCTCTCTCTCCCTCTTCCCCTCAGGTATCTAAGGCAGCAGCAGAGCTGATGAACTACTGTGAGATGCACTCACACAGGGATCCTCTGCCAGTGGGATTGCCCACCTCCGGAAACCCCTTCAAGGACAAGAAGCCCTGCATCATCCTATAGCTCCGCCCCCATCCCATCCCTGGCCTGTCAATCACTACCTTTGACCTCTGACATCAAGACACTGTGGGATGCTCCGTGAAACCCTAACCTCAAAGAGACTTTGAAGGATAGAGAGGTGATGCTCACACATATCTGAATATATACTATACATACAGTTTGATGTACAATATATGTCCACACATAGTCATGATTGTGAGCTGAATAGGTGAAAATCAAATGAATGTGAATCATTGGTGCTGGTTAGGCAGAAAAAGCATTGTTGCAACGCATTGGAAAACAGGAACGTTACCGGATGATACTGCAAGAGTAGCAGTAAAACACATAATTGGCAGATTTTTTTTATAAAAAAAATAAAAAAACATATTTTACTAGGCAAGTCAGTTAAGAACAAATTCTTATTTTCAATGATGGCCTAGGAACAGTGGGTTAACTGCCTGTTCAGGGGCAGAACAACAGATTTGTACCTTGTCCGCTCGGGGAATTAAACTTGCAACCTTGCCGTTACTAGTCCAACGCTCTAACCAAGGAACTACAAGCACAAGGCTGTTGGCTTTGTGTTCATCCAAACACATTTTCTGTCATTCAGGATGTAACATTCTGGCTAGAGAGAAAACCCAGCTAGCACATTTGGTTCCATCAGAATGTATGTTTTAAAATATAATTCTTAAATGTTACTAATGTTTTCTTGTTGTTTTTATAGAAAGTTTTCGTGATGTTGTGAGAACATGACTTTAAATAGAATTATGAGGAAACCTGCAGAAAATGTTATGCTGAAGTACTGAAATTCCCACAGAAGAATTATGTTTCTTAACATTCTCTGAACGTTCTGAGAACATGACTTTAAATAGCATAGTGAGGAAACCTACAGAAAACGTTATGCTTAAGTGCTGAAATTCCCACAGAAGAACATTGTTTCTTAACGTTCTCTGAACGTTTTGAGAACATTACTTTAAATCAGGGTTCCCCAACTGGCGGCCCAAGGCCCAAATTTGGTCCGTGGGTGGTATTATTTGGCCCCCCCAAGTTTACTGAGCAAAAAATGTATTTAATTTTCATTGTTGGACGTAAAAACACCAGGTACTTAGCTCAAAAGGGATTTTAATTTAAGAAATCTGTCCCCAAGTATTCCCACGCATAATAGAGAGGTTTGAAATGATTGTTTTAGTCAAACATTACGTCTGAAAAAAGAAACGTCCCGCCGCGGCTGAATCTATTGTAGTTGATATTCTCTGCTTTAAATAGAAACATAAGGAAACCTGTAGGAAAAGTTATGCCAAAGTAATGAAATTCCCACGTAAGAAACCTATGGTTCTCAGAACGTTATGTGCTAGCTGGGTAAGGTAAACAACTAAAAAACGAAATTGTCTTTTAGCACATATATATTCTTCTAATTCTCAATGTTTTTCCTGAATCAGAAGTCATTATGTTAACTATCCGTCCTAATGCAAATAAGGAATTTAAGTGTCTTAATTTATCATTTGTCATGTGTCCAAATAATGACACCCTACTTGGCAGATGTATTTTCCTCAAAACGCTTTCTTCTCAAATGTTTCCAATGATCATTGTGTCTAATCCTTAAAAGCCTCTGTAAAGCCTTTGGTCCTTTATCTGGGAATTAATGTATCTTCGTGCCAATGTCAATGCCATTTACTGTAAAATTATTCTTCCAGTTCATCAATCATTAGGTTTGGTTATTAATGGTGACAATTCTGTTAATATTTTTAGTTATTTATTAATCGCTTTGGTGCAATTTTCTTTTGACTAAGTACAACACACAAAAATCATACAATCATGTTTTTTAAACTCAATCAGTGTTTCATCTAGAAATGGGTGTTTCACGTTGCAGTATCAAATCAAATCAAATTTTATTGGTCACATACACATGGTTAGCAGATGTTAATGCGAGTGTAGCGAAATGCTTGTGCTTCTAGTTCCGACCGTGCATTAATATCTAACAAGTAATCTAACAATTTCACAACAACTACCTTATACACACGTGTAAAGGAATGAATAAGAATATGTACATGTAAATATATGGATGAGCGATGGCCGAACGGCGTAGGCAAGAAGCAGAAGATGGTATGGAGTACAGTATATACATATGAGATGAGTAATGTAGGGTATGTCAACATTACATAAAGTGGCATTGTTTAAAGTGACTGGTGATACATTTATTACATACAATTTTAATTATTAAAGTGGCTGGAGATTTGAGTCTGTATGTTGGCAGCAGCCACTCAATGTTAGGGATGGCTGTTTAACAGTCTGATGGCCTTGAGATAGAAGCTGTTTTTCAGTCTCTCTCGGTCCCAGCCTTGATGCACCTGTACTGACCTCGCCTTCTGGATGATAGCGGGGTGAACAGGCAGTGGCTTGTGTGGTTGTTGTCCTTGATGATCTTTTTGGCCTTCCTGTGACATCGGGTGGTGTAGGTGTCCTGGAGGGCAGGTAGTTTGCCCCCGGGGATGTGTTGTGCGGATCTCACTACCCTCTGGAGAGCCTTACGGTTGTGGGCGAAGCAGTTGCTGTACCAGGCGGTGATACAGCCCGACAGGATGCTCTCGATTGTGCATCTGTAAAAGTTTGTGAGTGTTTTTGGTGAAAAGCCAAATTTCTTCAGCCTCCTAAGGTTGAAGAGGCGCTGTCACTGTTGCGCCTTCTTCACCACACTGTCTGTGTGGGTGGACCGTTTCAGTTTGTCCGTGATGTGTACGCCGAGGAACTTAAAACTTTCTACCTTCTCCACTACTGTCCCGTCGATGTGGATAGGGGGCTCCTCCCTCTTCTGTTTCCTGAAGTCCACGATCATCTCATTTGTTTTGTTGACATTGGGTGAGGTTATTTTCCTGACACCACACTCCGATGGCCCTCACTTCCTCCCTGTAGGCCCTCTCGTCGTTGTTGGTAATCAAGGCTACCACTGTAGTGTCGTCTGCAAACTTTATGATTGAGTTGGAGGCGTGGAGGCGTGCATGGCCACGCAGTCTACACTTGGAGCTCCGGTACCGCTTGCTGTGCGGTAGCAAAAAAAACAGTCTATTTTTTAAATCTTTTTTACCTTTATTTAACTAGGCAAGTCAGTTAAGAACAAATTCTTATTTTCAATTGCGGCCTAGGAACAGTGGGTTAACTGCCTTGTTCAGGGGCAGAATGACAGATTTTTACCTTGTCAGCTCGGGGATTCAATCTTGCAACCTTCTGGTTACTAGTACAGTTCAACAGGATGCTCTCGATTGTGCATCTGTAAAAGTTTGTGAGTGTTTTTGGTGACAAGCCAAATTTCTTCAGCCTTTTGAGGTTGAGGAGGCGCTGTTGCGCCTTCTTCACCACGCTGTCTGTGTGGGTGGACCGTTTCAGTTTGTCCGTGATGTGTACGCCGAGGAACTTAAAACTTTCCACCTTCTCCACTTCTGTCCCGTCGATGTGGATAGGGGGCTGCTCCCTCTGCTGTTTCCTGAAGTCCACGATCATCTCCTTGGTTTTGTTGACGTTGAGTGAGAGGTTATTTTCCTGACACCACTCTTCGAGGGCCCTCACCTCCTCCCTGTAGGCCGTCTCGTCGTTGTTGGTAATCAAGCCTACCACTGTAGTGTCGTCTGCAAACTTCATGATTGAGTTGGAGAAGTGCATGGCCACGCAGTCATGGGTGAACAGGGAGTACAGGAGAGGGCTGAGAACGCACACTTGTGGGGCCCCAGTGTTGAGGATCAGCGGGGTGGAGATGTTGTTTCCTACCCTTACCACCTGGGGGTGGCCCGTCAATGTCCAGGACCCAGTTGCACAGGACGGGTTTGAGACCTAGGGTCTCGAGCTTAATGACGAGTTTGGAGGGTACTATGGTGTTAAATGCTGAGCTGTATTCGATGAACAGCATTCTTACATAGGTATTCCTCTTGGGAACAGGAACAATGGTGGCCCTCTTGAAGCATGTGGGAACAGCAGACTGGGATAGGGATTGATTGAATATGTCTGTAAACACACCAGCCAGCTGGTCTGCGCATGCTCTGAGGACACGGCTAGGGATGCCGGCAGCCTTGTGAAGGTTAACACACAAGGCTGCCGTGTGTTTTACTCACGTTGGCTGCGTTGAAGGAGAGCCCGCAGGTTTTGGTAGAGGGCCGTTTCAGTGGCACTGTATTGTCTTCAAAGTGATTAAAGAAGTTGTTAAGCTTGTCTGGGAGCAAGACATCAGTGTCCGCGACGGGGCTGGTTTTCTTTTTGTAATCCGTGATTGACTGTAGACCCTGCCACATACGTCTCGTGTCTGAGCCGTTGAATTGCGACTCTACTTTGTCTCTATACTGACACTTAGCTTGTTTGATTGCTTTGCGGAGTGAATAGCTACACTGTTTGTATTCGGTCATGTTTCCAGTCGCCTTGCCATGATTAAAAGCAATGGTTCGCGCTTTCAGTTTTGTGCGAATGCTGCCATCAATCCACGGTTTCTGGTTGGCAAAGGTTTTAATAGTCACCGTGGGTACAACATCACCGATCCACTTGCTAATAAACTCACTCACCGAATCAGCGTATACATCATTGTTGTCTGATGCTATCCGGAACATATCCCAGTCCACGTTATCGAAGCAATCTTGAAGCGTGGAATCAGATTGGTCAGACTAGCGTTGCACAGACCTGAGCAGACCTGTTTCCTGTTTAAGTTTCTGTCTTTCTGCCGAAAGGAGGGCGAGGGAGGGCTTTGTATGGGTCGCCGAAGTTAGAATAGCAATGATCCAGAATTTTGCAAGCCCAGGTGGCATATTCGATATGCTGATAAAATTTAGGGAGCCTTGTTTTCAGATTAGTCTTGTTAAAATCCCCAGCTACAATAAATGCAGCCTCAGGATATGTGTTTTCCAGTTTACATAGAGTTGAATAAAGTTCTTTCAGGGCCGTCGAGGTGTCTGCTTGGGGGGGATATACACGGATGTGATTATAATCGAAGAGAATTCTCTTGGTAGACAATGCAGTTGGCATTTGATTGTAAGGAATTCTAGGTCAGGTGAACAAAAGGACTTGAGTTCCTGTATGTTGTTATGATCACACCATGACTCGTTAATCATAAGACATACACCCCCGGCCTTCTTTTTACCAGAGAGATGTTTGTTTCTGTCGGCGCGATGCGTGAAGAAACCGGGTGGCTGTACCGACTGATAATGTATCCCGATTGAGCCATGTTTCCGTGAAACAGAGAATGTTACAATCTCTGATGTCTCTCTGGAAGGCAACCCTTGCTCGAATTTCGTCTACCTTGTTGTCAAGAGACTGGACATTGGCGAGTAGTATACTCAGGAGCTGTGGGCGATGTGCACGTCTACAGAGCCTGACCAGAAGACCGCTCCGTCTTCTGGTCAGGCTCTGTAGACATGCACATCGCCCACAGCTCCCGAGTATACTACTCGCCAATGTCCAGTCTCTTGACAACAACCTGGCTACCCTTAGCCCTTCCATAATATCTATCCAATGTTGAAGACATCCTCTACAATCATTCATGCAAAAAACATAACATTTTTAAGATATAATTGCAACATAGGTCTACTGTCTGCAATCAAATGTTAGAAGTGAAAATAAAACGTCATGTTTAGCACGCATTAATTTGCATCAAACCTGTCTTGAGCATTTGGCCAAATATTCTCATCCACATAACAGGGAATGTCCTCATTGTTCATGCACTGCGTGAAAATTTGACATTGGTCTGCATTGATTTTGTTGCATGCCTCATCCATGGCCAGAAGGAGGGTGGCACACTCATGGGGACAGCAATCGTACACCTTCCACCTCCATGCTGAAATACCTCAAAAGGGTTGAGGAAAGGAGAGTACGGGGTAGGTATACAGTGCATTCGGAAAGTATTCAGACCCCTTCACGTTACAGCCTTATTTTAAAATGGATTAAAAAAAATCCCTTATCAATCTACACACAATACCCCATAATGACAAAGCAAAAACAGGTTTTTAGAAATGTTTGTAAAAAAAATGAAATATCACATTTATTCAGACCCTTTACTCAGTACTTTGTTGAAGCCCCCCTTGGCAGTGATTACAGCCTTGAGTCTTCTTGTGTATGACGCTACAAGCTAGGCACACATATATTTGGGAGTTTCTACCATTCTTCTCTGCAGATCATCTCAAGCTCTGTCAGGTTGTATGGGGAGCGTCGCTGCACAGCTATTTTCAGGTCTCCAGAGATGTTTGATCGGGTTCAATTCCGGGCTCTGGACTGGGAGACTCGTCAGGATCGAGGGAAAGATGAACGGAGAAAAGTACAGAGAGACCCTTGATGAAAACTTACCCCAGAGCAATCAGGACCTCAGACTGGGGCAAAGGTTCACCTTCCAACAGGACAACAACCCTATGCACACAGCCACCACCATGCTTCGCAGTAGAGATGGTATTGGCCAGGTGATGAGCAGTGCCTGGTTTCCTCCAGATGTGACACTAAGGCATTCAAGCCAAAGAGTTCAGCCTTGGTTTCTTCAGACTAGAGAATCTTGTTTCTCATGGTCTGAGAGTCCTTTGGGTGTCTTTTGGTAAACTCCAAGCGGGCTGCCATGTGCCTTTGGCTTCCGTCTCGCCACTCTACCATAAAGGCCTGTTTGGTACCCTTCCCCAGATCTGTGCCTCGACACAATCTGTTCCTCGACACTTCATTATCCAAGATGGCGTAGCAGTCGGACGTTTGTTTTTGTCTTGTCCCGTCCTGTCCCGTCTATACATCGTTTTCCTTGTTTTTTCATGTATATTTTTCATATATGTTTTAATATCACTTTCCATCTACGGACTGAATATACTCTCCTGCAACCCACCTCACCCAATGTGGTACGGATTTGCTATTTTATACTTAAGATCTGAAACCCCATCAAAAGCTAACTGGCTACCAGCTAATTGGCTTCTAGCTAGCCGCGGCCCGATAGCTATCTAGAGCACATCGGACTGTTAGCTTAAGAGGCCCATTGGACAATTTCTTTGGCCACTATACCTATTCTGCCAATTGGCCTGGTTTACCACACAGAGCCCTGCTCTCCGTATGCCGACGGAACAACAAGAGGGGGCCACAACAGACTTTCTCCCGTCACGACGTCCCTCCAAGGCCCTTCTGTTAGCATATTAGCCCCGGCCCGCTAGCTGCCTAAAGCCACTCACTGGACTCCTATGACCTATCGGCTACGCATGCCTCTCGATAACGTCAATATGCCTTGTCCATTGCTGTTTTGGTTAGTAATTATTGCCTTATTTCACTGTAGAGCCTCTAGCCCTGCTCAATACGCCTTAGTTAACACTTTAGTGCCACCTCCCACACATGCGGAGACATCACCTGGTTTAAACGATATTTGTAGAGACAATATCTCTTTCATCGTCACTCTATGCACAGGTTTACCCCCACTGTATTCACGTCCTACCATACCTTTGTCTGTACATTTTGCCTTGAATCTATTCTTCCGTACCCAGAAATCTGCTCCTTTCACTATCTGGTCCGAAAATACTAGACAACCAGTCTTTTTAGCCTTTAGCCGTACCCTTATCCTACTCCTCCTCTGTTCCTCTGGTGATGTGGATGTTAATCCAGGCCCTGCAGTGCCTAGCCCCACTCCCATTCCCCAGGCGCTATCGTTTGTTGACTTCTGTAACCGTAAAAGCCTTGGTTTCATGCATGTTAACTACTTAGGGAGTAGCAGCACGCTAGCGGGCCACTCCCGACACTACTCTGGGAAATGTAAGGCGCCAAATTCAAAATCCAAAAGTTGAATTATTAAACATTCATCAATAAACAAGTGTTGCATAGTCATCACAAGCTCTGATTCTTGGCAATATCACAGCGTTGTTCAAAAAGGCTTTACGGCGAAAGCACAACATTTGATTGTTTGAGGATAGCACCTCCATAATTTACGCATTAGCATAAATTCATATCCAGCGCAGGTCACACAAAAC
Organism: Brachymystax lenok tsinlingensis; assembly: GCA_030435695.1. NCBI lineage: Eukaryota > Metazoa > Chordata > Actinopteri > Salmoniformes > Salmonidae > Brachymystax > Brachymystax lenok. Next base: position 10,984,925 of record CM059790.1, read on the forward strand.
TCATATCAGAGCTAAAATAAATCCCTTACCTTTCGAAGAACTTCTGCTGAGGGCTTCCCAAGTGTCCAACGAAGACAGCCAATGGTTATTTTGTTAGAAAAAGTCATTTATTATATCCATAAATCTCAGTTTGGTTGGCGCGTTATGTTCAGAAAATCCAACGTCGAATCGCCCATTGATCGCCCGTCGAATCGCCCTTGCCCTCTAAATACACCTCTGCTGTTTTCAACCAAGATCTCAGCGATCACTGCCTCATTGCCTGCATCCGTTATGGGTCTGCTGTCAAACGACCACCCCTCATCACTGTCAAACGCTCCCTAAAACACTTCAGCGAGCAGGCCTTTCTAATCGACCTGGCCCGGGTATCCTGACCTCATCCCGTCAGTAGAGGATGCATGGTCATTCTTTAATAAGCATGCCCCTTTCAAAAAATGTAGAACCAGGAACAGATATAGCCCTTGGTTCACTCCAGACTTGACTGCCTTTGACCAGCACAAAAACATCCTGTGGCATTCTGCATTAGCATCAAATAGCCCCCGCGATATGCAACTTTTCCGAGAATTCAGGAACCAATATACACAAGCAGTTAGGAAAGCAAAGGCTAGCTTTTTCAAGCAGAAATTTGCATCCTGTAGCACAAACTCAAAAAAGTTCTGGGACACTGTAAAGTCCATGGAGAATAAGAGCACCTCCTCCCAGCTGCCCACTTCACTGAGGCTAGGAAATACTGTCACCACCGACAAATCCACTATAATTGAGAACTTTAATAAGCATTTTTCTACGGCTGACCATGCTTTCCACCTGGCTAGCCTTAGCCCTTCCACAGCCCTGCACTCCCCACAGCATCTTGCCCAAGCCTCCCCCATTTCTCCTTCACCCAAATCCAGATGGCTGATGTTCTGAAAGATCTGGACCCCTACAAATCAGCCGGGCTCGACAATCTGGACCCTCTCTTTCTAAAATTATCTGCCGGAATTGTTGCAACCCCGGCAGCTTTCCAATCTTTGGGAATCTCAGACGATACGAAAGAGAGGTTGAACAGCCTGTAATACCAACATGCTTCAAGCAGACCACCAAAGTTCCTGTGCCCAAGAACACAAAGGCAACCTGCCTAAACGACTACAGACCCGTAGCACTCACATCCGTAGCCATGAAGTGCTTTGAAAGGTTGGTAATGACTCACATCAACAACATTATCCCAGAAACCCTAGACCCCCTCCACACAAACAGATCAACAGATGATGCAATCTCTATTGCACTCCACACTGCCCTTTCCCACCTGGACAAAAGGAACACTTATGTGAGAATGCTATTCATTGACTACAGCTCAGTGTTCAACACCATAGTACCCTCAAAGCTCATCACTAAGCTAAGGATCCTGGGACTAAACACCTCCCTCTGCTACTGGATCCTGGACTTCCTGACGGGCCGCCCCCAGGTGGTGAGGGTAGGTAGCAACACATCTGCCACGCTGATCCTCAACACTGGAGCTCCCCAGGGGTGCGTGCTCAGTCCCCTCTTGTACTCCCTGTTCACCCACAACTGCATGGCCAGGCACGACTCTAACACCATCATTAAGTTTGCAGACGACACAACAGTGGTAGGCCTGATCACCGACAACGACGAGACAGTCTACAGGGAAGAGGTCAGAGACCTGGCTGTGTGGTGCCAGGACAACAACCTCTCCCTCAACGTAACCAAGACTAAGGAGAGGATTGTGGACTACAGGAAAAGGAGGACCGAGCACGCCCCCATTCTCATCGACGGAGCTGTAGTGGAGCAGGTTGAGAGCTTCAAGTTCCTTGGTGTCCACATCAACAACAAGCTAGAATGGTCCAAACACACCAAGACAGTCGTGAAGAGGGCACGACAAAGCCTATTCCACCTCAGGAGACTAAAAAGATTTGGCATGGGTCCTGAGATCCTCAAAAGGTTCCACAGCTGCAACATCGAGAGCATCCTGACTGGTAGGATCACTGCCTGGTACAGCAATTGCTCCGCCTCTGACCCGCAAGGCGCTACAGAGGATAGTGAGTACGTCCCAGTACATCACTGGGGCTAAGCTGCCTGCCATCCAGGACCTCTACACCAGGCGGTGTCAGAGGAAGGCCCTAAAAATTGTCAAAGTCCCCAGCCACCCCAGTCATAGACTGTTCTCTCTACTACCGCATGGCAAGCGGTACCGGGAGTGCCAAGTCTAGGACAAAAAGGCTTCTCAACAGTTTTTACCCCCAAGCCATAACACTCCTGAACAGGTAATCAAATGGCAATCCGGACTTTTTGCATTGTGCTTTTTATAGCCTAGCTACTTTTACAGCCTCGCTACTGTATATACTGTTGTTTTTATTTCTTTACTAACCTATTGTTCACCTAACACCTTTTTTGCACTGTTGGTTAGAGCCTGTAAGTAAGCATTTCACTGTAAGGTCTACACCTGTTGTATTCGGCTCACGTAACAAATAAACTTTGATTTGATTAGTCCCTCACAATGACATAGGTGACCCCTTCACTTTTACAGGCCTTTTTACAGGCTCAATTTGATTGAGAAACACAATGAGGTGTGCAGACTTGTAGGATCCACGTAATGGCCTACGTCCTACCACATCATCTTCAGAGATGTTTCCGCCACGTTGTCCAAGCACTTGGACGGTCGCCCGTTGACCGATGAGGTTCCGCCCATGGCGCCGACTTTTGGACAGGTTGAAGCCCGCTTCATCAACAAAGATATACTTGTGATGGTTCTCAGCAGCATTAAGCACCATCACCCTCTAAAATATATTATGGTTAGTTGTTTTTACAGGGGTTCCAATAAGATTTTGTGAAGTAGCATGTGCATCAAATAGTAACAGTAATACAGTGTATAGTGCTGTACCTGAACATACTCAAAAAGCACCAGTTTCACTCAAAAAGCACAAGGTAAATGTGTTTCATAGATAGCTGGTGCCTCTTCAAAAGGCAGGCTATTGTTGGTAGGTTGATGGATGACACATTGGCAAAGTTATCATCGTTCTCATTGGCCTGCTTTATTTCAATTCTGAGGGTAGAACACAGTATACTGTCAATATATCATACTGTAAGAATACTAACATGTTTTATGAATGTACATGCATTACAATATGTCATTTACTGTAAATGTAATGGTAAAGCATAAAGCATATCTTGCCGACTTCTTGGCAAAATGTTCTCATGATCGAATTGAAAGTTTATCTTTTCAGATTGGGTTGAACTAATCTGACAGCCTCTGCCATGGTATTATAGTATCACCCTCCTTCAGGCCATGGATAAGGGATGCAATGAAATCAGTCCAGACCTATGGCAGGCTTGGATTCGCCATTCCAAAAAGTTTTTCCCCAGGTGCATGAACAATGTATTTACTGTGATTTCGATGAGAACCTACAGTATGGCCAAATGCTCAAGACAGGCTTGATGCAAACTAGTGACAACTTAACATTATGCTTCTTTCATTTCTTTCACTTTATTATATTGTGAAATATGTCTTCATTGATCACACCTTTTGATAACACATGGGATAGAAATGATTGAAGTTAGATGTTCAGTCAGTTTTAATGGGTAGTGCTGGTGCATTACCTAATGTGAAAACAGTGTGGTGTACCTTCATTTACAGTACTGTAGGATACTACAAAGGGCAATTTTGAAACATGTATCATTTTGCTATTGGATGAACTGGTTGTTAAAAGAACAAAATTGTGAAGATATCATTATGTTGTGTTTCAGTGATTAAACCAAAGTACTCATTATATTTCACAGTAAACTTATATTTTGGATCAATGGTTTTGTGGTGAAAGATGTCTTCAATCAAAATGTATGCACAATGACAGGTAGGAATGTAAGAGTGGCTGCTTTACAAGTGTTACCAGTTTGGAGTTTGTACTAAGAGGTTTGAAAAACCACCACATACTTGTGAAAATAGTACCAAAGAGATAACATAAAAATAGTAACATGATGCCACTGTATGATGGAGTTTCAGGAGGTTTTGTTGCAGGTACTGTACTCTATTGAAACGCTAAGGGAGCTAGTAAACCCAAGATCCACTATGTCTTACTGAATAGCTCTTAGTACGGCTCTTTAAGTTTACTCAATAACCAGCAACTTACTGTACTGTTCATTGTACAGTTTCACGAGACCCCCATGAATAGTTCTGTCAGCTGCAGGAGGAAGGAGGGCAATACATTTTGGGGGCATGACCTGCGTGAGGCTATTGTAGAGATTTTATTTTAGCCCAGAAATCAGTCAACAGACGTGACGACCCATTATGCAACTGGCATGTGATTGCTTTAGTCACTTGAGTGTCACATGAGGGTTGACTGGTAAATGCCCACGCAGTCGGCACAGTATGAATGTGTGTGTGTGTGTATGTGTGGTAATTAGTACACCAAAGAATGTTAGGGATCATAAAGGTTCAGAGAAAGCCTGGGGGGAGTGTTGCTTAAGCGATTGCCCCCCAAAAAATGAAACACATTATTTACCCCCAATATAGCTATTTATCTTGAGTTAAAAATAGAGCAAAGGAATGAAATACAGAAGAGTTGTACAACAGAAGGCCTTGGATGTGTCACCTAGAGAAACAACGGGGCTATTTGATTGAGGCCCCGTGCACATAGCACAATAAAAGCTCTTTATTGGTGACTAAGTCTTAGGAGAAATCACAAGAGTCCGACTCAAGAAAATGACGGCTGGCTCATTGCTCCTGTCCCGATACCACAAAGGCTGCTTGGACAACATGAATATTCACAGTGAAATGAACAGGCTTTTCTTTGTAGCCGCTCTCTGTGTGTCTGTCACCCTGGGTGTGTTCCAAATGGCACCCTATTCCCTATATAGTGCACTACTTTTGGGTGTCTGATCAAAAGAGGTTCACTATAGGGTTCCAAATACTGCTGTTGTGGCGTCTACTCCAGTGTCGGCCTGACTTGAAACCAGCCGCAAAAAACAAACAATGAGGGGTCAGGTTAGACAGAGCGAGAGAGAAATGCGCGCACACACACACACACTGTTGAATATGTTTAGTAAGATGTTAACATATGAAGTGTCACCAGAAATGAAAGACAGCTGAATGTGAAGTTCAATATTATTTAGAATGATATGGCAAGATTTTGTTAATTGATGGCTGTTGTGCAAAAACATAAAAAGACAAGCTAATCATCAGCTAAAAGAAACTGAGAGTCATTCCTAAGTCACTCGTAAGTCACTCAAAATATATTCTTCATTCGCAGGAGAAAGAGACGGAAAAGATTTCACGAAGGAGATCGGGGTGCCTTGTGAGGATCCGCCAACGAGTGGGGGAATCTGCCGTTGCCATCTGTAATATTAATCAATGTACAATCGCTGGATAATAAATTGGACGAACTAAAAGCACGTACACTACCGTTCAAAAGTTTGGGGTCACTTAGAAATGTTATTGTTTTTGAAAGAAAAGCACATTTTCTTCAGAAATACAGTGTAGTCATTGTTATTGTTGCAAATGACTATTGTAGCTGGAAATGGCAGATTTTTTATGGAATATCTACAAAGGCGTACATAGGCCCATTATCAGCAACCATCACTCCTGTGTTCCAATGGCACGTTGTGTTAGCTAAGCCAAGTTTATCATTTTAAAAGGCTAATTAATCAATAGAAAACCCTTTTGCAATTATGTTAGCACAGCTGAAAACTCTTGTGCTGATAAAAGAAGCAATACAACTGGCCTTCTTTAGACTAGTTGAGTATCTGGAGCATCAGCATTTGTGGGTTCGATTACAGGCTCAAAATGGCAAAAAACTAAGAACTTTCTTCTGAAACTCGTCAGTCTATTCTTGTTCTGAGAAATGAAGGCTATTCCATGCGAGAAATTGCCAAAAAACTGAAGATCTCGTACAACGCTGTGAAGTACTCCCTTCACAGAACAGCGCAAACTGGCTCTAACCAGAATAGAAAGAGGAGTGGGAAGCCCCGGTGCACAACTGAGCAAGAGGACAAGTACATTAGTGTGTCTAGTTTGAGAAACAGATGCCTCACAAGACCTCAACTGGCAGCTTCATTAAATATTACCCGCAAAACAGTGCCAGTTTGCACTGTTCTGTGAAGGGAGTAGTACACAGCGTTGTACGAGATCTTCAGTTTCAGGGATTTTAACCCGGAAGCTTATAAGAAATCCCCCTATGCCCTCTGACGAACCATAAAACAGGCAAAGTGTCAATACAGGACTAAGATCGAATCGTACTACACCGGCTCCGATGCTCATCGGATATGGCAGGGCTTGCAAACTATTACTAGAAAGACTACAAAGAGAAGCACAGCCGAGAGCTGCCCAGTGACACTGAGCCTACCAGCCTACCAATTACTTCTATGCTCGCTTCGAGGCTAGTAACACTGAAACATTCATGACAGCATCAGCTGTTCCGGACGACTGTGTGATCAGACCTTTAAACAGAGAGTAAGACCTTTAAACAGGTCAACATTCACTGTTGACCAAGGCCACAGGACGTGTACTACGAGCATGCGCTGACCAACTGGCAAGTGTCTTCAATGACATTTTCAATCTCTCCCTGTCTGAGTCTGTAATACCAACATGTTTCAAGCAGATCACTATAGTCCCTGTGCCCAAGAACACTAAGGTAACCTGCCTAAATGACTACTGACACGTAGCACTCACATCTGTAGCCATGAAGTGCTTTTAAAAAGGCTCACATCAACACCATTATCCCAGAAACTCTAGACCCACTCCAATTTGCATACCGCCCCAACAGATTCACAGATGATGCAATCTCTATTGCACTCCACACTGCCCTTTCACACCCGGAAAAAAGGAACACTCATGTGAGAATGCTGTTCATTGACTCCAGTTCAGCGTTCAACACCATAGTGCCCTCAAAGCTCATCACTAAGCTAAGGACCCTGGGACTAAACACAGCAACTCCCTCTGCAACTGGATCCTGGACTTCCTGACTGGCCACCCTCAGGTGGTAAGAGTAGGTAACAACACATCCGCCACACTGATCCTCAACACGGGGGCCCCTAAGGGGTGTGTGCTCAGCCCCCTCCTGTACTCCCTGTTCACTCATGACTGCACAGCCAGGCATGACTCCAACACCATCATTAAGTTTGCTAACGACACAACAGTGGTTGGCCTGATCACAAACAACGACGAGACAGCATATAGGGAGGAGGTCAGAGACCTCGCCATGTTGTGCCAGGACGACAACCTCTCCCTCAATGTGATCAAGACTAAGGAGATGATTGTTGACTACAGGAAAAGGAGGACCGAGCACGCCCTCATTCTCATCGACGGGTCTGTAGTGGAGCAGGTTGAGAGCTTCAAGTTCCTTGGCGTCCACATCACCAACATACTAACTTAGAATGGTCCAAACACACCAAGACAGTCGTGAAGAGGGCACATCAAAACCTTTTCCCCCTCAGGAGACTAAAAAGATTTGGCATGGGTCCTCAGATGCTCAAAAGGTTTTACAGCTGCACCATCGAGAGCATCCTGGCTGGTTGTATCACTGCCTGGTATGGCAACTGCCCGCACCTAACCGCAAGGCACTACAGAGGGTAGTGCGTACGGCCCAGTACATCAATGGGGCCAAGCTTCCTACCATCCAGGACCTCTATACCAGGCGGTGTCAGAGGAAGGCCCTAAAAATTGTCAAAGACTCCAGCCACCCTAGTCATAGTGGGGCGGCAGGTAGCCTAGTGGTTAGAGCGTTGGACTAGTAACCAGAAGGTTGCAAGATTGAATCCCCGAGCTGACAAGGTAAAAATCTGTCATTCTGCCCCTGAACAAGGCAGTTAACCCACTGTTCCTAGGCCGCCATTGAAAATAAGAATTTGTTCTTAACTGACTTGCCTAGTTAAATAAAGGTAAAAAAGATTTAAAAAATAGACCGCACAGCAAGCGGTACCGGAGTTCCAAGTGTAGACTGCGTGGCCATGCACGCCTCCACGCCTCCAACTCAATCATAAAGTTTGCAGACGACACTACAGTGGTAGCCTTGATTACCAACAACGATGAGAGGGCCTACAGGGAGGAAGTGAGGGCCATCGGAGTGTGGTGTCAGGAAAATAACCTCACACAACGTCAACAAAACAAATGAGATTATTGTGGACTTCAGGAAACAGAAGAGGGAGGAGCCCCCTATCCACATCGACGGGACAGTAGTGGAGAAGGCAGAAAGTTTTAAGTTCCTCGGCGTACACATCACGGACAAACTGAAATGGTCCACCCACACAGACAGTGTGGTGAAGAAGGCGCAACAGTGACAGCGCCTCTTCAACCTTAGGAGGCTGAAGAAATTTGGCTTTTCACCAAAAACACTCACAAACTTTTACAGATGCACAATCGAGAGCATCCTGTCGGGCTGTATCACCGCCTGGTACAGCAACTGCTTCGCCCACAACCGTAAGGCTCTCCAGAGGGTAGTGAGGTCTGCACAACGCATCACCGGGGGCAAACTACCTGCCCTCCAGGACATCTACACCACCCGATGTCACAGGAAGGCCAAAAAGATAATCAAGGACAACAACCACCCGAGCCACTGCCTGTTCACCCCGTTATCATCCAGAAGGCGAGGTCAGTACAGGTGCTTTAAGGCTGGGACCGAGAGACTGAAAAACAGCTTCTATCTCAAGGCCATCAGACTGATAAACAGCCATCACTAACATTGAGTAGCCACTTTAATAATTAAAATTGTATGTAATAAATGTATCACTAGTCACTTTAAACAATGCCACTTTATATAATGTTTATATACCCTACATTACTCATCGCATATGTATATACTGTACTCTATACCATCTACTGCATCTTGCATATGTCGTTCGGCCATCGCTCATCCATATATTTATATAGTTTATATATCCGTATAGTTGTTGTGAAATTGTTAGATTACTTGTTAGATATTACTGCATGGTCGGAAATAGAAGCACAAGCATTTCCCTACACTCGCGTTAAAATCTGCTAACCATGTGTATGTGACCAGTACAATTTGATTTGATTTGAAATCCAAGACGCTTCTAAACAGCTTCTAACCCCAAGCCATAAGACTACTGAACATCTAATCAAGTGGCTACCCAGACTATTTGCATTGCCCCCTTCTTATTTTTATGCTGATTCTACTCTCTGTTACTATCTATGCATAAGTCACTTTAATAACTCTACCTACATGTATATATTACCTCAATTACCTCGACTAACCGGTGCCCCCGCACATTGACTCTGTACTGGTACCCCCTGTATATGGCCTCACTATTGTTATTTTACTGCTGCTCTTAATTATTTGTTACTTTTATTTCTTATTTTTTAAGGTATTTTTCTTAACTTAATTGTTGGTTAAGGAATTGTAAGTAAGCATTTTACTGTTGTACTCAACGCATGTAACAAATAAGATTTGATTTGATTTGATCAGGTAGCCTGAAAGAACAGGTTGAGTGGGCGTGGAGCTTATATTCATGAGCTCGCCTTGGCTGACAGCTCTTTGAAACACCCTTGTGATAGATGCCAGGTAACAAAGTAAAGGTTAGGTTAGCAATGGGCCACATATTAGCAATGGGCCACATATTATTCCGAGCCCAAAATAGTATGTCTCAACCCATTTTCTCTGCAAAATGCTCTCGAGGTCATCAGAGCTGATTGTGGACTGTTGGATATCAGACAAACAAAAGCAATACATATTGCATTTCTATTGTTGTGTAACTAACTACAGAATACAGTTCACTGATACACTTCTTCACACAAATGTGTAAAGCCGGAGTCACCTTAGAAGCTTAGACGTAAGGGAATGTCCACGAAAACAGCATACATTAAGTGTATTGGACTATTTATTTGTGCCTCTGCATAGCATTATAAATGATAATATGTTCAGAATTGTATGTAATGATCAGACAGCTATTTGATCATTTACAATAGGCCAGTATAGTCGAAATATTGATAAACATGAACAAAGGTGAGACAAAGGTGAGAAGTAACGGTGAGACATTATTTGACATAAAAAAAAAAAAATTGAGCCATAAGCCTAATATAGGCACCCAGCTGCCCTATAGAGTGCAGGACCCCATTGATTCATACAATTTGTAACACTCATCAAATCCAGCTATGGCCTCCTCCTTGTCAGGCCTCTCGCACTGGGCAGACAGGGGTCCTGGGATGGACAGCTCGCGCAGCTTCCCCACATACGGTGTTGGATCAAGAGTGACCTCGTTGAAGAGGAGATCCAGGAGCCTGACTATGTAGACTGTAATTCTTTTGAAGAGGGTAATGTTTGTCAAATTTGTAGTAAATTAAATTTCCTTTTATTTACTGTTAAAAGTTATGATGCTACCAATTAGTTGATGTAGTGATCGACTCATTCTACAATATGTTTTCTTGTGTTTTTTAAGTACTTAATTTGAAATATGCAATATTTGGTTGTTCACTTTTTAGTGAAACTTTTCAATGTTTGGAATTTTTGTCTGCCTGAAATGCTCAATTGATTTAGATTTGAAATGAATAACTATGACTTATAGTATGTTGGGTCTGTCTTCACAGGCTTCACAGCATACCCCCCCTTATTTGGCTTCACAGCATGATGTATATAAACCCTGGATTGCTGATGCTATGCATTGGCCAATGAGAGGCTTTGAAGACACCGGTCGTCACTCCCCAGAAGAAGCAGTCCGCCGGACAATCACATGACACCCCAGGGGTTGCCTTGGCAACCTTAAAGCCCACAACAGTCGACAGCGTATGAAAAGCAGCATGGAGCACCCCTAAAATAGTCCAAAATGGGGGAAAACTGTAAAAGAGAGAGGCTCCTTGTCTCTGACTCAGACTGACCATGCACACAGCTTTTTGGGGTTAACCTCGAGGCAAGAATACCTCCAACTATTGAGGCCCACTCAGCCGTAAGCAACACCCTCTGCAAGGATCAAGGAGCAGTGTCTCTTGGTTAACTTGAATAAAATAAAATAAATAAAGATCTTTAGTTGTCACATACAAACCTGTAGGTCTATGAGTGGAAAAGGCTTGTAAAATGTTCCTCCCCCTCCGCCCCTTGGGATGAGTTAACATAATCGGTTGTTAGGGGGAACTACCTCTTCTGTCCTGAATCAACAGCCGACGACTATGCCGCAAGCCATGGGAATACCAAACGCTGATCATTGCTATGGGAAGCATCAGTGGATATCGCCCTAGCAACGCAAACACACGTCCACCGGTCTCTGTTTCACTCAGGGTAAGCTGCCTAGAGGATGCAGGTAATACTGTAGTTCTTAAAAACTGGAGCAGGCCAGGAGTAAGATGATTGAAACTTTATGGACCTTTAACGCAATAGAATGTACAGTATCACATGGTCACAAAGTAAGTGTCTACTTACTGCATTATAGCCAATCATAAACTGCACTGTAGGACATCTGTTGCTGTCTATGCAGACAAAGCCCACCTTCCATATAAGTTAACATTCACTGGAACATTTTACTGTCCCTCCTGCCCCTTCCAAGACTGAAATGTTCCAGCCCAGTTTGTGTCTCTCTGTGTGTGTGTGTGTGTGTGTGTGTGTGTGTGTGTGTGTGTGTGTGTGTGTGTGTGTGTGTGTGTGTGTGTGTGTGTGTGTGTGTGTGTATGTCTCTCTCTGTGTGTGTGTTTGTGTGTGTGTGTCTCTCTCTCTGTGTGTGTGTGTGTGTGTCTCTCTCTCCCTGTGTGTGTGTGTGTGTGTCTCTCTCTGTGTGTGTGTCTCTCTCTCACTCTCTCTCTCTGGAAGTGGTGAGTGCATGTTTGGGAGAGCTTTACTGGAAACAGAGAGCGCAGACCGGGGCTGAAGGGGAGGTTGCATCAAAGGAAACTCAGGAACTTCCAAACTCTCCTGGAATGTGGGGAATGGACAACATCTCTTCTGTGGAATGGCTTCCTTGCAGGACTTTTCTAGTAAACTACACATGAATCACTGACTGTACAGTCCCACCTCTTCCCATATTTGTTTACTTCATATCACATTTTTTGTCCCCTGGGCCTTACCGCATAAATACTTGTCCAATATTTTGCAGGAAAGCAGAGTAAGAATTGAATTGGGGGCGTGGGGATTTTAAAATGTACTACAAATGCATATACACACACACATACCTAAAATACTTGTACATAAACTCACTCTCTCACTCACTTTCTCTCTCACTCTCTCAGGCTCACTCGCTCATTCTCACTCACTCTCTCTCTCTGTCTTTCTCTCTTTCTCTCTCTCACTCTGTGCACGAAAGTGGTGAGTGCATGTTTGGGAGAGCTTTACTGGAAACAGAAAGTGCAGACTGGGGGCTGAAGAGGACAAGAGTACGGGTGCATCAAAGGAAACTCAGGAATGTGGGGAATGGACACAATCCTTTCCCACTTCGTCCCATATGTGTGTACTTCATATTACATTATTTCTCCCCCCTCTCTCACTCTCTCTCACACACGCAAACAAAACACATACACTACATGGCTGTTGCTGACAGGTGTATAGAATCGAGCACATAGCCATACAATCTCCATAGACAAACATTGGCAGTTCGTAAGTGTTGTTATTGTGAATTGGAAACATCTAGGAGCAACAACGGCTCAGCCGAGAAGTGGTTGGCCACACAAGCTCACAGAATGGGACTGCCGTGTGCCAGCGCGTAAAAATCTTCTGTTCTCGGTTGCAACACTCACAACAGAATTCCAAACTGCCTCTGGAAGCAATGTCAGCACAATAACTGTTCGTCAGGAGCTCCATGAAATTAGTTTCCATGGCCGAGCAGCCGCACACAAGCCTAAACTCACCAAAGCTTGCCACCGTTGGACTCTGGAGCAGTGGAAACGCGTTCTCTGGATTGATGAATAACGCTTCACCATCTGTCAGCCAGGAGAAAGCTACCTGCCAAGCATAGTGCCAAGTGTAAAGTTTGGTGGAGGAGGCATAATGGTCATGACTCAGGCCCTTTAGTTCCAGTGAGGGGAAATCTTAACGCTACAGCATACAATAACAATCTAGAGCCACGTCTAATCTTCCACACACACAGCCTTGCATCAATGACAAATCAGCCCAACTAGCAGCTGACTTCATTTCTCTCTCCAATCACTCTCCTTTCCTATTATTCATAGGCAGAGTATTTCTCAGACATTGTGAGACATTGTGTCATATGTCATGCTCTGTTGTTGTTTCTCTCAGTGAGAAGCCTGACAGACAATTGTCTGTTTGGCTTTGAGGAAACGTGATGATTCAGCTCTCCCTATAAACGTTACACAGGTGCGCTTCTGTCTGGTTCCTTCATGTTGTGCCTCACCCTATTGCTTCGCAGAAAATACTGTCTGACAAGCTGATATGACTTTCATAGCAGGGGCACACTCAGCTCCCAGTAATATATTCTTAGTCATGTTCTCATGACAGGTCATGGCAATTAACATAACACTGTCCTGAAGCGTGAACCTCAAATGCTTCTCAAAGTGTTCGTAATTTCATGTGTCATAATGAGTTGATAGCATCATTCCAAAACGCAAGTTAAATCTGATATCTTGGTACAGTCTGCTCAGTCTGAATTACCTGAGAGTGCAGAGTGATAACAGGGGGCTAGCAGGCAGCTCATTTTGATATATTTAGTTTGTGTATTTTAGTTAGTCTGTGTGTGTGTGTACCTTCCTCTCTCTCTCTCTCTGAATGTGTGTGTGTGCGTGCATGCGCCTGTGTGTGTGCAAGTGTGTGTGAAGGCTTATTCTACATGGACTCAGCCAACCAGGGTCAGTGGCCAAGAGTCCTTGGTGTAGTGCAGTACAGTATGTCTCTTTGTGGAAGCCAGGAAAATGTCCTAATAATACCAGCCAGCCAGGAGCATTCCCCTGTTAGGGACCTGACTAAACTGTAAAGGCTAACTGTGTTAAAGGCCAGCCATATTGCAAGCAGGCCATTCATTTAATACAAGTAAAATTACCTAACTGAGGTGGGTTTCCCAAATATCAAAGTCTTAAAGGAAGATTCACCCATTTTGAAAGGTAGATTGTTTTTGTGCATCTCTGAGCGATGTTCTATCGATTCTCGGGGTCATTTCATGTTTTCATGTGTATCTAAGCTATTGCCATTTAAGCAGGCAGAAATTTGGCCGGTATGATGTGGCATTGCAATAAAGCTCCTTTAACTACACTGGAAGTTAATAGGAATAACATTTTTAGATCGCGAAAACGTCTATCATGCATGTCAGATTTCAGTACTGACCGATGTCATAACGTGGAAGGTTGTTTTCTCTTGAATGAGCCATTGATCATATTTTTTTGATATTCCTACCTCAAAAGAATTCCTACCTCCACTACATTTCTGCTAGTTGTCTGCCTCTTCAGTCCAGGGTGCATTGCATGGTGCCGTTGCATGGCCGTTGCGAATGTCAGACTCCACTCTGCGTGGCATATCAATCTGCAGGTTGAACATGGTGAGATTGTAGAATCCTAAATTGATAGCTGTTAAATCACCTAAACAAACTGTACTAACTAGATACTACTTAAAGAGAGCATTGCATTATGAGTTTTGTAGTCGACTTGAGCGGCAACAGATTTCCACAACGATTTTCACGTCGTTACCAACCTTATTGTAATGACAAAATTAGTGTTATTTAACACTGTGAATTACAGGAATTAGTGGTTTTGGGTGGATTTTTCCTTTAAGTTATCACTAAAGGTTCATTATTTCTCTCTACAACCCAACTGCCCAACTGTGAGAGAGTATCAGTTATAACATTTATGTTTGAAGGTCAATCCGCTAATGAACTAAATTTGTCAAATGAGCCACTTTGCTTTACTATGAGTTTACTGGCAGTGCAGTAGTATTTTTTTTAACCTTTATTTAACTAGGCAAGTCAGTTAAGAACAAATTCTTATTCACAATGACGGCCTACTGGGGGAACAGTAGGTTAACTGCAATGTTCAGGGGCAGAACGACAGATTTTTACCTTGTCAGCTCAGGATTCGACCAACGCTCTAACCACTAGGCTACCTGCCGTCCCAACTTAACTGCTGTAATGCATTCAGTAGTGCAGTATTAGTGCAGTAGTAATGCATTGAGTGCATATTTCTGGAAGCTTAAACTACCGCATTGGAATTTCTGTTATTCTTTTGCACAGCATGCCATTGCAATCACCCTCACTGACTTCCCACAAGTGAGGAATTGTCTGCATATTTTGTCTTATCTATGGCTTGAGGTGTCTGTAACTCTGTATGCATTGTACATGCAGAGTTAACGAGAGACACTGAGACTAGAGATTGTGAAAGTTCAAACTTGAAATAGCTCAAACACAAGAACAGTACCTCAAAAAACCCTAAAGGACAAGCTGTTCTCATGTAACAACAGAACATAGTGTAGCTTGAAAGACCCTTTGGCTGTTGTCCTGAAATGAGCTGTTTGAAACGTATCTCATCAACATATTTTTTATAAACATGATATTATTAGTCCTCTTCAGTGTTTTTTCCTCACCCTGTGGTCTTGATAATAAGGGGAACTTACACAGTGCGATGCCTTCTCAGTCATTCCGTCATACTGCCAACACAATAACATCTCAGTGAGTGTGACACAATCGCTGGGTGTTTTTGCCTTCTCTCTGTTGATATCCTGGGTTTAGTTGGGCTCGAATTGGCTTTTGCTTGTATTATCTTCCTTTCTCCCCCTCTTTCTCTCTCCCTTTCTTTCTCCCCGTAACACAATGCATAATGTCAAAATGTGCAGAAAGACATTTGATTGACCACTTAGGCTACCACTTTGTTGATCCAGCAAAAAAATAAAAACTTAAACAATACCGTCTTTTTTTGGGTGGCTTATTCTTCCACCTGTGTTTATATTCTAGACATCTGGAGGAGTACCCCTGGCCCATTAAGTATGTGTTGAAGCTGCCTGACAGGCTAGTGATTTATAGCGTAGCCACAGACCTGTATTAGTAAGTTGGCAACAATATTTCCTTTCCCCATTGCTGCACTTTGGACAGCTATGTTCTACTCTACCAGTGAATGCAGCCAGTATTGTTGTATTTGTGTTTTCCACAGAGGGAAAAAAACACATTATTCAATAATTTGCTCTAAACCATTATTCACAAAGCAAAGTAAACATTTGTCATAACGCACTGCTTTTCTACTTGACTTGATGTAAACATGAATTGCACAAATCTGTGAAAATTGTGCAGTTTTCCGGAAATAAAAGAAGGGACGGGGGGGCAAGTGTTTAAAGTGTGCAGTATTAGCAACAGTAAATAAGAGTCTGGTAGCAGCAGCTGTGAGTGAGTGAGTGAGTGAGTGAGTTAGAGCATGGTCAGTGCAGGTGGTCAGTCCAGTTCAAGTGTTCAGCAGACTGATGGATTGTAGTTAAAAACTGTCTCTGAGCCTGTTGGTATCACACCTCATGCTCCGATACCATCTGCCCAACGTTAAGGGAGAGAACAGCTCGTGGCTGGGGTGTGTGGGGTCCTTGATGATGCTACGGGCCTTCCTCATGCACTGTTTCAAGTAGATGTCCTGGATGGGTGGGAACAAGGCCCCAGTGATGTACTGGGCTGTCTTCACCACCCGCTGGCGAGCCTTGCGGTCGTGGACGGAGCAATTCCTGTACCAGGCCGTGACGCAACCGGTCAGGACGCTCTCGACGGTGCAGCAGTAGTATTTGGAGAGGAATCAGGTTGGCATGCCAAATTTCTTCAGCCGCCTTAGGAAGTACAGACGCTGTTGCGCCCTCTTGACAAGAGTGGTGGTGTTGTTGGTCCATGTCAAGTCCTCGGTGGTGTGGATGCCGATTAACTTAATACTGCTGACTCTCTTTACTGCAGTCCCGCTGATGTGGATCGGGGCGTGTCCCCTCCTGTGCTACCTGAAGTCAACAATCAACAAGTAGCTACTGTATGGTGTCTATATGGAAGGAGTGAGCTATGCGTTTGTGTGCACTCCTGTGGAGGAGTGCAGGCCAGGACCAGACAGACTAGAGCTATAGTACAGTGTATCAGCAGATCTTGTGATGAGGGCCTGCTGGTGGACATGATGAGTAAGCAAGACCTGGGGATGCTCATTTGTCCACTGTGTAATATTCGTACTTGCTGATAGGCACTTTGCTGCTGTTACTCATGCTCAAGTTACCCTGATCATTTGCAGAGACATATACAGTATGCAGGTCATATTGAATTTGATAGGGGTAGAATTTAATTGCATGCATCGACATGTCCTATGTGAAACCAGTCTGTAATTGCTGAAATCGGTATACAAAGTTCATGCACTCATACGCATGATAAATACGCTTGTGTTTTCATGCATGTTGCATGTGTTCATGCAATTCATATTGTGTACTGTTATGTCTTTGTATGTAAGTCTTTGCAAGTGTGCTGCAGAGTCATGTGATCTGCACGCTGCAGACCAGAAATACATCACGCCTTCCTTTAAATAATGCACAACTCTCTTGAGCTTTCTCAAAGAAACACACACAAGACGTTGAGGACGGTGAAGGAGGGAAGGGATGAAGGAGGGAGGGTGTGTGTGTATGTGTGGTGTTGGCATCTACCTGCCCTTGTGACTGACTGCTGACGCCTTGTAACCCCAGTATGCTGTGAGTGGAGGCATGAGGCTGGAGCAGAGGGACAGAATGTCCCCGGTTGATTCTGGAGCTTATTTACAAGCTTGGGAAGAGGGAGGGCTTGGCCAGGCGAGGATAGGATAGGGATTGGAAAGGAGGGAGGGAGGGAGAGAGCAGCCAGGAAAGGAAAAAGAAAGAGAGTGTGCAGATAAAGAGGGGGTGTAAAGAGCGAAAGAGGGGGAGAGAAAATTCCACTAACGGTTACAGACAGTGCAAGCTTAGGCTGTGGCTGGTCGAAGTTATTTTGCACAGTTTGAACAGTTCCTGGGCTGTTCCAATTTTCTGTGGCCTGGTACAATAGGGCTTATTTTTATTTTTTTTACATGGCCTGATGTACCCAAGATCACCCTATATTGCATATACTGAACTCTCACTCTGCAAAGAGGACTTGTCAGTCAGAGAGGAGAATTTTTGCATTTTATCCTCAGTTTTTGTATCATATCACAAGTTTACTGTAGGGATCAAGGCAAGGGAAAGATAACACTTCACTCTTGTGAAAAAAAGAAGTGAAACTCTGTGCACAGCTGTGTCTAGATCCTGGGAATCCAAAACAACACCTAGACTTCATTCTTAATTTAAATGTTTCATTGCAGAGTGCACGATAATAAGGAACAAACTCGCGTCTTTCGTATATAGCTTCGTCAGTTTCGTTTCAACTAAAAGTCCTGTGTTCAAATCTATAGATTGCATGATGCAGAGAGAGAGAGATGCCAGATAGCAAGGTTCAAAACATGTTCTTGGTTTCATTGTGCAGAAATGCAAAGGGACACACAATTGGATACTTCAAAGGGGCCTGCAAATTGTTTCACGCGGGTCGAAATGTGGGGTCAGGGTGATATGTTTCCACGTGTCATCTTTCCTTCTCTCTCTCTCTCTCTCTCTCGCTCTCTCTCTTTCCCCCTCTCTCTCTTTTTATACTGCTCAACAACCAGCTCACAAGAACAGAGAAGATGAAGGAAAAAGTGACAGTGGTAGGAGCTTATTAGGCCCCCTACCACACATATTTTCATATTCTCCCCTTTCCTATCCTAAACCTGCATGTATCAATGCAAGACCCTTAAAAAGTACATATGGTTTTCAGGCATACAGTACCAGAGTTTGGACACACCTACTCATTCAAGGGTTGTTCTTTATTTTTACTATTTTCTACATTGTAGAATAATACTGAAGACATCAAAACACATATGGAATCATGTAGTAATCAAAAAAGTGTTAAATAAATCAAAATATATTTTAGATTTTAGATTCTTCAAAGTAACCACCCTTTGCCTTGATGACAGCTTTGCACACTATTTTCATTCTCTCAACCAACTTCATGAGGCACAGTAGTCACCTGGAAGGCATTTCGATTAACAGGTGTGCCTTGTTAAAAGCTAATTTGTGGAATTTATTTCCTTCTTAACGCATTTGAGCCAATCAGTTGTGTTGTGACAAGGTAGGGGTGGTATACAGAAGATAGCCCTATTTGGTAAAAGACCAAGTCCATATTATGGCAAGAACAGCTCAAATAAGCAAAGCGAAATGACAGTCCATCATTACTTTAAGACTTGTAGGTCAGTCAACCCTGAACATTTAAAGAAGTGCAGTCGCAAAAACCATCAAGCGGTATGATGAAACGAGCTCTCATGAGGACCACCATAGTAAAGGAAGACCCAAAGTTACCTCTGATGCAGAGGATAAGTTCATTAGAGTTACCAGTCTCAGAAATTGCAGCCCAAATAAATGATTCACAGAGTTCAAGTAACAGACACATCTCAACTATTCAGAGGAGACTGTGTGAATCAGGCCTTCATGGTCGAATTTCTGCAAAGAAACCAGTACTAAAGGTCACCAATAAGAAGAGGATACTTGCTTGGGCCAAATAACACGAGCAATGGACATTAGACTAGTGGAAATCTGTCCTTTGGTCTGATGAGTCCACATTTGAGATTTTTGGCTCAAACCGCTGTGTCTTTGTGAGACGCAGAGTAGGTGAACAGATGATCTCTGCATGTGTGGTTCCCACCATGAAGCATGGAGGAGGAGGTGTGATGGTGTGGGGGTGCTTTGCTGGTGACACTGTATGTGATTTATTTAGAATTCAAGGCACACTTAACTAGCATGAAACCACAGCATTCTGCAGCGATGCGCCATCCCATCTGGTTTGCGCTTAGTGGAACTATCATTTGTTTTTTAACAGGACAATGACCCAACACACCTCCAGGCTGTGTAAGGGCTATTTGACCAAGAAGGAGAGTAATGTAGTCCTGCATCAGATGACCTGGCCTCCACAAACACCCGACCTCAACACAATTGAGATGGTTTGGGATGAGTTGGACCGCAGAGTGAAGGAAAAGCAGCCAACAAGTGCTCAGCATGTGGGAACTCCTTCAAGACTGTTGGAAAGCATTCCTCATGAAGCTGGTTGAGAGACTGCCAAGAGTGTGCAAAGCTGTCATCCATGCAAAGGGTGTCTACTTTGAAGAATCTCAAAAATAACATATATTTTGATATGTTTAACACTTTTTTTCATAGTTTTGATGTTTTCACCATTAATCTACAATGTGGAAAATAATAAAAATAAAGAAAAACCTTTGAATGAGTATGTATGTCCAAACTGTTGACTGATACAGTATATTTATGATCAATGTCTCTCAATCTCAGAATATTGACTGTTTAATAAAAAAAAAATGTCTGTCAAACGTTTCAAAATGTAATTGAGTTAATCGCAGGAGTTACTGTGATTGCTCACAATGATTCAGAACTTCAGAATTTGCTCAAATTTCGCTGTAATTTAAGATTTTACATAAAAAGCATTGCGAGAATATTGCCGTCTTAAATTGATAGAGCACACTTTCTTTAACCTCAATGTCAATTTGTTTTGACATCAAATTGTTGTTTTTAGCTGTATAGATGATGTATTTTAGATATTTTCAGTATATTTTACATTCACACATTTATATAATACATTCACACATTTTCAAATACTTTTAAATGTAACAAAATCCACTGGATGGCTAACAATAACAGAAGCTTAAAAGATATAGCTAGGATGAAAAAGAGGCTAACTATTGCCTATCACTAAGCTAGCTAGCAGTTAGCAATTAGCATGCGGCGGCCATTAGATACACATTTCATAAAAAGTAGCATTCTAAAATACAAATCCTCAGCATGGTTCATATGTACACATGTAAAAACACTCATACAAAAATTAGTGACCTAACTAGCTACTTATTGTGGCTACACTCATGTAAATGGTAAATCTCACTAGTTTTTCATACATTAAATGACCAGAAAACTCAACACAATTTACAGTGCCTTGAGGAAGTATTCCTACCCCTTGACTTATTCCACATTTTGTTGTGTTAAAGCCAGAATTGAAAATGGAATAAACAAATAATCACTCATCTACACACAATACTCCATAACGACAAAGTTAAAACATGTTTTTAGAAATGCTAACAAATGTATTGAAAATGCAATACAGAAATTAACATAAGTATTCACAACCCTGAGTCAATACATGTTAGAATCGCCTTTGGCAGCTATTACAGCTGTAAATCTTCCTGGGTAGGTCTCTCAGAGCTTTGCACAACTGGATTGTACAATATTTGCTCAACCAAGGATTTTATCTGTGCTTAGGTCTATTTCTCTCCCCAAAAAACTCTCTTGTCCTTGCCGATGACAAGCATACCTATAACATGATGTAGCCAGCAAAAAAAAAAAAAAAATAGGAAGAGTGGTACTCAGTGGCTGTGTTGGATTTGCCCCATGTTCAGGGAATGCAGCACCATGAAACAGGAACAATGACTTGGGAAGAAACCAAAGGGAGTGATATATAAAGGGCAGGTAATCAAGGAGGGGATGGAGTCCAGGTGTCATTATGCGCGTAATGCTGGTGACAGGTGTGCGCCCTAATGAGCAGCCTGGTGACCTAGAGGCCGGAGAGGGAGTAAACGTGACACCCTGATCTGTTTCCCCGGACGTTGTGCTTGTCTTCACCCCCCTACAGGTGTTGCCCATCTTCCCCATTATCCCCAGTGTATTTATACATGTGTTCTCTGTTTGTCTGTTGCCAGTTCGTTTTGTTCATCAAGCCTACCAGCAGTTTTCCCCTTGCACCGGTCTGTTTCTAGTTCCGGTTTTCTAGTTTTCCCGATTTTGGCCATTCTGCCAGCCCTGACTCTGAGATTGCCTGCCGTTCTGTACCATTTGGACTCTGATATGGATTACTGACCTCTGCCTGCCCATGACCTGTCGTTTTGCCTGCCCCCTGTTCTAGTAATAAACTTTTGTTACTTTGACACTGTCTGCATCTGGGTCTTCACTAAAATGTGGTACTGTGTTTGAAATTCACTGCTCGACTGATTGACCTAACAGATAATTGCATGTGTGGGGTACAGAGATCAGCTATAGTAATTCAAAACTCATGATAAACACTGTTCTTGCACACAGAGTGAGTCCATGCAACTTTTTGCCATAACAAAGGGGTTGAATACTTATTGACTCAAGACATTTCAGCTTTTCATTTTTTTTAATTTGTAAAAATGTCTAAACACAATTCCACTTTGACATTATGGGGTATTGTGTGTAGGCACGTGACACAATCTCAATTTAATACATTTTAAATTCAAGCTGTAACTCAACAAAATGTGGAAAATTCAAGGGTTGTGAATACTTACTGATGACACGTGTGAACTTGCAATTCCACATGTGAAAGTTAGATGTTTTACATGTGGAGTTTTCTTGTAAAACTGCAAATGTGATTTCACCTGTGAATGTTTTTCAAATGTGAACTTGCAATTCCACATGTGAAACTGCAAATGCCACGTTTTCTTTGGTAAGGGGAGTGCTTGGTAATACAGTAGCAGGGCCTTAAGTAGTCCTTTATTGCCTCGCAGGAAGCTTGTCAGGCTCTCCCTCTGCTCTTTGGCCCTTAGAGTAGCCAATACTTTATGCAACCAACATGTAATAAAGTTCAAATCACTTAACCTAGATGAGTGACATTAATGTCAAACTGTAGGACCTCGGCTAAATTAATGTTAGGTATAAGCACAAGAGAGACCTTGTGACTGTTTATAAACAGTCCAGCTAGATAATGTGCGCACATAGGCATCTAAGGCACAGTGTTGCAGCCAAGCGTCAGTGGGCAGAGTTTAGTTTCTTCACTCCTTTGACTGCCTGGTTGGCCTTGACGGTCTTCTGGGCTAGAGTTGATGGTTACATTTTCAACTAACTTGTTTTCCTCCACTCTCAAATGGGAGTCTGTCTTATATATAAAAAACATATTCTTAGAGTGTGTGTACATTGATTACTTAAAAGCATGGATCCTCCCTTCAACTTTTCTTTCACTTATCCGATTTTGTACAGATCAGTGATACGCCAAGGAAGAGCGATTTCAAGTATACAAACAGGGCTTGTGTTGCTTTGAGGACAGCTCCCTGCATGAAGTTGTTTGGATGCTGCAAGACCTTAGGCAAAACGTTAGGCTGCTCTTTCCTAGTCAAACATAGTCAATGCATTATTTCCAATAGTTTGGCGTTAGTTACCAAGAGGTAAGTTTGGATAGGTTACCAACTTTTAATGGGGACCTTAATGGGGCATTTCTAAATAAAACTATAAATTGATTTATAGGTATAGCCTGCCCTACCCCCATCAAAGGCCAGTTACTATGATACGAACGTATCATATGTTTGGAATTTGTCCACAATAATTTGGTTTGATATGGACTGCTCGCATTACAACGCATTACAAAGATTAAGCTATCAATGCAAATTACAGTATTATAGGCCTGCACACCCAGTGAAATGGTTGTACTGTAATTACAGACCGACAGAGGATGGGAAAATCTCAAACGCACGCTAAGGCAAGTCTTTATGGCAGCATCTGCAGAAGCACGGTCGACTTGATAGGCCTGGGAATGTCCGCGGCTGCTGTGCTCTGTGCTGACGCTGTATTGCGCGCCTCACCGATCTGTCGGTCCAACTCTCCAGAGCTAGGGCGCCGAGCAGCAAATTAGGTGCCAGCTGGTCTGGCGAGACCGAAAACAGTCACAATTGCCTGGGGGAGCGTCAGTGTTTCTTATCTGGGACAAACTATAACAACATACTGGATTTTTAATAAAGCCATCCAGATATTTTGTTTAAGACAATTTAGGACCGTTTGCAGGCGTCACATGAAAATATTGAGCCACAAGTTGGCAACGTGAAAGTCTATCTTTCGTAAAGATGAGGAATTAACAGATTGTCTAGACAATTGTTACATACATAATTCTACATGTAATACTAGGAATGGTCTAGGGCTATTTGAGAAAGGAATTAGATGAATCAATTACCCCTGGCATGGTGAACAAATCTAATTAGTTTGCATAATGTCCTTTAATAAAATATTGTGATTCAATCGATTATTGTTTGAGAAAAATAGAATCGTGTTGATAAGCAGTGATATATTCTGTCTAGAACAAGAGGATGCAGCAACTTGATTATGCCAAATTCTTATGGTAAAACAAAACGTTTTTGTTTGAATTTGCTGTAGGCTACACAGTGCCCTCCTCAAGCTTTACGTGCGGTTTGGGTGCGTGCTACCCACGAAATCGTGATGCACACTGCACAGTATTGAAGTGCGAGTCGTGACGCCCAAATGAGTCGTTTCGACCACAGAAGGCCTTGTTGATAATGGACATGTATATGACTTTGTTGCCTGTTTGAAATAAGGTATGCATCCTCATTGCAGACGAGAAGCCTACAGACAGAACGACAATTAAGAGTGAACTGTTATTCGACTCCTCACTCAATTGGTCATGTCCTATTAAGGCCACTGCAAACCAAGTGGAACTGTTTTTGTCTATCGCTGTTTCTCTGACTTGAGGTTTGGACTCACACTGTATAGTAGGGTATGTCATGTACAGTCACCTCAAATTATTGGCAGCCTTGATAAAGATGAACAAAAAAGACTTGTATGAATACTACAAATACTGAACTATATTGTATGGCTGAAAAATACTGAACACTTTTATTGTTTTAGATACTAATACAATGTCTCAGATGAAGAGATATTGTTTAACAAGTAATAAGGTGTCAAAATTACTAGCACCCCTGTTTTCAATAATCCGGAACGGCACCCTCCCCTTGCGAGGATAAGGGCACTGAGCCTTGTGAAAAAATTGAGATTAGAGAACACATTGAATGGGATCTTAGACCATTCTTACATACATCATCTTTCTAGATCCTTGATATCCTTTGGTCTGCACTTATGGACTGCCCTCTTCAATTCAAACCACAGGTTTTCAATGAGGTTCTAGTCCGGAGACTGAGATGGTCAATTAACCATGTCTTTGTGCATTTTGTGTGCTTGTAGTTATTGTCTTGCTGGAAGATCCACTTGCATCCAAGTTTCAGCCTCCTGGTAGAGGCAACCAGGTTTTTGGATAAAATGTCCTTGTACTTGGTAGAGTTCATTATGCCGTTGACCTTAACAAGGGCACCAGACCAGTGCAAGCAAAACAGCCCATCGTCAAAGATCCATCACCATTGTTACAGTAGTTATGCAGGTTATTTTCTGCATGTGCATCCTTTCATCGATTCCAAACCCACCACTGGTGTGCATGGCCAAAGGTAACTATTTTCGTGTCACTGGTTCTAATCCAGGTGCCAATGCAGTTTAGCAAACTCCAGGTGTTTACATTTGCTGCTTGCTCTCAATAAAGGTGTTTTTATGGCAACCCTTCCAAAGAGCCTGTTGGTATGGTGGAGATTTGGTGGAGATTTGGAGACTTGGTGACCAGAAGAATCAACCACGTTCTGTAATTGTTCAACTTTGGCCTTTGGATTCTCTTTGCTTCCTGAACCATCTTCCTCACTGTGCGTGGGGACAAGATACACTTGCATCTAATAGCAAGCCAGTTTACCACTGTTCCAGTGGTTTTAAACATCTTAATTGTTGCCCTACTACTGGTAAGTGGTATATATTTTTTTGTAGCTATTTTTTGTGACCATTGCTTGATTTATGAAGGTCAACAACCATGTCTCTTTTCGTTTGTGAGTTCTTTGCCTCTTCCCATGATGGATGACAAAGGGATTTTACATGCATGTTACCTTATTTTTATACCCCACTGAAACAGGAAGCCATGGAAGGCAACAATACAGTTCCCTAAGCGGAGATTAACTTAAAACAGTTAATGCAGATTTAATTGTGTTAGATTTAATTTATAAGAATCTTGAGAGAATTAAAAAAAATAATAATCTGAGTTATTGGTATAAAATAATATAAATTTCCCGTATAGCTCAGTACTTCCATACTTTTGGAGGTGACTGTAGTCTCTTCTATATAATCATAAACATTGCACATTTTCTAATTGCGTAAGGTAAGATGAACAACTGTCTGCTGCTAACAAATGTCTTCCAATCAGTTCTGTTGTTGTAGCTAGTCATCTATTTCTATCCCCAATCAGTCACGCCATTCTCATTGGGACAGAATGGTATCTCTCTCTCTGCAGAAGTATGTAATGTGACCCCTGGTGCTTGATATCCTCATCAGGTCATCAGGGGTTATATAAGTCCCCTGGGGTGAGGGGGGACACCACAGTGTACCCAGTGGACTCTGAGCCTAGCGTGCCCCCTTCTCCCCTCCCCTCCACTGAACTTTTCTTTGGGTACAGCACATCCCCAGGCTGCATGGAAAGTGGGTGGCATTTGCCTCATGCCTCGCTAAAGCTGTCCATCTTCTTCTGTATGACTCTATACGAGCTAAATGCTAGCTGCAGGCAATAGATTTTGTTTTCATTGCTCACCACGGCAGGCAGGATGTGTAGCTTTTTACCTGTTATTATTGTAGGTTATCTGCGTGAATGCATGTGGATGGATGAAGTCCGTCAGTGTCAGTGTATTTCTATTTGTGTGAACCTGACCTATACAGTAAATACTGGCATTCATCACCCACTGGCAGCCATTGCTGCAACACCGGGATCACGCTGTCTTTTTTTATTTCTTCCTCTCTTTGTGACTCTTTGTGATGGTGCAGCGTGATCCCTGAGAACTGAGAGAGCCCCATCTTCCTGCAGGATGAGGACAGACAATGAGAGAGGAGGTCACCTTTCTGGGGGACGAGTAGCCTAACCTAGATTCTATTCTATTCTTTCTCTCTTCTTTTTTTTCTCTCCCTCCCTTGGCCCCAATGTTTTATATTGTCCCTGTGATGCGAATGCTGTGCACTGCTCTGCCTGGACATTCCCACTGTCTTACCCACTGTTATCACCGGCAGCTCTGCACAATACCCCTTTGTCACATGAGCAGTGGTCACTTCCGCTCACAGACCTCTCCCCTGACCCCTCCCTATGACTGACTACATGGTATGAGCCGAACCCACTGACTAATGGCTTTCTGGGAAAAATATGCAAAAACGGGGCACAATGCAAAATGTTGTATCTATAATGAGGACAATAGACTACAAATTGCGATTGGTAATTGTTTTATGTGACTAAATCAAACAGTACATCTTATCTTAGTAGTTATTATTTTATTGTGCAAATTGATTGAATGGACGTGCTGGAATGCTGTCTGGGGGAATATGCGCCATACAAGTCTAACAAACATATTTGAATATTTTGCACTACTTGAAATCATAATGCCTTTTTATCTCATCTCCCATGGGCAGATTCTGCGTGTAGACCGAGGCAATCTGCTTTGGCTGAGAGATTCCTTTTGCGAGGGTGGAGACTTTGTTTTTGCTGGAGCTCTCAATTTCTATCACGTATAATCACGCAGCTGACCAAATTACATGAGATTTTACTTCTGGGTCAACAGAGATGACTTTTTATCTAATCAAAACTGTCCATACCAAAATCAATGACTTTCCATGCCACGAAAGCATCTTAACATCGTATGTATCTCGTCTCATGAGTGATATTTGAATATCATATAATTTAGCCTGTTCCATCTCAGTCTGTTCCCGGGAAAAAGGTCATTCCCTCCGTGCTTTTATACTGAAGTTGGTTTTCTAGGAAATGAGGCCCTGTTGGCTTGCAGCCCTTCTCACCCTCTGGCTCTCTAGACCTAATGCCTGGAGAGAGACAGATAGCTTAGACAGAGCTGTAGTGGACAGACGAGCTTGTTTACATCTTCCTCCCACTGCTAGAGCCTTAATTGGTTTGTGAGAACTGCAGTAGAACTTCACTTGTTAAACACTGTCTTAAAGCAACAATCTGTGAGTTTGCCAGCTGTTCATTGGCCATTTCCACTTCAAATATACTCCCTTGATTTTTGAAGATTCTAACTATAAATACTACATTGATTAACATGATTATACTACATTGATTAACATGATTATCTCCACATGATATCAATGTCCTCAGGTAAACTCATTAATCAAGTGCTCATTGATGCTAGTGGACCTCTACCCTGTGCTTGTGCCAGTCATGTGCTGGTCAGCAGACATGAACATTCCCACTGAGATGAGAGCATGATATGGCAGACGAGAGGGGGTGTTCTGTTTTTTATTTTTTTATTTTAGTCCTTTACTCACTACATGCGCACGTTGAACACCCTGCCGTGCCCCCCTTAGGGAAAAGGATTAGGGAATGGAAAGGGAAGATACCTAGTCAGTTGTACAATTGAATGCATTCAACTGAAATGTGTCTTCCGCATTTAACCCAACCCCTCTGAATCAGAGAGGTGCGGGAGGCTGCCTTAATCGACATCCACACCATAGGCGCCCGGGGAGCAGATGTTGTTGGGGGTTAACTGCCTTGCTCAGGGGCAGAATTAGGGTTACTGTATGTAGTCGTTGAAAACTAAATTGAGCTCCTGGGAAAGATACTCACTTTCAAATGGATTTCTACTGAACCCTATTGAAGTTTGAATATGCTCTCTTATTGCACTTTTGACACTTGTATTTAAAAATCGAATCCAAAAACATCCTGTTGTATATTGTGTTAAAACAAACTGTCCTTAGAGCGTTCAGTAGATGATTAATATGTGCAAGGCTGTGTGTATATATTTCAGTTAGTTCTCATCGGATAGCTTCCCATTTTTGTTCCCAGTTCCTTTTGGGATAATCCTGTCTCTTTGCACAAGTCTTTGATAGAGACCTTGAGCTTGTGGGAATGGAGAAAGGGAGGGGACTGTCTCCCTGGCTTATGGGATTTTTTTCTGTGGGAATTTTTTGCTTTTTCAGGAAATAGGGTTTGCATAGCCGCACAAACAGAGAGAGAGAGAGAGAGAGAGAGAGAGAGAGAGAGAGAGAGAGAGAGAGAGAGAGAGAGAGAGAGAGTGTGTGTGTGGGGGTGTGTGTGTGTGTATGTGTGCGTGTTGTGTGTGAATAAAGGGTGCTCAGCTGGCATAAGGGTGGGTGGGAACCGAGAAAGTTGATAAGACTGTTCTCACACCTCCAGAACATGAGGGAGAATAAGAACGGAGACAGACAGAAGGGAGGGGAGAGAGAGAGAAACAAGTCGGGCAGGATGAGGGTGGGAGCGAACTTGGGAAAATGCGATAGGAACAGGGGTAAGGCTGGGGGTTGACAAAACACACCCTTAGGGTACAGTATTCAAAACTCTCACTGTACATTATTTTTTTAAGAAAGCCAACTGCCATGTAGCATATCTTACTTCAAGTGTAGTAACAGCACATCATGATTAGATTCAAACATGCAGTCCATCTCCAATATTCAGTTTAAAATGCTTTAGTTCTAGTATTTGTATTTTTTAAGATGTTAATGTATTGGCAAAAGGACCCTTGCTTCCAAAGAACACCCTTTCAACCAGATTCTAACATTGGGAGATTGGACACAGTTTTCTCTAATAGTCGTTTTTACATCTCTTAAATATAAAATCTTTCAGCTGTGAGCACCATCCAGTACGGGGATGACAAGAGTGCATTTGAGGCCAAGACCTCACTGTCCCCACAAATGTTTTGTTCTTCTGATTCGTCACAGTGCGCAAAAACACATCGTTTCACATGTTCAAACACATAAGATCCTGTGTCAAAGAGCATGGGATTTGAGTACAATACATACAGTCAACACGTACACGTCTCTTAAAAAACACCAGACTGTGCACAGGGGACCCTAATTTACCTCACATAACCACACCCTATCCAACCCGCAGTTGACAAACACACATACAGTCTTCCTATTGAAGCTGCCTAGCCATTAGAGTGCTGCATTAAGAGGCTATCTTCCTTTACAGTGAGAAGCCTCACCCACTGTTGAGAATAAGATTACATTGCAGTACCTTCGACTGCAAATAGCTGAAACATGCACATGGTAGAGAGACCTTATTATAGCTATCTCTACCTCCATCAGAGGCCAGGTTTTCTGTTCAGGGGACTGTATTGGAAGTATCATTTGCTTACTGTATGAGCTCATGATATGCTAATGACATTGGTCTACTGAGTAAAGGGGCTATTTTGAGTTCATAGGAGGAGGGGTCAGTAAGATTCAGTGACAATCGTTATACGCATAAACCTGTGGCCAATGCTGTACTTGTTCAGTGCCAGGCAAGCAGAACAACCGCATGTATAACTGCTGTGCGTTAAACCTGTCAGCTTTCAAAGAATTAGCATGTGTTCTTGACTTCAACTAGACTGGCTGGCCAAGGGAGTATGCACGAGAGAGCATGGGTGGGTGCAAAGGTCTCAGCCAGTCCCATCCAATCAGATTTGAGAAAAAAAATGTATAATAATTATGCTCTACTTGTCAGTGTTCCAAATGGGACATTATTTGTCTTTTTACCTAAGCACAGTACTTTACTTGGGCAGGAGCTCACCGGAACTGAGTACAGGCACTCTTCTGCTTGAGTTCCTGCTCTCAGAACAGCCCTTAATTTGTCGGACCATGGACTCTACAAGGTGTCGAAAGCATTCCACAGGGATGCTGGCCCACGTTGACTCCAATGCTTCCCACAGTTGTGTTAAGTTGGCTGGATGTCCTTTGGGTGGTGGACCATTGTTGATACACACAGCAAACTGTTGAACGTGAAAAACCCAGCAGCGTTGCAGTTCTTGACACAAACCGGTGTGCTTGGCACCCACTTCCAAACCCCGTTCAAAGGCACTTCAATATTTTGTTTTGTTTTTAAATATTCACCCTCCGAATGGCACACATACACAATCCACGTCTCAATTGTCTCAAGGCTTAAAAATCCTTCTTTAACCTGTTTCTTCCCCATCATCTTCACTGAAAGTGGATTTTTAGAAGATATATCAATAAGGGATAATAGCTTTCACATGGATTTAACTGGTCAGTCTATGTCATGGAAAGAGCAGGTGTGCCTAATGTTTTGTACACTCAGTGGGCCTGGCAATAATAATGATACATTTTATTTGGCAGATACCTTTCATGACACTCAGGAACATCTTTCATCTAGACCTATGTAATGAATTTGAATTATACTTGATTATTTACCGGAAAAAAACTATAAAAACAAACTGTAAAAAAACAAATCAGTTTATCAATTTCAAAATAATGGGCGGGTTCTAGCACGTGTCGCTTCGCACTGATACCATGTGCAGTAAATAGTAGCAATCGTTGTGTAGGCTACTCACCGTTAGATAGCTAAGACTCACTAGCCAACTTGGCTTGCAAAAACAATTAAAATGGCCAGCAAAGCTCACTGTTCCATTTTTTTCAAGAGACCATGTCTAGAAGAACATTGAAGGGCCTCCACACTCTATATCAATCACTGATTGCATTGATCTAATGGAGGGCCTTAAAGACAGTTTCAGTACATTCAGAGACAATGATCAGCACTACAACACTGTTTTTATTCAACACTTCCAGAAATCATGAAACACGCTTCTCCACTTTCGACTCGCACTCTCTTGCTCCTTCCGTTGAGATATGACCATAATTCAAGTGAAATAAGAAAACAAGTTTTTTCAATTTATGCTCCGATGTGCCTCGCAGGTAATAGACTATAACAACTGACCTATTACCAGTGTTATCATATAGCCTAGCTATAACAACTGACCTATTACCAGTGTTATCATATAGCCTAGCTATAACAACTGACCTATTACCAGTGTTATCATATAGCCTAGCTATAACAACTGACCTATTACCAGTGTTATCATATAGCCTAGCTATAACAACTGACCTATTACCAGTGTTATCATATAGCCTAGCTATAACAACTGACCTATTACCAGTGTTATCATATAGCCTAGCTATAACAACTGACCTATTACCAGTGTTATCATATAGCCTAGCTATAACAACTGACCTATTACCAGTGTTATCATATAGCCTAGCTATAACAACTGACCTATTACCAGTGTTATCATATAGCCTAGCTATAACAACTGACCTATTACCAGTGTTATCATATAGCCTAGCTATAACAACTGACCTATTACCAGTGTTATCATATAGCCTAGCTATAACAACTGACCTATTACCAGAGTTATCATATAGCCTAGCTATAACAACTGACCTATTACCAGTGTTATCATATAGCCTAGCTATAACAACTGACCTATTACCAGTGTTATCATATCGCCTAGCTATAACAACTGACCTATTACCAGTGTTATCATATCGCCTAGCTATAACAACTGACCTATTACCAGTGTTATCATATAGCCTAGCTATAACAACTGACCTATTACCAGTGTTATCATATAGCTTAGCTATAACAACTGACCTATTACCAGAGTTATCATATAGCCTAGCTATAACAACTGACCTATTACCAGTGTTATCATATAGCCTAGCTATAACAACTGACCTATTACCAGTGTTATCATATCGCCTAGCTATAACAACTGACCTATTACCAGTGTTATCATATAGCCTAGCTATAACAACTGACCTATTACCAGTGTTATCATATAGCCTAGCTATAACAACTGACCTATTACCAGAGTTATCATATAGCCTAGCTATAACAACTGACCTATTACCAGTGTTATCATATAGCCTAGCTATAACAACTGACCTATTACCAGTGTTATCATATCGCCTAGCTATAACAACTGACCTATTACCAGTGTTATCATATAGCCTAGCTATAACAACTGACCTATTACCAGAGTTATCATATAGCCTAGCTTGAGATTCAAGTTTTTAAATAAAAGGGACTCTATGTTATTTACAGAGCCTTCAGAAATTATTCACACCCCTTGACTTTTTACACATTTTGTAGTATTACAGCCTGAATTTAAACTGGATTCAATTGAGATTTGTCACTGGCCTATACACAATACACCATAATGTTAAAGTGGATAATGTTTTTAGAAATGTTTACAAATTAATAAAAAATGAAAAGCTGGAATGTCTTGAGTCAATAAGTATTCAAGCCTTTGTTATGGCAAGCCTAAATAAGTTCAGGAGTAAAAAGAATCTTAACAAGTCACAAAATAAGTTGCATAACATTCTTTTTTAATGACTACCTCATCTCTGTACCCCACACATACAATGATCTGTAAGGTCCCTCAGTCGAGCAGTGAATTTCAAACACAGATTCAACCACAAAGACCAGGTAGGTTTTCCAATACCTTAAACAAAAGAGTTATTAATTACACTTTGGATGGTGTTTCAATACAGCCAGTCACTACAAAGATACTTAGGCTTCCTTCCTAACTCAGTTGCGCTTCAGTTGCGCTCAGTTGCGCCTAACTCAGTTGCGTTAGGCTTCCTTCCTAACTCAGTTGCGGAGAGGAAGGAAACCGCTCAGGGATTTCACCATGAGGCCAATGGTGACTTTAAAACAGTTATAGAGTTTAATAGCTGTGATAAGAGAAAACTGAGGATGGATAAAAAACATTCTAGTTACTCCACACTACTAACCTAATTGACAGAGTGAAAAGAAGGAAGCCTGTACAGAATACACATATTCCAAAACATGAATCCTGTTTGCAACAAGGCACTAAAGTAATATTGCAAAAATAATTGTCAAAGCAATTAACTTTTTTTCCTGAGTAGAAAGATTTGTGTTTGGGGCAAATCCAATACAACACGTTACTGAGTACCACGCTCCAAATGTTCAAGCATAGTGCTGACTGTGTCATGTTATGGGTATGCTTGTAATCATCAAAGACTGGGGAGTTTTTCAGCATAAAAAGAAACATAATGGAGCTAAGCACAGGCAAAATCCTAGAGGAAAACCTGGATCAGTCTGCTTTCCACCAGACACTGGGGGATGAATTCTCCTTTCAGCAGGACAATAACCTAAAACACAAGGCCAAATCTACACTGGAGTTGCTTACCAAGAAAACAATTAATGTTCCTGAGTGGTCGAGTTACAGTGTTGACTTAAATCTACTTGAAAATCTATGGCAAGACCTGAAAATGGTTGTTAAGCAATAATCAACAACTGATTTGACAGAGCTTGAAGAATTTAGAAAATAAATATGGGCAAATGTTGCACAATCCAGATGTGGAAAGCTCTTAGAGACTTACCCAGTGTAAGGTTCTGCTTTTCCTTTCTTAGCCAACCTTGTTTTTTTTTCTTCTGTGTTCTGGAACGTAGCCCTGTCTTTCATTTTTGTTCATTGATTTCACCTGTGTTCGTTTCTCACCTGGTCTCATCAGCTCCCTATTTAGTTCAGTTCTTTCTGTTTGCATGGTTGTGAGGTATTGTTTGTTTTTGACTGCCTACCTGTGTTTGACCATTGCCTGCGTTCACGATTCCTGCCTTCTGCAAAGGCTTAATAAACATCTGCTGCGTGTGAATCTACACATTTTTCTCCCTGAGTATTCATTACACCCAGAAACACTGACAGCTGTAATCGCTGCCAAAGGTGCTTCTACAAAGTATTGACTCAGGGGTGGGAATACTTATGTAAATTAGATATTTCTGTATTTTCAATACATTTGCAAGTGAAAAAAAATTAAGTATTTCATACATTTTGAATTCAGGTTGTAACACAACAAAATGTGGAATAAGTCAAGGGGTATGAATACATTATGAAGGTACTGTATAATAAGGGGTAGGCCTACATAAAAATAGGCAAATGATGAAACATTATTTATTTCCAGTCAATGTAAATAGCCTATCATTCTGTGCCTTTCCACCCATGCGCTATAGTTTGGCCCTATAAGCTACTGATCATTGAATTGATATCATACAATACATTGTAGGCGCACTTGATCTCCCGAGTGGCGCAGCAGTCTAAGGCACTGCATCTCTGTACTAGAGGCGTCACTACAGAACCTGATTCGATTCCAGGCTGTATCACATCCGTGTTTGGGAATCCTATAGGGTGGCGCGGGTTAGGGTTTGGCCGGAGTAAGCCGTCATTGTAAATAATAAATAAGAATCACTCCAGTGTTAATTGCTAAATTGTAATTACTTCACCATATGGCCTATTTATTGCCTTACCTCCTTACTTCATTTGCACACACTGTACATAGATTTGTCTATTGTGTTATTGACTGTACTTTTGTTTATCCCATGTGTAACTCTGTGTTGTTGTTTTTGTCGCACTGCTTTGCTTTATCTTGGCCAGGTTGCAGTTGTAAATGAGAACTTGTTCTCAACTTTTCCTACCTGGTTAAATAAAGGTGAAAATAAAGGTAAATCACTTTTTTTTTTTCTAGTTAAATAAAGATAAAAAATATATATATAGAGTCTCCCGCACCCAGCAGAGAATTGCACTTGGCTTGCATTTTGACTCATAAAGTGATCTTGACTAAGAAAGGTTGGTGACCCACAGTTATATAGGCTATGGCTGCCTATTGGGATTATTACTGTTATATCAGGGCATTATGTTCTAGTCTCATAGTTTATTAGTTATAGGCCTATGGTTTATTATGTGTAGGTCTATGTGAGTTGCATGTTAAATGCAAGAGTCATGGATTTACATTGGCCTACAAGACTATTTGGACTGTAATGCGAAATCACGTTAGATGGTTTGCTGTGTGCGATCGATTACAGTAGGGCATAGGGTAGGCAATGCTTTCATGATACATTTTAGCTGGCCCTGCCATCAACAGATTTCTGCCTACGCTACTATAACTGGCTTTAGCATTTCAGACCCTATCATAGTCACAACATCCTTGTAATGCTGCGCTAGCTGCTTGCATCAAAAGCCATCAGGTAGCAGCCTGTAGGTTTCCTGTTTACCTTGTGCTGTTTGCTCTAGATAGCGCTAATGATGGTAAATTAGCGTTAGCGAAGCTCCCAGAAGGGACTGTCAGCCCTGAAAGCATCTATACTTACGGTAGTCTAACAGTGGTGAAAGGAGCAGGTGTGAAATTCCTCACAGTCTTTCACAGCCATTAGGAAAGCCCTCCCCGGCTAATTTTAGTTCTGGTGAAATTAGCTCACCGCTAAAATTAGTACTGACTCCTCACCTCACCTCACGCTTAGCTTAGCCTAGCCTAGCCTAGCCTAGCGCTGACAAGCTGGTGTGGCTAAAGTGTTTGTCCCACTGTTATAGTACCTTCTCTCAGCTGCAACTGGAGCATTCAATTATTTTCCTACATGCTGTTTTTGCTTGGCTTCTCTGAAGTTAGCTAGGGAAGTGATTTATTGGAGCTGCTGACAGCTTCCTGTTGCAGTGCCTCAGCCAAACCCCTGCAGATATGGCAGCTGGAAGCAGTGAGTTTTGTGTGTGTGTGTGTGTGTGTGTGTGTGTGTGTGTGTGTGTGTGTGTGTGTGTGTGTGTGTGTGTGTGTGTGTGTGTGTGTGTGTGTGTGCGTACATGCCTGCGTGCATGCCTGTGTGCATGCTTGTGTAAGACAATTGCTTGGGTGTGTCTATGAACAGATGAAAGTGGGAAAGTGGACACACAGCGTTCCCCAATATCATATCTTCCTTCCCATGTTGCTATGTTTACACAACACAAATGACTCATCATCTTTCAGACTTATCAATGAGCAATGCGTGTGTCTTAGACTCATTAAATCTTGTTGAGTCACTTCAACTTCCTGGTGACTGTCCCTCTATTGCTTCCTATGCACCTTTTCCAATGCACCTTTTCTAAACAGTGCCAAGTACTGAGCCTCTCCACACCCTTGACTGAAGCATGGCTCTGCCTGCACTGAAGTACTGCAACACATGTCTGTCCGCCATTTTGAGCTGCCCACTCAAGTGTTCCCCATAGGGTCACCCAGGGGTGACAAGTGCTGCTTCGTGACCCGCATAGAACTCGTCTCACTACTCACTTCCTGTGCCAGTGCAGAGGTGGGCGGGAGGGTTAGGGAGAGGAGGGAGGAGAGGGTTACGGGGTCGGAGGAAAGATAATGTAAAGAAAACATCCTGGTCACTGTCCACTGTCTGTTTTTTCCTGTCTGGCTTAATGGCATTTCATGCTATGGTGGGTGTTAGATCTAGGGTTAGATCCAATCAGTTCTGCCTTAACCCGAGATAACCGACAATTACATGGCAGTTTCATTGTTTTATTTAGGCAATGTTCGAGGTGTAACTGCTGTCAAATCAGCAATCGGTTCCAATGCGTTATACCTATTGCGGACATTGTCATTGGATGCGCCAAATTGCATTAGTAATGATCCCATGCAGCTTTTTAAGAAGTTTGAATGTGTGTTGTAATCTACACCTCGGTTATATATGTCTTGTTCTTTTTATACTGAACTAAAATATTAACACAACATGTAAAGTGTTGGTTCCATGATTCATGAGCTGAAATAAAATATCCCAGAATTGCACAAAAAGCTTATTTCTCTAAAATTTGGGACACAAATTTGTTTACATCCCTGTTAGTGAACATTTTCCCTTTGCCAAGATAATCCATCCACCTGACAGGTGTGGCATATCAATAAGCTGATTAAGCAGCATGATCATTACACAGGTGCTGGGGCTGGCTCCCTAGTGGGTGCCCCTGCCCAGTCATGTGAAATCCATAGATTAGGGCCTATTTAATTTATTTCAATTGACTGATTTCTGTGAATCAGTCAAATTGTTGAAATTGTTACATGTTGCGTTTCTGGTTCTGAACTTCTTACAGGAGTGGGACCGGTGTGACTTTGTGGCAATGACCACACTAGCAACTGTTCAACGATTTGATAGCTCTAACACAGTTACACCTCCGACAACTCCAAAACAACAGACACTATGCGGCTGTTGGATATCGCCAGTTAACGCCTGATCTGATTGAATCTAGGCCCTAGTATGTGTGTGTCCAGTATGTCTGTGTGTGTGTGTGTCTGTATATTGGCTGGTGATTGATTTCGATAGGCTCCCAACAGTTGGATTTACTTTCCCTTATGTGAGTAATGGATCTTCCGGCTAGGCGATATGCACAATAACTTTCCCTATACTGCCTACAGATGCTGTAGGTGCCTCATGACTCTGAACAACATGTCTGCTGCCACACGATTAGTCAGCCAGACGATTTCCCTCAGTAGATAGACGTAGCCCTTTCCTGCAGTCAAATTACCTAGTGACTCATGGGTGGAATTTTATTCATATTTTTCATAATTTCATCATTAATAAACATTGTTTTAAAAACTCCCTGAAAATCTGGTGTTTCTATGTCAAACGGTTTTGTTATATTTCAGTCTTCTGTGACGTATATAAAGTGTAATATTGGGATGCAAAATTGAATACATTTCAACTCTATATCTGACATGGTACAAGTGACTTCTACAAGACCATAACCATGTGGTGAGGTGTATACTTTTGTTTCAAAGTTTAAAACTACAAAGAAACACTCTGTGTGACCCTGATTCAGCCCACTGCAGTAAAAGGTTAACGACAATTTATGGCACCCTTCATTAATAACCCTTTCAGTATCCCCTCAGTCTTCTCAGCCCAGAATATTTCTCGTAGTTGGAACTTGACAATGTAATTGATACAATTTTCTGCTCTTTGAAGCCCACATTCCTTCTGCTGTTGTTGATCAGGAGATTGTTGCGCAACATTGGGTTGATGAGGTGTGTTGTGTTCTGAGGTAGTGGTGGTGTGGCTGTATGTGTGTGTCCCAAAGAAAAGGTGCGCTGCTGCGCTGGTTGATCCTGTATCTCCTCCCATGAATCCAGGCAACATGATTCATTGAGAGGAGTGTTGAGTCAATAAACGCATCCAAGTACGTATCCTCCTCACTCCTCACTTATACACACACGCCCACACTCAGGCACGCATGGAACACGTGCACGCCCCCCCCCCACACACACACACACATATTGTATACACACATGCACACCTGACACAAACATATACACACGTGCACATGCAGACACATGTGCACACACAAACACACTCGATACTGCAGGATATTCCCACTGTTGACACAGCCAGCTCTGACATTTGCCCTGCAAGAGAGAGAACATTGTATTAGCATTATAGTGTGTGGGAAATGTTTTACATGCATTTGCGTCAAAGGTTTCCTTGATGCAGTTAAGAGCCTGCCATGCTGTATGACAAGCTGAGACCTTGATTACACACTTCATATTCCCGTGACGGTATTGCACGTCATCATCAATATCAATAGGTGTCTTTCTTTACTAACAATAACCATACAGGGCAGCGTGACAAAGTTTAGATTTGGAAAATGACATTTAATTTTTCATTGTTTGTCATGGCATGACTTTGTTTGGTTTGAAATGATAAATTGCAGACAATGGCATTTTGGACTTTGATTGAAGATTAGA
Source organism: Brachymystax lenok tsinlingensis (assembly GCA_030435695.1). Taxonomy (NCBI): domain Eukaryota; kingdom Metazoa; phylum Chordata; class Actinopteri; order Salmoniformes; family Salmonidae; genus Brachymystax; species Brachymystax lenok. The sequence goes on from CM059790.1 coordinate 11,024,017, forward strand.
CAATGAAAATAATACCGTTTGTTGACCTGCGTGTGTATTCTTGTCAGGGGTACAAAGTGCTGCCGTTCCAAAGTGGGTGAGGTGAAGCATGACGGCTGTTTCAGACACAGGAAGTGGCTTTGTCTCACGCTCGGCCGAGTTAGATATAAGCAGGAAATGTGCCTCTATCTCTCCCATGTCTCGTTCGGTCTCTCTCTCTGTCTGTCTATCCCTCTCTCTCTTTCTTTCTCTTTCTGACGCTTTCTTACTCACTCTCTTTATTCTTTCCGGACACTCAATTATTTCTCCGTTTTTTCTACCGCTCTTTCTCTTTCCCTCTGTCTCTTGGTCTGTCCAAATGCTAGTTATCCAGGTTGAGAGTAACTGAGATGTGTGTGCGTGGGTGCGTGCGTGCGTGCGTCTGGCGCTCATGCCCGTCATGTGTGTTCATGTGTGTTAGAGTGTCAGTGAACACAAAGCACTGTCCTGGTTTGGACCCTCACCCTGACTGGCCTGGGTCTGGCCCTGTCTGGCCCTGGTCACCCCACAGCTGTCACTAGTGAACCCATCCTCCAGTGTCTGTCCATTACACTCATCACACACACACAATCACACACACACACACACACACACACACACACATCCATTGAAAGTAGTTAGCTGTGGGACCAATGCATTAAAGTAGTGTTCACGTATTAGGAATAGGAGTTACTGTCATGATAGCTGTAATGTCACTTTAACGAAAGTAGTATTAATAGGAAAATGCATCACAAAAAAATAACTTATTTATAAGACAAGCAAAGTATATTACAGAAGTTTGGGTGGTTGTTGTTGTTGTCATAGTATTTATATTATTTTAACAGTGGTATCAGTAGTCGGATCGGTAGTATTAGAATCGAGTGTTGGCACAGTGGTTGTTTTTGTCGTGTCTAGTCATTCTATTGCGTGTGTAGGACGACCTAACCAAAGCACGCACACCTTGGCATTTGGACAGAACACAAAGCACACCTCCTCTTGTGTTTGACTTGTAGCCCACGCCAGCCTTTGGCTAACAGCCTCCAATAGCATGTCCTCTGGTTACCTCACAGTTGTCATTGTGGTAAAGTTCACCGAATAATTGTTTAGAATCCATCGAAGAATAGAAAAGGGAGTTTCTTTTAGAGCTAGTTGTCTAGGGAGAGATATTAGCCACCCATGCTCATCATGCTCATCATGCTACCACCCTAACTGGTTATTCATCAAAAGGACTCTTTTACTATTCTGAGACCCAGCAGAAGATAGATTGTCTTTGATAGTTCAAACCCTAACATCATGGTATAGGTTTCTTTTAGCAGGTAGGTTTATTTCCACAAGTCAATGATCCATAACATAATACTTATGGGTTTATTACAAAGCCAATTACCCAGACCCAAAGCTCTATTACATGTTTATTGCAGAAGCTCAGCGTTACAGTGTGATTGATATTTAAAAGGCAATGTATCCATGTTAGCGGAGACTGCATTCATGTGTGAATTGGAAATTACCTTTACATTTCTATTGTATAATCTGTAACACTTCAGCGATACAGATTGAATAGAGCCCCTAGTCTCTTAGACGGAGTAAATTATGTGTTTACTAGTAGGGCACTTGTGGCTTTGTTTGTGAATGCATGCATAAGCGTATGTGTGTGACGCAGTGACGGACATCACTTGTAAATCAACATGCAACATGTGTAGTCATCATTCTAGCCAACGTGTTTGTTGCCTTGTGTCGCTCTGTAACTTAATTTGATCACTCTTTTGTTGCTGAGAATTTTCCTGCAAAGCAGGAGATGCAGACTTGAACGTATTCAATGTTTAAAAAGGCTTCTAAAGTTTGACATTTCCACTTTAAAATTTCAGACTTGATTTGCCCCTAACAAAAGAAATGATGAAAAATGGCCATGAATTATAATCCACATAATAATTCTAAATTGCTGTTACTGCAGGATTCTTTTTCTACTATAGCAAACTGGCTCAAATGAAGATCCTACATCTGTATTTTATTTCCAGACTGCTTTTGATTGTGCATACATGCAGGAATGGGCAAAAATTACAAAATACAATTACAAAATACCATAAAGATCAATGAATCTAACAAAATACATAATACTTAATTTACATGTATTTTGTATTTTACGAACAGCTACAACATTCTCAATAAGGGTTACAGAAACGTTTTACTTGCTATGACTGTGAAATGTTGTTGTTTAGTTGAGTGCACTGACTGTCAGTCACTCTGGATACGAGTGTCTGCTACCAAAATGTTCATGTGAAAATTAGCATACCGAAATCAACTGAAAAGCACACTTGGTATTATTATTATCGGCCTTGTTTCGGGACGGAGCTCATTAGAATAATACTCAGCATGCTTTGCAATTGTTCATTTTTACATATACAATTACATTTAGTTCATTTAGCAGACGCTCATCAGACCATAATGCCATCGGACTTCTGATACCAACGCAGGGTGAAAGGGGGCCACAAAACGGTGAACAACTATAAAAAATATATATTTTGAAAATACAAATTACAGCTCTCGAAAGTATGTTTTCACAGTGAAGTGTAGTTCAGCCCAGTTTAATACAAATTACAAAATACTCCGAAGTAATTTAAATTCCTATTTCCAATAGAAAATACTGCCCATCTCAGCATGTGTAGTCACATAAGGGCACACACACACACACACCAGGCTGTAAACACTTATGTTTATCAGAGCGCATGTGGAAACAAGACTTCCATTCACAGTTTTCTCTGTTGTATTGTAAAGTGAAAAGTGGGCGATAGGAAAGGTCAAGCATGAAAGAACCTTATAATCTCAAGTGCAATATTTGCACTGATGGTTGAATGCTCTGGACCAGGGAGAAAGGGTGCGAAGTGTTTGTGTGTGTGCGTGGATGTCTGTGCCTACCTGTCTCTCTCTCTCTCTCTCTGCAAGCCTATCCGTCTATCCATCTGTCTTTTTTTTCTATCCATAAATCATTGTCTTAATCATGTGAGATGCCCCAGGCTATAAAGTCAGAGAGGTTTTTTTGGGCCACTGGGATAAATGGGCCTCAAGACTTTATATTGGGGACTGTCCTCTTCTGAACCCTCTCTCGCACACACACGCGCATACACACAAGAAGGAGTGTGCACACACACACACACACACACACACACAGACACTGAGCTTTAAACTACAACATGTTATATATTTCTATGTGGTCCTTTACTAGCTTTTCCCCAGCGAAGGCAAAACAAAAAAAAGAGGAAGGAAGATGAGTTTGCTGAAACGAGATGACACGTATCCAAGCTGTCAGCAATGTGTGCTGTTGTGCAGAGTACAGACTATGATGAGTTTATCCGTGTCTGCATCTGAGCCAAGGATCGTATCACCTCCACCCTACCTGACACCCTAGATCACACTGCACACTGCCCTAACTCATCTGGACAAGAGGAATACCTATGTAAGAATGCTGTTCATCGACTACAGCTCAGCATTTAACACCATAGTACCATCCAAACTTGTCATTAAGCTCGAGACCCTGGGTCTCAACCCCACAATTTGCAACTGGGTCCTGGACTTTCTGACGGGCCGCCCCCCAGGTGGTGAGGGTAGGAAACAACATCTCCACCCCGCTGATCCTCAACACTGGGGCCCCACAAGGGTGCGTTCTCAGCCCTCTCCTGTACTCCCTGTTCACCCATGACTGCGTGGCCATGCACGCCTCCAACTCAATCATCAAGTTTGCAGACGACACTACAGTGGTAGGCTTGATTACCAACAACGACGAGACGGCCTACAGGGAGGAGGTGAGGACCCTCGGAGTGTGGTGTCAGGAAAATAACTTCACACTCAACGTCAACAAAACAAAGGACATGATCGTGGACTTCAGGAAACATAAAAGGGTACAGCCCCCCCTATCCACATCGACGGGACAGTAGTGGAGAAGGTGGAAAGTTTTAAGCTCCTCGCCGTACACATCACGGACAAACTGAAATGGTCCACCCACACAGACAGTGTGGTGAAGAAGGCGCAACAGCACCTTGTCACCAAAAACACTCACAAACTTTTACAGATGCACAATCGAGAGCATCCTGTCGGGCTGTATCACCGCCTGGTACGGAAACTGCTCCAGCCACAAACATAAGGCTCTCCAGAGGGTAGCATCATCGGGGGCGAACTCCATGCCCTCCACGACATCTACACCACCCGATGTCACAGGAAGGCCAAAAATATCATCAAGGACAACCCCGCTATCATCCAGAAGGCGAGGTCAGTACAGGTGCATCAAAGCTGGGACCAAGAGACTGAAAAACAGCTTCTATCGCAAGGCCATCAGACTGATAAACAGCCATCGCTAACATTGAGTGGGTGCTGCCAACATACTGACTCAAATCTCTAGACACTTTAATAATTAAAATTGTATGTAATAAATGTATCACTAGTCACTTTAAACAATGCCACTTTATATAATGTTTACATACCCTACAATACTCATCTCATATGTATATACTGTACTCTATACCATATACTGCATCTTGTCTATGCCGTTCGGCCATCGCTGATCCATATATTTATATGTACATATTCTTATTCATTCCTTTACACTTGTGTGTATAAGGTAGTTGTTGTGAAATTGTTAGATTACTTGTTAGATATTACTGCATGGTCGGAACTAGAAGCACAAGCATTTCGCTACACTCACATTAACATCTGCTAACCATGTGTATGTGACCAATAAAATTTGATTTGATTTCATTTAAGCCGGGGGGTGTCTTCATATGTCAGTGATGTGTCTGTGCACATATTGTATGTGTGTGAGCAGCGGCTCTGGCAGAGTATTTAAAGCCAGGCCGGTGTGTGTGTGTGTGTGTGTGTGTTTGACTGATTTCTTAGCCCAAGGGGACCTTAATTCCCCCTCCTACTCTGGAGAGCAGTTCAATGAAGACTGAGACAGTTCAACCTCTGAGCGGGGACAGAGGAAGCACAGTGGGGACAGACGAGGACATATGTCGGTGTTAGCTGTAATACTAGGCACAGTAAACTATTGTCCCGCACTAGCATTACTTGAATTAGCATTACATGAATTAGCGTTACTTGAATTAGCATTACTTCAACTAGCATTACTTGTGCCATGAATTACAATTCAACATTTCATTGTCTAATCAGAAAGACGGTCATGTGCCTCGAGAAGGGTAAGTCGTTGTCGCTCAAGCATGGATGAAAGTTTCTTCATGAGACCTGAGTTTAGGTCAGACACTCTTCACACATGCCTTGTTGTGTGTTCTGTTTTTTCAGGAATGATATTAGTTGACATTTCTGGAAGTCTTACAGGCTGTGGCTGAGTAAGTGCCATATATTTGTATGGAACTTGGAGCGTACCATCCCACATGCAGCTACAATTACGGGTGATTTATTTGTTACAGTAACGAAGCCAAAACAGTTGTTTTAAGTGAATCCACCGTTTTCACTTCTTGTGGTTGAATCAACCACTAAAAAGCTTGCTCTTGAAAGTCTTTTTTACTCTCCGGGCCCATAAATGATAAGTGCTGTTGTCCGGAAATGGGTACGATGTGCATCTTCTGTCTGAGTCAGTCAACCTCTTGGGGTTGTGAGTCATTTTTAGGGACCTCTCATCCTAGATCTTGCATACAACCCACCCATTCAATCAACATCCAGACCTTTGTGTATCATCCTTGCAGCTGAACTGTATAAGATGGCTGGGGGTGGTGGCTATGAGTCGGACTCCATGGGAGGTGCACGGCTGGAGCGATATGAGAAAAGAAGTTCAAAGGCGTCCATAACAAGTTGATAAGGAACGGGGGAAATATGTTTGTGTTTATAGTTGTGATGCATCGGAAAAGTCGGGGTTGAGGTTAAATACTGTGGGCTTGGATTCACTTTATAAACGCACAAATGCACTTTATAAACGCACAAATGCAGGCAGGCAGGAACACAAACCCAGGCAGACAGACACACACACACACGCACACACGGCTACTTGAATGAGGATGAAAACATGACATTTTAGGTCATCCAATCTCCGTTTCCACTTAGTGCTATTGTGGACATGAGGGCTATTTTTACACAGTTTGAGTGGATTATCGAGGCATTACTTTTTGCCCATGACGATTACATCGCATAGCTGACATGAATCATTAGTCCACAAGGTATTGCATTGCATAATATCTACTGCTAAGTGAGAAAAAAAATGTGTTTGTTTGTTGAAAATGTAATGATTCTTTTTCACTTGCGCGTGATTCAGCCATTGCCTGTGGGATTGACTCATTCTCTTGAAGTTTTATGTCATCAAACACTTGGCCCGCTTTATGAGACTAGAGAAACTGCCAGATCTCATTTTTATAGTATTTTATCTGCAGGGCTTTTTTGAGATGCTAGCTTCATGATAGTCATCTGATAAGGCACAGGCTAGACAGTCTTCAGACCCTGCAGTCTGCTGCTTGATATACCTCTGTTCTGTACCTTTGAACAGTAGCAGAAGCTGCAGGGGGAAAAAACGGGTCTGTTAAGAAACTGTGCTGTATGGCTTGGGTATAAACTGTGTAGCTAAAGAGATGGATAGCATTGATCTAAAATTGACCCTAGAAATAGTACTGTTAGGAGATCTGGAGAGACTGGGTCAGTCAATTACTAATATACTAATACCATTAGTAAAAGTATTTATCTTCAACTCGCAATCTGTGGATTCTATTTGATTAGATAGATTGAAATTGTACGTTAAACATCACAGCATAGTTGAAAGATATGTGTTGCGTAGAAATCTGAAGAGGGTGGCCAGCAGAGATAGGTGAGATGGGCTGAGGGAAGCTGAGGGTTGGGATGTGGAAATGGAGACAAGTGGGAGTGGAGTTGTTGTGTGAGAGATGATGGTCAGAGTTAAAAGTAAAAAAAAAGAGATGGGGTATACAAGACGCTCTATGAACAGTGTTTAAGGCACTTTGTCCAATTTGTACACTTTGGACAATTCTTGCCTCGTTTCTAAAGATAAAGCTACACATTAAATCATTTCTATATTGGTTATAAGAGCGTAATCAGTCGCCAGAATGTCCGAAATTAGTTTTGAGTCCTTTTCCCATGTACAAAATATGACATGGCCTGGGAATAAATATCTCAGTGTCTCTCGGTGTCAGACTCTTAGAATATGCAGTTAATTTGGCCAAGATTGAGTCATACTGTCTAGTCTATAAAAGTCTGTCTGTCTGTGTAGTCTTGAGACAGTGAGGGAGGGAGGGAGAAAAGATGTTCCCAGCCACCTGTATGATTAAAGCAAAGATAGCAAAGAAGCAAAGAATGCTCTGAATCTGAATCTCACTTTTTACCTCTCTCTCTCTCTCTCTCTCTCTCTCTCTCTCTGCCTACCTCTCTCTCTACCTCTCTCTCTCTCTCTCTCTCTCTCTCTCGCTCTCTCTCTCTGCCTACCTCTCTCTCTCTGTCTACCTCTCTCTCTCTACCTCTCTCTCTCTTTCTCCTCTTTAGGCTGTCTGGGAAGACTTTCCCCCGACCTCTCTTGGCACATGTAATTGGGTTTTCCCTCCGTGACTCAGAACTACTCCAGCCTCCCTCCCTCCTTTTCCATACTTTCTTTTCCTCTCCAAGCAGACTGAGACTGGGGCGTGCCACCATGGAACAGGCCGGGAAGTGGGAGGGAGCGAGAGAAATGAGACAGGGAGAGACGGGAAGAGTAAAAGACTAAGCACAAATGTGAACCTGGAACAAACAGAGGGATACAGACAGATGGGGAGGGGGAAGGAGAGGGCGGAGGGGATAAGACGAGGGGTCATGGGTCAACATGTCTAATGTACCGTATATTATTTTGTATGCAAAGTCATGTAAAAACGTGCAAATAGCTAGATTAGTGACATTATTGCATACCTGAACGCTTTTTGATCAGCTGAAAGGGTTTGACCCATACATAGATGATTTGCATTGGGGAACCTGGCTGCAGACAGACATTCTGCAACCTGAACTTACAGTCAGCCACCATGCTTTTTATTCAGGAACAACACACTCTCCCTTCTAAAAAAAAACTTTACTTCCTATTCAACCACTTCAAGGAAATGCCATAGGTCTATTTGGAAGTAACTATCCCCCACAGAGAAGTATAAGCTGTTAGCTTTTCATTTATTTTGCTGCAGCCGTCAACCGAACATTAAACATTTTGAACGGAACAGATCACGTCATTAGGTTTGGAACCAGTAAGTCATCAAACACACACAGGCTATAAACGGACTTTGCCTTCATCTAAGTACCCTAGCAACATCACATGCAGCTGGTGCAAAGGCCATGAAACGTTTTCTGGGTGTTGTCTGCAGTCCCACATACCTCTCATTACCACTGACATTGGAATGTGTAGTACGCAGGCAAGAATGTGATAGCACCAACAGTTTTGTAATTCCTCATCAATGTTTTCCAGTCTGCATTCCTTAGAAGTATAGGCCTCCAATTGTAACCGACACATTTCTGACATTATGACTGTGGAATCCTGCCTAATATCTGTTTTCTTCTCGCTAAGCCTGTGTCTTGGTTGTGGCCATCCAGCAGAGTGTATTGGTCTTGTTGTTTGAGACACGGGGAGGGAGGGAAGAAGTTTGTCATCTCTCCCACTCTCATAGGTATGCCTAGCCTGCTTACACACACTCCTATTCAACTTTACTGAGGCATGGGGGATTAGCGTAACATAGCAGGTAACTGACGTGGTTTCTATCTTGTCTGCACAACAACGTTTTCTCTCTGTTAGTCTGGGAAGGGCATTGTTTGCCAATGAGGTGCACCAACAATAGCGCACCAATGAATTTGAAAATGATATGGCAAGTGTATCTACTATGCATGTCGCACGTTGTCATAGTAGCATCAAATTGTTCCAACAATATGTTTTAAAATGCATAGATGTACTTCTGATGATAAATTGTTATCCTAATTGAAAGTATGTGCAAATTGTGTGGAATTGGGGTCATTTTGAAGATAGATACAGCTCTCATAGTAAATCGACTGTATTTCCCTGAGAATCTGAATTAGGCCATGAAGAGGCTTCCTCTGCACTCTCTTCTGAAATCCTTCAGGACACTCACGCTGTGCTTAACAGGAATCCTCCTGGGCATGATGACAATTTGGTTTTTGAATTTCACCCCCAATAACGACTTGTTTCTTTCACAATGTTTATTCAAGTACGTCATCAGCTTGAGGCAAATTGAAATGACCGTAAAACTGAAGGGAAGGAGAGACAAATAAGCTTTACTTTGTGAGGAAACCAGGGCAGACAAGCAAGTGGTTTTTGAAGTAGGTCGCCTGCAAGCTAACATTGCCTAGCAACTGGAGTGGTCTGGGTTGGAGGGTGGAGGTGTGGGGGGGGGGGACTCTGGACAGGGACATTTGTTTAATCAAAACTGTCCCCTTTGTCCCCACCCCCCAACTTCCACCCCACCAGCTGTGTCAGCGTGGTGTGTGTCTGAGCAAGTCAGCAAGCAGGCAGCCTAGACTGTGAACCGAGCAGCAGGGACCCCTACACACACACGCAAACAACACACACACAGAGCCAGAGGCAGCGTCTCTGTGTGAGAGTTACTAGGTCACTCCCAGCGCTGTGAAAGCTGGCCGAATCAGGTCAAATCTGTAGAAAGAGGGGAAATGAGGCCCACTGATCTGTGAGCTCTCTCTCTCTCTGTCTTCCTCAGGGTCCCAGGGCTGGCTGACCTGACCTGACCGGGTGACCTGTTCCACTGTCAGTGGGAGGGGTGTGAAGGGGGAGGGGGCTCTGAAGTTCACACCCTTTGGCCACTCCCCTTAAAACCAATACTTTATTAGATTATAGCCATTGTTATGGTTGACATTTTCCATCAATTTACATTTTGTTCAACTTTTGCACTACATCTAAAAATCATCAATGTTTGAATAAAGTACTTTTGCAACAAATCGCTGCGCTTACTTAGATGTACAGTTACACAGTAATGAGACACAGCAATGAGACACAGTAATGAGACACAGCAATGCCTCTGCTGGGGCTGAGTATGGAGCCCAGTGTTGGGGAGTGAACTAATCTACATGTAGTTCAACCAGTAATTTAGCAACATTTTGCAGTAGCTTGGTGGTAGTTGAACTAAATACAAATCTTTGTAGTGTTTTCAGTAGTTATTAACTTTTTTGCCATGTAGCAGTGTAGCTACTTTTAAAGTAACTTTAGTTAAGTAAACTATATTTTTCACAAGGGTAGCTTTAGAGTTGCTTAACTTATTTCACTGTGCAGTAATTGGTAGTTCGGTAAACTATATTTTCAGAGTAGCTTCCCCAACACTCGGAGCGCCACATGTAGGCTCCCATTATGCCGTGCTTATTAACCCTTGTGACCGTCTGACAGCCAGGGCCACAGCGAAGGCCTTGACACAAAGCAGTTCCTTTTGCCTTCGTGGAACTATCCTGTTGCAGAAATAGGCCCGGCGTTAGGGTGACAGTAGCGGTAAACGACAACTGTCTGTTCATCAAGGTGAGGGTGGGATCTGTGGAACATGAGTTAGGCAAGAGGATCCTCCTGGGTGAGCCCAAAGCTTTAACAAATCAAATCAAATTGTATTTTTCACATGCTTCAGAAACAACAGGTGTAGACTAACATTGAAATGCTTACTTACGGGTCCTTATCCAACAATGCAGCGTTATAGATGAAGACAAAAAATATATTTGAAATAGTAACACGAGGAATAAATACACAGTGAATAACGAATAACAATAACGAATAAAAATATCATGGATATATACAAGGAGTACAAGTACTGAGTTGCTGTGCAGGGGTACAAAGTAATTGAGGTAGCTATGTTCATTTAGGTAGGACTAAAGTGACTAGGCAACAGGATAGACAATAGACAGTAGCAGCAGCATTTGTGGTGAGTGTGAAAGTGTGTGTGTGTGTGTGTGTGTGGAGGGTAGAGTCCAGTGTGTGTGCAGTGCAAGAGAGTTAGTGCAAAAAGGGTCAATGCAGGTAGTCCGGGTAGACATTTGATTAGCTATTTAGCAGTCTTATGGCTTGTGGGGTAGAATTTTAGGGGTTGAATATTTTAGATGATCTGAGAGGAAAGTGTAACCCTTTCACCAGCCTCGGATAGATCAGCATGGTAACAATGGTGAAAAGGACATCTCTGTAAATTAACTTGTATGATATTGACTCGCTAGGGGGAAAACGAGAGGCGAGTGATATTACTAGTAGATATAGAAAGTATTCACACCCCTTGACTTTTTGTGTTACAGCCTCAATTTAAAACTTATTAAATTGAGATTTCTTTTTGTCACTAGCCTACACACAATACCCCATAATGTCAAAGTGGAATTATGTTTTTCTAAATATTTACAAACATATAAAAAAATGAAAAGCTGAAATGTCTTGAGTCAATAAGTATTCAAACCCTTTGTTATGGCAAGCCTAAATAAGATCAGGAGTAAAATGTATTTACCAAGTCACATAAGTTGCAATAAGGACTCTGTGTGCAATAATAGTGTTTAACATGATTTTTTAATAACTACCTCATCTCTGTACCCCACACATACAATTATCTGTAAGGTCCCTCAGTCGAGCAGTGAATTTCAAACACAGATTCAACCACAAAGAAGGGCACCTATTGGTAGCTGGATAAAAAAATTAAAAAATAAGACTTTGAATATCCCTTTGAGCATGGTGAAGTTATTAATTGCACTTTGGATGGTGTTTCAATACACCCAGTCACTACAAAGATACAGGCGTCCTTCCTAACTCAGTTGCCGGAGAGGAAGGAAACCGCCAAGGGATTTTCACCATGAGGCCAATGGTGACTTTAAAACAGTTACAGAGTTTAATGGCTGTGATAGGAGAACTGAGGATGGATAAAAAAATATTCAAAACATGCATTCTGTTTACAACAAGGCACTAAAGTAATACTGTAAAAAACGTGGCAGAGCAATTCACTTTTTGTCCTGAATACAAAATGTTATGTTTGGGGCAAAACCAATACAACACATTACTGAGTACCAATCTCCATATTTTCAAGCATAGTGTGGCTGCATCATGTTATGAGTTTGTTTGTAATCGTTAAGGACCGGACAGTTTTTCAGGATAACAATAAACTGAATGGGGCTAAGCACAGGCAAAATCCTAGAGGAAAACCTGGTTCGTCCTGAATTCACCTTTCAGCAGGACAATAACCTAAAACACCAAATCTACACTGGTTGCTTACCAAGAAGAGTGGCCGAGTTACCGTTTTGACTTAAATCTGTTTGAAAATCTATGGCAAGACCTGAACATTGTTGTCTAGCAATGATAATTTGACAGAGCTTGAAGAATTTTGAAATGAATAATGTTGCACAATCCAGGTGTGGAACGCTCTTAGAGACTTACTCAGAAAGACTCACAGCTGTAATCTCTGCAAAAGGTGATTCTAACATGTATTGACTCAGTGGGTTGAATACTTATCTAATCAAGATATATTAGTGTTTTGTTTTTCATAATTGTTTTACTAATGGTATAATTGTTCTTCCATTTTGACATCACAGAATATTTTGAGTAGAATATTGACAAAAATGGACAGAATGTTCTCCCATGCAATAAGAATAAATGCAGTGACTCAATGAAATACAACCACACACTGAATGCAATTTGACAAATTATCAGTTACACAATACAATCAATTACAGTGTATAGCAATAAAAATAGAAAAACTCTGGGTATTAGAGTCCACTCTTATAAAACTCAGTCATTCACACTGTTTGACCTAGCAAGCTTGCAAGCTAAAGTTTGTGCGCGCACGTTGGAGCTCAAATTAAGGTATAACGAATTATTCAACAAAATGAATGGTAACCCAAGCAACAGTCTGTTTTGCTAAATGCAATTCGTAAATCTCTTCCGATGTAAAAGTTTTAAGCTCAACAACAAATAGTGTTGTCTCTCTTCTCCTTACATCTCGAGCAGAATCATGCCTTCCAGTGCCTCCAAAGTCCCGGGCTACAGCAAACCCAGAGTTCACACGATTGGCCCAAAAAACTTAACAAGGCTTCTAATTGGCTAAACCAAACCAGGTTACTTTAGTTCACATCAACGCTATCAATCACAATATATGGAAATAATTAAGTGCATGGTGCATCAAAGAACTCAATGTGATTCTTAAATTATTGACATAACGCTTCTTTGAAGTTGAAACATGAAAGCAACACAATTGTTTGATGCAATGCAATTCCAAAAAAGGCAAACATTTAGTGTTTCTAATACTTGGTTTAACAGGGTATTACACAAGTGATGTGAGAACTAGTGTAGGCCACATTAAATCAGGTGGTGGGCCAGAAATGGCCCCCTAGCCTCATGTTTCAGACCTCTGGCTTAGGGTTTCTTCTTAGTTGAGCTCATAGGTTCATAGTAGTAGTAGCTAACTAATAGCATTAATTGGTCAATTCAATGCAAAAAGGTAGTGAAATGTAATACTATTTCACTGCAACAATCAAGGACAGGAGTTCACTGATGTACATGTTTGTCAGTGTTTGTTATGCACATACAGGAAAAACATACTGTTTGCACAATGCCTCGAACATTTTTCTTCCACACATATAATTATCATGTCGGATTGTTAGGTTTACTGCTGCAGGGGCGGCTAAACTCACCAATCCCCTATTTTCTTTCATCTGGCAGCAAAGACATTGTGCGACAATGCATTTTGTCTTCGACCCTGACATTAAATGCGCGCACAAAAGTGCTAGACATTTCAGCTGCATAACTTTGTATTTCTTCTTGGGGTTTGATGTTTGTGTAGAGATTTTGAAGGAGACTCTTTTTCCCAACCGCCTTATGACATTTAGACAAAAGCTATTTATACCAACCCAAAGGAAGCTAAGGGAGAGTCGGGGTGGGTTTGTGATGTGAGATAACCAGTGAGTAAGAGCGTTGGTTTTGTGATCAAAGCTGTGGGGCAGCTGAATCTGGGACGTTTAGCTTGTTATGTTGACCCTTGAGGGAATTGTCTCACATTTGAACTCCTGGCTTCCTTGGCATTTATTTCAAATATTTTACTCTCGGTAGTGTGTGTGTGTGCGCGTGCATGCGTGTGTGTGTCTGCGCATGCATATGTTTGTGTGTCTGTGTCTGTATATCGGTGTGTAGTCTCAGCCCATGAATGAGCAGGGGGAGTGTGGGGAGACAGTGGGGAGAGTCAGAGGGATCAGACGTCTCACTGACTGACTGACTGGCCTGGTGGGTGGGTGTCTACTCTGGGACTCCGTGTGCAGTTGTTTGGCTCATGTGCCCTGCTCAATCATCGTTATTATTACAGGGTGGAGCGCTGGCTTTCCAGACACTTTCAGACTGGGCTTGTATCCCCGCCTGTGGTGGGGATGAGTCAGAGTGCACTCAGATCCTGCTATGAGAACATAGATTCCGTACATCTCGGATGTCTGTTTTCAACTCCTTGTCCTGTTGACTTAATTCCTTCTACAAAGTGCTTTAGTGCTTGCATGCACTAAACAAAACAAACGAGCAAGCAAATGCAGTAGCAATCGATAGACACAATCAACTTCTGTGAGATTTACACGCAACAACCGCAGACCTTGTGCCAGCAGTTGATACATTTACTATACAAGCCTGGAGAGGTTTCACTCAACCAACGCTCATCATAGCAGCATGAGTTCAGTTCCAAGTGGAGTATCCCCCACCACCCGCTCGCCTTCGTTAGCTCTCCATGCTGGGAACAGCATGGAGAGGGCGTTGACTGGGGAGAAGGGGGAGGAGGTGGGTGAGACAGGGTCAGGGCGCCTGGGGTGGGTGTCTATTTTTAGGGACTGGTCCAGCCTTGCGGACGGGAGGAGGGGGATACGTTGGGGTTGCTGGAGCTTTGTGATGTAAATGGTGGCACACGCTGCTGTGGAGATTAGAGGCGGGCGGTGGTGCCAGGGAGGAGATGGCATTGTTTGAGTTGTTCTCTTCAAAGTGCCAAATTCGTCTTTTATGAACAGATTTGACCCCTGACCTTGGGGGCGCTGCCATTCTTTCCTCTCCTGATACCATTCAAGGGATTTAGGCTACTCAGAAAGTCAATATACACTCTGAACACATAAACAACCGAATTTATGGGCATAGTTTGGACACAGTGTGTCCAGAGTGTGGGTAGGGACAGTTTTGGTAGTATGACGCAGATTGTTGCTTCATCCCTGATATATTCACAAGCTGTAAGGACTGACGCTAGAGTCGAGAAGCAGGTACGGGGAGTCAAACATTTAATGAAGAACAGACAAGGAACAAGGCAGGAACAGCTTCAGCACACAAGTAGCAAAACGACATACGAACGTTAATACGGAAGCCGGGAACAGAGCTGGGAGTCAGACAGATACAGGGAAGGAAATGACACAGGTGATTGAATCCAGGTGAGTCCAAATGATCGCTGATGCGCGTGACAAGGGAAGCAGGTGTGCGTAATGATGGTGACAGGAGTGCGTAATGCTGGGGAGCCCGGTGCCCTCGAGCGCCAGGGGGGAAGAGCGGGAGCAGGTGTGACACAAGCCTTGTGAGAAGCCACCGCAAGATATCTCAGTTTGACATGCGATTTGTAAATGAGCAAACCAGGAACATTAAGACGTGTAACTCTGTGTTGTTGTATGTGTCGAACTGCTTTGCTTTATCTTGGCCAGGTCACAGTTGTAAATGAGAACTTATTCTCAACTTGCCTACCTGGTTAAATAAAGGTGAAATAAATAAATAAAATAAAAGAAGGACTAGCTTTATTCATCCACTCACCAAAGTCATTTCCATGAACTCAGCGAGTTACCAACCAAATAACTAACAGATACACCCCATCTCCAGCGATAACAACAAGTCAAATCCTCTTTCCATTGTGCTACTCTTGTCTATAGTATCATGACTGAACACTGTGGAGTTAGAAGTGTGGAATAGTTTAGTTTCATTGTTGTTTTTTACACCATGAAGGCCATGGAAAGTTGGAAACGTGCTGATGAATAGGACCAACCCTGACCCCCTGACACCCAATAAAGCATGAGGGCGGGCGGCTGCAGCACACGTCGGCCTGGGACAAAGCAGGTGTCAGGCCAGCTGGGTAAGGCCGGCCCTCATCCACCATCAACAAACCCAACACAGAGACCTCGTCCCCCTTAGTCTCTCTTTGTTCAGGAAAACAGAGAGAGGAGGGCAAAGGAAGGGAACAGAGTGGTAGGTGTCTCCAGAGGAAGGGCCGTTGACAGTCTGGTGACTTAACAATCAGAATAGGGGGCCTTTGACTGTGACAAAGAGCGAGAGGGTTGTTTGTAAACCCGTAACCAGCAGGTTAGTGCGGCACTATGTCATTATATCAGGATTGAGGAAGAAAGCTATTGTTGAGGGTTTGACATGTCACTCCAGACAGTGTCTGAGGCCTGTTGTAGCCCAGGTAACCTTACCAACGGCTGAGGTTTATACTCCTGAAGGTGTACAGTGTTAAATCTGGCATCTACAGTCAATGGAGTCCGTCAAAGTCGCACTAATGACACAGTAGCACTAGTTGTCCAGTTTCACAGCATTTATGATGGTTGGGTCTTAGAGAATAGGTCAAATAGTTCAGGAGACACCTTGAGTTCCTCTGTAGACACCTGGCCTAGTGAGATGTCTTTGTTAGAGGACAAAGACTAATGAATAAGGATGCTACCAGTACTAGGCAATAGCCCTCTCTTCACTTGTTTTATATCACCTGCCATCACATGGTTGGAGAGTAACTTATCCAATAGAACTCCGAGAGTATTCTTCAATGGAAGTTTCTCTAACATCAGATACTGTATGTACAGTGTGGTATCCATCAGGGCAGTTTCCTTGGTCCGTTACTCTCCTCTATTTTGCCAAATCTTTTCAGTCTCCTGATGGGAGTTGGCGTTGTTGTGCCCTCGTGCACACATAGAGCTAACATCAACAACATACATGATAGTCTTTCATGGTTGAGGAGAAATTGACTACTTCTCTTCTTGTCTTTTTAAGAAACATTTGTGTGTTGAAAATACCATAATCCATAATCATAATCTATTTGCATATACTTCAAAAAGATACATACATACCCCACCAGACACGCCACTATGGGTTTCTTCCCGGTACCCAAACCATATATATATATTGTGTTATTATTATTATTAATTTAATGACCTTGTCTATAACTGTTCTGTACTTTGTCATGTACAGTGCATTCGGAAAGTATTCAGACCCTTTGACTATTTTCACATTTTGTTATGTTACAGCTTTTTTAAATTAAGAATCCCTCATCAATCTACACACAATACCCCATAATGACAAAGCAAAAACAGGTTTTTAGAAATGTTCACAAATTTATAAAAACGAAATATCACATTTGCATAAGTATTCAGACTCTTTACTCAGTACTTTGTTGAAGCACCTTTGGCAGCGATTACAGCCTTGAGTCTTCTTGGATATGAAGCTACAAGCTTGGCACACCTGTATTTGGGGAGGTTCTCCCTTTCTTCTCTGCAGATCCTCTCAAGCTCTGTCAGGTTGGATGAGGAGCGTCGCTGCACAGCTGTTTTCAGTTCTCTCCAGAGATGTTCGATCGGGTTTAAGTCCGGGCTCTGGCTGGGCCACTCAAGGACATTCAGAGACTTGTCCCAAAGCCACTCCTGCGTTGTCTTGGCTGTGTGCTTAGGGTCGTTGTCCTGTTGGAGCGTGAACATTCGCCCCAGTCTGAGGTCCTGAGCACTCTGATCAAGGATCTCTCTGTACTTTGCTCCGTTCATCTTTCAGTCGATCCTGACTAGTCTCCCAGTCCTTGCCGCTGAAAAACATCCCAACAGCATGATGCTGTCTTGGAGCTCTACGGGACAATTCCTTCGACCTCATGGCTTGGTTCTTGCTCTTACATGCACTGTCAACTGTGAGACCTTATATAGGCAGGTGTGGGCCTTTCTAAACCATGTACAATCAATTGATATTGCTACAGGTGGACTCCAATCAAGTTGTAGAAACATCTCAAGGATGATCAATGGAAACAGGATGCACCTGAGCTCAATTTCGAGTCTCATAGCAAAGTCTGAATACTTATGTAAATGTGATATTTCCATATTTTTTTTTTTTTTTATACATTTGTAAAAAAAAAACTAAAATCTTTTTCACATTGTCATTATGGGATATTGTGTGTAGATTGATGGGGGGGGGTTGTTTTAGAATAAGCCTGTAATGTAACAAAATGTGGAAAAAGCCAATACTTTCTAAATGCACTGTATTTGTACATTTTATGTGGACCCCAGGAAGAGTAGCTGCTGCATGTGCAGTAGCTAATGGGGATCCTAATAAACTAAACTAAAGTTGTGGTGTTTGTGTGTGTGCGTCCGTGTGTGGCACACCAAATATGTAACCACACTGAAAAGGTCATGCATTTGACCTTTTATCAGGTTCTCCTTGTGAACACTAAATGGCCTTGAATCGATCATTTACCCAAAAAGGAAACCAACCAGAGCTATCCACTCCTTCACAAAGACACAGCTAAGAACAAAGTATTACAGGCTTTAGAACTGGGAGTAAAGCTGTAAATAGTATTTCATCTGACTCACACACTATCATGTCAGGTCACATGACAAAGGCATGAGGGCACATTGAGTAACGACCGCCTTCTAAAGGAATTAAAGTCCTCTAAGTAAGGGAATACCACTGATATCAGAAGGAACGCTCCACTGCTTTTATCTGCGTTCAAAATGAATTACTGCATCCAGATTAGAAAACAGATGCACATGAGAAGAGCGAGTCTTGTTGATATGGTGAAGCAGTACGGGTCACATGATGTTCTTTTGGTCACTCTCCAGCACTCAAGATGTGATCACATTACAGCTCAGACAGTTTGTGCCTTCTCTGTGGTGAGTAAAGCACAAAGTCTATTGGACTGTGTACAGTATGTATGTGTAAAGTGCTTTGAGGCTCATTGGTAGGAGAGGCATATTAGAAGCATATTTCTCTTCATCACGCACATTTCAACCACAGCACCGCAGAAGTGTGTACATTATGTGGTTAGTCACACCGTTCCTCCCTCCACCCTCTCTCGCGCTCAGTCGTTCTCATTCTTTGAAATATACAAAAGCAAGTTCACACAAGCACTTAAACAAATGCCAATGAGAAATGTATAGCTCAAGTCAGAGCCTCGTGGGCCAGCCTGAAACTTCTTGGTCTCTTTCACATTACTCACGTCCTTATGCATTTTCTTTCCAGTTACAACACTAATCCCTACACACACTACTCCCTCTCCAAGCCTGGCTGCTTCTGTATCACTAACACCCAACCCCACCCTGCCCAACTACCAACAGCCCACTACACCCCCACCCCACCAACTCCTGATTGTGGCTGCATGGGAGAGAGAGAGAGAGAGACAGAGAGAGAGAGGGGGGGGGGAGAGAGAGAGAGAGAGACAGAGACAGAGACAGAGACAGAGACAGAGACAGAGACAGAGGCAGAGGCAGAGGCAGAGGCAGAGAAGGGGAAGAGTTGGCCTCACTTGAGGTCTCTTTCAACTCCACTGATTTGGAGGACCCAAACAAAGCCTTGATTCTCACTGAAACCTTGGCTGATGGGCGATCAGACCAGCACTCCTCCTGACTTTGTGGGCTCCCCCTGGTTTTACTGGTGCCTTTCAATTAGGCGGCCATTTTAGACAAAGAAAATGACAACGCAAACAATGGCCTAGTTTAAGTCCCAGAGGCCTGAGGTTGAGGTTAACAGCTTATTTTGAGTGTCACCTCAACTCCATCCTCTGGAGTTACAGGACAAAAGTGCAACCAAAACAGTATTTATCTATTTTCATTGTTGATGTGAGTTGTTTTTAGCATGCTTTGTCCTGCCCATCTCCTGCAAAGTTGCAGTTGAATGTAGTTCTCAAAATGGCCTCATGATTAGAATACAGAGGAACAATATGAGGAAATGGTTCCAACTGTGAGAACCAATGACAACCAAACAATTCACCCATAATGCAGCGAGTGCAAAACAGTAGGCAATCAGGAGGAGGCTTCTGCAGTAAGCTTCCTGTTGCTAGGGAAAGATACCTATCACAACCGACTGGGCACCCCATGTCATTTAAAAATGGAAATGTTGGTAATATTTGATTGAGATGTTGATCAGTGAGATTTCAAACTTTATTCACCCACTCAAAAAGACAGCCAGAAGTTTGTTGAGTTACCAATGTGTTATCACTATGCTTTCAACTGTCTAAAAGCACAATCAAATTCCAATGGAAAAACAATGTCAGATTTTTGGTTCAGTTGTCATCTAAAAGTGTTATCACGGCGCTTTCAACCATTTAAAAGCACAACAAAGTTCAAATGGGAATTTATACAATAAATGAATGTGTTATCACTGTGCTTCATCTAATAGCACAACCAAATGACCTGGATTGCAGTTGAGATTACATTAAAAGTACATAGTGCAAGTGATCAATGCAGTTCGAGATTCTGCACGGGTTATTATAGCAATTGTGAAGATCTCCACAGAGCTGGGACCTTTGCCTGCACACTTTTTCATGATTAGATAAGAAGACATTCATAGTTACAGTAGGCCAACGTTTTCCAAACTCGCTCCTCGGGATCCCAAGGAGTGCACACGTTTTGGTTTTTGCCCTAACATTACACAGCTGATTCAAATTATCAAAGCTTGATGATTAGTTGATTATTTGAATCAGCTGTGTAGTGCTAGGGCAAAAACCAAAACGTGCACTCCTTGGGGTCCAGAGGACCGAGTTTGGGAAGCCCTGCAGTAACCTAACCTCAAAATGTGGCCATGGATGTGTTACTCATTTTAAGGGTGAATAAATACTGTTTCATTAGTTTGTAAGATAACCTTAACTTTAGGCTATTTACTGTATTAGAAAAAGATGATTGAATTGTGTTTGGTTGACAATGGAGGATAGTTTCATCTGAGCCACTGGCTTAGTCTTATTCTTTAACTTTTTTTTTTTTGGTTTAGTTGGAGACGTGAATTCAACATACCATTTGTTAACTTGTCAACAAGTTAATAGACTATTTACTATATTGCAAAAGTGATATTGTATTGTGTTTGTCATGGGGAGCCATGGGTCAGCCAAGGCCCCTCACGTCAAGAAATTCCAGTTTGTCTACAAATGAATAATTTATATGTCAACCAAGAATCAAAGATAAAGAATGGGGCTAAATCAAATCAAACTTTATTTAAAGTGCATTTAAAGTTTGATTAGATTTAGTCCTATTCTTTAACCTACCCTTTGGAAGTACTTTGATAGCAACAGTGAATATATTTAGTTATTAAGAGGTCTCTGAATAATCATTCTCACGATAGCGCATTGGTAGTAGGTAATATAAAAACTAAGCTGGGCTTGATTAAGACCCTGTATTGGAGACCAAATTAATAGTTGTAGATCAACTCTCCAGTAGGCGCTGCCCAGATGATTGTTTCTTATTTGATAGGGGGGATATAACGTTGAAGATCTGACGTTGTTTCAAAGGTACAAATTCAACATCTTTTATACAAGGTTTGTCTGTGTTGAAAATTGGTTACAATGATGACATATTCCTGTGGTTGAAATGTCACCCTCAAAACAACAGTTTACGTTGATGACTTTTTTCAAGTCCAATGTATTTCTTTGTACAGTAGATTCCACGTCACAATACGTTGACAAATTCTGTTGAAACAATTCAACCAGCTTGTGCCCAGTGGAAAGGGGGGGTGCTTTCTATTAGGCTTTTTATTACATTATTCCCTATTTAACTGGCGCCCTAAAAGGCAAAGTAGCATATGTTTATGGGATGGTGCGGTCATAAAAGGACTACAGCATTTGTGCAGGTGAGCGATACGTGGCCATGTAGGTACTCAACTCACTTCCGATTGGGTTTTGCAATAGGCTGCTGTATATTTTCATTTACCAGACGGTCTTATCCAGAGTGACTTACAGTAGTGAGTGCATACATTTCCATACTGGTCCCTCGTGGGAATCAAACCCACAACCATAGCAAGAGCCATGCTTTACCGACTGAGCCGCACAGGACCAGGACAAGTATGATCTTCCCCTCTTGCAACAGTTTCTTTAATAATTGATTGGGAGCAAAGAATAAACACAATAAATGATTCTGGGCAATAAGCCAGTTACAGTACATCACACTTAACGAGACCACCCAAGATATGACTGTGCTAAATTGTATTTTTAACAGCCATTTAGATGAAAGAAGAAAATAACTGACACACACACATTATAAACAGTAGGGTGCAGTGTACAAACACAACCACAAAGCATTTTGGGGCTTTTCTGAATATGATTACAATGGTTAAAGGGGGATTTGTTCAAATTCTAAATGCAAAAGGTCTGATTTGTTTATTCTTATCTCATTAGTTTGCCTAATTATACCTTCCCCCGCTGTAAAAGGCCTGCAGTGGTATTCAGTAGGGAGATAGCAGATCATGCTGCTTTCCGCCTTGAACAACTGATTCCAGTTCAGTTCATGGTTCCCCAGTCCTACCTTTAACCATCATGAGCTACACAACCCAAACTGATCCTGGGCTAACCATTGGTTTGACTCTAACTTCCCTTTTGTTCATTATAATTGAAAGGTACATAGTAAATGAGTGATAGGATCCCTATGGGAGTGTGTGAGGGCATGAGGTTATATACTGTAAGCAAATGCTCTATAATCTTAATAAAACATAAAAGTCCCACAGATAATTCCCATCGGACACGGTTGTTAATCTAAGGCTTGTGTCTCAGTGAATATGCAAAGCGCTGTCTGTAGCAGGGTTTACCTACATGGGCACCCAGGGCATCCCCCGCTGAGTCATGTGGTGAGGGCTGCCCCCCGAGGCCCCATGGGCCAAAAAAACTCCCCTTGCCTCTGGATTTTACTCAACTCAAGTAATTCAGGATGACTAGGTCATGAGATGCAAATACCCAGAATAGGCTGCAACATGGCTTCTCCGTTTGAGAACTGAAACTTCCATCTGTTGTTTGAGATATTATTTTCTCCGTATGCAAAAACGTCTATTCTTCTCAAAGGATTGACAGTCACAGAAAGGACACACACAACAACTGCAAGGTTCACCTCACAAAGTAGAACAGTTAAGTTATTCTTCTGATTAGTTGGACAAATCTTAATAAATGTCCCTCTGTTGTTCAATTAGGGTAATATGATGTTGGTTTCAGAATAAAGAGAAGTTGGGTGGGTGGGGAATGGTTGGGGTAAGGAGTGGGGTGGTGGGGTTGGGGAGATGGGTTGGGGGCCCCTAACGTGGGTCTGTAATTAAGAGCTACTGCTCTACACTGGCCCCACTTGGCACTCACCAACACACAAAAGAGTCGCCACATTTCTCTGTAGCCATTTGAGGTGAGGGGGATAACCTTGAGTGGAAGATTTAATTTCTTCAAAAAAAGGAAGAGTCAATTGAAAAATCCCTCTGGTCTAAAAGGGCCCAGTCTAAAGAGGGAAAGAGAGTACCACTCCCTTTACATTTAAATATAGCCTGAGCCTTCTAAAAATAGTCCTCTCAGCCCGCTATTTATAGCTGGAGTCTTACAGATTTAATTCTGTCAGCAACATTAAATGGGGCAGAGTAATGCTTTTCTGGAAAGAAAAGGGCTCCTGTTCCTGTAGTTTTTTTTGGCTTGATGTCAGCTGGGCTCAGCATGCGTGGCTCCAGACTGCAGCCGCCCTGTCTTGCAGTGGAGCCTGCGTGCAGAGACCATGAACACAGCTATTGTGCTTTTCGGTGTGTCGACCGGGAGCCCTCAGGGCAGCTCCTAAAACATTTCCCCACCGTTTTTGCAGAGTGGCTGTTGTGACTTGGAAGACACAGCAAGGCATTGTCTCTCGGTGTGAGAAGTGTTTGTCGCACAATAGATCCTATTATCGCAGGGTTCACACACTCGCACTCTCCATTGACGCTATGAGTTACCTTTGCTGTTTTTATGGCGTTGGGGTTGAATCCCTTCTAAAATATCCCTGACCATAACCTTCAAAACAATAATGGCACTTTATTTTACTTCAAAGGTAGCCAGCACATGATTCATTGGCACTGATGCTTCAGACACAGTGAGGGAGGTAGGGTATTTTATGAGTGCCCAGAAGCCTAGATGTGAGAGCATCGAAAACGTCAGGTCAAACAGTGTCATTTGGAGACCTCATTGGAAGGAGGTCACATGTCCAAAGCCTATTCCACGACTCTGCTAAGATGACAAAAGGTCTCGCTGCCCTCATGAGTTACCATAGGATGATCACTCTGCCACCTTGCAGTCGCTTAGAATATATAATCTTACCGTGTTTAACAGCTTGAGGTCATTTGACCTCAAGTACCCTGGCCAGTTGACAATAACGTGTTTGTTCTGTGGTTTTGCTCACGCACTTGCATTGCTGCTTAGTCATGGTTCATTATCATTATGCTTGGCTCTTTTATCAGTGAGGGACTAGAGGACTTAACCATAGCTATGGTTTAACAAGGGAAAGTCAAACAACATGCTTATTGACTGTTTGGTGTGCTGTTAACATAGTTGCTATGGGACCTGCCCTAGACAGCAAAACACTATCCCCTCGCCCTTGCAGCCTCTGTATCTTGAGTCAACTTGAACCTGACGCAGTCAGTCTGTCAGACCAAGTTCAACAATGCGCCACATTATAATCGCCCCACGTGGTGCCTTGTTACACGCTCGGGGGGAATATTGGACCGAAATAAACTCTCATTGTTTCTTCATTCCCTGACACTTCAGTCTCAACCCCATTGTCTTAATGCTGAGTATCGATATGACCGCCATTCAGCAGTGGCAGGGAGAACATTCTGTTCACTGGCATCTGCTGCAAACCTCCTATCAGTGTGCAATTGAGGCCCAGTTTAGCGCTACTCTGCTACAGTTTATAATGTTGAAACAATTAGATTAAAGTGTTGGATTCATTGGCAGCTCCTGTTTGATTTGGTCTAGATTGCAAGATGGCATGAGGTCGTAAAACACGCCTGGTGTCTTTTAATTTCTGTTTATATGCAGCTTCGCTGTGACTTCAGACTCCTAGTCTGGCGCTAAACTAGGTTAGCGGTGCTGTAGGCTGGGCTGGCTCTTAGGATCTTAATTTGATCACCCTGTTACAGGAGAACATTTCTGCAATGCAGGACATTTTTTATATGTAGTGTATTTGAGGTTTAAAAAGGCTTTCATTTCCACTTAGACATTTCAGACTTGATTTTCCCTTACAAAAAATGTATCAACCCCTACAAAAAAAATCCACATTTCCTGTTGCTGCAGACCTCCCCCGACAGACTAGCAGGCAGACAGACACAGTGGTAGGGTGGGTGGCAGCCATCCCAGCTGCACACACAGATCAAGCCTTTATGTTCTGTGTGAGTTAGCATGAAAAAAGTCAGAAAAACTGGGCGTTAGGCTATGCTTAGAGTTTGTCTCCAACTCTGCCTGTCTGTGTCGAGAGAGAACCAAACTTCTCTTTTTAGCTGTATCCCGTTGCAAGTCTCCTGCCAGTCTCTCCTATCCTACACACTTTAGAATACTCTGACTCTACTTTTCTGCACTCAGAACCATGGAACTACTGCTATATTAAGCACCCTCAAAGCACCCATGCAGTCATTTTATTTTAAAGCACCCATGCAGACATTCTATTTTTAAATCATCACTAATAAATCTAATAAATCACTGTGTGTGAATGTTTAAAATATTAATCATATAATTGATTTCCCTGAGCTTCCCCACTGAAATGCTCATTCCGACTGTTAGCATGTGGATATATACTTGAATATATTTACATATACAGCCTGATTGGCTGATAGAATTGTCTAGAGACCCACCCCCTTACCCTTTCAAAAAACAGTTGGAGCTGAGCCCTATACCATGAATCAGGTTTGAAGAGTTAGCGAGGTAACTTTGGTCAACTCTGAGTTCAACCCAGGATAACCGGTACAACGAAAGTGGCTCACCTTTTAGCCAGGTAAATTTCTATGGCAACGAATCCTTCAGAAACTAACCTACTCCGGGGCAGGCTAACTCCTGAATGAAGTGTCTGAGCTGCAGGTTGAGGACCAATTAAATCAGATACCCATCATACGCTCCCACTCTGTCATCATCCCCTTCGTTTAAGGAAGACGACTGACTCAATATTTTTTTTAATCAAATGTTTTTTTGTGTGTAAAATAATAATGTCTATTACATAATAATGTCTATTAATCCATAGATGGTAGTTCCCATTAAAGTCAAGACTGGCATCCGAACCATTGCTACTGTACCCATGAGTTTAACAGTCAATTTGCCAGGGTTAGAGGTTTCAAAACCCTTCTGTGGATTAAATGTCTATGGCCACAACGCAACAAGCTGTTCCATAGATAGAAGAAGGGAAGGGACGATAGGAGTGGGAAAAGGGTGCTTGTGCATTGATAAGCACACCAAAGCACACCAAAGCACACAAAAGACAGCATTAAAGATAAGTAATAAATTAAAGACTGCATAAGCCTATTTCACACCATAGCCTGCTGAAATTGCAAGATAACTTTTCTTTCATTTTGATTTCGGCACAAATGAAAACGTGCCAATATATCCTCCAAAGAACGGCTTAGAGGGCATTACCACGTTTATATGTCACCAACATATTCAAATAATGATTGACATATTTTCATTCAAAACGTTATTTTAATTAATTTATTCATACTATTTCATCCTTCCACAAGATATATTTCCGACACAAATCTAGGGTTTGTCGGCTGGTTGTTCATTCTATTGGTTCGGTTGCCAGAGACTGGCTGGCAACGTTCTTCCCAGTCATTTAGTCTTTTTGTTCAGTAACTATGGATATTCATTCTAAATGTTCCATTGCCATACTGGCTGGCAACATTCTTATCCCTTGCTTGCTAGCTAGCCAACTATGGCTAACTTACAGTCACATCAAAAAGTGCAGCCAGAACGACAGCAAATGGGCTGCATTTGCATTTGTTTAAGCTGTTTTCTGGTGACATTCATTTGGATACATCCATAACAATGAGCTCATGAGGCGTGATTTCGCCTGGCATAGAAAATGTGCTCACTCATCAGGACACTGTTGTTCAGAGGAGCTAGCCAACAACAAAGCTAACATAATTACTTCAAACTGAAGCTGGAAACACTGAAAACTAGCTGCACTTCGTTTATTCAATTGACATTTCTTTGTATATATGCATAAAAATTATGCCAGCTGATTCATGATTTCGACTGGCTGAGAAACACTGCCTGTCTGTCCGTCTCGTCCCGACTCCCAACGGGACAGCTGGAGATCGAATTTGAATACTGAAACAATGTTGCAAATGTCGGAGAGATAGATAGACAGCAAAGTTTATACAAATCTCCGCTGTTGAAAACGAAATGTTATTCTAAAAGAAAGGTGAGATCTAGATGCTTTTTTATAGTGGAGATCAAGTTTATAAATTGCTTGGCTGGGCTGATGACACAGTGGATTGCGCAGTCAGATGGAACAGAGTAAATAGACATTTTAACGTCATTGATTTAGCCGGGGGTAACTTGTAGTATTGACACCGGCTGGAATGCGGTTTAACCAATCAGCATTCAGGATTAGACCCACCCGTTGAATAATAAGTAAACACTCTTGAATTACACATTTTGGAATATTTTCTGTTGTTGAAAGGAAATAAAGAAACCAGACTGCAATAAAAGGTTGTTGTCATTCTTCATGAATTCTCTTTTCACTTATTTACATAAAATAATAAACAAATCGTAAACAAGGTTATAATGAAAGTCAAAATCATGGTATGTAAGTATCTTTTCAAGTTATTGTATTACAACTCAAGGTCTGGAAGGTATAACTAGTTCACAGTAAAAAGTATTTCTATTTTGATACTTACAAAATAAGGAACACCTGTTTTAGTGACTGATGGTACTTTTCAAAACATTTCTTATCTGGATAGTAAATTAAACACATATCTGCACCAAAACAAATTACAGAAAGCATTGAGTCTTACATATGATATGAAAAGACATACACAAGTAATATAATATTAATAAAACAATAACTGTATTGAAAGAATAAGGTTAGGGGAATACATTGTCTCATTCAAACCTGAAAACAAAGTGCAAGTTAGGGCACATAACATCATACACAACTGCTTGCCCTCGCATACAGGTACCACACAATCAAACCAACCACACTCTCTTTTCTATCTTTCCTGTACCAAACTAAGCATTTCTAGAGTAGTCCTCGAGTACATTGAAGTTTCACTCTTTTTGTTCTGACAATCAGCCAAATGTTAGCTTGGTCTTCGATCTGTTTGTGCTATATAAAAAATCAAATCAAATCAAATTTTATTTGTCACATGTGCCGAATACAAGAGGTGTAGACCTTACAGTGAAATGCTTACTTACAAGCCCTTAACCAACAATGCAAAATACCTAAAAAGTAAGAAATAAAAGTAACAAATAATTAAAGAGCAGCAGTAAAATAAAAAAAGTCAATGTGCGGGGGCACCGGTTAGTCGAGGTAAATTAGGTCATATGTATATGTACAGTGAGGGAAAAAGTATTTGATCCCCTGCTGATTTTGTACGTTTGCCCACTGACAAAGAAATGATCAGTCTATAATTTTAATGGTAGGTTTATTTGAACAGTGAGAGACAGAATAACAACAAAAAAATCCTGAAAAACGCATGTGAAAAATGTTATAAATTGATTTGTATTTTAATGAGGGAAAAAAGTATTTGACCCCCTCTCAATCAGAAAGATTTCTGGCTCCCAGGTGTCTTTTATATAGGTAACGAGCTGATTAGGAGCACACTCTTAAAGGGAGTGCTCCTAATCTCAGTTTGTTACCTGTATAAAAGACACCTGTCCACAGAAGCAATCAATCAATCAGATTCCAAACTCTCCACCATGGCCAAGACCAAAGAGCTCTCCAAAGATGTCAGGGACAAGATTGTAGACCTATACAAGGCTGGAATGGGCTACAAGACCATTGCCAAGCAGCTTGGTGAGAAGGTGACAACAGTTGGTGCGATTATTCGCAAATGGAAGAAACACAAAAGAACTGTCAATCTCCCTCGGCCTGGGGCTCCATGCAAGATCTCACCTCGTGGAGTTGCAATGATCATGAGACCGGTGAGGAATTAGCCCAGAACTACACGGGAGGACCTTGTCAATGAGCTCAAGGCAGCTGGGACCATAGTCACCAAGAAAACAATTGGTAACACACTACGCCGTGAAGGACTGAAATCCTGCAGTGCCCGCAAGGTGCCCCTGCTCAAGAAAGCACATATACATGCCCGTCTGAAGTTTGCCAATGAACATCTGAATAATTCAGAGGACAACTGGGTGAAAGTGTTGTGGTCAGATGAGACCAAAACGGAGCTCTTTGGCATCAACTCAACTCGCCGTGTTTGGAGGAGGAGGAATGCTGCCTATGACCCGAAGAACACCATCCCCACCGCCAAACATGGAGGTGGAAACATTATGCTTTGGGGGTGTTTTTCTGCTAAGGGGACAGGACAACTTCACCGCATCAAAGGGACGATGGACGGGGCCATGTACCGTCAAATCTTGGGTGAGAACCTCCTTCCCTCAGCCAGGGCATTGAAAATGGGTCGTGGATGGGTATTCCAGCATGACAATGACCCAAAACACACGGCCAAGGCAACAAAGGAGTGGCTCAAGAAGAGGCCTAGCCAGTCTCCAGACCTTAATCCCATAGAAAATCTGTGGAGGGAGCTGAAGGTTCGAGTTGCCAAACGTCAGCCTCGAAACCTTAATGACTTGGAGAAGATCTGCAAAGAGGAATGGGACAAAATCCCTCCTGAGATGTGTGCAAACCTGGTGCCCAACTACAAGAAACGTCTGACCTCTGTGATTGCCAACAAGGGTTTTGCCACCAAGTACTAAGTCATGTTTTGCAGAGGGGTCAAATACTTATTTCCCTCATTAAAATGCAAATCAATTTATAACATTTTTCACATGCGTTTTTTTGGATTTTTTTGTTGTTATTCTGTCTCTCACTGTTCAAATAAACCTACCATTAAAATTATAGACTGATCATTTCTTTGTCAGTGGGCAAACGTACAAAATCAGCAGGGGATCAAATACTTTTTTCCCTCACTGTAGCAAGAGTGATTAAAGTAACTATGCATAGATAATAACAGAGAGTACCAGCAGCGTAAAAGAGGGGGGTGGGGGGGCAATGCAAATAGTCTGGGTAGCCTTTTGATTAGATGTTCAGGAGTCTTGGGGGTAGAAGGAGTTCAGGAGTCTTGGGGGTAGAAGCTGTTTAGAAGCCTCTTGGACCTAGACTTGGCGCTCCGGTACCGCTTGCCGGGCGGTGGCAAAGAGAACAGTCTATGACTAGGGTGGCTGGAGTCTTTGACAATTTTTAAGGCCTTCCCCTGACACCGCCTGGTATAGAGGTCCTGGATGGCAGGAAGCTTGGCCCCGGTGATGTACTGGGCCGTATGCACTACCCCTCTGTAATGCATTACCCTCTGTAATGCAGTTGCCATACCAGGCAGTGATGCAACACGTCAGGATGCTCTTGATGGTGCAGCTGTAGAACCTTTTGAGGATCTGAGGACCATTTCCAAATCTTTTCAGTCTCCTGAGGGGGAATAGGTTTTGTTGTGCCCTCTTCACGACTGTCTTGGTGTGATTGGACCATGTTAGTTTGTTGGTGATGTGGACGCCAAGGAACTTGAAGCTCTCAATCTGCTCCACTACAGCCCCGTCGATGAGAATGGGAGCGTGCTTGCTGCTCCTTTTCCTGTAGTCCACAATCATCTCCTTTGTCTTGATCACGTTGAGGGAGAGGTTATTGTTCTTTTACCACACGGTCAGGTCTCTGACCTCCTCCCTATAAGCTGTCTTGTCATTGTCGTGATCAGGCCTACCACTGTCATCGGCAAACTCAATGATGGTATTATCCATAGCAGGGCGGCAGGGGCTGCAGGTAGCCTAGTGGTTAGAGCGTTGTGCCAGTAAAGTTTGCTAGATCAAGTCCCCGAGCTGACAAGGTAAAAATCTGTTATTCTGCCCCTGAACAAGGCAGTGTTCCTAGGCTGTCATTGTAAATAAGAATTTGTTCTTAACTGACTTGCCTAGTTAAAGATAAATAAAAAACATGGCATGACAACTATCATACATTAGCAAGACAGCATTAACAGTTATGGGACCAGGCTAGAGCATTTCTGCAATCTGAACCCCCAGCTGCCACCTCCACTAGTATGAAAGAAAATTAAATCAAATTGTAGTTGTCACATGCGCCGAATACAACAGTTGTAGACCTTACCATGAAATGCTTACTTACAAGCCCTTAACTTAACCAACAATGTAGAGTATTTTTTTTAAGTCAGACAATATTTGCAAAAAACACATTAAAATAAACTATAAAAAATAACAATAAAATTACAAGTAAAATAATGACGAGGCTATATCCAGGGAGTACCGGTACCGAGTCAATGTGCAGGGGTACAGGTTAGTCAAGGTAATTGCGATAATATGTACAGTACATGTAGGTAGGGGTAAAGTGACTATACATAGATAATAAACAGAGAGTAGCAGCAATGTAAAAAGGGGGTCAATGCAAATAGTCTGGGTGACAATTTGATTAACTGTTTAGCACTCTTATGGCTTGGGGTACAAGCTGTTGAGTAGCTTATTGGACCAAAACCTGGCGCTCTGGTACTGCTTGCCTTCCTCTGACACCGCCTGGTATAGAGGTCTTGGATGGCAGGAAGCTTGGCCCCAGTGATGTACTGGGCTGTACGCACTACGCTCTGCAGCGCCTTGAGATCGGATGCCGAGCGGTTGCCATACCAAGCAGTAATGCAACCAGTCAGGATGCTCTTTTCAGTCTCCTGAGGGGGAATAGGTGTTGTCGTGCCCTCTTCACGACTGTCTTGGTGTGTTTGGACCATAATAGTTTGTTAGTAATGAGGACACCAAAACAGCATGATTGGACAATAAAACTCACATGGCTGAGCTTGCTTTATATCGTATAGTCCTGTCCTATGCAACTGTAGGCCTAATTAAAAAGTAACTCAGTCTGTGTCAGCTATTGTGTTTATTGATTAAATCCAGTTAATCATTTTGTATTAAAAAAGTCTAGGTAGTCAGCCCAAGTTTACACTGGCCAGGGCGCATAGTAGGCTAGACTATGCAGCTGCTGTTGTTAGTAGCCTACAGTTGATCAGACTGAAAAATAGTCTAGTTTCCATGCAACACAACATATCAGATCGCTAATGTATACATTTATGCAAGCAATCTTGCTTGTGTCTGTCGTGAGTGATTTATTACCACTCTTGCTAAATAAATACCGGAGGAAAGTGGAGAGTGCGCCTTGATCTTTGTGGGTTGTGCCACACGACCTGCGATTTCCGTGAATCTGATTGGTCAAGATACACAAAACGCATGCAGAAGCACTCGAATGTGAAGCACTCGGATGTGAAGGACAGATAAATTGTGCAGGAGTTGACAATTCATGATGCAAATCGGTCTCAAAAAACGGTACTTTGGCCCTCTTTTTAATGCTTGGCGACAATATATTTTATTAAACTAAATCAAAATTGCTTTGGCAAATGCTGCGTGTGGCAAATGTGGCCTCACCTTTTCCGGCGGCCCTGCCTCGTGGTCCTCCTCATCCTCAGCGATGACCCTTTAGCGCATAAGAAAGGGGACCATGAATGGAAGGGAATTGTGTAGCTACAAGTTATTAACATGTTTGCAAGGTGGCAAAGTTACATTTTACAATCCTAAGGTTTTCACTCTAACATTTGAGAAAACATGCAACATAATTTAATATCTGATAGTCCATAAATGAAATATTTATGATCATGCCTGTAAGTAGCAATAACAAAGCACCTCGACCAGGCAAGATGATTTAATTACCAATCTGACCGCAAATCCTGAGCTTTCGTAGTCATTACCTACTATCATAAGGATTAGGCAATACAAAGACAAAATACCTAAAGTGCTGCTTGTTCACCCTTGTTGATTCACTGGTGGTGGAAAGGTAGGTTATTTTTATGCTGAAAGACAAATTCCAGAAAAATTGCTTTGCGTTAAAACATGTACACTACCGTTTGGGGTCACTTAGAAATGTCCTTGTTTTTTTTTTTTTATATAATTTTTTGTCCATTAAAATAACATCAAATTTATCAGAAATACAGTGTAGACATTGTTAATGTTGTAAATGACTATTGTAGCTGGAAACGGCAGATTTTGAATGGAATATCTACAGTGAAGTCGGAAGTTTACATACACTTAGTTTGGAGTCATTAAAACTCATTTTTCAACCACTCCACAAATTTCTTGTTAACAAACTATAGTTTTGGCAAGTCGGTTAGGACATCTACTTTGTGCATGACACAAGTAATTTTTCCAACAATTGTTTACAGAAAGACTATTTGACTTATAATTCACTGTATCACAATTCCAGGGGGTCAGAAGTCTACATACACTAAGTTGACTGTACCTTTAAACAGCTTGGAAAACTCCAGAAAATTATGTAATGGCTTTAGAAGCTTCTGATAGGCTAATTGACATCATTTGAGTCAATTGGAGGTGTACCTGTGGATGTATTTCAAGGCCTACCTTCAAACTCATTGCTTCTTTGCTTGACATCATGGGAAAATCAAAAGAAATCAGCCAAGACCTCAGAACAAAAATTGTAGACCTCCACAAATCTTGGGAGCAATTTCCGAACGCCTGAAGGTACCACGTTCATCTGTACAAACAATAGTACGCAAGTATAAACACCATGGGACCGTCATACCGCTCAGGAAGGAGACACGTTCTGTCTCCTAGAGATGAACGTACTTTGGTGCAAAAAGTGCAAATCAATCCAGAACAACAGCAAAGTCAAAGTCACCATTATTAGTCAGTTGTACAACCAAAAGCTTTCAACCGAAATGTGCCTTCCACATTTAACCCAACCCCTCTGAATCAGAGAGGTGCAGGGGGGTTGCCTTAATCAACATCCACATCTTCAGCGCCCGGGGAATAGTGGGTTAACTGCCTTGTTCAGGTGCAGAACAACAGATTTTTTTTTCCTTGTGAGCTCGGGGATTCGAACTTGCAACCCTCCGGTTACAAGTCCAACGCTCTAACCACTAGGCTACCTGCCGCCCCCACAAGCAAAGGACCTTGTGAAGATGCTGGAGGAAACAGGTACAAAAGTATCTATATCCACAGTAAAACGAGTCCTATATCGACATAACCTGAAAGGCCGCTCAGCAAGAAAGAAGCCACTGCGCCAAAACCGCCATAAAAAAGGTTTGCAACTGGGGACAAAGATTGTACTTTTTGGAGAAATGTCCTCTGGTCTGATGAAACAAAAATAGAACTATTTGGCCATAATGACCATCGTTATGTTTGGAGGAAAAAGGGGGATGCTTGCAAGCCGAAGAACACCATCCCATCCGTGAAGCACGGGGGTGGCAGCATCATGTTGTGGGGGTGCTTTGCTGCAGGAAGGACTGGTGCACTTCACAAAATAGATTGCATCATGAGGCAGGAAAATGATGTGGATATACTGAAGCAACATCTCAAGACATCAGTCAGGAAGTTAAAGCTTGGCCACAAATGGATCTTCCAAATGGACAATGACCCCAAGCATACTTCCAAAGTTGTGGCTAAATGGCTTTAGGACAACAAAGTAAAGTTGTTGGAGCGGCCATCACAAAGCCCTGACCTCAATCCCATAAAAATGTTTTGGGCAGAACTGAAAAAGCGTGTGCGAGCAAGGAGGCCTACAAACCTGATTCAGTTACACCAGCTCTGTCAGGAGGAATGGGCCAAAATTCACCCAACTTATTGTGGGAAGCTTGTGGAAGGCTACCCGAAATGTTTGACCCAAGTTAAACAATTTAAAGGTAATGCTACTAATTGAGCGTATGTAAACTTCTGACCCAGTGGGAATGTGATGAAAGAAATAAAAACTGAAATAAATCATTCTCTCTACTATTATTCTGACATTTCACATTCTTAAAATAAAGTGGTGATCCTACCTGACCTAAGACAGGGAATTTTTACTAGGATTAAATGTCAGGAATTGTGAAAAACTGAGTTTAAATGTATTTCGCTAAGGTGTATGTAAACCTCAGACTTCAACTGTACATAGGCATACAGAGGCCCATTATCAGCAACCATCACTCCCGTGTTCCAATGGCACGTTGTGTTAGCTAATCCAAGTTTATAATTTTAAAAGGCTAATTGATCATTAGAAAACCCTTTTGCAATTATGTTAGCACAGCTGAAAACTGTACTACTCCTTTCACAGAACAGTGCAAACTGGCACTGTTGACATTGAGACTGGTATTTCTATTCTGGTTAGAGCCAGTTTGCGCTAATGATAAACTTGGATTAGCTAACGCAACGTGCCATTGGAACACAGGACTGATGGTTGCTGATAATGGGCCTCTGTACGCCTATGTAGATATTCCATAAAAAATCTGACGTTTCCAGTTACAATAGTCATTTACAACATTAACAATGTCTACACTGTATTTCTGATCCTTTGGATGTTATTTTAATGGACACGTTTTTAATTTTCTTTAAAAAACAAGGACATTTCTTAGTGACCCCAAACTTTTGAATGGTAGTGTATTTCTCCTATAGCTTGTTACTGTTGACTGCTAAAAAAACAGTCACAGAGGTTGCCGGCTGTGTGCTCTGCATGCTTCCAGCCAAACCAAGCACTGGCAATTCGAAATTTCTGTTCTGTTTAGAAGATTTCTCACGAAAACATGCATATCTCTGTGAAATGTCACTGTTGCACTGCGCTTATACCAAGCTTTTTATTCTCAAAGCCTTTTACATTTAATTCAGCTCGGGTCATGCTAATTTAGCTTTTTGTGACCCACGAAAACAACTTTGAAGAGACGATCACAAAATGTAAAATCCTTAAAAGTGTTTGAGTGAAAGCTGCATAGCTATGTCAACAGAGCTCGGTGTTTATTATTATCGTGTGTATTAGGTTACGAAATGTGGCATTTGCACCCATGATTATTCCCAATCATACAGTCATCTACTGCTTCACTTAATTGTTTTATTGCATTTCATGATACAAGCTCTTAAGCTCTTGTTAAATGATCTTTTATTGAGCTCCGTTGTGTGTGCAAAAGTGAACGTGTGTGTGTCTTTAGCCTACCTACCTTACTTTGCTCTGGAAAAGAGCGCCACACTGGCTATGCAAATGAACCGTTTGAAAAACATACTCGCCCGCACTTCCCGTCAAGACGCGCCACTCTGTCCGCATTCTTTGCATTCCAGCGGCGCTGCTGCCTAAGCACGACGCGCACGACACAGAACCTAGGCGGAATTCGTAGGTGATTCTCGTTTTCTCGTGAGTGAACCAGACCGTGTCGTGGTGATGATGTGTAATTAAACAACAATAACAAATATGTGACATTAGAGCAAATAACTAGTGTTGTCCCTGTCCTGAGTGCCTTCTATATAATATACAGCATTATAACGTTGTCGTTCGCGGATATAATGGTCATAATTTACTTATTTTTTCTTCAAAAACCCCGACACATTTCTCAGCACCAGAAATTCTCAATTTTGCTATGACTCATTATCTTCCTGTGACTGTGATGCAGCATCCAGTGTCTCAAATCCAACCTTACATGGGAAACGAAACTAGGGCCCTTTGTTTTATGTCACATTACCTGGATTTTAACATTTTTAAGCCTTTTCCAGAAATTAGAATTAGACCAAAAATGAATAAAATTTTCTGAGGATGGTGCTGGACCATCTGACATAAAAAGAAAAGGGGACAGTTTGATGAAAACTCTTTAAATAAAGGTTAAAATCCAGGTCATGTGACATGATTCACCAAAATGCAGGACCCTAGCAATGACGAATCCGCAGGACACCCATATGTGGTGGAATACATGTCAGTAGCCAAGTGCGATTGGTTCAGGTTGTACTCATTATTTAACAAAGATAAAGATTAGAAACACTGATACAGAGCCAGCAAAGATGCTTTGGCTACCCCTTACCGTTTCTATGTCAATGTGACGCACTTTACGGAGCTGCATTGTGTGTATGTGGCCATCGCACTCTATTAAAACAGAGCAGAAATAGATCTGGGCATGCTGCTATGAGAATGAAGAATTCTAAAATCGCCCTCTGTCTCTGTAACAAAAAATATGCCTTCTATTTAAGGAATGCATGAAACTCTGTTTTAAGATTTACCAGAGCTAATATGGTTGCTTTCTAGTGCAAAATCCTTATCTTACGTGTCTACAGAATGAGACATATACAGTGTCTCACGTGCTTGCCTCATGTATTCCAATACATCTTAAAAGCTTGAAGGGAGATTCAATTCTGGCTGTAATAATGGTCAAGAATGATGTCCACAAAATGACAATCAATATTTTTGCAAATGTTGAGACGAGAGAATATCTCTCTCTCTCTCTCTCTCTCTCTCTCTCTCTCACACACACACACACACACACACACACACACACACACACACACACACACACACACACACACACACACACACACACACACACACACACACACACACACACACACACACACACACACATGGAAAACTCAGTGACATTTGTTTGGATGTCTGTCTGGTTGCAGGACAGCCAGAACACATGTAGGATGCATATCTTGGAGCCACACACTGGATTCCATTTTACACTCTAAACCACATGCTCTGCTGATAGAGAGTAAGTGTTAAAGGCAAAAGCCATCCCAGTATTACATTTTACATTTTTGTAGATGCTCTTATGCAGTGAGTGCATTCATTTTCATACTAGTCCCCCATGGGAATCAAAATCCACAACCCTGGCAACGCAAGCAACATGCTCTACCAACTGAGCCGCACTGGACCACTCCTCCCGACATGTACAACGTGCTGCAGGGATAAATGACACATTCTATTCTAAAGCCTTATCACACCAGTTTGGGGCCTATTTAGTCTCGGACACTGATCTGCGGTTGCCATAGTGACCTAATGATAGTGTGTGTGACCAATGATCCCGCCGCACACCTACTACTAGGGCTTCTTTCACGATTCGCTTTCTCTCCCTGTCTATCCCCTTCTATTTTTGTCTGGAGAGGATTCCCCAACCTCACTGCAAGTGCAGTGACAGCGGTTTTAGATTAGGTTATGTTCACTGTTTGCACGTATGTACAGTAACAGTCAAAAGTTTGGACACATCTACTCTTTCAAGGGTTTTTCTTAATTTTTTTAACTATTTTCTACATTGTAAAACTATGAAATAACACATATGGAAAGTGTTAAACAAATCAAAATATATTTTTTATTTGAGATTCTTCAAAGTAGCCACCCTTTGCCTTGATGACAGCTTTGCACACTCTTGGCATTCTCTCAACCAGCTTCATGAGGTAGTCACCTGGAATGCATTTCAATTAACAGGTGTGCCTTAATAAAAGCTAATTTGTGGAATTTATTTTCTTCTTAATGCATTTTGGCCGATCAGTTGTGTTGTGACAAGGTAGGAGTGGTATACAGAAGATAGCCCTATTTGGTAAAAGACCAAGTCCATATTATTGGCAAGAACATCTCAAATAAGCAAAGAGAAACGACAGTCCATCATTACTTTAAGACATGAAGGTCAGTCAATTCGGAACATTTCAAGAACCATCAAGCGCTTTGATGAAACTGGCTCTCATGAGGACCGCCACAGGAAAGAGCTAGAGTTACCTCTGCTGCAGAGGATAAGTTCATTAGACTTACCAGCCTAAGAAATTGCAGCCCAAATAAATAAATAAACTGTTCAGAGGAGACTGCGTGAATCAGGCCTTCGTGGCCGATTGCTGCAAAGAAACCATTACTAAAGGACACCAATAATAAGAAGAGAATTGCTTGGGCCAAGAAACATGAACAAAGGACATTAGATTGGTGGAAATCTGTCCTTTGGTCTGATGAGCCCAAATTTGAGATTTTTCCAATCGCTGTGTCTTTGTGAGACGCAGAGTAGGTGAACGGATGATCTCCACATGTGTGGTTCCCACCGTGAAGCATGGAGGAGGTGTGATGGTGTGGGGAGCTTTGCTGGTGACACTATCTGTGATTTATTTAGAATTCCAGGCACACTTAACCAGAATGGCTACCACAGCATTCTGTAGCGATACACCATCCCATCTGGTTTGCACTTAGTGGGACTATCATTTGTTTTTCAACAAGACAATGACCCAACACTCCTCCAAGCTGTGTAAGGGCTATAAGACCAAAAAGGAGAGGGATGGAGTGCTGCAACAGATGACCTGGCCTCCACAATCACCCGACCTCAACCCAATTGAGATGGTTTGGCATTTGTTGGACCGCCGAGTGAAGGAGGAGACAGGTTAAATAATAATTTTCAAGCCCTGAGACAACTGAGACATGGATTGTATATGTATGCCATTCAGAGGGTGAATGGGCAAGACAAAATATTGAAGTACCTTTGAGCGGGGTATGGTAGTAGGTGCCAGGCGCACCGATATGAGTATGTCAAGAACTGCAATGCTGCTGGGTTTTTCACTCTCAACATTTTCCCATGTGTACCGGTCCACCACCCAAAGGACATCCAGCCAACTTGTCACAACTGTGGGAAGCATTGGAGGCAACATGGGCCAGCATAACTGTGGAACGCTTTCCTTGTAGAGTACATGCCCGACGAATTGAGGCTGTTCTGAGAGCAAAATGATGTGCAACTCAATATTAGGAAGGTGTTTTTAATGTTTTGTACACTCAGTGTAGTATAGCCTGCAGTATGTAGATTATGGACTGTAGATGTCCAGTTAAGCTCTTTCCCCTCCCCCTTAAACCACCTCTGCCTATTACAACATCATTACTAGGCTACAGCTCAACCTAGTAGCACCCTTGTCTCTCCAATGTCCCAACCTGTCGTGGTCCAAACCTTAAGCCTTATCTAGATCAGCCAACTGTCTGTTACCTGTGTCCCAGTCAGACCAACAATAGATTGAGTGAACTGCCGTTAGTGACCATTTCTAGGACTAAGCTTTACCCTAGGCACACGAAAGGTCCAGGACAACTGCCAAGTCAAGCAAGTGTCCTGCATTTCTGGGCCTATATGGAGTCACAGTCCGTTCAGGGGCAGGGTGTCACAACAGTACTGGCCGCCATGTTAAGGATGTCACATCCAGGATGTGAAGTAGTTACCAGTAAGCCAGGAGACGTGTCTGCACGCACAGCTATCTGTAGACCCAGATCTAGATACACTCTGTTTGTTTGCACAAGGGGTTTTGAAAGAGGATAACAGTATAAGGAAAGAGAATATACCATGAGCTATGCTGCAATCCTGGCTTTCTTCAGTTAGTGTCTCATTGAGGGTCTATTGTGAGTGGAAATCTGGTTGAAACTACAGTACACCCCACCTGTTTGGTTGGTTCCTCTTTGTCTTTTTACACAACAAAAGACCCATAACTGAAACTAGGTTTGACCTGTCTTTTTACATGAATTGCTCAAGAAACTCTAACTCTGTTTCAGGTGAAAGGATCCAATCTTTACGTAGACCGAATAGAGATTTTAGACCTTAGATGGTTCCAACTACCCGTGCATGGCATTTGAATGATGAAAGCTTTCTGGATATCAAACTGTAGGCTACTGTGGATGCATCCCAGCATCAGAAAGCTACTGTTTGGCCTGAAGTAAACAGTACATCTCAACAATGTGCATGAAAGTAAAAGATGCAATTAATAATGGTGTTGTGAAGCCTACATTTTGGTGAGAAATAGCAAGACATTAGTTCATATACATTAGGCTGGGTGTCATTTAAAACTCCAGCCTTGGAAAACAGTATATAGGCTACATTTGATGCAGGTTTTCATTCATGGTTGTATAGATAAAATGGTATAAAGTACAAGTAAAGTATTGGAACGGTTTTAAGAAGTGTTGCTGATTCCTTGTGTACATTTCAGACAGGACATAGGTGAATATAAAAGACTCTGAATTGGTTCCCTCTAATCCAATAGGTATAGGCCTACTAATTACTGTCTGATTGATTCCCAGCTGGAGTGAAGTTCAGAATGTACACTACTGTACAGTAGGCCTAGGTTACCAGAAACAATGTTGGAGAAAACTGAAACAGTATCCAAAGCCCACCTCAGCAAATAATTGCACGCCCCCTTCCCCATAGGATAAAGCACTCAGAGAATTCAATTTCAGTTCAATAATTTATTCAAATAAGTTTAACATTGTATTCAACAATGCATTTCACTGTTATATATTACTCTGTTCAACTTAAATAATAGCAATACATTAGTTAATTGTGTCAATGTCAAATAAACGAATACATTGTGGCATTGTTACATTGTGGCATTGTTACATTGTTTTGACCCTCTAAACAGGCAGCCACCTGGCTATGAGTGTAACCAGAATACCCTATCAATATATTTTACACAATAACAACCCATAGGCATTGTTGCTCTGAAGACTTCTTCATTGCACTGTTACTCATAACATCCAACTGTAGAGCATTGCAGTCATTCACATTGCATTTAATCATAAACAAACTGACTTCCACGTCAGAAAGCATAGGGTTAAACTCAGTTTCAAGTCTGTATTCTCGTTGATACAGTTGCTTTGTCCCTCCTCTCAAATAAGGAAACTGCAAGTCCGTTCCCACGCTATATGCAGCCGCCCCCGGTTGTTCCAACATGGCTGGGCAAACAGCAGCGATATTTCTCTACAGTTCGTTCCTACGCCCCACTCCGGCCGACACTGTTCCTTTCCGCGAAGGAAGAGAGCGGGGTCAGATGCGTCATGGTTGTAAGCGCATTGTCCCTCGGAACCTTCGCATGCTCAGCTCCGTCACTGAATAGCGGCCCAGGGCAGGCAAACACAGGCATGTCGACGATGCCCCTTCTTGAACGCTTTTCTCATTCTTGAAGAATGACGACTTGTTTACTTATTTTCATCGCTTTCACGTTTCTCAGCGAGGGTCATTAGTTCAGCGTTCCTGCAGGGACAGGTAAGGTACCCATTGGTTCTTGCAGCGGCTCTCCTCGCAGTAGTTGCCGACATCCTGCAACGCTTGGCATTTCAGAGACTGGCACTGGGTGTTCTGTAGGCAAAAGGGGAGAGATATCGTCAGGATTGTCTTGAATTAGGAAATTGTGATGATATTAGATCATTTCGATGTATTCAAAATGAACAATTACACACAAGATGAACAATTACGCACGAGGCCTAGTGCCCGTTCAATGTAATACAAATAAGAAGATAGGAGGATGTATTTACAGTGACAAGGATGCAGTGCAGATCATTGGGCTCGTTGCCGTTGCTGTCAGCGGTGCTTGGCTCGCCAAGAACCTGAGCGAGGCGCCTCATGCCGGAGACACGCAGTATGTTTATGTCGTTGTCGCAACAGAAGGCTTGGATGAGCGTGAAGTGAATCTGCAGTGGAATGACATCCTCGTCAGTCGCCAGAACACACAACACAACACTGTCAGGATCACTGCAGAAAGAAAGGGAATTGTATATTAATTATCTGTTCTGTATATCAAATATATATACATATGGCGACAAAAGTCTTGCAGTGCGCATCATGCTTGCAGCTATGTTACATCGACTCATATCATGGAATGATCAATCATAGGATAGAATGGTCAATAATGTACTTACACATTCATCAGTTTTGCAGACTCGTAGACTCCCACAGTCAGGCAGTCTTGTTGCTGCGCTGCCACCAGCAGCTCTTCTAGTGCTTGATTCACAGTCTCCATCCTTTAAGAAAAATAAATTCTGTTAGTTATGCACCACCATTGAGAATAGGCCACTTACACCTGGTGAATTCAGTACTGAGGCTATATGTGCTTCACGGTTCACTGCCAAACCATCTATTCTCAATGCACACTGTGTTACAGCAAGATGTCGGCTATTCTGAGCGACAAATGTACAAGGAACTTACTTTTTCTCAGTGATATTGCATCCAACGAGTTCTTCCAGAGTCATATTGAAATTCGTAATTGTATAATCCACAAGGATATCCAGGATAATCACCAATGAGTATATTCCCGAATCGAAGTTTGCAGAACGTCCTTGTCAATGAAGTAATCCAATATGGTATCGGTTAACTTGCAGTGTTTCAGCGTAAACTCGCTCGTTGTTTAATTGCAAAGTCCTTGTAATATTTCTCCTGTCTGAGGCTGAGTGGTTTCTGACACAACCGGGCGAAACTCAAGGGTTATATCCACTCTCGTCATAGGCGTGGTGTTACTCAGTCGCTACTTTTCTGATTGGTCCATTGGTGTACATAGAATCCCTTCTCTTTCCAACCATTGGCTGTTTACGCCAACGCATTTTGGGGATCCACGTGGGCTGTCTCAGAGAATCCCCAACCTTCCTCGCTCAGTATCAATTTGTTTACGTCTACAGAGTGCCATGGAAGCTTCTCCGTCCGTTGGTTGATTGCACCGCAGTCAGAGGAGTTTGCAGAGAGGGATACATTGTTACCATCCATGTTTGTTACCATAGAACCTGACCTCCCTCTTGTTAAACCACGTGCAGCAAGCAGCCCATAGTACTGTATTGTGTAACCAAGATGCGTCCAGACAGTTAAACCAATGTAAATGACATTTTCTTGGGGTATCTGCTCCCCTGCCTTTTTTTCTGAAAGTCGTCTATCTTC
This sequence comes from Brachymystax lenok tsinlingensis, assembly GCA_030435695.1. Taxonomy (NCBI): domain Eukaryota; kingdom Metazoa; phylum Chordata; class Actinopteri; order Salmoniformes; family Salmonidae; genus Brachymystax; species Brachymystax lenok. The sequence continues at coordinate 11,067,563 of CM059790.1, forward strand.
TAGAATGTGGCCGAATTTCTGCAGTGAACTCAGCTACCCGGAACTTTCATCACCTATACCTAGCTTCTAGTTCCACCGTGGCAAATTGCATCTGCAGTCACAGGATCTATTAGTGGATTGTGCTATTCTATCTATTACGAAATCTCACCTTACAGACAGACAGGTAAACTAGGCTACTCCATTCGTCTCAATTATAACTTCTTCCATCCATATATTGGAAGATACTGAAGGCTACTTACCGTATGGGCCTATGGATGCTTATTACATTGTTATTCTATGTGCATTGGTCTATAGCATCCAAGACATAGGTTTATATATTAGCCAATACTCTCGGAATAGTTTGCAATTATATAGTTGTAAGGCCTGTTCTATACAGTATGGTGATTGTAAGAAAGAATAGTGGGTTTTCACATCAGATTGCTAACCATGAGTCGCCCCTCAGTGGACTCTGTACTGCATCGCAAGGAAACTGCAAGTTGAAACATGTTGTAACAAGTTGCAACTCTTATTGTCCCCCCTTATGCCCCATGCTGAATTGTGTCATGAGACCAAGACCAAGGTCTCACATTTTACTGCAAAAGCCACATTTCTGCGGATAATGCAGATACTCTGCAGATGAAATCCATATGGATAAATTAGACTGCTTACTAATTTGTATAAATATATTTTTCAATAACTTTTAAATAAACCTCATGTTATTGTTCAACTCCAAGGGCTACATATTTTAATAGTCATATTTGCTCAAAACGTTCATTTCTTGCTTAAGTACATAATGAGAGTGCTAGAACAGTGATCAGAAAGCCGTATGTACAGTGAGGCTATAATAAAACGTTATTCTTCTTAGCGTGGAGCGCTATTTAGTGGCCAATTGAATATCTGCACTCTTGAAGACTGATATTGATTCAGACTAGTCGAGTGTGCCCCGGTTTGGAGACATGCGCTGATTTGTTCCCTGGTCTGCTCTCAGTTCTGAAATCACGCGTTTCACGCTAAATTAATGTCAACCAAATAGACAATGGGGACAATTGCAACCACTACTTGATACTGCAGTAGTGTAGTTCAGGGTTGATAGGCTTATATCATAAATTGTCAAGCGACTGGCAAGGTTTATCGTGAGCTGTGAATAGCGCAGTTGTGATGAAATCAAATTATAGGACACTAGTCCCAAAATACAGTCTATTTCGTATCGATAGCCTATCAGTAGGCTATCGATACCGCCTGTAATCATTTTGATATATACAATAGATGTTCTTCTTCTCTTGGTGACGATGTCATGCATTGACAACTTTGTAACAGTTGATCAATTCCTTGATAAATCGGCGGATTATGTTTTTGACAAATAGATGTGACTGCTTAGCCTATACTTGATCATTAGTATTTCTGGGCCCCGAGTTTATGGACTAATATCTATATGAAACTCTAGTCACAGATGAAATGGAACGTTCTAATCTTTTGCCCGAGTCCATTCCGAACGGTATCTGATTATGAGGTAGGAATTGCGTGTTTAAAAAAAAAGTAATTTTGGTAGGCCTGCAGCTTGTAATACACAGGTCTCACGTTCTTCATCTGGTGTGCATGGAAAGACGCCCAGGGGAACTCACTGTGGTTATCCTAACATACGGTAATTAATATTGAGGGCCAACTAGAACTCTGACTTTCTGACCTTAATATCATTGACGTCATGATTTGACCCCGTATCTTTCCAAGTTTCCAGTTGTCTTGAACGCACCATTAATGTAGCCTAATTGTGTTTTCAAGATAACTGGGAACTCGGAAAAAAACGTGATCAAATCATGACCTCCAGTCGGAGCTCTAGAAAGATGCCAGAGTTTCCTACTTGGAATTCCGAGTTGGATGACGGTTGAAAACAAATTTTCCCAAGGTTCCAGTTGTCTTGAACACACTGAAGTCGGATATTTCCGAGTTCCCAGGTGTTTTGAACGCGGCACAATCAAAACGTTTGCTACTAAATTTGAAAACGGCCTAATGTCACGAAAACTATAACAAGTCAACACGTGTGTTTAATTCAACTAGCTAGTTATGGATGAATATCATGAAAGTATTGTTTTCCGAAGGGAAGGAGTCGAGGTAAGGGTTTTATCGGCATAACGTTCCTAGCTAACTAACGTTACAATCTCAACCAAGCGGACTAGGAGCCGGCTAACCACCGAGAAAGTTAATAGCTAACGTCCATTGCTAGCTAGTTACTTCTTCTTATTGTTATTATGAAATTAAAATGTAAAGTATGTTGTTTCTGTTTTGATGTAGGATAACGTGTCTTTAGCTGTGGCTACTGACGACTCAGCACTGGTAAAGGCCTATGAAGACGCCCTCCAAACATTTCGTGTAAAGTTTGACAAGTATACAAGTGGGTGGATAAAGTAATTTGGTGTAGTGCAGAGCCATACACATTTTCTCTCCCAAATACATGGCTCTGGTGTAGCGTTACCTAGCTAGCTAACTTCCTTCAGCTCAAGGAGATAAGACAAAGGGAAAGGAAGCGCCTCTTGAGATTTGTCCGTTGTGAATCGATGGTGGTGGGGAGAATTTTATTACGGACCCCCATTATCTGCTGCTCCTCTTCCTGGTGTCCAAACAAGATAACGGCAATTGCATACAAAATAAAACAGTACATCACACAACACTTTACGCACTATACCACAACATATCTATACCGAACGAAAATATAAACGCAACAATTTCAAAGATTTTACTGAGTTACAATTCATATAAGGCTCATGCAGCGACACATCTCCTTCACATAGAGTTGATCAGGCTGTTGATTGTGTCCTGTGGAATGTTGTCCCACTCCTCTTCAATGGCTGTGCGAAGTTGCTGGATATTGGCTGGAACTGGAACACGCTGTCGTACACGTCAGTCCAGAGCATCCCAAACATGCTCAATGGGTGACATGTCTGGTGAGTATGGAGACCATGGAAGAACTGGGGAATGTTCAGCTTCCAGGAATTGTGTAGAGATCCTTGCGACATGGTGACGTGCATTTTCATGCTGAAACATGAGGTGATGGCAGCAGATGAATGGCACGGAATCTCTGCATTCTAATTTCCATTGATAAAATGCAATTGAGTTCATTGTTCGTAGCTTATGACTGTCCATACCATAACCCCACCGTCACCATGAGGCACTCTGTTCACAACGTTGACATCAGCAAATCACTTGCCCACACAACGCCATACACGTGGTCTTCGGTTGTGAGTCCCGGTTGGACATACTGCCAAATTTTCAAGAATGACGCTGGAGGCAAAATGAATGTTAATTTCTCCTATGGTAGAAACATTTACATTAAATTCTTTGGCAACAGCTCTGGTGGACATTCCTGCAGTCAGCATGCCAATTGCACGCTCTGTCAAAACTTGAGACATCTAGGTCATTGTGTTGTGTGACAACGGCACATTTTAGTAGCTATTTATTGTCTCCAGCACAAGGTGCACCTGTTAAATTATCATGCTGTTTAATCAGCTTCTTGATATGCCACCTGTCAGATGGATGGCTTATCTTGGCAAAAGAGAAATGCTCACTAACAGGGATGCACCTTTTTTTTGAGAAACAAGCTTTTTGTACGTATGGAACATTTCTGGGATCTTTTATTTGGCTCATGAAACATGGGACCAACACTTTACATGTTGAGTTTATACACTGCTCAAAAAAATAAAGGGAACACTAAAATAACACATCCTAGATCTGAATGAATGAAATAATCTTATTCAATACTTTTTTCTTTACATAGTTGAATGTGCTGACAACAAAATTACACAAAAATTATCAATGGAAATCAAATGTATCAACCCATGGAGGTCTGGATTTGGAGTCACACTCAAAGTTAAAGTGGAAAACCACACTACAGGCTGATCCAACTTTGATGTAATGTCCTTAAAACAAGTCAAAATGAGGCTCAGTAGTGTGTGTGGCCTCCACGTGCCTGTATGACCTCCCTACAACGCCTGGGCATGCTCCTGATGAGGTGGCGGATGGTCTCCTGAGGATCTCCTCCCAGACCTGGACTAAAGCATCCGCCAACTCCTGGACAGTCTGTGGTGCAACGTGGCGTTGGTGGATGGAGCGAGACATGATGTCCCAGATGTGCTCAATTGGATTCAGGTCTGGGGAACGGGCGGGCCAGTCCATAGCATCAATGCCTTCCTCTTGCAGGAACTGCTGACACACTCCAGCCACATGAGGTCTAGCATTGTCTTGCATTAGGAGGAACCCAGGGCCAACCGCACCAGCATATGGTCTCATAAGGGGTCTGAGGATCTCATCTCGGTACCTAATGGCAGTCCGGCTACTTCTGGCGAGCACATGGAGGGCTGTGCGGCCCCCCAAAGAAATGCCACCCCACACCATGACTGACCCACCGCCAAACCGGTCATGCTGGAGGATGTTGCAGGCAGCAGAACGTTCTCCACGGCGTCTCCAGACTCTGTCACGTCTGTCACATGTGCTCAGTGTGAACCTGCTTTCATCTGTGAAGAGCACAGGGTGCCAATGGCGAATTTGCCAATCTTGGTGTTCTCTGGCAAATGCCAAACGTCCTGCACAGTGTTAGGCTGTAAGCACAACCCCCACCTGTGGACGTCGGGCCCTCATACCACCCTCATGGAGTCTGTTTCTGACCGTTTGAGCAGGAGGGTTGTTGCACTCCTACGGCCTCCTCCACGTCTCCTGATGTACTGGCCTGTCTCCTGGTAGCGCCTCCATGCTCTGGACACTATGCTGACAGACACAGCAAACCTTCTTGCCACAGCTCGCATTGATGTGCCATCCTGGATGAGCTGCACTACCTGAGCCACTTGTGTGGGTTGTAGACTCCATCTCATGCTACCACTAGAGTGAAAGCACCGCCAGCATTCAAAAGTGACCAAAACATCAGCCAGGAAGCATAGGAACTGAGAAGTGGTCTGTGGTCACCACCTGCAGAACCACTCCTTTATTGGGGGTGTCTTGCTAATTGCCTATAATTTACACCTGTTGTCTATTCCATTTGCACAACAGCATGTGAAATTTATTGTCAATCAGTGTTGCTTCCTAAGTGGACAGTTTGATTTCACAGAAGTGTGATTGACTTGGAGTTACATTGTGTTGTTTAAGTGTTCCCTTTATTTTTTTGAGCAGTGTATACAGTGGGGAAAAAAAGTATTTAGTCAGCCACCAATTGTGCAAGTTCTCTCACTTAAAAAGATGAGAGAGGCCTGTAATTTTCATCATAGGTACACTTCAACTATGACAGACAAAATGAGGAAAAGAAATCCAGAAAATCACATTGTAGGATTTTTTATGAATTTATTTGCAAATTATGGTGGAAAATAAGTATTTGGTCAATAACAAAAGTTTATCTCAATACTTTGTTATATACCCTTTGTTGGCAATGACAGAGGTCAAATGTTTTCTGTAAGTCTTCACAAGGTTTTCACACACTGTTGCTGGTATTTTGGCCCATTCCTCCATGCAGATCTCCTCTAGAGCAGTGATGTTTTGGGGCTGTCGCTGGGCAACACAGACTTTCAACTCCCTCCAAAGATTTTCTATGGGGTTGAGATCTGGAGACTGGCTAGGCCACTCCAGGACCTTGAAATGCTTCTTCTGAAGCCACTCCTTCATTGCCCGGGCGGTGTGTTTGGGATCATTGTCATGCTGAAAGACCCAGCCACGTTTCATCTTCAATGCCCTTGCTGATGGAAGGAGGTTTTCACTCAAAATCTCACGATACATGGCCCCATTCATTCTTTCCTTTACACGGATCAGTCGTCCTGGTCCCTTTGCAGAAAAACAGCCCCAAAGCATGATGTTTCCACCCCCATGCTTCACAGTAGGTATGGTGTTCTTTGGATGCAACTCAGCATTCTTTGTCCTCCAAACACAACGTGTTGAGGTTTTACCAAGAAGTTCTATTTTGGTTTCATCTGACATTCTCCCAATCCTCATCTGGATCATCCAAATGCTCTCTAGCAAACTTTAGACGGGCCTGAACATGTACTGGCTTAAGCAGGGGGACACGTCTAGCACTGCAGGATTTGAGTCCCTGGCGGCGTAGCGTGTTACTGATGGTAGGCTTTGTTACTTTGGTCCCAGCTCTCTGCAGGTCATTCACTAGGTCCCCCCGTGTGGTTCTGGGATTTTTGCTCACCGTTCTTGTGATCATTTTGACCCCACGGGGTGAGATCTTGCGTGGAGCCCCAGATTGAGGAAGATTATCAGTGGTCTTGTATGTCTTCCATTTCCTAATAATTGCTCCCACAGTTGATTTCTTCAAACCAAGCTGCTTACCTATTGCAGATTCAGTCTTCCCAACCTGGTGCAGGTCTACAATTTTGTTTCTGGTGTCCTTTGACAGCTCTTTGGTCTTGGCCATAGTGGAGTTTGGAGTGTGACTGTTTGAGGTTGTGGACAGGTGTCTTTTATACTGATAACAAGTTCAAACAGGTGCCATTAATACAGGTAATGAGTGGAGGACAGAATAGCCTCTTAAAGAAGAAGTTACAGGTCTGTCAGAGCCAGAAATCTTGCTTGTTTGTATGTGACCAAATACTTATTTTCCACCATAATTTGCAAATAAATTCATAAAAAATCCTACAATGTGATTTTCTGGATTTTTTTTCCCTCATTTTGTCTGTCATAGTTGAAGTGTACCTATGATGAAAATTACAGGCCTCTCTCATCTTTTTAAGTGAGAGAACTTGCACAATTGGTGGCTGACTAAATACTTTTTTCCCCCACTGTATTTGTTTTCAGTGTAAAATACAAAATCCATAATACAGAAATATTACAATGTGTGTGTATATAGAGTACGTATGTTAGCATGCATGTGCCTGTGTGTGTCTCTTCACAATCCGCACTGTTCCATAAGGTGTAGTTTTATCTTAAAAAAAAAAAAATGATTTGACTGCTTAACTGAGTTACTTGATGTGGAATAGAGTTCCATGTAGTCACGGCTCTATGTAGAACTGTGCGTTAATTTTATAAACATTGTCAGGGGTAGAGCAACTTTAATATTGCAGATCGTAGCTTCCATCAATGTAATTGACTGCATGATTTCCAGTCCCCCATTTATGTTTTTATATATATATATATATATATATTTCCCTAATCCTACCACTCCTCCCTAATTGGAGGAAACTAATGGACAACAACACTTCAGCTTCTACATACTATAAACATTTTTACGGACACAATGTATTTTACAGTCGTCACCTTTTGTTTGTTTTTAATCCTGTCCTTCAGCTACCCTCAACCCCTCCCTTCTATCTCTGAAGACCATCCAGTTTGATTTCTATTTGCCATATCTTTTTAACTGTGCTTTTTCACAAAGTTCTGAACCTACAGAACTATATAAATTTTATAAACACAATATATTTTACATTAGTTATCTGTTTTTTTGTTTTAGTCCCACCCTTCAGCTTCACTCAACCCCTCTCATCTATCTCTTAACACCATCCAGTAGTACTTTGCGTTTCCAATAGTCTGTTCTGGACTTTGGGACTGTGAAGAGACCTCTGGTGGCATGTCTTGTGGGGTATGCATGGGTGTCTGAGCATTTAAACTGACAGCTCAGTGCTTTCAACGTGTTAATACTTCTCACAAAGACAAGTAATGATGCAGTATATCTCTCCTCTACTGTGAGCCAGGAGAGATTGACATGCATGTTATTGATGTTAGTTCCCCGTGTACATTTAAGGGCCAGCCCTGCTACTCTGTTCTGGGCCAACTGTAATTTGCCTATGTCCCTCTTTGTGGGGGCCATAATTTGACCATCATTTGACTGAGCAGTAGTCCAGGTATGACAACTAGGTCCTCCATTACTTGTTTTGTTGATGGCGATGTCTTGAAACGATAAACAGTACATGAATGTCACCCTAATGAATCCCCTTTTGTTTCAATCATACTTAAGAGCTCAAACAATGAAAAAGAGAGTCGCAAGCTTCTCACTAATGTACAGAAACTGTTTGAGTTAGAACTGTCCGAATCTTGTATGCCAGGTCTGGAATCAGTTGACCCAAGGGCAAACTCCAAGGTAATCAGTTAGGCTATATGGGAGACTTGAGGTTTTAGAAGACTGACATTTTTGGGGTGTGTAGGCTTGAAGCTTTTTCTCATGATCTTTTGATTTGGTCTCTTGAGTCTCTAAATGTTATGTGGTCAGAGGATGGCTTCTTCTAACTCATGACATTCACCCCTTGTGAATCGATGATGGGAGGCTCGTGTTAAAACCAAAAACAAATAGCATGAATGTCTCCTTCATGTCTGGCTGCCTTTCAGATTATTTTGTGCCCAATAGAAATGAATAGTAAATAATGTGTTGTGTCATTTTGGAGTTACTTTTAATATAAATAAGAATAGAATAAGTTTCTAAGCACTTCTACATTAATGTGGATGCTACCATGATTACAGGTAATCCTGAATTAATTGTGAATAATGATGAATGAGAAAGTTAGAGGGTCAAATATCATACCCCCAAGACATGACAATGATCCAATAACAAATCCTGCATTCTCTCCTGTAATATTTGTTCCATCCTTTAGAGCTGTAATGATGAAAAAGAGGGCAAAGAGAAGCTTGGCAACAACCCACCAAAATTGACAGACTCAAAACTCCCCAAATCTCATGTGTTGAGTAAGGAGCCGGTTGAACCAAAGGCAAACTCAAAGGTAATCAGTTAGGCTAGACGGGAGACTTGAGGTTTTTGGGATGTGGTCAGCAGATGGCACCTTCCAAGTCATGAGATTCATACTTGTGAATTGATGATGGGAGAAATGTCTTAAAACCAAATAGAAGAACACTTTTCCAAAACGGAATCCTGAATAATCTCAATTTTTTCATCTTTTAGAGGGATGAAAAAGAGAATGATGAGAAGCTTGCAGACAATCCACAGAAACTGTCTGAATCATATGTGCCAAGCAAAGGACCAGTTGACCCAAAGGCAAACTCAAAGGTAATCAATTAGGCATAGGTTGAAAATGAACACTTTTGGAATATGTAGGCATGAAGCTTTTCCACAATGCTCTTTCTGTGATTCTTTCAATCGTGGGAGGTAGGGTCCCATTTAGATGTCGGTCGATTGATTTTACAACGCCGATACCAATTATTGGAGGACTAAAAAAAGCAGATAGCTATTAATCGGCCGCTTTTTTTATTATTAAAAAAAATATATATATTTGTTTTGCAATAATGACAAATACAACTACTGAATTAAAAATGAACACTTTTATTTTAACTTAATATAATACATAACATTTATTTAGTCTCAAATAAATAATGAAACATGTTCAATTTGGTTTAAATAATGCAAAAACACAGAGTTGGAGAAGAAAGTAAAAGTGCAATATGTGCCATGTAAGTCTTACCCAGACTCATGGATAGGAAGTTTGGAGTTTAGCATAATGTAACCAGTCCATCCAGTATGCATAATAATACAGTCCACGCTCAAAGGCGATTCAAATTTTTTTTTTGTGTAGGCTAGACCAAATATATACCAAAGACATCTTCAATCATTTTTTTGTTTTTCTGGCGTGTGTAATATGTGGTAGGCTATGTATTGTATAACAGCACAATTTTAATAAAAAAAAAAAAATCCGGGCTTGGGCTCATATATATAAATATATATATATATGCCTATGTGTATGCATAAGCTGTAATATACGTATATGTGTTTGAAATAATCATCACCTTTTGAAAGCGCTGTTGTTGATCTTCTTTCACTAATCACAGCGAGGTGAGTTTTAAAAGCACAATACTGTTTGTGATTTTTGATTCCATTTGCATTGATGTCAGAGTGGTTAGAGGGACAATAGAGCCCCGAGTACCAGGCCATTTAGCAACCTAATGGTTGTTAGCGAGTTGGGTACTACCAACGCATGTCCAGAGTGCATAAGAGAAGATTACCGTGACTCAATGGTCACAATGAATTTTACTGGGTGTGGAGAGCAATACGGTTACTGTAACAGCCTTAGCAGAGACATGTTTTTTAGGTCAGAGGGACAAGTTACAACGTATATTTGTAGCAAGTAGAATTTGATGCATTCGAAGTCTTTGGGTTTTTCAATGGTAAATGCAGATGAGCAACCCCATGCTTCAGCCTATTTATATAAAGCCACTATGCTGCATCAGTTGGGCTAAAGGTTATAATGGTTTTAAAGGGAGAATTATATTTCAGATGGTGTCAACATAATTTATTTTGGAGTAGAATGTCTGTTTAAAAAGTCACCAGAAGTGACCTTCTCTGTTGTGCCCCCCTTGCCCCCTACCAAGGAAACACTGAACTCCTTTTGTATTTCTTTAATGCTTTAGAGCTGTAATGATGAAAAAGATAGTGAAAGAGAAGCTTGGAGACAACCCACCAAAACTGAGAGAGTTAAAACTCCCCGAATCTCAACAAACTTTTGCTTAGGGCCCTGAAAGGCTAGAGCCTGACTGCATGTGTGTGTATGGATGTGGGTACACAGACCTGCGAGCCACTGCGTTCAGATTTTTTGTGGTCCCCACTCCCATCAAAGTTGGCCATCCCTGAGTTAGGCTATACAGGAGACTGAGATTGTGGCGTGTGGTCAGCGGATGGCCCCTTCCAAATCATGAGATTGAACCAAAACCAAAAAGCTTGAATTCCGTCTTTTTATGTCTTCATCAGGAGAACACTTTGTTCTTGTAGCAAAACGTGCTATGATGTAAAACGTTTTGCAACGGTGTGCGACTAATAAAGAAACGCTTGGTAAAAGATTTATGATAGCACTGTTAACTTGACTTCTTTCGGTTCCTTTTCTCAAGCTTGCTTTTATGACTACCAGTTGTAGTAATAAAAACATGTGTGCACCAGGTGTGGAGGCTGGGCTACCGGTGTCGTGCGGTGTACTCCGAGGATGGCCTGGTCTATCCAGCGGTGCTGGTGTGGTTGAGAGGCGAACGCTGTCGGGTGAAGTTTGAAGGCTACGGGAATGAGGAAGAGCTGGAGCTGAGCACCCTGCTATCTCCAGATGATGAACTGGGAGGCCACAGTGGAAGAGTTGATGCCAAAGTGCAACAAGGGGTAACACTTGACTTGAACACTCATTTCTGGCCTTGCATGACAGATTGAATAAGTGTTACTTGTAGGGTCATTTTATAATATCAAACGTTAAATTACCACAAGCATGTCAGTCAATCCAGAATATGGATGAAGCAGTGTGTGGTCTGCCCAATAAGGCAATTATCTTGTCCTTAGGCTGTGGATGGGTTCAGGTCCACTAGTAACAACGTCGCTGATTGGAAGAGGAAGGAAAGAGATTGGAGGACACCTCAACAAGAGGGACGAGAGGAGCTGTCCTCACCTCAGCCACCTAAGTTTCCTCCAGTGAGTCTGGGTGCTGTTCCCTCTGTTTCAGGACATCTGGAATACATTGTTGACCAATGGTCATGCTTTACTGAGGTCTGATGTTTACTGATAAGGAAGTTTGCATGAAATTATTTCAGACTTGTCACTATGGAATGTGACAATTCTGATATTTGGGGTGTGTGTGTGTGTGTGTGTGTGTGTGTGTGTGTGTGTGTGTGTGTGTGTGTGTGTGTGTGTGTGTGTGTGTGTGTGTGTGTGTGTGTGTGTGATTTAGGGAAAAGACTATGGCAAAAGCAGCTATGACTTTGGCAAGGAGCATGGGGATAAGAAGAAGCCAAGTGGCCGGAGAGAGGAGCCAAGTGGCCGGAGAGAGGAGCCAAGTGGCCGGAGAGAGGAGCCAAGTGGCCGGAGAGAGGAACCAAACAATCACCCCTTTTCCTTCTTTCCTCCAGTGCCACCGCCCAAGGACTCTTTGGTGAGGCTGTTTGCTGTGTGTGTTCCTTACCTACATGTCTATCTTCAACCTGTGTGAGACTGGCTACCTCCAGCCGGTACATCCAACAAGAATAATGTTATTCAATGTCTGTGGTATTATGTCGTGGGTGTGCAATAAATGTAGTTATAAATAAGAGATACTCTGTTTGTATTTCATATACAGTGCCTTCTGGAAAGTATTCAGACCGCTTGACTTTTGCCACATTTTGTTAGGTTACAGCCTTATTCTAAGTAGTTTTTCCCCCTCCTCAATCTACACACAGTACCCCATAATGACAAATCAAAAACAGGTTTTACTTTGTTGAAGCACCTTTGGCAGCGATTACAGCCTTGAGTCTTCTTGGGTATGAAGCTACAAGCTTGGCACACCTGTATTTGGGGAGTTTGTCCCATTCTTCTCTGCAGATCCTCTCAAGCTCTGTCAGCTTGGATGGGGAGTGTTGCTGCACAGCTCTTTTCAGGTCTCTCCAGAGATGTTCGATCGGGTTTAAGTCCGGGCTCTGGCTGGGCCACTCAAGGACATTCAGAGACTTGTCCCGAAGCCACACCTGCGATGTCTTGGCTGTGTGCTTAGGGTCGTTGTCCTGTTGGAAGGTGAACCTTCGCCCGCAGTCTGAGGTTCTGAGTGCTCTGGAGCAGGTTTTCATTAAGGATCTCTCTGTACTTTGCTCCGTTCATCTTTGCCTTGATCTTGACTAGTCTCCCAGTCCCTGCCGCTGAAAAACATCCCCACAGCATGATGCTGCCACCACCATGCGTCACCGTAGGGATGGTGCCAAGTTTCCTCGAGATGTGATGCTTTGCATTCAGGCCAAAGAGTTCAATCTTGGTTTCATTAGACCAGAGAATCTTGTTTCTTATGTTCTGGGAGTCTTTAGGTGCCTTTTGGCAAACTCCAAGCGGGCTGTCATGTGCCTTTTTACTGAGGAGTGGCTTCCGTCTGGCCACTCAACCATAAAGGCCTGGTTGGTGGAGTGCTGCAGAGATGGTTGTCCTTCTGGAAGGTTCTCCCATCTCCACAGAGGAACTCTAGAGCTCTGTCAGAGTGACCATGGGGTTCTTGGTCACCTCCCTGACCAAGGCCCTTCTCCCCCGATTGTTCAATTTGGACTGGCAGCCAGCTCTAGAAAGTGACACAATCCTGTCTCCGAGCTCTACGGACAATTCCTTCGACCTCATGGCTTGGTTTTTGATCTGACGTGCACTGTCACCTTTTTATATAGACCGGTGTGTGAATTTCCAAATCATGTCCAATCAATTTAATTTACCACAGGTGGACTCAAAGTTGTAGAAACATCTCAAGGATGATCAATGGAAACAGGATGCACCTGAGCTCAATTTCGAGTCTAATAAAAAAGGGTCTGAATACTTATGTAAATAAGGTATTTCAGTTTTGTATACATTTGCTAACATTTCTGAACCTATTTTTGCTTTATTATGGGGTATTGTGTGTACGTAGATTTTTTTTTGTTGTATTTATTCATTTTTAGAATAAGTCTAACGTAACAAAATGTGGAAAAAGTCAAAGGGTCTGAATACTTTCCGAATGCACTGTAGGTGTAATAATGGTATCTTCTCTTCCAGGACTTCCTTCCAATCCTGCCTCCTCCTCCACCTCCACCGTGTGTATGGCCCCCCCGAGCAGTGCTGGCCGACGCTAGCGATGGGCTAGACTCAGCCGTGACAGACCTATCCAGCATGCTCCTGTCCTGGTACCTGTGTGGCTACCACACTGGCTGCTACATGGTTAGCAAGAGCCTCTTCCATTTCTAGACCATGCATTCCTATTGACAGAAACACTGCCATGTGCATTCGGAAAGTATTCAGACCTATTAACTTTTTCTACATTTTGTTACGTTACAGCCTTATTCTGAAATTGATTCAATAAAAAATTATCCTCATCAATCTATACACAATACCCCATAATGACAAAGCAAAAACAAACTGGTTTTTAGACATTTTTGAACATTTATTACAAATAAAAACCATACCTTATTTACATAAGTATTCAGACATTTTGCTATGAGACTCGAAATTGAGCTCAGGTGCATCCTGTTCCCATTGATCATCCTTGATATTTCTACAAATTGATTGGAGTCCACCTGTGGTAAATTAAATTGGACCTGATTTGGAAAGGCACACACCTGTTTATATAAGGTCCCACAATTGACAGTGCATGTCAGAGCAAAAACCAAGCCATGAGATCGAAGGAAATGTCCTAGAGATCTGAGACATGATTGTGTTGAGGCACAGATCTGGGGAAAGGTACCAAAACATTTCTACAGCATTGAAGGTCCCCAAGAACACCGTGGCTTCCATCATTCTTAAATGGAAGAAGTTTGAAACCACCAAGAATCTTCCTAGAGCTGGCCGCCCGGCCAAATTGAACAATTGGGAGAGAAGGGCCTTGGTCAGGGAGGTGACCAAGAACCCCATGGTCACTGACAGAGCTCCAGAGTTCCTCTGTGGAGATTGGAGAACCTACCAGAAGGACAACCATCTCTGCAGCACTCCACCAATTTGGCCTTAATGGTAGAAGGGCCAGATGGAAGACAATCCTCAGTAAAAGGCACATGAGAGCCCCCTTGGATTTAGCCAGAAGACACTTAAAGGACACTCAGACCATGAGAAACAAGATTCTCTGGACTGATGAAACCAAAATTGAACTCTTTGGCCTGAATGCCAAGTGTCACGTCTGGAGGAAACCTGGCACCATCCCTATGGTGAAGCATGGTGGTGGCAGCATCATGCTGTGGGGATGTTTTTCAGCAACAGGGACTGACTGGGAGGCCAGTTCAGGATCGAGACAAAGATGAACAGAGCAAAGTACAGAGAGATCCTTTAATGAGAACTTTCTCCAGAGCGCTCAGGAACCTCAGACTGGGGGCGACGGTTCACCTTCCAACAGGACAACGACCCTAAGCACACAGCCAAGACAACGCAGGTGTGGCTTCGGGACAAGTCTCTGAATGTCCTTCAGTGGCCCAGCCAGAGCCCAGACTTGAACCCGATAGCCAGAGCCCGGACTTGCACCCAATCGAACATCTCTGGAGAGACCTGAAAATAGCTGTGCAGAAACGCTCCCCACCCAACCAGACAGAGCTTGAGAGGATCTGCAGAGAAGAATAGGAGAAACTCTCCAAATACAGGTATGCCAAGCTTGTAGCTTCATACCCAAGAGGACTCAAGTTTTCTAAAACCAGTGTTTGCTTTGTCATTATGGGGTATTGTGTATAGATTGATGAGGGGGAAAAAAACAATTTAATCCATTTTAGAATAGGACTGTAACGTAACAAAATGTGGAAAAAGTCAAGGGGTCTGAATACTTTCCGAATACACTAGGTTTCTAGGTCAATGTCAATACTCCCCATTTAACATTTCAGGATCTCATATGGGGTTTAAATTGAAATCTCCTTGATATCCTTCTCTCAGATCGTGATTTTGTACTAAACTGATTTGTAGTGATTCCATAATGGTATATGGAACTTAACTTGTTGATACTTAGGCAACGCAACAGACGAAAGCAAATCGCAAGAGGGCTGATAAAAAGAAACAGGCAGAGGAATAAGGTAAAGTGATCTACCTTCATGCGGTTTCAATTCCAATTCCACTGCTTTATCAAAGGATGTTTTAAATATTTGAATTGGGAGGTGGGATGGCACTGATACTATCTATATCAATCGATTATAACTGTAGGTCTATTTGGACCTTACAAAAGTAAAGGCCTAAGTCTTGCAGTCACTGAAGATTGCAGGTTGAGTAATTCTCGTATGAGGATATATTAGGACCGAAGATACCACCCTGAGGAATTCCACCGGTAGGCTATGTACTATTAAGCTCTCATAACTGCCTGCCTGTTCCCTTTCAGGTGGGTTTAAGACCCAAGAATGGGGAAGAAGAGAAAAGAGCTGTCCCGTTGAAACAGGACAAGAGTTTCAAAGACTGTTGTTCGTGTACTACACAGAGCTAGTCTAATTGGGGCTCTGTGGGATGTATCACAGTTAGCAGGTTTTTTTCTTACTGAAAATGTGTGTTGTGACAAGAAGGTGATGTGGATAAGCAGTTAGGGGTATGTTGACCCTAGTTCAATATGGTGTTAACTCAGCACTTTAAAGAGGCTTTTTGGAAGACTATGTTTACTTTTCAGTTTTTTTGCACTTTTCAGTTTTTTTTATACTGTTGATAACAGCTCTGCCAAGGTTAGTTTTTGGGGGAAAGAGAAAATAATTTTACGCTAGTTTATGGTCAAGTGGAACAATTAGAATGAATTGTTGATCCCTCAGCTGTTGTCAGGAAATGTTCGTTTCAGTTCATTTGGGGAATTTATTTTACTGCTGTACATTGCAAATATACTGAACAAAAATATTAATGCAACATGCAACAATTTCCACAATTTGACTGTTACAGTTTAAGGAAATCAGTTAATTGAAATGAATTCATTAGGCCCTAATCTTTGGATTTCACATGACGGCAGGGGCACAGCCATGGGTGGGCCTGGGAGGGCATAGGCCCACCCACTTGGGAGCCAGGCCCAGCCTATCAGAATGTGTTTTTCCCCACAAAAGGCCTTTTATTACAGACAGAAGTACTCCTCAGTTTCATCACCTGTCCTGGTGGCTGGTCTCAGACTATCTCGAAGGTGAAGAAGCCGGATATGGAGGTTCTGGGCTGGCGTAGTTACACGTTGTGAGGCCGTACTGCCAAATTCTCTAAAACAAGGTTAGAGGCAGCTTATGGTAGAACATTAAATTCTCTGGCAACAGCTCTGGTGGACATTCCTGTAGTCAGCATGCCAATTGCATGCTCCCTCAAAACATTGAGACATCTGTGGCATTGTGTTGTTTTTTTTAGAGTGGCCTTTCATTGTCCCCAGCACAAGGTGCACCTGTGTAATGATCATGCTCATCAGCTTCTTGAAATTCCACACCTGTCAGGTGGATTATCTTGGCAAAGGAGATGCTCACTAACAGGGATGTAAACAAATTTGTGCACATATCAAGAATAAGCTTTTTGTCCACATGGAACATTTCTTCTGGAATCTTTTATTTCAGCTCATGAAACATGGGACCAATACTCTACATGTTGCGTTTTATATTTTTGTTCAACATATATTCTTACAATTTGGGTGCTGTTTTCTCTGTTTCAGGACATCTGGAATACATTGTTGACCAATGGTCATGCTTCACTGCTTCACTGATGTCTGATGTTTACTGATAAGGAAACTTGCCACTTGCTTTTTTTGTCAAGAGAAAAGGAATACGACCAATTCACATGCCTTGGCATTTTGTTATGCATGTTTTATTTAGATGCTATTGAATAGTAATTGTTTAAAAGGATAGCAAACATGATAAACAATGTAATATCTGACTGGAGGCTATTGGATCTCTCAAACCACTCTGCAGGGTTTTCTCCTCTCCTCACCTTTAACCCTGAGATTCACCACATAGTTTTCTTCAGGACATAAGAACTATAGTGTCAATATTGTGCCAAATAATTAAACTATGTTTCTCAGAAATGTGTGAGTGAGTAGGGACAAGTTAAATCTTTACCCTTTTATAAAACACTAATGTAATATTTGCCTAGGTATGCTATTTTCAGATGCGTCAAGTATATGTGCAGCCTAAATGCAGAAAATGTGGTTTAAATCATTATTTGAATCTTAAATGACACACACCCTCACCAGTCACCACGAAATTGAACTTTTAATAAGTCTATGATCTATGTGGATGATGCAGCGTTCCGGATATAACACTGTGGGCCAATTGGAACGAATCTTAGGTCAAGGATGAGGTAATGCACACGAGGAGATGGGAAGCAGGTGTGGTTTGACTAGATGGTCAAAATATCAAATGACACACTTAGACCCTCAAAATAGCATTGGTTTAGTATCTCTATTGGGAATTTCAATACTGTAGTTAGACAATTTTATGTAAAGGGTTCTTTGCAGAAACGCTGTAATATTTCTATGGACTTTGTCTAGGATACACAGTAGCTGCCAATATACAGTACCAGTCAAAAGTTTGGACACCTACTCATTCAAGTGTTTTTTTTCTTTATTTTTTGTTGTTGTAGAATAATAGTGAATACATCAAAATGATGAAATAACACATATGGAATCATGTAGTAACTTTGCTATTTTGATTTTCACATTGTCGCCTCCTCAATCATTTTGGGGCTTCAACTCTAAAACTCTAATTCCCCGGAGCGAAGAATTTGTTGGAAATGCCAGTTTTCCAGACAAAATGCCAGAGTTTGAGTTGAATAAGTTATGTTCCCCTTTTAAAAGTAGCAAAAGCACATGTATACAGAAAAAAACAATAAAGCAACACCTCATGGCACGTCTCTCTCCCATGTGAACTACTTGTTGTGTGTATGTACTGACATGTGTAACTGATGCACACACACATTACAATTTACACACAGTGTTATGATTATAGCAACAGATGATGTCAATGCAAAGTATAAAACGTTGGTCCAGGTGGTCTGCCAGCCAGAATACGAGCCTAGACATCTAGACCTACTGCTGCGCTTGCACAGCCCGCATCTCTTCGCTATCAACTTCCAATCAGGTTCAGTGCATTTCAGCACCGTAATCGGCAGCCAGCTCCTCCTCCTCAGCGCTATCTACTCTGTGTTGGTGCTGACGCCCAGCTCCCACGACTTTCTGGAAACACGCTCCCCTGAAGAAGACTCAATCAAGACACAAGATGAAAAAAACATTTTGGAGATTAAAATGTTCTTTAGTTAATGCTTGCTGGAATAACATGATTATGTTTTATAAAGGTTTTATAGGCCTACCAATTGGGTTCTAACTTCTAAAAAGTACATTGCTCAATGACTTGGACAGATGGTTTTGTGTGCTATCAATTCACACACAGCATGCGTACTGATTGATTGCTCGAATGGACACAATCGCTCATAATGCTCATAATGGTGAAACTGTTAGATTGTCTATGTTTATAAGCTACCATTGCAGACAGAAACATGGACATGCCAAACTAAACTTGTTTCTTCTCTACAGTAAGCAGACATTGTCCTAGGATTAGGTTGGAAGTTAGGTTGGGTTCTCATGGTAAAAGGATTGGGTTTAGGATTTACTTTATTGTAATATAATTGTATTGTAGAAACTTGGTAAGAAATGACTGAGCATCGAAATTTTTATCTTTTGAGTGACCATTATTCTGTGTCTGTGATATTTTCCAGTAGGTTACAGTGTGCTAGAGCAAAAATAAATATGTTCTCTGTGTCTCTGTACCCACAGTGTGATGCGAGTCAGCAATGTGCAGTTGGCAAAGGTGCGAGTGTTCGAGGAACGACTTGCAAAGTGCTTTTAGGGAATCGAGGACGACAGCTACCATCTGATCAATCATCACACTGTATAAGGGACAAAGTGTTTTCTCAAATGTTGCCCTTTTAGATATGTAAATGTTTAAAAGAATTGAATAAACAACTTTTTTGAAGACTTCTCTTTAATTAAAAAATTAAACGTCGTTACTAACTACATCTCTGCTTTGGAAATGTAGGGAGATATGACTCTAGAGGGCGCAACAGAGCTGAAATTTCAAGAGGCAACAGATTTCCACTGGTGAAAAGGAAACCACCTAATAATAAATACAAATATTACAGCATTGTGTTATCTATCATCATTAGGCTACCATAATAATCAAAGTAAGCCTTAATTTATTAGATTTTGGACTCAATTTATTTTAGAAAGACTAGATTTAAAATTTTTCCAGAGAATATAGATTTGTATCAGATTGAAAATGTAGGACAACAATGACAAAGCAGTGATGATTTATTTATATACAGTGCCCTAAAGTATTCACACCCCTTGACTTTCCACATTTCATTGTGGGATTCAAATTGATTTGTAATTTTTTTGTCAACGAGCTACACAAAATACTCTGTCAAAGTGGAAGAAAAATTATATCATAAAACAATATAATTAGATTAGATTTAACTTTATTTTCATTGAACAAGTACAAGTACAGTACAACGAATTGCAGTTAGGATCTAACTAGAAGTGCAAATAAAAGAGTACAAAAAATTTACAAGTGAAACAATTAATACAATGTATGTTATTAGGTGGGATGTATAAATGTGCAATGAAGGCAAATGGCAAGTACAAATGGCAAGTCTAAATGTGCAATGAAGGCAAATTGAAAGTGCAAGGAGGCATGCAACTGAAATGCAGGGATAGCAGCAATGAGGTTACCGAGGTAGACATGTACAACTGAATAATGTCCTTAATCAGACTTTGCAAACCAATGTCAGAGTCAAATCAAACTTTATTTGTCATATGCGCCGAATACAACCAGTGTAGACTTTACAGTGAAATGCTTACTTAACCAACAGTGCAGTTCAAGAAGAAGAAAATATTTACCAAGTAGACTAAAATAAAAAGTAATATTAAAAGTACACAATAAGAATAACAATAATGAATTGAATTGTTCAGCAGTCTTATGGCTTGGGGGTAGAAGCTGTTGAGGGGCCTTTTGATCCTAGACTTGGCGCTCCGGTACTGCTTGCCGTGCGGTAGCAGAGAAAACAGTCTATAACTTGGGTGACTGGAGTCTGACAATTATATGGGCCTTCCTCTGACACCGCCTATTATATAGGTCCTGGATGGCAGGAAGCTTGGCCCCAGTGATGTATTGGGCCATTCGCACTACCCTCTGTAGCGCCTTACGGTCAAATGCCGAGCAGTTGCCATACCAGGCGGTGATGCAACCAGTCAGGATGCTCTCGATGGTGCAGCTGTAGAACCTTTCGAGAATCTGGGGACCCATGACAAATCTTTTCAGTCTCCTGAGGGGGAAAAGGTTTTGTTGTGCCCTCTTCACGACTGTCTTGGTATGTTTGGACCATGATAGTTCATTGGTGATGTGGACAAGGAACTTGAAACTCTCGACCCGCTCCATTACAGCCCCGTCGATGTTAATGGGGGCCTGTTCGGCCCGCCTTTTCCTGTATTCCACGATCAGCTCCTTAGTCTTGCTCACATTGAGGGAGAGGTTGTTGTCCTGGCACCACACTGCCAGTTCTCTGACCTCCTCCCTATAGGCCGTCTCATCGTTGTCTGTGAGCAGGCCTACCACTTGTGTCGTCAGCAAACTTAATGATGTTGTTGGAGTCGTGTTTGGCCGCACAGTCGTGGGTGAACAGGGAATACAGGAAGGGACTAAGTAGGGGGAGGCCCGTCAGGGAGTCCAGGATCCAGTTGCAGAGGGAGGTGTTTAGTCCCAGAGTCCTTAGCTTAGTGATGAGGTTCGTGGGCACTATGGTGTTGAACACTGAGCTGTAGTCAATGAACAGCATTCTCACATAGGTGTTCCTTTTGTCCAGGTGAGAAAAGGCAGTGTGGAGTGCGACTGAGATTGCGTCATCTGTGGATTTGTTGGGGCGGTATGCGAATAGGAGTGGGTCTAGGGTGCCCGGGAGGATGCTGTTGATGTGAGCCATGACCAGCCTTTCAAAGCTCTTCATGGCTACCGATGTGAGTGCCACGGGGGCGGTAATCATTTAGGCAGATTACCTTCGCTTCCTTGGGCACAGGGACTATGGTGGTCTGCTTGAAACATGTAGGTATTACAGACTCGGTCAGGGAGAGGTTGAAAATGTCAGTGAAGACACTTGACAGTTGGTCCGCGCATGCGAGTACACGTCCTGGTAATCTGTCTGGCCTAGCGGCTTTGTGAATGTTGACATGTTTAAAGGTTTTGTTCACATTGGCTACAGAGAGCGTTATCACACAGTCACCCAGAACAACTGGTGCTCTCGTGCATGCTTCAGTGTTGCTTGCCTCAAAGTGAGCATAAAAAGGTAATAGTTTTCAACCCCTGCCACATCCGACGAGCGTCAGAGCCGGTGTAGTAGGATTCAATCTTAAACCTGTATTCGACTCTTTGCTTGTTTGATGGTTTGTCTGAGGGCATGGCCGGATTTCTTATAAGCATCTGGATTAATCTCCTGCTCCTTGAAAGCGGTAGCCCTAGCCTTTAGCTCGATGCGGATGTTACCTGTAATCCATGGCTTCTGGTTGGGATATGTATGTACAGTCACTGTGGGGACGACGTCATCAATGAACTTATTGATGAAGCCGATGACTGAGGTGGTGTATTCCTCAATGCCATTGGATGAATCCCGGAACATATTCCAGTCTGTGCTAGCAAAACAGTCCTGTAGCATAGCATCCGCGTCATCTGACCACTTCTGCATTGAGCGAGTCACTGGTATTTCCTGCTTTAGTTTTTGATTGTAAGCAGGATAGAATTATGGTCAGATTTGCCAAATGGAGGGCGTGGGAGAGCTTTGTATGCATCTCTGTGTGTGGAGTAAAGGTGGTCTAGGAGTTTTTTTTCCTGGTTGTGTAACGCCCAGGCCTGAGATGACAGGCTGGAGCGTGTTGGTTTCGTTTTGGTGTAGGGTTTGTGTGTTCTAGGGTGTCTATTTCTATGTTGGGATAATGGTTCCCAATTAGAGGCAGCTGAGTCTCGTTGTCTCTAATTGGGAACCATATATATGTTTGGGAGTTGCACTTTAGTTTTGTGGGTTATTGTTTATGTCATGCTTATCATGTTCAGTTAGGTTCTTGTCTTTCATGTTTAGTTAGGTTCTGCCCTTTGTGTTTCGTTAAGTTCAGCCATTCGTGTTTAGTCAGGTTTCGCTAGTCATGTTTAGATCTCTGTGTTCAGTTTAGGATTTAGCGGTAGGGTTCACGTATTGTTTATCGTTTATTGTTTTGTTTCCGTCTCGTCCCGTCGTGGTTAATAAACATGTATTCTGGTTACATCGCTGCGTCTTGGTCTGTCCCCAGAGAAGATATTCATGACAAAATAACCCACCAACCGAAGACCAAGCAGCGAGAGACCCGGGAGTATTGGACCAGGGAACAGCTCATTGGGACTCGCCTGGCACGGAGGTCCGTAAGGCAGCCCCAAGAAACTTTTTGGGGGGGGCACACGAGGAGGTTGGCGGTTCAGGAGGGACTCCTGAGCCAACTCCTCGTGCTTTGTGGAGAGAGCGTTGGGGAGGCGTCGCACCGAAGGGACACCGTGCTATGCAGTGTTGCGCACGGTTTCCCCTATAGGGATTCAGAGGCCGGTGCGAGAGATTCCCGCTCCACTCATCAGTCGGGCGAAACTGAGTGTTCAGCCAGGAAGAGTGGTGCCAGCTCTCGCTAAGTCTCCAGTGCGCCTCCTGGGACCCGGATATCCTGCCCGGTTCTGCGTGCGGTGTCTCGATGCGTGTCCACAGCCCAGTGCAAGAGATCCCAGCGCCACTCATTGGTCGGGCCGAGGTCTGTGTGCTACCTGGTAGAGTGGTGCCAGTTCTGCTCGCCAGGTCTCCAGTGCGCTTTTGGGACCAAGTTATCCTGTGGTCCTACGGGCAGAATCTCCGGTGCGAATCCACAGCCCAGTCCGAGAGATTCCAGCTCCACTCACCCGTGAGGCCAGGGTTAGTGAGCTAGCTGGAGGTATGATGTCGGCTCTCCGTATCAGGTCCCCAGTCCGGGTGGAAGTTTCTACACGTCCAGTCCCTGTTCCTTGCTCTCAGATTCCTGTTCCATGCTCCCAGATCCCTGTTCCACGCTCCAGGATCCCTGTTCCACGCTCCAAGATCCCTGTTCCACGCTCCAAGATCCCTGTTCCATGTTCCGAGATCCCAGTCCGTGTTGAGGTTCCAACACGTCCTGTTCCTGTTCCGCGTTCCAAGACCCCAGTCCGTGTGGTGGTTTCTACACGTCCAGTCCCTGTTCCACGTGCCAGGTCCCCAGTGCATCTTCAGAGTCCAGCACGTCCTGTTCCGGCTCCGCGCACCAAGCTCCCCGTGCGCTTAGAGAGCCCAGTTCGGCCTGTTCCCGCTCCCCGCACCAGAGTGCGCGTCCCGAGCCCAGTTCGGCCTGTTCCCGCTCCCCGCACCAGAGTGCGCGTCCCGAGCCCAGTTCGGCCTGTTCCCGCTCCACGCACCAGAGTTCCAGTGAGCATCACGAGTCCAGTACTGCCAGTTCCTGCTCCACGCACCAGAGTTCCAGTGAGCATCACGAGTCCAGTACGACCAGTTCCTGCTCCACGCACCAGAGTTCCAGTGAGCATCACGAGTCCGGTACTGCCAGTTCCTGCTCCACGCACCAGAGTTCCAGTGAGCATCACGAGTCCGGTACTGCCAGTTCCTGCTCCACGCACCAGAGTTCTAGTGAGCATCACGAGTCCAGTACGGTCAGCTCCAGCCCCACGCACCAGAGTTCCCGTGAGCATCATGAGTCCAGTAAGCCCAGCTTCTGCTCCACGCACCAGAGTTCCAAGAAAGGGTCCAGGGCCTCCGGTGCAGGCCGTGCTGGTCTGAAGTCACGCACCGGAGGCCCTGGACCCTTTCTTGGAACTCTGGTGCGTGGAGCAGGAACTGGTCGTACTGGACTCGTGATGCTCACTGGAACTCTGGTGCGTGGAGCAGGAACTGGCAGTACTGGACTCGTGATGCTCACTGGAACTCGTGATGCTCACCCCCACCTGGGACAAGGGGACCCACCCGAAGACCCCCCCACAGACTTTTGGGCGCGTCCGGAG
Source organism: Brachymystax lenok tsinlingensis (assembly GCA_030435695.1). Classification (NCBI taxonomy): domain Eukaryota; kingdom Metazoa; phylum Chordata; class Actinopteri; order Salmoniformes; family Salmonidae; genus Brachymystax; species Brachymystax lenok. Next base: position 11,091,944 of record CM059790.1, read on the forward strand.
TCCGCGCCTTTGGGGGGGGGGGGGTACTGTAACGCCCAGGCCTGAGATGACAGGCTGGAGCGTGTTGGTTTCGTTTTGGTGTAGGGTTTGTGTGTTCTAGGGTGTCTATTTCTATGTTGGGATAATGGTTCCCAATTAGAGGCAGCTGAGTCTCGTTGTCTCTAATTGGGAACCATATATATGTTTGGGAGTTGCACTTTAGTTTTGTGGGTTATTGTTTATGTCATGCTTATCATGTTCAGTTAGGTTCTTGTCTTTCGTGTTTAGTTAGGTTCTGCCCTTCGTGTTTCGTTAAGTTCAGCCATTCGTGTTTAGTCAGGTTTCGCTAGTCATGTTTAGATCTCTGTGTTCAGTTTAGGATTTAGCGGTAGGGTTCACGTATTGTTTATTGTTTTGTTCCGTCTCGTCCCGTCGTGGTTAATAAACATGTATTCTGGTTACATCGCTGCGTCTTGGTCTGTCCCCAGAGAAGATATTCATGACAGGTTGCACATGTGACATGCTGGTAAAAATGTGGTAAAACTGATTTAAGTTTACCTGCATTAAAGTCCCCAGCCACTAACAGTGCCGCTTCTGGGTGAGCATTTTCTTCTTTGCTTATGGCCTTATAGAGTTGGTTGAGAGCGGTCTTAGTGCCAGCTTCATTTTGTGGTGGTAAATAGACGGATACGAATAATACAGATGAGAACTCTCTTGGTAGATGGTACCTTATAATAAGATGTAGACTGCACTATACCTCTGGCGAGCAATACCTCAAGACTTCTTTAATATTAGACATCACGCACCAGCTGTTATTGACAAAAAGACACACACTCCCACCCCTCGTCTTACCAGAGGAGGCGTCTCTGTTCTGCCGGTGCATGGAAAATCCCGCTAGCTCTATGACCAGTTTACAGAGGAGTATAGAGTGCAGTGATGTGTACTATAAGGAGCATTGGTGGCAAATCTGATGGCCGAATGGTAAAGAACATCTAGCCGCTCGAGGGCACCCTTACCTGCTGATCTATAAATTATGTCTCCGTAATCTAGCATGGGTAGGACAGCCATCTGAATCAGGGTTAGTTTGGCAACTGGGGTTAAAGAGGAGCGATTACGATAGAGGAAACCAAGTCTAGATTTAACTTTAGCCTGCAGCTTTGACATGTGCTGAGTGAAGGACAGTGTACTGTCTAGCCATACTCCCAAGTACTTGTATGAGGTGACTACCTCAAGCTCTAAACCCTCAGAGGTAGTAATCACACCTGTGGGGAGAGGGGCATTCTTCTTACCAAACCACATTACCTTTGTTTTGGAGGTGTTCAGAACAAGGTTAAGGGTAGAGAAAGCTTGTTGGACACTAAGAAAGCTTTGTTGTAGAGCATTTAACACAAAATCCAGGGATGGGCCAGCTGAGTATAAGACTGTGTCATCTGCATATAAACTCAGCAAAAAAAGAAACATCCCTTTTTCAGGACCCTGTCCTTCATAGATAATTCATACAAATCCAAATAACTTCACAGATCTTCATTGTAAAGGGTTTAAACACTGTTTCCCATGCTTGTTCAATGAACCATAAACAATTAATGAACATACACCTGTGGAACGGTCGTTAAGACACTAACAGCTTACGGACGGTAGGCAATTAAGGTCACAGTTATGAAAACTTAGGACACTAAAGAGGCCTTTATACTGACTCTGAACAACACCAAAAGAAAGATGCCCGGGGTTCCTGCTCATCTGCGTGAACGTGCCTTAGGCATGCTGCAAGGAGGCATGAGGACTGCAGATGTGGCCAGGGCAATAAATTGCAATGTCCGTACTGTGAGATGTCTAAGACAGCGCTACAGGGAGACAGGACGGACAGCCGATCGCCCTCGCAGTGGCAGACCACGTGTAACAACACCTGCACAGGATCGGTACATCCGAACATCACAGCTGCGGGACAGGTACAGGATGGCAACAACAACTGCCCGAGTTACACCAGGAATGCACAATGTGTAATTTATATGGGTACTGATCTAGTCCTCCAACTAACTTACTTCTAAAGGAAATTAAAGAAATTCTTAAAAGTATTCTGAGAAAATATCCATCCAGTCAGATTATAGCTGGTGGGGATTTTAATATGGTTTATTATACTGAGACTGATAGATTGCCCCATAGGCATAACATTGGTGTGAACAAATTAAGCCTGGACTTAATTGACATATGAGAGTTAAAAACCCTGGAGAGAAACAGTACACATGGAGTAATAGAGATAGTTCACTACAATCAAGAATTTACTTGTGGTCCAGGCTCTGTCGCAGCCGGCTGATCAGCGCACAATTGGCCCAGGGTCGTCCGGGTTAGGGGAGGGTTTGGTCGGCAGAGATGTCCTTGTCCCATCGAGCACTAGCGACTCCTGTGGTGGGCCGGGTGTAGTGCACGCTGACACGGTCACCAGGTGTACGGCGTTTCCTCCGACACATTGGTGCGGCTGGCTTCCGGGTTAAGTGGGCACTGTGTCAAGAAGCAGTGTGGCTTGGTTGGGTTGTGTTTCGGAGGACGTACGGCTTGCAGCAATGGGAGTTGCAGCAATGAGACAAGACTGTAACTACCAATTGGATACCATGGAATTGGGGAGAAAAAGGGGTAAAAAACAACAAACAAACAAAATATAAAATAAAAAAAATCCTTGTGGGTGATAACCTCTAGTCTTGAACCCAAGACTGTAGAGCTAAAAATACTGCTTGCAGTTCCGACGGATCATAAAAGTAATTTGGCTGACTGTAAAAATGTGCAGTAATGATGATAAGAAATATTCTGGTGGTTATTGGAAATTAAATAACTCATTGTTATTGCATGATGATTTAAAAAATGTGATTAAGAATCAAATTTCTGTTTACTGGAATTTAGCTACTTCTAATGCAGAATATGGGAAATATTGGGAACTACTGAAATTTAAAATCCACTCAGCCTATATTACTTATGGGAAACGGCTTGCTTTAAGAAGGAGATGTGAGGTAGCTGAGCTCTCTAAGACAATTGTTGATATCACAGAGATTGAGCATCTTGATCTTAATAAGAAAGCTAAATTGAATGATTTACAGAATCAACTAGATACATTGTATGAAAAGGCTAGAGGAGCCTTCATAAGATCCAGAAAACAATGGCTTGAAAAATGGAGAAAAGAACAGTAGATACTTTTTTAACTTGGAAAAGAGGAGCGGGGAACTCAACACACGTTGGAAATGTAAGATTAATGGGGTAAACTCTGAGGATAGAGAGTTGTTATCAGACTTTACCACTGTTTTATGAGAATCTTTACTCCTTAGATAACAGTTTGAGTGACTCTAAGGATCTCCTTGATTCTATAGAGAACGTTAACTCGATTAGTGAAGAATTAAATAAGTCTTTATTTATTTATCCATTATGGACATCCAATATGGGGTTGGCCAATTAAGAAATAACAAATCCCCAGGTTGTGATGGATTAACCTCTGAATTTTAGAAAACCTTCTCTGAAGAAATAGCAACATTTTTACTCGAAACCTTTAAGGAGGGTATAAAGAAGGGAGAACTACCTGCCTCTCTGAAGCAAGGGGTTATTACTCGTATACCTAAACCACACAAGGATCTTTTAAATATTGATAACTGGCGTCCAATCACACTCCTAAATAACGACTACAAAATTATAGCCTTAATCTTTGTGAAAAGGTTAAAGTCGCGCTTGAATGATCTGATTGATGAATGTCAAGAAGGGTTTATGAAAGGGCGCAATATATCTAATAATCTGAGGCTGGTCTATTGGATGACTTCCCTGTTAACTTATTTTTGGATTTTCAGAAAGCATTTGATACCGTAAGTCACAATTTTATCTTTGATTGTCTTAAGCAATTGAAATTTGGTCATTTTTTTGTTGATGCTGTTAGAACTCTGTATAATGGTGACAATAGCTGTATCAAACTCTTTCATGGAACATTTTCAAGGTTTAACATTGACAAAGGAACACGACAAGGTTGTCCAGTCTCACTTTTTTGTTGTTGTTGTTAGTATCTCAAATCTTATGCTCATTAGTTCATCAAAGTCAATTTGAAGGCATTACATTCCAGGCCAGACAGATCAAGATATCCCAACTGGCGGATGACACCTCACTTTTTTTGAAAAATGTGTCACAAACTAGATTAGCATTGGATATTGTGAAGCAGTTCTCCAAAATCTCCGGTTTGGTATTAAATCTTTCCAAATGTGAGATGTTTGTTCTAAAAGGAGCTGTCAACCAGCATCTCTGAAAAAGATACTGTAACATACCTCGGTGTAAAGATCACCAAAAATCTTAAGGCTGTGAATGATCTTAATTTGAATCCTGTAACTGAATCTATCAAAAGGTAGAATGCTTTTATCAAAAGCTGAGGGTCTATCTCGTGCATCCTATCTTTTTTCATTTATTGACATTCCCAAATCCATTCGTTGTATCTTAGATAGGCTATTGTACAACTTCATATGGAAAAACAAGCCACATAAGATACAAATAGATGTTATCACCCACAGGGTTTGTGATGGCAGTCTAAATGTATTAGACTTCACTCTCTTTAATCAGATATCAAAAGTAAAATGGGTTAAAAGGTACTTAAAAAATCCTCATAGTTTCTGGAATATTATACCTCATTTTGTTTTTCAGAAGCTCGGGGCTTAATTTTTTTACTACAATGTCCCTATATTGTGGGTAAACTTCTTGTGAAATTGGCAGCTTTTCACAAGCAGGCTTACTGTCCTGGGCTTTGCTGTATAAACACAACTTTTCACCTCATAAATGTTCTATATGGAATAATAGGTCGATATTACATAGAAACAATATGTTATTTTACCGTAACTGGTTCTCAAAAAACATTGTCCTTGTCAGCCAATTAGTTAGTATTAGTGGGAATCTACTAACACTGAGAGAATTTATGGAAAGATACAACTGGGAGGTTTCAAGCTAGGAAAATGACACTGTTATAAAAGCTATACCTAGTGGGATAACATCTTTACTTCAGAATAATGCATATTTTGGAACATCTCCTATTGTAAGCGATATCCAGGTGAATGGCATGGGTTTACTAGATAATAAATTCAACAATCGTTTATTAAGGGATATTTTCTACAGGAATTCTATTCCTTCTGCTATGTTTTGTTGGGCTTCGTCGTTTGATGTAAACTGGCTTGTTTGTCAAAAGGTAGAATGCTTTTATCAAAAGCTGAGGGTCTATCTCGTGCATCCTATCTTTTTTCATTTATTGACATTCCCAAATCCATTCGTTGTACCTTAGATAGGCTATTGTACAACTTCATATGGAAAAACAAGCCACATAAGATACAAATAGATGTTATCACCCACAGGGTTTGTGATGGCAGTCTAAATGTATTAGACTTCACTCTCTTTAATCAGATATCAAAAGTAAAATGGGTTAAAAGTTACTTAAAAAATCCTCATAGTTTCTGGAATATTATACCTTATTTTGTTTTTCAGAAGCTCGGGGCTTAATTTTTTTACTACAATGTCCCTATATTGTGGGTAAACTTCTTGTGAAATTGGCAGCTTTTCACAAGCAGGCTTTAATGTCCTGGGCTTTGCTGTATAAACACAACTTTTCACCTCATAAATGTTCTATATGGAATAATAGGTCGATATTACATAGAAACAATATGTTATTTTACCGTAACTGGTTCTCAAAAAACATTGTCCTTGTCAGCCAATTAGTTAGTATTAGTGGGAATCTACTAACACTGAGAGAATTTATGGAAAGATACAACTGGGAGGTTTCAAGCTAGGAAAATGACACTGTTATAAAAGCTATACCTAGTGGGATAACATCTTTACTTCAGAATAATGCATATTTTGGAACATCTCCTATTGTAAGCGATATCCAGGTGAATGGCATGGGTTTACTAGATAATAAATTCAACAATCGTTTATTAAGGGATATTTTCTACAGGAATTCTATTCCTTCTGCTATGTTTTGTTGGGCTTCGTCGTTTGATGTAAACTGGCGCCGTGCTTGGCTCACTCCACACAAATTTATGGTGACCAATAAAGTAAAGGAGATCTCCTTTATGATTATTCCAGGATTCTACCCTTGTAATAGCTTGATTTCTAAATATATACCTAATGTTACCAGTGAATGCATTTTTTGTGAACTAGAAACGGAATCTATTGAACACTTATTCTGTTATTGTTTACATAGTGAAGTGTTCTGGACTGATGTAAAACTATATATTTGCAAAAAAATGCATACAACCATTGAAATATTTAAGTTTGACATATTATTTTACTACACTGATTCCACAGTTGAATGCCAGCACGTCATAAATCCCTTTATTTTATTAGGAACATTCAAACACAAATCAACATTTATGAAGAAAAAGGCCCTTTTCTTAAATTTTTTTAATCTGATTTATAAACTATTTAGAATCATTAAAACGTATACAAAACAAAATGTAAAAAAAAAATGTATTTGCTACATGTCTGTACTTTATTTTATATAATGTGGATTTTGTATTATTATTTTTTATCTTCCTTATTTCTTTGTGTAATCCCTCTGGCGGTTATGTTTTTGTGTTTTGCATGTTACTGTTTATTTAAAAAAATATATATTGTTTCAAAATAAATCAAAAAAATAAAAAGACCGTTCAAATCGATTTTCACAGTCGGAGCTGTTTTTTTTTCAGACTTCATAGATGTTTTGAACACACTGATGAAGTCTGAAATCAGAGATTTCTGAGTTCCCAGTTGTTTTGAACGCGGCAACAATGGCCAATATATAGCATTAGCAGTCCAGAGTTGATATACATCATTAGTTTCTTTACTGTGTCGTTAACCCTGGCCACAGGGATTCGGTTGGTCTTGCGAAGTGTCAATCTACAGATTTTCCGCCCTATAGATAAAGTAGGGGCGTCTCTGGATGACATCATTTGCCAAACTTTTCAACATGGCGACACAACAAACGGAAGCGATCGAAGCAATGGAAAATGCGAACCGAACTTCGCATCCTGGCTTCAGTAACGACAAGTATTCTCTGCTCGTCGTTGTCGGTGGACATAGTCGGACTGGATTTGTGGACTACGTGGTTGCGGAGATAAAGAGAGGTAATGTGGCCCAATGTTGATTTATTTAGTGCCAGACCGCGCTTCCACCTCCCGATTTGGCTCGAGCTAGCGCCTTTAGTACAGGTGACGTTGCATACTGTATTACTGCGCTTTCAAGTATATTCCGTCAACAAATGGTTCTAATTGCAAATCAACACACACATCAGCCAATTGGCACTGAAATATCCCACTAGTCTCGTGAATGTATGCAAATATTTTCCACGACGAAATAAAACGTTAAAGATGATCCCACATGCAACCCCCGTTTGCAGTAGACATTAAATGGAAAGATGAGGGAGGAAGAAGCCAGTAAGGGATATAATAGCGACAAGGATGTTGGATCTCCTGGCAGATGGTTAGCAGAGGGCATCTGCATGGTGTGTAAGTTAACAAAACAAAATGGGCAAGATGGTGTGTTAGTGTAAGTTCACAAAACAAAATGGGCAATATTATTTTACTTCGAATCGGATTTACCAGTTGATCACTAGCGTCGGATGATCTTGCCTGATAGACCAGCTGCCAATCAGACCATAAACTAGACAGCTAGGTTAGCAACGTAAGTTTAAACTATTTAAAATGATCAGGCAAAATGTAAAGTTAAGAGACCAATTAATGCAATGGCATGGTTTAGCACTTGCTCTATAATGATTAGTTGTGACGAATTACGAATACATATTTTGTGTAAATTATCATTTATTTAAATTTAACACATTTCAGCACTATATGAAGTTTTTTTTTTACACCCATTTCGCAGTAATCATTCTGGGATTCAAGTTTCAGACATGTCCCAAACCCTTACTGCAAAATACAAGGCTTCATTTTCTGTTATCTTACCTAGAATGACTCTGTATGATGTGCAGGTGGTCACCAGAGTTTTAATTTATTGGCTTTGATAACCTTATTATTGAAGCGTATTCATAAAAATGTTCTATGCTGTTTTGTTACCAGTATATAAAGCTTGTGCAGTTAAGCTGAATTTTGTTTTATAAGATTGTTATTGCAACAGTCTTGATGACTGCAAGTGCCTCTGAGTGAATTAAGGTAACTGTGCACTTCTATCATGAGTCACATTTATTTCAATTACATGATGCAGAGTTGCCTCTGTCTGGTAGTGGGCAGGAGCTCCAGTTTGTGTGTGCATTGGAATTTGCTTGGCTCGTAGTGTTGAAATCCAATAGCTGTCATTTCCCACCTCTGATTAGCTGAGGGAAGCTGTTTTATGCTGAGTTTGTCTTTTACAGACTTGCATTACTAGCCACACTGCAGATCACTCTTTTGTAGTGCTGAAATGTGTTAATAGCTTTTGCCTCACTTTCCAAGGACATTGCTCCAGAGAAAAGTGGGGTATGTTTGTTTACTAAACACGGCAGTAAACAAATTGACAGGCGAAGACATTTTAGATTACATGTAGCCTACGTTGTATCTTCCTCATCCCTTTAAGACTGCTTGTCTTGGAGGAAAGTTTATCTTGGCTTGCATACATAAAATGCACGGTGTTTAAAGACTCCTCTCTGGTTCCAAGATGCCACTGTGCACTGACCTCTCCAGGGTAAAGACAGGGGATCATTGTAAAGGTCTGGCCTCTCGAGACAACTCAAGACCTCAGGGTCCTCTAGTCTCACACAAAATCACGGAATGGGTGGGCTTTTTCCCCAAGCTTGTAAGGGTTTTGGTAAGGGTGCCTTCTTGCTATTTGTTTTAGTTTGGTTACTAACATACAGCCCTGCGCATCTGTAAGGGTGTTGCCTTAATAGCTCAGACTTTGTAGAAAGAAACAGTTTGCAGTGAGCTTTGAACACTCCAAGGCTAGTATCATTCACATTGCTTGTTTGTCACTTGCTTGTAGCTGATTTCCCCCCACTTATGCTTCAATGAATAGCAGGAAATTATATTTCCAAATAATGTCAACATCCTGATTTTGTGTCACCCCTGTGTAGCGTTAGAGTTTATTGCTTCCGGCTACTTAGAAAATGAGTAACAAATCAAATAGTGATGAGAAAGAAACACAGACAAAAAATTACCACGATTGTGGGGATTTTCACAAAATGTAATCCATACAATAGTCCTTCGTTAGAAGGATTGTTGACATATACAGTGCATTTGGAAAGTATTCAGACCCCTTTTTCCACATTTTGTTACATTACCGGATTGTGTTAAGGCACAGATCTGGGGAAGGGTACCAAAAAATGTCTGCAGCGTTGAAGGTCCCCAAGAACACAGTGGCCTCCATCATTCTTAAATGGAAGAAGTTTAGAACTACCAAGACTCTTCCTAGAGCTGGCTGCCCGGCGCAATCAAGGGAGAAGGTTCTTGGTCAGGGAGGTGACCAAGAACCCAATTGTCACTCTGACAGAGCACCAGAGTTCCTCTGTGGAGATGGGAGAACATTCCAGAACGACAACCATCTCTGCAAGACTTCACCAATCAGGCTTTTATGGTAGTGGCCAGATGGAAGCCACTCCTCAGTAAAAGGCACATTACAGCCAGCTTGGAGTCTTCCAAAAAGCACCTAAAGACTCTGACCATGAGAAACATGATTCTCTGGTCTGATGAAACCATGATTGAACTCTTTGGCCTGAATGCCAAGTGTCATGTCTGGAGGAAACCTGGCACCATTCCTACGGTGAAGCATGGTGGTGGCAGCGTCATGCTTTGGGAATGTCTTTCAGTGGCAGGGACTGGGAGACTAGTCAGGTTTGAGGGAAAGATGAACGGAGCAAAGTACAAAGAGATCCTTGATGAAAGCGTTCAAGACCTCCGACTGGGGAGACGGTTCACCGTCCAACAGGACAACGACCCTAAGCACACAGCCAAGACAACGCAGGAGTGGCTTCGGGACAAGAATCTGAATGTCCTTGAGTGGCCCAGCCAGAGCCCAGACTTGAACCCGATCGAACATCTCTGGAGAGACCTGAAAATAGCTGTGCAGCAACACTCCCCATCCAACCTGACAGAGCTTGAGATGATCTGCAGAGAAGAATGGTGCAAACTCCCCGAATACAAGCGTGCCAAGCTTGGAGCATAATTCCCAAGAAGACTCAAGGTTGTAATTGCTGCCAAAGGTGCTTCAACAAAGTACTGAGTAAAGGGTCTGAATACTTATGCAAATGTTGTTTCCCCTACATTTGCAAAAATGTCTAAAAAACGTTTTTTGCTTTGTTATTATGGGGTATTGTGTGTAGATTGGTGAAAAAATTATAATATTCAATCAATTTTAGACAAAGGCTGTAATGTAACAAAATTTGGAAAAAGTGAAAGGGTCTGAATACTTTCTGAATGCACTGTATCTACCTCCATCACTCCAGTATCCCTGCACATTGCAAATATGGTATTGGAACTGAACGTGTGTATATAGTATGCTTGCTTACTTATTGTGTTCGTCATATTTCTTATTTCTCGTGTTTTTTTCTAGGATTACATTATTGATTATTGCATTGTTGGGTTTTGAGTTTGCAAGAAAGGCATTTCACTGTACTTGTGCATGTGACATTAAAACTTGAAACTGAAACTTGAATATTTCATGGCCATAAACCCGCCCACCCCGCGGATATAACCGCGGGGACTGCGTGTTATGAGTCAACCCGCGCATCACTAGTACACCGTAAGTCACTCACCCTTCTAGATAACTTGAAACAGCCTAACCAGGTATTGTCTTGAAGTCGCCTAGGCTAGCTAGTACTAGCCAACTTCTTTCACCAATTAGCTTCAGCAGGCTGGTGTTTGACCCATGGCAAAGTTGGTTTGACATTGGATAGTCTTCTTTTGTCTGGGTTTCATGAGGAATCGCTTTGATTTGATTTCCGTGCCCTTTGCATAGGCTTGTAGACTCTGCTGCTACATTTAATGTTATCTTTCGGATAGTTTCCCCATGCTCACAAACATTACTTCAGTCCCATAAATTCATGCAAGTTGGCAACTTGTGTACCATTACAAGAATTGACTGTAAATGTCAATTAATAGTTTTGGTCTCAAAATAGGTTATTGTCATGCCTGTGCCAGTGTGCCTTGGCAGCGTTCAGTGTGATGGAATGGTGAAGTCCCTTGAAGAAGCCAGCAGCCTTGAGAGCCCAGCTATGCTCCAGAGCATAAATAATGCAATCTATTTACTTCAGCTTGGCTTCACCAGAGTGCCAGAGAATGGAAGTCTCCTTTGTCAGAACGTACACGTTGTTTCCTCCACTACCCCTTTAGCATTAGCTATTCGGAGTTACCTTATCACCATGCAGACAGACTCCAACAACCGTGCAGTTCAGAGTCGAGGTGTGGATGTACTACCCAGAATACCCTGGGTTTATAGGAGAACATTGTCCTTAAATGCAGAGGTTGGGTAAGTAGGTAGTGGCATTCGATGTTGTCCACTTTCTATCTGGTTCAGCTTGGGCTGGGGAGGGTACTAGGGACGATGCAGCTGTGTGTCTGAGTGTGAAAATACTGGACTCTGGCTGCATCTTGTTGAGAGCTTGTACCCCCATAATGAGACTGAAAGTGTAAAGTTCAGTCATTAGCAGTGTAATGGTAAAGTTAACTGGGTACGGGGGTCCGGGTGCATTCCCCCTGGAAGATTTTTTTTGTAGAACGACTGGGAATGTTACTTCTGGTGACTTTTTAAAAACAATTTCTACTCTAATACATTAACATTTTTAATTATGTTGACACCATCTGAAATATAACTGATCCGTGCCACTGCACTGTAGGGAGATGATGATGAGGAGCAAGCGGTGTCTCTGCACTCGTGGCTCTCATTTGCGCCACTGTTTGCTACTAATATACGTTGTAACTTTTCACTCTGATCTTAATCTCGCACTATCCCTTTAAGTCCTTTTTCAATTTACCCAGAATCAGGAACTTGTGGATACCATTTTTGTCTCTGTGTCTAGTATAAAGGAAGGAGGTAGAGTTGGTTTCTCGAGCTTGCCAGCAGATAACCATAGACTTTCAGTCATTGCGCTAACGCTAGTTAGCAATTGTGCTTGCGCTAGTTCGCAACTTTCTTCAAACTGCACGCAGAGACCTAATTGGTATCCACGAGTTCATGTGACTCTGTGGAAGTAGATAAATCCAGAGTATCCCTTTAAAACAGCCTGCGTCTGGACAAACTCTGCCCCTCTTCCTTTCTCTTCTTTCTTTCTTTCCTTTCTCCTCTCTCAGCTCATACTGACACATACCCATGAGCCCCCTGTCTTTCGTCCTCACCCACTGAGTCCCGACTGACACAGGACGTCCATGAACTTTGAAAAGTAGTTGAAATTTGGTCAGTCCACCCTGGCCTTGATGTTAACGTCCACAGACAGAGCGGACTGGACCAAATCTGAGCGTATCATAGACGTATGTTTAACAAGTTTTGATAGTACAGTGAGTTGAGCATAGTAGAGTACTGTACTGTTAGTAAAGTACAGGACAGTTACTACAGAACAGTCGATTATAGTGCAATACAGTACAGTAAAAATGTCCAAAGGAGAATCACATTCATTTCCATAGTTATGCATTTCTGTGTAGTACAGATCAGGGACCCATTACCATAATTCCATAAACTCAAGTTGCCATGTCATAGCTGACATACCATTCTTTCTGCAGACATCTTTGAATCTTAATTCGGAGCAGATATTTACGAATTTTTGAAAAACCTGGTTGCATTAAAAACATAGATTTTACCGTAATTCCATTACCAAAGTTTGCATCTGCAAAGTTCTTCCACTAAATTTAGTTTTTGTACATTTTTCCATGGAAATTGTTAAAAGTAGTCCTTGTGCATAGTTGTAGGGTTTGTTAAACTTTGAAATCAATGCTTTTTGTTTGGCATACATTTTAATGTGAAATAACTGTTAAAGCGTAATTCTTGCCCATCAGTATCTGTGTTGAGGCCATGTGACTTATGTCACAAACACTTCCTCTGTGTGTATGTGTGTGTGTGTGTGTGTGTCACACTGCTCACCATTTCCTTCCTGGTCAGTGATGGAGGCACGCTCTTTGTTAATGATTTGGTTTGGGGAACAAGCCTGAAGAAACGGTCTTGTGTTGAAGATTCTCTGAGTGTAACATGATTAAAAGTCTGACTGTCATTAAAAAAAATGTGTATTATGAATGCAGCCCCTGAATACTGTATCCCTCCTACATGGTCAACATGCTTGTGATTGCTGGCAAAGTGCAAATAGAAGAGGGGCTTCCTATTGAAAGAACAACGCTGTGTAGATGGTTTGTCAGTTAGTTGGTTCAGCTGTGCTGGTTCTTATGTGTTGTTGTAATGTGCTGATGGACGGCCTAGAAAAGAAAACCCCAGCAGGTCAAAATGTCTGTTTTCTTTGCTCCAACCCAACGGTGGGTCAAGCCAGCCCTAGTCTAGCCCAGACAAGTCTTCTCTTGTTACTGTAGGTCTGAGACTTAGCAGCTGCCTCTGTGTACTCTAGAATCCTCTCAGGACCCCTGAGCCCCGTTTCCCATCTGCTACCACCAGTGTCCAGTGTACTCCCTCTTGAGTGTCTGTGTTGTACGTGCCACTGGCTTAATAGGGAGTAGCGGCGCGCTAGCTCCCGACACTACCCGGTGAAATGTAAGGCGCCAAAATCCAGAAGTTTAATTATTAAACATTCATCAATATACAAGTGTTGCATAGTCATCAAAAGCTTTGCTTCTTGGCAATAAATCAAATCAAATCAAATTTTATTTGTCACATACACATGGTTAGCAGATGTTAATGCGAGTGTAGCGAAATGCTTGTGCTTCTAGTTCCGACCATGCAGTAGTATCTAACAAGTGATCTAACAAATTCACAACTACCTTATACACACAAGAGTAAAGGAATGAATACGAGTATGTACATATAAATATATGGATGAGCGATGGCTGACCGGCATAGGCAAGATGCAGTAGATGGTATGGAGTACAGTGTATATATATATGAGATGAGTAATGTAGGATATGTAAACATTATATAAATGGCATTGTTTAACCTCACCGGCTCCAGCAGCAGAGGTGACTGTTTTGGAGAGCCTGGCGTGCCCTTAGTAAAATGCCTCCCATTTAGGCCCAGAAAATGGGATATGCATATATTTAGTACCATTGGATAGGAAACACTCTTTCCAAAACTGTTAACCATTTGTCTGTGGGTCAATCAGAACGCATTTGGCAGGCAAAACCCTGAGGAATCTCTGTCCTGAAAAAAGTCATTTTGACACATTGCTCATTTTTGAGCCCCTCCCTATCCAAAATGACCATATATAGGCATGTGAACGCAGTGCACGTCGCTTCCTTATGATGTCATCAACCACGAGACGGTGTTTTACTCCATCTTGGAGGAATTTCGGCCATTGAAAAACAGCATGGCAATGAGGACCCCTCTTCTGAAAACTCTTCACATTGCGCGTGCATGAGAAGGCGCGCTGTGCCTTATTTATCGTTTTTAGCGTTCAGTTTATATTCCGGCTGATTTATAATAGTACATATCGTAAAAGGGTTCCTAAGGATACATTTAAAACTATGTTTGATTGTTTTTGGACAAGTTTATAGGTATAATTTTAACGAGTCGGTGCCGAGTTTCAAAGGAGTAATGGAGGCTGTCGTTTCTGATTATAACGCATGAACCAAATGGAGGATTTATGGATAAAAGACGTTACTTTTTCTAACAAAAGAACCATGGATTGTCTTCGTTGGACACTTAGGAAGACCTCAGCAGAAGTTCTTCAACAGGTAATTACTTTGTTTTCGCTGTGAAATGTGTTATGTGTGTGCCATGATTGCTAATCGATACATGGCTATTGGAAAATATGTGAGGTGCTACCCTCAAACAAATGAATGTGCTGCTTTCACCGTAAAGCCTTTTTGAAATCTGACAACGCTGTGATATTGCCTAGAAACAGAGCTTTTGATGAGTATGGAACACTTGTATATAGCTGGATGTTTAATAATTAAATTTTCTGATTTTAAATCTGGCGCTACAGGTTTTCGCTAGTAGTGTCGGGATGATCCCGCTAGCGACCCACTGGTATTTGAGTCGTTAAAGTGGCTAGTGATACATTATTTCATCCAATTATAATTATTAAAGTGGCTAGAGATTTGGGTCGATGGCCGAACGGCATAGGCAAGATACAGTAGATGGTTTAGAGTACAGTGTATACATTTGATATGAGTATGTCGGATACATAAACATATACAAAATTGTTTAAAGTGGCTAGTGATACATTTGTTACATCCAATTCCTATGTTTAAAGTGGCTAGAGATTTAAGTCAGTATGTTGGCAGCAGCCACTCAATGTTAGTGATGGCTGTTTAACAGTCTGATGGCCTTTGGGGTAGAAGCTGTTTTTCAGTTTCTCGGTCCCAGCTTTGATGCACCTGTACTGACCTCGCCTTCTGGATGATAGCTGGGTGAACAGGCAGTGGCTCGGGTGGTTGTTGTCCTTGATGATCTTTTTGGCCTTCCTGTGACATCGGGTGGTGTAGGTGTCCTGGAGGGCAGGTAGTTTACCCCCGGTGATGCGTTGTGCAGACCTCACTACCCTCTGGAGAGCCTTACGGTTGTGGGCGGAGCAGTTGCCGTACCAGGCGGTGATACAGCCCGACAGGATGCTCTCGATTGTGCATCTGTAAAAGTTTGTGAGTGATTTTGGTGACAAGCTGAATTTCTTCAGCCTCCTGAGGTTGAAGAGGCGCTGTTGCGCCTTCTTCACTGCGCTGTCTGTGTGGGTGGACCAATTCAGTTTGTCCGTGATGTGTACGCCGAGGAACTTAAAACTTTCCACCTTCTCCACTACTGTCCCCTCGATGTGGATAGGGGGGTGCTCCCTCTCCTGTTTCCTGAAGTCCACAATCATCTCCTTTGTTTTGCTGACATTGAGTGAGAGGTTATTTTCCTGACACCACACTCCGAGGGCCCTCACCTCCTCCCTGTAGGCCGTCTCGTCGTTGTTGGTAATCAAGCCTACCACTGTAGTGTCGTCAGCAAACTTGATGATTGAGTTGGATGCGTGCTTGGCCACGCAGTCATGGGTAAACAGGGAGTACAGGAGAGGGCTGAGAACGCACCCTTGTGGGGCCCCAGTGTTGAGGATCAGCGGGGTGGAGATGTTGTTTCCTACCCTCACCACCTGGGACCGGCCCGTCAGGAAGTCCAGGACCCAGTTGCACAGGGCTGGGTCGAGACCCAGGGTCTCGAGCTTAATGACGAGCTTGGAGGGAACTATGGTGTTAAATGCTGAGCTGTAGTCGATGAACAGCATTCTTACATAAGTATTCCTCTTGTCTAGATGGGTTAGGGCAGTATGCAGTGTGATTGCGATTATCACAGCGTTGTCAGATTTCAAAAAGGCTTCACGGCGAAAGTACACCATTTGATTGTTTGAGGATAGCACCTCCATATATTTTCCACATTAGCATAAATTCATATCCAGCGCGCGGGTCACACAAAACCCATATAAGAGCTAACAAATATCACTTACCTTTCGAAGAACTTCTGCTGAGGGCTTCCCAAGTGTCCAACGAAGACATCCAATGGTTCTTTTGTTAGAAAAAGTCATTTATTTTATCCATAAATCCCTGTTTGGTTGGCGCGTTATGATCAGAAAATCCACCGTTGAGTCGCCCATTGAACCGTGAAGAGAACACGTTCAAATTATACCTATAAACTTTCTACAAACAAATCAAACATCATTTTTAATGTATCCTTAGGTATCCTTTTATGTATATTTACTGTAGTATTTCAACCGGACGATAACGTGAACAATAGGAAAGGAAAATATAGTGGGGCGTGCTCACAATCTCGCGCCCCGTCAAACGTTGTTGACAAATGTGATCCCCTGACTGTTTCCTCTTCCTATCTGTTCGGCTTAGTGCTAGAGCCTCCAGACACTGTATAAAGACTGTTGACATCTAGTGGAAGCCATAGGTACTGTAGTCTCAGTCCTGGATAACAAAGAAATCAATAGGCAGCCTTGACAAAAAGGTCATGTACAAAAGAAACTGCAAATCCGAATGGATTTTCCTCGGGTTTTCGCCTGCTATATCAGTTCTGTTATACTCACATACATTATTTTAACACTTTTAGAACCTGCAGAGTGTTTCCTATCCAATAGTACTAATTATGTGCATATCCTATTTTCTGGGCCTGAGTGGCAGGCATTTTACTTTGGGCACGCCAGACTCTCCAAAACCGTCACCTCTGCTGCCGCTCCTTAAGAATTTAACACTAGACCCGCTAAAGCGGTCATTTTGACAGCTCGTGAATTTATTTTATTATTCTGCCATATCCCCTCCGTCATATCCCCTCCGTCGTTGACTTTTCCTAAATAAGTCTATATAACACACTGCCGTTGTTAGAATTGTTATGTCACAAACAGAACTGGAGTTATAACCAGTTTTAGGGGGGCATGTCATTATTTGAATGGTTTTCCCCGTTGCCCCTCCTCCAGACATTAGGGCCTGCTCCGCTCATTCTCCCGACATTGGAAGGTGCAGTGGCAAGTTGATAATCACACCGGTAATTGCCTCAACTGAACCTAAACTATACCAAAACTAATTTCACACGTATAACAACAGATTAAATAAATGAAGTAAAGTATGATGGGGGAGAATGGGTGAGTTGATGAGCAAGGGGAAGCGGCTAATGCATAATTATGTAATCACCAATTGTGATAGTGGCCTGCCTTGTTCCTCAATTGTATTGGTGTATTCTAATTATAATCTGAAAATGGTATGTACCCTATATCAGTCCACCAAATCCAAGCAGTTTTATCAGTCTACCGTGGCCTACCTGTAGTAGACAGTGAGAACCTGCGTAATTTACAATGGCAAGAAGACCAAGACTAATGGATGCACATGCTGCGTTTGCTCTGCTACAAGATCTAAATGAAAACGACTCAGATGGTAGGGAAGAAATTAATCTTGACCCCTCTGATTATTCTTCTGATTCTACACCGCCGAGGCCTAAGTGCAAAAAAGCCAGAACGATGTGCAGTGAGCAGGTCCCCGAGCCACCACCAAATGAAACGGTGAGAGAGGAGAAAGCAAAGGAAGGCACCATTTCGGAAAAGATCCACATCGGGCAGCAGGTGAGCAAGTGTCGGTGAATGTGGGGATGAGGCTTGTGGAACCTTACGTTGGCAAGGGGAGAAATGTCACAGTGGACAATTTCTTCACTTTACTGTCATTGACGAACAAGCTTAGTCAGCACCATGAACAAGGCAAGACGGGAGCTTCCTCCCTCAAAATAAGGCACCTGCACAGTCGTTGTACTCCATAACGGTGCTGAAGAATGACAACACTCACACAAACCAATTAAAGGCAAGAACGAATGTTTCAGTCATGAGCACCATGCATCTGACGGTTTGCCATCGACAGGGACACAATAAAGAGAACCGGATACTGTTACGCACTATAACCAAAGATATGTCAATATTGCATAATACACATTGCTATATATATATATATTGCACAAAAATATGAACGCAACATGTAAAGTATTTGTCCCATGTTTCATGAGCTGAAGTAAAAGATCCCAGAAACAATGCATACTTTCAAAATGCTTATTTGGCTCATTTTGTGTACACATTTGTTTATATCCCTATTAGTGAGCATTTCTTCTTGGCCAAGATAATCCATCCACCTGACAGGTGTGGCATATCAAGAAGAAGCTGATTGAACAGCATGATCATTACACAGGTGCACATTGTGCTGGGGACAATAAAAGGCCACTTAAAAATTTGCAGTTTTGTCACACAACACAATGCCACAGATGTATCAAGTTTTGAGGGAGTGTGCAATTGGCATGCTGACTGCAGGAATGTCCATCAGAGCTGTTGCCAGATAATTTAATGTTAACTTTTCTACCATAAGTTGCCTCCAACTTTGTTTTAGAGATTTGGCGGTACGTCCTAATGGTCTCACAACCGCAGACCATGTGTATGACGTGTGGTCGAGCGGTTTGCTGATGTCAACGTTATGAACAAAGTACCCCATGGTGGGGTTATGGTATGAGCAGGCATAAGCTACGGACAACAAACACAATTACGTTTAATTGATGGCAATTTGAATGCACAGAGATACTGAGGTCCTGAGGCCCATTGTCGTGCCATTCATCTGCCGTCATACCTCGTGTTTCAGCATGATATTGCATGGCCCCATGTCGCAAGGATCTGTACACAATTTTCCAATTGCCACGAGATGAAAGGGGGGGAAAAAATGTCATGCTCTGAATCTGGTGGAAACGTCATAAAATAGGCGTACCTGAGTACTACTTATCCCTTGCACAAAACAGCCTACAGCTGTGTTTGTCTGTACGGAGCTTACTAGCGCCAGAATATTTTATTCAATGTTTGCTAGCACCAGCTTCGGCTGGACCAAGTTAATACAATAGTTGATACAATGTTTCAAGTATAGGATATTTATTTTATCAGGATATTTTCTACCTTAGGGCTTCAATGTGGGACTATCATTTGTTTTTCAACAGGACAATGACCCAACATACCTCCTGGCTGTGTAAGGGCTGTTTTACCAGCCAGCAATATGTTTATAATGTCGTCGTTCAGCCACGACTCCGTGAAAGCATAAGATATTACAGTTATTACAGTTATTAATGTCCCGTTGGTCGTTTAATCTTCCTCGTAGGTCGTCGATTTTATTTTAGAATGATTGCATGTTAGCTAGTAGAACGGAAAGGAGTGGGGGTTTATTCGATCGCCTATGAATTCTCCGAAGGCAGCCCGACCTCCGTCCTCTTTTTCTCCGTCTACACGCAAATTACTGGGATTTGGGCCTGTTCCCGGGAAAGCAGAGCTCATTTGTTGTTCCTCGACCACGAGACACTTGCGTTCAGTCTGCATGGTCAATGCAGCACATGCCACAATGTTGATGACAACGATGCTGTTTTCACTTTGCTTCTTAATATAAATCCACTAGCGTTTTATAATTGCACTATTAGTTTGTGTTTCTTACATCTACGAACAGCTAGTTTGTCTTTTCTTAGCAAGTTGTTCCTAAATATTGTTAGCCGCTAATCACTAGCTAGCTAATAAATGTACTGAGTAAGAGCAAACGTAGATTGCTATACAGCCTGATAATACCAGTGATGGTGTAGACTTAAATCAGCATGTTTGTGCAACAGTATCTTCTAAATTAAAGAGGAATACACGAAGCAAGAATATGTTAGCTACATGAAGTAGCTAAGAGAGAACGTTCATATCAACACTTTAGTTCCTACCCTGTCACAACTCCTCCCTGACATTTCCATTCGTTATCATGTCAAACACTATATTCAAAGTGCCCACTATTATAGTCTAACTATATAATTAGAATAGTCATTTCCATGATTCCAACAGTTAACCCAAGTGTTTTTGCTCTAAATCGCTAGTCAAATAGCAATTGCAACAATTGGTTAAAAATAAGGCCCAGATTTCTTGCGCATATCGTGCAGCAGTGTGGAAATGATCTCAAATGAGTGCAAAACACAAAATACTGTATAAATATTTTTTTTTGTGGGGGGGGCCAAATCACCCAGCCCTATGATAGGTCTTTAGTGATGTGGACACAGAGGAACTTGAAGCCCTCAATCCGCTCCACTACAGCCCCGTTGATGTGAATGGGGGCATGCTCTGCCCTCTGTTTCCTGTAGTCCACGATTAACTCCTTTTGTCTTGCTGACGTTGATGTCCTGGCACCACTCTGCCAGGTCTCTGAGCTCCTCCCTGTAGGCTGTCTCATCGTCGGCGATTAGGCCCGCCACAGTCGTGCAGTCTGCAAACTTAATAATGGTGTTGGAGTTGTGCCCGGCCACATAGTCGTGGGTGAACAGGGAGTACAGGAGGGGACTAAGCACGCACCCCTGTGGTGGATGTGTTGTTACCTACCTTCACCACCTGGGTGCGGTCCATCAGGAAGTCCTGAATCCAGTTGCAGAGTGAGTTCCTGGGTCCTTAGCTTAGTGATGAGCTTGGAGGGCACTATGGTGATGAACGCTGAGCTGTAGTCAGTGAACAGCATTCCCATGTAGGGGTTCCTTTTGTCCAGGTGGGAAAGGGCAGTGTGGAGTGCAATAGTGATTGCGTCATCTGTGAATCAGTTGGGGCGGTATGCAGGCTTGAGCAGTAGGTATACCGGGGTATTTGGAAAAAGCCATGGGATGGTTTTTCAATACCATCAAATAGGGCTTAGCGATATGGCCAAAGTCTCATATCCCAATATAGGTCATTTCATATCCCGATAACGATGCATATCACGATATATACATTTTCTGTAAATTAAATGAATAAATAGTTTATATAAAATGATCACATGTGAAGGCCTATTTCTTATTACATTTTGAATTATACTCAACAAATAAAAGGTATCTGCATTTGGTACCTTGGGTCGAGTGTTGGCACCAACTCATGAAACCGCTGTTTCTCGACCGTGTAAATTGGGGCCATGTCTTTGCAGATGTAAGTTGTAACGGCAGCTGTTATCTCCTTCCATATTCGTGATTCTTTGCCATATGGTGTGCCGCGGGCAAAAGCCTCTTGCAACGTCTGAGTCGAGGGTTTATTTTGAGCACTCGACTGTACTTTTTTGGGTCTCATCCGTAGACTCTCTCTGTACTGTTTCACATGATTCTTGCTTAGGTGGTAAGAGGTTAGTGGTGTTTGAGCCTGTTGTCGGGACCGGCCTGCGGCATATTTTGCAGCGGACGGTTTTCTGGTCCGTGTCAGACTTTTCATACCCAAACCACGTCCATGCGACCGAAGTAGCCCCTCTTTTAGGTACGGTCTCCGTGCTCTGTGTCGCGTTCACTCTCCTCCATGTTTGTTTGTGTTGCAAAGCCTCATCCAATTGCCCAAACAGTATTTCCGTAAAGAGTGTGATTTGCGACACAACGGAATAAACGATAGAAAAACGTCTATCGTTTCATATTATGCTCTATCGTCACACGATATATATCGTCATATCGCCCAGCCCTACCGTCAAAACAATTTTTGGGGAAGTTTTTCAGTGATTTTGAATATTTGTAGCAACTTTTTAAGTTAGTATCTGCTGTCAACTTGTGCAATAAGTTAGGAGATAAAGCAGATTGCGTTCTTCATTTCACATTATTTTACATTATGAAACCTACCATAGTTCCCCAGAACAGTTGAGCCAGTCATGTGTTCATTGTAAAGTGCATAACAAGAGAAAGCGGGAGCTGGCGAGTCCAGTAAGACCCTTTAGTACTGTTTTCCTTTTGAATCAATTCATTTCACTCAGAATGTGCATGCAAATCAGGGCAAATGGCTAGATCCTTTCAATGCAAGTTCCAAATCACTGCCAGACAAAGATGTTTGCCTGTTGAGGTTACACGGAAGTAAAATAATGCCCAGATCCATGTTCTTCTTTAGCCTGGGTGCTATTCTGAGACATTTGCTTCAGTCTAGAAACGAAACTAGGAATTGTTATATGGACGCGCGGTATTCAGTGATTGGATCGTCCTTTCCTGATCTAAGGGCAGTAACCTATTCAGTGTTACAAACGTAAAAAACATTTAATATAGGATACATGCTAAAACAGTGTGCTTGGCTAGATCACTGTGACAAACTAATATCCTTCTGCTCTCTGGGTAATTTGAATGAGCTTGCCAAAATCCTCAACGAACATAGCAGTAGGCTACTGTAGCATTACTTCAGCAAAATTTAAACTGAATTTTACAGGATTGAGAAATCATATCAACACAATGTCTGTAGTGGCAGTTCAGTCTAGAATGGCTGATCGTAATTCCTAACAGTTCAGAATGGAATGCCCAACCCCAGAGATCAGAACACGCACATTCATTCAGCGCAACACACATTCATCCTTTTTAAAATAATAATTACATATTTTTTATTTGATTTTTTTTATTACCTGGCCCTTTTGTGTATAATTTGCCATTTATTAAACACAGTTCAGCAGTAGCCTAACAATAGTGCCACAGAGTATAATAATGCATTTTTATAGATATTGTCCCATCTTAATTTAGTAGTTCCAGAATGAGATGAAACAACCTTGGACTGGCCCCAGTGGTCTCTCACCTTTTTGTTAAAATGTTCACGCCAGGAACTGAGCAATGAATACAATTGGTTGAGGAGATACTGTCCTCTCGGAAGACTGGGAGACTAGTGGCCTGTCTTGCAGTGTTTTTCCCCTCTGTTTTTGGAGAAGTAATTAAAATAACATATGCCGATGAGGTCAGAGCTAAATTTGTCCCAGCCAGACAGAAAGGGAGGCTGCTTCCTCTTGCTTTGTCATCGTCCCTCTTGATCTTCACTATGGTGAGCGAATTCAAAAGCAGATCTCTCTGCAAAAAGAAATGAGTGAAGATTCATGATTCATCATACATATGGTTGTATAGGCAGGGGAATGAGTGTTTTTGTCTTTTGCCTTTTGTGTTCAAATAGGCCTACAGTATGTCTTCATTAAGATATTTAGATTATTAAATTAGAAGTCTGTCAATTTGCTCGCCAGAGTCTACTTCGCTGTTCAGCATTCATGACTTTTTCTAGTGGAGTTGAATCTGATATTGCCCTCCCACTGTTAGTTAGTTATGTCATCACCACATGCAATTCTTAAGCCCTTAAATGGCCAATCCCTTTACTGCAGTGGTCTTTCTTGGCAGTGTAGCTCTCTTGTCATGCAGGGCTCGTCATATGGACCATAAGAATTCTGTGCCCTCCCATTTAGAATTTGACACTGCACCCGCGTACCACATTAGACATGACAGACATACCCTTTGTATACATTAGTCAAGCAGTGGAGGTCCACGTTTTAACCTATGCAATATAGCCTATAGCTTAATTGCAACAAAATCTTAGATAAAATGTATACATTATATTCTTTCTTATTATCCATTTGTCATACTCTTAGTTCATCTCTTGGTCATTATGTTGTATTTTGTCTATTTTTACATAATGTTATTGTACCTCTGCTATGTCATTGAGTCTAGGAATTTGAGGCCTCCGTTCACTTATCAGCTGCATGGTATTTATAGCGTGTTGACGTTACAAAAAGCCATAACCTATTCTATTGTTTACTGTATGTGAGTTACTTATTAAAGGTGCAATATGCAGAAATTGCTGTGCCATTTCCTAGTTGCTAAAATTCGAATAGTTTGCCTAATTTCAGTTTGTGACTAAACAAGCAGTCATTGTGTAGAGAATCATTGTACCGTCTAATCCAGCTGTGAAATATATTTAACTTCAACTCAAAATACGTTTGTAATTTCATTAATGGTACACACGTAGAATTTTCCATGTTATCTTTGAGTGAGTTAGTCTCTCAGCCCATCCCTGAAGTCTTTGCTTCACCAGTTGTAGTTTCAGTTTGAATCCTTCCCTTTCTCCTCTAAAAACAATCCCTTAGCCTGACCGACATTAACACAAACCTCAACGATATAATTAAACTAGGCTGTGTCGTCCAATAATCGTGTTGTAAAATGGCAGAGTGCTATGTTATGTCTGTGTATGTAATTATGAAGCAACTCTGAGCCTGGGCATGTTCTACTTCCAGCTCTGGCTAATTACATATACTGTAAGTCTGTATGGCTTCTGCCAGGGTGCAACTGTCAGGGTGCAAGTCCACAATAGCTAGCATTGCCTTTCGTTACGAGAATAGGATATTAGATTTCTATGTCAAATGAATGATACTTCACTTTCCTCAAGGTCTTTGGAATCTCACTTTGTAGTCTCTAAGTCAAAGTGCTGGCCTCATGTTAAGTGTATGTTTGGTTTGTATAATTGAAAATGCTGTTGACTTGAGTATTGAGTGTTCTCCTAACCACCCTTGTGTGTGTGTGTGTGTGTGCGTTCACAGGCATCCGCTCATGGGATGTGGACTTGACATGCTGTAACCTGGACGAGCAGCTCAAGCTCTTTGTGTCTCGACACTCTGCCTCCTTCTCGGAAGAAATAAAAGGTAAGGAACCTTTTCCATCCGTCTATCCTTCTGGGTAAAAACATCAGTGACTGAACTGTAAAACCCCACCCTGTTGGCCCTCAGTATTAAAAGTCTCTCGATGCGATGGTGATCATGGCAAGGGATCCGTCCTCCTTGATCGGCTTGGTTTCGACTGTATGTCTTTATCCGTTTCAAAGCAGAAAATGACGTCTTAATGGTTGTTGTTGTGGTTGGTGTAGTGAGGACCAGCTGCTGTAACTTGCGACAGTCTGTATCAGGTCATGCTGGAACAAAAAGCTGAGGAGCTGTCCAGGTGATTTGTGTCGTACCATTTGTGAACTGTACTTGGAATATTTTGACAGGCTCTCGTTTGCTGGTGTTGTGAAATTGTTTTAAAAAAAAAAAATGCGCTCCACTGAGCCAAGGCAATTAAGTTCACCAAATTGGTCAAACCTGACTCTCTTGAGAATATAGATATTGTCCAGTATGTTGTCGTAGATTCGCCCCCTCTATACTCTGTTTACTACGAGTTTCGCTTTCTGCCACGCCCAGTTCATTGCATTTCAGCTCGAATCACTCATAGGAACTAGAAATCTTGCCGCTGCCTTTCCGGTGCTTTCATTGTCTCACTGATACGGTTGAAAATTCCATCATAGGCCATGAGCAAAAAGAAAACACGGTGGCGGTCTCTAAATGGGTTGCTAACTGTTCATTTGTTTTCAGCAAAGGCATGTAATAGTTCCACATAGTTGTCCCTGGGCATGCCACTCATCGTTACCACGAAATGCTAACTCCTGTTGACATAGGTAGCATGATGTAGTATTTAATTAGCTATGTCTTAAAAGATCGCACCATTCTCTTTGACTTTTGCATTGTGCATGCTGATGTTCAATCTCCGTTGTTCATTCAATGCCAGATCTATCCGTGAGCTGCCAAATGTCTGAAGAGCCATCGATCTAAATGATGCCATTATATTTCCTGTCCAAATATTGACCCATACTTGTACGCCTGCTATTATTTTAATTATGTTGTCCGGCTCCTTATCAAAGTTCATTCAATGAGTTACATTGAATATCTGTGTGAATGCGGTTTATTATCCACTTTTCAAACTCGACAACTGTGAAATTGAGAAAAGACACATGATGAAAAGCAAAAAAGCATTACTACTTTTCTGTGAAACACATTGTTACATCTCATGACTGTCACAGTTCTTAGAGAAGATGTCATAAGCATAAATTTGTTAAACATTCTAAATAGTACAAGAGTTCCTTTGAATGAGAATATCCATTCTATCATGCTCCAACAAACTGAGCCATTGGAACCTCCTTACATTACTCTATAGTTTACAATCCATTTCGCATTCTATTATTGACCCCATGTTAGGTGTGTGTGTGTGTGTGTGTGTGTGTGTGTCTGGGCTCCCTCCCTGCTGTTGGCATGCTGGGCCACAGTGGTTAGCAACACGCCAGTACCCTTAGACTAGGGGTGTGCGTGCGGAGAGGCTGTGGCAGCCGTTAGCTGGGGGCTGCAGACCGCTCGTGGATTAGAAAGTTTGACTTGCTCGGCTGGTCAGGGTCTGCTCAGTCAGGCAAACACCAGAGAGTTTACACTTGCCCAGCGTCTTCACACTCGAGTGGAGATGGAGCTCGCTTCCCCACGAGATTTTATCTCCCGTGATAACTCCATCTTTTATATCTGGTTGCTCTGCCAGCGTCTTTCAATTCAGCCCCACTGAAACTGCCTCATTTGGATAGACTGATGAACTTTTCAGATGAGTGGGCTATTTATTTATCTATCATCCAGATAATCGACAATACATCTGGAAAAATTATAGAATTGACTTTGAGAAAAATACTTGTTTTGTTTTGCCCATCTGCCGCTAATAATAGTAAATGTTTTATTTGACTGGCTGGGATGGTGTATGCAATGCCATGGGTGGTAGTGGGTGATGTCCACTACCAGTGGCCAGCGGGCTGTTTCTTCATGTCAGGTCAGTTGATAATTTAAGCTAATTAATGTTTTCCAAAGCCCAGATGGCGACCCACCTGTTATAGCAGGAGTTGTCTTGCATAGCCAGATTTCGTATTCTCATGTTTGCTCTGTATACTGACGCCTGGAAATGTCAGGTTTATCAAGGTGAGAACACTCCTGTGAGATCCAGAGGCCAACAAGCAACCTCTTTTTGTCTACTTGTAGAATAACTTAAAAGCCACGCACACAAGACTATAGCCGTAGAAATATTGCAATTAGATCTGTACTCTTGAGACAATCTTATTGGGCCTCAAGTGTTCTTCCTTTACACCTCAACAATGCAGCTTCAGCAGAGTATCTCCTTTGGACTGTTATTTGTATCTTTGCAGTGTAGTTTGTGTGGAGAGTTAGTGATAATGTTAGGTGGGAGGACAGAGGAATGAGACAGGTGGTTGATGGAAAGCAGAGAGAGAAATCCCAGGGAGAGTGGGAAGAGGAGAGAGCGAGTGTGTTTTTGTGTGTGGGACCTCACAGCTGAAAATAGTTTGCCACAGCTGCACCATCCTCGCCCTGAAGCCAATCTTCCCTCAGTCACCAGAACATTTGTTTATCCTCGGGACAACTTTCTCCTCAAGTATCAAGAACTACCTCACCCAACCTTCAGGCCTCACCCATTCACAATCCGTGTGTGTCACACCCCAACACCTGCAATACAACCACACTTGCACTTTCATGCTAGCTCAGGCTATCGCAACTCTGTAAAAGGACTACTATATTACTGCAGTGCTCTACTATGGAATCTGTGCTGCAGAGCCTCTTCCGGGCAGCAGGCTGACTAATGGCAAGCCAGCTGTTGAGGATTGTGGCGTCAGAGCGTGTGTGTGTGTGTGTGTGTGTGTGTGTGTGTGTGTGTGTGTGTGTGTGTGTGTGTGTGTGTGTGTGTGTGTGTGTGTGTGTGTGTGTGTGTGTGTGTGTACTAGAGGAGTGCTACTGGGCAGGGTGGTGCAGGTTGGGGGAGCATGACAGTCATCAGGGGGCACATGGTGTGCCACACAGTGCCAGGCCTTGCTATCATTTCACAGGCCTACACTATAACCTTATCCAGAATGGGCTAGTTCATGATAAATACCTAATACAAATAAGTTAGAATATACAGTATATTGGAAAGTTACCAAACAGAGTGGCACAGTTTTAGTAATTAGGCTACTCTATAGCTGCAAGCTAGTGAATATGATACTGATAGATATCTGTTTTGGAAAAGGGGGCTGACTGTCTCCTGTTACAATGGGCAGGGCTCCATGCTGACTGTCTCCTGTTACAGTGGGCACGGCTCCGGGCTCACTGTCTCCCGTTACAGTGGGCACGGCTCCGGGCTCACTGTCTCCCGTTAGTGGGCACGGCTCCGGGCTCCGGGGTCATTGTCTCCCGTTACAGTGGGCACGGCTCCGGGCTGACATTTTCCCCTGCTGGCACTTGTGCCTCTAACTTTTTCAGTTGGTGGCACCAGCCCATGATTTGGTCGGAACCCCCCACCCCCAAATAAACAGCTAGGGCATTTGGAATTAGAGGTTTCACTGATGTGATTGCTTTGGTGAAAGTCTAATGCGTTTTACAAAGTATATTGAAAGTAGGTACTTCCTCACAGGTGTAGTTCCTGAGTTAATTAAGCAATTAACATCCCATCATTCTTAGTCATGTATAAACATTCCCAGTTGCCCATTATTTGGCTACCATGGCTATAAGAAGAGATGTCAGTGACTTTGAAAGAAGGGTCGCAACGGAGCATAGTGGTGCGTGTCTGTGTGTTTGTCACAAGATCTCAACCCAATTGAACACTTATGGGAGATTCTTGAGTCGCATCTGGGACAGCGTTTTCCACCACCATCAACAAAACATCCAACAATGGAATTTCTCGTGAGTAAATGGTTTCGCATCCCTCCAACAGAGTTCCAGACACTTGTTAAATTCATGCCAAGGCGCATTGAAGCTGGTGGCTCGTGGTGCCACAACACCCTATTAAGACACTATGTTGACTCTGTTGGAGTTTCCTTTATTTGGGCAGTTGCCTGTGTTTTCAATGGGATTTAGTTTTTTATCAGAGCTGCTTTCTTTTATCATTATTTAATTTGTCATGTTCAAATGATGTCCATGTATTGAAGCCTAAACTATTAACAGTGGTTATTACAGTAAATCTCTTCATGACTGGGGATGTATTGGTATGTACTACTGCCATATTGCATATACATACTGTGAATGCAACTGTTTGGTAGTACACATCCAATTCCCTTCATATGAACTCTGAGGATAGTGACAAAATGTCCTTATTTGAGTCAGTTCTCGTGGATAATCCAGTCTGATACCCAGTTGGGTGGGTTTCTATCTCTTCACTCTGAAGCCCAGTTGGGTGGGTGAGAAATATTTATTTATCCTTACGTCGTCTTTGCTGCTCAAAATATATTTGTGGTTCCAGGCCCTCAGCTTTCACCAACTACTATTATCTCCTTCCTGAAACATTTGCCTTGAGTTCAAGCTTGCCTTTTTCTTATCACACCATACGTACAGTATTGTATTGTACAGTCGTGGCCAAAGGTTTTGAGAATGACACAAATATACATTTCCAAAGTTTGCTGCTTCAGTGTCTAGATATTTTTGTCAGAAGTTATAATTACAAGCATTTCATAAGTGTCAAAGGCTTTTATTGACAATTACATGAAGTTGATGCAAAGAGTCAATATTTGCAGTGTTGACCCTTCTTTTTCACGACCTCCGCAATCCGCCCTGGCATGCTGTCAATTAATTTCTGGGCCACATCCTGACTCATGGCATCCCATTCTTGCATAATCAATGCTTGGAGTTTGTGGGTTTTTGTTTGTCCACCCGCCTCTTGAGGATTGACCACAAGTTCTCAATGGGATTAAGGTCTGGGGAGTTTCCTGGCCATGGACCCAAAATATCTTTGTTTTGTTCCCCAAACCACTTAGTCTGCCTTATAGCAAGGTGCTCCATCATGCTGGAAAAGGCATTGTTCGTCACCAAACTGTTCCTGGACGGTTGGGAGAAGTTGCTCTCGGAGGATGTGTTGGTACCATTCTTTATTCATGGCTGTGTTCTTAGGAAAAATTGTGAGTGAGCCCACTCCCTTGGCTGAGAAGCAACCCCACACATGAATGGTCTCAGGATGCTTTACTGTTGGCATGACACAGGATTGATGGTAGCGCTCACCTTGTCTTTTCCGCACAAGCTTTTTTCCGGATGCCCCAAACAATCGGAAAGGGGATTCATCAGAGAAAATGACTTTACCCCAGTCCTCAGCAGTCTAATCCGTGTACCTTTTGCAGAAAGGTCTGTCCTTGATCTTTTTCTTGGAGAGAAGTGGCTTCTTTGCTGCCCTTCTTGACACCAGGCCATCCTCCAAAAGTCTTCGCCTCACTGTGCATGCAGATGCACTCACACCTGCCTGCTGCCATTCCCAAGCAAGCTCTGTACTGGTGGTGCCCCGATCCTGAAGCTGAATCAACTTTAGGAGACGGTCCTGGCGCTTGCTGGACTTTCTTGATAATCCGATAAATGGTTGATTTAGGTGCAATCTTACTGGCAGCAATATCCTTGCCTGTGAAGCCCTTTTTGTGCAAAGCAATGATGACGGCACGTGTTTCCTTGCAGGTAACAATTGTTGACAGAGGAAGAACAATGATTCCAAGCACCACCCTCCTTTTGAAGCTTCCAGTCTGTTATTCGAACTCAGTCAGCATGACGGAGTGATCTCCAGCCTTGTCCTCGTCAACACTCACACCTGTGTTAACGAGAGAATCACTGACATGATGTCAGCTGGTCCTTTTGTGGCAGGGCTGACATGCAGTGGAAATGTTTTTTGGGGGATTCAGTTCATTTGCATGGCGAAGAGGGACTTTGCAGTTAATTGCAATTCATCTGATCACTCTTCATGACATTCTGGAGTATATGCATATTGCCATCATACAAACTGAGGCAGCAGACTTGGTGAAAATTTATATTTATGTCATTCTCAAAACTTTTGGCCAAGACTGTATATATTTTCCCTGTTTATATGAATTTGTCGTTTTTCTATTAGCAAGGTTAAGACTACTGCTAATGTCCTTTTCGAGCAGTCCACTCTGGATTCTTTGTGATGAAAACGGGGTAATGTATGTCACTGGCATTAAAGATGCAATATGTAACTTTCTGGGCCACCTGACCAAATTCATATAGAAATGTGAGTTATAGATCTGTCATTCTCATTGCAAGCATGTCAAAGAAGCGGTAGAAGAGCTGTTATAAGTGCATTATTTCTATGCTTCCCATTCTTACATTTTGTTTTTGTCTTTTACTTTTGTTTTTTGTACATCAGCTGAAAATACAATATTTTTTGGTTATGGAAGAGCAATTTCACAGCGGTTCAGATGGTACAATTATTCTTTACACTATATTTGCTTGTTTTGTCATATTAACCGAAACAGTAAACATTTTAGCAACCAGGAAATGTCGGAGTGATTTCTGCATAGTGCACCTTTAAATCTGATTGCTTTGGTAAAAGCAGACAATTCAACTTGTTTAAATTGGCTTTGAATAATAGCTTTGTATGATGAAATTGCAATGCGAGTCATGAATTAGACACTTGTTTTGGTTTGATTGTTTGTCTAATAGGTGTCATGGAAATCAACACTGATTTGACTATTGTATTTTCAAATATGCCTTGAAATGGGACCTTATAAAATGTGCAATAATTTATTTGTTGGATCATAAAAGCAAAGTGCATTATTTCAAATAGTTTGTTTTCATGCACTCTTGTCAGATGCTGAATGTTTATAAATAAATGTGTTTTCTGCAACAACAAACATTTTTATTTTTCCCCTTCACTTTATCAAACAATTCACCTAACGTCACCAATGCTGCTGCGGTCATTCTCTGTGCCAATATGTTCAAAGTGGCCAGAGAGGACGTAGTAATGAAAGAGAAATGATATACTACTGGAAAACGTATATGCTGCTAAAAATATTAAGAGATAAGCTCATGCATCCTATAGGATGACTCATGAAAGACGCTTGGCTAAGTTTCGTTCAGTTGCACTCCATTTAATAAGAGGAAAAGCAAAGCTGGCACCTGTCATCATTCCAATCCTCGCACATATGCAGACCCTGCAACTAGACCGTTTATTTCTATCTGATTAAAGAGATGAAGTCCAGACAGGCTAGGCCTATTTTTAGGAAACTTTCTGGATGGACATAGAGAATTAGTGAAGGCATACACGCACACCCACCCACCTAAATTGACCCATCAATCAAAGCCGCCTGCAGCACATCTCTCTGACACAATCAAATCACATTTGTCCTTTCCCCCAAAACTTAGTAGCTTAAAAGCCTTTCTGTAGGATATTAAAAAAATGGTCTACGTTATAGGATAACGCTAAATCAATGTAGTATATCATCTAAATTGACGAGGAAAGTTAAGGGGGGTAGAGACAGCTGTGATAGGCATGAAGATGAAATTGACAACCATTTGCACGCAACCTGTCCGTAACCTAATGTTCAGCCGTTGATACATTTTTGTCACGCAACGGCTAGTCATGTTGACACAGAAACATTTTTATTTGAGTGCTTTATCTGAATCTGTGCAACCACTTATTGATAAGGGTAAACACTGGCTGATATTTGGTATTCTGTCTTCACTGTTCCCTTCTTGCGCAATTCACGTATCTCTGCTGGCAACTCCACTGGCCTATCTCTTCCCCCTCTCTCTAGTTATTGAACAAGTAGCCTATACATAGTGCATTCAGAAAGAATTCAGACCCCTTGACTTTTTCCACATTTTGTAACGTTAAAGCCTTATTCTAAAATGGAATTAAAAAATCATCCTCAGCAATCTACACTCAATACCCCATAATGACAAACGCGAAACAGGTTTTTAGGAATGTTTGCAAATGTAAAACAGAAATGCCTTATTTACATAAGTATTCAGACCCTTTACTATGAGACTCGAAATTGAGCTACAGTGCATCCTGTTTCCATTGATCATCCTTGAGATATTTCTACAACTTGATTGGAGTCCACCTGTGGTAAATTCAATTGATTGGACATTATTTGGAAAGGCACACACCTGTCTAAGGTCCCAAAGCTGACAGTGTATGTCACAGCAAATCCCAAGCAATGAGGTCAAAGGAATTGTCTGTAGAGCTCCGCAGGTCCCCAAGAGCACAGTGGCCTCCATCATTCTTAAATATAAGAAGTTTGGAACCACCAAGACTCTTCCTATAGCTGGCCGCCCTGCCAAACTGAGCAATCGGGGGAGAAGGGCCTTGGTCAGGGAGGTGACCAAGAACCCGATGGTAACTCTGACAGAGCTCAAGAGTTCCTCTGTGGAGATTCTTCAACGAAGTACTGAGTAAAGGGTCTGAATACTTATGTAGATGTAATATTTAAGTTTTTTATTTAATAAATTAGCAACATTTTCAAAAAACCTGTATTAGCTATGTCATTATGAGGTATTGTGTGTAGATTGAGGGTGGAAATATTAATTTTAGAATAAGCCTGTAAT
Organism: Brachymystax lenok tsinlingensis; assembly: GCA_030435695.1. Taxonomy (NCBI): domain Eukaryota; kingdom Metazoa; phylum Chordata; class Actinopteri; order Salmoniformes; family Salmonidae; genus Brachymystax; species Brachymystax lenok. Next base: position 11,125,402 of record CM059790.1, read on the forward strand.
CTAAAAAAATGTGGAAAAAGTCAAGGGGTCTGAATACTTTCCAATTGCACTGTATATGAACCGCAATGTAGTTTAAAACTTTTTTTGAGCAATAAAAAAAAAAGATGGAGGCCTATTCGAGGAGAGAAACATCAATTTGATCTTCTTGCTTGCTGAATGGCTATAACATAGGCTACAGTATTGGCAATGAACTGGTGGGGAAGTTCGAATGATGAGAGCGACGTGTAACTCTGGTGTGATGTGATCACATTAGCTAAATTGATATCTTTCTGCACTGATGAATTGCAAATGTAAAAAACCTGAGAAATTAATTAATTGACACAACGAACCCACATCAATACATTTTGCAGGAGAATGTTAGGCTATCCGTCCGCCAATTGAAGCTCAACAGAAGATTGGTAATACAACAGGACAACGACCCAAAACAAAAGTAAATCAACAACAGAACAGCTTCAACAGAAGAAAATACGCCCAGTCAGAGTCCTGACCTCAACCCGATTGAGATGCTGTGGCATGACCTCGAGAGCAGTTCACACCAGACATCCCAAGAATATTGCTGAACAGAAACAGTTTTGTAAAGAGGAATGGTCCAAAATTCCTCCTGACCTTTGTGCAGATCTGCAACTACAGAAAACATTTGGTTGAGGTTATTGCTGCAAGGGTTCACATACTTTTCCCACCCTGCACTGTGAATGTTAACACAGTGAGTTCAATAAAGACATGAAAACGTATAATTGTTTGTGTGTTATTAGTTTAAGCAGACTGTGTTTGTCTATTGTTGTGACCTAGATGAACATCAGATAAAATTGTATTACCAGTTTATGCAGAAATCCAGGTATTTCCAAAGGGTTCACATACTTTTTCTTGCCTCTGTACATGTAGGTAGAGTTAAAGTGACTATGCATAGATAATAACAGAGAGTAGCAGCAGTGAAAAGGGGGCAATGCAAATAGTCTGGGTAGCCATTTGATTAGATGTTCAGGAGTCTTATGGCTTGGGGGTAGAAGCTGTTTAGAAGCCTGTCTTGGTGTGCTTGGACCATGTTAGTTTGTTGGCGATGTGGATGCCAAGGAACTTGAAGCTCTCAACCTGCTTCACTACAGCCCCGTCGATGAGAATACAAGGGGGCGTGCTCGGTCCTCTTTTTCCTGTAGTCCACAATCATCTCCTTTGTCTTGATCATGTTGAGGGAGAGGTTGTCCTTGCACCACACGGTCAGTGACCACCTCCCTATAGGCTGTCTCGTCGTTGTCGGTGATCAGGCCTGCCACGGTTGTGTCATAGGCAAACTTCAATGATTGTGTTGGAGTCGTGCCTGGCCGTGCAGTCATGAGTGAACAGGGAGTACAGGAGGGGGCTGAGCACGCACCCCTGATGGGCCCCTGTGTTGAGGATCAGAGTTTTGGATGTGTTGTTACATACCCTTACCACCTTGTGGTGGCCCGTCAGGAAGTCCAGGATCCAGTTGCAGAGGGAGGTGTTTAGTCCCAGGGTCAAAAGTCTCTCGGTAGGTAGTGTGGTCTGCAGCTTATCATGAGAATTTCTACCTCATGCGAGCAATAGCTTGAGACTTCCTTAGTTATCGTGCACCAGCTGTTGTTTACAAAAATACATAGACCGCCGCCTCTTGTCAAAACAAGACGGAACATTTCAATGTACAAAGGGGCAACACAATACCAGAGAATGCAAGAATCCATTCAAATGTAATATACTAACACGCAAGGCATCTCCGCTGTTCTATCCTGCCGGTACATTGTATAACCAGCCAGCTGTGTGTTGATGTTGTCGTCATTCAGCCACAACTCTGTGATGGAAAAGATGTTCGTTTTTAATGTCCCGTTGGTAGTTGAATCTTCCCAATAACTTGTCCATTTATTGTCCAAAGATTGCATGTTTGCTAGCAGAATTGAGGGTAGTGGGGGTTTTATTTGATCGCCTCCAACTTCTCAGAAGGCAGCCCCCTCTCCGGCCTCTCTTTCGCCGCCGCCTCTTCATGCAGATCACTAGGGTCTGGGCCTGTTCCCGAGGGAGCCGTATATCCTCGGCTCGTCAGTCGTGAAAGGAAAAAAAGGATTCTGCTAGTCCGTGGTGAGTATTTGCAGTCCTGATGTCTAAGTTATTTTCAGTCATAAGAGACGGTAGCGGCAACATTATGTACAAAAATAGTAAAGAAATAAGTTACAATGCAGATAAACGAAGGTTCAATTGAAATAAAAAATTATGCAATTACAGCATCACACACACAGTCTGTTGTTACTGCACTTTTCCTGCAGTTTCAAAACTGCAACAAAAAAATTGTAATTTCCTTTGCTGTCTGACTCCAGTTGAAGAATAACGGCAGAAACTGGAACCATCCAGCTCTTTCCTTTCAGCCGTATCGCTGTGAATATTTCAGGGTGCTTTCAGCTTTGTCTTTTCCAGCAGCACAGAATGATACATTGCAATGTGTGTATGTACAATAAGAACCTGACAGTGGAAGAAAGGATCAGAGAGAGCCATCAAAGATGAGACGTCAAAGAGGGCAGGGGGATGAGGGGAACGGAGCGTGGATTTTGTTGTAGGGTAATCCTTAAAAGTCCAGCTTAGCTGGATTTCATTTGCACAATGTCTCAGTCTCACGTGATGGGGAGTCGGATGCTGCCCTGTGTGCCGCTCAAGTTTCTCCCTGCAGGGGGCACATCTCTGATAGGACAGGGCTCAACCAGACACAAAGTGCATGTGGAGAATAGGGCTGAGGTAGTCTTGAACCTTGGTAGTCATGGAGACTTGTTTAAATAATTCTAGTTATTCATGGATTCTACTATTATCTGTTCTCTTAGAGATTCACACTGATGGACCATTATATACACGATCTGGTCATGGGCCTTGTTGAATCATTCCAAAATAGAATTAAGATAATTTGTGTCAACTTAATTCTTTGCTTCCTTGTGCTATTGTCTTCTCTGGCTGTGTATAGCCTCTGCAGCTGTTGCCATAGCAACGTTGTAGCTCGACTAGCTGACAGGAAGGAAGTGCTTTCTCGTGTTGGGTTTCGTCTCTACACAAGGGTCAAGGTTGGAGCGGAGGCCCTCTCTTTGAGCATGTCTATTTTTTTACACATGTTCTGGTGACTGGAAAGAATGGTTCCTCTTCTCTCCGCACAGCAAATACGGTTGACTAGGGTAATGAGAAGGGTGGGAAGTTGTTATGCCAATGACATTGGTTTCTCAATGCTGTCCATATCTACTCTGCACTGCAGTGATGTTCAGGGGACTGGTGATAACCAATGACCAACTTATCTTCATGTAATGACGCAATCATGTACAGTACTCGGGGTGGGCGTTACCAGACAGTGTTCAATGATTGTCATGTGATGCAGTAGGATTTTGACTCACAGGTCGTTTATTCAACCTAAATAGCTTCGGCATGGCATTACAGCTTTTGAAGCCTGCTTATAACTAGAATTCTAAACAAATATAGCCTAAAACAAAAAATATGATATTATAAAAGGGTTGCCTTTTTGTTTCTCTTGAGTTTTATAGCATTATTGTATATATCTTTTTTTTATTTACAAAGAACATTATAACTACTGGTAAGTCATGTTTTGGTTTTTGCTTCAGCCTTGTCTGGTTTCAGTGCCTTGCCTTGTTTTTAACCTATTCTCTCTTCAGACCTGCACTAAACATTAGTCACACTGCAAGCCCTAGGTTTTTATCTTTGTGCTATGCAAAGCTCTGTGCCTTAATGTAATCAGCTGTCAAACTGTGCACAGGGGTTGACATTCACTGTTGTCTTGTCTGGGAAAAGTAAAAAAAATAAACAATTGTTGGACAAGAAGAATATAGATTTAAGTTGTCCGAATGAACAAGTAAAAAAATATAATACCATTATTCCGACCAGAATTGGATCAGAGAAGCCGACATTGGAATAATATTCAAATCTATTTTTCATGTGCATAAACAAAAAAGCCTACATGTCAGTGTAGGTGATATGCATATTGTCCAAACACATGCGGACATGAGGGCGGCGCCAGAAAACGGAGACAAACTTAGATTTTTTTTATTACATGAATATGGGCTAAACGCCAGTCATGTTTGACAAATATAATGAAGGATAATTAACATTAACGTCTAAAGGCTTTATTCTGTCGACATGCTCGAGGCACGGTTCGTTCAGATAAAATGGTCACAAGACCAGAGAGTGAAGGACCGTGCCTATTGCGCACCGCACATCACCCACCTTGAATCTGAGCGGAGGCAGTCAGCATTTTGAAACTATTTAACCATAAAACGTACAGGGTTTAAACAACTAAGTTTGTCATTTTATGAAGCATGTCTTACCCTGTTTCAAAGTAGCCTATCCTAGCCAAAGTACGACCATAGAAGTGTTGTGTATTATTTTATTAGCACTTAATATGCAATTGAAATCAGCATTTTTCTCATGTTATACTGGTTTTCATTTTTTTTTTTTTTTATTTGGGTGATTTTTTTCATCACCCAAATCATAATCCTAGTCATATTAGTAACTCGTGCTAGTTGATGCATCTTTAGATCTCCCCACTTTCTTAATTTCTAATATATATTTTAATCTCTGTCACATGAAACCCAGGCTGTATCACATCCGCCTGTGATTGGGAGTCCCAAAGGGCGGTGCACAATTGGCCCAGCGTCGTCCGGGTTTGGCCGGGGGTAGGACGTCAGTGGGGTGGCAGGTAGCCTAGTGGTTAGAGCGTTGGACTAGTAACCGAAAGGTTGCAAGATCAAATACCCAAGCTGACAAGTAAAACATGTCTTTCTGCCCCTGAACAAGGAAGTTAACCCACTGTTCCTAGGCCGTCATTGAAAATAAGAATTTGTTCTTAACTGACTTGCCTAGTTAAATAAAGGTTTAAAAAAAATAAGGTATATAAGAATTTGTTCAAGGAGCCACCCCCCTATTCTTGAGACCATGTCAATGGAAACACTTTGAAGTTTGTAGAAATGTTAAATTAATGTAGGAGAATATAACACATTAGATCTGGTAAAATATATTACAAAGACAAAAACATGCCTTTTTTGTACCATCTTTGAAATGCAAGAGAAAGGCCATAATGTATTATGCTGGCCCAGGCGCAATTTAGATTTAGGCCACTAGATGACAGCAGTGTATGTGCAAAGTTTTAGACTGATCCATTTCTGTTCAAAATGAAAATGCCTAATTGGTTTATTAATACATTTTCAAGTTCATAACTGTGCACTCTCCTCAAACAATAGCATGGTATTATTTCACTGTAATAGCTACTGTAAATTGGACAGTGCAGTTAGCTTAAATTCTTAATCTTTCTGCCAATATCAGATATGTCTATGTCCTGGGAAATGTTCTTGTTACTTACAACCTCATGCTGATCATGTTAGCCTACGTTAGCTCAACCGTCCCGCGGGGGACCCACCGATCCTGTAGAGGTTTTAACCGGTTTGCCTAGTTAAATAAAGGTAAAAAAATGTATAAAAAATAAACGCTTGTGCATGTGGTGCGGTTTTGAGAACAGTGTTTTGCCGCTAAATGCATTTTGGCACATTCATGCACAAATGTTTGACCTTATAATATGAAGAAATTCAACTTGATCATTTTAAGCTAAACGGTCTGATCTGTTGCATCAGCCTCATTGCTTTTTTTATAGGGAATTATTTTATAAAGATTTGGTTGTAAATGTAATGTTGCAATATTTTATAGGCAACCAATTGTGGCCAACCATCCTCCAGGAGAGCCTTAAAGGGGCAGTGTAGTATTTTGAGACAGGCTTGAATATGCAAAGAAGCCAGTAGGCAGAGTGTAGCCTACATTGTTGTCTGATTCTGTATGGTAAAAAAGATGGTAATGAGTTTTATTTTGTAAGGTGGTCCCTTGCATCATTCAATGGTGTACAAATGGTGACAAGTGGCTAAAAAAGTTAAAATCAAGCCCTGGAGCAGCATTGTTTCTCTCTCTTTACAGAGGCATTCAATTCCATAGACTGGTTGTTTCTGATGCTGACACGGATCTTTCTCTGGCTGTGGTCAAGACTAACAGACTACACTAGAGACTAAGGGCTTTATAAATACATTTGATTTGATTGATTGATTGAGCTGAAGTGATCTACATCTGCTAATCAGTTTACAAAAAAATATATATTTTGACATCTGATTTGCCAAACATTTTTTTACCTTTTTAGTGGATGCAGGGTCTGTTATTCCCAAACTATCCACATATAGCATACGACCATTGGCCTATGTGGACGGTTTCATTCCAACCATCAGTCTCTAGTGTAGTCTGTAAACAATCCATAGACTATTGCCCAGTACCCCTTGTTGTTGTCATGTCTAAAGGAACAGGCTAGGTTCCATTTTAACCCCTACCTCCCTGGAGCCTTCTCCCTCACTCTCAGGTTTCTGACCACTTTCTCCCTCCTTCCCTATAGGCCAGAGGACACTGCAGCACAGTGGAGATGTTCTGGACACCAAGGTGGTGGGGAACCCATCCCATGAGTTGGTCTGTTCAGAGGTGAGACTTAATTAGGCTACATCTCTCACTGTGAATGTCAGACCTTGGTGATGAAGTCTTCTAATTCGGTTTCAAGATATATTTTGTGTAGTCCACATTCATTTTAAAATGCTGGAAAATAAACTATGTTCAGAATGACAATAGGATATTTACTAAGGTATGCTCTGCTCTGCTTTGCATAGCAATTGCTTTGTCCTGAGATGGAAAGGATCCAATTGCTCAGATGACACCTGCACTACACACTGCCATCACATTACACGGTTCTTTGCCCTGCCATCTTGAGAACTTGTTCTCAACTAGCCTACCTGGTTAAATAAAGATAAATTAAATAAAAATCTGGCTCTCATTTCATACTGGAAATCATATCCTGTCTTTGCTGTAATGAAATAGAGCTTTCCTCATTTGAACCAACAATCTACTCCAGCCTGTGCTTGTCAGCTAATGCTTGTGATGCTTAGTGCACTGATATTTCAGAATGCATTCAATATTAGGGGAAATAATCTCTTGCGTTCTCATTCTGTATGAGCATATCTGCTGCTAAATTCAGGAATTATTTCAATGTCATGGCTGAACAACGTTTGAGGTATGTTTAGTGCTGTAAAGAGAACATGTAAACAGTAATTCCTGAAATATTTTCTCTGGGAAAGGATGAGGAATTTGAAAATGTTTAACAATAGAATATTACCATGGAGAGTTTGAGGGGCTGCCTTTTTATCATGAAAATGATAAAAAACATATGATCCTTTTTCACATAATTAATAACATTGTATGTAGGCTATACATTGAAATCAGAATCTGGGTTGATTGTGGCCTTTGGCACCAAAACAAATTGTGTGCAGCGTTTTTTTATATCCGATCTAGCTAGTATGCATGTAATTTGGATCAAGATGAAGAAAGGTTTACAGTGGGGCAAAAAGGTATTTAGTCAGCCACCAATTGTGCAAGTTCTCTCACTTAAAAAGATGAGAGAGGCCTGTAATTTTCATCATAGGTACACTTCAACTATGACAGACAAAATGAGGAAAAGAAATCCAGAAAAGCACATTGTAGGATTTTTAATGAATTTATTTGCAAATTATGGTGGAAAATAAGTATTTGGTCACATACAAACAAGCAAGATTTCTGGCTCTCACAGACCTGTAACTTCTTCTTTAAGAGGCTCCTCTGTCCTCCACTCGTTACCTGAATTGATGGCACCTGTTTGAACTTGTTATCAGTATAAAAGACACCTGTCCACAACCTCAAACAGTCACACTCCAAACTCCACTATGGCCAAGACCAAAGAGCTGTCAAAGGACACCAGAAACAAAATTGTAGACCTGCACCAGGTTGGGAAGACTGAATCTGCAATAGGTAAGCAGCTTGGTTTGAAGAAATCAACTGTGGGAGCAATTATTAGGAAATGGAAGACATACAAGACCACTGATAATCTTCCTCGATCTGGGGATCCACGCAAGATCTCACCCCGTGGGGTCAAAATGATCACAAGAACGGTGAGCAAAAATCCCAGAACCACACGGGGGGACCTAGTGAATGACCTGCAGAGAGCTGGGACCAAAGTTACAAAGCCTTCCATCAGTAACACACTACGCCGCCAGGGACTCAAATCCTGCAGTGCCAGACGTGTCCCCCTGCTTAAGCCAGTACATGTTCAGGCCCATCTGAAGTTTGCTAGAGAGCATTTGGATGATCCAGATGAGGATTGGGAGAATGTCAGATGAAACCAAAATATAACTTTTTGGTAAAAACTCAACTCGTCGTGTTTGGAGGACAAAGAATGCTGAGTTGCATCCAAAGAACACCATACCTACTGTGAAGCATGGGGGTGGAAACATCATGCTTTGGGGCTGTTTTTCTGCAAAGGGACCAGGACGACAGATCCGTGTAAAGGAAAGAATGAATGGGGCCATGTATCGTGAGATTTTGAGTGAAAACCTCCTTCCATCAGCAAGGGCATTGAAGATGAAACGTGGCTGGGTCTTTCAGCATGACAATGATCCCAAACACACCGCCGGGCAATGAAGGAGTGGCTTCAGAAGAAGCATTTCAGGGTCCTGGAGTGGCCTAGCCAGTCTCCAGATCTCAACCCCATAGAAAATCTTTGGAGGGAGTTGAAAGTCCGTGTTGCCCACCGACAGCCCCAAAACATCACTGCTCTAGAGGAGATGGGCCAAAATACCAGAAACAGTGTGAAAACCTTGTGAAGACTTACAGAAAACGTTTGACCTCTGTCATTGCCAACAAAGGGTATATAACAAAGTATTGAGATAAACTTTTGTTATTGACCAAATACTTATTTTCCACCATAATTTGCAAATAAATAAATTAAAAATCCTACAATGTGATTTTTCTGGATTTCTTTTTCTCATTTCGTCTGTCATAGTTGAAGTGTACCTATGATGAAAATTACAGGCCTCTCATCTTTTTAAGTTGGAGAACTTGCACAATTGGTGGCTGACTAAATACTTTTTTGCCCCACTGTATCTTGCAATGTTCCCTTTTTATCATATTATAGACTGTAAACATAAAAAAAAACTTGAATGAGGGGCCTTGTTTCTCTGTATTTTCAATGACACTAAGCACAATATAAACTATTGCCCTATTTGGAATTATATAGGCTACTAAATGGAGCTTCATTTCATGACTACTTTTCCTTACATTTCCCTAGGTGCGCCGGCTTATATCTGATGTGTCTCGCCACAAGTTGTTGGTTCTTGCTGGACAATGTGTTGAAGAGGCAGGAGACCTGGTCTTACAAACAGGATGTTTCTCTCTCAGTGACTTCATTCAGATATTTGCTGATGAAGAGGTGAGTTATTTTACTGTAATATACACAGAGTATACCAGATATTTGTAATAGAAATAGCAGATGTTCTTAATGTTTTGTACAATCAGTGTATATTCTAAGTTACAGATTTAATCTAAATTCGAAGCACTATTAATAAGCTGGTGAAGTGATTTTACATCAAACCATTTTATCTTTTTGAATAGATTGGAGAGTTATTGAGCTCGGCAGACCCCACACAAAAAGCTAGCCTCACGCTGAGTTGTCCTAACTCTGGGGTGTGGAAGAACTCAGTGTTGGAGAAACACAACCTACAAGACTTCATTGACATCAAAACAAACCTGCCATCAGTGCTACCTGAAATGGAAGGTCTGCAAGAGTTCACAGAATACCTCTCAGAGTCCCTGGAGCCACAGTCTTCTTTTGAGCTCCTGGAGCCCCCCAGTACTGTGGGCTTCCTCAAACTCTCCCGCCCCTGCTGCTACGTATTTCCAGGTGGGAGAGGAGACTCTGCCTTCTTTGCTGTTAACGGTTTCAACATCTTGGTCAACGGTGGGTCCGATCCACGTTCCTGTTTCTGGAAACTGGTTAGACATCTGGACAGAGTTGACTCCCTGCTCCTCACCCACATCGGTACTGACAATCTTCCAGGGGTGAACAGTCTTCTCCAAAGGAAAGTGGTAGAACAGGAGGATGAACAGTCTGCCGACTCTCAGATCAATGAGGACTGGATGAAAAATCTAATTTCCCCTGATATTGGCATAGTTTTCCTTAATGCTCCAGAGAGATTGAAGTCATTCCAGGGTGATCCCAAAGAACTGCGGAGCTGCGATCAGGTGGCACTCACGTTGCAGCACCTTGAAAGGCTAACGATCAATCCAGAGCCTCTTAGTCGCTCAAATGGACCCACCATTGAGCCTGTTATACTTTTCCAGAAGATGGGAGTCGGTCGTCTAGAGCTGTACGTTCTTAACCCAGTCAAAGGCAGTAAAGAGCTTGAGGCTTTGATGAAGAACTGGCCCGGCAATGGATCTAACATGAAAGAGATACCCCTGCCTTGCCTCGTCTCCATCTGTGCTCTATTGGTGTGGCATCCTGCCAGTACTCAAGAGAAGATCATTCGAGTTCTCTTCCCTGGGTGTACTCCGCAGGCCAAGATTCTTGAAGGACTTGACAAAGTAAAGCATCTAGAATTCCTGAAGCACCCCGCCGTGAGCCTCAGGGACCTTGAAGCATCCAAATCAGATAAACAACCAAAACGTGCAGAGAGTCGGGAGAGCCTTAAGTCCCTTCCCAAGGATCCAAGACCTAACAGTGCCTTGCTGAAGGACAAACTTGGACGTGGGGACATTAAGAAACAAGACGTGAAGGCCAAGCCCAAGGGCCCAAGTGACATTGCTCCTAAAGAAAAGAAGGAAGGGGATGAGAAGTCGAAGTTGAAGGATGGGGATGCTAAACAAAGACTTCCAAAGCCTGAAAAACTTATGACAAAGAAAGAACCTTTAAAGGATGAGAAAAAAGAAGTCAAAAAGAGGGATGAGAAAGCCTCTGCAGGTGTTGCCAAAAAGGATGAGAATGTGGAGAAAAAGAAAGAACCAATTAAGAAAGAACCTCTTGGTCTAAAACCAAAGAAAGACATCAAACCTGATCCAAAGAAAGAGATGAAGAAGGAAGTCAAGCCAGATGAGAAGAAACCAACAAAACCTGTCAGCAAGGATGTCAAGAAAGTGACAGCTGGACCTTCATTAGGAAACACAGAAGCAAAAAAGCCCTTAGGCAAGAATGGAACTTTGAAGAAGGATGCAATCCCCAAGAAAGACTCGTTGAACAAGGGGGGAAAGTCAAAGACGAGTAAAAAGACGGAGAATCAAAAAGCTTCGGCCTCTGAAGGGGATGCTGATCGTTCCAAGATGTCAACGCCTGAAGACATGACAGCGGAATTCGAGAAGCTCAGAGCAGAAAATGAAGAGTCAGAGAAAAAGACTGCTGTTGTAGTGAGCACTATAGCTAACAATGAAGGAATGGCGCAACCTGCAACAGAGAATGCATCAAGAGAAAATGCAGAGAAGGGGGACATCTTGGAAAGTCCAGAAAAGTTCCGCTGCATGGAGACACTCCCAAATCCAGAGAAGGCCCTGGGAACCACTTCACCTCTTGCCAAAACTCCTAAAAGTGACCGCAGTGTGAACTTTGATATCACACCAACTGAATACAGGCTTCTTGATGGGGCCCTGAGAAATGGACAAGAAGATGCATGTGCCAGCTCAGATGAGAAGACTTTAGAGTTGGTCTCCCCTGCTGACTCCGCCCCTAATAGCGCTGGGCATACCCCTTTCCACCAATCACCCGAAGATGATGCTCAGGGCTCTGGTGAGGACAGTAGTCTCGGGGGAAGGGTGCCTAGCCTTGGGTTTGAAGACTGCCATGTCATGGGTTCTTGCAGGAACTCTGAGGTAGGCTCCTTGAGGGGGAACCTAGAGAACTCTACATTGTCCCAGGACAAGCAATCAAGCCTTTTGACACTGAGTCCCTTCATGCTGCCGGACTCTGTCTCCCCCAATATTACCTCTATGCCTGCTGAAATCGGTTCCCCACACTCAACAGAAGTTGATGAGTCTCTTTCCGTGTCTTTTGAACAGGTGCTCCCATCTATTGATGAGTCACCCAAGGGAGACCATATGGACAGGTCCTACTCGAATGGGCATTATGCTGATGCAGACCCCAAAATGGGGATGTCCTTACCTTTGAGGACATGTCATAACATGCGTCCGCCAGGGGACGGCTCAGAGGAACGCCTTACTGGACTTCTGGGTCTTCTCCCCGACGTTCCCCATGACGTCGACCTCTGCCTGGTCTCACCTTGTGAATTCAAGCACCCAAAGTCCCCAGAGAACCAACAACAGCATCTGTCTCCGGGGCTAGCCACAGGTAGCCCGCGAGAACTATCAGAAAACAGCGACCACTCCCAGGAGCTAGCTAAGCCACAAAGCGTCATTCATAGTGATCGACATTCGCCACAAGGCCAGGAGACTCCACCCACATCTGCCAGTGAGTCCCTCAACACAGCCACAGATTCAGACATACCCCCAGGGACTGAAGACTGCCCCTCCATCACTGCAGACATGGACTCTGATGAGGATTCTGGGAGTTTCCCACCCCACCATCCACACGACCATCCCAGCTCTCACTCCTCCAACAGGGGAGCTCATCATTCCTCTCAGGACCCTCCCCCAGCCCCAATGAAGGACCTGCCACCCTTGCCGCCCCAGCCCGGTGCCTGCATGGCTGACCCTGAGGCTGATGCTCCAAGCAAGACCTCAAAGAGCACCACCACAAAAACCAAGAAACCAGTTGGGGTCACACACAGGTTAACGTCAGCCACCAGTACGACTCTGAACAGCAAGACCAAGACTGGCAGCACAACTGGTACATTGAAGATCACCTCAAGTCTTGACACAAGGCCTTCATCCCGCAATACCACTAATGGCTCCAGACCTGGGACTGCAAGGTCAGCTTCTTCAGGTAGGCACAGACAGTGTTTTACACTTAAAAGATTATCAAATGTCATCGTTCTATTACTTGATTTCTATAATCAATTTACAAAGCATTAGGAACACCTTCCAGATATGTGACTCTTTTCAGGAAACTAGGCGTATGTCGAGCGTCACTACTTCACAGAAGAGACATTTGAATGTAAACTTCTTTATCAAAATGACAGAAGTGCCTTCTGGAACATGTGAACGTTCATGTGCCTTAAAAACAAACTTGTATGCCATCTGTAAATACAAGTTAAATTACGAGCCTAGTTGGTTTAGCCACGGAAAAAGGGGGCAACCTTCCTGCTAGCAATGATTGGCTGAGATAATGAGTGGGCTGGACATGCCGAGAGATGAGTTCGGATTGGTCTGCCATGTAGACGCTTCTGTCTATAACATGAGCTGGTCAGTATGTGTAGGTAATCCTTTTTAATGTGTATTTTTTGGAAGATATCACGTAATAGAACTGCATAAGTGTTGCTCTCCACTTTCTGGAGGACCGAGTTTTGAAATTAGTGGAATTGGAGTATAATAGCTAACGAGATGGAGAAAATTCTGGCGTTTGATTGCAAATATGCAGACGTAGTCGAAAAGAGAACACACAAGGCTGTTATATAAGGCACCTGTCTCCGGATTACATCTTCAAACTAAGGGCAACCATTGCATCCGTGACTGAGAGGGAGAAGCATCCATCCATGTATACGGGTAAGATAGTCTAGCTAGCTACATTTTCAGATATGACACGTTTCTAATTTTGTCAAAGTCGTTGTCATTTCAAGTTAATGTACTGTTAGCTAGCTAACGTTAGCTGGCTGGCTTGCTAGCTAACATTAGGTGTATGATCTGTGAAGTAATATTATTTGTATCTCAGAGCCATTTGCATTGCTAGTAATAGCCTAATGTTAGCTAGATACCATTGAACCTGGTTGGTTAGCTACCTGCAGATTCATGCAGGGTAGTAACGTTATTAGCTGGGATTATGGTTAATTGCTTAGCTAGCTAGCTACATGTCTAAACAAAATGCACCGTTATTTCATTTCAATAGAATGTTCATAATGTCGCTGTGACAACTGTTGATAGACGTAGCTGGTAATTTCAATCTGGCTATCTACTCCGATTTCAGAGCACTCTGGTCTGAGTGTGCCAGAGCGCAGAATAATTGATGAATTTACGAACGCTCAACACCCGTTGAATATGGCTGGTGTCAGAAAACGTTGGCCAAAAAAAAGCATAATATTTAATTGTTACTAGCAGCACAGTTGCAGTCACCAACGCTCTGGATAACGTAAAAACAGCTTAACCAGCTCTGCTAAGGCGAGTAAAATGGTCAAAGTGAGCTGTTTTTCTCATTTGTCTGGAAGTAGATAGCAAGCTAGCCAATGTTAGCCAGTTCGTTTGGGTGCTTGACTGCTGTTGTTAGGTCAGAACGCTAGGATCAACCCTACTCCTCGGCCAGAGCATCCAGTGTGCGCTCTGAGAGCGGAACTCTCTGAATGTACGAACGCCCAGAGCACACTGGGCGGCAGGTAGCCTAGTGGTTAGAGCGTTGGGCCAGTAACTAAAAGGTTGCTGGATCGAATCCCCGAACTGACAAGGTAAAAATCTGTCGTTCTGCCCCTGAACAAGGCAGTTAACCCACTATTCCCCGGTAGGCCGTCATTGTAAATAAGAGATTGTTCTTAACCGACTTGCCTAGTTAAATAGAAAACACTGGCACTCCAGATAAAATTTACCAACACACATGTAGTATAAACCAGCCTTTGTTTTGAAGCCTTTGGTTGTTTAGTACATGGCCTCATGTGAATCCTTAAGGAGATGGGTGGTGCTAAAGCTTAAGAGGGTTTGAATGATGCTGAATGAGTGTAGACAAAGAAGAGCTCTCTAGTAGGTGTACCAAAACATTCAAGTGCCATTTTCTCAAAAGTGAGGTAACAAGTTTATCAACTTTCAATGCAGAATTACTTTTCCATTGTTCCTCAACTGCAGTGTATGATATACCATTTTATAGCTCTGATTCTTTACTTTTATCCATTTCAAATGTTGCTACATAAGACCAAATCGAGCTGGTCGGTGACATTCAGTTGCCCCCCTCACCCTCCTTCTGCCCTCAGAACAGCCTCAATTCGTCAGGTGTCGAAAGCGTTCCACAGGGATGCTGGCCCATGTTGTCTCCAATGCTTCCCACAGTTGTCAAGTTGGTTGAATGTCCTTTGGGTGGTAGACAATTGTTGATACACAGGAAACTGTTGAGCGTGAAAAACCCAACAGCTTTGCAGTTCTTGATGCAAACCAGTGCTCCTGGCACATAGTACTATACCCAATTCAAAGGCGCTTAAATCTTTTTTGCCTATTCACCCTCTTAATGGCACACATACGCAATCCATGTCTCAAGGCTTAAAAATCCTTCTTTAACTGGTCTCCTCCCCTTCATCAAATCAAATTTTATTGGTCACATACACATGGTTAGCAGATGTTAATGCGAGTGTAGCGAAATGCTTGTGCTTCTCGTTCCGACAGTGCAGTAATATCTAACAAGTAATCTAACAATTCCCCAACAACTACCTAATACACACATCTCAAGGGATGGAATAAGAATATGTACATATAAATATATGGATAAGCGATGGCCGAGCGGCATAGGCAAAATGCAATAGATGGTATAAGATATAGTATATGAGATGAGTAATGTAAGATATGTAAACATTATTAAAGTGGCATTGTTTAAAGTGACTAGTGAATCTCTATGTAGGCAGCAGCCTCTAATGTGCTAGTGATTGCTGTTTAACAGTCTGATGGCCTTGAGATAGAAGCTGTTTTTCAGTCTCGCAGTCCCAGCTTTGATGCACCTGTACTGACCTCGCCTTCTGGATGGTAGCGGGGTGAACAGTCAGTGGCTCGGGTGGTTGTTGTCCTTGATTATCTTTTTGGCCTTGATTATCTTTTTGGCCTTCCTGTGCCATCGGGTGGTGTAGGTGTCCTGGAGGGCAGATAGTTTGCCCCCGGTGATGCGTTGTGCAGACCGCACCACCCTCTGGAGAGCCTTGCGGTTGAGGGCGGTGCAGTTGCCGTACCAGGCGGTGATGCAGCCCGACAGGATGCTCTCAATTGTGCATCTGTAAAGGTTTGTCAGGGTTTTAGGTGACAAGCCAAATTTCTTCAGCCTCCTGAGGTTGAAGAGGCACTATTGCACCTTCACCATTTCAGTTTGTCTGTGACGTGTACGCCGAGGAACTTAACTTTCCACCTTCTCCACTATTCTCCCTTTGATGTGGATGGGGGGTGCTCCCTCTGCTGTTTCCTGGAGTCCACGATCATCTCCTTTGTTTTGTTGATGTTGAGTGAGAGGTTGTTTTCCTGACACCACACTCCGAATGCCCCCCCCCCCCCAAGGCTGTCTCTCGTTGTTGGTAATCAAGCCCACTACTGTTGTGTCGTCTGCAAACTTGAATATTGAGTTGGAGGCGTGCATGGCCACGCAGTCATAGGTGAACAGGCAGTACAGGAGGGGGCTGAGCACGCACCCTTGTGGGGGCCCAGTGTTGAGGGTCAGCGAAGTGGAGATGTTGTTTCCTACCTTACCACCTGGGGGCCGCCCGTCAAAGTCCAGGACCCGGGGTTGAGACCCAGGGCCTCCAGCTTAATGATGAGCTTGGATGGTACTATGTTGTTGAACGCTGAGCCGTAGTCGATGAACAGCATTCTCGTCTACACTGATTGAAGTGGATTTTACAAGTGACATAAGGGATCATAGCTTTCACCTGGTCAGTCTGTAATGGAAAGAGCAGGTGTTCCTAATGTTTTGTACAATCTGTGTACATTGTGTTTTATGCCTAACTCTGCTTTGTGTCCTACAGGTTCTGTGGGCAGCAAGGCCAGTGCAGCTGGAGGGGCCCCAGTTTATTTGGACCTGGCTTATCTCCCATCTGGTTGTGCCTCTACCACCATTGACGTGGAGTTCTTCCGACGCCTGCGCTCCTCCTGCTACATCGTCAGTGGCAATGAGCACCTGAAAGAGTCTGTCATGAGACCTATTCTTGATGCCCTACTGGAAGGGAAGACAGCCTGGCCCGATGTGCAGGTCACTCTCTCCCCCTCTCTCCTCTTATTTCTCATTTTCCGTATTTGTAGTACGTCAACAAATGTCTGTCTGCTTCTATGTACTCATGCTCTCATTTTTATTTACCCGTCTACCTTTCCACTCTCAGGTGACCCTGATCCCCACTTTTGACTCACTGACGATGCATGAGTGGTACCAGGAGACCCATGAGAGGCAGGGGGAGCTGGGCATTACCGTGCTGGGCAGCAACAGCACTGTGGCCATGCAAGAGGAGACCTTCCCTGCCTGTAAAGTGGAGTTCTGAGAGAGAACAATACGAATCTTCAGATCCCTGCACTCTTACCCACCAATGTATCTCCCTCACTTTATCTTCTCTTAAATTGTGATGGACTCATATCCCCCCTCTAAACTGACGATTTCCCACCCTAGCATGCATCAAGTATAGCAGACTTTTCTCCTCCTTTCAATCTTATTAATATAGAGCGGACTCCAGCAAGCACTCCCATCTTTGCCTGGGTACATCTATACCATGGAAATTAAGGCAGAACATGAAGATGTCCAAGAGTCTTTGGTCTACCAACATGAAGAAAGGTTGTTCATTATGAATGCTAGGTAAGGTGGACTTAGAAGACTGGCAATACTACAGCTCAGAGAAAACTAGTCGACAGCTGTAGGAAACCCTCTGCCTCCTTGGGGCTGAACTCCTGAGTTCTTCCTTCAACGATGAATCATTTAATCCGTATAGCATTTCATAGGTATATTTAGCCCTACACCCATTTGCACAGTTATCAATTTCCACAGACAAGGGGACCGCAGTGAGAGAGTAAGTGTTACAATCGAATAGGATGTCTGTCAAAAACTAAAAAAGGCAGAGGGTGTGTGAGAGGTGGGAAAGATGGGACCGTTGTTGTAGATGTGCAGAGTCCTCAGCACTTACTGAAGGACGACGACACGTTTCTACATCCCGTTTGAGTTTCATAGACGGTCTATGAACATTTATAAGGAGATCGCCAATGTCTTGTAAGGTAATGGCATGCATGTGAACAGAAGGATTACTCTGACATTGATAAAATAATGAAGTCCATGTTTCAAGAAATCATGAAATGTGCAGTATTTTTGTGTAACGTTCATATCTGTCACTTTAACCCTTCGTCTAGAGCACATACTGTGGGATACACTTTTGACAGTGTCTTTTTAAATGAAATAACTTGGTAAATACTAGGTAATAATTTGTACTAAAAAAAAAATACTCCTAAGTAGTTTTAGATGGAAGGCAATAGACAATTGAGTCATTTATGTACCAACTCACATGACTGAATTACAGTTTTAGTACCGAGTAGTTATTTCATGAAAAAATGCACTTTGAATGAAGTGTTAACAGTACAGTATATTTCCACACTAATAAACCAACTATTCAAACCTCTATTTGAGTCCCTCCTCAAGACCAGAATTTTTTTTTATCATAGAGAAGCTGTCACCATCCTCTAATTGTAATTATAAACTGGGAGGGTTGAGCCCTGAATGCTGATTTTCTGAAAGCCGTGGTATATCAGACCAAATATCATAGGTATTTCCCAAAAATATTGTTGCTGTTGTAATTACGTTGGGAACCAGTTTATAATAGCATTAAGGCACCTCTGGGTTTTTTGGTATATGACCAATGTACTACAGCTAATGGCTGTATCCAGGCACTCCACGTTTCATTGTGCATAAGAATAGCCCTTAGCAGTGGTATATTGGCCATATACCACACCTCCTCGGGCTTTGTTTCTTAAATATGCCATATCAATGGGACCACTGAATGTCACATGCACCAGAGGGTAAGCTTCACTGAAGAGGGGTACACAAAATGAGATATGCTAATAGGGAAGTCATTAGCAATACTTTGCATGACAGTACATTCCGTTTATCACAGTGGTTATTATTGTGCCTACGTGAACTAAAGTAAATGCTAAACATAAGATTTTTAACAAGAACGGAAAATCACAGTTATATCAGCAATCGCTTGTGTATCCGGTTAATTGCAGTAGAATGTAAATGCCGTTATCTGTGAATGTCGACGCTTTTAGCCTCTATCAAAGCAGATTGAGTCCAAATGCATGCCAGCACCGCTTGCACTACCATGCCCACCACATTGCTTGCAGACCAAGCACTCGTTGTGTTATATTGCTCTTTGTTACACAGGCTGTTTTCATTTTATTCAAGGAGAAGGGATATTAAAGGATTTTAAACTTTCTTTTCACTTGGGTTAAATAACTGTTATTCTTAGAGAAATGTACTTGTTTTGTTTTTTTACTACACTTGAAATTCTATTTTTTGGCCATGCCGAGTTGTACAAGCATGCAGATCTCACAAGTTAAAATGTAATTTGAATTTAATTAAATGCCATGGCTCTTTGAGAGCACAATGTACATTTGAAAATATCATGTGAAAAGGGTGTGTGCAGCCAGCCACATGTTGGCAGATCATATCATTCCAATTATTTCATACAGAAAAATGTAATGTCATCTGTTTTTCTTTTATCAATTCATTAGCAATTCTATTTTTGTTTTTCCTAAATTGAGTTTTCTGTATATCAATAATGTTGTGTGGCTACTTTATCATTTGATTAGCATCAGGCTACTCACATGATCTCATTAGCCAATGGCCGGACAAAGTAAGCAGAACCGAGCTCACATTGTCATATGGAAGAGTGTGAAATGGCAGCATGTTTTTTGGTACTAGCTATAAGTCTGAGCAAAAATTATTGAAAGTGGATTGCATGACACTGGTCACTTATTTGGATAGCTATTTCACACTAGTGGAGTTAAGTAATATATATCCTACTAATCTTAACTTTTGACAATCCCTCATGTCTGTATTTGTGTGCACCATATATCACAACATTCTATAGATCAGATTCTGGACTCAATGCATTGGTTTGGATATTGTGTGTCTCTTACACCCACTGCTGTTCATAACATGACTTCGCTTTGTTCTCAAAGCTGTGTCCCAGAATGTCTACTACCACCTATTGATTCTCCCTCCTTGTCACAATATTTTGAAAGACATGTTTTGAAAGCCATTTTTTTCTAAAGAATGGTCCTGTGTTTCTCTGTTTCCATCCCTGCCCCAATGTAATAAAACTAGGTGAATGAGAAACCTCTTGTCGAAATCTAAGGCACTCCTGCGCTTCAGTCACAATTTAAAAGTGACCAAAGCACTTTGCATGTACATAGGTGTTCATATCTGTAAATCACGCTGCAACATAACTAAAACCATTGAGATTAAAATGTTCTATTGCTCCTTGGCAACCAAATTGAACAGCACATTTTGGGAGATGGTATATCATTTCTTTAAAGCCTTTATATTTCAGTTTTTGGTGCTATATTTTTCATACTTATAGACACCTCTTTTCCCTTGCACCTATGCATGTATGTTTGTCTATTTCCATAACCTGTTGGTGGTTCACGCATCACTTGCAAGTGTCTGGAATTCACCCAGGAAATGCTATGAATGTCTTTAAAAATGTCATTACACTGTTTCAGTGGTGTCAAGTGAGTGTGGTGGTTAGATGAATGGTGACAGGGTGGATTGATTCACTATTGAAACACTAATTTTAGTTTTTTCTCTTTTTCAATACATATACCCCTTTTATAAATGTGTGTGCTTAATTGGTGTTGTTTCCCTGACTTTCAACTTTCAAGATTAGAACCTGTGACCTTCTGATCCCTATCACAGTGCCTAGTCCACTGTGTCAGTAGGGGGAAGGGCACCACTCCTTTTTTCAGTAGATTAGAAATGTGATTAGTTATTTTGGAAAACAACCTGTATTGGGATTCAAACTGGCGACCTTGTCTGTCATAACCTGTGTTTAACGACCGCCATCCACCACCGACCTGCCTTCTTTTTTTATTTTGACTCTCACCTATAAACTCCACCTACTGACCTGTCGACCTGCCCACTGAGCTTTCATCCAACCAATCACATTCGTTCTGCAAGTGCACTGGAGGTGGAGCTGCCATCAGAACACGTTTGAGGACAGTGTTTCTACAGTTGTGGCTAGATGGAGTACAGCGCCATCTAGTTGTCGTGTCGGGACAACAAATGTTGATAACAAGCATTTTAGCTAAGCCTTACCCTAGCCCTTTGCCTAACCTTAACCTAATTCTCCTAACCTGCTGCGTTAGTTCTAACATGCTACGCAAAGTCACTTCTGTCCATAGCTGAACTCCATCTATCTAGCCACAACTGTAGAAACCATCAGTCCCAACAAACCATCAGTATCACCACACCGGGATTCAATCCGATCGTGGGATATAGGCTCTGCGGCTTTTAAAGGCAATGTTCCCGCATTCGCTAGATCACGGTAAACGCTGCATTTGTCGCCTCAATCTGAATTGACCTTTTAAAGGGTCAGTCAGCAGTTGAAACAATAGCAAAGCAGGGGCCCCGCCACTGTTTCGGCAAAAAGCTGAGGGATAAGGCTGGAGAATGTCATCACTCTCAAATTCATAGACCGAGCTATGGATGCGAGGACTTACTGTCCACGATTTCAAAATCATAGATTTTACCATGTTTTGAGGCTATACATAGAGGTAGGCCTGATCACTGACAATGATGTGACAGCCTATAGGGAGGAGGTCAGAGACCGGGTAGTGTGGTGCCAGAACAACAACCTCTCCCTCAATGTGAGCAAGACAAAGGAGCTAATCGTGGACTACAGGAGGAGGGCCAAACAGGCCCCCATTAACATCGGGGGCTGTAGTGGAGCGGGTCGAGAGCTTCAAGTTCCTTGGTGTCCACATCACCAACAAACTATCATGGTCCAAACACAACAAAGACAGTCGACTGAAAACATTTGGCATGGGTCCCTGGATCCTCAAAAAGTTATACCGCTGCACCATCGAAAGCATCCTGACTGGTTGCATCGCCGCCTGGTATGGCAACTGCTCGGCATCCTACCGTAAGGCGCTACAGAGAGTAGTGCGTACGGCCCCGTACATCATTGGGGCCAAGCTTCCTGCCATCCTATATACTAGGCCGTGTCAGAGGAAGGCCCCAAAAATTGTCAGACTCCAGTCACCCAAATCATAGACTGTTCTCTCTGCTACCGCATGGCAAGTGGTACCGGAGTGCCAAGTCTAGGACCAAAAGGCTCCTTAACAGCTTCTACCCCCCAAGCCATAAGACTGCTGAACAAATGAGCAAATGACCACCTGGACTATTTTATAGCCTCGTTATTTTATTGTGTTACTTTTTATAAAATGTTTTACTTTAGTTGATTTAGTAAATATTTTCTTAACTATTTCTTGAACTGCATTGTTGGTTAAGGGCTTGTAAGTAAGCATTTCACGGTAAGGTATACACCTGTTGTATTCGAAGCATGTGACACATTTTTTATTTGATTTAAAACAAGCGTATGCCCTCTTCAATCCGTATCGCAAAAGTTCAGCTTGACAGCGTGATTGAAATGTAAACGTGTAATGCTTCAGCGATACAGATTGATTAGAGCCCAATATTTTTGGTTCTGCTGGGGTACGACAGGAAAACTAAGCTAATGAGGCATTTATGAGTTATATTCTTCAAGAATCAATGGGTACATATTAATTTACAAGTCCAAAAATGTATGTAGCAACTGCTGATTGCCCCTTTAATAGCTGCATTGTTGACCATGCAAGAAACTCAATTATTGGCCGTGTTCGACAGCATCAAAACCGTGATGTATCATTATTATGACTGACTGATATTGAGTAGTTGTTTATGATGCAAGGTGATGACTCGCTTTTAAAGTCTGCTGCAATGTTAAACAATGTAATTCTTTGTCCTCTCTCTCCTCACCTCTTTCACAAAACACCTTGGAGGAACTTCCTCATTGCTCCTCCTCAGAGGAGTCACATCTCAACCCTCCCCTAGTCAAGCATCAACCCTGCATTAGTCAAGTTTTACCCCTCAACCTTCACCCCTGCATTGGTCAGTTATCACCCTTGATCAAGTCAAGCCTTACTTCTCTTTCTCACCCTTGCACTCTTTTATTCACAATAATGAGATTTTCCATTGGCCGAAATACATGCTAAGAGACGGGAACAAATCGTTGTTTTTCTAAAAAAGCTGAGGCAGTTGGAAAATGTAAGTAAATACATTTAGAAAATGTAAAAAAAGGTTATGTATTAGCTACCTAGCTACCTAGCTACAGTAACTGCAGGTAGGCTACTGGGTATGAGCAGCTAGCTATCTAACTTTACTGTCTGTATAGCTAAGGAAGTCAAATATCAACAGCTAACTTCTTATTAGCTAGCTATCTTGATGTTTATCATTGTAAATGAAAAACAAGCTCCAAATGCATTTTTAGATGACAGGACTGCATAGGGTAGGTTATTTTGTGGTAGGACATTATGAAGATATTCTCCAGTTCCTGTCCCTAGCAAGAACTACTATTAGGACAGACAGATAATAGCAACATAGTATTCGGTGCAGTCAAATTTTAGTATATTGAAGCCTGTTTCTTTGTTGTTTTCTGTCCGCAGATACGGAGAGCTGTGAAAGCCGATGAAGAGGTCCCTATGAATGTCCCAAGAGACTAAGGCTATATACTTGTATGCCACAGGTTATGTGTACATATTTAACAAATGTTGTATACTATTACGTCAAACACAATGTACACCTGTACGTGTTTATTTAGACAGTGAAGCTACATTTGTTAATTTGGCTCTACTCTCATTTTGGATTTGAGATCAGATGTTTTATGAGGCGACAGTACCGAATGTCACATTTTGTTTGAGGGTATTTTCATGTCTCTATTACCGTTTTATGAATTAATGCATGTATCTAGTTTCCACATTTGAAGGTGTCATAAGTATTTGGACAAATTCAGTTGTAGTGTATAACATTTTGTCAAAAGTTGAGTATTTGGTCCCAGATTCCTAACACGTGACTCAACAAACTTGTTGGATGCATGTGCAGTTTGTTTTGGTTTGTTTTTGATTATGTTGTGCCCAATAGAAATGAATGGTGTAAATGTGTCATTTTGGAGTCCCTTTTATTGTAAATAATAATAGAATATGTTTCTGAAAACTTCTACATTTCATGTGGATGCTACCATGATTACGGATTATCCTGAATGAGTTGTGAAGAATGATGAGTGAGAAAGATAGATGCACATGACCCCCAAAATGCTAAGGTCTCACCATTACCAATGACATTGCACTTTGTTTTTCCCATTTGAATACCATTCAAAAAGCCTACAAAAGTTCAAACACGACTAGGCTACTTTCTGCAAAACAACACGTCACTTTCATACTGTATTGTTGGGCTGGAATAGAAGTCTGCTCACCCAGTACATCAGGGACCAGTGATGCAAGGTTGGCCAACGCTTGTGTATACTTTTTTTTTGGGGGGCCCACTTTAAATTATGCTTTAGTAATCATAGCCTACTTGTTACTACTCAGTTATCTATTGTTGTATTTGTTGTAATGTTGCAGTGTTTTATATCAAGGGTGACCAACCGTCCTCCAGGAGAGATACTGGATACTGGGTGGGCAGGATTTTGTTCCAGCCCCCGTCTTAACACATTCTAAAAAATCTGCTGTACAACGGGACATTAAGCACACTTGGGTGTGTTTTAAGGGCTGGATCAAAAGCCTGCACCCCCAGTATCCAACCAGTGTTTTATACAGTAGCCTAACAGTGCAGTTTAACCCCCCACGGAGTAGAATAAGTGCCTTGTGCAGGAGATGGTGCATGAAATCAGAGAGCGTCGTCCCTGTGTTATTACCACATTCATGCTTAGTTTTTCATGTATACAGACACGCCACCAATTATTGGTCATGGAAATTTAGTTAAAAGTAATGGAGAAGTCATGTCAAAATGTGTATAAACCCTGATCTATATACTGTCTATACTCATTTCAGAGAAAGTAATGCATTTGCATCCAGAGATTGAAGTGAAGACCTTGAGGGAGGCTAGGTACCAGAGAAAAATGTTCAAATGAAATAACTGCTTGGCAGGGAAGAAACACATGAATAATAATACTATTAAGGGCTTTATTCAATCAGATCTGCTTCAAGCTGCTTAAAAGCCAATTTATGCTTGCTCTGGCAATGTGATCCGGAGGCGCTGTATGGAGGTTGTGACGCAATTGTGGAGGCTCTGGAGGCTTGTGCAGGCGAAATAAAGCTCTACCGCATCACTGTGCACCTCCCAAATTTGATAACAATGGGAAGGGCTCCACATTGCCATAATTGGTTGAACGGTAGGTGGGGGCAGTATGTCCTGTATAAACAAACTCACTTTCTTGACAACTTACTTCACAACAGCTCTGCGAAGTGCAAGATGTATGAATGCCCTGACTTCTGCAGAGGCCACATCACAGTAAATGCTATATGGCCAATGCAGACGCCAGAATGACTGTAAATTGGCTCCTGGCATTATAGGGTAACGTGGGGTACCTAGCCCCCTGGGGTAACTGCACCCCAGAGGGTTGCACTGTGTGTACGCATGGTCAAGGCTGTGGGTACATTTTTGCACACTCTCAAGCCAGCAAGTCTCACACTTTGCGTGGATATGATCCCACACATGGTTTACGCACAGATTTGTGCATACGCATGATTGATAAATGAGGCCCCAGGTGTGCAAAGCTCCTGGACTTACCCAGAAAGACTCACAGCTGCAATTGCTGCCAAAGGTGATGCCAGCATGTATTGACTTAGGTGGTTGAATATGTATCTAATCAAGATATATTAGTGTTTTATTTACCACTCTAACACTACATAGTATTTTGTGTAGATCATTAACAAAACATTAATTCAATCCATCAAAATCCCACTTTGTAACAACAAAATGTGGAAAAAGTCCAGGGGTGTGAATACTTTCTGAAGGCATTGTATGATTTAACAATATATGCCATTTAGCGACTGACGTATTAGTAAAGCATAATTTCAGGTGATGCAAAAAATTCCATACCAGCATTGGCCAACCTTGCTTCACTGACCCCTGATCTACTGGGTGAGCAGACTTCTATTCCAGCCCAGTAATAGAACACTATCGATTGAATCAGGTGTGTTAGTGCTGGACTGGAACAGAAGCCAGCAGACCTCCAGGAGCAGGGTCGGCCTGCTCCAGTTGTAATAGGGTTATACACTGCAATGTTTAACTTTATAAACTGGGTGGTTCGAGCCCTGAATGCTGATTGGCTGAAAGCCGTGGTATATCAAGCCGTATACCAAGGGTATGACAAAACATTTATTTTACTGCTGTAATTCTGTTGGTAACCAGTTTATAATAGCAATAAGGCACCTCGGGGGTTTGTGATTATATTGGCCATATACCACACCACCTCGGGCCTTATTGCTCAAGTATACGACATTTGCTAAAAGGTACACATATAACCAGTGGTATACAACGATATACCCTTAGTCTCTTGGGACATTCATTGGGACCTCTTCATCTGCGGACAGCCTTTCACAGCTCTCCGTATCTGAGGACATAAAACATCACAGAATTACACAGTACTGAATATTATGTTGCTATTGTCTCTCTGTCCTAATAGTTTTCCTTACTAGGGTCTGGAACTGACAGCTGGAGCTTCAGTCCTTTCACCCCCTTCCATGGCTGTTATCTACAAATACATTTGGAGCTTGTGTTTTTAATTTACAATGATACAAATTAAGATAGCGGGCTAATAAGTTAGCTAGCTGATGATATTTGATTTACTTAGCTATACGGTCAAGTTAGCTAGCTAGTTAGCAGCTCATACGTGTAGCTGGTTATGTAATGTTGTAATTTGATAATCTAGCAAGGCAGGCTAGTTAACTCAGGGTTTACCAAACTCAACCCCCACCTGGTGCAAGTTTAGGTTTTTGCCCTAGTGCTGCACAACTGATTCAAATAACCTACTCATTATTTTTATCACCTGTATAGTGCTAGGGCAAAAAGACTAACACGCAAAACCAGGACCGATGTGGTTAGGGTTATAATCACATTTCAAGAAGAGATTGTAGAAATAGGCGGCCTTCTGACTTTGTGGATGTGGTAACTAGTGATTATCTAGAATTAGCTTGTCCCATATTACTGCCCTGATGACACAGACTGCTTCATCAACAACAGTTATGTGAAAAATTGTTCTAAAAAATACCCGGTTTGATAAACTACCCAGCCAAGCAGATACAAGCAGTAGAGTCATTTTGGTTGTGAAGTGCATTATCAAAAGTCTTTGTCCTTTATAACAAAACACAATTTACCACTTTGCTGTCAATTGTTTTCACCCTGTCACGGGCCCTCCCAGTCAACACCACCTCATAAGATGAGGAAGCACATTGTTTATGAGGATTGCCTGCTGCAGTTGTTCAAGAGATGTCCAGTTTGCAGCCGAACATGCAACATAGAGAAGACCAGCAAGGGGACCCTCAACATCACGCAGAGATGTCCTCGCTATGAGCAAGATGGGGGACCAGGAGCTGAAATGCCCATCAATGGAGCGCTGCCAAAGACCTTACTTCCTTACTTCCTCACCTTTTGCCTGCTCACCAACGGTTGGCAATGGGGGGTCAGAATTAGGTAGGTTTAGTCTGACCTGTTCTAACTTCAACATACTGTAGCATACTGTGCCTTCAGAAAGTATTCACACCCCTTGATTTCTTTCCACGTTTTGTGTTACAGCATTCATTTAAAAGTGATTAAATTGAGATTTTTTTTGTCAATGGCCTGCCTACACATAATACCCCATACTATCAAAGTGGAATTATGTTTTTTGAATTTTTTACAAATCACTTTAAATGAAAAGCTGAAATGCCTTGGGTCAATAAGCGTTCAACCCATTTGTTATGGCAAGCCTAAATAAGTTCAGGAGTAAAAATGTGGTTAACAAGTCACATAATAAGTTGCATGGACTCACTCGGTATGCAATAATAGTGTTTAACATGATTTTTGAATGACTACCTCATTAGTCCTCTGTACTCCAAACATAGAATTATCTATAAGGTCCCTCAGTCAAGCAGGGAATTTCAAACACAGATTCAACCACAAAGACCAGGGAGGTTTTCCAAAGCCTTGGAAGAAGGGCACCTATTGGTAAATGGGTGTAAAAAAAAGAAAAAAAGCAGAAATGTAATATGCCTTTGAGCATGGTGAAGTTAATTACACTTTTTGCTTTTTGGATGGTGCATCAATACACCCAGTCACTACAAAGATACAGGCGTCTTTCCTAACTTAGTTACCGGAGAGGAAGGAACCCGCTCAGAGATTTGACCATGAGGCCAGTGGTGACTTTAAAACAGTTCGAGATTAATGGATGTGATTGATAAACTGAGGATCAACAACATTGTAGTTACTGCACAATATGAACCTAATTTAGTTGACAGAGTTGCACATGCCCCCAACTGTATGTCAGATATCACCTATACTAACTGCCATTGGTAATAGAACAGTGACTGTGTATGTGTTCACAGATGCATCTATGGAGCCAGCACTTGGAAACTTGCAGACTAACAGACAGGCAGTGGTGGAAAAAGTACTCAATATTCATACTTGAGTATAAGTAAAGGTAACTTAATAGAAAAGTCACCCAGTAAAATACTACTTCAGTAAAAGTATAAAAGTTGTGGAAAAAGTACTAAATTGTCATACTTGGGTAAAAGTACAAAGTAAAAGTACATGCTATACATTCAATTCCTTATAATAAGCAAACCAAAAGGCATGCTTTTCTTGTTTTTTAAATTATGGTCTGACAGGGGCACACTCCAACACTCCGACATAATTTACAAACACAGTATTTGTGTTTAGTGAGTCTGCCAGATCAGAGGCAACAGGGATGACAACACGTTATATTGATAGGTGTGTGAATCGGACCATATTACTGTCCTGCCTGAGCATTCAAAATGTAACGAGTACTTTTGGGTGTCAGAGAAAATGTATGGGCATAAAAGGTAAATATTTTGTTTAGGAATGTAGTGGAGTAAAAGTAGTCAAATATAAATAGTAAAGTACAGATACCCAAAAAAAAGACTTCAAAATATTTTAACCTAAGTACTTTAAACCACTGCAGATGGGCTCTCTCTAAATGGAGAGAGACCTGGCACTCTGAATAACATTTTCACTAGATAACTTTTACTTGAATTGTCTTTTATTATTGAATTGAACGGTATCAGTCAATATTGGGAGGAAGAATCAGGAATCAGGAATCAGGAAACTCATGTTGTATACAGGACACCAGAAAAAAAAACACATCCTTAAAAACATAGGTTCTGGGAATACTAGAAAATAACAAGAAGGGCCACACAATGTTGAAACTTTCAATTCACTGCTTTATTGACAACGTCAGCAATGACACAGCCAAGAAACACCCACATCAAACCACACCCCCAAGCCAAATCACGTTTGGCTTCTCTCATGGCCACCAGCATTTGAGGGAGGAGCAAGCCAAAAAACAATGCCAAATCAGCAGATGCAGTTGCCCTTTAAATACACCACATGGCCAAAGTATGTGGACACCTGCTCATTGAACATCTCATTCCAAAATCATGGGCATTAATATGGAGTTGGTCCCCCCTTTGCTGCTATAAAAGCCACCACACTTCTGGGAAGGCTTTCCACTAGATGTCAGCCACAAGAGCATTAGTGAGGTCAAGCACTGATGTTGGGCGATTTGGCCTGGCTCGCAGTAGGCGTTCCAATTCATCCCAAAGGTGTTCAATTGGGTTGAGTTCAGGGCTCTGTGCAAGCCAGTCAAGTTCTTCCACACCGATCTCGAAAAACATTTCTGTATGGACCTCGCTTTGTGCATGGGGGCATTGGGCTCCCGAGAAGCGCAGCTGTCTAAGGCACTGCATCTCAGTGCTAGAGGCGTCACTACAGACAACCTGGTTCGAATCCAGGCTGTATCACAACTTGACTAGTTAAATAAAAAAATAGAAAATGGTAATGCTGGAACAAGGAAGGGCCTTCCCCAAACTGTTGCCACAAATATGGAAGAAAATAAATGTCTAGAATGTAATTAAGATTTCCCTTCACTGGGGGGGCCTAGCCCGAACCATGAAAAACAGCCCCAGTCCATTTATTCCTCCTCCACCAAACTTTACATTTGGCACTATGCATTCCGGCAGGTAGCGTTCTCCTGGCATCCGCCAAACCTAGATTAGTCCGTTAGAATGCCAGATGGTGAAGTATTATTCCAGAAAACACTCCAGAAAACGTTTCCACTGCTTCGTAGACAATTGCGGCAAACTTTACACCAATCCAGCAGATGCTTGGCATTGCGCACAATGGTCTTAGGCTTGTGTGCGGCTGCTTGGCCATGGAAACCCATTTCATGAAGCTCCCGACTAACAGTTCTTGTGCTGACATTGTTACCAGAACAGTTATTGTGCTGACATTGCTTCCAGAGGCAGTTTGGAACTCAGTAGTGAGTGTTGCAACCGAGGACAGACTATTGTTACTCTATGCGCTTCAGCACTCGGCGATCCCATTCTGTGAGCTTGTGTGGCCTACCACTTCACAGCTGAGCCATTGTTGTTCATAGACATTTCCACTTCACAATAACAGCACTTACAGTTGACCGGGGCAGCTCTAGCAGGTCAGAAATTTTACGAACTGACTTGTCGGAGAGGTGACATCAATGACGATGCCACGTTGAAAGTCACTAAGCTCATCAGTACGGGACATTCTACTGCCAATGTTTGTCTATGGAGATTAAGGCTGTGTAGTCAATTGTCAGCAATGGGTGTGGCTGAAATAGACACTAATTTGAAGGGGTGTCCACATACTTATGGTCATACTTTTTTAGTTTCAACATTACAGTTAAACTCTCAAATCCCCTACAATCAGTTCAAGTGTCTGCCCAGGAGATGGCAATGTCTTGCTCCTTTTGAATCAGTTTGAGATTCTCTTATTTGATAAGCTTCATCTACAATGCATCGGATTTTACATCGCCACTCGTTTAAGCAGTGTATCCCACCGCTACCCCCAAATGTAGCAGAGTTGAATCTCTTATCGCATCTACATTCCCTGGGCTATTCTCAGCAGTATGTCATACCATAGTCTTTCCATCGAAACCAGATATTGTCATGTTGCAAACAGTCCGGTTTAGTGTGTGATTAAACTTGTCATTGAACTTACATTACAATTTTGTAATTTAACAGACCCTCTTATCCAGAGCAACCTAAAGGAGCAATTAGGGTTATGTGCCTTGCTCAAGGGCACGTCGCCAGATTCTTTCACATAGTCTGCTTGAAGATTCAAACCAGCGACCTTTCGGTTACTGGCCCAAGGCTCTTAACTGCTAGGCTACATTCATATAACCACTGGTGGAAAAAGTACCCAATTGTCATATGAGTAGAAGTAAAGATATCTTATTAGAAAATGACAAGTAAAAGTAATCCAGTAAAATCCTACTTGAGTAATTCTAAAATTATTTGGTTTTAAATATACTTAAGTATCAAAATAAAAAATATAAATCATTTAAAATTCCTTATATTAAGCAAACCAGACGGAACCATTTTCTTTTTTTATTTACGGCTAGTTAGGGCACACTCCAACACTCAGACATCATTTACAAACGAAAGCATGTGTTTAGTGAGTCCACCAGATCAGAGCAGTAGGGATGACCAGGGGATGTTCTCTTGCTAAGTGAATTAGACCATTTTCCTGTCCTGCTAAGCAAAATGTAACGAGTACTTTTGTGTTTCAAGGAAAATGTATGGAGTAAAGTACATTTTCTTTAGGAATGTAGTGAAGCAAAAGTTGTCAAAAATATAAATAGTAAAGTACAGTTACCCCCAAAAAACTACTTAAGTAGTACTTAAATATTTTTATAAAACACATTACCTAAGAAAGGCAATAATTACATAAGAACCTGGCGGGTTTATGTAAAAAGTCTTTCTGCTCTCACAGCACATTCAAGTCAAATTAAGAACACAAACATACTGGTATCAGCTGTAGCTAACTCTTTATTAGATATTATTTAATATTAATTAGACAAAAGTCAACATTTCTTGAAGACTGTACTGCAAGTGCTTCATTGGACTGGATATTGGTTTGGAAATGTTTACTTTATTAAATACATAAATGGATATCCGATGGTTTCTTGCTTGTTTTTGCTTTGCAAAGCACAACTGACAAGACAAAAATAGCTCCCTCACTCATTTTCTATGCAGCCTTTTGAGGGCAGATGGGCCTGATCAAAGCTACCTAGCAGTGACTGCCAGACTTAAAAATAACTCATCCACCGTTTCATCCCAAAACAAGGCAATGCATTCTAAGCAGGCGCAGAACTCCTCTTAAATTCCACTTCTATTCCATTCTCTGCCTCAGCTAAAACCTGCCTTGTCTTTATTAAATATATTTTTCAGTTTACTTTTCTCTTATAAATCGTGGAAGGGTACATGCTCTAGTCGGGGCAATGCTCAGGTGGCAGATGTTGATGGACGGGGGGTTGTCACAAAGTGGACCAATCATTAGTTCAGCCAGTTAGTGTGTAGACGGAGTATATTCATATGTGCTGAGATGGGACAACTTCCCTAAAATGCCTGTTGTTCATCTCTTCTCCTTTCCGCCCTCTCTCACCCTCTAGTGGAGAAGGCTGGTGGACTCATTGACTGTCCTCCTTGGTGTAGTCGCCAGCCTCCCAGCGCAGTGCCCGCTTGTTTTTGTGCCTGGTGACGCGGGTCGCCTCCAAGACCTGCAATGGAAGAAATAGCATCAACATCATATTGGACCTGTGATAAAGGCCTTCTGAGACAAATGATTCAATGCATATCAGCAGAGAGAAAAGCAACCACTTACTTCATTGTTCACATCGTCAGTAGGCTGAATTCCTGCATACTAGAGGTAACAGAAAAGTCAAATTTAGCAACTAGCACACTATCATTGTAGGATATAAAACCTATGAATTGAGAAGTCTCACAAGATGTACATGGTTTCGCCAACACTATCAGTACTCTTTTGTGGGCATATTGCATTGCTGTATTTCTAACCAAACTGTGCCTAAATGTTGTCTTATGTCTATAATAGATTTTCAATGTATGTAGACAGCATTAATAACTCCCTCTTTGTCCAACTACAGTCTTTCCTCACAGCATTCTCTTCCAGCTTCAGTTTGATTCTCCTCTCTTCAAAGTCCTCTAGCAGGGTTTCGGTCAGGCCCTTTTGCGTGGGGGTCCCAGGGGAGCCACCCATCTCTACCCACAGGCTAGCAGGCAACAGGGGGGCAACCCTGCTCACCACAGGGGAGGTGGGTCGTGGGGAGCCCCATGGCTGGGCAGTGACTATGGAAAAGGAGGGAAGACGGGCAGTGGGACGAATGGAGGTGGAAAAGCGAGATGCGCTGTCCGCTTTATCGGGGGGGAAGGGGGAATAGAGAGAAACATTGAGTTAACACATACATGCTTGTTATTGTGTTAAGAGTACATTCGAAGTGTAAGTTGAATGCAACATGAAACTACAGTACCTTCAGAAAGTATTCACAGCCCTTGACTTTTTCTACATTGTGTTACAGCCCGAATTCAAAATTTATTAAATTGAGATTGTGTTACTGGCCTACACACACACACACAACCCCGTAATGTCAAAGTGGAATTGTTATTTTTTAATACAGTGCAAATTCATCTCACACACTACCAGTCAAAAGTTTACACACCTACACATTCAAGGGTTTTTCTTAATTTTTTACTATTTTCTACATTGAAGAATAGTTAAGACATCAAAACTATGATATAACACATATGGAATCATGTAGTAACCCCCCAAAAAACTTTAATCAAAATATATTTGAGATTCTTCAAAGTAGCCACCCTTTGCCTTGATGACAGCTTTGCCCACTCTTGGCATTCTCTCAACCAGCTTCATTAGGTAGTCATCTGGAATGCTTTTCAATTAACAGGTGTGCCTTGTTAAAAGCTAATTTGTGGAATTTATTTTCTTCTTAATGCGTTTTGGCCAATCAGTTGTGTTGTGACAAGGTAGGGGTGGTATACAGAAGTTGGCCCTATTTGGTAAAAGACCAAGTCCATATTATGGCAAGAACAGCTCAAATAAGCAAAGAGAAAAGACAGTCCATCATTACTTTAAGACGTGGTCATCTCAGATTGACTGGCCATCTGAAGGGGAGAGTTTTGGCTAATTCCAGTTAAATACATTTATGAGGATCTCAGATTTGTCCCAGTTAATCTTATATCCTGATATACTGCTGAATATGTTGATTGTCGAGAGCACGAGTTCTAATGATCAATCGGGTTCTTGTACAGACATCAGAATATCAGTGTAAAGACTTATTTTGCGAATCGGATGCCTATAACTGAACTGAATTATCAAGGCTTGTGGTGAGCTAGAGCAAAGTTTAAACCATTTGCATATAGATGTACTAAAACCGAATTCCTCGAGTGCCAAGTTCCGGAAGGTCATATTGACTCTGTCAAATGCCTACTCTGCATCCAACGTCACTACTGCGGTAGGAATATACGTTTGGGAAGCGAGATGCATGATGTCAAAGAGGCGCCTGTTGACTGAAGAGTGACAGACTTTCAGGAAACCCGTTTGATCAGAATGCATTATTTTGGAAAGAGTCGTTTCTATTCTGTTGGCTTTGCTAATTATTTTTAAACCCATTTAATTTTTTGACTAGGAGAATGATTAAGGCGGTGTTCATAGTATGTGGAAGGTTATTAGAGCAATACACATGCGTAACAATATTTAACCCATAAGAGTCTAAGCCGGGGGAGGGGGGTTCTACTAAGCTATATGCAATTGTTTAAAACATTTGGGAAATAAGGGGGATAAAAATATTCATACAACTCAATAGGAAGTGGAATTATGTTAAATGCAAAGCTGAAATGTCTTGTGTCAATAAGTATTCAATCCCTATTATGGCAAGCCCAAGTTCAGGAGTAAAAATGTGATTAACAAGTTGCATGGACTCACTGTGTGCACGCTCTGTGTGCAAGAATAGTGTTAAACAAGATTGTTTAATGACTACCTCATCTCTGTAACTCCCGCAAACAATTATCTGTAAGGTCCCTCAGTCGAGCAGTGAATATCAAACAGATTCAACTACAAAGACCAGGGAGGTTTTCCAATGACTCGCAAAAAGGACACCTATTGGTAGATGGTTTAAAAAAAAAAAAAAAAAAAAGGCTTACGGGGACTTAGACTAATGGCTGTGATAGGAGAAAACAGAGGATGGATCAAGGAAGCCTGTACAGAATACAAATATTCCAAAATATGCATCCTGTTTGCAACAAGTCAGAAAGCAATTCACTTTATGTCCTGAATACAAAGTGTTATTGGATTTGCCCCAAACATACATTACTGAGTACCACTCTCCATATTTTCATGCATAGTGGTGGCTGCATCATGTTATGAGTATTCTTTTCAGAAAAAAAAGAAACTGAATGGAACTAAGCACAGGCAAAATCCTAAAGGAAAACCTGGTTCAGTCTGCTTTCCACTAGACACTGGGAGATGAATTCACCTTTCAGCTGGACAATACCATAAAACAAGGCCAAATCTACACAAATTGCTTACCAGGAAGACAGTGAATTTTCCTGAGTGGCCGAGTTACAGTTTTGACTTAAATATACTTCAAAATCTATGGCAAGACCTGGAAACGGTTGTCTAACAACCAATTCGACAGAGCTTGAAGAATTTAGAAAATTGGCAAATGTTGCACCATCTAGGCGTGAAAGCTCTTAGAGACTTACCCAGAAAAGCTCGCAGCTGTAAAATCAGTAAAAAGTGCTTCTACAAAGTATTGACTAATACTTATGTAAATTAGATACTGCATTTCATTTTTTATACATTTGCAAAAATATCTAAAAACATGTTTGACATATGTAGAGGAGAAAATACATTTAATATATTTGGAATTCAGGCTGTAACAACAAAATGTGGAATAAGTCAAGGGGTATGAACACTTTATGAAGGCACTGTACATAATGATAGCCGAATTGTAGTCATACCATTGTACACACTTGACTCTATGAAAATGGACACTGGTAGACATTTTTGATAATCTTGCCGTTTTAAAAAAGGCCCAGTGCAGTCAACATTCTGTTTTACCTGTGTTTTGTATCATATTGTACAACAGCTGATGAAACTACACTACAAGACCAAAAGTATGTGGACACCTGCTCGTCGAACATCTCATTCCAAAATCATGGGCATTAATATGTAGTTGGTCTCTACTCTTCTGGGAAGGCTTTCCACTAGAATTTGGAACATTGGTGCAGGGGCTTGCTTCCATTCAGCCACAAGAGCATTAGCGAGGTCGGGCACTGATGTTGGGCAATTAGGCCTGGCTCGCAGTCGCCGTTCCAAATCACCCCAAAGTTGTTTGATGGGGTTAAGGTCAGGGTTCTGTGCAGGCCAATTAAGTTTCTTCCACAACGATCTTGACAAACCATTTCTGTACGGACCTCGCGTTGTGCAATGGGTCACTGTCATTCTGAAACAGTAAAGGGCCTTCCCCAAACAGTTGCAAGCACAGAATCGTCTAGAACAGGGGTGGGCAATTCCAGTCCTTGAGGGCCTGATTGGTGTCACAGTTTTGCCCCAGATAACACACCTGACTCCAATAATCACCTAATCATGATCAGTTTAGAATGCAATTTGATTAATCAGCTGTTTTTGCTAGGGATGGAGAAGTGTGACACCAATCAGGCCCTTGGGGACTGTAGTTGCCCACCCCCTGGTCTAGAATGTCATTGTATGCTGTAGCATTAAGATTTGCCGTCACTGGAACTAAAGGGCCTAGCCCGAACCATGAAAAACAGCCCCAGACCATTATTCCTCTTCCACCAAACTTTACAGTTGGCACTATGCATTCGGCCAGGTAGTGTTCTCCTGTTATCCACCATACCCAGATTAGACTGTCGGACTGCCAGATGGTGACGCGTGATTCGTCACTTCAGAGACCGCATTTCCACTGCTCCAATGGCAGCGAGCTTTACACCACTCCAGCCGACACTTGGCATTTTGCATGGTGATCTTAGACTTGCATGCGGCTGCTCGGCCATGGAAATACATTTCATGAAGCTCTCAACTAACAGTTCTTGGGCTGACGTTGCTTCCAGAGTCAGTTTGGAACTCGGTCGTGAGTGTTGCAACCGAGGACATGAGATTTTTACGAGTTACACAATTCAGCACTCGGCGGTCCCGTTCTGTGAGCTTTTGTGGCCTACCACTTCATGGCTGAGCCATTGTTGCTCCTAGACATTTCCACTCCACAATAACAGCACTTACAGTTGACCGGGCAGCTCTAGCAGCTCTAATTTGAAGGAGTGTCAACATACTTCTGTATAGAAAAAAGTGTGAAACAAATATGATCAGTGTAATTTCCTCATAGAATTTTCTAACTGCAACTATCTCCACAGGACCTTCTAATCAGCAGCTTTTGCATGAGTGGAGCTTTGGCTTGCCTGGTGACATCAAGAAGCAGTTTAAGTTTCCATATACGAATAACAAAGCGTTCTGAACACCTCTGCCAATAACAGCCAGTTTTCCCCTCCCCACTCAGACCTCTCCCATGCAGTCCTAGCTAAATTATTGCTTGAGAAATGCTCTTTTTGATCATTTTCTGGATGTAGAATAATCCTAAAAAAGGTCCAGTGCAGCAGTTTTTATCTCAATATCAAATGATTTCTGGGTAATAATTTAGCACCTTACTGTGATTATTTTCAATTAAAATTGTCAAAAAAGAAACAGAAATAGCTTCTTAGCTAAGAACAATCTCAGGCAATTTTGCTAGGACTGTCTGGGAGTGGTCTGAGTGGGGAGAGGAAAGCTGAAACTAGCTCTTACTGTCAGAGGTTTGCAACTCTTTCTTATTGGTCTATTAACTAATTTTCCACCTAGTGATGTCACCAGGCAGGTCAAAACTCCATCCCACTAAAACAGGCAGGAATTTCAGGTGGTCTTTTCAAACATCTTATACTAAAAGGGCATTATCATAATTTTTACAATATTATTCTAAGCTCAGTGTGTAAATATGTATAAAACACAGGTCAAGCATGTTTTTAACCGCACTGGGCCTTGAACCACAATTTCAGTGCATCAACTCTAGTGCATCAAATAGCCTTTGTATCAATGATTAATCATGGCTGGTAACACAGCATTGGTTCCTCTGCCCATATATGACCAAAGTTCAGGTTCTAATTAAGTGTGTCATGTCTTCCAGTCTAAGAAAGCCAGCAGTAAACAAGACAAACATCCACTTAAAGCTGGAATTGTGAGGATATTTGACAATTGGTGCATGTAGACATTTGCTTAAATCAAACCAAAAACAAGTATAAGATATTGCCATCATGAATAATTCCTCTGTTACATAGTCTTGTAATTGTATAGATTTGTGTATGGATAAATGGACTGAACCATCCTACCTAGCATTGATACTGGAGTGATAGATGAGTAGGACCGTCTGGCAAAGCTCGTCTGCTCTACTGGAATTGAAGGGCTCTCAGAGAAGACAGACTCTTCCTGTTCCACAATGATTCTTTGCAGGCTTTGTGATTGACATGTGTCTTTAGCGTCTCGTTCTATACAGTCCAAGTTTCCTTCCATAGAGGCGGACAGGCCACTGGATTCCCGCAGTTCCCGGAGCTCCTGCTCACGTTTCAGATCCTGCTCAATCTCCTTCTGGATAATATCTGGAGCGTGTGGTCTTCGATGTCTCAGGCCGCCAGAATCCAGGTGCGCCCTCCAGGTTGGAATAGGCTTATCTCTCGGTTCAGACCCCTGCACTGCAAAAGCAGTGGGTGTAAGGGAGGAGGGAGAGGATGACGAAGTGGAGGCTTCTTTAGCAGAGGAGCCTCTGGCTGGAACTGGCTTCTTTCTTTCCACTAACCACGATGGGTAATTTACTATTTCGCTAGTACTTGTCTTCACCACCACTGTGACTTGAGCGCTTTCCGCCTTACTGGTCTCATTGCCTTTCAACATGATGCTCTCCTCTGGGAAGCTACTTTGCAGTGCTCTATTGAGGTCTTGGGACTCTGAACTCCAGCCTTTGCTGGTGGTATTGACGCTTGGAGTGGAGCTCATGCTGCTGATGTACAACTCGGTCTCTTCTGAGTGCCGGTGAGGGCAGCAAGGGGAAGGGTAGCCTTCCGTATCTGAGCTGCTACTCCTCACAATGACGCTGGGTGATGACCAAGCTGTTTTCATCGTCTCGACCTCGGCTCCAGATTGGTCTCTAAGCTCAAAGATCTTTCTCCGATCCTCCAGTTCCTGAGGAGTTCCCCTGTCATATAGACCTGGGACTCTCCCCTGGTGCAGCAGGTCTTCTTCCCTCTGGCTGTCCTTTTTGATCTCGCGCTGGATGAAGAAGCTCACCCGGTTCTTCTTATTTGCCTTGACAGGCATCAGTGGCGGTGTAGGCTGGGAGAGTAGAGACTTGACCTCCACCATCTCCTGGACGTCGGTGTGCTTGATGCCCCGCAATCGCCGAAGACTCTCTTCTCTCTCCTGAGCAATACGAATCTCCCTCTCTATGGGCGTCTCTCTGTAACCACTTGCCGATTGGGTGACCTTGCTTTCTGGCTGAGGGTTTTCATTGGACGTGCTTCCGTCACTTGTGTAGCCAACACTTGTGTCACCCGATAGATCCTCCAGTCCAGAGTCAAGGTCGTCAAACAGGCTACTCTGCCTCTTGGTTACCCTCTCCTCTGTGCGGTACACCTTGCTGCCAGCGATGTTTTCCCCTTTGTCCTGACGTTTCACTGGGGTCAGACTTTGGTTAAACCATTGAGCAGAGTGGTAGTCTTTCTTCTCGCTCCTTGGTGATAGCAAGCTGTCTTCTGACTGCCACAGTCTTCTTTGTGGTTTTAGAGAGCTGTTACTCTGCAGGAATGGGTTGAGCCTCGACTGTTCCATCCTTAGGAACTGCTCCCGTGCTGCGCTGAAGTTGATCTGTTCGTTGTCGATGGTGCATGGCTCAGCTGCTGGTGTGGACTCAGATTTGGTGCTGCTTGGCCCGTAGCACAAGCTGAACCCTTCAAGCAACTTGTTGGGTGATTTGCTGAGATCCAGGGTTTCCAGTGCACTCCACTGCTCCCTGAAAGTGGCAGTCTTTTTGGGGGCTTGACTGTGGATGATCTCCTGCCTAAGCTGCTTCTCCTCCTCCTCCACCTTCAATTGGGCACCGTTGGTGTTCACCTGGTAGCGAGAGTCCTCATCCTCCTCGAAAAGACTCCCTGGCTTCTTCCCACCGGCATATGTCTGCAGTTTGAAGGTGCTTTCCTCTTTCAGGGTAGCCAACTTGGCTTGTCTCTCAGGGGACACCATCCAGGCTTCGTTCATCTCCGCCTCGGGGCTCGCAGGATCATCCACAAAGGAGTAGAAGCCACATTGTGCTTCTGTGCTCCCCGGACTGCTAGGGCTACTGGGTTGCCAGTCTTCGCTGGTGTTGCCGCAATCTTCCTCTGACACCGCCACCTGCCTGGCCTGCACCACCACATCTCGGGACACCTTCTGCTGGGTGGATACGATAACTGTGGACTGGGTGCGGGTCACGGAGATGCTGTCAAAACTGAAAGCCGAAGAGTTGCCATTCTGGTTGTAGATCCAGCTCCGGTCCAGGCTAAAGGGCTCATCGGTGGTGGGGCTGAGCATGGTGCGAAGGTCTACTGCCAGCTCCAGTTTGGGTGACATGGGCTGAAGCACCCACTTTCTGGGTGTGCTTTCCATGATTCCTTGGAATGTGGAGTCTTCCTGTGTAGACTGTGAGATTTCTGTGGCAGGAAGCTGGTGAGATTGGCACACTATCTGGTCTCCCTCCTCCTGGGTCAACACATCCTGGGAATCGTCAGGTGCAGCAACTGAGAGTCTCTGCAACCAATAAAAACAAAATAGGCCAACACTTAAGCAACATAATAATTAAGAAAGATTAAATGGTCAAGTGGCAACTGGTTCATAACCAATCAAACAAGCCCTCCACTGTCCAAATAGTTCTAACAATTTATCATGATTACAACTCAATATTTTATTGAAGACACTTTTGGAGTAGCTACATCTTTGCATACAGTGACAATGGCTGTTATTCCCACTTCACAGATATTACAGAATATGGTGCCACCAAAATGAAATTAGTTGCATAACACTTCAGGGGTTTATGGTTTACAGGAATCTGTTTAAAAGGGGAAATAAAAAAAAATTGTGCAAGACAGGATGCTGAGATTTGCTTTGGAATGCCAATTAAAAAGTTGTCAATAGCATTTATAGCTTAAATGTCATGCCTACTTCTGCATGAGAACAAGACCATGTTTGCAGTAAACCTAGCGGATCAGGAAAGAAACAAGAACTCAAACTGGGAAAATGTAGAGCAAACCAATGTGGGAGACGGTCTAAAAGATAGATGTTTGCATTGATCTAGAAGGCAACTAAGGAATTTCACACAAGGTTCAATCATCTCAGTCAGACCTCTATTTATTGCAAACTGACATTTCTGTATGGAGGATTACCAGATCCATTGCTGTGATACTGTATGAAGATTGTCTTGGCTAAGACTTTCTGATTCATAATACTGTACATGGATTGGTATTTATTGGCACAACTCATACAGTCAAGCTTTTTATATACACTGAACAAAAATATAAATGCAACATGAAACAATTAACGATTTTACTGATATACAGTTCATATAAGGAAATCAGTAAATTGAAATAAATTCATTAGGCCCTAATGTATGGATTTCATGACTGAGAATACAGATGTGCATTTGCTGGTCACAGATAGTTTTAAAAAAAAAGGTAGGAGTGTGAATTAGAAAATCAGTCAGTATCTGGTGACCACCATTTGCCTCATGCGGCGCGACATCTCCTTCGCACAGAGCTGATCAAGCTGTTGATTGTGGCCTGTGGAATGTTGTCCCACTGCTCTTCAATGGCTGTGCGAAGTTGGTGGATATTGGCGGGAACTGGAACACGCTATTGTGTTTGACATAATGCCAAATTCTCTAAAACGTAAGGAGGCGGCTTATGGTAGAGAAATTAATGTTATCTGGCAACAACTCTGGTGGACATTCCTGCAGTCAGCATGCCAATTGCACGCTCCTTTAAAACATTGTGGCGTTGTGTGACAAAACTGCACATTTTAGAGTGGCCTTTTATTGTCCCCAGCACAACATGCACCGGTGTAATGATCATGCCATTTGATCTGCTTCTTGATAATCCATTTACCTGAGAAGTTTGGCATATCTTGGCAAAGGGGAAATGCTCACTAACAGGGATGTAAGCAAATTTGTGCACCAAATTTGAGAGAAATAAGCTTTTTGTGTGTATGGAACATTTCTGGGATCTTTTATTTCAGCTCATGAAACATGGTACCAACACTTTACATGTTGCGTTTATATTTTTGTTCAGTGTAGTTATTGCTTATCAACCATTGTCAATTTATTCAAGCAATGGATTAATTTTAACCTGCAGACATGATGTACCTAGAGCAGGGCTCTCCAACCCTGCTGCTGGAGAACTACCATCCTGTAGGTTTAGAGCATCGGATTCTAATAATTAGCTGGTTGATAAAATGAATCAGGTTTGTTAAAACTAGGGTTGGAGAGAAAATCTACAGGAGGGGTAGCTCTCCAGGAACAGGGTTGGAGAACCCTGACCTGGAGTGTGCAGCTACAATTCTTTTTCAAAGTGCCTAGTTATCAGAATATATATGAAGAACCATGATGAGGGAGAGAGAGGAATGTGTTCACTCCTTTCTCACACAACTGATCTGGAAGTGGGAGTACTGACACTAGAGCAGGATATTAGATACTCTTGGCCAATGAAAACAAACATTCCTCTTCATTCAACTGATAGAACTAACTACACTGGAACTAACTACACTGGAGGCTGGGTGCAATGGCGGGTTGACTTGTCAAATCATTTTAATATGCCACACAAAAGATTAAAAGGAAAATATTTCATGGCAACTATCAGTATCACTTAGAATCTCTATAGCACTTTTGGCATAACAGCATACTATAGCATAACATGCTCACTGCTATTCGAGCATGTTGGCTAATGAGTAAAACCTATAGCCCCTGGAAGCTTCCACTCCATTCAACATTGACAATGACAAAACAATCCTGCATTTCACGATTCTCATTGTAACCCTGCTGACACAGAATTATTAAACTAATCATGACAGATGCACAACACTAGACAAATGATCCCTGAGATGCCAAGACTTTTGGCTGACCTCAGAATAAGCTCTTCAGCAAATTTATGTCAATTTCGGGTTAAAAAGTAATGCACGATCCCAAGAGTTCTAAGGCAGCCTGCAGTGTGTGTATGTGCGCATGTGACCACTTGTGTGACAGTGGACTGTGTACCCCTGATAAGCTCTTTTCAGCGCCACTTTCTGGAATCGACTCCTCTAGCCTTTGCTCATTGGCTGAGAGAGAAGAGGAGTGATAGGTGGGGGGACAGGAGATACACAAGTCTCCTCGCCCCCCACTAATTTATTACCTCACACTGGTGTGTGTGTACAAAACACTCATTAGTTCCTGTCAGTAAAGTGCCTATTGTGGCATGGATCAACTAAGGCCAAAGTCAAGTTGCATGTAGCACACAATACAACAAATTAGGCAATGAAGATTTCGCCACAGATAAGTCGTCCCCATCATACTTATTCAAGGCTAATACATGTACTCATCGACTGGCTGAAATAAATGCCCAAATACATGTTGTCATACCCTACAGCTTATGTCTGTCGACCATACAGATTTCAAACCAGTTTTCATGTCTTGGAAGGACAACCATGCCAACTGCTCATTAAAGCTCTACCAAACAAAAAAAGAGAACATTTGGCAAATAAACAATGTGCTGGAGTGCTCCC
This sequence comes from Brachymystax lenok tsinlingensis, assembly GCA_030435695.1. Lineage (NCBI taxonomy): Eukaryota > Metazoa > Chordata > Actinopteri > Salmoniformes > Salmonidae > Brachymystax > Brachymystax lenok. The sequence continues at coordinate 11,169,065 of CM059790.1, forward strand.
ATGGGTATAGGTTGTGTAGCTACAGAGACCAGGGTACACAAGGTCCTCCTCAAATAGGGTAGGCTGTAGCATTTGGAGAAACATGGAGAACAGCCACTACTTGATAAACACAAAAAAAGTGTATAGGGAAATAGACTTGCATTAGGCTTACTTCCCTCAGTCAATGCACAAGGGTTTAATTTGACATCAACTTTTGAAAAGAAGTAGAGGTCATTATTCAGTAATGTAGACAGTGTGACGAGATGGCAAATACAACCAGTGTCTTCTAAGCTAATGCACCTGCTCACCCAACTGCCACTGAACTGAAGTGCTTACAATTCATAGATAATGTAAGTAAGTATCGATAATGCCATTGAAATGCACTTGGATCAAAAGTACAGTTCATTTGGGAAAATGAAGTAATGAACCCTACCTTAATTAGTATACCGCAAACAAGACAAAAGTTTGTTGTCTTGTGTCTCCCGCTCTCTCTCTCTCTCTCTGTATTTTGAGCACCCTACAGCACAGGCAAAGTTCAGCCAATATCATGTCAGTTATTGAAGCCACACCCTCTTACCGAACAGGGAAAAGTGCACGAGACTGACAAACCGCTATAACAAGGTAGGGAGAGAGGAGAAACCCATTCACATCGCCAAGGCAAATCTATCAAACAAGATGACCCAGATTAAAAATGACCTGTAGTCCAAACTGAAGACCGTAATTAGTTGATTATTTGTAACCGGTCAGTGAGTGCTGGGCTGAAACAAAAACCTGCTCACCCAGTAACCCTCCAGGATTGGAGTCGGAGAACCCTGACCTAAGGGAATCAGTTGGCTAATTTCCTGATGATAATCATTTTGTGTCCCAGTTTATTTATTTATTTTCACCTTTATTTAACCAGGTAGGCAAGTTGAGAACAAGTTCTCATTTACAACTGCGACCTGGCCAAGGTAAAGCAAAGCAGTTTGACACATACGACAACACACAGTTACACATGGAGTAAAACAAACATAGTCAATAATACAGTAGAAAAAAAAGAATCTATATACAAAGAGTGCAAATGAGGTAGGATAAGGAAGGTAAGGCAATAAATAGGCCATGGTGGCAAAGTAATTACAATATAGCATTTAAAACACTGGAATGGTAGATGTGCAGTAGATGAATGTGCAATGTAGAAAAACTGGGGTGCAAAGGAACAAGATGAATAAATAAATACGGTAGGGGATGAGGTAGTTGGTTGGGCTATTTACAGATGGGCTATAAACAGGTGCAGGGGTCTGTGAACTGCTCTGACAGCTGGTGCTTAAAGCTGGTGAGGGAGATAAGTGTCTCCAGTTTCAGAGATTTTTGTAGTTCGTTCCAGTCATTGGCAGCAGAGAACTGGAAGGAGAGTCGGCCAAAGGAGGAATTGGCTTTGGGTGTGACAAGTGAGATATACCTGCTAGAGCGCGTGCTACGGGTTGGTGCTGCTAAGGTGACCAGCGAGCTGAGATAAGGCGGGGCTTTACCGAGCAGGGACTTGTAGATGACCTGGAGCCAGTGGGTATGGCGACGAGTGTAAAGCGCGTACAGAAGCTTCCTTCTCCTTTCCTTCATGACCACTGACAACACTTGATAAACTGTTATGGAAACATATCCATTCCCTTTACCTATCATTGGTCTCATAAGGAAACAAAACCAGAAAAGAACACTGTTTAAAAGTACTGAGGCATCATCAGTATGTTGCCTGTGAACTGTTAAAGAAGAATCTTCCTTTGGGGTTGAAGTTCACCCGAGAGGATGTCACTGCTACAGCTAGTCCAGTGGAAGAGCTTGAGTCATCATGGCCAAAATGTTCATTATTTAGAAATGCAGAAAAAAAAAATATTTTTTTTACATCAAATTAAGCATAATGATTATGGCTCTAGATTGCAGGAAAAAGCTGTTTCAGATGTCTTTCACCCCCCAGCCATCCTCACATACTTTGTGTCCCCTCAGATTTTTGGGGTGCATGAAACCCCTGAGAGGGCATTTCATTTAAGAGGGCATTCGCTTCGAGAAATGGGAAGGTTCACACTGAACATAGCTTTACTGCACTCTAGTGACTACCTTGTACATGTACACCAGAGTATTTCAATCAACTTTGTCACTCTGAATTAAGATTTGAAGGGATCATGACAAACATAATATGGATCTCAGTTTAGCTTAGGAATGTTTGTGAATGTACATCTACTTCACACTGCTATGGTCTTACATCTAGGAATCAAATGCATGACAGATGAAACAGACATTAAAGTGGGTACTATTGAGATGTATTTGTCCAAAATTACATTTAAAATCAATGAACGCCATAGTTATTATTATTTTATTTTTTCCCAATAAGATGCAAACCATGAGAAGAATCTAGGCTGCAATGGCTTTGGTACAAACTTCAACAATGCAGATCAAACTGTGTAGAATGTTGATAAATGAGGGGGGAACATTTTTTGAATGTCAAAGCAAAACAAATTGTTAGCCTACAATCAGGGTCCCTTTAACATTGTTGTAACTACACCTGTCATTTTGTGTTTGCGGTAAGGGTTGTCTTACCTTGGTCTCATGCTCCATGCTGTTACACAGCACCTGCCAAGGAGGAGTGTACTTGAACATACTGCAGTGTGAGTGTCTGTCTGTGTAAGAGATCACTTGTGTGTGTTACAGCGTGTTGGTGAATGTGTTCGGCAGCTCTCTGTGTGACAGGATTCAAGGCTAGGTGCAGGGGGCAATCAAGATCAACTCAGGCCAGGTGTGCTCATTCTGAGGAGAGGGAGGGAGGTAGAAGAGTCAACAATGGGAAAGACAGTACACTGAATTTGAATTCAACGTTTTGTTGAACCTTCCAGTTGCTTTTTTGGTTGATTAGACCTTACGTTTTTTTTTTTATCTGGCAATTAGAAATGACTGTACACTTTCCACAAATGTCCATATTTGAGTACACAAGGAACATTTCTGGTGTCGAACCATGATAGTTGTCTTAGATTTTTTGGTCAGTAGCTTAATCAAAGACCCCCTCGCCCCATTCCTTAACTCACCTCTCGGTTCTAGACTTGCCCTCCTAGACGTCTGGGTTCTCCAGCAGGTGTTCTGCCGTCTGGATCTGCACCCCCCTCGTATCCCCTACTGTGTTAAGCCTAACAGCTGGGTGTTTTGGTCTGGGGTTTGGCCCTGACCAGACCCCTCCTGTTACCCCCACCCCTCCCCCAACGGTATCTGTCACTCGCCCCTCGCCCCTCTCCATCCTCCCCCCAACACCCTGTCCATCAAAGCTGCTAGTCCAGAGATATTGACCGGTTGTGGTGGGCGAGAGGGTGAAAAGGGAGTGAGAGGGTAAGAGGGGGGGTCCAGAACACAAAGCGTTGGGTGGCGTGACTGCTCCCATGTCTGTTGCTGAGGGCAGGGGAATTGCAATGGAATGCTGCTGATCATCACAAAGTGCCGGACAAAAGAGGAGCCATCTGTGCACACGCGCACACAAAGTCCCGCCTCTGCCAACAGTGACTGTGTAGCCAGGTGACTGTGTCGATGACAATGGCCGTGACAATGGTGCAGCAGGTCTTAGATTAGCAGTGTAAAAACATTGCATAAGTGGGCAGGACTTTTGTTCATAGGAAAGGACTGTGAGGATTTCACAATGCAGGCCTTCGAGATCGATGCAAACCTCAAGGGGGATTTCAACTTTAGTCTAAGAACCAAGGCTAAAGACACACACACACACACTCACGTACACCCGCACACACTTTCACGAATTTGTACTGACTGAGGTGAAAACTATTTTCAAGATGGAGGGAGGGAACACAAAAACAAAACAGAGACCGGGAGAGACCTTTGAAGCACATCACATTTTTATTTGTCTTTTCAAACACTTTCCTCTACAGCACTTTCCAATTTGTAAGAAAAGCAGACCTTCACAACTAACAAAGCAATACGAAAGCTGCAGTTTATGGGCACTCACTCTATTACCTGGGCCCTCCACTGACTGACTGCCATGAGCGCAGAGTCACTGGGGAAGGGACGGGGATCTATGAGTCTACACTAGAGGACGAGAGAGCGACAGACATTTTGTTTTGCACAAGGACATTTATATGTAGATATTTATATATGCATTTACAAAAAATATGCCTGGCCGGGGGGCCAGACTACAAGGCATTGGGGGTGTGTAGAGAGAGAGAAAGTCAGAACTGGAATGTAAATATTGATAAGAACCAACAGGGGGTGCTGCTGCAGAGTCATCAATCAATCAAATGTATTTATAAAGCCCTTTTTACATCAGCCGATGTCACAAAGTGCTATACAGAATCCCAGCCTAAAACCCCAAACAGCAAGCAATGCACCATGGTGCAGGCAGTGCAGAGTGGGAGGGGCTGGGGTTGCCAGGGGTGACAAGCCTCACTGCCGCTGCACCAAGCTCACCAAGAGGGAGGGGCCAAAGAAGGAAGGGTATTGGGTATTCAACAGGAGCTTGAGGTAGAAGTTACCCTTCAGCACAGATCTAGGATCGGATTACCCTATACCCCTATCCTAGCCTTAGACATTAGGGATAGAAAAATATTTGACCCTGCATCAGTTGTTAGGAAAAACTTCCTGCTACTGCTCAGTGAGGGCACTTCAAGTGGAGGTGTCCATGCATTACCCCTGATAAGAATGACATTGGCATTCATTACCCTTCATAAGAACGACATTGACATTTGTTTACCTTGAAGCTCAAAGTTGATGAAGCAAAATTGACTGTGCCAATAGAGCAAATACGATTAACAGTGTCATCTTCTTTTCGAAAGTGCCAAGTAATTCTTTCCTCTAACGAAATATTAGGAAGGTATCATGCATGTCTTCTTCAACTGAAGTGTCACCATATTTCATTGTAAAGTGGATGGACCAATTTGATCTTGTTAAGGTCACCAATGTTCTCTCTGACTCCAATAGTATGGGCGAATAGTTAGACCAGGAACGCCATGGGTTTCAGTTCGATCACCCTAAGTGCATTTGTACGGTTCATGTTTTTCCATTTTGAGATGAATGTTGCAAATGTTCTCTTAAAAGAAAAACATTTAAAACAACCCACTTTCTGCTTCAAATAATCTTGGAACGTAACCAATTAAACATGTCCTTGTTGAGGTGTCTAGCAAATGACTCTTGCTACTGTTTCCTATTGCAAATAGAAATATCGGGGGATTTTCTTAAAACACAAGTTTGCAGAAAATAACATCTAACATAATATCTCAACTTCAGCAGTCAGATATGACAGTATCAATGATTTAGCACCACAGAAGCACACCACCCACATTTAGCCATCCCAACATGTCATGTGCAACCAAGTTGGCATCTTTTTCCCACCTTTTATATTGAAATGGACCAACCTAACCTATGCCAACAGCCACATGTACTGTATATGTAGTGAGCTGTTAGCTAGAAGGTATTTCAGAAATAAAAAAAAGCATAATCTTATAAACACATACAAAGGGATGGGCCATGGTTCAATGCTTGGCCCTTTCAATACTTGTTTTGTGTAATGTACTGATGAACTGCCTCTTATCTGCTGCAGTAGCTAGTCCTGCATGCTATACCTAGATGATGATTCGTTAGCATGGGAGTTCTTGCATTGGTTTGGCAGTGCAAGAACTCAGTGTGTGGGGGTATATCACTCGACGAGGACTGGTCTTCAGTGATGCCTGAGCGGATCGAAGGCAGTGTTTGTCGGACACCTTCTAGACCAACACCCCATACTGACAGTCCTATAGAGTAACGCACATTTCTGTACCCTCGGCATGACTAGCACCCACTCACAGAGACAAAGAGCAGTCTACCGAGTCAGGCCATGTCACGTGGCCTGAGTGTACACTCAGTCAGCTTTTTCTGCTCCTTCCTCCTTGCTGGATGCTGAGCAGCATATTGGAGAACGTGTCGGCATATCAATGATTGCCTTGCCCATTTGAACGTGCAGGAGGTGGGATTGAAGGGGATTGGCAAAAAACATTACTTCATGATATATTTCACATGATGAAATTGAAATTAATAGATGTTCTATTTGGGGTTTTTCTACAATGCACTGGATTCACCAGCATTATTCTGACAAGGCTTATCTATGTCCATCCTGTTCTTGATTTGAACCCTCACAAAGACTTTTATTTATTTAACCTTTTTTAACTAGGCAAGTCAGTTAAGAACAAATTCTCATTTACAATGATGGCCTACCCTGGGCCAATTGTCCGCTGCCCTATGGGACTCCCAATCACAGCCGGGTGTGATACAGCCTGGATTCGAACCAGGGACTGTAGTGACGCCCTCTTGCACTGAGATGCAGTGCACCGCTGCGCCACTCGGGAGCCCAATGACATACACCGTTAAAATAACCTATAGAGCTCTATAAATATCAATGAATAGGTACAAATACACATGGAACAATAATAAACGAGGATTAGGCAAACATTACGCAAGGTCGGTCAATCTCTTGCTGGAGAGAGCTCACATCTTTGACTCACTTCAAGATAACGCAGACCATCCACTATTTAGCCATCTTTGAAAACAAAATGTTTGTTTTATTCCGCATGCGAATAATACATGGACCACGTTTACATATGAGGGTGTCAGTGCGTTGGTTGAAAAGATCTGGCTCCTAGCTTGACCAATTCAACTCAACTGACTCAACTCACCACTGGAAAAATACACTGGACAATGATAACATGACCCTCAGCTCAGCTGGAAATTTGGCTCCAAGATGGCAAAAATAAGTAAGAAGTAAGATATTCTATAGCTACAGGCACTCATAACGCAGCAAAAACGCACACAAAAGTAAAATACGGCTGTTCAATTTTAGCTACACTGCAAAATAAAATCTCTGTAAAGAAAATACAATTTTTATTGCAACATTGAATTTGGAGCTACTTCTTGGACTGTAAAAATGTTGAAATTCCCTGCTTTTTGCCTCAGGTCTAGCATGTTGATAGATAGATACACTGAATGAAAAGTAGGCCTAATTCAACTTTGGTTTGGTTTTGTTTCCCTTAAATGACAAAATCAGGGCCTAACAGTAGAGTTCAAACAGGAAAACACGAAACCAAATACTCCTAAAGTGAAGCTCCTCCCACACCAACTCTGAGGGCGACATACAGTATGACCCCCCAACCCTCTCCAAATGGCACTCATCCTAAAAGTCTGAATGGAGCAACTTCTTACAGTATTTGCAACACAGTTTAGTATATGCGCTGCTGTGCAAAAGTTGAAAACAACAGACTATGCTCTATGCACCAATTCCACAGTAGTTGATATCCAGCTGAAAATCTTTGGGACATTGGAAGGGCCTGTCCAGGCCGACCATCCTATCAAAACACAGTTGTTGGTAGGTCATCACATCAGGAGCCAGAGCTTGGATTATGTCATTGAGTTAAATGAAAAGTAGTTAATACTGTTATCACAAAGGCAGCAGTAAGCAACATAATTTATTTTAAAGGGGTAGTGGTATTCTGGGTAATGTAGTTAAGTGGGGGTGAACCACACAAACGTCAAGGCTTACACAGGGGCATTCATTTCATCAGTCTCAAGCTTCGGTATGAAAGACCTTCACGCATGTTATTCAATTCATTACTAGTGTTGTCGAACTAGTGTAGTTGATTTGGGTGCAGGAAAATGACCAAAAATAAGCGAGTATAGTTTTTTTCTTCCAGAAAGAAAAGAGGTAGAAAGAAAAGAGGTGAAGGGAATTGTGGGTAGTGTAGTGTAGGATGATATAAGGACCAATGAGGCCATTGTAATCCAACACACACACATTCAAACACACATCCATGCATGCTCATACACACACGCACGGATATCCATACACGCACTCACACAGTACAATGATGTCATCAATACCACGTCTCATTGCATGTCACTTCCAAATAGCAGTGTGGTTGGTGTCTGTCTCAGAAATTCCAATGTCACTTTTCTTTTTTTTCTTTCTGGAAAACAAAATCCAAGAGAATTCTCTAACAGCTTTATCAGTCATAAATATTTCCCTATGTTTTTATCTAAAATGCACTAGCAGAGGACAGAAAGCACAATGTATGACATGCTTCTGTCAGGACTTTTTCAAAAAATTAAAAAGTCAAATAAATATATCTTTAAAATAAAGAATTTATATATATATATAGATATATAGAGAGATATATATCTGTCCTTCATACAGAAAGTTAAGACTACAAAACTCATGACGGTGTATACGAGATGTCATAAAAAAAAGCTTGTTGGACAATGCTGGGTGTGTGAAAGAACCAGTTCCTCTGTCTTTCTCTCCCTCTATCTTTCCTTTTCTATCTCCTCTCTCCCTCAGTAACCTCAAAGTGTGAAAACGCAGGGATGGCTCACCTTTGGCATCCTCCGTTTTAGTCACAACCCAAAATAATACAAAAGTAAAAAGAATGAAAGGAGAAAAAATGAAATATATAAAACAGAGATGAAAATGAACTTGGGAAACAACAGCCGGCTATCAAAAGATACAGAACATTTATGCCTTTTTTTGTTGGGAGGGGGGAAACGGGAAAGGGGTGAGTTTTTGTTGGTTTTCTTCACGTTATGGTTGTTGTTGGTTTGTCATTTCTCCTTGAAAAGTCAAGTCCCGTGGGGAATGCGGCCACACAACGGTGGCTCACATGATGGTGCAGCACTTGCAGGGCTGCTTTTCCTTATTGTTGAGCTCAGTGGCGCCCCCCTCTGGCTCGCCCCCCTTCTCCACAGCGGGGGCCTTCTCCTGGGGGGTCTTAACGGGGTCGGCGGCGCTGCCGTTGGGTGGGGGCGACTGCTCTTCCTTGGTGCCTCCCTCGGTGACGGTCACAGTGGCGGGGGTGGGCCCCACCTTCACATTCTTGCCCTCGCCATCCTCGATGACCACCAGCTCGGCCTTGACGGTGCCCTCCAGGCCCAGCACCTTGTTGGTTTCCGCCTCATCCTCCACGCTTTGGTAGCCCATGAACACCATGGTGACGGGGTTCTCAGCACTGGCCTCCACCTCACCTCCACCTGGCTGGGGACTGGCGCCGCCTGCCTTGGCCTCCATGCCAGTGATCTCCTTCTGGGGTGTCATCTGCTGCTCCGCGACTAACTCAGCGTCGGTGGGGACGACGGGGGCAGTGGAGGTGGCGCCGGCGGTGGTGGCGTCGCTCATCATGGACTCGTCGGCTTTGTGGATGAGCTCGTCCACCTCATTGGCGCTGAGCTGGTGCACCCCGTTCTCCCCGTTCACCTCGTGCACCACTACGAGAGAGAAAGAGACAGAACGAGAGAGACAGGCGTGTCATTGACAGAAGAGACCCAGAGCATTCCTCATGAGAGCATGGAGAACTAGGCCCTGTTCAAATCCTTAAAAAATGCATCCTTGAAGCAATCATAAATTATCTGATACAACTGGACTGACCAAAGCCATGTCATGGACCTATGGCTTACATCTGGCTCCTATACAATCGTTTTAGATACTCGACAAACAAGGAAAGGGAGGCTATTTAACGTGATACCTTTTTCCCACAAACCTCCACTCACAGAACAGTGACGTGCTCTGAAGCTGACCAGTGATGGCAGTCACAGTCAAGTCACAGGGAAGGAAGCAGGGGAGCGAGAAAAGCAGAGAAGGAGTGCAAGGAGAGGAGAGCAGCTGAAAGAGAGCAGGGGGGAACAAAGCGAATGCCACAGCTGCTGCTTCACGAGCCCAGTGCTTGTTGTCTGTGTCAGGGAGCAAAACAGGTGCCACAGGGAGACCAAAAGGACAATTTCAAATGAGTTCTGAATGTTCTGACTGTGTTTTGTGCTAACATATAATAGCCCAAGTTCACCTTCACAAATTGAACTATTGAAGTAGAACTATTGGTTTAAAACCAGGTCTATAAGTAGGGTTGGACTTATTGGTCACCCTGCAACACTGTGTCATTCTATGCTTAACTATTCATTTTACTTTACGAGAAGTGGTAATATCAAGGTAAGAATAACTAGCATCAATAAGTGGATTCAAGGCAATCATTATATGAGACAGAGTATAAGCGTATATATGCCAGTTAAAATGCATTATCAAGTTTATTGAACCACAAGATGTATGTCTTTCAATGGCTATGATCAGACAAGCAACGTCTGTAATAATTATCATTTTAGGTAGACCTATCTCAGATCATATATTAAAACATATATTTTTTTAACTTTTACCTGCTTCTGATATTACTATTATACAATGCCGTCCGAAAGTATTCATGCCCCTTGACTTATTCCACACTTTGTTGTGTTACAGCCTGAATTCAAAATGGATTACAGTTTCCCTCTCAACCATTTACACACAATACCCCATAATGACTAAGTGAAAACTTGTTTTTAGAAATGTTAGCAAATTTATGAAAAATTAAATACAGAAATATCTAATTTACATAAGTATCCACACCCCTAAGTCAATACTTTGTAGAAGCACCTTTGGTAGCAATTACAGCTGTGAGTATTTCTGGGTAAGTCACAAAAAGCTTTCCAAACCTGGATTGTGCAACATTTACCCATTATTGTTTTCAAAATTCTTCAAGCTCTGTCAAATTGGTTATTTATCATTGCTAGACACCCATTTTCAGGTCTTGCCACAGATTTCCAAGTAGATTTAAGTCAAAACTGTAACACGGCCACTCAGGAACATTCACTGTCTTCTTGGTAAGCAACGCCTTGTAGATTTGGCCTTATGTTTTAGGTTATTGTCCTGCTGAAAGGTGAATTCATCTTCCCGTGTCTGGTGGAAAGCAGACTGAACCAGGTTTTTCTCTAGGATTTTGCCTGTGCTTAGCTCCATTCCGTTTTTTTTTTTTTTTAACTCCCCAGTCCTTAACGATTACAAGCAGACCTATAACATGATGCAGCCACATTATGCTTGAAAATGCCATGTTATTGTTTGAGGATAGTGCACATGAACAAAACACTTTTATCACGGCAACTGGTTTGATACATTAACCTCTGAAGTTAAATAATGTACTTACATTTAGTAATCTTGCTCTGATTTGTCATCTTGAGGGTCCCAGAGATAAAATGTAGCATAGTTTTGTTTGATAAAATCAATTTTTATATTCACATGTAGGAACTGGGTTCTATAGTTTGACCCCACTGTTGTCTTTGGCTCCACCCCCAACCCCCTGGTCATCTAGATGTGTGAAGGTTAGTGTATTTTCTGTAGGGAAGCTAATGATCCATCATGTATGACATTCCTGGGAGTCATTGTAAATAACAATTTGTTCTTAACTGACTTGCCTAGTTAAATAAAGGTTAAATAAAAATATATAAAAAATAAAATGTACTTGAAAATGTATCAATTGACCAATTTGGCACATTTGGGCAAACTCCTGGCAGACAAAATATTGTGTAGTGATGTAATTCTTCACTGGATCAGTCTGAAACTGTCCACACACACTGCTGTCATCTTGTGGATAACATCTAAATTACACCTAGAATCCTATCTCAATGTATGGCTATTCACCAGATCTCATGTGTTATATTCTCATACACTAATTTCACATTTCCACAAACTTCAAAGTGTTTCCTTTCAAATGGTATCAAGAACACGAATATCCTTGCTTCAGGTCCTGAGCTACAGGCAGTTAGATTTGGGTATGTCATTTTAGGCAAAAATGTTAAAAAAGGGTCCGATCCTTTGCCACATTTTTTGCAGTAATACTTTTTTTGTGCCTTGTTGCAAACAGGATGCATGTATTCTGTACAGACTTCCTTCTTTTCACTCTGTCAGTTAGGTTAGTATTGTGGAGTAACTACAATGTTGTTGATCCATCCTCACATTTCTCCTATTACAGCAATTAAACTGTATTGTGTTTTAAAGTCACTGAGAGGTTTCCTTCCTCTCTGGCAACTGAGTTAGGAAGGACGCCAGTATCTTTTTTTTTTTACCTTTATTTTACTAGGCAAGTCAGTTAAGAACAAATTCTTATTTTCAATGACGGCCTAGGAACAGTGGGTTAACTGCCTTGTTCAGGGGCAGAACGACAGATTTGTACCTTGTCAGCTCGGGGAATTTAACTTGCAACCGTTCGGTTACTAGTCCAACGCTCTAACCACTAGGCTACCCTGCCGCCCCAGGGTAGCCTAGTGGCCTTGTAGTGACTGGGTGTATTAATACCCCATCTAAAGTGCAATTAATAACTTCACCATTCTCAAAATTCACTGCTCTACTGACGAACCTTACAGATAATTGTATGTGTGGGGTACAGAGATGAGGTTGTCATTCAGAAATCATGTTAAACACTATTATTGCACACAGAGTCCATGCAACTTATTATGTGACTTGTATAGAACATTTTTACTCTTGGGCTTGCCATAACAAAAGGGTTGACTCAAGACATTTCAGCTTTTCAATTTTATAAATGTGTAAAACATTCGAAAAACATGACATTATGGGGTATTGTTTGTAGGCCAGCGACAATTTAGTCAATTTTAAATTCAGTCTGTAACACAACAAAATGTGTTTCTGAAGGCAGTGTAAATGTATTCATGTTAAAAAACCATAACACATGTCTTAGCTCTTATCATACTTGTTAACACTTCTCATAACGCATGTTTTAGCCAAGTGTTTCGTTTTGCTGTTGAAATTATGTTGGGAAATCACCTTTCTGGTAATCCTCATACACCTTGACCCCTTGCCCAGAGAGGTTAATGGGCAGTAGGGTGTTGGTGGACAACACCTTAGTCTCGCCCGTGACATTGTCCCTCTCAACGGTGATCTCTACTGAATACATTGCTGGGTGCATGGGGTGTCAACAAGAGGAAATGTTAGGGGCCTGCAGAGCCTCTCTCTCTCTCTCTCTCTCTCTCTCTCTCTCTCTCTCTCTCTCTCTCTCTCTCATACTACACATCCATGGAACACAGGAATTCTCTCGCTTTCTCTCTTTTGCACCACAGGGCCCTTTCACACTCCATATTATCTCTCGCTCAACAAGACTAGAGACATACCAGTTCCGCTCAACCATATTTCATAATTATAAATAACCATGTAGTCTCTCCACAATACACATGTATAATAATACCAGCCAAAACCAGACAACCACTCTAAACAACCATATTCCACCAACAAATATACCACTTAGTTACAGCCCATGTAACACACACGACTATACGCAAACTCAATCTTATGAAGAAGACAGTCAACTATGATTCATGACATTCCTTTGACTGCATACCTGGGCAAGTTAAATGACTGTATGGTTGTTAAGGAAGCATGTCTTTGGAGAATGGTCAATAACTTGGCTACATACACTATAACTAAGGTAAACTACACTATGTGAGTCTAACGCTGTTGTGTTGACGGATAGAGAAATTTTACTTTTTAGCGGAGCTGTGTTGCCTTGGCAACATCGCATCGTCTGATGAAGACTATATATAGTGTATCCCCACACAACAGATGTACTGTGAGAACTGGATACTCAGTATATCATCCTGGCTAACTCTATACAAACATACCATTCTTCTTGTTTTAACACCTTTAGCCACAAACCACAGTGAATATCCACAAGAGTGAAAGTCCACAAGAACAGACCAATACGCATACACAGACAGACAGACAGACAGACAGACTCACATCAACTCATACAAACACATTCCCATACAGATAGGCAAACACACGGAGACAGACGGTTGATCACTGTGAAGATTAGGACAAAAGACAAATGTTAGGGGGAAAGATACAGTACAGAAACACCACACAACGTTAGTGGAAACAAATAGAGGACATGAACTATACCAAAGCACTTCAGAGAACGCGACATGTTCAATGGCATTTACATTGCTTTTTTTATTCTCCTAAAGGTGTCATGAACGCATAGTACTTAGAAATGATGAAATACCCGAGTGGTCCGTCATTAAAATAGTTCCTCCCACATGACTCAACATTGTTTTACCTTCCCACCCACACATTCACATAGTGCGGCAACGTACACTCACACCAGTAAAACAGGAACTGCACTACATCCTATTACACAGCATGGAACTGGTAGATATATACCCCACATAAAAGTCCCCTTCTATTCATCCCCCATAACAGTCCGTCTCTATTGTATTGTGTCCTAGCTTCTAGATATCTATTATACATCTATAATTTGTTTATGCACAGGGTATAGTAACCATGCTGTGTTACTTTCTTAGTTTCTAGTTACTTAGCTCCTATCCCATGGTCATATTACACCAAAATGTTACCAAAACGATCGTATCCAGGAAAGCGTTGGCAATGAGAATTTGATCATAGCAGGTCTTGATGAAACCAAACATTAAGTATTCGCTCTGCTCAGCAAGGGTCCTCTAGATAAGATGTATGAGGACCGGAGCTCAAGAGGTAAAGCGAATTAGTCACTCGCCCCATCTCCTTCTCCCCTCTCGCTATCTCACTCACTGTGGAGAATAACCCTTCAGTGGAGTCCCTCGCTCTCCTTCCAGAGCTGTGAGGCTGATAAAAGCGCATGTTTGATTAAAGGGGACAGAGGCCCACGTGTGAGGAGGAGGAAGGTGGAGACCCCTTGATACTGCTGAAAGACCCCTTGCTGAGGAGATGAAGTCGTCCCCAGACGTTTCTAACTGCTTGTGTTTACAATGCGCTGAGCTACACTGAGGTGTTGTATATGACAGTGGGGTAAATTACCAACTATTTAGGTATCCTTTAGCTGTCATTCAATGAAAGCTCCATTCAAATTAAGATTCGATAAAGTGTTAGATTAGACATTGTGACCCGGCTGACAACACACTTGAGGAGCTACTGCCGGGCCATTCAAACTGGTTGTGTTTACATAATGAGTTCCACTGGGGAGGTAGATATTGAAGTTATAGATTTTACATTTATTATATGCCTAATCCAGTTACCCAGGATGCTAATGCCAGTAGCCGATGCCAGAGTTGGTGAACAGGATATAACAAAATTAAGATTTGGTTAGGGGTTAATATTAGATCTTATACTGTAATACCTATTAATACCTATTGAATATTTGTTAATGACTGAGTAATTAATAACCAAGTGTTATATATTTGAAAAATGATAAAAGTAAGTAAATAATATCAAATAAACTAACATCAGATGTAGTACTCAGCCGTCTATGTAAAGAGGCAAGCAGGTACAGAGTTCATGAGTGAAAAAAGAAAAAAAGAGGCAAAGAATAGAATGTCTCTAAGATGTCTCTCTACAGTTTGTCTCAGTCTGTGAGCTACAGGGTTCCCGAGACTCACCTGCTCTCATCATATCTGAGGCACCTCCGGACATGTCCAGACGAGGGCTGTTTGGCACTTTGAGCACTTCCTTGACCTCTACAAGCAGTCAAGGAAGTGGGGTGAGAATGACAGAGAGAGAGAAAGAGACAAACACAGAGGAGGTGGCCAGGTTTGGGCAAAGACAGATAGAGATAGGAGACTCCAATAGAATCCTACTGAGACTTCTTCCATTTTGGACAAACTTGGACTCTCTTGCATGTCTTTTTTTATATATAAACTCAGCAAAAAAAAAAACGTCCTCTCACTGTCAACTGCGTTTATTTTCAGCAAACTTAACATGTGTAAATATTTGTATGAACATAACAAGATTCAACAACTGAGACATAAACTGAACAAGTTCCACAGACATGTGACTAACAGAAATTGAATAATGTGTCCCTAAACAAAGGGGGGGGGTCAAAATCAAAAGTAACAGTCAGTATCTGGTGTGGCCACCAGCTGCATTAAGTACTGTAGTGCATCTCCTCCTCATGGACTGCACCAGATTTGCCAGTTCTTGCTGTGAGATGTTACCCCACTCTTCCACCAAGGCAACTGCAAGTTCCCGGACATTTCTTGGGGGAATGGCCCTAGCCCTCACCCTCCGATCCAACAGGTCCCAGACGTGCTCAATGGGATTGAGATCCGGGCTCTTCGCTGGCCATGGCAGAACATTGACATTCCTGTCTTGCAGGAAATCACGCACAGAACGAGCAGTATGGCTGGTGGCATTGTCATGCTGGAGGGTCATGTCAGGATAAGCCTGCAGGAAGGGTATCACATGAGGGAGGAGGATGTCTTCCCTGTAACGCACAGCGTTGACATTGCATGCAATGACAACAAGCTCAGTCCGATGATACTGTGACACACCGCCCAGACCATGACGGACCCTCCACCTCCAAATCGATCCCACTCCAGAGTACAGGCCTCGGTGTAACGCTCATTCTTTTGACGATAAACGCAAATCCGACCATCACCCCTTGTGAGGCAAAACCGCGACTCATCAGTGAAGAGCACTTTTTGGCAGTCCTGTCTGGTCCAGCGACAAAGGCAACGTTGTTGCCGGTGATGTCTGGTGAGGACCTGCCTTACAACAGGCCTACAGGCCCTCAGTCCAGTCTCTCTCAGCCTATTGCGGACAGTCTGAGCACTGATGGAGGGATTGTGCGTTCCTGGTGTAACTCGGGCAGTTGTTGTTGACATTCTGTACCTGTCCCACAGGTGTGATGTTCGGATGTACCGATCCTGTGCAGGTGTTGTTACACGTGGTCTGCCACTGCAAGGACGATCAGCTGTCCGCCCTGTCTCCCTGTAGTGCTGCCTTAGGCGTCTCACAGTACGGACATTGCAATTTATTGCCCTGGCCACATCTGCAGTCCTCATGCCTCCTTGCAGCATGCCTAATGCACATTCACGCAGATGAGCAGGGTCCCTGGGCATCTTTCTTTTGGTGTTTTCAGAGTCAGTAGAAAGGCCTCTTTAGTGTCCTGAGTTTTCATAACTGTGACCTTAATTGCCTACCATCTGTAAGCTGTTAGTGTCTTAACGACCATTCCACAGGTGCATGTTCATTAATTGTTTATGGTTCATTTAATGGGAAACAGTGTTTAAACCCTTTACAATGAAGATCTGTGAAGTTATTTGGAATTTTACGAATTATCTTTGAAAGACAGGGTCCTGAAAAAGGGACGTTTCTTTTTTTTGCTGAGTTTTATATTATTATTTTTTTTAAACTTTAACCCCTTTTTGTGATATCCAATTGGTAGTTACAGTCTTGTCCCATCGCTGCAACTCCCCTACAGACTCAGGAGAAGCGGAAGTCGAGAGCCATGCGTCCTCCGAAACACAACCCACACTGCTCACTAAACCCAGAAGCCAGCCGCACCAACATGTCAGAGGAAACACCTTCCAGCTGGCGACCGAAGTCTGCTTGCAGACGCCCAGCCCACCACAAGGAGTAGTTAGAGCATGATGGGACAAGGAAATCCCGGCCGGCCAAACCCTCCCCTAACCCGGACAATTGTGCGCTGCCTCATGTGACACAGCCTGGGATCGAACCCGGGTCTGTAATGACGCCTCAAGTACTGCGATGCAGTGCCTTAGACCGCTGCGCCACTCAGGAGACTCTATTGCATGTCTGATTGTACAGATGCAACTTACATGATTCATTATGATCAGTCAATAATGTGTCAATTGCCTATCAATCAATTAATATATTCCTGAATGAAACAGGAGTGGGTACATTGAATATCTACGTTTGTTTTACAATGACAGGAATAACATCACTTTAATATGCTTAGCATGACAGACTCTAAAGAGTGAAAAAATGGAGGCAAAACATTTGTCTAAGATGTCTCTCTACGGTATGTCTCAGTATGTGAGCTACAGTGTATCGAGACTCACCTGCTCTCATCCTATCTGAGGCACCGCCAGACATTTCCAGATGAGGGCTGATGTGCCCTTTGACTACTTCCTTGACCTCTATAACTTCCTTGACCTCTAGAAGCGGTCAAGGAAGTGGGGTGAGAAAGAGAGAGGGAGGGAGAGAGAAAGAGCGACAAACACAGCACACATGTAAAAGAGGAGAAAAAAAGAGGGATGAGGAAGAATATCTGACTGAAGATGTATTACCTTGCACAGTGCCTGCCAGAGCCTGTGAGAGAGGGAGAGAGAGAAAGAGAGAACAGTATTTTAACACAGTGGTGGAAAAAGTCCCCATATGTCATACTTGAGTAAAAGTAAAGATACCTTAATAGAAAATGACTCAAGAAAAAGTAAAAGTCACTGAGTAAAATTGTACTTGAGTAAAAGTCTGAAAGTATTTGGTTTAAAATGTACTTAAGTATCAAAAATTTCCTTAAACCAGATGGCACAATTTTCTTGTGCAAGGGACACTACAACACTCATTTACAAACAAGACATAATTTACTAACAAAAAGCATGTGTGTTAAGTGAGTCCGCCAGATCAGAGGCAGTAGGGATGACCAGGGATGTTCGGTTGATAAGTGTGTGAATTTGACTATTTTCCTGTCCCGCTAAGCATTCAAAATGTAACAAGTACTTTTGGCTGTTTTAAGTATGGAGTAAAAAGTACAATATTTTCTTAAGGAATGTAGTTAAGTAAAAGTAGTCAAAAATATAAATAGTAATGTACAGACCATTAAACTCACGGGAATTCAGCGCCAAACCCATCAAATACATTATCACCACACACGTATAGAGGGGTGGGTCTATTTCTGCAATATGAATCATCGGAATTATTGTATCAATGCAGCCGTAACAGTGGAACAGCATCCATTTCTAAAAATACTATAACAGATTGAGTGAAACTGTTCTACTGACAACCCACAGCTATGAGGTAATAGATTTGTTTCTTGAAGAGACACTCCTATTCAAAAGCATGGCTACATAATGAATGAACATTATGTCACATACAGTATTTAACATATTTCATTGAAAACCTAGTTTGAGGGAAGGAACATACAATATTTATTTTTATGCCACAAAAAACATGGATGACAAGGAAGCAAGAAATACGATTGAGGTAGAAACAGACGCCACATTAAATAAGCACTTTCCCTTTGAATAAAGCGGTGCCAGGCTGGATAGGTTGAGGAAGTGGATATTGACTTGTGGAGGAAAGAGCAAAAAGGGCCAACGAGTTCAAGAGGGAAAAACGAAGAGACAGAGCATCTTTTCTAGCCGTTGCTATGAAACCCCTATGTTAAAAGCTGCCCAGTGTGTGCTGTCAATATGAACTTCCCCTTTGGGCAAGAGCCTCCCTCCCGTCAACAACTGTTCCCCATACACTGCTTGTCAGACCCAGTGTCTGACTCTCCGGGCCCATCCGGACCGTCACTAATGATATCCCTGATGGCATAATATTGAGATGTCATTTGCTCAAGTGGAGATGCCACTGTCAGTTTATCACAAGGGCAGTTACTGTACACAGGGCTTTCTCGCTTTCAGAGAAAGCTTTTGCTTCGGCCTCCTAAACCTCTCCCCACCCTTCTGATTCCTCCATCTCCTACTCCCCTACTTCAAACGTTCCCCCCCACACATGCACGCACACACACACACTCCCCACTCCTGTCTCTAACAGTGTGTGTGTGTGTGTGTCCGGTCGACCTGCTGTGTCCAGCTGCCCTCGGAGGGGTAGGAGGCGAGGGAGACTCACTTTGTTGTCTGCTGTCTTGGCTTCCTCCTTCGTTGCGTCTGTCAGGCTCTCTTTGGTAGAGGTCGCCGACACGCCTGTCTCCAGCTCCTCCAGTTCCTGCTCCATTCTGCAGAACAGAGAGAGATGTTATCAGTCACACACACAGACATGGTCAATGACACACAAACAGTGTGAGAATGCTTGGCAAGTCATGCACATCACGCATTCACCAGCCGTAGTATTCCAAAGCAGTTTTGGATTTCTGTCTTGTCTATTTAAAATGTTATTTTTGGCAACAGTGCTCACCCATTGGGAAGGTGATTTTACAGACAACTGATACACTGGTATTTTTCGTCTAACATAAATGAGCTGAGTACATAAGGAGTTGTTCAAAATCAAAGAAAAACATTAGCAACCCCCTCTTTAAAAGGTGAACTATTTCTTTAAGTGTCCTGGTAAAACAACCTCACTGTCCTTCCTCACTATGGCCTATCTAACAGAATTAAGCGCCTATTTGGGATATGGACAAAAGCTTCTCCTTAGCTTTCTCCAATTCCGCCTTTTCCCTATCTCCGGCAATTGTTCGCTTGCGTTGCTCATTGGGTGCTGTGCCAGTTCAGTGCCAATGTTGCCCCAGTCTGAGCCCCAACAGCCAACCAGCACTACAGCAGCCAGGAGGAATTTCATTAGCGAATTGGATTGCCAGGGGAAGAAGATTGATGACACTGTTTTGCTATGAGTGAGAAAGAAAATGGTTGGAGCGAGGAGGGAGGGGTGGTGGTGGAAGGCTGGTCTGTTCTTGGCTACTGGGTCTCCTTTCTGTACCCGAGCCGACAAGGTGAAAAATCGGCTGATGCGCTCCAGGGTTGCCGTTGAATGACAGAACCTCGCTGTGACCCCGCTCTCTGAGGGTCTCAGGGAGAGGGGATATGCAAAAAACACATTTCCAATATTACTACACACTTGTACATGTGTGAAATAGGAAAAATAAACAGGAAAAGCAGGAAAATAATCCTGCAGCAACAGGAAATATTATGTGGATTATAATTAATGGGCATTTTTTTGTATGGGGTTGATACATTTAAACTTCAAATACACTACAAGTTTGCATTTTCTGCTGTGCAGGAAAATTGTCATCAACAACATAGTGATCAAATTAAGATCCTACATCTGTACTCCTTTCGAGCTAAGAGTTCAACTTATTAAACATTTTCTAAGAAGCATTGCAAACAATCCCACCGATAGCAAATCTCCTGGGCCACATTGCCAGTGAGCTGGCATGCCAAAATTATATCGAGAGAATAGGATATCAAAATTGTATCCGTTTTTATAAGTTAAGAGCAGGTTTTGCCTAGTTAAAGACAGGTTAAATAATGAATGAATCCATAAACATGTATAGGTAGTAGGTACCAGTGGAGGCTCCTCAGAGGAGGAAGGGTAGTGAAACATTTAAAAAAGTATCCTTTTTAGATAAAACTATACTAAATATATTAATTTACGTCACCATATAATTGATTAAAACTCACTGTTTTGCAATGGTCTACAGTAGCCTCAGCAGCACTCTGTAGGGTAGCACCATGGTGTAGCCGGAGGACAGCTAGCATCTGTCCTCCTCTGGGTACATTGACTTCAATACAAAACATAGGAGGCTCATGGTTCTCACCCCCTTCCATAGACATACACAGTAATTATGACAACTTACTGAGGATGTACTCCAACCTATCAGAGCTCTTGCAGCATGTACTGAAATGTTGTTCCCCCAATCAAAGGATTAGAGAATTAATCTACTACTGAAAGCATAAGCTACAGCTAGCTAGCACTGCAGTGTATACAATGTTGTGGGTAGTTGACTCAAAGACAGAGAAAGACAATAGGTGAACAGAGAGAGATATCTATATATATATATATATTTTTTTTTTTACTTTCACTTTCTCTTAGCTAGTGAATGCAGCTAGTTAGTTAGCCTACTTAAACACCTGGCTCAAACAGAGAGGGATGCTATGTTAGCTAGCTGGCTATGGCTATCCAACACTGGATTCCCTTACAAGTCATAGTTTTATAAATGTATTGCCACCGGGGCCTGCCGGTGTAACTCCTAAACTGCTTTCTGACTGTACACTGTACTGCATGATTGTAGCGGGTTTACTAATGTGTTAGTTCTATTAGCTATGTTGACTATGACTACGGAATGAAATGGGGATAAACATACCTGCATTTGTCCAATAGAAACTCTCATTTGCAACTGTTGGACTAATGATTACAGCCTAGATCAGCTAGATGCAGGCAGGAGTGTGCAAGGCGGTATTGAATGTGTCACTGTCTGTCACCTTGATTACTAAATTCCTCTCAACCTGTGCACTTACACTTCCGGTCCAAAGTTTTAGAACACTTACTCATTCAAGAGTTTTTCTTTATTTTCACTATTTTCTACATTGTAGATTAAAAGTGAAGACATCAAAACTATGAAATAACACATATGGAATCGTGTAGTAACCAAAAAAGTGTTAAACAAATCAAAATAAATGTTATATTTGAGATTCTTCAAATAGCCAACCTTTGCTATGATGACAGCTTTGTACACTCTTGGCAATCTCTCGACCAGCTTCACCTGGAATGTTTTTCAAACTGTCTTGAAGAAGTTCCCACATATGCTAGGAACTTGTTGGCTGCTTTTCCTTCACTCTTCGGTCCGACTCATCCCAAACCATCTCAATTTGATTGAGGACCGGGGATTGTGGAGGCCAGGTCATCTGATGCAGCACTCCATCACTCTCCATCTTGGTAAAATAGCCCTTACACAGCGTGGAGGTGTGTTGGGTCATTGTCCTGTTGAAAAACAAATGATAGTCCCACTAAGCCCAAACCAGATTGGATGGTGTATCGCTGCAGAATGCTGTGGTAGCCATGCTGGTTAAGTGTGCACCCCCACACCATAACAACTCCTCCTCTGTGGTTTACGGTGGCGCATCTCACAGACACAGCGATTGGAACCAAAAATATCCAACTTGGACTCCAAACCAAAGGACAGATTTCCACCGGTCTAATGTCCATTGCTCCTTTTTCTTGGCCCAAGCAAGTCTCCTCTTCTTATTGGTGTCCTTTAGTAGTGGTTTCTTTGCAGCAATTTGACCATGAAGGCCTGATTCACGCAGTCTCCTCTGAACAGTTGATGTTGAGATGTGTCTGTTATCTGAACTCTGTGAAGCAGAGTTGGTATTTGGTATTTTACCAAATAGGGTTATCTTCTGTATACCACCCCTACCTTGTCACAACACAACTGATTGGCTCAAACGCATCAAGAAAGAAAGAAATTCCACAAATTAACTTTTAACACCTGTTAATTGAAATGCATTCCAGGTGACTTCCTCATGAAGCTGGTTGAGAGAATGCCAAGAGTGTGCAAAGCTGTCATCAAGGCAAAGGGTGGCTATTTGAATAATCTCAAATATTTTTTGGTTACTACATGATTCCATATGTGATATTTCGTAGTTTGATGTCTTCACTATTATTCTACAATGTAGGTTGTAGCAACCTCATGATGGGTACAGGGAAAATTGAGTAACATGTAGTAGCCTAAACCTATCAATGTTACATTGAGCTGGGTGAATGGGATATGAATGACAGTCATCCAATACGCTACAATAGAAACAAGGCCCTGCTCATAAAAAAAATATCATCCTCCCTCATCTTAAACATCACGAGAGCAACTGGTAGGTACACCAGTGTTCCAGGGTTGTAGACGTACCTAATGATGTTCTCCTCCATCCCCTTGAGCTTGGCCTCGTCCTCCGCAAGCTGTTTCTTGGCCTCGTCCTGCTCCGAGCCAGCAGCTCCATCCAGCAGCCATCTTTCTCTCAGGGACTTTTGCTGGGCAGGACAGAAGAACATAGGAACATCAATCACTGATTATTCACCCCCTTTGATTTCATCACATTTTGTTGTGTGACAAAGTGGCATTGAAATGGATTTAGTTGTGATTTTTTTATTGATCTACACTAAATACTACATAATGTCAAAGTGAAAAGAAAATTCTACAAATGTTAAAACATTTATCAAAATTAAATAACTCAAATAGTTGTTGCAAAAGTATTCACACCTTTTGTTTAGTCAAGCCTAAATTAGTTCAGGGGTAAAATTTTGGCTTGACAAATCACATAATAAGTTACATGGACTCTGTGTGAAATAATAGGGGTTGACATGATTTTTGAATGACTACCCCTTCCTCTGTCCCCCATACATACAACTTTTGTATGGTCACTCAGTCAAGCTGTATCATGGTATGGGTGTGCTTGACAAAGACAGACCTTGAAGAATTTTGACAAGAATATTGCACAATCCAGGTGTGCAAAGCTCTTAGACTTACCCAAGAAGACCCACAGCTGTAATCACTGCCAAATGTGTTTCTAACATGTATTGACTCCGGTGGGTGATTACTTATCTAATCAAAGTATATTATTTTCATTGTTTTTGTTATTTAATTTTTTCCCACTTTGACATTACAGAGTAATAACAGAGTAAATTCAATTCAATCCCACTTTGTAATGCAGATGTAAAATAATGAAACAAAAAGGTTATACTTTTTAGATAAAACTATACTAAATATATTCACGTCACCAAATACCTGATAAAAACACTGTTTTGCAATGAGGGTCTACAGTAATCTCAACAGTGCCCTCTAGGGTAGCGCCATGGTGTAGCCGGAGGACAGCTATTTTATGTCCTCCTCAGGCTACATTGACTTCAATACAAAACCTAGGAGGCGAGTGATCCTCACCCCTTCCATAGACCAGCATGGTAATTATGACAACTTCCGGAGGACGTCCTCCAACCAACGAAAGCTTTTGCAGTATGAACTAACCTGTTGTCCATCCAATCAAAGGTTCAGAGAATTAACCTAATACTACGCATGTGTGATTTAGAAGATTGATGAGTTGGTGACATTGTTGGGTAGACTGAGATTTAGATAGTGAATAGTGACAGATGGGCATTTTTTGTGATGATATTCCATTTCAATTTGTTTCTTCAAACTGCAGGAGACAGAGGACGTAGATTATATATTGTATTTCTTGATTTTATATTTCTTGATTTTAGAACTACATTGTTTTTTATTCACATTTGCCTTGCTAACTTCAGTAGCAAGTAGCTAGCTAGCTACCAGAGTGCAGTTTTCTACACCAGAATAGCTAAAGCTAATAACAATGTAGTGGATTTATTGTTGAAGAACCCCTTTCATTGCCCACATCAGATGTAAGCTTCTAGGAAAAAGCCACATTGATCATGTAATGGACGAAGATCTGCATATTCAAACTGTGCAACACAACAAGAAGATAAGAAGAAACAGGTTGACGCAGCGCATTTTGTTGTGTCGTCCTCTGGTGGCTAGCTAGCTAGCTAAAATTGGCCCTTTCCTAAATATGCATGGATGGAGATAGGGATTTGGACTTGTGTACTAACTTCTGTACTGGCCAATGATTATAACGGTGATTCTGATCCAACCATAAATTCCTATATTGTGCCCCTGGCCTGAGAGGATAGAAGTTCAATATGTAGCTAGATGCAGTAGGCTAATGTTAACTAGCTGGCTCATCGTTGCCCATGAAAGGAAGTTAGGCTAGCGAGCAAGCATTTTAGACAGGTAGCCTAGGACAACAAAAACTAAAAACGTGAAATGTATGACAGAGTCATAAACTGTTTCATCAACATGAAAGAGAGGAGGATGGCATTGGTGTTTCTCTACAAGTAGGGTGAGTCAACATGTTTTTTCACACACACACACACACACACACACACACACACACACACACACACACACACACACACACACACACACACACACACACACACACACACACACACACACACACACACAAATTAGAACCATAGACAGCCACATCATATTTAGCTTACTTAGATTGGACATAATTTCTTTAATATCTTTTAGTTGTCACTGTATTAGACTAAGCATAGGTGATGTTATGATGTAGTTGAAGTTGAAATGGTGCTGGAATAGTGGAGGCAGCGGTAACTCTCCGTGGTTCTAAATCAGAAGATGTTTAGTAATCCGAAAATGTCAAACGTTAACTTGCTTGACCATGCTGTAGGTCATGTAACTGTTTGTTACATGCAATATACTTTGTAGACTTCAAATAAACTGAAATAAAACAAAAAATGTCTGCTGAGAGACAGTGAGGTAAAAACGCTGAATGCACACACACACACACACACACACACACACACACACACACACACACACACACACACACACACACACACACACACACACACACACACACACACACACACACACACACACACACACACACACACACACACACACACACACACACACACTGGTCATATTCACATATACCATATATACAGTTGAAGTCGGAAGTTTACATACACCTTAGCCAAATACATTTAAACTCAGTTTTTCACAATTCCTGACATTTAATCAAAGTAAAAATTCCCTGTCTTAGGTCAGTTAGGATCACCACTTTATATTAAGAATGTGAACTGTCAGAATAATAGTAGAGATAATTATTTATTTCAGCTTTTATTTACTTCATCACATTCCCAGTGGGTCAGAAGTTTACATACACTCAATTAGTATTTGGTGGCATTGCCTTTAAATTGTTTAACTCGGGTCAAACGTTTCGGGTAGCCTTCCACAAGCTTCCCACAATAAGTTGGATGAATTTTGGCCCATTCCTCCTGACAGAGCTGGTGTAACTGAGTCAGGTTTGCAGGCCTCCTTGCTCGCACACACTTTTTCAGTTCTGCCCACAAATTTTCTATGGGATTGAGGTCAGGGCTTTGTGATGGCCCTCCAATACCTTGACTTTGTTGTCCTTAAGCCATTTTGCCACAACTTTGGAAGTATGCTTGGGGTCATTGTCCATTTGGAAGACCCATTTGCGACCAAGCTTTAACTTCCTGACTGATGTCTTGAGATGTTGCTTCAATATAGCCACATAATTTTCCTTCCTCATGAGGCCATCTATTTTGTGAAGGGCACCAGTCCCTCATGCAGCAAAGCACCCCCACAACATGATGCT
This sequence comes from Brachymystax lenok tsinlingensis, assembly GCA_030435695.1. Classification (NCBI taxonomy): domain Eukaryota; kingdom Metazoa; phylum Chordata; class Actinopteri; order Salmoniformes; family Salmonidae; genus Brachymystax; species Brachymystax lenok. The sequence goes on from CM059790.1 coordinate 11,195,492, forward strand.
GCCACCCCTGTGCTTCATGGTTGGGATGATGTTCTTCAGCTTGCAAGTCTCCCCCCTTGTCCTCCAAACATAACAATGGTCATTATGGCCAAACAGTTCTATTTTTGTTTCATCAGACCAGAGGACATTTCTCCAAAAAGTACGATCTTTGTCCCCATGTGCATTTGCAAACCGTAGTCTGGCTTTTTTATGGCGGTTTTGGAGCAGTGGCTTCTTCCTTGCTGAGTGGCCTTTCAGGTTATGTCGATATAGGACTCGTTTAACTGTGGACATAGATACTTTTGTACCTGTTTCTTCCAGCATCTTCACAAGGTCCTTTACTGTTGTTCTGGGATTGATTTGCACTTTTCACACCAAAGTACCTTCATCTCTAGGAGACAGAATGCGTCTCCTTCCTGAGCGGTATGACGGCTGCGTGGTCCCATGGTGTTTATACTTGCGTACTGTTGTTTGCCTAACCGACTTGCCAAAACTATAGTTTGTTAACAAGAAATTTGTGGAGTGGTTGAAAAACATGTTTTAATGACTCCAACCTAAGTGTATGTAAATTTCCGTCTTCAACTGTATATTGATAAATGCTATGTTTAGTAACAGGCTTATTGCCTGTGCATTTGCACCAGTTGCTTCGTCAGCCATCTATACTGAACAAAAAATATAAACGCAATATGCAACAATTTCAAAGATTTTACTGAGTTACAGTTTTTTATTTAACCTTTATTTAACTAGGCAAGTCAGTTAAGAACAAATTCTTATTTACAATGACGGCCTAGGAACAGTGGGTTAACTGCCTTGTTCAGGGGCAGAACAACAGATTTTTACCTTGTCAGCTCGGGGATTCGATCTAGCAACCTTTCGGTTACTGGCCCAACGCTCTAACGACTAGGCTACCTGCCTCCCCATATAAGGAAATCTGTCAATTGAAATAAATTCATTAGGCTCTAATCTATGGATTTCACATGACACTGGGCAGGGGTGCAGCCATGGGTGGGCTTGGGAGGGCATAGGTCCACCCACTTGGCAGCTAGGCCCACCCACTGGGGAGCCAGGCCCAGCCAATCAGAATTAGTTTTCCCGCCCAGATGATCCCTCATGTGAAGAAGCCGGATGTGGAGGTCCTGGGTTGGCGTGGTTACACGTGGTCTGTGGTTGTGAGGTCGGTTGGGCGTACTGCCAAATTCACTGAAATAATGTTGGAGGCAGCTTATGGTAGAAATATTAAATTCTCTGGCAACAGCTCTGGTCAACATTCCTGCAGTCAGCATGCCAATTGCATGCTCCCTCAAAACGTGAGACAGCTGTGGCATTGTGTTGTGTGACAAAACTGCACAATTTAAATTGGCCTTTTATAGTCCCCAGCACAAGGTGCACCTGTGTAATGATCATGCTGTTTAATCAGCTTCTTGATATGCCACACCTGTCAGGTGGATGGATGAGATTGCTCTCCGGTTTTGTGATGAAACAAAGGTGTGTTTGAATTTAATCTGCCACTGTGTCTTCTTATTGTCTCGACCTTAGGCCTATATATCACGGTGGCAAGGCATATGAACTAACAAGTTATAGAGCACAATTATCAAAACACATAGGTTGTAATATGGCTTTTTTCTGGCTTGGCTTCCTCAGTGATTTTACCCACGCACCGCTACTAGTGTACTCACCATGTACAGCAGACCATTGACATTCTGGACTCACCCAGATGGTCAGTTTTAAGTCTTTGAAAATGCTACCTGCTTGTTTACACATATTCAGCTATAGCACATATATCTCCCTCCCTCCCTCCCTCAATCTCTCTCTCTCTCTCTCTCTCTCTCTCTCTTTCTCAAAGCCATACTGTAACTCCACACCTCCACGTGCACACACACACACACACACACACACACACACACACACACACACACACACACACACACACACACACACACACACACACACACACACACAGTCTTGTATAACTAACACAATTCAGTCCCATTCAAAATCTTATTTTCCCTAAAAACAACAAAACAACAAAATGTCCCCACAAGTATAGTTAAACACGTCCACACACACACACACACACACGCACGCACACACACACTTATTCACACTGTAGACAGGATTCATATCATGCATAAATACTCTGTATGTTAATTTCCAACTTATTTCAAATGTAACGTGAATGCAAATTCATTGCCATGAATAGCATCCACTTAGGAATGGGTTGAAATCAGCTCAATGCAGCATGACGGATTTGCATAATTTTCCCTTGGCAGATGGGTTAATTTATGGGATTGGTTCATAGGAACCCAATCTCTTTCAAAAGCAAGAAAATGTGGGTAAAGGTTATTTTTGCAGCAATGAAAGAGTCTCATGCCACGCCAGTGTATCCAGCATAGAATAATATCACTATTCATGAATTCAACCCCAGGCAGGAAAAATCCATCTAACCCAACTATCTCATGACCCAACCATCTTACCCTTATCAATAAGCTGGTTTGTCTCTCTCTCTCTCTCTCTCTCTCTCTCTCTCTCTCTCTCTCTCTGAGAAATAACCATGATGTATTTACAGTATCAGTCAAACGTTTGGACACACCTAGTCAGGGTTTTTCTTTATTTTTTACTATTTTCTACATTGTATAATAATAGTGAAGCTTTTACACCTGCATTGCTAGCTGTTTGGGGTTTTAGGCTGGGTTTCTGTACAGCACTCTGTGACATCAGCTGATGTAAGGGGGGCTTTAAAAATACATTTGATTTGATTTGATCAAAACTATGTAATAACACATGTGGAATCATGTAGTAGCCAAAGAAGTGTTAAACAAATCCAAATTATTTTATATTTGAGATTCTGCAAAGTAGACACCCTTTGCCTTGATGACAGCTTTGCACACTCTTGGCATTCTCTCAACCAGCTTCATGAGGTAGTCACCTGGAATGCATTTCAATTAACAGGTGTGCCTTGTTAAGTTAATTTGTGGAATTTCTTTCCTTCTTAATGTGTTTGATGTGTCAGTTGTGTTGTGACAAGGTAGGGGTGGTATACAGAAGATAGTATGGACTTGGTATTTTACCAAATAGGGCTATGGCAAGAACAGCTCAAATAAGCAAAGAAAAATGGCAGTCCATCGTTACTTTAAGACATGAAGGTCAGTCAATACGGAACATTTCAAGAAATTTGAAAGTTTCTTCAAGTGCAGTCGCAAAAACCATCAAGCGCTATGATGAAACTGGCTCTCATGAGTACCGCCACAGGAAAGGAAGACCCAGAGTTACCTCTGCTGCAGAGGAGAAGTTCATTAGAGTTAACTGCACCTCAGATTGCATCCCAAATAAATGCTTCACAGAGTTCAAGTAACAGACATCTCAACATCAACTGTTCAGAGGAGACTGCGTGAATCAGGCATTCATGGTCGAATTGCTTCAAAGAAACCACTACTAAAGGACACCAATAATAAGAAGAAACTTGCTTGGGCCAAGAAACATGAGCAATGGACATTAGACCGGTGGAAATCTGTCCTTTGGTCTGATGAGTCCAAATTTGAGATTTTCGGTTCCAACCGGCTTGTCTTTGTGAGACGCAGCGTAGGTGAACGGATGATCTCCGCATGTGTGGTTCCCACTGGGAAGAATGGAGGAGGATGTGTGATGGTGTGGGGGTGCTTTGCTAGTGATACTGTCAGTGATTAATTTAGAATTCCAGGCACACTTAACCAGCATGGCTACCACAGCATTCTGTAGCGATACGCCATCCCATCTGGTTTGCGCTTATTGGGACTATCTTTTGTTTTTTCAACAGGACAACGACCCAACACACCTCCAGGCTGTGTAATGGCTATTTGACAAAGAAGGAGAGGTATGGAGTGCTGCATCAGATGACCTGGCCTCCACAATCACCCGACCTCAAACCAACTGAGATGGTTTGGGATGAGTTGGACCGCAGAGTGAAGGAAAAGCAGACAACAAGTGCTCAGCATATGTGGGAACTCCTTCAAGAAAGTTGGAAAAGCATTCCAGGTAAAGCTGGTCGAGAGAATGCCTTGCGTTTGCAAAACTGTCATCAAGGCAAAGGGTGGCTACTTTTAATAATCTAAAATCTAAAATATATTTTGATTTGTTTAACACTTTTTTGGTTACTACATGATTCCACATGTGTTATTTACTAGTTTTGATGTCTTCACTATTATTCTACAATGTAGAAAATAGTAAAAATAAAGAAAAACCCTTGAGTGAGGTGTGTCCCAACTTTTGACAGGTACTGTATGTGTAAAGATAACTCCTGTGATGATCAGTTTCCATATGTCTATCACCTCTCTTTGATACCACAGGGAGAGAAGATCTGTTTTCACAATCCTCTCTACTCTACCGCTCTCCCCCCTCTCGCCTTCCCTCCTCTCTCCTTTCCCTTTCACTCGCTCTCTCTCTCTCTCTCTCTCCTCTGCGTATGCTCTCCCTGCCTCTCCCCTGGTGGGCTCTATGATTGGATGACATCATCACCTGTTCACGCCCTTCCACACACACACGCGCATGCATGCACACACACACCGTCGCCCCGACGGATGCAAGAGGACAAAGCCACAGCAGCTCCCACACATGTACCCTGTGTTTGATCCATTGTTCTGGGGGAGCACAATGCCCCATAAATAAACACACACGTATATGTGAATACGCGTAAACACACACACACAGATGTGCACACACAACATGCATACTGACAGGCACACACACACACATACGGTACACACACTCTCACACCAACTGGGCATTTCACTCATTTGTAAAAGATCAGGGGCACAGAACTAGCCACAGCAGTAAGCTTCACATTATTATATTTTACTGCAAATCAAACATGATCAGACAAGCAATGTTATGTAATAATAGCTACTCAATATCCTTTTTATATTTATAAACTTACTCTACTGGGAAATATAATGAAGCAGGAGTAGTACTGAAACTACATTTGCAGAATAACTATAACAATAACAGACAAGCTGCATATTGTGGTCCCAAACTGACATCCTTTACTGTTCTACTACCTCCTGTGACAATTTTTTGGAAAAAGGGTTCCAAAATGGTTCTTCGGCTGTACCCATAGTAGAACCCTTTTTTGTTCCATGTAAAACCTTTTTTGGTTCCAGGTAGAACCATTTTTGGTTCCATGTAGAACCCTCTTTGTAAATGGTTGTACATGTAACCCAAAAGGCTTCTACTTGGAACCAAAAGGGTTCTACATGGAACCAACAAGGGTTCTTCAAAGGTTTCTCCTATGGGTACAGCCGAAGAACCCTTTAAAGTTGTAGATAGCACCTTTTTTTCTACGAGTGTAGCTGGGGTCATTTCTATTTTGATTACTCAACTCATGAAATTCAATTAAGAAATCTAAATAACCTTAACAGCACAATACCAATTGACGAGTTGCATTTCAGTACATTTCCTGGATTGATTGTGTTGGGAGGGCATTAAACTATCGCAGCCCTGTTGTCCACCCCAAGGACCAATAGCCTATATTATCTAAATTTCTGCACCAATCAAAAATAAACAGAAATAAAACAACAATGTCTGCTGAGTGACAGTGAGGTGAAAAAGCTGAACGCAACTGGTCTGTATTCACCCACCATTCAGCTTCCTGCCTCTCCCTCTCTCTCTCCCTCTTCTGTTTCTATTTCTACATTTGTTTCTCTCTCTCTCATCTCTGTTTCTATTTCTCTCTCTTTCTATCCCCTACCCATTCTCTCTCCCTTTCATCTCTCTCTCCCTCTGTTTCTCTTTTTATCTCTCTCTCTCCCTCTCTCTCTACCTCCCGCTCTTTCTCCCTCTTTCTCTCTCTCTGTTCAGTGGGTCTGCTGACTGGACAGTTGAGCTCCATGGAAACTGCTAATGAGTCCAGTTTTTGGATCTTATCTCCCTCTGGCTGGCCGGCTCTCTCTCTGCTTGCATTGGGCTAGCTGTATTAGCTGCCTCACTGATAACTATGGATACGTCCAAAATGGCACCCTATTCCCTATAAAGTGCACTACTTTTGACCAGAGCGCTACTGTATGTGCCCTGGACAAAAGTAGTGCACTATGTAGGGAATAGGTTGCCATTTGGGACACAACCTATGTGGAGACCTGATCACTATCTATTGATCTTCAATCCATCCATGGACCAACAAACAGAGGAAATAGAAGAGTAGCAGAATCCAATATAGATATTGCACTTGTAAACCTGTACTATATTTACTAGTGTTCTCAAAAAGTGAGTCATAATTGAAGTGAAGGGTAATTGAAAAGCGATGAAAGCTTGTTTTAGAGGCCACAAGAATTAGAAACCGAATAAAAGCAAAAAGCCACGCAACCAAAAACAACAACGCCAAACTCACTTTCCACAATACAAGAATGCAGCTAGCTGAAAGTAAACCAGGGCAAGACAATGCACTGCATACTTAGCAGGGGAAGTGTGTTTTTTTCTTGCCCCAAAACAGGATGTCTTTCAAAGCCAAACTTTTTAGTTTTTCTTCACAGGGATTCTTCTTCTTTTGCTGTCTTGAGCATAGGGCCTCCTCTGTCCAGCCATGTGCTTTCAGGACCCTTGAACACACACACACACACACACACACACACACACACACACACACACACACACACACACACACACACACACACACACACACACACACACACACACACACACACACACACACACACACACACACACACACACACACACACACACACACACACAGGCATGCACACACTAACACACACATCCTTTACTGATGTCCAGCGCAGGAGTTCAATTCTACCAGCCCCAGCCAAGTCCTTCTAGATCCCTGCTGTGCCCATTCCATAGAGAGGCCCCTCTACTCCTCTAGACTTTAGGAGTTGGTGCCCAGTTCCTTGCACAACCACTGCCAAGCCTTACTGGCACGGTTAACTACCCCCCTAAAAACTGATTTGTCAATGCAGCACTCATAAATAAACATTATATTAAAAGGAAAGGGTGTAGGAAACCATCATACATACTCAAGCCACCATACCACTCCTTGGAAGTTGTGGGAACGTACGATTTTGTTTTCTCATTGGTTCTGGGAATGAAGCTATCATTTTCCTGTCCGGTAAAACGGAATGTTTTTTAAACGTTCTGGGAACGGAAGTGAACATTTTTACTGTTCTGGGAACTTTTTAGGTTGCAGGGAGGTTCTGAGAATGTTTTACTATGGTTCCCAGAAGGTTTTCCTGGGAGGCTTTATCAACGTTATGAGAACTGACATTTTATGTTATTTGAAGGTAATTCAAATGACAAAATAGCGTTCTGAGAACATTCTCTAAATGCTGTAAATGTTTTGAATGAAATGTAAAGGTTATTTGGAGTTTGTTTTAATAACTTCTACTGAATGTTTGAATAACACTGCTAGCTTAGTTTAACTGTTAACACCAAGCACAGATGGAAATTCATTTACTTAGACATTAATCATGCAAACACATGTCTTTTTTTTTATTGTGGCACAGCGTCAGTGAGATTTAAACCTATGGTCTTCTGTTCTCTATCCATGGAAGTAGTCCACTGGGCCACCAGGATGGGCTAGCATGCTATGTTTTTTTAACTTATAAAAAGCTGTTTATTTTAGACTATTCAAACAGACCCCAATTTTTTATTTGCGTTGTTGGTGGTAGGTGCGCTTGACTCAGCAGCCCTAGCAAAGTGTTCCAATGTTGAACCATTTAATGTGTCTGAAGGTAGAACTCTGCCTACCCGGCAGGCCCAGAGTGCAAATCAAGTGCACCTACAGTATATGCCTACCACTGGCCAATCAGTGTCTGCAGTTTCCCTGAGCCATAGACTGTAAAAAGAATCCTCGAATGCACAGCAAAGTTGATACTGTGAGATTTCAAAACTTTTAAAACTATGACTAAAGAGCGACTCGAATACAGCAAAGAGCTGCTGTTTTCATAAGTAAGTTCATGTTTAAGTTGTTATTCAGCACTGTCAACACTTTTATAAGCCATAAAATGTGCGTTCTCCCCTACGTCCACTCACACTACAACCAGCACTGCAGCTGCAATGAATGGGTATAGCAAAGTGTGCTGATAAGTTTGCGTTGTTATTTATTAGTGGCTTGTGTCTTCTTAAATAGAATCACGAAGAAACCTGTAGGAAACATTCTGCTGAGGTACTGAAATTCGCACAGAAGGAAGAAGGAAGCATTCTCTGAACTATTTGAGAACATTCCCAATGTCAAACCAGTTGAAGAACGTTCATAGAACATTACCAAAAATCTAATTAAATGTAACCATGTTTGAACTTTTAGGAAACGTTCCTTTAAAGTAATGAAATACCAAGAAAATAACTTTTTTTTGTCAAGTTCCTTAAATGTGCTCAGAATGTTCCAAAACTATCCTGCACCATTCCCAGATAGTTGTGGGAAGGTTGTAAGCAAAACAAACATAGGACAACCACACTCTCACCAACCTCTAAGAAACATATGGTTCTCAGAACGTTATGCGCTAGCTAGGTGGATCTCGAGCTCCATTAAAAACATCAACTACATGCAAAATGTCTGAGATTAAAGTGATATAAGAGATAGCGATTCGGACGGCTAAGACATTTTCCAAATTCTCTGAGGGGTTGCCGTGACAACGTTGGCACTACTGCACTGTTCAAAGTGAAAAAATATTTTTCTAACGCTCCTGCACCCAATCCTGTTGTACTGAGAAACCAAAATAACTGTACCCAACAGCTGGATGCTCAGTGTCCCATCCCCCCCCCTCAGTGTTCCCCCAGTGTCCCATCCTGTCCCCCTTCTTACCTTGAGGTGAGAGAGCTGTCTCCTGTCATCTTCCAGCTGCCTCTTCTTATTCTCAATCTCTGTCTGCCTCTTCCTCTTCTCCTGTTGAAGCATAGGAAAAACAGTCATTATGTGGGGAGAAGACATTCAATCCAAACCAACAGTAAATAGTACGGATGGATGGATTATGTAACACTGAAGTAAGTTGTAGCAAAGTGCTAGCAACAACATGATGGTGAGTTTGATTCCTGCATGGGCCAAATATACAGAGATAAGCTTTACCAGACCATTTACCCCTACTAAGTACAGAGGAAACCATATACACTCTCCTCCTAAAGAGCTCTTAACTGCAACAATTACAGACTTTGGCATGTGAAATGTCATTGACTATTAAGCGTGGGGCCCTGGGTCTGAACCCCGCCCTGTGCAACTGAGTCCTGAACTTCTTGACGGGCCGTCCTCTGGTGGTGAAGGTAGCAAACAACACCTCCACTTCGCTGATCCTCAACACAGGGGCCCCACAAGGGTGCGTGCTCAGCCCCCACCTGTACTACCTGTTCACCCATGACTGCATGGTCACGCACGCCTCCAACTCAATCATCAAGTTTGCAGACGACACAACAGTGGTAGGCCTGATTACCAACAATGACGAGACGGCCTACAGGGAGGAGGTGAGGGCCCTGGCGGAGCGGTGCCAGGAAAATGGGAGCATGCCCCCATTCACATCGACGGGACCGCAGTGGAGAAAGTGAAAAGCTTCAAGTTCCTCGGCGTACACATCCCTGACAGTAATGAGCCCCTCCTTCAGGCTTGTCATTTGGATATGAGTTGTACGAAAGGACATTCTAGGCTGAACTTCATATTGAGCTAATAAGATGTCTAATCTAAATCAACATGTGCTCTATGTTGAGAATAGAGAAGGTTTATAGAAATGGTTGTTTTGAGGTTATAGGAACACATGGCGTGACTTAACTGTCTTCTCTAAAATGACTTGGACTTCATATTCAACCTCCTCAAAAATGGAGGCACGCACACACGCACGTGAACACATGCATGCAAACACAGACACACGCGGACGGACGCACGCACACACAGACACAATGGGCCGTGCATTTCTCATTGTGACACAGGGTATTATGTTTAAAAAGGTCTGGTCATACTGGGCATGACTTCCTCTCTGCCCTGCCTCTCAGAGACGCCAGCTCCACAGAAATACAATACACAACCCTGCCAACTAGAGTCCAATCCAAGAGAATCCACTCGCCCCTAAACCCAGGCCTTTGTCGGGGCATAGTGGTAGGGGCTAGAGGTTGATTTGGGATTGTGCCACATCCCTCTGTTTATCAAAAAAAAAGTTCACTTCACTATCTGTGGCCTTATGAGAAGACCTGCAGATCACACACACACTGTCGCCTGGCTCCAACATGGTACATGGGAGAGAGAGTATATCTGCCACATCAGCACAAGCTTAATCTGAAAGCAGTGGACCGTGGTGAAGAGGAGAGAATGATATGACCCGTCCCAACAACAGAAGGGGAAACCAAGGGCACAAGGAAGATGGCTGGCCCGGTGGATCAGTTGGTTAAAGCACATAGCTCGCAACACTACAGCTGTGGGTTTGATTCCCACGTGAGAAGAATAACTGTATTAAGTTGCTTTAGACTTCATTATATTATCATTATGGAAAGGGAGTGGTGGGAAATGTATTGGAAGTGAGTGTTATGAGCATTGACACTTGTGTTATTTATGGTGCCCATTTAAACTGTGCAGTCTGCAGCACTGGCCTTGGCTAAGTCTTTCTGTACATTTTGCTCATGCAGCTTTTTTGAAAAGGGACAGAATGAAATTGAAAGACTGAGAGGAGAGACAGATTGAGAGAGAGAGAGATGGATAAATAGAGAGGTACGGCAGAGACAAGAAATTAGGCAAAATCTTTAAAGATCGATTGTGTGTGTGTGCGTGTGTGTGCGTGTGTGTGCGTGTGTGTGTGTGCAGATCGATTGGTGCATTAGAGGCTGCATTACCCCTCTGTGGCTTACTAAAACCAAAAGACCAAAGAACAAAATGGTGGGAGGTTTGAGTGTATGTGTGATAGGATGTGTGTGTGTGTGTATGTGTGATAGGGTTGTGTGTGTGTATGTGTGATAGGGTGTGTGTGTGTGTGTGTGTGTGTGTGTGTGTGTGTGTGTGTGTGTGTGTGTGTGTGTGTGTGTGTGTGTGTGTGTGTGTGTGTGTGTGTGTGTGTGTGATAAAGATATAGAAAGAGAGGAAGGAGAGAGAGAGTAGAGAGAGGGGAGAAAGAGAGTTGGGGGTGTCTTCTGAGGAAGAAAAGACATGGGCTTAGGGATCAAAGGTTTTATTTCTCCTTCCCAGTCGGTTGGCATTAATGATTAAAGCCACTAAAGAGGAAAGCTCAGGATACACTCATGGAACGCTCGAGACGGAAATTAAAGTGGGGCAGGAAATCTCCCATCAAATCCATCAAACCAAAACCAGTCCATCTACTACTGATTTTAAGCATATTATTTGCAATCGTTTCGCTGCTCAGTAATGTCGGAGTGCACTGTGTACATTTTAATGTATAGTAAGTGTTTTGGCCATGAGAGTGAAACGGTTGTGAACCACACATGGCAGGAGGATCTCATCACTTACCGCTATAGCCTGGAGTCTCTCCTGCTGTGACAGCCCCTCAGACATCCTGCCAGAGAGAGAGAGGGGGGAGAGAGAGAGAGGGGGGAGAGAGAGAGAGCTAGTTAACTTGTCTAACAAGAAACCCACAAGACAATTGGCCGTGAAGACATCCTTCTGAAGAAATAGCCAGTGTTACAGGTTTGTGGTCTTGGATACTATGGGTCTATTTGCATTTAAAACATAATGAGATGTATGGGAAAGGCCAGGTTGCATTCCTTCCATCCCTGGTTACCTTAATTACAAACTATTAACTTCATTTCACAAACAGGAATTAACAAACATCGCCCACCCTCTCCTTCTCTCTCCGTCGAATTCAAACACACAGAGGTAACCCAATGTTGCAAAAGCATTCATTCAAATGAAGACCAGACAGTAAGACTTATATACATCGAAAGAAACAGGAAATCATGATACAAACACTGCAGAAAGGATAGGGAGTAGGTATTTGGGATATATTCTTTTTTTTCATTGTGACAAATCATTTGTGAAACTTGAAATGCGCGCACACACACACAGAGAGAGAGAGAGAGAGAGAGAGAGAGAGAGAGAGAGAGAGAGAAGAGAGATCTGGATTTCATCCTCCCGTCTCATTGACAGTTGTAATATCTAATTCCTGCCTGTCAAGCATTTTACCAGAGAGGAAACATATGTATGTATCTATGCTTTCATACCTGAGGAATTCAGAGCATTTGCAGATCAGCTTTCCTACACACATTCTTTCCTGGATAAACTCCTAGTCATACTGTATATGCAATACTGTATGTGTATGGTTAATTGCAGGACTATAGCTGAATTAGGGCCGTTCAATTAGTTCACATCACTGACCCCTGAGAACTCAATAGGTGGAATGAAGCCCAAAAATGACGACCACACAAATCACTGATTCATTGGCAACAGCACGACTTATCACAACCCACACCAGTTCGTTGACTTAAGAAAAACAGAAAAGATATGACCAACACCTTAAAGAGAGTATTGACTTATCAAATAGATGGATAATTCTGTAGAACGTCCACCTCACACTTTCTCATTTTGATATCTGTGTGGGGAAATAAGGATGCACATGAACAGTCACCAATCACCACACGAGGTAATTCCATGTATCTTATGAAACAGGAAGATTTTTTTTTTAACAAGAGTCATTGAACAAAGAAAATATTGATGTTGGGCGATAATATGCTGTAGGCCTATTGTTGACAATGTTTCTCAATCGCATGCCTGGCTAATTGATTCCAGATATTCAGGCCACAAAAATGTGCGGCCACATATTCACACAGTCATACACAATAAAACACATTAACACACAGTGAATGCCATATGGTCCCACTTTACATGAAGTGCCCAAAAACCTACGTACAGTATTTACCTGGTACTGTAGCTACATATGTAAATAGGTATAGTGTAATTACAGTGTAAGTAGGCTACAACTGTTGTCCTGTTTGCAGTTTGTGTTATTAGACACATTTAAATCCTTATTCGCATTATATTTGTAACTAAACTCAAATTAATTGTGGCCAAGTCTACCCTTACATCAGAACAATTGTTAAAGATTGCCAAACCATACAGTGTTTATACCACACCAGGGCCATTTCATCAGAGCTTGTCAGGATTGGTCCTCTCTCTGTCCAGTTTGATTTCGGCCCTGGATTCATTCCAGGTTCCAGAAGATTGATCTGCCATGCCTACTGTGCAGCAGCCCTTGTCTCTACGCTCCAGTTCTCATCTCCGATAGGTCAGTGTAAGAATGCCAGAAGGACAGCCTCTCCTTGACCTTTCAACCACAGAGAAAGTATAATAAAAGGACAATCTAGCCTCAAGAATCAATGGCCAGTAGCTTAGTGGTAGCTTAGTAGAATAGGCAAGGACCAAGTTGAGTCAGTGCACTACTCAAGAGCCCTCATCTAAAAGAACGATCGACAACCGTAGTAATGCATTGTCACTCTGGGTTTAGTGTGCTAGCCAAGATGTCCGACACTGTAATGACATAATTAGATAAATAACAGTAAGACAAGTTGAGCGTGAAATAGGGCGAGAGACAAGCTGAGGCTCAAGCTGGCTCAATATCATGTTTTTTCACAATAGTATTTTTGAGGGGGAGGGTGAAAATGTAGGAATTCTTTCCTGGAGGAGACTGCAGGGGAACAGTGTCAAGAGAGAGAGAGAGCATCCAGTGAGAACTCAGGATGCAAGGCTGCCAATGTTTCCCCTCGCTTTCTCCACAGGCAGGTTGCAAAAGCCCCCCGAAAAACTGCTAGACTTCCAATACCAAAATATGACATCAAAACATAATTTGTTATGAAGTCACGGTAGGGGAAACCTCAAGCTGCACAAAGTGTCTCTCTCTCTACAACAGGGACAGTGACTCTTCATGTGCACTTACAATGCCTCACACAGCGTAATGACTGACCGCACGTCTCCTGGAAAGTCACAAGACAGACAGCCCGTCTGAGAAGCCTCAGAGCTCTGTATCAGAGCATGCTCCGATGGGAGAAGAGAGGGAGAGGAGAGGTATGCATCCCACCCAGACACCACCACCACTACCAGCACCTCTAGCACCATTCCATCCCAGACTGGGAGTGTGCTGGTCGGGAACGGCCCCCCTCTGATAGCCCCGTTTGAAAGATGAGACACACGGCATGCCATGAGGGAACGCAGGAATGCCTGGCCTGCGCTACAGCCCTACCCCGCCGGCCCCGACAACCCCTGCCACACCAACATGTGTTTCCCATCCCCAGGACCCCCCACCCCTATATAACACACACCACCTGTAAAAATATCATGCGTTTTTTCGGGGCTCCTAAGTGAAATATATTTGGCTGCTTGGCTCACAGTGGAGAATGGTGTGAGAAGCTGAGGGGGTAAGCTGAGAAAGCGGAGAGCGGGTGGTTATAATTCGCAACTAGGGCCTCAAGGTGAGCCAGCAGAACTCAGCCTAGGACCATGTCTACCAGACATTTGCATTCGCGTAGATACTATGTCTCAGGGGCAGAATGCTATTAGCGTGGCTCATCTTAAACGCTACGCTAGGCTAATGCTATGTGTGGCTGTGACTGCTGGGCCCGAGTATGCAGAATTCAGCAGAGCTGCATCATGTATGGGCTATTGTCTCGGGGAAATGCCTGATTGCTGCTGTGTGCCCAGTCAGCAGCTTTGGGCTGACAGGTCGGAGAGAGGGAAAGGACAGGACAAAGCCATGTGCTGGCCACCATCGCTGCTGACTTATCTGAATGCTACCTATAGCACCCTCTAGGACACTGCATAAACGACACATGCTTCACGCCTCGCCCCAGCCACAGCTAGGCCAAATCCAAATCTGTATAAGTAAAGGCTATCTACCAATAAGTAAAGGCTATCCACCAATAAGTAAAGGCTATCTAATTGACGCCGGAGCAAAAGCAAGACTTTTTACGTGCCCCCAACCGATTGTGTTTTTTTGTTCATTTATCTGCGTTGTTCGTAACTTATTTTTTTACTATTTTTGTACATAATGTTGCCGCTACCGTTGCTTATGACCGAAAATAACTTCTAGACATCAGGACTGCGATCACTCACCACGGACTAGCAGAATCCTTTTTTCTTCTTTCACGACTCTGACGAGCCGAGGCGGAGGATATACGGCTCCCTTGGGAACAGGCCCCGACCCTAGTGGTCTGCGTGAAGAGGAGGCGGAGAAAGAGAGGCCGGAGAGCGGGCTGCCTTCTGAGAAGTTGGAGGCGATCAAATAAAACCCCCACTACCCTCAATTCTGCTAGCAAACATGCAATCTTTGGACAATAAAATCGACGAGTTACGCGGAAGATTAAACTACCAATGGGACATTAAAAACTGTCTAGAGGAAAAAGAAACGCACACCTATATAGGCGAGGTGCTGGCTAGCGGAGTGCATCTGAGCTCCTAGAGTGTGCGGCTCTTCTTTATTTTCACATTAAAAACTGTAACATCTGATGCTTATTCCTGAACGACGACAACATCAACATACAGCTGGCTGGTTATATGATGTACCGGCAGGATAGAACAGCGGCGTCTGGTAAGACAAGGTGCGGTGGTCTATGTATTGTTGTAAACAACAGCTGGTGCACGATATCTAAGGAAGTCTCAAGCTATTGCTCGCCTGAGGTAGAATTTCTCATGATAAGCTGCAGATCACACTACCTACCGAGAGCGTTTTCATCTGTATTCTTTGTAGCTGTTTACATAACACCACAGTCAGAGGCTGGCACTAAGATAGCATTGAATGAGCTGTATTCCGCCATAAGCAAACAAGAAAACGCTCGCCCAGAGGCGGCGCTCCTAGTAGCCGGAGACTTTAATGCAGAGAAACTTAAATCAGTTTTACCAAATTATATCAGCATGTTAAATGTGCAACCAGAGGGAAAATAACTCTGGACCACCTATACTCCACACACAGAGACGCATACAAAGCTCTCCCTCGCCCTCCATTTGGCAAATCTGACCATAATTCCATCCTCCTGATTCCTGCTTACAAGCAAAAATTAAAGCAGGAAACACCAGTTAGTAGATCAATATAAAAGTGGTCAGATGAAGCAGATGCTAAGCTACAGGACTGCTTTGCTAGCACAGACTGGAATATGTTCCGGGATTCCTCCAATGGCACTGAGAAGTACACCACATCTGTCATTGGCTTCATCAATAAGTGCATCGATGACGTTGTCCCAACAGTGACCGTACGTACATACTCCAACCAGAAGCCATGGATTACAGGCAGCATCCACACTGAGCTAAAGGCTAGAGCTGCCGCTTTCAAGAAGCGGGACTCTAACCCGGAAGCTTATAAGAAATCCCGCTAAGTCCTCCGACGAAGCATCAAACAGGAAAAGAGTCAATAAAGGACTAAGATCGAGTCGTACTACACCGCCTCTGACGCTTGTCGGATGTGGCAGGGCTTGAAAACTATTACAAACTACAAAGGGAAGCACAGCCGAGAGCTGCCCAGTGACACGAGCCTACCAGACGAGCTAAACTACTTCTATGCTTGCTTCGAGGCAAATAACACTGAAACACGCATGAGAGCACCAGCTGTACCGGAGGACTGTGTGATCACGCTCTCCGCAGCCTTTAGACAGGTCAACATTCACAAGGCTGCAGGGCCAGACGGATTACCAGGATGTGTACTGCGAGCATGCGCTGACCAACTAGCAAGTGTTTTCACTGACATGTTCAACGTCTCCCTGTCCAAGTCTGTAATACCAACATGTTTTAGTCAGACCACCATAGTGCCTGTGCCCAAGAACGCTAAGGTAACCTGCCTAAATGACTACCAACCCATAACACTCATGTCTGTAGCCATGAAGTGCTTTGAAAGGCTGGTCATGGCTCACATCAACACCATCATCCCAGAAACCTTAGACCCACTCCAATTTGCATACAGCCCCAACAGATCCACAGATTATGCAGTCTCTATTGCACTCCACACTGCCCTTTCCCACCTGGACAAAAGGAACACCTATGTGAGAATGCTATTCATTGACTACAGCTCAGCGTTCAACACCAAAGTGCCCTCAAAGCTCATCAATAAGCTAAGGACCCTGGGACTAAACACCTCCCTCTGCAACTGGATCCTGGACTTCCTGACGGGCCGCCCCCAGATGGTAAGGGTAGGTAACAACACATCCGCCCCGCTGATCCTCAACACAGGGGCCCCTCAGGGGTGCGTGATCAGCCCCCTCTTGTACTCCCTGTTCACTCATGACTGCATGGCCAGGCACGACTCCAACACCAGCATTACATTTGCAGATTACACAACAGTGGTAGGCCTGATCACCGACAACAACAAGACAGCCTATAGGGAGGAGGTCAGAGACCTGGCACCACAACAACCTCTCCCTCAACGTGATCAAGACAAAGGAGATTATTGTTGACTACAGGAAAAAGAGGACCAAGTATGCCCCCATTCTCATCGACGGGGCTGCAGTAGAGCAGGTTGAGAGCTTCAAGTTCTTTGGTGTCCACATCACCAACAAACTAACATGGTCCAAGCACACCAAGACAGTCGTGAAGCGGGCACGACAAAACCTGCTCAGGAGACTGAAAATATTTGGCATGGGTCTTCAGATCCTCAAAAGGTTCTACAGCTGCCCCATCGAGAGCATCCTGACTGGTTGCATCACTGCCTGGTATGGCAACTGCTCGCCTCTGACCGCAAGGTCGGAGGCCAAAGGGTTGTGTGAATGGCCCAGTACATCAGTGGGGCCAAGCTTCCTGCCATCCAGGACCTCTATACCAGGCAGTGTCAGAGGAAGGCCCTAAAAATTGTTAAAGACTCCAGCCACCCTAGTCATAGACCGTTTTCTCTGCTACAGCACGGCAAGCGGTACCAGAGCGCCAATTCTAGGTCCAAGAGGCTTCTAAACAACTTCTACCCCCAAGCCTTAAGACTCCTGAACTCCCCCCGACACACCACTGCCACTCTTTGTTGTGGCAGTGGTGCATAGTCATGCATAGTCACTTTAACAACTCTACCTACATGGACATACTACCTCAACTAACCGGTGCCCCTGCACATTGACTCAGTACCGGCACCCCCCTGTATATATTGTTATTTTTTACTGCTGCTCTTTAACTACTTGTTACTTTAATCTCTTGTTCTTATCCGTATTTTTTTTTAACTGCACTGTTGCTTAGGGGCTCGTAAGTAAGCATTTCACTGTAAGGTCTACACCTGTTGTATTCGGTGCATCTGACTAATACAATTTGATTTGATTTGATATCTACCAATAAGTAAAGGCTATCCACCAATAAGTAAAGGCTATTCACCAATAAGTAAAGGCTATCCACCAATAAGAAAAGGCTAGTTACCAATAAGTAAAGGCTATCCACCAATAAGTAAAGGCTATCCACCAATAAGTAAAGGCTATTTACCAATAAGTAAAGGCTATCCACCAATAAGTAAAGGCTATCTACCAATAAGTAAAGACTATCTACCAATAAGTAAAGGCTATCTACCAATAAGTAAAGGCTATCTACCAATAAGTAAAGACTATCTACCAATAAGTAAAGGCTATCTACCAATAAGTAAAGACTATCTACCAATAAGTAAAGGCTATCTACCAATAAGTAAAGGCTATCTACCAATAAGTAAAGGCTATCTACCAATAAGTAAAGGCTATCTACCAATAAGTAAAGGCTATCTACCAATAAGTAAAGGCTATATACCAATACGTAAAGGCTATCTACCAATAAGTAAAGGCTATATACCAATAAGTAAAGGCTATATACCAATAAGTAAAGACTATCTACCAATAAGTAAAGGCTATATACCAATAAGTAAAGACTATCTACCAATAAGTAAAGGCTATCTACCAATAAGTAAAGGCTATATACCAATAAGTAAAGACTATCTACCAATAAGTAAAGGCTATATACCAATAAGTAAAGACTATCTACCAATAAGTAAAGGCTATCTACCAATAAGTAAAGGCTATATACCAATAAGTAAAGGCTATATACCAATAGGTAAAGGCTATATACCAATAAGTAAAGGCTATATACCAATAAGTAAAGGCTATCTACCAATAAGTAAAGACTATCTACCAATAAGTAAAGACTATCTACCAATAAGTAAAGGCTATATACCAATAAGTAAAGACTATCTACCAATAAGTAAAGGCTATATACCAATAAGTAAAGACTATCTACCAATAAGTAAAGGCTATATACCAATACGTAAAGGCTATCTACCAATAAGTAAAGGCTATCCACCAATAAGTAAAGGCTATCTACCAATAAGTAAAGGCTATCTACCAATAAGTAAAGGCTATCTACCAATAAGTAAAGGCTATATACCAATAAGTAAAGACAATCTACCAATAAGTAAAGGCTATATACCAATAAGTAAAGACTATCTACCAATAAGTAAAGGCTATCTACCAATAAGTAAAGGCTATATACCAATAAGTAAAGACTATCTACCAATAAGTAAAGGCTATATACCAATAAGTAAAGGCTATCTACCAATAAGTAAAGACTATCTACCAATAAGTAAAGGCTATATACCAATAAGTAAAGACTATCTACCAATAAGTAAAGGCTATATACCAATAAGTAAAGACTATATACCAATAAGTAAAGGCTATCTACCAATAAGTAAAGGCTATCCACCAATAAGTAAAGGCTATCTACCAATAAGTAAAGGCTATCCACCAATAAGTAAAGGCTATCTACCAATAAGTAAAGGCTATCTACCAATAAGTAAAGGCTATCCACCAATAAGTAAAGGCTATCTACCAATAAGTAAAGGCTATCTACCAATAAGTAAAGGCTATCCACCAATAAGTAAAGGCTTTCTATCAATAAGTAAAGGCTATCTACAAATACGTAAAGACTATTCACCAATAAGTAAAGGCTATCCACCAATAAGTAAAAGCTATCTACCAATAAGTATAAGCTATCCACCAATCTGTACAGGCTATGCTCAGAGGTTTAATGGAGGCTGTTTGAGTGGAAAAAATCAGGAGATGAACTAATCAATCTGTGCAGAAACATTCAGAGGGTTACTAGTGGGTCAAAGAGCAGTAGTGAATCTATTCCGCAAATTAACAATCTAGCCAGCATTTTGTTTTGTTTTTTCAGCTGCAGTACTGAGTCAGTGCACACTTTGAATGTTTGGAATTCTCCAAAATAAAGATCATACGTCTCGGAGCATTCACAAGCTAATTCTCTCACTGTCATGTGTGCATTTTAATGAAGCACAAACAACGGCAGGGGGGTCTGGTCAGGCCTCAAAGAAGAGATTGTTCCCCTTCCACAGAAACCGCTTCGTTTTCAGGAAAAATGTCCCCTTATAAATATTTCATGAATGTGTAAATTGTTACGTTGCACAATATTAGCCCTTGAAGCTTTTTGTCATTAGAGATAGGATCATAAATGTATCAATATGGGGCCAGACAAAATGGCCGTGGTGAATCTCTGTGGGAATGTTAAGACTTCCAGCATCAACACATTTGGCTCAAATGCCTGGGGGTATCGCAGAGTACTGGCCCACTTCACTCATGAATACTGACCATAAACTGGTACATCATGCCCTTTTCATTACACATTTTTATTTAATTTAAATGTTTATATTTTTTTTGCTGAACATTTCATTGGAAGTGAATCTGAGGGATGCTGTGACCTGGTGGTCAGTGTGGACTCTGAGGGTTTGAACAGTGAGCTGGGAGATCAAATGGGTCTAGCCCAACACACAGGTCTGGTATAAGATAGGAGGTGGTGTGTGTTTCTGTGTGTGTGTGTGTGTGTGTGTGTGTGTGTGTGTGTGTGTGTGTGTGTGTGTGTGTGTGTGTGTGTGTGTGTGTGTGTGTGTGTGTGTGTGTGTGTGTGTGTGTGTGTGTGTGTGTGTGTGTGTGTGTGTGTGTGTGTGTGTGTGTAATGTACATGTTTTACACACAGATCTCATATTACTGTGTTGATTCATTTTTGTAATTTATTTTTAAATATTGATGTCACAAATGTATCATTTGTATAGTGCTTTATAAAATAAATATATATATTTGTTACATTTGACTGTGTAAAACCTAGCAGTACTACTTCGTCGGGGCATAGACTCTACAAGTAAACAAAAGCGTTTCACAGGATGCTGGCCCATGTTGACTCCAATGCTTCCCACAGTTGTGTCAAGTTGTCTGCATGACCTTTGGGTGGTGGACTATTCTTGATTCACACAAGAAACTGTTGAGGGTGAAAAACCCAGCAGCGTTGCAGTTCTTGACACACTCAAACCGGTGTGCCTTGCACCTACTACCAATACCCCGTTCAAAGGCACTTACATTTTTGTCTTGCCCATTCACCCTCTGAATGGCACACATACACAATCCATGTCTAAATTGTCTCAGGGCTTAAAAATCCTTCTTTAAATCTGTCTCCTTCACTTTATCTACACTGACTGAAGTGGATTTAACAGGTAACATCAATAAGGGATCATAGCTTTCACCATGCCATCTCCTCTCTGCCCTTGGAAGTTTGGCATTCCAGGATGCATTGCACATCCCAGATTTCTACTCCTTGGGAAAACTGCAGGCTTTTCAAGGCTTCCAATTTATCTTCGGAATCAGTGATGCCGTACTAAGTAGGATATACTCGAGTCTAGTCTCGGTGAGGGCAAGGACAATGACACAGTTCTGAGCGCAAGAAACCAAAAAAGGTTTTTGAAATATGTCAGCTCAGCTTGATTAGATTAGGCAGGTAAAAAGTTAAAGGGAAATGGGGAAATTAGTGAGCACAGGTGCCGAGTCACTTCAAATACTGAGAGATGGGTTCCGCATTGATGATGTGGTCAGGGGATTTGGAGTGAGCTTGGTGCTTATTCTGAGTGCTTCATAATAACAATTCGGAAACCAATGCATAAACCAAACAGTGAACTCGACAAGGTATTTAGCAAAATATGACAGAAAGACAACTGTTAGAGTAAATGTAGAATTAGTGCAGAGGAACCCAGGCTCACTAGCAATGTAATAATATACAGCGATCTAGCCATGTAGCCTACTACTATTTTCCACTTTTATCTGAATTCAGAAATGGAGTAACTATAATTATTTTCCTTTTCACATTTCCTTTGTCGCTTTTGGATTGAGCCCATTTTACACTGATAACCATTTCTTTGACACAATATATCTTCACTTATAAAAAAACAGCTCATTGAGAATATGGAATCTGAGACACCTATTCTGTATTCCCAAAGAAATGACATCAGACACACAAATGAACTGCAGCAGATGTTTTTCTTCTCAGGCGGAGAGAATGTCTAGATGGGCCAGCCTATTTTACTCTCCTTCTCTTACCACTGTTACAGATGTAGGATCCTAATTTGAGGCTGTTTGCTACAGCAGGAAAACAATTCTGCAGCAACAGGTCATTTTTATTATTATGTGGATTATAATTAACTGACATTTTTGTAGTGATTGGAGATAAAAAATCATAAGGGAAAATCAAGCTGTTTAAACCTCAAATACACTTACATTTTTTACAGTTTCTGCATAAGATCCTACATCTGTAGGTAATTGCATGCTCTTCACTTCTAGGCCATACACTCTTAGAAAAAAGGGTTCCAAAAGGCTTCTTTGCGGAGGGATAGGGTTCTACCAAGAACCATTTTCATCTAAGAGGGTTCTTTGTAAGGCAAATGGTTCTACCTAGAACCTTTAATGTCCTAATAACCTTTTTTGGAAGAAAGGGTTCTTTGATGATTCTTTGGAAGGTAAGAAGAATTCTTTGGAAGGCAAGAAGGATTTTTTGGAACATTTATGAATCTGAAAAAGCTTTTTATTGTACTTTTTTAAATACTTTTTTTATAGTGACTAAGCATTAGTGTTTACCTCAGTGTTCAAACTTTAACATTAGGAGTTTGAGTAATCAGATAAGTTTAAAAAGCTAGGTGTGAGAATGTTTTAAACTGTAGCTACATGTACAGTTGAAGTCGGAAGTTAACATACACCTTAGCCAAATACATTTCAACTCTTTTTGTCACAATTCCTGACATTAAATTCTAGTAAAAATACCCTGTCTTAGGTCAGTTAGGATCACCACTTTATTTGAAGAATGTGAAATGTCAGAATAATAGTAGAGAGAATGTTTTATTTCTTTCATCACATTCCCGGTTTTATTTCTTTCATCACATTCCCAATGGGTCAGAAGATTACATACACTCATTTAGTATTTGGTAGCATTGCCTTTAAATTGTTTAACTTGGGTCAAACGGTTCGTGTAGCCTTCTACAAGCTTCCCACAATAAGTTGGGTGAATTTTGGCTCATTCCTCCTGACAGAGCTGGTGTAACTGAGTCAGGTTTGTAGGCCTCCTTGCTCGCAAACGCTTTTTCAGTTCTGCCCACAAAGTTTCTATAGGATTTAGGTCAGGGCTTTGTGATGGCCACTCCAATACCTTGACTTTGTTGTCCTTAAGCCATTTTGCCACAACTTTGAAAGTATACTTGGGGTCATTGTCCATTTGGAAGACCCATTTGCAACCAAGCTTTAACTTCCTGACTGATGTCTTGAGATGTTGCTTCAATATACCCACATAATTTCCCCTCCTCATGAGGCCATCTATTTTGTGAAGTGCACCAGTCCCTCCTGCAGCAAAGCACTCCCAGTGGCTTCTTCCTTGCTGAGCGGCCTTTCAGGTTATGTCGACATAGGATTCGCTTTACTGTGGATATAGATACTTTTGTACCCATTTCCTCCAGCATCTTCACAAGGTCCTTTGCTGTTGTTCTGGGATTGATTTGCACTGTTCACACCAAAGTACATTCCTCTCTAGGAGACAGAATGCATCTCTTTCCTGAGCGGTATGACGGCTGCGTGGTCCCATGGTGTTTATACTTGCATACTATTGTTTGTACAGATGAATGTGGTACCTTCAGGCGTTTGGAAATTGCTCCCAAGATTTGTGGAGGTCTATTATGTTTTTGCTGAGGTCTTGGCTGATTTCTTTTGATTTTCCCATGATGTCAAGCAAAGAGGCACTGAGTTTGAAGGTAGGCCTTAAAATACATCCACAGTTACACGTCCAAATGACTCAAATTATGTCAATTAGCCTATCAGAAGCTTCTAAAGCCATGACATCATTGTCTGGAATTTTCCAAGCTGTTTAAAGACAAAGTCAACTTAGTGTATGTAAACTTCTGACCCACTGGAATTGTGATACAGTGAATTATAAGTGTAATAATCTGTCTGTAAACAATTGTTGGAAAAATTACTTGTGTCATGCACAAAGTAGATGTCCTAACCGACTTGCCAAAACTATAGTTAGTTAACAAGAAATTTGTGGAGTGGTTGAAAAACGACCTAAGTGTATGTAAACTTTCGACTTCAATTGTATATGGAAATATTTGGTATCTGGTATTCCCTTAATCATTTGACTTATACAGCACAGACATCGTTGATATCTTTGTCATGACTTCCATCTTTCAAATTAGTATTTTCTGTGATTTTATTGAGCAGAGGGTAGGAGAAGAGAAGGGAGTATGAGTGACCCAGCAGTGTATTGTACGGTACACAGCAAATTAGCCAGTTTTACCAAGTGTTAATTTTTCAGTGTAACAATTCTAGTGTTGATTCAGAAGTAAAATTAACACTAAGTGATGTAAAATAACCCCAGTGTTGGTGTTAATAACCCGAGTTGAGTGTGATTGTGACATTTTTACTCTGTAAGGAGAAAAACACTCCAAACCACGCCCAGGGGTGTGCCGAGTATTCGAACAAAACGAGTTTCGTAACGCATATGGGCAATTGTCGTGATACAATTATGATCCCAGTATTTTTTGTTATTATCCATGATCTGAAAAATTCTAATTTTCTGGTGCCAGTGTGCATCTTTTAATCAAATGCGAGGTGCTACATGGTCTAAATAACTCAACTGGCTAGTTTGCCTGTCTGTATGTCTGTATAGAGAAGGGCGGGCTGTACGTTGATCCTGCTGCTCTGATTGGATAGAGCGAAGCTGTATCCACTTGTTTGGCTTCATAATTTCACCTGATCACTTCTCCTCGCATGGTTCGGTCGAATCATTTAGATTGCTGCTGTCGCTTGTTAGCCTGCTACTAAGACCACATAGCACCTTGCACTTGATATAAAGATGCCCGCTGGCACCCTCAAAGAAAATGTACACTACAAGACCATAGTGCTTGCCAACGAAACGGCAAGGGGAACTGAACTGCCACTCCCTACCTTCAGGCTATGCTCAAACCCTACAACCCAACCCGAGCACTCCGTTCTGCCACTTCTGGTCTCTTGGCCGTCCGACCCTATGGGAGATTAGCTCCTGCTTAGCCCAGTCAAAATTCTACTCTGTCCTGGCACCATGAAAACGTCTGAAACTCTATCTAAAAAATAAGAAATCTCAGCTCGCACCTCCCCTTATTATTGAAAAATGTAATTACTATGACTGTGATATGTGGTTGTCCCACCTAGCTATCTTAAGATGCATCCACTAAATGTAAGTCGCTCTGCATAAGAGTGTCTGCTAAATGACTAAAATGTAGATGATAAATCAAATGGCGAGGACATTTGCTAGTACTGTAGCAAGCTATCAATGTGCATGATATCTAACAAGCAGGGCGAGGGTATGGAAATAAATCCATGAAACGCCAAAGCGCATTCTGACTGAGTGACAGCAAACCTGTCTCTGCCCGCTGCAAGTTGAGCACACGCAGACACACACCCCTCCTCGCACTGCTCCTAATCTGCAGCTTTTTGGTCTAAAAACACGCAAGGAGATAGGTATTTTAGGCATATTAAAGCCCTTTTGGGTTTTCCGATCAGGAGTATCACCCGATCCGATCCAACTATCAACTGTCAATTTACGGATACGATTAGTAATACGAGTATGGCCAGGTCAGCACACCCCTAAGCACGCCCATCACTTTCCTGATGAAAATATTTTTTTCAATATCTGTGTTTTTCCATGTACATCGATTGGTTGATTAATCCTATGCTACACAAAGATAAATAGCAAACCTTTTTCTAAACTAATCCAATCTGTTAGATGTATTGCACCCGTTACTGAGATGGTTCCAATTTACTGAGATGGTTCCAATTTAGATGATCCTCATTCATCAATCATCACTATACCCTGGCATGCATTCTGAATGCAGTTTGCTGGTGATTAAAAGTTCCAATTGTTAGATATCCTCACTTTGGCTGGATTCCAATAGGAATTAAACATCAGTGAGCATAATGTGACTTGCAGGCCTGATGTGGCCTGTAAACCAAGAGTTTCGTATAACCAATGTGTTGGTTATAACTAGGCCCTCAATGAAAGGCATGATGATATACACTATATATACAAAAGTATGTGGACACCCAAGACCCGTTGCTGACAGGTGTATAAAATCGACTACACAGCCATGGAATCGCCATAGAAAAACACTGGAAGTCGAATGACCTTACTGAAGAGCTCAGAGACTTTCAACGTGGCACCATCATAGGATGCCACCTTTCGAACAAGTCAGTTTGTCAAATGTATGCCCTGCTAGAGCTGCCCCGGTCAACTGTAAGTACTGTTATTGTGAAGTGGAAACGTTTAGGAGCAACAACGGCTCAGCCGCGAAGTGGTAGGCCAAACAAGCTCACAGAACGGGACCGCTGAGTGCTGAAGCGTGTAGCGTGTAAAAATCACCTGTCCTTGGTTGCAACACTCACTATTGAGTTCCAAACTGCCTCTGGAAGCAACCTCAGCATAATAACTATTATTTGGGAGCTTCATGAAATGGGTTTCCATGGCCGAGCAGCCGCACATAAGCCTAAGATCACCATGTGCAATGCCAAGCGTCGGCTGGAGTGGTGTAAAGCTCGCCACCATTGGACTCTGGAGCACTGGAAACGCGTTCTCTGGAGTGATGAATCACGCTTCACCATCTGGCAGTCTGATGGACGAATCTGGGTTTGGCGGATGCCAGGAGAACCATTCATAGAAGGTTCGAGGAAATCCCTTAAAAATATAAAAGTGTCTGAGTAGCGAACTGTTGGGTCGCAGGTGTCTGAGTAAAACAATTACGAAGAAATACTCCAGTCTGAACTTAAACGACTTAAACCAGGTAGAAAGTGTGTAGAAATGATAATGAACTTACATTGTTTTATAATTTAATCTCTGAAAAAAAATATAGAGCTATTAGCAGGGCTATTTTGGTTGATTTTGTGGTCAAAACAGTGAGGTATTAACATTCTTCGTCAAGAATATGGGCAAAATGTTCTTATTGACAATGAAAGTGGTGTGAATGTTGTTCCCTTGTCATATAATTGCTACATTTACTATGAATATAGCATTAAAAATAGTTTTCAAGATTGTATTTCGCCTATTATTTTTCGTGATGCGAATATTCAGTCACAACTGAGACAACCTGGTTAAATTTGGGTCCCGAGCCAAAACCAGTTGAGAACCACTGCTTTAGAGGACAAAATGGTTCTTGGTAGAAGCCTTCAGAGGGTTTTAGGCAGAACCCTTCATAGAGGGTTCTAAGTAGAACAAACCAAAGAAGCCTATATGGTTGTACTTAGCACATGTACACTTCATTGGCCAGACGTTCTGTTGTCAAAGCAGGGCTGAGTATGTCTTACCGATGATGTCTAGCCCAAAAAGCAAAACAAAACATGCAGATGACAAAGAACAGCTTTGAGGCTTCATGTTCGACACTACTGTCCCTCGCAATGACAGGAATTATTCTGCAGAGTCGGCAAAGGGCAGCTCTAAAGAGCCTGATTCGTCCAGAGTGCTAGTCTGCAGTGTAATGCGATCGAGGCCAACGGGCATCCTGTCCCTCATCACATGGAGTGTGGGACACAGACACAGTGACAGACTGGGTGGGGTCACATCATGCAGACCGACAACGAACCAATAAAAAAAAAAGAGCTTGTTTTTTTTTCTATCCCCAAACACAACACTGGAGCACTTCCTCCAACACCCTCTACAAGCAGCAAAAGAAGGGAGGGGCATGGAGTCAGACCACCACTAGTCTCAAGACATTTCCAGCCCTGCTGAGAATAGGGTGGGGTACTTGCACTGAATACTCATAAATCTACTCTTTATTTGGGTTGGTAATATAGCACATTTTGGTGTCCTTTTGACTTATTACAGCTTATCTGGTCCTACACAATCATAGTTCAGCTATTGGAAATATGGTAAGCCATTATGGTGCCCTTGCTGATTTCAAAACCTAACAACAACAATGATGAACGAAGAGAAACCGAGACAGACGGTGATGTAACACTTTTTACTAGACTCATGGGGAAGGTGTGTCACGGTGTTGTGGCTGCCACTGTCTGTGCACTCTGTAACCTACACTAGAACCTAAAAGGGTTCTTCGGCTGTCCCCATAGGAGAACCCTTTTGGGTTCCATGTAGGACCCTTTCCACAGAGGGTTCTATATGGAACACAAAAGGGTTCTACGTGGAACCAAAAAGGGTTCTCCCTTGCTTTTTTCTAAGAGTGTAGACTAGCTAGGCTTCTTGAAAAATTCTTGAAACTTCCAAGGTTTTTCATTAAACCCCAGTTCGAGGATTCCGAAAATCAGGAGTGAATGAACAGGAAAATAATACTTAAACTGGGAATCATTCAGCTTGGATTTCTGAAAAAACAGGGAACTTTGGGAAAGTATCCAGAATTTTGCAACCCTGCCCCAGGCTGGCCTGCCTTCCTCCCCTAGCCCAACCACCGTCTCCCCTGGACAATGGAGGCTCCAACTCCGACTCAAACCCTCACCAGGCTAATGGGGCGTGCCCTGATAAGGTCCAGACAGAGAAACAATCCCAGTGCAATAAAACCATGAGGAAATGTCACTGCTGACAAGTTCAGGGCTCAGAGATGATTATCTTAACCTTTTAGCATAAAGACCAAGGAGGGGAAAAGAGATCAAATATCTCAAAGCTTTTTCTGATGGATGAATCTGCAGCCTGGCTATGAGCAAATTACAGGGTGCCTTTTGTTAACAGAAAGGGATGCGTAGAAATTCCTACACTCCCAAATCAGTCCCGGTTGTCACAATATTTGATGTTTTACTACTGTGTATTTCTAAATCAAATTCTTACCATTCCAAAATGCTCTTGAATGCTTTTGTCTAGAAATAGTAAAAAAAAAAAAAAGAAAATCGGAAAAGTTTCTTTTCTACTTGTTGTTTAATCTCAAAACTTTGGCGATCGATGAATCCGTACTTACTTGTGGGTTTCCTTGGTCTCTTCCTGTTTGGACAACAGGATGGGGTGACACACTGTGAGCCATTAGAGTAGGCAATAAAAGTCCATTTGCAGCCACATACATTAGTGAGAAACACACAGGAAACAGCCTTCTGAGTGTGACAATACATTTAAATGTCATGTGAACGGATGAATATAACAAAAATATAATACTCTTAATATGTACCGTATGATAAAATAGATGAACATTTGACAGATATAGCAACAATAAAACATGCATATCAACCATTATCATATCATCACATGAGTAGACAATAGACATCCTCAGATTAATTATGCTTATTGTTGTAATCATAATCTGACAAAGCAATGAAAATACCACTATATGACATTCATATAATCTGGGAATTGACCCAAAATGTGTCTATATGTAAACATATTCAGTAGGCTATAAAGTAATAATAGACAATGACTTCACAGTAAGACACTAATACAGTAAACATACAAAATTGACCGAATCTAAACTTAAAATGTGTACAAAATAATCAATGTATTTCCTCTTAATTCCTCAAGACTTGGATTAAACTAACCAAGGCTATTGTTCATCATTACACTTTTCCCTAACTAGGCTGCTTTGTACATTTCCATGGCCATATGAAGTAATGTCCAATGGCTTAAGACAAACATCTATTTTCATGAGTATTGTTCATTCTTTGTGCCCCAGAGGAACAGCTCATATGACACCTTTCGCTGCTTTTTGTCCCTCAGAGAACGTCTTATTTAGCAGGAATGCAAGCTGACTGAATACAGTCCCCAGGATCTTTCACGGCGCAACGAGGGCTGAAAGTGAATAGACCTTTAATCACTTCCACCATTCTATTTGTATCATTGTCGTCATCTTTACACTAAACGTACCCAGGAGGCTGTCCCAACATTTCGTAAGGCTCGAATGAAATGGTGCTTAAAACGACATGACAAAGGCCATTACGCGTCCCTATTCAGTCTGCTCAGTTGACCGTGCGACGAGCAAACAAAGAGAAACTATATATCTACCACTAATCTCATGGGCTTTGGTATTTAAGTCTAGCGCTGAGGCCTTACATGGGGCACGGCCTACTATCTCCCTTAGTCATGATTTAGAAGAGCATTCAGGGGGGGTGAGCCGCAAAGAAGCAATGTGACCTTGCCTGCAGGAGTACCAATGGTAGTCTGTGGCTCCTGCCGTGCCATTATGTTACCCTGGCGCAAAGCAGCCCTGACTAGGAGTGTGAGTAAGAATGGAAGTATAACAGATTTAATAAGATAAATTGTGTTTGGTTAACAGCGAACGCCTGATTGGGAGACCACAGGGGCCCTAAGGCAATCATGCCCTTCACAAAGCACCGTACACTGGACATTTGGGACAGGGTCTAACAAAGGTCAAAGTGACATGGATTAGCCGAAAGCAGGAGTGACAAAGATGCTTCCTCAAAACAGGCCAACGATCATGTCAGACTGTCACAACAGGCTAACTGTTTTTAGCGACCAGACAAAAAACACTCAACTCACCCTCACTCACAAATCGCCCTTGCAAGTGTTCAATGACAGAGATACTGTTCTCAAATAATTTATACAACAGTTACTTCTATCTGAAGTCTCATGAGAGAAATGGAGTCTCAAAGATCTCCAAGTCAAACTGACATAAGTGATATTCCAGTCAGACAAATTCTTGAACTTGGGTATTATTGTTGCTTCTCCACCAAATGTGTAAGTAAATCTCATTAGCATCATATTGTATAATGTTCAAGTAAAGATGGTTCAGTTTTTTACCAATCGTGATAAAAGCTGAACCATCCTTTCAAAAGTTGGATAATGATATTTATGGTGGAGACAAACAAGAAACAACCAATAGCTGCACTTTAGTTGAACCATTGAATGTAGATATAAATGTATCAAAGCCTTGCTAGTTGACACAGTCTACCTCTGTTTCCAGAGGCCATATCTTCCTCCAGAGGTGTCGGCCACATAAAGCACTAGCTGAGATCAACATCTTTTTTGTTGTGTGTTTCTGTAAAGCTGTAATTCAAAGGACTCTAAACAAAACTGTCCAGCCAACTGAAAGAATGCATGGTTTCTATGGAGACCTCCCCTGCAAAAAAAATTATCTGGGGGGGACTAGTTGCTGTGCTGGGAAAACACAAACAGCAACACAAAATCAACCGAACCCTTGAAGTTGTTACCAGTGAAAACCAGTGGAAGCAAAAGTACAAAGGGCCCGTTGCACAGTATGTTGAAACATTACCACTATTTGTTAAAAAACATAATGAAAAGGCTAGTGAGGCCTGTTTAGTAGCTTTGTATGGCTACTACATATGTATTACAGCTATGTATCTATTATCTATCTATGTACCAGATAGGCAGCTATGTATCTATTATCTATCTATGTACCAGATAGGCAGCTATGTATCTATTATCTATCTATGTACCAGATAGGCAGCTATGTATCTATTATCTATCTATGTACCAGATAGGCAGCTATGTATCTATTATCTATCTATGTACCAGATAGGCAGCTATGTATCTATTATCTATCTATGTACCAGATAGGCAGCTATGTATCTATGGCTAAACACCACTCTTTGAAGTGAGTTCAAACAGCCCTGAAGTGTCATGGCCATCACCAGTGACACATGTGGCACGCATCAGCACATGACAGGGAGGACGGGAACCAGACCAGACGACTCTAGTCTAGGACCTCCTATAGAGGCCCACCACTGGCCCATTACCCATCATCTGCTGCCCTGGCCTGTGTAAGCTAGCCTGCTCATTAGCCTCAAATGTGTCTGCGCTAACCCTCGACGACATGACCCACACCACACTGCCACACTCCCCTCTGCTGCACGAGGTCTGTCCCCAAGGCTACATTTGAATGTGCATCACTGTGACTGAAGAATGACAGAGGGGGACTGGGACACCACTGGCTGGCATGACTGGCTTGATGATTACCATTGTGGGCTGACTGGGATGAGACATCTTCTATTGTCCTTCTTTTAAGAGTGTCGGAATATTGTATAATACTGTAAGTGTTATACTATATATACTGTACCTAATCATATGTTTATACGATTGGAATACGTCAAATGGATGTTGAGAAGAAGAAAAGGAGAAGCCATGCAGAGACGAGAGGATAGGGAGGATGAACAAGGAGGAGTGGAGAGATGGCAGGGAGCGGATCAGTCTTCATGACTGGAATGTGAGAGAGGTAGAGGCTGAGACACAGGCTGAGGCCGAGAGAGGCTGAATAAAATAAGAATTACTATCTCAGCCTATCTGCTCTCCCAAGAGTTGCTCCATGGAATCTCAATACTTGGAAGGTCCGGCCCATATTGAATGGCACATGGTTGGCCATTAGCAGCGGGAAGAATCTGTCAGCTTACGACTTAGAAGGGAAATTAAGAAGGATTTGTGTTGGTTAGATTTGTAAGTTTATCAATGGTCTGGTAAAGAAAATATTCGACCAGATGTTGAATAATTGCAAACAAACAATTAAAAGACAAAATTAGGGATGTGCACGGTTATTCAAATATTGAAGTATTCAAATATCCAAACAGCGTGAGTATTCGAATACTTGTGTGAGTACTCATTTTTGCGAGAAAAAACAAACATTTTAGAGACCTATTTTAACACTAAAAAGGCTTTTTCTAAATGAAATTCAAATATCCATGTGACATTAATACATACAAGGATATACCATGACATACCACAAACTTTCAATGTAGTTTTTATGATGTGCACAGTGCACTCCGCATAAAAAGGCGGTAGCCTCCAAGTGTTGTTTATGTTGGCCAATCAAAGCGGCAAAGAGGCTCAATGTGTAGCAAGTGGAGTGAGAGTTCACTAATGCAATGCAAGATGGAATAAAATTACGGAACTAAAAGTTAGCTAAATGAAGAGTAGGAGTAGGCTACAAAGAGCAACCAACAGTTAGGTTGTTGTTTTATCTGAATGGGGTTGGGGAGAATGCACAGCATGTGGCCTCAATTAGCCTAGCTAACTATAGTTGGCCAACTAGCTTCTCTAGGCTACACCAGTCAAGACAGGCACTGTTATATGGGATGATAAATAACACTGTGGCTGCTACAATTTAGCTATCCTTGGCTGTAGCCGAGTTGCCTTGGCGCTCTCTCTCTCTCCCTCCGTCTCTCTCTCCCGCTCTCTCTCCCTGGCGCTCTCTCTCTCTCCCTGCTTGCTCCCATCTCAAACACACCAACGCGAGTGATTCATGCCAGAAGTAAGCCTAGTGAAGCTACTGATGCCTCTCAGCATGTCACCTAACGTCTTCCTAGCGCCATAAGATACCGCCATGAATTAACATGGACAGTCAATGGTGACCAAAGAAATTCTAGGTGTCAACCTGCCTACACGTTCCCGTCACGTTCATGTAGACAGTGTTCTCATCGTGTACACATTACACTTACATGTACGTTTTTTATTAAACATCTCACCATGAACGCCTTACAAACGTCTTCATGATGTCTACATGTACATGCTTTTAAAATTATTTTTGATTGGTGTGTAATCTAATCAATTTAATTTGTAGCTAAAATAGGCCTATCACCTCTATACAACACAATATTAGGCTAGTTGATTTGCAACCAGCCATCATTACTGTGTAGATAGCCTATATGTGATATAGGCCTATTTCTCAAATAAATATGGACAGGATGGCTTTGTCTGAGCCCTATTCAGAAATAAGAGGTATGTTTACCTGTTTGACAGATGCAATCACTGTCACCGTGCATTCCTTAGGTTGTATGCTATCAATTTCTGTGTAGGGCTTGATATGCTATGGTTAAAAGCAGGGCTTGAATTGAGGGGGTATGTGAGGATATAGCCTAACTCGTGTTATAGAGAAGGGCAAAAGCAAGGCTACCCCTTGTTGGTTCATAAATTGTGAGAGAAAACAACAGTCCAGATTATAAAAAGTGATCTAGGTTATAACAAGGATTAACTCCACAATGCTTTCTGCATAGTCTACTAGCTTATCGAAGGTCATGCTCAGCCTCAACATGGGTTCATGGTAGGCCTATAGGCCTATCAAAACATGTCATTTTAAATATAAAGCAAGTATCATTATCCCACAAAAAAACTGTGGTTGTTTTAAATGTAATTTAGATTATTAGTGGTAGGCTATGCTCACAGCAAACAACCAAAACAATAGAAGCGGTATGGGTCTATCCATAGAACAAACAGCTTAACAGATAAACCCCCCAAAAATTCAGGAGAGGGGAATCTCATTGAATCAGGTTATTTGTTTCAGTGCAGTTGCATTCTATAACCTATAACCTGAACGGAACCCAAAAACCTCCACGCCTATTTTGATCACAGATCATGACAAAGCCTGAACATTTCCGCTATATTTATCCTTGATTTAGCCCACTATCGCAAATACAGTTGAAGTCAGAAGTTTACATACACCTTTACATACGCCTTTACATACACCTTTAAATTTAAACTCAGTTTCACAATTCCGGACATTTAATCAGAGTAAAAATTCCCTGTCTTAGGTCAGTTAGGATCACCACTTTATTTTAAGAATGTGAAATGTCAGAATAATAGTAGAGAGAATGATTTATTTCAGCTTTTATTTCTTTCATCACATTCCCATTGGGTCAGAAGTTTACATACACTCATTTAGTATTTGGTGGCATTGCCTTTAAATTGTTTAACTTGGGTCAAACGTTTTGGGTAGCCTTCCACAAGCTTCCCACAATAAGTTGGGTGAATTTTGGCCCATTCCTCCTGACAGAGCTGGTGTAACTGAGTCAGGTTTGTAGGCCTCCTTGCTCGCACACGCTTTTTCAGTTTTGCCCACTAATTTTCTATGGGATTGAGGTCAGGGCTTTGTGATGGCCCTCCAATACCTTGACTTTGTTGTCCTTAAGCCATTTTGCCACAACTTTGGAAGTATGCTTGGGGTCATTGTCCATTTGGAAGACCCATTTTCGACCAAGCTTTAACTTCCTGACTGATGTCTTGAGATGTTGCTTCAATATATCCACATAATTTTCCCTCCTCATGGTGCCATCTATTTTGTGAAGTGCACCAGCCCCTCCTGCAGCAAAGCACCTCCACAACATGATGCTGCCACCCCCGTGCTTCACGGTTGGGATGGTGTTCTTTGGCTTGCAATCCTCCCCCTTTTTCCTCCAAACATAACAATGGTCATTATGGCCAAAAAGTTATATTTTTGTTTCATCAGACCAGAGGACATAAAAAGTACTATCCTCCAAAAAGTACTATCTTCGTCCCCATGTGCAGTTGCAAACCGTAGTCTGTCTTTTTTATGGCCGTTTTGGAGCAGTGGCTTCTTCCTTGCTGAGCGGCCTTTCAGGTCATGTTAATATAGGACTCGTTTTACTGTGGATATAGATACTTTTGTACCTGTTTCCTCCAGCATTTTCACAAGGTCCTTTACTGTTGTGGGATTGATTTGCACTTTTCACACCAAAGTACCTTCATCTCTAGGAGACAGAATGTGTCTCCTTCCTGAGCGGTATGATGGCTGCGTGGTCCCATGGTGTTTATACTTGCATACTATTGTTTGTACAGATGAACGTCAGACCTTCAGGCGTTTGGAAATTGCTCCCAAGGATGAACCAGACTTGTGGAGGTCTACAATTTTTTTGCTGAGGTCTTGGCTGATTTCTTTTGATTTTCCCATGATGTCAAGCAAAGAGGCACTGAGTTTGAAGGTAGGCCTTGAAATACATCCACAGGTACACCTCCAAATGACTCAAATGATGTCAATTAGCCTATCAGAAGCTTCTAAAGCCATGACATAATTTTCTGGAATTTTCCAAGCTGTTTAAAGACAAAGTCAACTTAGTGTATGTAAACTTCTGACCCACTGGAATTGTGATACAGTGAATTATAAGTGAAATAATCTGTCTGTAAACACTTGTTGGAAAAATTACTTGTGTCATGCACAAAGTAGATGTCCTAACCGACTTGCCAAAACTATAGTTTGTTAACAAGAAATTTGTGGAGTGGTTGAAAAACAAGTTTTAATGACTCCAACCTAGGTGTATGTAAACTTCCAACTTCAACTGTATTTAATCTGGATTTGACAAACAATAGCCTGACTTCTAGGATCCTTTGACCTCTCCCCGCACCTCCAAATAGGCTAAATGTAGTCCTATGGATAAGGTCTGAATCTTTTCCTATTCATTTGCATAGGCTAACCATTGTGATGAATGATATTTACTATCTTTTTATGAAAAAACAGGCATCTGTAAAAATAATCATTGTTTTAGCCTGCGAGAAAATGAGTGAAATTGCATTATTTTCAAATATTCATTGGTTTTCAATAAATGACTACTACTTAGCACCACACCACGTTTTTGAGAGTAGGCCTATTCCTTGTAAAGATTATGTGTAGGCTATTGAGTATAAAGGCTATTGAGTATAATGAAAAAATGTCTAGACAAGAAAGAGGGGATGAGTGTTTGGCGAAGACGCATAGGCCTATAGGGGCGTATAAGTTCTGTCTTTCTCCCGACAATATTCATGCGCATTTGATGTTTAATTGTGTGAATAGTTTTTACAGCTACCCTCCATTGTTAGTGTATTCATTCCCCGTTACATAGCCTGATGAGTTACAGTACCAGTCAAAAGTTTTGACACCCCTACTCATTCAAGGGTTTTTCTTTATTTTTACAATTTTCTACATTGTAGAATAATAGTGAAGACATCAAAACTATTAAATAACACATATAGAATCATGTAGTAACCAAAAAGTGTCAAATAACCACGGGGCACTCTGTTCACAACGTTGACATCAGCAAACTGCTCGCCCCATACCACGCCAACGTCTACATGTTCTCTTCATCTGCATTTGCCCACTGAAGTCAAGACCCTGGTGAGGACGACGAGCACGCAGATGAGCTTCCCTGAGAGTTTGTGCAGAAATTCTTCTGTTGTGGCCTCCCGAGTGGCGCAGCGTTCTAAGGCACTGCATCGCAGTGATTGAGGTATCACTACAGACCCTGGTTCGATCTGGGCTGTGACCCATGTGGCGGCGCATATTTGGCCCAGCGTCATCCAGGTTAGGGGAGGGTTTGGCTGGCCGGGATGTCCTTGTCCCATCGCTCTCTAGCGACTCCTGTGGTGGCCCGGGCGCATGCACGCTGAATTCGGTCACCAGTTGTACGGTGTTTCCTCTGACACATTGGTGCGGCTCGCATCCGGGTTAAGCGAGCAGTGTGTCAAGAAGCAGTGCGGGTTTGCAGGCTTGTGTCCTGGGTTGGTGTGGTTACATGTGTTCTGCGGTTGTGAAGTTGATTAGACGCACTACCAAATTCTCCAAAAAGATGTTGGAGGTGGCATATGGTAGAGAAATTAACATTAAATTATCTGGCAACAGCTCTGGCATGCCAATTGCACACTCCCTCAAAACTTGAGACATCTGTGGCATTTTAGAGTGGCCTTTTATTGTCCCCAGCACAAGATGCACCTGTGTAATGATCATGCTGTTTAATCAGCTTCTTGATATGTCAGACTTGTCAGGTGGATGGATTATCTTGGCAAATGAGAAATGTTCACTAACAGGAATGTAAACAAATTTGTGCACACAATTTGAAAGAAATAAGCTTTTTGTGCGTATGGCAAATTTCTGGGATTTTTTATTTCAGCTCATGAAACATGGCACCAACACTTTACATGTTGCGTTTATATTTTAGTTCAGTGTATATCGCTGTTCATTGTCTATTTAAGAGCTAGAGAGAGGAGGAAGAGATAGGCGAGTTGACAGCAGATTTGCGTGAATTCCAAGAAGGGAACAGTGAAATATCTACCGCAGTTTAGGCTATCCTTATCAATAAGTGGTTTCACAGATTTAGATAAAGCACTCAAATTCAAATGTAGGCCTAGTGTCAACATAACCACCCATTGCTTCACTAAAATTCATCAACGGCTGATAGGCTATGGATGTGTTTCTATTTTCTAATGGTTGTCAATTTCATCTTCATATAGCCTATATCACAGTTGTCTCTATATCTTCCCCTTAATTGATATGATTTAGATTTTAATATGACATTGATTTAGCATTATCCTATCATGTAGACTCATTTTCGATATCCTCCAGAAAGGACTTGAAGCTAAGACTAGGTGTTTTGGGGGGGAAAGGAGAAATGTGATTTTCTTATGTCTGAGAGATGGCTGCAGACGACTTTGATTGATGCTCCTTTTAGGTGGGTGGGTGTGCGTGTTTGCTAATTCTCTCTAGGTCCATTCATAAAGTTTCCTAAAATAGGCCTAACCTGTCTAGACTTAAATCTCTTTAATCAAAACTCGGACCTTGCGGGGGTCCAGAGAAACTGTGCATTCCAGTAATGCTTATCATTAAATAACCAACGTTCTAGCATTGCCTAATAGTCCGGCTATAACCACTTGATCAAGGCTATAACCACTTGATAAAGGCTATAACCACTTGATCAAAAGTTGGAATTTCAGTAATTTAATAATGAAGACGTTGATTTGAGGAGGGAAAAAGATGGCAACTATATATAGGCTAGATACATTATAGATAGGGCTACAGTGGATTGATGCATGATTACTACTGGAGTACATAATTGCCATGGTGTTTACATCAAATGCAACATGTCCCAACAACAAAATAAACGGAATAGGCAGCTTCCAGCGGTAGGCATACCATGTAAAAGGAAGACAGCTTCGTTTGAACCTAAAATATAAAAAAATTGAATCGAATTTCTGAGTAGACCCTCCCGCAATTGAGAGACTTACGGATTTATCATAGCCTGCAGACGACCAAAATAGCTCAATACAATTTTTTACCTGAGATAGACCAGAGCCTGTCATGGGCAGAACAAGCAAGGTGGACAGTGCCAAGCACGAGCTAGCGAGATCCTATTGGCACATTCAAGCATTTATTTGCATATTTCCTTAAGGGAACGCCTACTCTGGAAAGTGTGCGTGGGCAATAACAAAATGTTCCCTTGCACTCCTTCTAAACAATGCAATTTTTTTTTACTTTGGCAAAGGGTTAAGTCTGCAAAACATAGTCCACTCTGTTACAGATTCTAGTTTTGGAAACAGAAAACTGCATTGAGATCAAATGTTTAATCGAGGAGAAAATTTGCAGAATGTCAGCCAAAATCCATCTCGCCCCATCTTCCCCCACTGCCAGCCACTGGGATTGGAAACGCCAACCGGCTGCTTCACATTTATACATCTGGTGATACATCTATTTATACATACATTTATACATCTGTCTCTGTCACGACTTCAGCTGAAGTTGGTCACTTTTCTTTTTTCGGGCGTCTACCGGCAGTCGACGTCACCGGAGTTCTAGCCACCACCGATCCATTTCTCAGTTTCTGTTTGTCTTGTCATTATTCACACCCGGTCATCATTACCCTAATTACATGTGTTATTTAATCCTCTGTTCGCCCCATCAGTGTTGTCCGTGATTGTTTCATGTTTGTTGCTCGGTGTGTGAGCAGCCATATTCTACGTTCGTTGTTAAATTGTGCCTTATTAAAGTAAGGAGTGTGTAACTGGTCTCCTGCGTTTGTTTCCGACAAGACCTGCTGTAGAGCCACTACAGTCTCATTGTTCAATCTGTGGGTGTAGTGTTTGTAGCGCAAGATGGAGGAGAGCCTGTCTCTTGTCAGGGATCGCATTTATTTTGGGAGATTGCAGAATATTACCTTTTCATT
Source organism: Brachymystax lenok tsinlingensis (assembly GCA_030435695.1). NCBI lineage: Eukaryota > Metazoa > Chordata > Actinopteri > Salmoniformes > Salmonidae > Brachymystax > Brachymystax lenok. Next base: position 11,235,281 of record CM059790.1, read on the forward strand.
CAAGACAGGATAAATATATTGTTTCAGGTGATAATAAAACATGTTTTGTTTATTTACTTCTTCCTCAACTTGTTTCTCCAACTTTATAGCAAGTCAAGCTAGCTTGCCCAGCAAAGCAGCTAGCTAGCTAGCTAAAAGCTAGGTTAGCTTGACGATACCACTAGTAGCTAGTGACCTCCACCTAATAATTATAATAAAAAACAGCAGTCCTTACCATCACAATAAACTTAAATCAGGGGGTAACAGTCATATAATCTAATTGGCTTAAAAGCCAATGTGTATTATTTAACATTACTATTAAAATAGTACTCACTTATAGGAATCGGTAATTGTTTGCAAGATGCTAGCTATGCCATAAAGCCATCGCCGAAAACCAAATGTTTCTCTTCTTCTGTGGTTTGGTAGCTTCCTGTTCTTCTACGGACTGAAGACGACGCAAAGTTTGGAAAATGTCAAAGTATCTGGCGTCCGTCTGGCAACGAAGTCTTCAACCACAAGGGGGCATTGCGATTCCACTGCTTTGTGGACATCCCTATTGAAATGCATGACATCTGGAGCAAACGTAACTGAGTGCTTATGAGTAATGTGACACCTCATGTCAACCAGACGCATCAAACTCTTTGCGTTCCGGCGGATGTCATTCATTGTCAATGCAGCAGTCCGCAATGCTATGTTGGGGATGCTACACTAGGCTGCTGCGCTGTGTTCTGTGTACCGCATGCATTCAATATTTTTAACTGTGCGTTGCTTTACCGTGTGGTGGTACAAACGGAAGTACACACACATACTCCAACTAGCTAGCTTTTAGCTAGTTGAAAAGCAAAGCACATGTGCATCAAGTACGAAAAATGTGGGATAGACATCCAACAAAACAAAACGCATATGCATCTGGTGGACATCGGGTGTGAACGAGGCTTCCGATGTTCAATGGTAGGCAACAGCATAAGACACAGGGGTCACGCAGACGTTAGCCAGGCGGTGGTATCACGACACGTCAGTCAGACATTCAATGGTAGGCGACAGTAGCTCATTCGGCTCTTTTCACCCACAATACTCACCGCCCCCTCTGCAGCTGCAGCAATAGAGTGCCAGCCTCTCTCCCTCGCTCAGCAGTGCTTTAAAAAAAGCACATGTATTTCGAATATCCGGACATCCAAACAAAAATGTAAGATACTATTCAAATAGTGAAACTCCCATCCCTAGACAAAATCTACTCAAATTGGATTTAAATGGAGTTGTTTCTCAAGTCAATGGCTCCATGATGGATATCAAACATGCCCACTCTGTATGGTACGTGTATGTCGCACTATATTCTCTCATAACGCAGCTTTACTCACTTCCTCTCTCATAGGAGCCTACTGCGTAATTTCAACTTCAACTCATACACTTGTGCTCTACTTTACAACTGGCACCTTCAAAATGTGGAACAATGAACACAATTCTTAATATCAATCAATAAAATAGGTCTACTGTGTTAAACATGACATATTTAGTGTTCAAAATGGGTGTGTATAAACAATAGTATTCTTGAGGATGTTAAAGTGTCAGGTGAAATGAAGGTGATGGGTAGTCAGATGGAAGCAAAGTGGGCTATGAAAAATGTGAAACATTGTAACCATGCTGCAACATCCTTGTAACATTGTGGGCTCTTAGGCCTGCAACAATGTAAGATGGTCATGGTCCCCTATTGCCCATTGTATTTTCATGTATACGTTTTATATTTTGTTAATCTCACTGTAAGTCAGTCATTTATTTCTCAGTGTTTTAGAATTAGTTGCTTATTAGGCTCTATAACAATGTGTGCCAGATGCCGCCCCTCATCTCTGATTTTCCACTGGGCACGCAATATCAAGTGCGCCTATAGGCTATTTAGTGTGGTCTCAATCAAATGATCCATAGCCTATAGGCTATGAAGTTCATGCTCGGAGATGCACAGAGCAAAGTTATATTTCTAAGATAGCTGCTGGGATGGTGTAAATACAACTAGGCTGCATTACACACTGCAATGGATATTCCAACCCTGAGCCCATGCCTGCTCTGCTCTTGCTGATCAAAAACTGCCTAACCAATGTCTGTGCTGTGTAGGGCTACGGTGGCAGTTCAGGAAGAGAGTCAAAGGCTTCTTCTGAAAACAATAGTTTATTAGGCCTAGTCCAAAAAATGCACTTGCTCGTGGACTAGCCTATAACCTACATGTATGTTCTGTTCAGTTTGAGGAAAGTGCAGAGATGAGAAGGAGGACCTGCGGTCAACTTTGATAGCTTGCTACTACTATAATTTATTTTTTATTAAAAACAACATGTGTCTTGCCCATGATGGTTGAAATGAATTATGCCTACTCAAATTTGCCTACTTTCAGCACCCTGAGCTGTCCATTTCCAATTGATTGTGCCACAGCTGCTGCTTCAAGTTTCTCAAATCTGGTTTATTGTGAGGTCATCAACTCTGATGAACACATGTTCATTTTAATTAGACTTGACAAACAACGAGAGGGGTTTGTGTTGGAGCCTATTTCTTCCTATTTAAGAAATAAGTAGTAGGCCTACCTGTTTGACAGACGAAATTAGGCTATAGGCTGCTAAATCCAGGTAGGCCTAATTTATCATGCTCAGATTCCTAATGACTTCTCAGATTTAATGATTTGCAAACAGGGTCAGTTTTGTTGCAAGCAAGACACACTGACTTGGCATTGGAGAAATATGATAAGATGAACACAGCCCTATCTTTCTGTCCATTCTTAGCCTATAATTCCGGTAATTTGTGTGGTATTAAAAAAGATTCTGCTAATACGTAAAATGTGACCTGCAAATAAAATCATAGATTCATGCAATGCTTTTACTATAAAGGAGATCATTCCACCCTTATTCTTGTCCACGGTGGTCTGCGAACCCACAACCTTCTGTCCCACAGTCTTGTGTGCTAGCAAAATTCCTGCATTGCCATGTAATGCTTACAGGATGAAGAACAGTTCCTAAAACTGCATTTCTAAGGCTCTGGTCTGTCCAAGAATTGAGGGTAAACGATAGACATGTTCTCTACTATCCACTTACTTTGTATAGAAGGGGTCACTTGTTTTTGTTTTTTCAAGCGTTCAGGGAGGGTTTAGATTATATACATTTTGCTGAAGGGAGTGCCATCCATTTTCATTTCAGAGTGGTCCGATTTTCTCCATGTAAAACCTTATTATAAATAACGTTCACTACCGTAGTCAGCCATAATGACAAAGTAATGACATGCTTCCTATAACACCTTCTGTGTCTATGTAGGCTACACTAAAGCAACCGCATCAGCTCACTCAGCCATGTTGGAACAGCCCATTTCTGTCAACACGGGAGAAAATGAAAACCCGGCTCCTACACATGCATCCGCATCCACCACTCACACAATTAAGAGCAGGCACGGCTGGCTGGTACTGTTGTCTCGCGCTCCCTCCTATTTCCAAATAGCACGACCACTGGACTATGACATTCAGGATCCCCCATATGCGGCGCGCTATTCAGGAACATGCGCAGCATGCATCACACATTCCCCATATTGATCCCCCCAAAAGACAAACTGAGCCTAATTCGATAGGTCATTTACTCATAGTCGTTATGGTTGACCATTCAAATCCACGGTAGGCTAATTACACGTGTAAATATAGTCGGGAGTAGTTATTCTGGACAAATGTTTTATTTCACATGAATCCCCAGCTGTTGTTAGAGGATATTCCTTACATAGACTGCCGATTGACCATGCGGCTTTGCCCTGTCCAGATATAGGTCCAGTATTTTACAGCATAGGCGCACATTTAAAAAAATCCTTGATGTCTTACCCAACACTGAGCGCTGAAGAGAGGACAAATAAATGCGATGCAAGTTGAAGTGAATAACATGACATTATCTTTTGTCTGCATTTTGGCGATGTTTTAATGTTGCCTATAATCAAAATATTAACTTCGCCTAATAACATCCTTTCTTCACTGTTTTCAATAAATATATCCCCCAGTACACCCCCCAAAAAGACCTACAGTGCAATTAGCTCGCCTACATATTATTTCCCTTTGCAGGTGTGGCAACCAGGGCGAAATCGCTTAAATTGAGCCTGAACATTCATTGCCAGTGCATAAAATAGCCTAGTCTATACAATAATAATCAAAAGTCTACTTACTCCATGTTTCACCACCGTCCCGTTTCACCAACTCTGCTGTGTTCGACTGAAATGTGTATTTTGCCTTTAATATCAAGAGGAGTAGTCTTCCTCAGTAGCCCACTACCATCAATTTCGGTCTACGGACCCCCTCCCCTTCATTCAGAGCTGCAAAGTCGAGAATTCGGCAGTCCCTCCCCTGTAGCTGGCTTTGGTGGGGAGCAACGCGCTTACAACCCTTCAAATCAGGCCCCAAATAATGATTTGCCTTTGCTAATGGGTTCAAAATAACTTCTATACTTTCCACATCCGTGCTCCCACCATTCCGTGTTTTAGGATGATTTCTTTTGTTCAATTTCTGAGCTCATACCGCGCAATTCTGTATCATCTGTTCGCAGCGCGCGTGAGTTAGGTGAGGTGTTACGCCCCCACATGGATAGAAAATAAGAAAATAGTGTAGGCATAGAATCGATATAGCTCTGCTATAATTCTCACACTGGACAGGACACGTCAAGGAATGTATTATTTAAGAGACTGGTGTTATTTAATGAGACTAATAGGGTCTCAACTTCTACAAATAATATTTTCATGCTTACTGCAGATACCTAAGTCTGGGTACCAGTCTTTTTAGCTATTCAACTCATTGAACCTCCTGCCTATCACTTGGCAAATGACAGGAGTGGCAAGGAGTGGAATGTAATAGTTGAACTGAGATGGCAACCAGGCTAGCAGATACCTTTTCCATAGCCTAATATTGGCTCCAAGACAACTGTTAAACATACATTATGCAACCTACTGTACGATGTGTATCCTAGGCTGCTTACCTGTTAGCCTAAAGCATTTAAAGTAGGCCCTAACAGCAAACTAAGGAATTGTACCGTCATTGAGTGGGCTATTAAGAGCTTTTCTCTCTTTTCTCCCTTAGTGTAAAATGCACTCAAAATAACATTTGATTTGAGTCGATAGTGCATTATAGAGAGTTATGTGTGCTGCCTTAAGCCACAACTACAGTACCAGTCAAAAGTTTGGACACGTCTACGCATACAGAATACCTGGACTTCTGCATAAATTGGTCATAAAATGTGATCTGATCTTCATCTAAGTCACAACAATAGACACAGTCTGCTTAAACTAATAACACACATTATACGTTTTCATGTCTTTATTGAACACACCGTGTAAACATTCACAGAGCAGGGTGGAAAAGTATGTGAACCCTTGGATTTAATAATTGGTTGACCCTCTTTTGGCAGCAATAACCTCAACCAAACGTTTTCTGTAGTTACTGATCAGACCTGCATAATGGTCAGGAGAAATGTTGTACCATTCTTCTTTTAAAAACTGTTTCAATTTCAGCAATATTCTTGGGATGTCTGGTGTGAACCGCTTTCTTGAGGTCATGCCACAGCATCTCAATCGGCTTGAGGTCAGGACTCTGACTGGGCCACTCCAGAAGGTGTATTTTCTTCTGTTGAAGCCATTCTGTTGTTGGTTTACTTCTGTGTTTTGGGTCGTTGTCCTATTGCATCACGCAACTTCTGTTGAGCTTCAATTGGCGGACATTCTCCTGCAAAATGGCTTGATAAACTTGGGAATTCATTTTTCAGTCAATGATAGCAAGCTGTCCAGGCCCTGAGGCAGCAAAGCAGCTCCAAACCATGATGTTCCCTTCACCATACTTTACAGTTGGGATGAGGTTTTGATGTTGGTGTGCTGTGCCTTTTTTCTCCAAACAACTCAACTTTAGTTTCATCTGTCCACTGAATATTTTGCCAGTAGCGCTGTGGAACATCCAGATTCTCTTTTGCGAACTTGAGACGTGCAGCAATGTTTTTTTTGGGCAGCAGTGGCTTCTTCCGTGGTGTCCTCCCATGAACACCATTCTTGTTTAGTGTTTTACGTATCATAGACTTGTCAACAGAGATGTTAGCATGTTCCAGAAATGTCTGTAAGTCTTTAGCTGACACTCTAGGATTCTTCTTAACCTCATTGAGCATTCTGTGCTGTGCTCTTGCAGTCATCTTTGCAGGACAGCCACTCCTAGGGAGAGTAGCAACAGTGCTGAACTTTCTCAATTTATAGACAATTTGTCTTACCACGGACTGATGAACATTTTTATTTTACCTTTATTTAACTAGGCAAGTCAGTTAAGAACAAATTCTTATTTTCAATGACGGCCTAGGAACAGGCCTTGTTCAGGAGCAGAACGACAGATTTTTACCTTGTCAGCTCGGGGATTCGATCTTGCAACCTTTCGATACTAGTCCAACACTCTAACCACTAGGCTACTTTTAGAGATATTTTTGTAACTATTTCCAGCTTTATGCAAGTCAACAATTCTTAATCTTGAGATCTCTTCTCTTTTGTTCGAGGCATGGTTCACATCAGGCAATGCTTCTTGTGAATAGCAAACTCAAATTCTGTGAGTGTTTCTATAGGGCAGGGCAGCTCTCATCAACATCTCCAATCTCGTATCAAAGATTGTACTCCAGGTTAGCTGACTCCTGATTCCAATTAGCTTTTGGAGAAGTCATTAGCCTAGGGGTTCACATACTTTTTCCAACCTACACTGTGAATGTTGAAATGATGTATTCAATATAGACTAAGAAAAATACAATAATTTGTGTGTTATTAGTTTAATCACACTGTGTGTGTCTGTTGTTGTGACTTAGATGAAGATCAGATCTAATTTTATGACCAATCTAGGCAGAAATCTAGATAATTCTGAAGGATTCACATACTTTTTCTTGCCACTGTATATGTTATACACTGCTCAAAAAAATAAAGGGAACACTAAAATAACACATCATAGATCTGAATGAATGAAATAATCTTATTAAATACTTTTTTCTTTACATAGTTGAATGTGCTGACAACAAAATCACACAAAAATTATCAATGGAAATCTAATTTATCAACCCATGGAGGTCTGGATTTGGAGTCACACTCAAAATTAAAGTGGAAAACCACACTACAGGCTGATCCAACTTTGATGTAAAGTCCTTAAAACAAGTCAAAATGAGGCTCAGTAGTGTGTGTGGCCTCCACGTGCCTGAATGACCTCCCTACAACGCCTGGGCATGCTCCTGATGAGGTGGCGGATGGTCTCCTGAGGATCTCCTCCCAGACCTGGACTAAAGCATCCGCCAACTCCTGGACAGTCTGTGGTGCAACGTGGCGTTGGTGGATGGAGCGAGACATGATGTCCCAGATGTGCTCAATTGGATTCAGGTCTGGGGAACGGGCGGGCCAGTCCTTAGCATCAATGCCTTCCTCTTGCAGGAACTGCTGACACACTCCAGCCACATGAGGTCTAGCATTGTCTTGCATTAGGAGGAACCCAGGGCCAACCGCACCAGCATATGGTCTCACAAGGGGTCTGAGGATCTCATCTCGGTACCTAATGGCAGTCAGGCTACCTCTGGCGAGCACATGGAGGGCTGTGCGCCCCCCCAAAGAAATGCCACCCCACACCATGACTGACCCACCGCCAAACCGGTCATGCTGGAGGATGTTGCAGGCAGCAAAACGTTCTCCACGGTGTCTCCAGACTCTGTCACGTCTGTCACGTGCTCAGTGTGAACCTGCTTTCATCTGTGAAGAGCACAGGGCGCCAGTGGCAAATTTGCCAATCTTGGTGTTCTCTGGCAAATGCCAAACGTCCTGCACGGTGTTGGGCTGTAAGCACAACCCCCACCTGTGGACGTTGGGCCCTCATACCACCCTCATGGAGTCTGTTTCTGACCGTTTGAGCAGACACATGCACTTTTGTGGCCTGCTGGAGGTCATTTTGCAGGGCTCTGGCAGTGCTCCTCCTTGCACAAAGGCGGAGGTAGTGGTCCTGCTGCTGGGTTGTTGCCCTCCTACGGCCTCCTCCACGTCTCCTGATGTACTGGCCTGTCTCCTGGTAGCGCCTCCATGCTCTGGACACTACGCTGACAAACACAGCAAACCTTCTTGCCACAGCTCGCATTGATGTGCCATCCTGGATGAGCTGCACTACCTGAGCCACTTGTGTGGGTTGTAGACTCCGTCTCATGCTACCACTAGAGTGAAAGCACCGCCAGCATTCAAAAGTGACCAAAACATCAGCCAGGAAGCATAGGAACTGAGAAGTGGTCTGTGGTCACCACCTTCAGAACCACTCCTTTATTGGGGGTGTCTTGCTAATTGCCTATAATTTCCACCTGTTGTCTATTCCATTTGCACAACAGCATGTGAAATTTATTGTCAATCAGTGTTGCTTCCTAAGTGGACAGTTTGATTTCACAGAAGTGTGATTGACTTGGAGTTACATTGTGTTGTTTAAGTGTTCCCTTTATTTTTTTGAGCAGTGTATTTGAGATTCCTCCACCCTTTGCCTTCATGATGAATAAGAATGTTTTCTTAACTGACTTGCCTGGTTAAATAAAACAATTAAAAACAAAAAAGACAGCTTTGCAAACTCTTGGTATTCTCTCAACCAGCTCCATGAGGAATGCTTTTCCAACAGTCTTGAAGGAGTTCCCACATATGCTGAGCACTTATTGGCTGTTTTTCCTCCACTCTGCGGTCCAACTCATCCCAAACCATCTCGATTGGGTTGAGGTCGGGTGATTGTGGAGGCAGGTCATCTGATGCAGCACTCCATCACTCTCCTTGGTCAAATAGCCCTTACACAGCCTGGAGGTGTGTTTTGGGTCATTGTCCTGTTGAAAAACAAATGATAGTCCCACTAAGTGCAAACTAGATGGGATGGCATATCACTGCAGAATGCTGGGGTAGCCATGCTAGTTAAGTGTGCCTTGAATTCTAAATAAATCACAGACCAGCAATCACCAGCAAAGCACCCCCACACCATCAAAACCTCCTCCTCCAAGCTTCACGGTGGGAACCACATATGCGGATATCATCCGTTCACATACTCTGCGTCTCACAAAGACACAGAGGTAGGGACCAAAAATCTAAAATTTGGACTCATCAGACCAAAGGACAGATTTCCACCGGTCTAATGTCCATTGCTTATTTTTCTTGGTCCAAGCAAGTATTTTCTTATTATTGGTGTCCTTTAATAGTGGTTTCTTTGCATCAATTCAACCACGAAGGCCTGATAGACATAGTCTCCTCTGAACAGTTGATGTTGAGATGTGTCTGTTACTTGAACTCTGTGAAGCATTTATTTGGGCTGCAATTTCTGAGGTTGGTAACTCTAATGAACTTATCCTCTGCAGCTGAGGTAACTCTGGGTCTTCCTTTCCTGTGGCGGTCCTCACGAGAGCCAGTTTCATCATAGTGCTTGATTGTTTTTGCGACTGCACTTGAAGAAACTTTAAAAGTTCTTGAAATGTTCCTGATTGACTGACCTTCATGTCTTAAAGTAATGATGGACTGTCGTTTCTCTTTGCTTATTTGAGCTGCCACAATATGGACTTAGTCTTCTGTATACCACCCCTACCTTGTCACAACACAACTGATTGGCTCAAACACATTAAGAAGGAAAGAAATTCCAAAAATTAACTTTTAACAAGGCACAACTGTTAATTGAAATGCATTCCAGGTGACTGAAGCTGGTTGAGAGAATGCCAAAAGTGTGCAAAGCTGTCATCAAGGCAAAGGGTGGCTACGTTGAAGAATCTCAAATATAAAATATATTTAGATTTGTTTAACACTTTTTTGGTTAATGCATGATTCCATGTGTTTTTTCATAGTTGTGATGTCTTCACTATTATTCTACAATGTAGAAAATAGTAAAAACAAAGAAAAACCTTTGAATGATTAGGTATGTCCAAACTTTTGACTTGTACTGTATATTAAAATGTGGCCTTGTTCTACATGCACTGCTAAAAGATGATCGTATCCATAACTGCAAATGAGTTGCCACAATGAGGACATTCAAGTTTTTGTTCTCTAATCTAATAATCATGGGGAACCACCATGAATACAGTCAAATTGTTGCTTTGGTAAAACAGATACATTGCAAACTTTCTGAAGGACTTCGGACATAGACATTATTAGCTCCAGACAAGAGGTTTCTAAACATTGTTCCATCAACTTCCACAGACCAATGGTGATCTGCCAGGTACAGGGGTCTAAGTCTGTGTAACCGCTTTCAATTACTTTCATTGCAATTAAATTAGCTAGAGTCCGTGTCTATCATTGATACTAAAGTCTGCAAACATGACAATTGCTGTCTTAAGACAGTGCACACTTTTGGCCAACCATTGCTATTGTTTATGGTGCAACATTTTGTGACACTGATTTCAGCGATTGAAGAATTGATAACTGGACTCCAGCATACTATGTGTGTCCAGTAGCATAAATAGGTAACTTTTTTTGTACCCTGCCAATGGTCACACATGTGGAATGATTGCTAGGCTAAATCAATGTGGCGGGGAATTGGTTTGAAGCCATTAAAGAGGTCAGTGTTGTTTTAGGTCATTATTTACAATAGCACCCACTATTAAAGGGATAGTTCACTCAAACTGTATTTTAGTATTGTGTTCATTGGCCCACTGTTATTAGATAGTTTAGTAGTTTTTGAGTAAACTATCCCTTTAATTGAGGTTTCTCTCAAATTATCAGAAAATAGATATTTGGAGGGGTGGAATTAAGCATCACAAATTCATATTATCTGGTGTAATATGGTTTATTAATGTTGAAACTAGTAAATTAAATATTTACTAGTAAATTATCTGAAAAGTCAGCTATAATGAGAAATGGTTGTCTTTTTTACATATAGTATAATCACAAACAAACAAAGATAACTCTTGAAACAATGAAATCAATTAAATATATTTACTCCAGTTAAATTATGACTGCATCATCCACTGCATTTCATTGGCCTGAAAATACTGGTGAAATAAGGAAAATAAACACAAACTCTGATTTAACTCAGCGTCATTCAATTTCCCAAATTCCATTTTCAAACATGATGTGCATCATGTCACACATTGAGGTTACACTGGTTCTTACAGGCTCTCACAGTATTAGACATGATCCTCTCTTCTCTACTGCAATACCGTACTGACTGTACTGCATTGACCATCAATCAACCAAGACATTCCATTTAGAGGAGGAGTCTGCCACCTACTGTAGACTTGTAGTACCATCTAAAATACTGGCTCCTGTAGAGTTATATACACTGAGGAGAAAAAACAGCACCTTCCTAATATTGAGCTGCACACCCTTTTCCCCTCAGAACAGCCTCAATTCGTCAGGGCAAGATGTCGAAAGCGTTCCATAGGAATGCTGGCCTATGTTGACTCCAATGCTTCCAACAGTTGTGTCAATTTGTCTGGATGTCCTTTGGGTGGTGGACCATTCTTGATACACACGGGAAACTGTTGAGCAAGAAAAACCCAGCAGCGTTGCAGTTCTTGACACAAACCGGTGCGCCTTGCACCTACTACCATACCCCGTTCAAAGGCACTTAAATCTTTGTCATGCCCATTCACCCTCTGAATGGCACACATACACAATCCAAGTATCAATTGTCTCAAGGCTTCCAAATCCTTCTTTAACCTGTCTCCTCTTCATCTACACTGATTGAAGTGGATTTAACAAGTGACATCAATAAGGGATCATAGCTTTCACCTGGATTCACCTGGTCAGTCTATGTCATGGATAGAGCAGGTGATCTTAATGTTTTTGACACTCAGTGTACAGTATAGGGTGTGCACATTGTTGTACCACCCCAACTCTAACACACCCAGTTCTAGTAATTAGCTGCTCCTTAGGACCTTGATTCGCTGAATTAGGTGTGTTAGTGCAGGGCTGGAACAAAAGCCTTTTCAGGAGTAGGGTTGGCCTACTGATATTTTGATATTCAGTTAGTATATTGACTTCACTTACTGTGCCTCCAGGTGGCGTAAGAGCCCAACTCCTGCTATGTGGAAACATCTTACTGTAATACAGACTTGCACACTGACACTGTCTTGAAATTATTTTTACCCAAGCATGAACCACAAACAGGAGAATGTTCTTGCTTTGGAGGTAGAAATTATCCTTGTACTTCAAATTGAAAGAGTATGTCAGATAGTTAGTGGTAAAATCCTTCAAAGACAATACATACCCTATCTATAAAATCTGTGAGTTTGCGGATCCTTTTCAGCCAGCACTGTTGTAAAGCACTAATAGCCATGTTACTAATAAATCAGCAGTGCTCGTTTTGTTTAGTCTCCCAAATTCTCCTTTGCCCAGATAATCCATCCAGTTGACAGGTGTGGCATATCAAGAAGCTGATTAAACACCATGATCATTACACAGTTGCACCTTGTGCTGTGGACAATAAAAGGCCACTGTGAAATGTGTAGTTCTCACACAACACAATGCCACAAACGTCTCAAGTTTTGAGGGAGTGTGCAATTGGCATGCTGACTGCAGGAATGTCCACCAGAGCTGTTGCCAGATAATTGAATGTCAATTTCTCTGCCATACTGTATGCCGCCTCCAACGTCGTTTTAGAGAATTTGGCAGTACTGTACGTCCATCCGGCCTCACAACCGCAGACCACGTTTATGGCGTTGTGTGGGTGAGCGGTTTGCTGATGTCAACGTTGTCAACAGAGTGCTCTGTGGTGGCAGTGGGGTTATGGTATGGACAGTTATAAGCTACGGACAACAAACACAATGGCATTTTACCGTGGCAATTTGAATGCACAGAGATTCTGTGACGAGATCCTCAGGCCCATTGTCGTGCCATTCATCTGCCGCCATCACCTCATGTTTCAACATGATAATGCACTGCCGCATGTTGCAAGGATCTGTACACAATTCTTGGAAGCTGAAAGTGTCCCAGTTCTTCCATGGCCTGCATACTCACCAGACATGTCACCAATTGAGGATGTTGGGGATGCTCTGGATCGACGTGTACGACAGCGTGTTCCAGTTCCCGCCAATATCCAGCAACTTCACACAGTCATTGAAGAGGAGTGGGACAACATTCCACAGGCCACAATCAACAGCCTGATCAACTCTATGCGAAGGAGATGTGTTGAGCTGCATGAGGCAAATGGTTGTCACACCAGAAATTAGCCTACTACCTACTACAAAAAAATCTCTCTACCCTATGGCAAAACATGTAAAATTGGAAGAAATTACCTGTAAAATTGCACATTTCTCTCTCCGCCCTATGGCAAAATGAGTAGAATTGCATGAAATTAGTCATACAATTGCAAAATATTTTTCTCCACCTCATGGCAAAATGTGTAGAATTGCAGCAAGCTTGTTTAGAAACAGAAACATTTTCTCTATGCCCCATGGCAAAATGTGTAGAATTGCAGGAAATTAACTCTAAATCATATTATTGGATTTTCTCTCCGCCATCAAGAGGGGTCTCTCTCTCTCTCTCTCTCTCTCTCTCTCTCTCTCTCTCTCTCTCTCTCTCTCTCTCTCTCTCGCTCTCTCTCTCTCGCTCTCTCTCTCTCTCGCTCTCTCTCTCTCTTCATTGGCCTCCGCCCGTCTTCCTGACTCACAGATTCTCCAACAGCTTGCGCGCACCCCCTGAGTCGGCATGGTAGTTACCGTGGTAACTCGACAAGTCTCCATTTGCTCTGATCAATGGGACGGTTTTCGCACAAGCCCCTGGAAGCCCCTCAGCTCCAAGGGAATGGAGAAGGAGCGGTGTGTGTGTGTGTGAGAGTATGTGTGCGCCTGCCTGCGTGTATGCGTATAAGCATGTGTGTATTTGTTTGTGTGTGTGTGTGTGTGTGTGTGCGTGTGGTTTTGTGCTAAAGATGCCAAAAGGCCAAAAGGAGGAGAGTGTGTGTGTGTTGGGGGGGTTGCTCCACGGCCCAGGGGATGCACGAAGGGTTCGGCCCTCTCTCCTGCTCAATTTCTTTGCAAGGAAGGGATTTCATTGTTGCGCATAGGAATCAATGAGGGATTTCATTGTTGCCCAGTGCAATCAATGACTATCAGTAGTTGCTATTTAATGGGTTCACATTGAGCGTGAAGAGGCACCACAAGCACACTGCAAGATGCAATATGAGGCAATTCTCATTAGGAAAGGTAGGGCATGCAGGATTCCAAACACAAAGTATAAAATAAAATGTGAATGTAATTCTATTTTATAGGATTTTTCCTTTATATGTTGGGACTAAATGGCCTACATGAAAGTAAATAAACAAGAGAGAGGGAGGGGGAAAGTCTGCAGTGTCAAACTGGCTTCTACCACATGAGGTTTCAGACAGACAGCGCGTGTCCTCTTATCTGACTGAAAGAGTAGGAAGAGAGTAAGTGGGAGGAAGAGGTTTAAGGGAGAGAATTCATCAGGGAAGAATCGTCAAATAGACATTGGAGACCCGAGAGGCAAAGTGTGGGAAGTAATTGATGTCAACTGTAAATAGAAGATACTGCAGAGTAGCAGTAATGAAAGACGACTCCTAGCAGGTCCAGTGAGAGGCAGGGAGAGGCAGGGAGAGGAAGAGAGAGGAAGAGAAAGGAAGAGAGAGAGATTGGAAACCAACCAAGCAAAGACTATCCCAAGAAGAAAAAAACCTGTAGAGAAGGAGAAAGCTTTGGCAGAACAAGCAAAAGGCAGGGAAACTTCAAAGGGAATCTTGAATAACACAATATTAACGAAGGTAGGAAAAACATAACAAGATTTAAGATACAGAAATTAACAGAAATGATGGTAAGACTTTACTTGATACCCAGCGTCATAACACATTGTCATAACAGCTGATATAACTTGTCATAACATGTCATATTACGGTCATAACAGTGTCATGACCCATATATTTAGACCTGTTGTAACACATATTGCATGATTTTATTCCTGGTTATGACACCTACATGAGTGTCAAACCCCACATTTATTCAATGTTTTTTTCCCTGCCGAGAAGTTTATTTTTATTTGAAAGTTCTAAGTTCTACATCTTTTTTTTAACTGAATTTCTGTGAGTTTTGACACGTGTATGTAGGTGTCATAACCAGCCATAACATAACACAGTATATGTCACAACAACAGGTCTAAATATATGTGTGACAGTGTTATGAACATATTATGACAAGTTATGACAAGTTGTGTCAGCTGTTATGACATGGTTATGTCCGTGTCATTACGTGTAATGAGGCTGGGTGTCAAGTAAAGTGTTACCGAAATGGTCATATGACAAGTCAATGTTTTACGCACATAGAATTTGGCACAGGAGCTGTGTCTATGGTTCATAGTTGTTTACTTAGCACACAGCCAGCAACTCATTAAGTCATTTGGGTGAACTATCCCTTTAAGCCACACAATATGAATCCTCTTTTTGTCTGTGTTGCCGGTGGTGAAGATTATAATGATCTATCAAAGTGTGTACTGCAAGCCAGATTAAGCCATGCTGCTGCAAATTTAGAGCCCTGGCCATTTTGCTGAGTGGGTATTTTTGTAAGCAGGGCAAGATAAATGTTTCCTCTCAATTTATTTTCCCTGTCACCCAGCAGCCAGTAAATCATTACGATAATACCCACAGCCATTGAATCCTTACGATAATACCCAGCAGCCATTGAATCCTTACGATAATACCCAGCAGCCATTGCATCCTTACGATAATACCCACAGCCATTGAATCCTTACGATAATACCCACAGCCATTGAATCCTTACGATAATACCCACAGCCATTGAATCCTTACGATAATACCCACAGCCATTGAATCCTTACGATAATACCCACAGCCATTGAATCCTTACGATAATACCCAGCAGCCATTGCATCCTTACGATAATACCCACAGCCATTGAATCCTTACAATAAGGTTACGTACAGCACTCGTTGTAGTTCATATTAGCAAGGTTTGTAAGTGGCTTTTAAGATTCAATTAAATTCTCACGCATTCATATTGCATTCCACTATTCACATTCTATACAGATGTTTTCTTTGCAATTAATGAAAACAAGTACCCTTAGGTGCCATTTTGTATTTAATTCTGCCCAGAGCGGCACAAGATCAGAGCAATGGTCATGAATGGTCATGAATGGTCATCCCACTGCAGTACACCATAGGGAGCAGAAACACATATAGACAACTGTCATGCGAGCACACAGCTGCTGCATGTAGGCTCCACTGACACACAGACGCAGGCAGACATGCAAGCACTCCCAAGGGCCTTCTCTTTCCCTCTCGCTCGCTCTCTCGCCCAAACGCACGCACACACGCGCACGCACGGGCACACTCAGAGTGAGTGCTGTTATCTCGTCTGGTGCAGAGACAGATATGGGGATTGGTGGGGGAAATGAAAGGAAAGGACCAGAAGGAGAAAAGCCTATTGCAGCACAAATGACCAGGAAACTGAGCGGCGTTACAGTAGGGGAGAACATTGAGAATATGATATGTGTGGGCTTTGGAAATGGTTGACCTGGTTTATAAGATGGAGTCAGTGTTTAGAGTCAAAAATCTAGTTGAAAAGGATACATTCAGCCACCAACTTGGTACTATAAGATTTGTGTAATAACCTGGTATAGGCCAAGGTGAAACTTGTATAACCAGCTAAATCCTCTACCAGTTCAGCTGTTGGCTTAGCTTAGTTGCCTGTTTTGAAATGGCAAGACATGGCAACAACTGTACTTTGAATTGGTGTTTCATAATCCACCTTTACGAAGTGTTGGTGTTTGGAGTGGCATGTTGGTCATCTTCAATTCGAGGAGCTTTGAACATGGGTCGGAGAAAAGGCTTGACACAGCCAGTGAGGCTTTCGCACCTGCAGATCAAACACACCCAATTAAAGCTCCTGAAATTTTAATCGTGGTGAATGAACTGCCACTGAGTAGGAGAAAAAAAGAGAGAAGGTGCAGAAAACGAGGTAACCTAATGATCGCATTGTGCCCTCGAGAGGCAATTCGCTCACGCTGCGATTTGCGGAACCCCACATCACAATCACAAGGTTCATTTAGGCCATACAAACAACTGTGAAGGGAGGCACTAAGTTTGCTAATTACTGATATTGTCCCAACCTAGTTATGGCTGTCTATTTGACAGCCATTCCGGAGGGACTGTCAGCTGAAGTGCAGTGGTTATAGCCTTGTCAGTTGGCATACAAAACAGTTTCCACGGGGTGCCGTTCTGAGGGCAAACTTGTCATTGCTCTAGCTATCTGTGCAGTGCACCATAACAGCACCACCATAGCACCATACTGACAGACACAGTTTAGGGACCGAGTGACAGAAGACAGCTAAGATACTGATTGAACTGGATATGTGTTTGCCATGACTGAATGAAGAGTTGTGACAGGAAACATAAGCCCTGTCCAGAAACAAGCCCTAACCACTACCTCCTAGGGCAGTTGTATCTGGAAGGGAGGATATTAACAAGTTGGCAAAAATTCAACTAAGTGTATTAGAATGTAAGGTGGAGATACTGCCATAATTCTTTCTAATCTACCCAAGTGTCTAGGATTAGGGGGGGTTAGAGGTTGTTTCTGGACAGGGCCATAGTTTTAATCAATCGGGATAGAGGACTACAGGAAAATGCTTTTAGGAGGTTCACACTCAGCAAACACAAGAAACATTTGGGAGACACAGATCATGAACAACATTTACAAGGGGAAACTAGTTGGGGTGAGTGAGCTAAAGTGTGGTACCTGACAGGACTGCCCTCTGTCTCCGAAAGGGCTTTTGCTGCATATGATTGAAACTGACATCCACACTTCAACTACCTTCACCACTGAGTCAGACAGCTATAGAGGAGTCGTGATACTGTAGAATAACTCATGCCAACAGGCAGACAGGCACACCAAAGCTCTTGCAGGCTAAAGTGATGATATCTGAGTAGGAGGTAAAGAGGGAAAATGGATAGTTAAAACCAAAAAGAAGACAGAGGATCAATGCAAAAAATGTACTCACTCTAAGCCCTGGTAAAGCAAAATGAATGGAAGGATTTTAGGTTGAAAATCTGTAATCGCTTTCTCCGTTGATAGGTGGGTCACGAACCAGTGAGGATAGTGATAATTGCATGTCAAAGTCATCCATCATGGATGCGGGTTGGAGACAGAGAAAAAAATACAGCGTTAATGTTTTACTGTTTGATTAAAAGTCGTGACAGGTTTCCCCATTTGAAATACATTTAGATACTGTATGTACAAATCCTTTTATAGCATCTACATATAGGTAATTTCCAAAATCATGGAAAGACCAACATACACTGTCTTAGTAGGGCGTTGGGCCACCACGAGCTGCCAGAACAGCTTCAATGCACTTTGGCATAGATTCTACAAGTGTCTGGAACTCTATTGGAGGGATGTGACTCCATTCTTCCACGAGAAATTCCATAATTTGGTGTTTTGTTGATGGAGGTGGAAAACACTTTCTCAGGCGCCGCTCCAGAATCTCCCATAAGTGTTCAGTTGGTGGGAGATCTGGTGACTGAGACACACACATAAACACACACCCTTAAAACCTCCTATGCTCCTTTGAGACCCCTTTATCAAAGTCACTGAGATCTTCTTCTAGCCATGGTAGCCAAAATAATGGGCAACTGGGCATTTTTATACATGATCCTAAGCATGATGGGACGTTAATTGCTTAATTAACTCAGGAACCATACCTGTGTGGAAGCAGCAGCTTTCAATATACGTTGTATCCCTTATTTCCTCAAGTGTTTATTTTATCAGTTACCAATATCTTACGCTACAGCTGAATAGCCATACTCATGTGGGTATTGAGATATTCCCACACAAGAAAACAATGGGAGGTAATGACGGAAATAATAGACAAGACCAAAATAGAAAAACTACCACACAATTTAAAAACTATGCCGTATTATAATTTGCTCTGTGGTATAGTCTGTGGCATATCTGTTCAATGATTAATAGTTTGCTCACAGAGTTTTTAAATTAGATATTCACATTCCATTAATTCAGAATTTCTTCACATTGAATGGCAAAGGGGAAGAACAGTATTCTGGAAGGAGAGAGTTCTTTCCATTGGGTATACTGTACCTCCTCTCGTGCACACAGCAGTTAATTGCCTTGTGATCGGGGGGATATTGAAAAGATCAAAACAGAGTTTCATTGGTAAAGAATTTACATTCCAGTATTGCAAAACTTTGCCTCTAGAGTCTAGACCTACCCAGCCTCCAGTATGGAGCGATTTCAGTGCCAACAGAAATTGCACTTGAATTCCTTAATATTGAATTTGAATTAGGATATTGAATTTGTAATGCACAAATTGAATCCATAAATTGAACTTGTATTTCATGATTTGAAACTGAAGTGAGTGAATATTGCATTCAGTAAAAACATTCAATTGAAGATTAAAATGAAATATTTATATATTTGGTTTCAAAATGGTAGATATTGCATTCATTGTTTGTGTATCAAGTTTACAAACTCTAATTTCAAGTTGATCAAGGTTGACAACATCCTGGTACTTTGCCAGCCAGGACAGATAGGACAGAACAGGACAGGACAGAACAGATAGAATTAAACACGCACTGTGGTAAATAGAAATTGCTGGTGCTTTCTGAAGCCAATGTGGCATGTAGAATACATGTTCTTCCTATGAATTTGGCTCTAGTGTTCGAACCTTTTCGGCTATAAACTATCCTGAACAAAAATATAAACGCAACATGCAACAATTACAGTTCATAGAAGAAAATAAATTCATTAGGCTCTAAATCTATGGATTTCATATGACTGGGCAGGGGCACAGCCTAGGAGTCCACCCACTGGGGAGCCAGGTCCAGCTAATCAGAATGAGTTTTTCCCCACAAAAAGGGCTTTTTTACAAACAGAAATACTCCTCAGCTTCCTTTGTGCAGGGGCAACTCATTAACCCCAATACTGTACACCTCAGGTGTGGTGAGTGTGGCTCAGGTCCCTAATTAACACATACATTTACACAATGAGACAAGCATTCAAAAGGGGTTAACAAATTGAAAGGAAAGGAAGTCACTCAAATAAGTAAATAAGAAGTAAACCAAAACACAGCACACGCTGGGAATAAATACAAATTAAAGCACTTCTAAGTAAATCTATAAAAAATAAAGCACGAGGTAAACAGAAAAAGGACTAAATAGAACCATAGGCACATGGGACATTACTTTGAGTGATGTGGTTCTAACCCAGGTCTCCTGTGTGCCAGACAATGGAACTTTTCAGGTCTCAGACAAGTCACTCATCACATGATCACTGAGCCACCTGTGTTATATTTCACCCCCCTTTGAGCTCCTTCTTGAAGAGACCCATCAAAAGTCACAGGACCAATGCCTAGGCTTTAGCTCAACCCAGTCAGTCACATGTTAACCTTATAATGACTACCCTTGCCGGAAACTTGAAACTAACACGTCTAACACAAACCATTTACAATTTCAACTTCAATGGGGTAGGGACATCCCAAGGATCATGGATAGCATGGACCCTTCTGTTTACCACAGTGATTGTTTGATTCTATCAGTTCTCTTCTACCTTTCCTGGCTGGCAAAGTACCAGGACGTTGTCTCTGGTTTCAAATCAAATCAAATTGTATTAGTCACATGCGCCGAGTACTTACGAGCCCCTAACCAACAATGCAGTTTAAAAAAAATATGAATAAGAATAAGAAATAAAAGTAACAAGTAATTAAAGAGCAGCAGTAAAATAACAATAGCGAGACTATATACAGGGGGGTACCGGTACAGAGTCAATGTGCGGGGGCACCGGTTAGTCGAGGTAATTGAGGTAATATGTACATGTAGGTAGAGTTATTAAAGTGATGATAACAACAGAGTAGCAGCGGTGTAAAAGAGGGGGCAATGCAAATAATCTGGGTAGCCACTTGATTAGCTGTTCAGGAGTCTTATGGCTTGGGGTTAGAAGCTGTTTAGAAGCCTCTTAGACTTGGCGCTCCGGTACCGCTTCCCGTGCGGTAGCAGAGAGAACAGTCTATGACTAGGGAACAGTCTATGACTTTAGGGCCTTCCTCTGACACCGCCTGGTATGGAGGTCCTGGATGGCAGGAAGCTTGACCCCAGTGATGTACTGGGCCATACGCGCTACCCTCTGTAGTGCCTTGCGGTCGGAGGCCGAGCAGTTGCCATACATTGCAGTGATGCAACCAGTCAGGATGCTCTCTATGGTGCAGCTATAGAACCTTTTGAGGACCCATGCCAAATATTTTCAGTCTTCTGAGGGGGAATAGGTTTTGTCATGCCCTCTTCAACGACTGTCTTGATGTGCTTGGAACATGTTAGTTTGTTGGTGATGTGGACACCAAGGAACTTGAAGCTCTTAACCTTCTCCACTGCAGCCCCGTCGATGAGAATGGGGGCGTGCTCGGTCCTCCTTTTCCTGTAGTCCACAATCATCTCCTTTGTCTTGATCACATTGAGGGAAAGGTTATTGTCCTGGCACCACACGGCATGTTGGTATTACAGAGTTGTTTTACCTCTGGTTGCGCATTTAACATGCTGATAGTGCTATTAGTGCCAGCATTGGTCTGTGGTGGTATGTAGAAAGCTACGAAAATACAGACGTAAACTCTCTAGGTACATAGCAGCTTATCATGAGATACTCCACCTCAGGTAAGCAAAACCTTGAGACTTCCTTAGATATCATGCACCAGCTGTTATTTACAAAAATACATAGTCCGCCGCCCCTCGTCTTACATGTTCTATCCTGCCGATACAGTGTATAACCAGCCAGCTGTAAGTTAATAATGTTGTCGTTAGCCACGACTCCGTGAAGCATAAGATATTACCGTTTTTAATGTCCTGTTGGTAGTTTAATCTTCGGTGTAGGTCGTCGGTTTTATTTTCCAAAGATTGCACGTTAGCTAGGAAGTGGGGGTTTATTAGATCGCCTACGAATTCTCAGAAGGCAGCCCGACCGCCGGCCCCTATTTCTCCGCCTTCTCTTCATGCAAATGACGGGATCTGGGCCTGTTCCCGGAAAAGCAGTATATCATTCAGGTTGGACTCGTCGGACTTGTTAAAGGAAAAAAATAATTCTGCCAGCGGTGAGTAATCGCTGTTCTGAGTTCTGATGTCCAGAAGTTATTTTCAGTCATAAGAGACGGTAGCATTAACATTATGTGCAAAATAAGTAAAAAAATAAGTTACAAACAACGCAAAGAAACAAACAAAAAAAACACAATTGTTTAGGAACACGGAAAACGTCAGCCTTCTTCTCCGGCACCATCTTATCACTGAATCTGAATGCATCTTTGAATCTTATCTTCAGATTTGAAAACTGAATTTGAATGCATCTGAGAATATATGCAACTGAAAACTTGAAATTATATTTTGTGAACTTGATGCACAGACAATGAATGCAATATCTACCATATTGAAACTGAATACATAAATATTGAATTTGAATATTCCATTTAATTTAATTTTAAAATTGAATTCAATAGTCACTCAATTTAGTCTAAGATCATGAAATACAGGTTCAATTTATGAATTCAATTATTCAATTTGTGCAGTACAAATGAAAAAACATTACATTCAAATTCAATATCCTAATACAAATGAAAAATTATGGAACTCTTGGCACTGAAATCGCTCCATACTCCTGCCCTGCCTCACTTTCTTCCTGCCTTCCCTGTAGTCCTGTCTTGCCTCTAGTCCTGTCCTGCACTGTTTGTTAACACATTTACCAAACATATTACTGCCAAAGGTACTGTATCACAGATATTTGGCTCTCAGCTCAGATCACATCAATACTCACCTTATTGATGTGCAAACTACTCAAAGCGTGTAATGTTATGCTTGAAATAAGATGTTGATGAAGGCCTGTCAGTGTATTCAGAAGCACAGACAAGGAAATGGTAAGGGATTCATCCAAATGCATTATTTCATGAAATGCCAGAAAAATCGAATGAATTGAATGCCTGTCTCATGTGCACCTTTTGACCCGTCCTCTGCTGCCCCCCCTCACTCACACACAAACACTCACACAGTACACACACACCCCTCATTAAAATGATAAATTGATTCACACTCTGAGCGCACATTGCAGAGCCCCCGTCGCCATAGCAACAGCCTGGGCTGTGCTCGCCTCCAGGAAATAAAGAAATAAATGTATATCACAGGGTGCTGTCCGCCGTCTCTGCCCCTTCCGGCGCGTGTGTTTGGGTGTGTAGGTGGGGTATTGAAAATATACCAAAAGTTCAATGCAAACCAGCTGAGAAAAAGTGACCATCAGGCACTGTATGTAGTAGAGGCTGAGCGCAAGTCGCTTTTTGTGTCTGAGTCTGGTTGTTAAAGAGATACGGAGACCAAAAACACCTCCCCTTAACAGATGGCTGATATTACTCACATTTTTCATCATCCTCATGCTTCGGCTGTCGACTCTTACATTGAATAAATCATCATTGCCTGCTACTTTGTTCATGTTAATAACTTGAATTAAATTACACTGTACCAGGTCTCTTCCACAATCGTGTAATCACAATGCCTTTGCAATTACATATTTTAACAGTGCGTGTCTATCTGATCTGGCTTTTAATCAGACGACATAGGAAGCCTCTGTTTGATCAGATATTGCTGGATGAAATCGTTAGAGATAAGTGTTTTGTATCAGACAATCTGCAAAAATTCAAGCACTGAGGATATGAATTTTCATTGACGCTCAAAGCTGGAATTTATCTGTCCTAAAGAAAAAGCTTAAAAATGCAAGCCTGAATTCAGGTTACAATGCAGTGTACAGATTGTCTTTTTGCACTGCAAATCTACAGCAAGTTCCTATCTGTCTGGCAGCAAAATCAAATCAAACGGTCGTCACCAAGTGGATGCTGACCCCAGGTGTGTGTGTGTGATGAAAGATAGAGGGAGAAGGATAGAGAGATAAAGAGAAGGAGAGTAGGAGGAAGAAGGGAGGGGGGAGTGTGTTTCTCCTACACGTTGCCCTGGTAACCACATAATGAGGCCCCAGGTATGGGACACAAGGTTCCGTGTGCATCGTCAAGGATACCATCGGGGCATGGACGCTGTTTAACCATCCGATAGGGCGACTATTCTGCCCACTTCTATCCTTGCATTATTCATCTTTCCACGACAACAAAGACAACTGACAATAAGAAAGAAAACAGTTAACTCCCATCCTCAATCACCGAGCATTATTAACACGATCAATTAAAGGGCCTCTCTGCGGGTTGAAAATAACCTGTTTTGGTGCAGCATGTGTTAAATAGGCAGGGTTTCAGATGTGGATAGCAGACCATTTCTGGGGGGTTGAAAACTCCACCCTTGAGACTATCTAGGATTCTGCAGTTCATGTTTGGTAACATCTTTTCATATCTCTGGCTCCCTTTAATCTCCCTTTAATTGGCGAGTTTAACCAGTCACCTCGTGGGGCATGCAGATTTCTATTCCGGCACCTCAATTTAAGAGCATCATTAGAACTCCGCATGAGAAAAGAAGTTAACAGACTAAAAGAGAAGGATTAGGAAAAGTAATGATTTGGGGACTACACAATTTGCCCTGAGAATTGACTCATTAAAATGGCTACAAAACATAGTTTATTAAACAGAGAAGATGCAATGTTTCGTAATGACCCCATATGGTTAATGAAGTGAATTCCTGTACTACTGTATGTGAGCTATGCATGTGTGCCTTTGTGAGCGGAGACATTCATGTGAACACATGAGTGTGTGTGTGTATGTGTGAGCGTACATGCCTGTGTGTCTGTTTAGCATATTCCTCAGTAATAAATCATAGTCAGTTTATCCCCGCAGGCGGTTTGGTGCTCATTTAGACCCCCAGTGGCCGTGGGCACCATCCACAGCAATCTGTTGGTGCCCGGGGCTCCCTTCTCGCTCTCCATCTCCCTGACACCAGCCGGACCACCTAGCTAGTGAACCCCAACTCGCACGGTATTCCAGCAGCCTCTCCAACGGTTGTGTAGTCCGTTGTGCATTTGAGTGTGTTTAGGATAAACTACTTTAATTAAATGGGGGAGAACACTGTGTCTACTTCCTAACCAATGTGTCTACTTTCTAGACAAAATAGTGGTCTATTTGGTCTTTAATTAACTACTTATGGTAGCCTATAGTGTAATGAGGATCGATGTGTATCATGGCGGCTGAGAGTTTTAGAATGAGGAAAATAGATGGCCTTTAAAGAGCTTAATACCCCACACAGCCAATACTCTTTCTGACTCATCTCCTTTCGGAAGAAGATTCATGCATGATTCATGAGTACAGTGTTATGGTAAGCCAACTCTAGGAAGACAGACTGTGTGACCTAATCATTCTAGTCTAAGATATTGTTGTATTTTTAGGGGACAACTCAGGGTGCTACTCAAACCAGGGACTCGGGGTATCTCTAGTGTCACTAGAGATTCTGGGTTCGAGTCCAGGCTCTGTCGCAGCCGGCCGCGACCGGGAGACCCATGGGGTGGCGCACAATTGGCCCAACATCGTCCGGGTTAGGGGAGGGTTTGGCCGGCAGGGATGTCCTTGTCCCATCGCGCACTAGCGACTCCTGTGGCGGGCCGGGCGCAGTGCACGTTGACACGGTTGCCAGGTGTACAGTGTTTCCTCAACACATTGGTGCGGCTGGCTTCCTTGTTAAGTGGGCATTGTGTCAAGAAGCAGTGCGGCTTGGTTGGGTTGTGTTTCGGAGGACCTTCGCCTCTCCCGAGTCCGGGGGGAGTTGCAGCGATGAGACAAGACTCTAACTACCGATTGGATACCACGAAATGGGTAAAAAATTAAAACAAAAAAAAAAGAAATGGGTTCGTTTGGGTCATAATTTGCTGAATTAAATGATACAGTCGACACACTAAGGCCAGGATTCAACCCAAAATGCTTTGACAACAAATGTACTGCACATGTTTAGGCGGTGTCGGAAGGTCCTTTAAAGGTAATTCACGTTTGAGCTGACATCTGCAGCATTTACCATGAATGCAATCTCCTTAACAGTAGGTTAATTCCCTTTAAAAAGGCACATTACTGGTATTTCGTGCGCAGTGCTAGAACGCGCATTGAAAGAAGCCAAAATACAGCATATACTAAAGTTGTTGTGAGGAACTGATGCATCCATACAACTTCTGATTGTAAGTTGAAGGGCTTTGGTAGACAATAAAGTCTCAGATATACAACATTTGCCACACTAGTACTTCACAGTTCAGTTACCAATGACAACTTTTAATTTCTCTTTTTTTGTTCTTGTTTACTGACAAAGTAGTATTTCCAACCTGACAGCCACGTACATGCAGTAGTCCATCCACGGGAGTATGCTGATTTGTATACATGTTCGAGGCTTTCAATGATCAGCAAAAAGAAACATTCAAAATACCCCATTCTATTTTACACATACTGCCTCTATTGCTTTGATCAAATGACTGATGTCACTTCTCTTATTGTGGTTTCTCTTATACCATGTCCAGCCAAAAATACACACGGTTAATGCTTTAAGTCAAGAGGTACTCCCGTCGCGGTCTCAAAAGTAACATCCATATGGAAATGTTGAAATTGAAAAGCACACCTTTGCACGATTTACAGCCATTCAGTCCTCTTGGTATTCTCCATTAAAAGAAGGAAGTTCATTACATTTTGTTGTCGTTCTTCATTTTGAAGTTAAGATCAAGGTCTTAACTTTGTTGAGAATGGGCACCGTCACGGGCCTCCGAACATTCTGCCACAGAATAAGGTTTTTTCGAAAGCACACTGCTTCTTCAACACATACACACTCACCCATACACCTGACCCACTGACCCAAACACACAAAAACACCCAGACATACATGCTCAGAATCTACACATTAGCAATCAAGCACTAACACCGGAGAGAACACAACATACAGTAGATGCCATTCCAACACTAGACAATCAGCCCATCGAGTGGTCATAACAGGAGAAACATTGAAAGGAAGATGGAGCCAATAAAGAAATGTAACAAAACTGCCTGGTTCGGCTCAGTAGATGGCGCTTTAATACGTTGTCCTTTTTTTGGTTTGTGTTGCGTGGTGGTGTGCTTCTGATTTGAACCTTTGAAAAACGTCTTTGTGCTCCTGAAAATACCTCAGGGTCCCACATCAACTCGAGATGTTTCCCTCCATCTAGCATACGTCATAGTAGCCTACAACCGTTTTGCACAGCTCCTTTGATAACACACAAAGTCCGAGAGATGCATAACAGCAGAGCCTAGCTTGTCTGTCCAGGTTTTGTGCTGTTTTGTGGTTTGACTGTAAGGCTTATCAGTTAGTTAGTGACTAATCCTTATACCTCCGGCCACCCTGTATTTTTTTATAGTAGTTCTCTTGCTCACTCTTGTTTTGAAATTGAATGTCCCTCTCCAGGAGGACTAGCGCAGTCTTGCGTCGTAAAGTGGACTCCCGGCTTCTCCCGTCGTGGGGGACCTCCGCATGGGGGAGGGGCAGAGGGGGAAGCATCTCTGGGTCTCCGTCGCCGGTGGAGGAGCACGGCGAGATGGTCTGGTGCGGCCGGAAGCTGCCAGTGCTACCGCGAGCACCAACGCTGTTGCCGCGGTTCATGTCGTTGGGCTCGTAGGAGTCTAGAGGGTCGCTGCCGTTGGACGCGCCCCTCCACTCCCAGGGGTTCCCGTTGCCCGAGCAGGGGGGCGGGCCACCGTGCACCACGGGGTGGTGGGGGGCGTGGGCGTCTACGGTGATGATGGCCGAATCACGCTGGGCCTCTGAGGGCGGGCGGTAGTGGGGCGAGTCGGCGCTGGCCGTAGAGGAGGTGCAGGAGGAGGTGGAGGTGGTCTCGGAGGACTTGGGCGTGCCCAATGAGGAGGAGGAAGGGAGGAGGCCCTGCTGCTTGGACATGGCGATCACCTGCATGATGCGCGGTTGGTTGGGTGCCCCGCGAATCAACCCGCCGCCACCGCTCTTCTCCGTGATGGACAGCCACTTGGCACGGGTTAGTGCGCTTTTGGGTGACACTGGCGGGGGACCCGCCTCAGGGATGTGGGGGGGTCTAGGAGTTGCCACCACCCTGGCACTCCCTGGAGGCCCCACACTGACGGGGATTGGACTGGCAGAAGCTCCCCTGTTGGACTGCATCATAGATGGATAGAGCGAGGCCTGTGGCCCCCCGTCCTCGGACCCTTCCTCCCCCCCTTCGGAGCCCTCCTCACTGGCATCCCGCTCGGCTTCATCCCTAAGGCTCAGACCCCGCATCTCCATGGACTTCTGCTTCCACTCAGTCACCAACTGCTGTGAGCGCATGGGGTCCATGGGCACTTGCACAGCCTTGAGCCTCCTCTGTACTGGTTGAGTAGGCATCATGGGCTCCTCTGGGCCCCCGTTAGCGCCCAGGCCCCCGTTAGCGTTCATGCTAGATCTGGGCAGCGTGTTGCTGAAGGTCACCATGGTCTGCTGGCCCATGGGGCTGCGGGGCGCCAGGAGTTCCACGTCCACACTGGCCCTTTTCAAGCTCCCGATGGAGGCTTTCTCGCGCTGCAGCGGCCGCCCCATGCCCTCCAGCCGGTCCAGGGAGGGTGGCGCGGCGATCTCGTCGGCGCTCTCTGATGCTGAGGCGACACCTTTGTTGTAGACCGAGTCGTGGCCCCGCTGGGTCAGCGCTCGCAGGGCGTCCTCCTTCTGGGGCGGCGGAGCTGGCTTGATGATGATGTCGTCGGAGGACCTGAAGTTGCCAACGGCGTGGAAAGCCTGGAAGAGAAGAAGAGAAGGCCTTGGTCGCCTGAAATCCCTCCATGGCTACTCGGCATAATAGTCCTGCGAAAAGTCATTATCATTCACTATCATTCGTCAGCCTGGTTTATTGCCCTGCGCTTTACACTCCAGAGGAAGCCGACTTAAACAGAACTGATGAGCTAGCTCTAACCACCGCTCGCTATCTCCGATAAGAGTGAGAGAACATAGGGACCAAGAGGAAATGAGAGAAGGAAAGAGATATGAGACAGAAAAGAGCTATGAGAAAAAATGACATACGAATGAGAGAGCATGATAAGACAAATGGGTATGTAGAGTGGGCCCCACCATAGACAGACAGAATGTCATAGAAAGACAATTCCAGAATTTGTTCAAATAATCCCCATTCAGACAAAGGATGGAAAGAGAGTGTCTATAATGAGAGAGAGAGAGAGAGAGAGAGAGAGAGAGAGAGAGAGAGAGAGAGAGAGAGAGAGAGAGCAGGAATGAAATGATGGGCATGAAAGTGAACTCCATCCCTCCCTGAGGACAGATAGTCGTGTGAAAGTGGAAAGCAAATGAGAGAGGGAGGAGTGTGAAAAACTTCAATAAGAGCAGCAATCTGGAGATATCAAAGAGCCTAGCACTAAACTGCAGGCAAGCCATTTAAGTGGGGGAGGGAGAGATGGTATGCAGTGCAGTTTGATCAGCTGAAATTCTACATCACTGTCTGGTGAATAACACTTTCCTGTCCAGTGCTCGCCTCAAATTAAATTGCAGAATGGTTTTGGCTACTACAGGAAGTAGTCGGTAGACTCCCCTCACATAAACAGTACCAGTCAAAAGTTTGGACACACCTGCTAATTCAAGGGTTTTTCTTTATTTTTTTACTATTTTCTACATTGTAGAATAATAGCGAAGACATACAAACTATTAAATAACACATATGGGATCATGTAGTAACCAAAAAAGTGTTAAACAAATCCACATATATTTTTTATTTGTTATTCTTCAAAGTAACCACCCTTGCCTTGATGACTGCTTTGCACACTCTTGGCATTCTCTACACCAGCTTCATGAGATAGTCATGAGTAATGCATTTCAATTAACAGGTGTGCCTTGTTAAAAGTTAGTTTGTGGAATTTCTTTCCATTTGAGCCAATCCGTTTTGTTGTGTCAAGGTAGGGGTGGTATACAGAAGATAGCCATATTTGGTAAAAGACCAAATTCATATTATGTCAAAAACAGCTCAAATAAGCAAAAAGAAAAAAACAGTCCATCATTACTTTAAGACATGAAGGTCAGTCAATGCGGAAAATGTCAAGAAAATGTTAACGTTTCTTCAAGTGCAGTCGCAAAAACCATCAAGCGCGTTGATGAAACTGGCTCTTATGAGGACCGCCACAGGAAAGGAAGACCCAGAGTGAGTTACCTCTGCTGCAGAGGATAAGTTCATTAGAGTTACCAGCCTCAGAAATCAACAATTAACTGCACCTCAGATTGCCTTCATTGTTGAATTGCTGCAAAGAAACCACTGCTAAAGGACACCAATAATAATAAGAGACTTGCTTGGGCCAAGAAACACGAGAAATGGACATTAGACCAGTGAAAACCTGTCCTTTGGTCTGATGAATCAAAATTTTTGATTTTTGGTTCCAACCGCTGTGTTTTTTTGTGAGACGCAGAGTAGGTGAACGGATGATCTCTGCATGTGTGGTTACCACCGTGAAGCATGGAGAAGGAGGTTTGATGGTGCTTTGCTGGTGACACTGTCTGTGATTTATTTAGAATTCAAGGCACACTTAACCAGCATGGCTACCACAGCATTCTGCAGTGATACGCCATCCCATCTGGTTTGCGCTTAGTGGGACTATCATTTGTTTTGAACAGGACGATGACCCAACACACGTCCAGGCTGTGTAAGGGCTATTTTACGAAACAGGAGAGTGATGGAGTGCTGCATCAGATGACCTGACATCCACAATCACCCGACCTCAAACCAACTGAGATGGTTTGGGATGAGTTGGACCGCAGAGTGGAGGAAAAGCAGCCAACAAGTGCTCAGCATATGTGGAAACTCCTTCAGACTGTTGGAAAAGCATTCCAGGTGAAGCTGGTTGAGAGAATGCCAAGAGTGTGCAAAGCTGTCATCAAGGCAAAGGGTGGCTATTTGAAGAATCAAAAATATCAAGTATTTTATTAACAATTTGTTGGTTATTACATGATTCCATATGTGTTATTTCATAGTTTTGATGTCTTCACTATTATTGTACAATGTAGAAAATAGTAAAAATAAAGAAAAAGGTGTGTCCAAACTTTTGAATGGTACTGTACTTTCAGAAATGTATGTGCGCACAAATAGCCCTTTTTAAATCAGCTTTGATAGAATCCTTAAATGTCATGTTCCTAAATGTTTTAACCACCTGTCAATCCTGCAGATAAAAAAAAGCCCATTTACAGAAATAAAGATTAATATACATCATCACTGTCAAATAAATATCACAAGTCAAGATAGATGTCAATGGAAGTTAGGTCATACCAGGTAAGCAGCGATGCCGGCCCCTATGAGGAAGCCCACGTAGACGTCGATGGGGTGGCTGCGGTACTGGGTGATCTGGGTGAGGCCGGTTAGCGCCGCCACAATGGCAAACGCAAACACCAACACTGGCTTCAGCAGCTTGGTGCTGTCTGAGATGGTTGAGTTGAAGTACATCTGCAAGAAGAGAGACATTTCGAAAATACATGGTGAGATATTATCACAGAAAAACTCCAATACATTCCATTCTTCTATGAATATGATATGTTTTATTTCTGCTCAGAAACGGTTTCTAAACCATTAAGTTCATGAGCTATTTATAAACCAAATATGCCTTGTACATGTTTTCCCTTAATTCAATCCACATATTTTAAGCTCGATGATAATATTTTAAGCGGTTTGAGGCAAACATTTCAATTTAAGCTATCAAATATATATATGGGGGAAAAGCCAGCTTGGCACAATACGTTAAGCTCTTCCTTAAAATAAATAGTCGGGATAGATTTGCCCAAAGGATTTGTGCATTGAGAATCTGGTGTGAATACTTTGGTTACAATTCCACTTTATTCTCAAGCAATATTAGCACACAATTCCCTAATTTGTGGCTAATCAAAATGCTATTGTACTTGGCCAGCCACTGAGCAACACATAAAAAAAAAGACAAAGACGGAATCTGGGGGGGATCCTTCCTTACCACGACAGCATTCTCGGCATGTTTAATCAATTAAACTAGCCAATCACGTTAAGTCGCAGTTTTTGTTTATAAATTGACTTAAAGCGACAGGCACATTTTCAGTTGTGTCTTGGTGGCATATAAGAAACACTGCCACATAAAATGTCACCTGGCCCTAGCAATACACTCTAACCATGCTATGAACTCTCTGGATGCTTTTGTTTCCATGAATGTCAATGCTGCCTCTTAAATTTGTGTGTCCAGTGTAAAATGCAATATGGTGCCCCTAACCAGGTTTAGTACATGTCACGACAGGCCTGATGGAAACAGCAAATCTGTTGGCCAAACTTTCCAAAATGTCGACAAAAACTAAATACGCTAGACAAGGTGGGATCTTTTTGCGTCTGTAAAATGTATTATGGCGTTGGAAGCCTTCCACAGGGATGCTTCCCAAAGTCGTGTCAAGTTGGCCGGATGTGAAAAACCCAGCAGCATTGCAGTGCGCGCCTGGCACTTACTACCATACCCCGTTCAAAGGCACTTCAATCTTTTGTCTTACTCATTCCCCCTCTGAATGGCACACATACACAAACCATGTCTCAATTGTCTCAAGGCTTAAAAATCCTTATTTAACCTGTCTCCTCCCCTTTATCTACACTGATTTAAATGTATTTAACAAGTGACATCAATAAGGGATCATAGCTTCCACCTGGATTCACCTGATCAGTCTGTCATGGAAAGAGCAGGTGTTCTTAATGTTTTGTATACTAGTGGACAGTTTATTAGGTGCACCCCTACAGACAGTGAGTCACATGGCTGTGGCTTGCTATATAAAGCAGGTACACAAGCATTGAGGCATTCAGTTACTGTTCGATTGAATGTTAAATGGGCAAAACGAGTGACCTAAGTGACTTTGAGCATGGTTTGATCGTCCGTGCCAGGCGCGCCGGTTCCAGTTTCTCAGAAAAGGCCGGCCTCCTGGGCTTTCACGCACAACAGTGTCTAGGGTTTACCGAGAATGGTGCGACAAACAAAAAACATCCAGTCAGCGGCAGTCCTGTTGGCAAAAACAGCTCGCTGATAAGATGTCACGACTTCCACCGAAGTCGGTTCCTCTCCTTGTTCGGGTGGCGTTCGGCGGTCGACGTCACCATCGACCGCCGAACCATCGCCGATCCACTTTTCATTTTCCATTTGTCTTGTCTTGTTTTTCACACACCTGGTTTTAATTTTGTCTCATTACTGTTTTCTATTTAACCCTTAGTTCCCCTCATGTCTGTGTGGGGGAATTGTTTGTTTTGGGCATGTTGTGTTTTCGCCGGGTTGTTATGTTTTCACCCGTGCTTTGTTCTACCAGTATTTTTGTACGTGTATTTTGTACTTTTTGCTTAGTAAAGTTACTTAGTACACTCATCTCTGCTCTCCTGCACCTGACTCCTACACCCACCGTATTACATAAGAGGTAATAAACTGCATCTCAGAACGCACATTTTGTCAGTCCTTGTCATGGATCGGCTATTGCAGCAGACGACCACATCGGGTTCCACTCTTATCACTTAAAAACAAGAAGAAGCGGCTCCAGTGAGCACGTGATCATCAACACTGGACAATTGAGTGGTCTGACGAATCCCAGTTCCTGTTGCGTCATGCTGATGGCAGAGTCAGGATTTGGCGTAATCAAATCCTGTCAACAGTACAGGCTAGTGCCGGGTTGTGTAATGATGTAAGGAATGTTTTTCCTGGCACATGTTAGGTTCCTTGATACCAATTGAGCAATGTTCCCTTGTCCCAAAGAATTCAGGCAGTCCTGGAGGCAAAGGGGGGTCTGACCCGCTACTAGTTGGGTGTACCTAATCAACTTGCTACTGAGTGTACGTAATAACCATCATATCGAAGTAAACTTGGAGTCACGCGATGACATGATGTGTGGTCTTCCCATTACAACCCAGGAAAGCATGCAGTTTATTAGGCTACAGATGAAATAAATGATAATGACCTTCACAGGGTGGTGAAAGTGCAAGGTGTTGAGTATGATGCTGCTTTCAATAAATATCGAGGGTCTTATTCTGGTGACATGATGATGGATGCTCGGCTGCCGTTTTGACAAATACAAATGATCTTGCTTTTGTCCATAATAATGTCATCATGTACTGTAGGTAACCTACTCGGAGTACCCACACTGTATCTGTGAGCTGTTGGCTTGAGTGCATGTGCCAAGACCAGAGTGGGCACACTTGCTGTATAGCGCAAAACATTTTTGTGACAAAACCATCAGTAGATTTGAAAATGCGCTGGAAACCCACTTAAGTTGTATTTTTTATTCGATACATGGGAATTTAACTGGAAAATAAATGTTTATGTGCACTACGTCATCACGGACAGTCTTTTATCCGCAACAAGTCAATTTGATGGAAACACATAGCTGGTGGGAAAATGCATAGTTTTTGTGCAGATTTTGAATATTCGCTTGAAAATCTGTCGCCAATGGATGGAAACCTATCTAGTGACACTTCATACGGTGCATTTGTCGCAGGAGGTGTACTTACTGATATGTACACAGCAGCAAATGCAGACAGGGTTGCGTGCTGGGAGGGAAAGGTTTTCCTGACGAGAAAGAGAATATGTGTTTGTGGCAAGATGAAATGCAAGAGCGGCAGACAGACAGACACCATATGTCCCACAGCTTTGATCACAATGTGAAAGGGGAGAGAACAGTGCTAGTGTGGAATAAAGATCACACCTGCACATTGCTACATGGCGGGTTATTGTTGTTGCGGTGATGTTGTCAAGGTGTGCTGTATCTGTCTAAGTATACAGTATCGGTACATCCTTGTTTATCTGTCTATGACTGATCTGTGAATCTGTGTTGAAATACCCCAAAATGGCTTCCTTACTAACACCAATTCCTGATCACTTAGTATATCTAAGACTGGATGAGATGAATAATCTGAAAGCAAAATGGAGGAACATAAAAACTTGTCTTGGGTTTCCCCTAGCCAGTCGGTTCAGTGGTCCAGAGAGGAAGAAAAAACAAGAAAAGTAGGCTTTTCATGAGTATTGAGACTCATCCTCTGCCAGAGGGTATACAATGTTCTGTCCAAGGCTGCATTCCAATACTTAGTACATCATGTCCTTGAAAACCCATTAAATTCATATTTATCCTTCATTTTTCCCAATGCACTTTTTTTCCCTCACAGTGTTTATTTTGCCTCAGTGAGAGCCTTTGTACCACTCTGTCTTTTTGATTGGGACATCCGGCATGAGTGATATACAGAGACGAGGACACACAAAAGCTATGTTCCATTATCCAGACTAGCACACTACTAACAATGCATGCCAAAAAACAATTGCTTAATTCAAACTGGTATTCTAGTATGGATACTGTAACAGAACCTTAATTCTTCCTGGTTCAGGTGGTTATGTCATGTCATGTCATGTAGCTACCTGGCAGAGACGATGGCGTGCTGGTCGTGACCGGAGCAGATGTCCTTGGTGATGTAGGGGTTTTTATCACAGGCCACCCCTGGCTGTGTGTAGTTGGGCTTGCACACAGTCAGGAAGAAGGGAGTGTGATAACCTGTGGCCAACTGAATCACATCAGTCATTAGAGCCGTGGCACACAACCCAAACACATGGACACCTGGAGAGACAGAGGGCGAGAGAGAAAAGGGGAGTGAAAAGAGAGGACGGTGAATGAGAGGAAAAGAGAGGGAGGAAGAGGGAGAGCGAAATACAGAGAGAGAGGTGGGTGGTGATGTGAAGAGAAATATGGGGAGATTGAGAGAAAGAGGAGGGAGCGGAGGAGTGACGTGAGTTGAAAGAGAGAGTAGTGAAAACAAGAAAAAAAAGAGTGAGTCATTGTCACACTGGATACATCCCTGAACAAGCGACATTCATCCACAGAGTGGAACCATACCTACGAAGCGCACCGTTCGCCGAAGGAAGGAGTTGAAGTTGCATCCGCCGGCGTTGATGCTGCCCTCCACCCCGGGGCGGATCTTAAGGCGTGACTGCATGAAGTAGACCAGGCCCTCCCCCATCATGATCTGACCAGACGACAAGATCACACAATCAGAGAAACAGCAGCACTAATCAATACATTTGGACTTGCTCACTGTGTTGAACACCATCTCAGAGACTGGGCTATTTGAGTATTAGATTTTTGTATGTGGTATGTGTGAACTTGGTCCCATGTTATATGGTCTGATTTGAATGTAAGCCTATATATTTGACAATACTTTATCTGAATGTTTTTACCATGAGTTCATATAGTTTGAGTGTATAATGGCTTAATTATCCATAGAGTGTTTCACATAGGCCATGTGTGGGAGTGTTTAGATGGGTACTTATGCAGGCAGAGCAGCATCACGTGTGTTTGTGTGTGTGTGTGTGTGGGGGGGGTGCCTGCACGAGCGCAAGTGTGTTTAGAGGTGTGTACTCACCGAAGCGGCCGGCCCAGCGAAGGCCAGGCTAAGCAGCATGAGTAGAGGGATGAGCTCATCTCCACCGTCAACGTAGGGCATGCTCAGCATGCGGTCATGGCAACGGAAGCCTACCTGGGCAGGCTGGAGCAGGTCCGTTAGCTCCAGGAAGTAGAGCGACACCATAGAAGAAGCCACAATGGGTAGCTGGGAGGCAGGAAACAGGGAGTGCAAGTGTAGGTGAAAGGCTGCTATCAGACTTGTCACTATACTTACTACCACTAACTCTAACCTTAAAGATAACTAGAAGTTTTGCGTCTTGAACCAGAAGGGGTCCCCTAAATAGACGAACTAGATACTTAATAGATGAGGTTCAGATCGTTTAAAATAATGACATGTGACCGGAAAGGATAGGAAATTAGGTAATCCACAGCTTCAGCGTATTGACCCAAATGTATCCACCCATGATAATGAAAAACCAGAAGACACAGAGAGAGAAATGCAGAGCGCCAGACAAATATATTCTTATAGAGTTAATCAATATTTGTTTGTTAGTTTGTTCATTCATTTGTTTGTTCATTCGTTCAGTCCATCAATCAGATACAACCAAAGATGATCAATATAACATGTTGTTACATGTCGAATATCCCCATTTCTTTTGTATCATAACGCTGATATTTCTACCCACCTCTACAAAATAGAAGCATGGCAACAGAGTCAAGCTATCTTTCGGCGGTTTCTTCTTGGGCTTTGGGTCTCTTGGAGTCATCATTGTGATGTCTGATGTGGACAAACCTGAAAGAACACATAGTTGAAGGTTAACAAAATAAATTATAGTACTGAATGAGCTCAGGGCCATTTCTTAGCTATTTTAATAGACTATATTAAAATGGATTCAATTTAAATGATGAATTTCTTTATTCCATTTTCATATTCCATTCCAAATTGATAAGAGCTCTGAATGCCATGTAGTCAAATTCAATGGTAAAACACATAGCTGTCCATGATAATGAATGACATTTTAAAGCTCCTGAGGAGCAAACTCAGGTCCTCATGTTCCGCAGTATTGCTGGTTTTCGTTTCTCTCTACTGGTTTCCTGGAGAGTGCACACACCTTGTTCCAGGTAGAAATCAGTCACAGATTAAAAGCCAAAAACCAGCAGGACAACCAGCGGCCTTCGAGGACCCGAACTGCACCCCTAACTTAGACACTAATCTATTTTCCTGATTCCATTGCTTGAGCATATGGCTTACAGGCACGGTAGGCCAACTTGTGTAAGCCAAATTTGCCAGTGAGTGGACACACATTGAAAGTGGTTCTTTCATTATTTTAGCCCACACATACAAAACCTTGATAGGCCTATTCTGGCACACAAATATTTGTTTTAATTATTTTTATTTAACTAGGCAAGTCAGTTATGAACAAATTCTTATTTACAATGATGGCCTACTCCGGCCAAACCCTGATGATGCTGGGCCAATTGTGTGCCGCCCTTTGGGACTCCCAATTACAGCCAGATGTGATACAGCCTGGATTCGAACCAGGTACTATAGTGGCGCCTCTTGCACTGAGACGCAATGCCTTAGACCGCTGTGCTACTCGGGAGCCCAACTAGTGCTGAAAACCCATACCTGCGGAGAGAATGATGCCAGAGCAACTAACTAGTGCTGAAAACCCATACCTACGGAGAGGATGATGCCAAAGCAACTAACTAGTGCTGAAAACCCATACCTACGGAGAGGATGATGCCAAAGCAACTAACTAGTGCTGAAAACCCATACCTACGGAGAGGATGATGCCAAAGCAACTAACTAGTGCTGAAAACCCATACCTACGGAGAGGATGATGCCAAAGCAACTAACTAGTGCTGAAAACCCATACCTACGGAGAGGATGATGCCAAAGCAACCAACTAGTGCTGAAAACCCATACCTACGGAGAGGATGATGCTAAAGCAGCCAACTAGTGCTGAAAACCCATACCTATGGAGAGGATGATGCCAAAGCAACTAACTAGTGCTGAAAACCCATACCTACGGAGAGGATGATGCCAAAGCAACCAACTAGTGCTGAAAACACATACCTACGGAGAAGACGATGCCAAAGCAACTAACTAGTGCTGAAAACCCATACAAACCCCATACCTACGGAGAGGATGATGCCAAAGCAACTAACTAGTGCTGAAAACCCATACCTATGGAGAGGATGATGCCAAAGCAACCAACTAGTGCTGAAAACCCATACCTACGGAGAGGATGATGCCAAAGCAACCAACTAGTGCTGAAAACCCATACCTACGGAGAGGATGATGCCAAAGCAATCAACTAGTGCTGAAAACCCATACCTACGGAGAGGATGATGCCAAAGCAACCAACTAGTGCTGAAAACCCATACCTATGGAGAGGATGATGCCAAAGCAACCAACTAGTGCTGAAAACCCATACCTACGGAGAGGATGATGCCAAAGCAATCAACTAGTGCTGAAAACCCATACCTACGGAGAGGATGATGCCAAAGCAACTAACTAGTGCTGAAAACCCATACCTATGGAGAGGATGATGCCAAAGCAACCAACTAGTGCTGAAAACCCATACCTACGGAGAGGATGATGCCAAAGCAACCAACCTGTGCTGAAAACCCATACCTACGGAGAGAATGATGCCAAAGCAACCAACTTGTGCTGAAAACCCGTACCTACGGAGAGAATGATGCCAAAGCAACCAACTAGTGCTGAAAACCCATACCTACGGAGAGAATGATGCCAAAGCAACCAACTAGTGCTGAAAACCCATACCTACGGAGAGGATGATGCCAAAGCAACTAACTAGTGTTGAAAACCCATACCTACGGAGAGGATGATGCCAAAGCAACCAACTAGTGCTGAAAACCCGTACCTACGGAGAGGATGATGCCAAAGCAACCAACTAGTGCTGAAAACCCGTACCTACGGAGAGAATGATGCCAAAGCAACCAACTAGTGCTGAAAACCCATACCTATAGAGAGGATGATGCCAAAGCAACTAACTAGTGCTGAAAACCCATACCTACGGAGAGGATGATGCCAAAGCAACCAACTAGTGCTGAAAACACATACCTACGGAGAAGACGATGCCAAAGCAACTAACTAGTGCTGAAAACCCATACCTACGGAGAGGATGATGCCAAAGCAACTAACTAGTCCTGAAAACCCATACCTACGGAGAGGATGATGCCAAAGCAACCAACTAGTGCTGAAAACCCATACCTACGGAGAGGATGATGCCAAAGCAATCAACTAGTGCTGAAAACCCATACCTACGGAGAGGATGATGCCAAAGCAACTAACTAGTGCTGAAAACCCATACCTATGGAGAGGATGATGCCAAAGCAACCAACTAGTGCTGAAAACCCATACCTACGGAGAGGATGATGCCAAAGCAACTAACTAGTGCTGAAAACCCATACCTATGGAGAGGATGACGCCAAAGCAACTAACTAGTGCTGAAAACCCATACCTATGGAGAGGATGATGCCAAAGCAACCAACTAGTGCTGAAAACCCATACCTACGGAGAGGATGATGCCAAAGCAACCAACTAGTGCTGAAAACCCATACAAACCCCATACCTATGGAGAGGATGATGCCAAAGCAACTAACTAGTGCTGAAAACCCATACCTACGGAGAGGATGATGCCAAAGCAACTAACTAGTGCTGAAAACCCATACCTACGGAGAGAATGATGCCAAAGCAACCAACTTGTGCTGAAAACCCGTACCTACGGAGAGAATGATGCCAAAGCAACCAACTAGTGCTGAAAACCCATACCTACGGAGAGAATGATGCCAAAGCAACCAACTAGTGCTGAAAACCCATACCTACGGAGAGGATGATGCCAAAGCAACCAACTAGTGCTGAAAACACATACCTACGGAGAAGACGATGCCAAAGCAACTAACTAGTGCTGAAAACCCATACCTACGGAGAGGATGATGCCAAAGCAACTAACTAGTCCTGAAAACCCATACCTACGGAGAGGATGATGCCAAAGCAACCAACTAGTGCTGAAAACCCATACCTACGGAGAGGATGATGCCAAAGCAATCAACTAGTGCTGAAAACCCATACCTACGGAGAGGATGATGCCAAAGCAACTAACTAGTGCTGAAAACCCATACCTATGGAGAGGATGATGCCAAAGCAACCAACTAGTGCTGAAAACCCATACCTACGGAGAGGATGATGCCAAAGCAACTAACTAGTGCTGAAAACCCATACCTATGGAGAGGATGACGCCAAAGCAACTAACTAGTGCTGAAAACCCATACCTATGGAGAGGATGATGCCAAAGCAACCAACTAGTGCTGAAAACCCATACCTACGGAGAGGATGATGCCAAAGCAACCAACTAGTGCTGAAAACCCATACAAACCCCATACCTATGGAGAGGATGATGCCAAAGCAACTAACTAGTGCTGACAACCCATACCTACGGAGAGGATGATGCCAAAGCAACTAACTAGTGCTGAAAACCCATACCTACGGAGAGGATGATGCCAAAGCAACCAACTAGTGCTGAAAACCCATACCTACGGAGAGAATGATGCCAAAGCAACCAACTAGTGCTGAAAACCCATACCTACGGAGAGGATGATGCCAAAGCAACTAACTAGTGCTGAAAACCCATACCTATGGAGAGGATGATGCCAAAGCAACCAACTAGTGCTGAAAACCCATACCTACGGAGAGGATGATGCCAAAGCAACTAACTAGTGCTGAAAACCCATACCTATGGAGAGGATGATGCCAAAGCAAACAACTAGTGCTGAAAACCCATACCTATGGAGAGGATGATGCCAAAGCAACCAACTAGTGCTGAAAACCCATACCTACGGAGAGGATGATGCCAAAGCAACCAACTAGTGCTGAAAACCCATACAAACCCCATACCTACGGAGAGGATGATGCCAAAGCAACCAACTAGTGCTGAAAACCCATACCTACGGAGAGGATGATGCCAAAGCAACCAACTAGTGCTGAAAACCCATACCTACATGATGCCAAAGCAACCAACTAGTGCTGCTGATGATGCCAAAGCAACCAACTAGTGCTGAAAACCCATACCACTATGGAGAGGATGATGCAAAGCAACCAACTAGTGCTGAAAACCCATACCTACGGAGAGGATGATGCCAAAGCAACCAACTAGTGCTGAAAACCCATACAAACCCCATACCTACGGAGAGGATGATGCCAAAGCAACTAACTAGTGCTGAAAACCCATACCTACGGAGAGGATGATGCCAAAGCAACTAACTAGTGCTGAAAACCCGTACCTACGGAGAGAATGATGCCAAAGCAACCAACTTGTGCTGAAAACCCGTACCTACGGAGAGAATGATGCCAAAGCAACCAACTAGTGCTGAAAACCCATACCTACGGAGAGAATGATGCCAAAGCAACCAACTAGTGCTGAAAACCCATACCTACGGAGAGGATGATGCCAAAGCAACTAACTAGTGTTGAAAACCCGTACCTACGGAGAGGATGATGCCAAAGCAACTAACTAGTGCTGAAAACCCGTACCTACGGAGAGGATGATGCCAAAGCAACCAACTAGTGCTGAAAACCCGTACCTACGGAGAGAATGATGCCAAAGCAACCAACTAGTGCTGAAAACCCGTACCTACGGAGAGAATGATGCCAAAGCAACCAACTAGTGCTGAAAACCCATACCTACGGAGAGAATGATGCCAAAGCAACCAACTAGTGCTGAAAACCCATACCTACGGAGAGGATGATGCCAAAGCAACTAACTAGTGCTGAAAACCCATACCTACGGAGAGGATGATGCCAAAGCAACTAACTAGTGCTGAAAACCCGTACCTACGGAGAGAATGATGCCAAAGCAACCAACTTGTGCTGAAAACCCGTACCTACGGAGAGAATGATGCCAAAGCAACCAACTAGTGCTGAAAACCCATACCTACGGAGAGAATGATGCCAAAGCAACCAACTAGTGCTGAAAACCCATACCTACGGAGAGGATGATGCCAAAGCAACCAACTAGTGTTGAAAACCCGTACCTACGGAGAGGATGATGCCAAAGCAACTAACTAGTGATGAAAACCCGTACCTACGGAGAGGATGATGCCAAAGCAACCAACTAGTGCTGAAAACCCGTACCTACGGAGAGAATGATGCCAAAGCAACCAACTAGTGCTGAAAACCCATACGTACGGAGAGAATGATGCCAAAGCAACTAACTAGAGCTGACTTTGGCCAACCACGCACACAGGCAGTCTCGCTAGCACTCCGAGCATACAGGTGAGAAGCCAAGCCTGGAACAGACTCTCTCCATGGGTACTGTGGCACTAACTGTTAGCCTTCTCTGCTAACAGCTAATTATTCTAACCAGCAAGTGATGAGATCAGGTGCTAGATGTTTTTGGAAAGGTATTGCTAGCAATCTTAATGTAGTTACTGAAGAATAGCAAAATTGTGATAGTGAGGTTCTCATTTTCTTATGTTGTTTTGCCAAGAGAATGTTCACAAGAAATGTGCCATACATTCAATTAAGTGATAATTGGCACAAATATGGAAATGTGTCTGAGGTTTTCATTCCTCAACAGCAGTGTAATGTGGGGTTGAGTCCATGTCCCACACCATCTGTTGTGTAGATTGATAAATATGATATATGAATAGCTGCATCTCATCTTGACATTAGACCCCTGTTAAGGTCTGACTGATTTTGATATTTAGGAATCAGAATATGTACAACATGGAGGAAAACAAAAGACTCTCTCTCGCGCTATATATATATTTTTATATTAAAGACATGGATGACTTATTTATAACACCATGCACTGTACAAACATTTACAACCGCTTATGTCAGCTTATATCAACATCTACAGGTTGAAATAGGGCATGCAGTGATACCAACTTGCAATTGACATAGTGTAGCATTAATGCGGCGGTTATGTATGGTGTATAAATGTGTTATGTAATCCCTCAAAAGAAAGTGCTTCCCTGAGCATATAGATGCTCGCTCGCTTGCTGTTTGTGTAGGGAAAATACAAGTGCCATGATACTTGACAAGACAACCCTAGAGTGAGGGAGGTAAAATGCCAACAGAGTGCTCGTCTTTCATTGGGGAAAAGACATGTTTATCTAGAGGAGCCAGATTTTCCTTAAAAGGGGAGGGAGAGAGAGAGGGAGAGAGAGAGAGAGAGAGAGAGAGAGAGAGAGAGAGAGAGAGAGAGAGAGAGAGAGAGAGAGAGAGAGAGAGAGAGAGAGAGAGAGAGAGAGAGAGGGGTTGTGTGTGTTGAAGGGGTGGGGAGTGTGGACAGTGCCTCAAACAAACTCAGGTCTGTGTATGTCTGGTCAGAAAACCTGTTTGACAGCCAGAGAGAGGGTTTGAATGGGGAGTCTTTCAATTAAACAAGACGGATTAGAAAATGGCAGATCACAGCTGTTCTCACTGGGGCTATTGTTGCTCTCAAGTGGGAGTCAAAATGGTCCCTCGGTCAAAGACAAAAAGCTAGGTAATTTTTTTACACAATTCCTTCACAATGTTTGTGTGGAGTGTTGTGGGCAATGCTGTCCTTGCTCCAGAGAAAAACAACACTATTCTATACAAAGGTGGGGACTCCTTTTGGAGGAGGCTGAAATCAGGGGTTCCAACATCTTATTAAGCAAGCAGGAAAGAATTCTAATGATGTTTGATGTTTAAGTATTGTTCAAAAATATGTTTTGGAGACGGTTCCACCACCTACAACATAACAGTTGGTTGAGGTACCCCCTAACTCACCAATTTTAATCCCAACAAACCAGGGACATTCTGAGGACATTCAACAACGTTCCCATCAGGTCCCTTAAAGGTTTCGGTGCAACGTTATCCCTCTGACGTTCTGAGAACATTCTAAGAACATTGCATGACGATCCCAAGGGAACGTTCTCCGGGGGAACCGTCTCAAACGTTCTCTTTGTCTAGTTCCCTTTAAGTTCCTAGGACATCACTGAGGACCATGTCAGGATCTTTTTAGGATGTTCATTTTACTATTCCGTAGGACATCACGTGATGGTCCCAAGGGAATGATCTCTGGGGGACCTTTGTCTAGTTCCC
Organism: Brachymystax lenok tsinlingensis; assembly: GCA_030435695.1. Classification (NCBI taxonomy): domain Eukaryota; kingdom Metazoa; phylum Chordata; class Actinopteri; order Salmoniformes; family Salmonidae; genus Brachymystax; species Brachymystax lenok. The sequence continues at coordinate 11,279,639 of CM059790.1, forward strand.
TGTAAGATCCCAGGACGTCACTGAGGACCATGTCAGGACCTTCCTTTCAGGACCTTTTTAGGACGTTCTCAGGATGTTCATTTTACTAGTCTTTAGGACGTTCTTTAGGATGTTTATTTTACTAGTCTTTAGGACATTCTCAGGATGTTCATTTTACTAGTCTTTAGGATGTTTATTTTACTAGTCTTTAGGACGTTCTTTAGGATGTTTATTTTACTAGTCTTTAAGATGTTCTCAGGATGTTTATTTTACTAGTCTTTAGGACGTTCTTTAGGATGTTTATTTTACTAGTCTTTAGGACATTCTCAGGATGTTCATTTTACTAGTCTTTAGGATGTTTATTTTACTAGTCTTTAGGACGTTCTTTAGGATGTTTATTTTACTAGTCTTTAAGATGTTCTCAGGATGTTTATTTTACTAGTCTTTAGGATGTTCTCAAGATGTTCATTTTACTAGTCTTTAGGATTTTCTCAGGATGTTCATTTTACTAGTCTTTAGGATGTCGCGTGATGGTCCCAAGGGGGATCTTTTTCTAGTTTCCAGTTTGTCCCAAGACTTCCCCAAAGACGTTTTCAGGATGTTCTTGGGACGTTGTGTCATGGTCCCCTGGAGGTTTTGTCTAAATCAGTCACTGAAACAGACATGGTGAAGTAGCAGGAAGATCAGAATGCTGTGAACCAAGAGATTTTGAGTTCAAATCCCAGGTGAGGACATGCTAAATATGAATTACTGTATGAATAAAAATACACAATGCTGTTGTTTATGAGACCATCAGGTAACGTCCCCAGGACAAACAAGGTAACTAGACAAAAACCTCCAGAGGACCAAGACACAATGTCACAAGAATGTCCTAAAAAAAACGTCCCGGGACAAACCGGGAACTAGACAAAACCACCAGGGGACCATGACACAAGACCTGACGACTTTAGGCGACCATTTCGTGACATCCCGGGGACCTCCTAACAACTTATTATTGAGCGGCACTGTATAACTAAGGCAGGACTGATAAAGAGGATTAAGCAAGTTCAATATTCCAAAACAAACGAATAATGCTACTACGGTAATACAATTTAATTAATTTAGCTATACAACTATGGTAGGTATGTACTGTAAGTATGTAGATACAGACAGACACACACACACACACACACACACAGGCAGAGATGAGCATAGTTGGTGCAACAATAAAACAAATTCCAAATGTATGGGTGTATAAGCATTAGCTCCTAGGTGTACAGCTGCCATACAACGTGAGGTGCTTATCAATTGAGAAAAATGCAGAGGTAAAACTGCTGCATTGATTTTTATCTTTTCATGTATGCTAATTGTCAGGACACCAAGAAATTACATGGCACAACGACAAAACGTGCTGTCTGGTGAGTGAGGCAATAGCCTATACCTCAAATCCATATGGGAATCACATTTTATATGAATCACTATGGCAGGCTATCTATATGACTATTAACAGCACATGGTTGAACATATCATGATCTTTTATGATGGTTGCTTTACATGCACACAGTGAAAGAGCTATATTTAATTCGATCAATTAGCCTAGGCTATGCATATCAGACATAACAAGTAAAAAACACACAGACATCTAAAGTATACAATCCTTGTAAGAGAATAATAAAGACCAAAACTCACCTAGGCTCTACGTAGCCTAAATACAAATAATAAATTGAAAATCAGCTAAAGTTAATTGATTAGATATAGCACGAGGAATAGATGTGATGGTAAGACTAGGCTACTACTGCCGCTGTTCCCCCTTTACGCACCGCAAGTGGAAATACTGTCAACGTTTCTCACAGCAACTCAGTCAATTTCACTTTCTTTTTTTCTGCTCACGTTTCACACGGAGCGATCCGGAAGAAAGCGTGTAGTGGGTGCAGCTTTGGTGGAGTGAAAATGCACGATTCCCCGGCCTCAGGGGGCTTTTGACTTGGGCAACACTGGCGATTCAGCGAGAAATGCCTTGCACCGCTTCTGGCTCAAAAGGTTGCCTCGGATACTGTGGTCTCGCTCCTGACCTTGGCTAGATAGATGACAGATAATAATTGATAACCTGTATATTTACAGCCCTAGTATTCCGTCATGGGGGACCGGGGGGCTGTCAATGATGCATCATAGGCTACTGCAAAAAGACTGTGAGAGCAGAAGAAGCGGGGAGGGGTGTGAGTGTGTAGCCTTTTGTGTAGCGCGTATGTGTGTGTTACAGCCAATGTGAGAGAAAGGAGGTTTCTTCCCCCACCATCATTTTAGGGACACATGGTGTCAGTCTGCCCTCATGCATACTCTCTCTCTCTCTCTCGTGTTCTTTTGAATGCTCAGTGCTGTAGTTTTACACCAGAATAACTTCAAGGAGTCTTTGTTTGGGACCACGAACAGGCATCTGTGCAGCACGTCCATTTTTAGAGATTCTCTCACTAATCAGGTAATTGCAGCAGACACTCACTCACTGCCTTTCAATGAAAACGATCCTCCTAATCTGCACCGCATGCATGCTACACAGCATTGTCCACAGGAGAGTAGGCTGTGCTTGCCTTAGCCCTACACCTCTCCCCTCTGTCTTGCAGGATTTCCTGTGGGTTTTATTGGGGGACAATATGATATACCAGCATTGCAGCCTATACACTGCCTGTGCCTGCAATACATCCCCCATAGTCCTTATTATAGGCTACAGCTATTATAAAAGGGATCCGTAGGCTATACCCTTTGAGCACACCTATCTATCTGTATTCACATAATGTCTGTGCACATTTGACCCTGGCAAGTTTAGCGTTACAACAGGAGGGAGCAGAGGAGTCTCACGGTCATTAATGACTCATAATATACACGTTGGAAACTCGGCATAACACAGCGCTACATGAGCAAGTATTTCCACCGAGCAGCAATGGCACCACACTGTAAGCAACTGTGTGAGCAGGACCCGGAAATGGATCCAAATGTCACGGCGGGTGGTGTGATCCACTGCATCACTCCACTCTGCCTGCCAGTGTGAAAAGCCTCATATCTGCACTGACACCCACGCTCAATGCAGACAGGGAAATGTGGAACAGTGAGTGGGGAATGGAGGCGGTGTTTAAGGGGGCATCATTCCAAGCCAGAGGATCTCGGCTCACTTAATGAAGGGGATTTGTAATTGATATTTGTCACTGGTTGGTCGTCGCGGACCCCCAAGGGAACCCTCTTGCAGTCGGACACACAACATACATACAGTACATGCACCCATGAACACACACAAGTATCCACTGTATGCGCGCCACACACACACGCATGCACACACACCAGGGCCACCTGCGAGGCAGACAGTTAATGAATGAGCTCCATCCAGCCGTTTAGTCTCATCCAACCAAACACTGGTCCATTAACTACTGCTGCTAGTAGCCAGGCTGGGCTAGCCCTCTTACTCTCCACACCAGATACATTCCTCTTTGGACCAATAGTCTATTTACTATTTAGTCTATTTATTATTTAGAACTTTGCAAGAGCACTACACAGAGCCTACCAGCAGTCGTTGGGTTAAGCATTTATGTTTAAATATAGGTAGAAAAGTGCTATGAATTGTTTATAAATCCTTATTTCGGGCATCTGTACTAAAGTCTTACCCAGAATACATCACTGGGGGGTAGTTAGAAGGAGAGAGAGAGACTGTATAAAGTGCTGCACTTTATATGGAGGAAAGAAAAATAGAAAAGTGCCTTGTTATTGTCCTCTCCATTCCTCCCTGGTGAAAGGTGTCACGGCTGACGTTCCTGAAGGCCTTTGTTCCAACAATATACTGTACAATATACTGTTTTAATAAGGGACAACTGTGACACCGGCCAGGAAAACCTAGTGGGAATTTGTCCACGACATATGGCACACTGTTACTGTATGCATGTATGCTGCTGTTTTGACCTTCCTTGAAAAAAAGGGATTCTGAAGATCAATGGATTTCATCCTCAATTCCGACTCTGAATCTCAACCTAAATGAATAGACTAGATGAAAATACAGTCTTCCACCTGGCATATTCCCTGTCGAGGCATCCGCTAGGTTGCCCGGATGCCTCAACACTTTTTCTTTAGTTATCAGTTGTACACAAAACGCGTGTGTTCTTTCAGTACAGCGCATTTCTACCCTTTGTATTCCCACATGACAATAGAAGGAAGAACCCCCAAAGGATCTATCCGTCTCTTGAGCTGTTTTAAAAAAGCCGATAACGCGGTGGAAATGCACTCCCGTTCGCCCTCTCTCTCGGTGTTTATGGTCCTGCATTGACTGATCGCATTGTGATTGATTTTTCCCTCTCCTCCCTCCTTCTCTCGTTGTTCCCTGGGCTCGCTCGCTGCAGAGTCGTTGCGCGGATGCCTCGACAGAGGGCGAGAAGAAACAGCTGCCTCGCATGAACTTACACTCGACGACTCACCAGCCGCCACTGCCTGTGACATCTGCTGCTCTGCTCAGTCAGTGGAATCAGTCCGTTTGGTTGGTCTCTCCTATCCTTAACACTGAGCTTTCAGAGGACTCCTGGCACTGGGAGACCAACAGGAGACATGGCTACATCCCAAGAGGAAATGCAGTCCCCTTGTTTCCTTGTCTCCTGATCTGAAAGGACTTGGTAGAGAAGAGGAATGGAAGGTTTGAAAGAAAGAGAAAAATAGAAAGAGAGGAATGTCAGGGTTTTCAATTTCTATTATTCAATTTCTATGTTGTGCAAAAAATCCAGTCCTTTGCCTATGAGTGCATGGTCGCAAAGAAAAGGAGACAAGGAAAGGAAGTGATCTAAGAGATTTGGGATAAAACAGCCTGAATGTTAGGCCTAATCTCCACCCTCAGAAGGGCTGGTTAAGAGCCTTCCCACCCAGAGCCTATAAGTGCTCTCAAGACTCGTCAGCATTCACTTCAATCAAGCCTAATTCAATCACACGTCTATTATGCAACCAACATTTACAGCACTTCAAGACTAGCGTTTCAAAACTCTGATTTTAAAAGGGCACTTGATTCAGGTCGCCCGGTATGCGACGTGGGCGGGATAGACGCTTGAGGGAAAATGGAATGGCTCCAAAAATGCACACCAGGCGAGCTAAATCCCATATTGAGAAAGCGTTATTGTGGCAACCAGATTGTCCTGGCGTGACGGGGACGTAGCAATTGCCGGGGGGAAAAACTCTAATAGTCATTGATGAGAGACTCAACTCTCCACTACTGTTACTGTATAAAACAAGATCATGAGGCGACCATGAAACACACTACAACCTTGGCATGTGGGCCTAGGGGTCCAGGAAGATTATTCTAAATCTGTTCAGTTTAACCTATCTTTCCTACACTGTTCCCAGGAAACTGTCTGAAGATATTAGTATCAGTATCTGCTACAACATGAAAGATAGTGTCAAAGAGCATTAATCGAGAGCTGCACTATCTTTTGGTAACCTTATTGCAGACGCTGAGAGTAACTGTCAAATGGGATGAGTGGATCCCCTTAGGCTAATGGAATAGAAGTCAAAGCCCTTCTGTGTTGGGTCTTTTGAGTACGTAGAGCAAAGAAGTAGTCATAAAGGGTATTACCTCACTGTTCAGACTGAGGCACAACTGTATGGAGAGGCTGTTCTCCAGTTGTGAGATAGATAATGTGTCGTACCCCTTTGATTCCAGACCTTCATTTAACCCTGAAAATCAGCCCTGTACAAGAGATGTATTCAAATGTTCCGAATGTTGCAATGAAAATATGAATTGAGTTGACCCAATGTCCTACTTTACAACATGACAGCATTATATGTTCTACAGAATACATACAGTATCACTGAACATTCTGTAATGTTACACCCTGCTGTAGGGCCATGATACTCATTTAACCCTAAACATCGGATGGATACTATCTACTGTAGATACACTTCTTTATACCACCTATTACCAGGAGACCCAGTTGTCCCCGTAATTAGCTTCACTAAGTCACTCAGGTCATTCATTTCTCTAAGAGATATATAACAGAACTGAATAGAACTTTGTCCAAAAGTAGATAGACAGGATAAATTGGCCTTTGGCTTCATCTCAGAAAGGTTCCCCCCATCAAGGTGACCTGATTGTGTGGAGACCTCATGAGGCGAGGGCAAGCAGCCAACCACAACGGAGCGAAAGACAGAAGGAGGGCACAGAGTTCACCTGAAGGGGTTTGGCTGAGGTGGGCAGTGTGCCAATGGTAGAAGGAGGCGCTATTTTGGTGGTTGAAAGTAGAGGGGAGTTTGTCTAATATATTTTTTTGTTTTATGGGGTGAACCAAGCGGTTCTTCTGATATTATGTAAAGCAGTGGTCCATAGGAAGTATTAATTTGAGTGCAAATTGCTTTGACTTTATACTATTGGGAATTAGACAGGCAGTTCGCTCTTGTAAAATTGATTCAGAGACATTCTCTGGTTAAATAAATCTCATTTCACTTGGACCTGGACAAAATTGTGTTTGAAAATGATATAGATGAAAGTACATTTTAAATCATGCTTTGAAATGTTTAAATCTTCTGGTCAATTTAAATAAAAACCCGACACTCTTTACCCTGAATTGGCTAGACAAGATCTTTCAAAATTGTCCAGACTAGACAGTCAATTTCATTCCAGCTATTTCAAGGGACAGATATAACTTCAAAGAAAATAATTTGTGTTTGAAAAATCTCTAGTCCTTTTTTATTAAACAGAACCTCTTCTGGGAGTGGTAAGTAAACCCTTCATTTTGATATAAAACCATCTTCAGTTAATTCCACTCATTATTAGTTCCTTCATCTAATCCCTGGAGCACGACAGGACTAAAACCAGATTAGGTTCTATACACACTAATGTCTAGAGCCCCCATGTGGCACAAATTTCCAACTACATCTGACACACAATAAACCACCAAGGGCCAAATCCTAATTATTGCGCAAATCTCCCATTGACATCAATGCACAATTTACATGAAAATATGAGCAAGAGCGTCCAAATAGGATTCAAAGTAAAAAGTCACACCTCTCAACCGTCAGGTCCTCAAGAAGCTTTATTTTCTTGACACGCGTTTGAATATAAAAAGAGACATGAAAAACGTGGTTCCTACTTACAGGTAGGAAACAATGACGACATGATCACAGCCTTGCCAAATGGCGATATGTGCAATACAACTGCATTGTTATCCAATACTTCATCATATTGGATATGGAATCTGTCCTTCGTGATATCTGCTAGGAGGCAGCAGCACTGTGCAATCTACTGTCCAAACTCCAAAGGCTGACCTAGAGTCAGGGTTTGCGGTGGCCATGGGCTTGTCAGAGTCAATAGATATCCGTTGACTGATCTCAGGACAGTGTGGAGGGAATCCTTCTCCAGAGGCCTCCGCACAGGCAGTTCTTAATCCAGCGTTGCTCCCACTGCTTCATTGCGTTGGTCTTGTTGGGCGAGCGGAGCATGGTCACACAGCCACACCTGAGAGAGAGAGGAAGAGAGAAAGAGAGAGTGAATAAATACTGAGAAAGGCTGAAAAAGCAGGGTCGGGAAAAGACCATCTTCAAATTGTTGCTTGCTTTGGACCAACAAAAAGGTTCTTAAAAAAGTGTAAAGTTACATGTAGAGGATAATAATGATGTTATGATATCATGTTAAGGTAGAAAAAAGGGGAAAGATGCCAGTGCTAGGGAGTGGGTGAAAGAGTAAGTGGTGTCTGACCGGGTGCAGGCTTTGCTCTCCTCTGTGGGGCAGACTCCCATGTGGAGACAACGTAGATTATCCATCCTCTGGGCCCCTGGGCTCCTGGAAACACACATTTTAGCAAATGGGCTGTTACTTTTTCAACTTTACAGTAGGCTGAGCTTCATCTGACCTTTGACCCCAAATAGTGATCCAATGACAACTGTGTGTAGTGTGCTTTGAATTTTCGCCTCAACATAGTACAGTGCCACTGTCTTGGTCACTTGAGCACTATCCCCAATTGTAACCCTAAAAAGTCTACCAGGCATCCTAAAACAAAAACTTTTCTAAATGCCAGCTAGCCTGCTCCTGTGGGTCTCACCTAGAGAAGATCTCCACCTGGGCGGTGGAGTTGAGACCCGGAAGGCTGTAGGGCTTGCCAAACTGCAGCCGCAGCGGCAGCTTGCCCTGCAGCTTGCAGATGATGCCGTCGTTGACGGGCAGCCAGTCCATGCTGGGCACCAGCAGCTGGCTGGGCAGCAGGCAGCACTCATCTATCAGCGGCTCATCAGGCTCCTGGGGGTGGCCCTCGTCCCGAGCTGGAGACATACATGGGTGAAGGCCAGGCACACATACAGTGAGGTCCAAAAGTATTTGGACAGCAACACGTTTTGTTTTGGCTCTGTACTCCAGCACTTTGGATTTGAAATGATACAATGACTATGAGGTAAATGTGCAGACGGTTAGCTTTAATTTAAGGGCATTTTTATCCATATTGGGTGAACCGTTTTAGAAATTACAGCACTTTTTGTACATAGTCCCCCCATTTTAGGGAACCACAAGTATTTGGTCTAATTCACTTACAATATGCGTATCAAAGTAGTGCGTAGTATTTGGTTCCATATTCCTAGCACGCAATGACTACATCAAGCGTGTTGGATGCATTTGCATTGCAAATGAATGGTAAATAATGTATTGTATCATTTAAGTCACTTTTATTGTAAATAAGAACAGAATGTTTCTGAACACGTCTACATTAATGTGGATGCTACCATGATTACAGATAATCCTGAATGAATCTTGAATAATGATGAGTGAGAAAGTTAGAGGCACAAAGATCATATCATCAAGACATGCTAACCTCTCACCATTACCAATAACAGGGGAGGTGAGCATTTTTTTGGAGGGTTGGTATGATATTTATAACTTTCTCACTCATCATTATTCACAACTCATTCATGATTATCTGTAATCCACATTAATGTAGTTTAGAAACTGATTTTATTCATATTTACAATAAAGGTTACAAGAGAATTACATTATTTACCCATCCATTGGGCCCAAAATAAATCGGAAACAAAAAGAACTGCAAATGCATCCAACAAATTTGTAGTCACAAGCTTGATGTAGTCATTGCATGCTACTTTTGACAACTTTAATACACATAAGTGAATTTGTCCAAATACTTTTGGATATTGGGCAGGGCTCTAAAACCCAGTTTCTGGAGGACTACTAGGGCTGGGCGATATGGCCTAAAAATCATATCTAGATCATTTATTTTTTATGTTCTCTAAATAGGCTAGTTGTCCAATTAAAAGTAAAATACACTGCATTTCAAACAGTCAGCAATAATCAAATGAATTCAGGGTTTGTGAAGTTATACCTAGGCTAAATATAAGCCTTCGACAACCATAAGACCCACTAACAAAGTAAATATTTGATCATTTTTACAATAATCACTGATCTTGTTTTCATGTCTGTTCCTTTCGTTTACAAATGTAACCACAATCGTGCATAACGCACATTCACTAATAATAACCAACTTCTTGTAGCAGGCATTATAGAAAATGAACACAGACCTCATAAACAACCTCTCAAGCACAAGCCCACATGCTACTGAGTAGCCAGTTAATCTTTATATTTAGTCTAGTCAACTTGGATCGATTTGCTAGCTTACAAGGCAGACCAGTTGTATTGTTATGAAGACACCCTTCTGTCCGTCTCCAACTGTTTGAACAGCACGCTAGCCTGTCCACTTTGTTCAGATGTTGAAGTGGCCCACCTTATTTTTCAGAATAAGAACAAGTTGCCAATTCCTTATAGAATTGTATTTTATGCTCATTGCACTTTTATAAAACACAGACTAGATGGCTAAAATCGTACTAGTAGTATGTGGTACCGCAACAGAAACTGAACATACATTTTCCAGAATCAATGTTCATTGTAGCCCTTGATCATGGAGGAAGGAGTCTTCTGTATGTAGGAGTTTTGTTAAGAGCCCAGATGCTTAATCTGAACATTAACGCATCGCTTGCGGTACGGCTTTGGAAGCATAAGGACCTTACCTTTCATATCAGTATTATTTTTTTTTTTATAAAACTAAAAGGTTAAACTTGCCGAGAGTGTTTTTGAGAGCTATATTCATTGATACTCACGTTTTAGTAGGGTCTGTTCTTCTCGCAATTTGATAAGTTGAAACATACAAAGGGTATCGATAGAGTCCCGGGTAGCGCAGCAGTCAAAAGCACTGCACCACAGTGCTGAGACACCACTACAGCCTGGGTTTCAATCGCAGACTGTGTCACAACCGGCCGTGACCGGGAGCTCCATAGGACGGCGCAAGATTAGCCCAGCGCCCCTTGGCTCATCGCGCTCTAGCGACTCCTTGTGACAGGGCTGGGCGCCTGCAAGCTGACACCGGTCGTCAGTCGAGTGGTGTTTCCTCTGACACGTTGGTGCAGCTGAACATCAGGGTTAAGAGAGCAGTGTGATAAGAAGTAGGCGGCCATGTTTAGGAGGACGCATGACTCGACCTTCGCCTATCACGAGCCCATTGAGGAGTTGCAGAGATGAGCCAAGGGACCTAATTTGGGGAGAAAACAGGGTTAAAAACTATGCTTGTCGGGCCTGGTTAGTACTGAGATGACAGACTGCTTGGGAATACCAGGTGTCGTAAGCTCAAATATATATATTTTTTAATTAATAAAAAACGAACAAAAAAAACAAAAGGGTATTGATATAAAGGTTAACTTGTCCTCTATTACAGTAAAATATTGTCTCAATGCGTTTCGGTGTCCATACGACGGATTCTGTTGGACCAAACCTCAAAACCGCTTGTTGTCAGAGAGGAAGAAGTGATCTTTCATCTTTGTTGCTGTGACTGACAGGAGGAGGGGCTTGGTGTCTGTGTGTGAGGGGGAAGGTGCACAGTGCACACAGCACAGAAGGAGAGGAGACGAGACAACATGAAATATCGCCCAGCCCTAGTCAGAGTCCTAAGCAGAATTATGTTGGGGGCCTTGCGAAACATTTTTGCGGGAAGAATCTCAAATATAAAATATATTTTGATTTGTTAAACACTTTTTGGGTTACTACATGATTCCATATGCGTTATTTCATAGTGTTGATGTCTTCACTATTATTCTACAATGTAGAAAATAGTCAAAATAATGAAAAACCCTTGAGTGAGTAGGTGTTCTAAAACTTTTGACCGGTAGTGTACACCCATGCATCCACATAGTCAGCTACACATGTTCACCCCATCCTTACAGCAGAGCCAGAGCTTGGTGAGCAGGCGGAAGAGGAGCGACATGCTGTCCTGGTTGTCCGAGGTGGCCGTGTAGATGGGCAGGCAGCCAGGCTTCAGCAGGCCCCAGATCCGGATCATCACCATCATTTCACGCAGCATGCCCAGGGACGAGCCGTCGCGCAGGAACCCAAAGCCGGGACGCACGATGGAGCCCTGAGAGAGGACACAGGTCAATACAGACAGACGGATAGAGACAGACAGCACAGACACACACTCTATACTGGCACCAGCTATACATTCTTTCAATGCAACATCATATCTTTAATATCAAATGTGGTAAGCATGGGTTTCTGGAGCATTGCATAATTTTTCAGCACATTGTGAAAAGGCCTACACCGTTATCTCAATTTAATGTAAATGTAGGAGTAAATCCACACACAAATGGTGGTGCACTGGAGACCCACCTGATTGGGTAGGTTAGCCATCAGGTAGAGCACAAAGTCTCCCACCCATTGGATGAGCTGCTGCAGAGACTGGAGCGGGGGGCCGTCCAGCACAAACTCCTCTGTCTTAAGGTTGATCATCACCTTATCGATATCTACGGAGAGGGGGAAGGTCAATCTCAACCAGAATCACTGACGTCTTGATAAAACGGCCAATAATTGTAGGTACTAGCTAGCAGATAGGAGGGCCAGCAACACAGCCTTATGGCTACAGTTTCTGTCTGTTCAACAACAGGTCACTATGTACAACTCAAGCTCGGTAACAAACTGTAAAGAGTTCCAGCCTCACATTAAAGCTGCATTATGTAACGTTTTGGGTCGACCAGACCAAATTCACATAGAAATGATGGGGTAGATACGTTCTGTGTGCTATTTCTATGCTTCCCATTCTTAAATGTAGTTATTGCTTCTTTTACACCAGCTTCAAACAGCTGAAAATACAATATTTTTGGTTATTGAAAATATATTTCACAGCGGTTTAGATGGTACAATGATTCTCTACACTATACATTGGTTGAAATTAGGTGAAATGTTAGAATTTTAGCAACCAGGAAATTCCTGCATATTGCACCTTTAAGTGAAATTAGTGTCCGAAGTAGGATCCGTCTATTCATTGATTATACAGGTATAAATGGTAGTGATGCTTGTCCTCCCACCAGTGTCAGTATTTTTGGCGCATATCTCTGCCAGCCTATCCCCGGGGCTCTTGTCTGGCGTGTTGAGGACGTGGGGCCTCAGCAGGGACTTGAGGGTGGCGCTAATGGCGATAAGGAGGAGCTTGGCGTGGAAGTCACAGGCTCGCGCCGCCGTAGCCGCCGACAGCTTACAGAGAGAGGCCTTCACTGCGACGATGCGTGTTGAGAGCACCTACCACACACACAGTATATTAGAAAAACAAACAATTCCATCCCTTCATTGTCACACATTTCAGTTTGTCAAACCTAATGCCATGCAGTGGGGATCCTTGGGTTGTGTTTTGAAATGTCAACTAACACCCACATTTGTCCGATAAGAACATACACTACATGACCAAAAGTATGTGGACAGTGTGTGCTCGTCAAACATCTCATTCCAAACTCATGGGCATTAATATGGAGTTGGTCCCCCCTTTGTTGCTATAACAGCCTCCACTGTTCTGGGAAGGCTTTCCACTAGATGTTGGAATATTGCTGCGGGGACTTGCTTCCATTCAGTCACAAAGGCATTAGTGAGGTCAGGCACTGATGTTTGGCGATTAGGCCTGTCTCGGGGTTGAGGTCAGGGCTCTGTGCAGGCCAGTCAAGTTCTTCCACACTGATCTCAAAAAACTATTTCTGTATGGACCTCACTTTCTGCATGGGGTATTGTCATGCTGAAACAGGAAAGGCCTTCCCCAAACTGTTGCCACAAAGTTGGAAGCCCAGAAATAATGTAATTGTATGCCGTAGCGTTAAGATTTCCCCCGAACCATGAAAAACAGCCCCAGAGAGATCTCTCTCTCTCACACACACACACACACACAGCATTAGGACCATTCCTCAAGAGGCCTACCTGGCCTGATGTCTCCTTGATGTCCACAGTCCACCTGGCCGTGCTGCTTCTCCAGCTTCAAATGTTCTGCCTGTTTTATGAATATTTTTAAATCTTGTCCATGTTCGGTTATAATCTGCACCCAGCACAGCCAGACGAGGACTGGCCACCCCTCACAGCCTGGTTCCTCTCTAGGTTTCTTCCTAGGTTCTGGCCTTTCTAGGGAGTTTTTTCCTAACCACTGTGCTTTTACACCTGCATTGCTTGCGGTTTGGGGTTTTAGGCTGGGATTCTGTACAGCACTCTGACATCAGCGGATGTAAGAAGGGCTTTATAAATACATTTGATTTTTACTCGCTATGCGTTACAACACACAGCGGTCCCGTTCTGTGAGCATGTGGGGCCTACCACTTCGCAGCTGAGCCGTTGTTGCTCCTAGACATTTCCACTTCACAATAACAGCACTTACAGTTGACCGGGGCAGCTATAGCAGGGGAGAAATTTGACAAACTGACTTGTTGTTAAGGTGGCATCCTATGACGGTGCCACGTTGAAAGTCAATGAGCTCTTCAGTAAGGCCATTCTATTGCCAATGTTAGTTTGTGGAGATTCCATGGCTGTGTGCTCGATTTTATACACCTGTCAGCAACGGGTGTGGCTGAAATATACTTTCGTATATATAGTGTATATTTCAATTTCCCGTTGCACATTTCACTACGGTGTGCCCTACTGAACACGACCCTGGTCCACCTACCTGCTGCAGGGCTTGGTTCTGTCTCATGTACTCTTCATGAAGCTTCTCCACCAGGTTATGGACCATGCCCGGCTGCACGTGGAGCAGCACATCCCACCAGTCGTACCCCGTCACCATGCAGTACTCCAGCAGGAACAGCAGGTGCCGCAGCAGTGTGTTCATGTCCAACATCTGGCCCATGGAGGGAGACACGCGGATCATGTGCAGCTGAGGAGGGGAAAAAGAGCCTGGCTGGAGTTTTTTTTGCTGCTGTTCATATCTGGGGGCTCGCCTGGGATGATTACCAGAATTAAGGACAGGGATATGGATAGCTTATTGTTGCAAGAGAGGATAAACTTATTCAAGTTTTTAATTTGCCTTTAGACCACACATCGCTGTAAGCTTTAACACCTTTGGCTGGTTGACATTCAAGGGACATTGAAGGTAAAAATACAATATTTTGCCTTTTTTCAAAAACGTGAGCCATCTAAGCTATACTATCATCTACCTAGATAAAAGGGTGATACGGTACTGTGTGGGACATTTAAGGTCACTGCATAGTCAGCGGGTCTGAACGCATTGACACGCGATTGATGTGCTCCAACTAGCGAACTTGTGCTACCGTCTCTCACCTTGCCGTGGTTGTCCACTCCGGCCAGGGCCAGCGAGGTCCAGGAGAGCTGCAGGGCCTTGAAGTGGACGGTGTGGCCGCCGGCAAGCTGCCGCTTGATGGCCGTCTCGTCCCCGGGCCGCAGGGAGGAGCCCGAGGAGGAGCCGTAGAACACGCCCATAGTGTGGAGGGACAGCCGGTGGAGGATCTGGATGCTGCCGTCGTGGAAGGCTAGGGCCAGGCCTGGGAGGGACCACCATACAGAGTCACATCAAATGTAATTAACTTTATTGATCTCCAGAGGTGGACATTGACACCAGCAGTACACACAGACCGGGGCAACACAGTGAGTGTATAACATTATACACTTTCTCTGCCATTATACAACTATGTTGTGTGGGACACATTCAATGTAGCTCCCACTTCCCGGCCATGTTTCTTGAGCATAGAATGACTTCTTCTTTGGTGGGTTTAATAGTACTGTAAATCAACATTCTGGAAAGGTGTATGCTGCCACCTGAAGTAATCAAGAGTAGATATGGAGGGTCGATGATGGGTTATTGGGCACTTACCGAGGCCTGGGCAGAACTTTGTGTCCGACGCCACCTTTAAGTCAGGGTTGGAGATGGAGATGGGCAGCTTTGGCAGAGCAACGGCCGACACGCGGTCCAGGTCATTGGTGGCTGAGAGGATGCGCCATTTCAAGATCATCGGCTGTTTCTCACCCACTGTGGGGATGGAGAGGAGAAAGGGTGAGTAAGGGGTGTTGCTGTGTGTCTTTATGGGGGCATCTCAATTGTGGAATCATCTCCTTTCCTTAAACTGTGTTGATCTGAAAACACAATGGAGGATTCCTAAAGAGAATTTACTGTCACCTGTTCAGTTCTTTAAAGAATGTGGACGATTGGAAACATCTTTAAAACTATTGAGATACCCCCTATAGTTAGTTATATTTTCAATTAGAGTTCTTCATGGTTTTTGTTGTTCTCCTCCTTACCTACTGGTGAGCGATGCTGGAATATGTTATTAACAGGGAGGCCTTCTTTTCGCAGTGACCAACACTCTACGATGCTGCCCGTCTGACTGGAGGCACACAACAGCACCTAAAGGAGTATTAATATCATAATCACACACACACACACACACCAACTGGTGAACACTCCCTGCAATTTAACAGGAATTTGTATAATTCATTAAAAGTAGGGCTGTGACGGTCATGGATTTTTGGATGTTGGTTATTGGTCAGCCAAATGACTGCGGTCACCGTAATAACTGTTCGAATAGCAAAGAGATAAAGACATTTAAAAAAAATATATAATAAATTAAAAGACGCACATTTCCTCCGCCTGACTGCATGAGCTGCTGATGCAGGGAGGGGGGCATTGTCTAGGCAACCAAAGACTCATTAGCTACAACACCTGGCTTGTTTCAGCAAGGAGCAACAAAGTTTCATCACGCTCAACAACACGAATGCCCGGCTGTCCTGACCAGTCAGCGGTTTTCTTTTCACCTTTATGACTGTTATTTTATTTTCATGACGGTCTTCATCCATAACTGTCCGTCACACAGTTATACGATAATTGTGCCAGCCTTAATTAAAAGTATGCTCTACACTGTTTGAATACATATAAACTCAGCAAAAAAAGAAACGTCCTCTCACTGTCAACTGCGTTTATTTATTTTCAGCAAACTTAACATGTGTAAATATTTGTATGAACATAAGATTCAGCAACTGAGACAGAAACTGAACAGGTTCCACAGACATGTGACTAACAGAAATTGAATAATGTGTCCCTGAACAAAGGGGGGGTCAAAATCAAAAGTAACAGTCAGTATCTGGTGTGGCCACCAGCTGCATTAAGTACTGTAGTGCATCTCCTCCTCATGGACTGCACCAGATTTGCCAGTTCTTGCTGTGAGATGTTACCCCACTCTTCCACCAAGGCACTTGCAAGTTCCCGGACATTTCTGGGTGGAATGGCCCTAGCCCTCACCCTTCGATCCAACAGGTCCCAGACGTGCTCAATGGGATTGAGATCCGGGCTCTTCGCTGGACATGGCAGAACATTTACATTCCTGTCTTGCAGGAAATCATGCACAGAACGAGCAGTATGGCTGGCGGCATTGTCATGCTGGAGGGTCATGTCAGGATGAGCCTGCAGGAAGGGTACCATATGAGGGAGGAAGATGTCTTCCCTGTAACACACAGCGTTGAGATTGCCTGCAATTACAACAAGCTCAGTTGGATGATGCTGTGACACACCGCCCAGACCATGACAGACCCTCCACCTCCAAATCGATCCCGCTCCAGAGTACAGGCCTCGGTGTAACATTCATTCCTTCAACGATAAACGCAAATCTGACAATCACCCCTTGTGAGACAAAACCGCGACTCGTCAGTGAAGAGCACTTTTTGCCAGTCCTATATGGTCCAGCGACGGTGGGTTTGTGCCCATAGGCGACGTTGTTGCCAGTGATGTCTGGTGAGGACCTACCTTACAACAGGCCTACAAGCCCTCAGTCCAGCCTCTCTCAGCCTATTGTGGACAGTCTGAGCACTGATGGAGGGATTGTGCGTTCCTGGTGTAACTCGGGCAGTCGTTTCCATCCTGTACCTGTCCCGCAGCTGTGATGTTCGGATGTACCAATCCTGTGCAGGTGTTGTTACACGTGGTCTGCCACTGCGAGGACGATCAGCTGTCCGCCCTGTCTCCCTGTAGCGCTGTCTTAGTCGTCTCACAATACGGACATTGCAATTTATTGCCCTGGCCACATCTGCACTCCTCATGCCTCCTTGCAGCATGCCTAAGGCACGTTCACGCAGTCAGTCAGTAGAAAGGCCTCTTTAGTGTCCTAAGTTTTCGTAACTGTGACCTTAATTGCCTACCGTCTGTAAGCTATTAGTGTCTTAACGACCCACAGGTGCATGTTCATTAATTGTTTATGGTTCATTGAGCAAGCATGCGAAACAGTGTTTAAACCCTTTACAGTGAAGATCTGTGAAGTTATTTGGATTTTTACAAATTATCTTTGAAAGATAGGGTCCTGAAAAAGGGACGTTTTTTTTGCTGAGTTTATGTTGTACTGGTAAGTGATAAAGCTGGAAAGAATTCCCAATAAAGGACATTTGGAAAGACAACGTGTTCACAGTGTGTCTCTCTCACCTGCTCTGAGTTCTCCCTGGTGAGGAACTTGAGGTGTGTGACGGCCGGGTACTTGTCCCTCCTGACCGGGTCTGTGGTGCAGCGCATAAAGAGCGAGGGCAGCAGCTCCGTGTCGATGCGACACTTCTCGTTGACCACGCTCACGCACACCTTGAGTAAGGATCACGATAATGGCATTGCAATAATAGTACTACTTGATCAATTACATTGGAGTAAAACGTCATATTATCGTGCAGTAAACCCTCTTCACAAGAAAAGAAAATGCATTAGCATTTGTACAGTGTCGCTTGCCAGACTTATCAGAGACATGACGACTGGCTAGCACTTCTGGTGTTAGCCAGTAAGGATTAAAAAAAAAATGATGTTGTAATATCATTGCTAGCTAATACCTTGTAGAACTGCACAGGTGAGGAGCTACTGCCGTCCGTTGCCGCCACCACGATGTTGCCCCCGCCGGTGAAGGCGATGTCGGCCAGGGCAACACGGCCCCTCAGGCGACACAGGCTCTCGCTGGCTGTCAGCAGCTGACCGTTGGGCTTCAGCAGGGACACCATGACCAGGCCGCTCACCGTCACTGCCAGCCAGCCTTCCATGGGCTTACCCCCGAACAGCGTGAGAGACGGCGAGAACTTGACCCGTGAAAACTTCTCCCCGAAGTTGGTGGAGCCCGACTGGGGTGGGGGAAGGTTGGAGGAGAGGTAGAGAGAGAGTGGGTAGTAGCACATTTCAAACTAAGTGGCAAATTACAGATATGTCTGTATATGCTTGTTATATGCAGTGCTACACAGCCATTTTACAGCACACCTGCCAAACAATGGCATATACAGTATTGTCAGATTTCAAGAGCTTTAACCCCCTTACACTCGTGGGAATTAGCCTATACAGTACTAAATGGAAATGTTTCTTACAGCATATGCATAACCATTGGAGAAAGGGAACAATTAGGAGATTGTGGGAAAAGTATTAGACTAAAGGTGAGGACACAACAGTTCACCTGACACAAGACTGAATCCAAACATTACACTGTTGATTTGATGTGCATTTTACATTTACTGTATTTTTTACTGCATTTGTTGATAACGAAATCTGAAAATACTCTGGATACATTCAGTAACATAATAAGAATATTCTTGGAAAATTTGGAGTAGGTGCAACATAAGACAAAAAAAAAATCACAAGGGTTTGAGTGAGAGGTCTAACTGGTGTTTCCAAGTGGCCACATACCTCTCCAAAGTGTGCACAGTTCCTAAGTAATTTGTATTCACTTTTATGACTCAAAGATGAGTCTTCAACTATAAGGTGCTTTGTTTACCTCTCCTAGCTGTGCCGTTGAGGAACTAGAGCAAGCACACTAAGTTGTTTGGATGTGAACCCAGCCCTGCATTCCCGCCTTTACACAATTACTGTTGTTGCTTACGCAATCCAAAAACGGTCCATTATAAATCGCAATCTGGGTCAGGTGGGCATAATTTGAAAGTTTGCTCTATTGTCAACATGACTAGCTAAATGATAAAATATGACTTTACAGTGTTAGGCTTTCATAAGGCAATTCAGAGAAGCAGATCGTAATAGAATAGAGTCATGGGCGCATTCTGATGCGTGGTCTGTGGCAAATTTTCTTCAAAATACAACAAACGTAGGATCATTCTGTTCAGGACAACCCAGGGTGTAACGCCATGTCATCTTGGAACTGGACATCAAACATAGTGTTCCTAAACGTTGACACTGTATATTACATAGGTTTTTTTATATGGAAATGTGAAGTGCAGGTTTGGACTCACGGTTGTTTGGCTTGCTTGTATGATGTTTATTATTCATCCTCAACGTCTCATCTTTCAAAATACATTGAGTCCTCGTAATTTACAGCTTCCCTCACTCAGACAACAAAACATTTGCAAAAGTTGCCCAATTAGCGGGAGGAATGGGGGCAACTTCTTGTCGAGCGCAGTGCTCATGTTCAGAACGGCTGTCAGTCAAACCCCATACAGAGCTGTGAAGCGGACACCCTGAGCTCTGACATCATGTATAGCATGTTACTGTACAGCCACCGCGTTCCAATTTAGCCGCTTATCAGTGTCCAAATCTGCCATTTTCAACCAGTATACAGGTACGAGTGTAAAGGGTTTTATTTGTATTTATTTAACTAGGCAAGTCAGTTAAGAACAAATTATTATTTACAATGACGGCCTAGGAACAGTGGGTTAACTGCCTTGTTCAGGGGCAGAATGACAGATTTTTACCTTGTCAGCTCGGGATTCGATCTAGCAACCTTTCAGTTACTGGCCCAACGCTCGTAAACTTGTCTATAAAATACTGACAAAGTAATAAATCATAAGGTCCACACAGACAGTTGATAGTTGGTAGACTGTGTGAATATGACAGTTGGTAGACTGTGTGAATATGAGAATAAGCTGGTCCATTACCATCTCCACATGCAGAGCCAGCTTGACTCCATTGTGCAGCCAGGAAAGAGCTACGATGGGGTCTCCGTCCACTGCACTCCCTAGTGAAGTCTCCCAGCTGTTCACCAGGTGATCTGCCATCGCCCAGCACTTGATCTGCCCGTCTCCATCAGCAGACAGCAACCTGGAACCTGGAACACACAAAGACACATGAACGGATGCAATCATGCGTGTGCGTGTGCGTGCACACACACACACACACACACACGCAACCTTTTAACTCAATACACTAGGGACACTTCCTGGCATTCCACATTAGTCTAGCTGGACTGATAGGGCAATTGCACCTTTAAAGGAATAATCCGCTCAAACTACTTTTCAATAACTTGCCACATCATCATGATGATGTGGCAAGTTACAATTTGCTTTTTGAAAAAACGTATATCTTGAAAACTTGATTGCTGAATACAAACATTTTGGGACCGTATCAACAGAGGACTAATTTAAAAAAAAATATATATATATATATATATATATATATATATATATATTAGTTTTGGGTGGATTATTCTTTTAAGGGTGGATTTGGTGTTGCTACTATGTTGACCCACCTGATTGGTCCCACTCCAGACAGGATATGACCTCGGCATGTCCAGAGTTAATGGAGTACACATCCCATGGGTGCTCTGTGTCAATGATGTGGACCATATGACTGACTTCTGAAATAAAGAAAATTGCTGTAGTGCATGTTCCGCTAATCAAGTCACTAGGCGTTGAATAACATATGCAAAATTATATACATTTATAGGATCAAAACTGATACGGGCAATGGAATTTGTTTGATTTGCTTTGCACAACAACATCAAAATTGTCAGAAGATCAGTACCAAGCACAGCTGTGTACCTTTCTCATCTTCTTCATTTTTTAGGTCTGTGGTAAAGGCAACTAGATTCCTGCAGGACCAGGCACACACCAGTGGGGTGGATGGACAGTGGTTGCTCTTGGGTCTCTTCTCCCACTCACAAACATAGGCCACCTCCATCATTCAACCATATACTTGTCCACTGATTGAGCAAGTGTTTTCAGTCCTTGTCCAATCAGAGAAATGTATGTTTAATTAGTCCCTTTGCATGGCTTCATTGGGCTACACTTTGCAGGTATAACACACGCAAGAAACATAATTCCAGCTAGCGGCATGTCAAATTTGCTTGCATCCCCTTTGCAATCGTATTCTTCTAACATCGTAACTTATTAGTTAGGTTACTTTGTTAGCTAACCGTTATATACTCATGTAGGTTGTTCTGGATAAGAGCGTCTGCTAAATAACTAAAATGTAAATATATGTTGTAATAAAGCTTACTACCTAATATGCATTAGCTGCTAGCTAGCTACTGGCATAAACTAGCTGGTTTATAGAAATAATTATCCTGATTAGCAAGCTAGCATTAGCTAGATAGCATATAGCAATGGTAAAATGTAGAGAACCTGACCATGAAGCAACTACATTAGACGAACTTTTAATAAAATAGTAATCTAGCTAAATGTACATCTTATTAATAGAACTAGTAGGTGAGATTTAAAATGTATTTCCTTACCATCTATCTAGCACTGTGCAATAAATTAGGGGTGTATTAATTAGTCGGATCCTGTTGCAAAACATTTTGCAACGGAAACCATTTACTCCCAAAGGTTAAACGTTTTGCAACGAGAGTTTCTAATGGACAAATTGTCCAAAGAGTCCATCCCCGTTTGGTTCCTAGAGTAAACTGTTCAAAACCGTTGTCGTATTCCGTTGCAAAACGTTTTGCAAATCTGATGTTAATATGACAAAACGTTTTGCAACGGAATACGACTAATGAATACACCTCATCCAACAACCTGCTACAAATCATGGCTAGAAGAGATACAGCTTTTGTCAAATTAATATAAGATTTTCCTTTTCATAGCAGGTTACGAGAACTTTACGCAGCAGATTATGATAATTAGGTTAAGGTTAGCTAAAATGGAACAAAATTAAACTTTTGACGGAAATTTGACAAAATATGGAAACCTTCTAGCCATGAACACAAAGATGGTACGGTAGGACCCCTGACGGCGAATTTAGAACTATTTTGAGTTGCCTGCAAGATTTTTTATAAATTGCGTTTTCATTGGTATATTCTAATTGTATCGAAAACAAATCACAGTTTAATATATCAAATTGTATTTACACTGTGTATATATATATTTTATGATCTCTTTATAAAAAAAGTGTATGGACGTTGCATCTACAGAGAGCGCTCGCGCTAATCGACTATTGTCAAACTCTTGACTTGCCCTGTTTGTTTAAGGCTAAATGGTTGATGCTAAGGAATCGTTAAACTAGTTGGGGGTATTGCAAACGGTAGAATAAAAAAAAACGGGAATCATACTCCTAATGTCCATCTAAAAAGTCAAACTGAGATGATCGACATTTTCGAGGCGAACTCTCGACTAAAAAGTAACATACGGGTTATCATCGTAGAACTTGAACGTTAGATAGCCACTATAGCGTGAGCAGGGTAGTGCTAGCTAACTTGATAACAAACGTTTTCTTATTTTATTGGACGTTTCTGGTGAATTGCAATGAGACAAATGCATAACAGCTAAGTTAGCATACGATACTAAGAATATACATCACCATAATCGTCAAGGTTTTTGCCTCGGAATATTGCTTACCACCAGTGCTAACTAGCTTGTTAGCAATGGTATGTTGCAGGTAGTTAATTAGCCGGGGTTTGAATGTTGACTGACGCTTAGTTATAAGGCCTAAAAAAAAGTAAAGAATATTTTAACATTCCTGTATACGCCATTGTTAGGTTAATACATTCTGTTAGGTTGCTACAGTAGTTGAGTTGTATTGAAACTCATTAGCTAACGTTAGCTACGTCAGTAGGGGCGCTTTGGGAGTTAAGCCAGAATGCCAGATACACAACGACCATGTCGGAAAATTCTATATAACGCACAGCCCTTCTAGACATCAAATTGGTCACTTCTAGCAATTGTGACTTTTCTATGTAAACTGACAGCTGCATTATTGCAATAAGTTAATGCAGTTTTGCACCATCCTACAGCTGGAGTTGTTGGTGTCAGTGCGGTTAAGTTGCGTACATAGATCCACGTTTGAACTGGATTGAGATAGCAAGACGCTATCAGTCGTCTTGCCAGACATACAATGTCAGAAAACCAGGCTAACGTGAACAATAACGTCCCGCTAAATAACAATGGCGGGGCGAACAGAATACGAAACCCTAATATCAACCAGAACCCACTCATCAATGTTCGAGACAGACTTTTCCATGCCCTATTCTTCAAGATGGCAGTTACCTATGCCAGATTGTTTCCACCATCTTTCAGAAGAATCTTCGAGTTCTTTGTCCTATTGAAGGTAAGACTTTCCTCTCACTATTTTAGCTTCATGTAGGCTACAATGTCAAGAATCGGCTAACAAGAACGAACGGTAGGTTAGTTTTGCTTCAAATTGGTTTTGTACGTGTGGTTTCTGCTTCTCACAGGGTAACTTCTTCCAATGATTTCACCCCAAACGTGGGTCTGTTGTAGACCCAATTAATCTCTGCTTACCTCGTGTCAACCCCCCCAAGTTATTCCTTTTTGTCCACATAATGGTGCACGTGCAGGACTTTTATTTTGACATTAGGTAAGCAGATCTACACCAGACCCACGTTTGGAAAGTATGTTTAATAATACAATCCTTTAGATATTTTGACCAACCGTCCTGCCCACTGGCACATTAAGTTGAAATGAAATTGTATTTCGTTTCTGACTTCCCATGGACTGTTTTTGTGGAACCCCCAGACTGTTTCTGTGCTACTTACTCACTGACAGTATTTCTCTCTGGTAAGTACAGGTGGTACTGAATGCACATGTCAATGGAAGTAGACTACTTATCTTATCCCCCCATATCTCCAAACAGTGCTTCAACAAAACAGCAGTTTATCATGAACATTACCACGATGAGAAACCGTCTTTGTGTAACATTCAAACAAGAGGGGGTAGAAATGGCTGGTTAGTTTCCCACCCAACTATAGTGTAGTTTGTTGAACCTCAACTTGACCTGCCAAAAGTGGGACGTGAATGGGTCTATGCAGCGTGCCCTCGCCGTTCTTTGCATCCTGTGATCATGCCACAGTCCAAATTCCGAATTTGTTTGTGGTGGTTCTGCTGCTGCCTCTGTTTTGATGTGTGGACCTTCGATCTTACAGTTAGGTAGAACATAAATAATCAACATCCACAATTGCCGCTTGATTGCATCAGATTCTGACCAAATTTCTATTTATTTATTTTACCTTTATTTTACTAGGCAAGTCAGTTAAGAACAAATTCTTATTTTCAATGACGGCCTAGGAACAGTGGGTTAACTGCCTGTTCAGGGGGCAGAATGACAGATTTGTACCTTGTCAGCTCGGGGATTTGAACTGGCAGCCTTTCGGTTACTAGTCCAACACTAACCACTAGGCTACCCTGCCGCCCCAAATAAACAAATCATGTACGTATTTATCTCTGTGGCACGTCACACTGGCGCGTTAGGAACGTGGAACAGTTAGGCATACCGTGTGGTTTGATTCAGCACGACAATAACCAAGAAAAACCTTAGCATTAGGTGGAAAGGTTGTACATGTCAAATGTATTAGTTCTAGCCACAGCCTCGTCATCAACAGAGTCAATGATTGACACATATATTCTACACAATGTATTATTATAGCCAGTAATTAGCTTAACTTTCATCATTGCAGAACTGCAGTTCT
Source organism: Brachymystax lenok tsinlingensis (assembly GCA_030435695.1). Classification (NCBI taxonomy): domain Eukaryota; kingdom Metazoa; phylum Chordata; class Actinopteri; order Salmoniformes; family Salmonidae; genus Brachymystax; species Brachymystax lenok. Next base: position 11,304,500 of record CM059790.1, read on the forward strand.
AAACTGTGATTAGGCTTAAACCCGGGAAAGCCTTTGTTTGTGCAACTCAGGGCATAAAGGAACACATTGACCAAAATGCACACTCATCCTCATCGGCTCTGCATGATGGTTGCAGGCAGCATAACACCAAAGACAGGCATTTTCAGAGGTTTATAATTTCAGTGACCCCCGACTCAAAGTCTAGTCACTAGTGAGTCATCTTAACAGGCATCACATTAGAGCTCTCCTGTCTAGCTTTTTTCCTTATCTGTGTGGATAAAAACTAAACCTGTGAAAGAACTCCGAATTCTATCAGAGGTTGTTGATTATGTTTTTATGCGGTCAAGGTGTGTGTGTGCATACATATACTGAGTGTACAAAACATTAAGAACACCTGCTCTTTACATGACAGGCTGACCAGGTGAAAGATATGATCCCTTATCGATGTCACCATTTTAAATCCACTTCAATCACTTTAGATGAAGGGGAGGAGACGGGATAAAGAATGATTTTGTTTAAGCCTTGATACAATCGAGACATGGGTTGTGTGTGTAATTCAGAGGGTGGCAGGGCCAGACAAAAGGTTTAAGTGCCTTTTGAACGGGGTATGGTAGGAGCCAGGCCCACTGGTTTGAGTGTGTCAAGAACTACAACGCTGCTGGGTGGGGGTGGTGGTGCAACTCAATATTAGGAAGGTATTGTTTGATGTTTGTATCAAATCAAAAGTCTAATCAAATTTTGTCACATGCACCGAATACAACCTTGCAGTGAACAATGCAGTTTAAGACATATATAACAAATATTTAAGGAGCAACAGTAAAATAACAGTAGCGAGGCTATATACGGGGTTCCGGTACAGAGTGTGTGCGGGGGCACCGGTTAGAGGTAATTGAGGTAATATGTAAGTGTAGGTAGAGGTAAGGTGACTAGGCATGGATAATAAACCGAGAGTAGCAGCAGCGTAAAAATGGGGGGTGGGGACAATCAAATAGTCCGGGTAGCCATTTTATTAATTGTTCAAGAGTCTTATGGCTTGGAGGTAGAAGCTGTTAAGAAGCCTTTTGGACCTAGACTTGGTGCTCCGTGTGTGTACATTGTGTACCAGGCCTCTACACTAGCTAACTGACAGTGGGAATCCACCTGCCTGAGTCCGTTACCAGACAGGAGAGACGACGCTCTGATGCAGAGAGAAGGGGAGAGGGACAGAGGAGAAGAGGGATGGACAGCCATTTTCAGAGGCGCCTGCCTGCCTCTACCCGTTGAGATGCGATGGATAGGGAAACAAAATGGCACGTCCCCTATCTGTCTCTGTTGTCACCGACACTTTAGCTTTGGACACAAGCAGCTTTTTGGATATTCTGAGCTTTGACTTTCTGAGGAAGAGGATCATTCTAAATAGACCAGGCTCTCTAGCACCTCATGTTTCTCCTCAGCTGACTGCTCTCTGTAGGAATCTATCCTATTGCACATTTTGTAGTGGGCACCTTCACTAAGCAGCATCTGTGATGGTCATTTGAGCCAAGGCTTCCCAAACTTGGTCCAGAGGCCCCCCCCTGGGTACACAGCTGATTCAAATAATCAAAGCTGGATGATGAGTTGGGTTATTTGAATCAGCTGTGTAGTGCTTGTGCAAACAACCAAAATGTGCACCAAGGTGGGGCCCCAGGACCGACTTAGGCTATTTCTCCACAATTTGATGTATAGGATTCAGGGTTGGGGGGAACATTTTGAAAAGGAATTGATCCTGACAGGATCTCTTTCTGCTACTCCTCAAACCTTGCACATATGTGAACTAGCTTTTGTTTCTGTTTCTGGCAATGTGATTGTCATTAATATTATCAGTGTTACAGGAGGGGGAAAAAATGTATCCCAACTGTGTCCCTTAAACTAGGGCATTGCCAGTGACCTCACAATACGATATTATCACGATACTTAGGTGCCGATACGATATGTATTGCGATTCCCATGATCCTATATGTATTGCGATTCAATATTCCAAACATGTTGCTCACTATATGTCTGCTGTAGAGATGACGGAGCAAGAGAAAATTTGTTAAAAACATGTTTGCTCACTTTAAAAAAAGATGGAGAACAAGCTATAAAATGAAAAATACCAGACTTGGCGCAGGTACAGCTGACTAACGCTACCTAGCAAAGTGTATATATATAATATTGCGATATGTAACAGAATTGATCCCCCCCCCTCATTAAACATCTGTAAATCACAATATAGACAATCTGCCAGAATTTAATGCCCTACACCCTCTCTCTACCTCGCTCTACCTCTACCAGGCCCTATTTGTGCTCTTCATCCTGGCCTACATCCACATCGCCTCTCCCGCTCGCCCATCAACTGCCTGGAGCATGTGCGGGAGAAGTGGCCGCGTGACGGCATCCTGCGTGTGGAGATCCAGCGCAACTCGTCGCGTGCGCCCATCTTCCTGCAGTTCTACGACACGGACGGCTTCCAGGGCCTGGTCAAGGAACCGGAGGGAGAGGGAGGGCTGGGCCTGGCCGCGCTGCACCACGAGGAGGAGGAGGACGACGAGGAGGAGATGACCCTGGAGATGTTTGACAATAGCTCTGTGCAGGTGAGAGAGAGGGAGGCTAAAGGCAGAGGCACCAATGATCCTGCTACCGCCGCGTGCCCCTGTCCAGAATAATGACCATACCTTGCATTGTTCATACAGTGCCTTCAGAAAGTGTTATTCCACATTTTGTGTTACAGCCTGAATTCAAAATTTATTACATTTGTTTTTCTCACCCATCTACACACACTATCCCAAATGTATTGAAAATAAAATATAGAAATACCTCATTTGCATAAGTATTCACACCTGAGTCGATACATGTTAGAATCACCTTTGACAGTGATTTACAGCTGTGAGTCTTTCTGGGTAAGTCTCTTAAGTGCTTTGCACACCTCGATTGTACAATATTTGCACATTTATTATTCAATTTTTTTTCAAGCTTTGTCAAGTTGGTTGTTGATCATTGCTAGACAGCCATTTTCTGACCATAGATTTTCAAGCCCATTTAGGTCAAAACTAAAACTAGGCCACTCAATGTCATCTTAGTAAGCAACTCTAGTGTGTTTGGCATTGTGTTTTAGGTTATTGTCCTGCTGAAAGGTGAATTTGTCTCCCAGTGTCTGTTGGAAAGCACACTGAACCAGATTTTCCTCTAGGATTTTTCCTATGCTTAGATCTATTCCATTGCTTTTTATCCCCAAAAAACAACCTCGTCCTTGCTGATGACAAACATACCCATAACATGAATCCCTGAGCGATTTCCTTCCTCTCCGGCAACTGAGTTAGAAAGGACGCCTGTATCTTTGTAGTGACTAGGTTTATTGATACACCATCCAAAATGTAATTAATAACTTCACCATGCTTAAAGGGATATCCAATGTCTGCTTTTGAATTTTTACCTATCTACCATTGGAAAACCTCCCTGGTCTTTGTGGTTGAATCTGTGTTTGAAATTCACTGCTCGACTGAGGGACCTTATAATTATCTGCATGTGTGGGGTACAGAGATGAGGTAGTCATAAAAAAATCATGGTGAACACTTATTGCACACAGAATGAGTCCATGCAACTTATTTAGGCTTGTCATAACTGAGGTTGACTTTATTGACTCAAGACATTTCAGCTTTTCATTTTTAATTAATTTGTAAAAATGTCTAAACATATTTCTACTTTGATATTATGGGATATTGTGTGTAGGCCAGTGACACGTCTCAATTTAATACATTTTAAATTCAGGCTGTAAAACAACAAAATTAGCAAAAGGTCAAGCGGTGTGTGAACTGTCTTTCTCTCTCCTTTTTCTCCTCTCGCTGTCAGTTTGAGCTAGACATCGAGCCGCGGCTGAAGCCCTCGCTGAGTGGCATCGGCCTTGGGGGAGGGGGCCTCAACGACAGCCAGGACCTCTCCTTCAGCCAGTCGCCCACTAAAGGTATGCAGCCGCTGAGGGAGACAGTCTCCGAGATTGAGATGCTAACACGAGCAGGTAAACTCAACCCCCAGCCCTACCTATCTACCTACCTGTCTACACCCCCAGTGAGTGAGAATCCTCAATCCACTCCTCTCACCGCTCCTTTCTTCCTCCTCACCTCTTCCTGCAAGCTAGCTCCCTTCTGGCCATCTTCTTGTCCTTGGTCACCCCCTTCCTGGCATTATTCCATTCCAAAAATGTGTTCCCTTGTCTTCTGCCACCTCAACGACTTCCTGTAGCTGTTGTTGTGATGGATCAGACTGTTTGAATCCGACTGTGTGGCCATGATGCCATCGCATCTCCTGCAGTTGGCCCTGGCTGTGCCAAGACGAAGACTGTTGAGCTGACCTTTTGCAGCTCGCAGTAGCAGTTGAGAGCCAGGCTCCAGACTTTAGTTTAGGCCCTGTTTGTCGTGTCTGTGTGCCCTTGCCTTGGCTTTAACAATTCTAAATGGCCTTTGTATAATTTTTTTTTATTATAGGCTATGTATGCATGTTTTCTGTTTTATTGCTGTAAGTCTGACTCCTCCTTTCCTTAATTTGCTTTTAATTAAGAGTTTTGGCAATGTGTTTCTGTCAATGTTTAGCATTTTAGGTGGGTTCTAAATATGAGTTGCTCTAATGCAATGCAAGAGTGTGTGTGCTGTGGGGTTGGTGGGTTGCTGTGTGTGTTCTGTGTTGGTGTGGTAAGCTGCACTGCTTACCTGTGAGTGTTTCTCTCTCTGTCTCTGTGTGTGTGTGTCATCAGTGTGGCCTCAGGAGGAGTACATAGTTGAGTACTCTCTGGAGTACGGCTTCCTCCGCTTGTCCCAGACCACCCGGCAACGCCTCAACATCCCCGTCATGGTCGTCACGCTGGGTAAGTGATTATAAAGCCTACTTAACACTGTCATAAGCATGACATAACACATGATTGCAGATGTCATGAATGCTAGATGAGCGGTGTTATTAAGCCTGTCTAAACTCATAAGCATGACATAGCAGTTGTCATACATATTCATATCTGGGTAAGCTCTGTCATAAAGCCTACTATAAACACTCCAAAGCATGCCATAGCATGTGTCATAAACAGTGATAGGAACTATGACCACCGACTTGCAAGTTGGCTTGCCAATGAGCAGTAGTTGGTTAGATCAGTAGTTACCGATGAGCAGCAGTAGTTGGTCAGATCAGTAGTTACCGATGAGCAGCAGTAGTTGGTCAGATCAGTAGTTACCGATGAGCAGCGGTAGTTGGTCAGATCAGTAGTTACCGATGAGCAGCAGTAGTTGGTCAGATCAGTAGTTACCGATGAGCAGCGGTAGTTGATCAGATCAGTAGTTACCGATGAGCATGTACGCTAAGATGGACAGGAGCTAGCTAGCTGCTGACTTTTATTTTGAAATATTTTAGTATTTGGGCCATAGGTCATATTGGCCAAAACAATGGTGCTTTATTAAGCCGTCATCTCTCTCATGCTCTCAGACCAGCCACGGCTAACTTTTACATTAGCATTTTAGCACACGCTCTTATCCAGAGCTTTTTAAAGGCAAGCGCAATCAAAGTATTGCCATAAAAACACTTCACTCAACATCGTATACAAGCACAGTAAAAAGCCTGGTAGAAGTAGCACAGACGCAGTGTTTTGAGGACTGTCTGTGAGGCTTCGTATCCTAATCCTGCGTGCGTGTGTGTGTGCAGACCCCATGAAGGACCAGTGCTTTGGGGACGGCTTCAGCCGCTTCCTCCTGGATGAGTTCCTGGGCTACGATGACATCCTGATGTCCAGCGTCAAGGCCCTGGCCGAGAACGAGGAGAATAAAGGTACACGGTGGTTAGGGGTGGAGGTCTGTTTCACCTGCATGTGTCTTTCCTTGGAGGTATGCAAAACTGTGTGTGAGTGCGTGTCTGATCGGTGCTCTGTGTCTGTGTGTGTGAGAACAGGCTTCCTCAGGAACGTGGTGTCAGGGGAACACTACCGATTTGTCAGCATGTGGATGGCTCGCACCTCCTACCTGGCTGCCTTTGTCATCATGGTAATATTCGTAAGTATCAGTCTCCACACACCATATGTCAAAATGTGTTAAAAATCCTACGTTTTAAAACATCCCAAGTGTTCAATTTAGCCCATGAGAAGCCTTTATTTGGGTTCCTTATCTAAAGTTTCACCAAAACAATACCACATTTTTATGATAAATTAGCCGGTGCTAACTACAGGCTCTCTGGGTTAGTCATGTAAAGAAGAAAGGTAAGATAAGCTTTTGTCTGTTTCCACAGAAGTGAAAAGAACGAGGCATTCCATTGAAAGTTAAATTTTTTGTTTTCCTCTGTATCTGCAGACCCTGTCAGTGTCTATGCTGCTGCGTTACTCCCACCACCAGATCTTCGTCTTCATCGGTGAGAACACACACACACACCTCTAGCAGCCTTGAGAGACGTACTCTGTGCCGCACATCTCTTTGACCCCTACGCCAAACTCTCTCACCTTTGACCCTTTCCGTCTCACCAGTGGATCTGCTGCAGATGTTGGAAATGAACATGACCATAGCCTTCCCAGCAGCCCCTCTGCTCACCGTCATCCTGGCTCTCGTGGGTAAGAGTGTGGCGCCGTTTGAGCCACCGTCTCTACAGTTAACTGCAACAAGCTGGGTCTTGTTTTTTTTTATTTACAAATGAACAGTGTAGAATAAACTTTCCCTCTCTCCCAGGTATGGAGGCCATCATGTCGGAGTTCTTCAACGACACCACCACCGCCTTCTACATCATCCTCATCGTGTGGCTGGCCGACCAGTATGACGCCATCTGCTGCCACACCAACACCAGCAAACGTCATTGGCTGAGGTAAGCCGTGCATACCCTTCAATTTCTCATAAAATGGGGAATGGGTCGAGAGAAGGGGCCCTTGGAACTATCTGGCGCATTTCTATGACTTCAGCAAACCACTGATCACTTTGTCTCTCCAGTTCCAGTCCTTCCCATTCCACAGTCAGTCCAGTGTGATGCTGGTATTTTCAGCTACTCTCTAAGGAGGTTGTCTCTGTCTCTCCCACAGGTTCTTCTATCTGTATCACTTTGCGTTCTACGCCTACCACTACCGCTTCAACGGCCAGTACAGCAGTCTGGCTCTGGTCACCTCCTGGCTCTTCATACAGGTGAGACACGGCAGGGAAGGAAGGGTTAGATGAAAAAATTACAAATAAATTGTGCACATTTTTTAAATAAACTAGAGAAAAGACACTCTCAAACTAGTGTACTATCCCACACACTCCATCGTCCAGCGTTTTGAATAGGGAACACTAGAGGCTTTGCATTTGTTTCAAGGGGCCTTCAGTACGCTGAGCTGGTGCTATATCATGTTATGGTGCTGTTATACCGACTTATTACTCATTAAATGTTACTGTAATCTAAGAACGGAACGGAACTTATTTTAGTGAATAGCAATAAAAGTCATGTTGGGTTAGAGTGCGTTTTTTAAATAATTTCCTGAATAAATTGATTTCTCTGTAGTAGACTGCATGATGCTAATGGTTTAGCCCTAATGCTAGTGGCTGTCCCAAAGAGATTAGCATCCTAGGCTACATTTTAGCCAATGTAGCGATTCGCCTGTGATTTGAGATCAGACCCCTCATGCCAGCCACAGCTCTTGTTGGAGTTTGTAGCCCTCCAGCCTCTCCAGGCCCTGTTTCTAACTCCATTACTTAACTATACCTCTCTTCTTCATCCCTAGCACTCCATGATCTACTTCTTCCACCACTACGAGCTTCCTGCCATCCTGCAGCAGATCCGCATCCAGGAGATGCTGCTGCAGAACCAGCAGGCGGGCCAGGGGGGCAACCAGACGGCCTTGCAGGACAACCTTAACAACAACACCACCGCAGCAGCTGCAGCTGGAGCAGCTCCAGCCGGGAGGGGGGCAGCCAACGGCCAGGTCCAACTGCCAGATGAGCCCCAGGCTTCTTCGGCGTCCCAGACCCAAGGTACAGCAACCCAGTCTAACAGCCTGGCCAGCAGCGCTACGTTAGAAGGGGCCGGGGAAGAGTTGACAATGACGACGGAGCTGGACTGGATGGCGGAGACGGCGGCCATTATCACGGAAGCCCTGTCCTCCTCCTTGGCTCCCCAGCTGGAGAGCACAGAAGGGGGGTTGCTAGGGGAGGCCGGAGAGGTAGGGGGGGTCTTGGTTTCTGAGGCGGGCCTCAGCGTGGTGGCGGAGATTCGAATGGGGGGAGGTGGAGGAGGAGAGGGCACAGATGGCCCCAATCCCAGCTTGGTTGCAGTGGAAATCAAAACCATAGGGGCCTGCAGCAGCAGTGCAGCGGGCTCAGGCCCGCCTCTTCCTCCCTCTCCTCCAATGGGAGGACTTCAGGAAGCAGAGACTAGCCTCTCTAGTGTCAGTCCCTTCCTTCTTCCTCCTTCTCCTCCTCCTCCTCCACACACAGACTTCAGTAGGGCAGGGGCTGGGGAGCCAGAAAGCCCTGGGCAAAGCCCCACAGACTGGGAGCCCAAGACAGAGGAACCCCCCAGCCCCACTCCGTCCTGAGCCCCCCTACTCCAACTCACTTACGTATGCTCCCACACGCAGAGGCAACATGTCTTCTTCTCCCCCCTCAATTCCTCTTCCAACACCGCAAGATGGCCGCCGTGGCTATATTACTGTAATCTCATTCTTACGACACCAAGGAGAAGAGAGGGATGGAAAGCTAAGAAAAGCCCCCTTCCACTCTCCTCTAAGATCTCTGCTACGGAAATGTTTTGTTTTGCTTTTAGTTTCCCCATCCTTAGTGGGACAGTGACTTTTTCCATCCGTCGCAGAGTTTTTGCTCAAATTATGTGTGAGATGCACCAACTTTGCTGCAAAGGTGTGGAATTGTTCGGGAAAGGCTACCATGCCATTTTGCCATGTGATTATAATTTTTTTGTTCACGATTGAAAATTGATTTGTAAAATAGAGAGGCGGCAATCCTATTGCATTGATGTACAATTCCTTAAAGGATGTTTCTGTTGGTTAGGTGTCTCGACGGGCTTTGGAAATGTCAGTGTACTGTATGCGTTTTTCTTTTGAGAGCACAGTGGACTAACATACCAGTCATCACATACTCTTATCCTAGTCATTCATTCCATCTGGTCCTCGAACCCAGGAAAAAAAAAAAAGAATTCAACCCTGTGTTTCGGAGTTTCTCTAGTGCCCGAGTTGGTCGTTTTTCTTTCAGAACTGTAGGCTAGTAATGTTGCTGTGGTTTGTGTAGATACTTAGTGTCACACCACTTTTTCACAGACGCTCAACTCCTCCAGTTTGGAGGTTGTAGTCGTAACTGGCAACCGGCTCCACAAGCTAGCGCTAGCCCTGAGTGGAGCATCATGGGACATGGAGTTTGCATCCACTCTTCAGACCCGCTTGTTCTTGCTCCGATTTTTTTTTTTCTCCCCCCAGTCCGCTTCTCTTACGACGATTGGCAGTTGCTCCCCGTACTTCTTGAGCTGAAGATCGCGGCCATCGCTGCGGTTTCTCTCATCTTAACTTCTTTTGAGTGATACTGCATCATTGTTCCGCCCCTGGGAGCGTTTTCTGTGTACTGCTCGACGACCCATTCTCTCATCACCATGTTTTGTCTTTCACATTAGAATGGCTTCACTAGTCATGTGCAAATTAAACAGAATCAACCTGAAGGCTCAATTGTTGCCTTAAACACCCATTTTAATGGTCTTCATACAAAATGATTTAAGTCAATATTTGTCCCCATGGCCCCTTAGACTGTATTCCAAAAGAGGAGCATGTGACTGTAAAAAAGAAATGCGCTTCATCACAAGGAAGTTTTATGGTTCATGGCGTCAGCTGACTGAGGCCCACTCCAAGCTCAAACACACAGATCTTTGCCCCAGACTGGCACAAGACAATACCAGGCGATGTTGAACAGCTTCAGGGTAAAGCCATTGTACCCAGCCAACCAATCTCCATTACATTTGTCATTGAGATCTACCAGTCAGCTGCCCAACTGGATAGTTGTGACGGTAAGGCCTATATTGGACCCTGGGGGGCATTTCATTTGTAAATTTTTTTATTTAGAATTAATAATTCATCTTTCATCAATGTTCTTGTTTCAAAACCTTCAGGAGATAATGATAAAGCTGCACTACGTTAAACTTCCACGACTGTTGTGGTCACTGCTCTATTCCATAGCTCACTATGTTAAAAACCTTCCACGACTGTTGTGGTCACTGCTCTATTTCATAGCTCACGAGAGACTATATAACTGACTTGTAAAATGCTACCTGGATGCTAGTTGTATTTGCTAGGGTCTAAAGACAAACATTGTTTTCCTGGAATCAGATGGACCTGACATGCATCATGCTTCCCTTTTTCTGGAATTAGCTGAACACGGTACTACCACGGACAGGGTATGACACAAGTCGAGAGGTTTTGACATTGTAACTGTATAGACATAGAAACTGTCAGGGAATGAACAGTAGTCAATGACAGGTGTGTTCGATGTCTTCACCCTCAGCTGTTTGAACTGAGAACAATCTCCTGACCAGAGAGCTTTTATTTTGAATAATACCTTATATGATTCCGAATGAGAGATTAGTGCATGTTGAGATTCCCCTTGTTGGCCTCATATCAGAGGAAAATGGGTTATATTTCAACAGAATGGCGATAATCAAGGGACATTTCGCAAAATGTCATTGTTCGAGTTCTATTGAGACATGAGGGGTTAGAATAATTTCTGCTCAGTGAGTTGGGTGGAGATGTAGTCAAGGCTATGCAACGGGCAGGACAGAGGACGTGGTTATGGGATGAGAAGGTTGTCCAAATTGTGCAATATGACAAGTCAGTTTAAAGAGAAGTCTTTTGAGTTCATTCTAGGGGAAGCTTTTACCGATAAGAGAGAAAAAATTGTTCCATCAATGAGGTTTTCTGGTCAGTTTCTTTATCTGTGCCTATATTCCGTTCTGTGAGAGAAAGCGGGATGATTGTAGCCTTGCAACAGTTGCTATCCATTTGTAGTTAATTTTAGACGATGATAAACAAATCCTTCGATCTGTGATGGACTAGATTCCTGTCATTCAAATGTATTTAACTGTTCAGTAAACCAAGTGCAGTAGAAGCATTCTTTGCACAAAATGCAGTTGGTGTGGTTATTTCTGTTTGTGTGTCCTAGTATTGGTCATGGAAATCCTAGACACAAAGTATGTTGTCCACCACGATATAATATTTATTTTTTTACCTTTTATTTATCCAGGACGTCCCAATGAGGTCAGGAGACCTTCCTTGTAAAATCAAATACAATTTTATTGGTCACATAAAATAGGAACTTCCTGGGTATTGTATGTTGACATATTCCAACTCCTGTCACATGGATGTCATGTCACATCCATATTTGGATCATGTTCATGGGGACACGCCTGATTTGACAAAAGGATCCTATATCAGAAAGGAGAAATGACACTGTTTAAATGTGAATACATGTTTATAGTTAATGTGTAATAGAGCTCGCCAGCTCGTAGTCCTAAAAACCAGAAATGAGTTACCTCTGGTTAGTTCAGCCATTCCTATGGGGAAAGAATAGGGTTTTGGGTTAACACAGGCTTAGATCTTTGTGCTGACGTTTTGTTCTGAGAGTCAGTTAATGTGAACTTTTATGTGCTTTTTTTAATATTTTTTTTATTGCATAAATTCTTCAAATCTCAGTGACGTTAGCTGATAAAGATTCTCATAGAACGAAACGTAAGTTCTCCTATGCCTGCATTTACCAAAGACCTTATTTTTGGCGTTTATCCAAAAACTCTACAAAACAAAATTTTCCCCTAGGCTTTTTCCAACCAACCATGGCGGACTTAGTGCCTACAAAAAGACGCCATTACTATTGCTCTCTATACACTGCCAGACACTAAACAGGCCTACTACCTGTTATTCGATCACTGAAATACTCCAGCATTGCTGTGGTAAAACACCCCAATTTCCCCCTCAGTACCCGAAAGGTAAAAATACAGACCACACAAAGTACACTTGACAAGGATTCACATTTCAACCTTCGTCACAACCAACACTTCCATCAGACTTTATTCTTGAAAAACATGTCAATCAAGGCCAGTGAACAATATCGATTTGGATCTCAAAGGAAATAAAACAAACATAAACGCACCACTCCTGATTCCTCCGCAGGAATCAGGTCTTGTGGCAGAGGAGAAGAGAGGAGTGAGCGTTAAGTCAATGGCTCAGTTCACAGAACAGATGCAGCGCCATGGGGGGGCATGCTGGTACCTCCAGCCCCACCGCATTGGCACGATATACTGTATTCAAGTAGGCCTGAGGTTGCACACATTTTACCAGCCATATGAGGCAGTTGGGCATCGTCGAGCACAAGGAATTCCCAATTCCTAATTTTTCACCCGGTAGCGAAAGGTTGGTGTCCAGGGAAAGAGCTGCCATGCTACGGCATCAGGATCACAGGAAGAGGATACATCCAAACCAAGGGAATCCAGCTGCTTTCAACAAACCCCTCCCCTTTTAACCCCTTACTACACCATTGATTGGTCCGTGTCCAAACACCAGGGGGGCATCACCTCTTCTCGTTGGTGTGTTTGGCGGGGACTGTGCGGACTGTGGGCAGGGCCTTGAGGACAGGGTCTGTCATGGTGGTGGCACAGCGGGTGGAGGGGAGGGACGAGGTGGTTCTGGTGGGGAGGGATGCTGCGGCTAAAACCACGGGGGGCGTTCCTGACACTATGGGTGCAGAGCAGGCGGCCTTCTCCTTGGCCAGGGAAGTCTGCAACTCAGCCCTCCTGGCCAGAGCCATCCTTAGCTGATCCCGGATCAGGTCGATCTTCTCCTGTAGCTCTTCTAGCTCCCCTGGCCTTGGTGGAACGCCTGAGGAGGAAGAAGGGATGGATGAAGAAGAAGAGGAGGAGGGGAGGGAGAGCACCAGGCTGGCAAAGGAAGTCCCGAAGTCTCCGTTTGCACAGACTCGTGTTGCCTGGTTAGCCCCGGGGATAGCTTCCCTCTCTCTCCCCCCTTCGGACTTGGTCACGGCCCGGGCTAGCAGGCGGCGGCTGTTGAGGGTCTCCAGGTTAAAGTGGACGCGCTTGTTGTCCTTAGCGGCTGCAGCGTCCCTGCTGTTCTCGTTGTTCCACTTGGCCGATGCCCTGGAGAGAAGGGGGTCAGGGGTAGGCTGGGGGTGCTGGTTCTTCTGGATGCTGCAGCTACTGGGAGATAAAAGGCTTATGTCAGTAAAGAAAGAAAGACACTGGTCTGGTGCCAAATCATGCCCTACTAGTGTATTAGCTCGCTTTGAATCTGTATCTCAGTAATATGACTGCCTCCTCTCCTTTCCCTCATTACCGCTGATGGGTAAAAGGGCCATATGGATTCTACCTGTCCATGTCCTGTCAGAAAGAAAGGTAAAGTAAATACTTGTTTTTTTTTTTTAAAGGGTAATGGCAGCCATTTTGTCACCTTTTCTCTGTGTTGGTGTCCTGCTTCTTCTTCACGTCCTCATAGGTCTGGTTCAGGGCTCGGTGGATTTTCTGCAGAATAAATGGGGCTATAGTTACACTGACAGCCAAGGGATACGGGGGGTTGAAAAGCTCCAGACTGTTCTATTCAAAACGTGCAGAATCGACACTATCTTCGAAATTGTAATTACTTTTCCCCTCTCATTAATAATCCTCAATTGGGGAAGGAGTTTAGGAGACCTCCGGGTACTTAAGCCAGGCAGATTTGAAATGTCAGTCCTTCTAATACTCAACTTCGACTGGGCTTCCAAAATGGTGATTATCTAAGTCAACAGCAGATGGCGGTGTTGCCTTAATGTTTTCAAATGACAGCCAAGGTGATATATAGTCCCAATGACGGTCTAGCCAAGAGCATGAGAAACCTACACCATAAACAACATTTTACAAGCAATAACGGTTTGTTAATATTGAATTCACAGCAGATATGTGAAGTGTAAGTGCTTTTAGATATAGAGTTTGTAAAACATGCCAGGGAGAGCCACACATTTGTTCAAGTGAAAAAGAGCACTTTAAAAAGGCCAATGAAAGACACTATGAAGAAGACTGGCAGAAACAGGAGGAAGGTTCTCAAGGCACTGGCTTACTGTGAAAGGATATTGTATTGATACAGACTTGCTGTCATTCAAACACACGTACATGCAAACACGCACACACACAAACTCTCCTTTGGTTCACACACACTCCCTCCCTCCATCTCACCTGGCTGGTGTGGAGCCAGTACTTGTACTTTTGTCGTCGTCGAATGCGGGGCAGCACCATGTGGTAGAAGGCGTGCTCCCCAGCCAGGGTGAGCAGCGACGTGGCCACGCCCACACACAGCAGCACAAACAGCCCTGAGAAGTGACGGATGCCCATCTGGAGAGTCTGTATGTGGAGGGGGGAGGGAGGGGACAGTTGGGTTACTTGGACAGGGTTAACACACGTAACACAGGGGGTTAGCAATATAGTCAATTGATTGTCAACCTCCGGTCCATGGACCGGAACTGGTCCTAGGAATGATGCTGATCGGTCCCTGAGAACCTTGTCATTAGATCTCAATCGAATGGATACTTAGCATAATTTCAGGTCTCAAATATTTAGTGATCCTGTATGGCTCAGTCGGGTAGAGCATGGGGCTTGCAACGCCAGGGTTGTGTTTGATTCCCAGGGCCAGCCATACATAAAATGTATGCAAGTATGACTAAGTTGCTTTGGATAAAAGCGAAATGGCGTATATATTATCCTGCACTGACACCCCTTGTTTTCGCCTCTAGGGGGTAGTTTCTATTAATCTTGATTCAGACAGAGATTGTCCATAGATATCCAGTTAGAGTTGAGTTTTGACACGAGGAGGCATCTGTCGGCCCCTAGAGTGGCCTGGATAGGTCCTGAGTAGGAGAACTAATCAGAATGTTAAAAGCCTGGCGGCTAGGGCTATTACGATGACCGTATTACCGCTACACCGGCGGCCATGAGTTAAATTCCACATGACCGTTGGGTCACGGTACCTACCCACTGGGCACACACTAGTTGAATCAACGTTGTTTCGACATCATTTCAATAAAATTACATTGAACCAACGTGGAATAGACGTTGAATTGATGTCTGGGCCCAGTGGGTAGGCCTCTCACTCCAGAACTGCGCTCTGTAAATGAATGGTGCTGATGGCCGTTAGTAGCCTACCAAACTTGCTAACGGCCATCAAGTCGCTAATGGCCTGGTACTCAGCGCTCTACTGTCCCTCTAATCACTCTGACGTCAATGCAAATGCAACGGAAAATCAAATCAAACAGCTTTTTTGATGAGTGGAATGAACTAAGTGTTCCTATAAAGCCCAGTCATTGTGTAACATTTCTATAGGCTATGCAATCGCGTGTGAAATCAGAGTTTTGATGGCGTCTATTAAAAAGAGGAGGATCCTAGATGATGCTGTGTTCCCATTAGAAACCTGAGCAGAGTAACACATGCCTGATCTCTGTCCCATGAAGGGTTTCAACCTCCATGCCATGGGCTGCCTTCGGGAATATTCTATTTCCTGGTATTCTATTTGGTTCTAGTTTATTCTACTTTGTTCTCATTGTATCTCTATAATCCTACACTTCTATTCTACTCTACTGTATTTTACCCCGTATGAATAGTTTCTACCCTGTGGGCTGCTGCAGAAGCCCTATTTGGATTGCAGCCGTGCTTAGAGGGCATTTAGCCTAACAGACACTTTATGCTTGATCTGTAAATGTGGTCGGAGGCTCCGTATGGAGGGTGTGACGCAATTGCGGAGCCGTACCACATTGCCGTGCACCTCCAAAACGTTGTAACAAACACAAACTCACTTCCTTGACAACTTCCATCTCAACAGCTCTGCTCAACAGCTCTGCTCAACAGCTCGACTCAACAGCTCGACTCAACAGCTCTGAACTGCTCCGCAAAGCGCAAGAAGTATGAATGCCCTGACTTCTGCAGAGGCCGTTTCACAGTAAAGGCTGCACAGCCAATGCAGACGTCGGATTGACCACGCAGTGCCTTTTAGTCAGGACAGTGTGTGCTTGAGACGCACAGTGTGAGCAGTGAGCACCCTGTCTGAGTATCCACCTTATGGTGGGCCTGCCTGCCAGCCCATACAACAATACATTACAGTAGTTTTATAGTACAGTGCACCTCCACAGTATTATAGTACAGTGCACCTCCATAGTTTTATAGTACAGTGCACCTCCACAGATTTATAGTACAGTGCACCTCCATAGTTTTATAGTACAGTGCACCTCCACAGATTTATAGTACAGTGCACCTCCATAGTTTTATAGTACAGTGCACCTCCACAGATTTATAGTACAGTGCACCTCCATAGTTTTATAGTACAGTGCACCCATGTCTTACCCATTCATCCTCTGAATGCCACACATACACAATCTGTCTCAAGGCTTAAAAATTCTTCTTTAACCTGTCTCCTCCCCTTCATCTACACTGATTGGAGTGGATTTAACAAGTGACATCAATAAGTAAGGGATCATAGCTTTCACCTGGATTCACCTGGTCAGTCTGTCATGGAAAGAGCAGCTGTTCTTAATGTTTTGTATACTCAGTGTCTATGCAGCCGCATTGTCTAACACTGTTTGACACTTTTCCGAAAGGAGAGAGAACTTTTCAGAGAAAATCTTCTAAGCCGAATGCAGACCTCCTGCCTCTCTCTCTCTGATATTATCTGTAGAGGTTTGGACGTAGGTGTGAGGGAGAGAGAGAGAGAGAGAGAGAGAGAAAGAAAGGGAGGGGTAGACGATGGCAGGCTTGTTTCCGAAGGGCTGACACAGTGAACCCCAGGGGTGCAGTCAAGGCCCACCCCTCCCTCCCGCCATCCTTCACTCCTTCCCTCCTCCCATTTCATTCTGGGACTCGGCCAAGAAAGGGAGCTGCCAGTCTCAGCCTCGTGCCACTCTGCTCCCTCTTTCTCATTTTCTCTCTCTACCACTCTGCTCCCTTTCTTTCTCTCTCCCTTCCAGTCTACCACTCTGCCCCCCCTTGCTCTCTCCCTCCACCTCACCATTATAGCGCTCTCCCTCTCTCCCTCTTCTTCTTACCCACTTCATTCACTCCCTCTCCCCCATCCATCTGTCCGCCCCCATTCTTCTCTCTCTCCTCCCCATCTCCACTCTACCTTCTCCCCCTTCCTTCTCCCTCCCTCTACCTCGCCCTGATCCAGTAGTGTTTGGTATGCAGGGGGAATACCTCATCCTATTTAGAACTTAGGGTCAGAGTATGGATGGTGTTAGCCTGTCGAATGTGTTTAAGAGTGGGCCCATCCTCTGTCATATTGTTTCTGGGCAGCCGTAGCTCATCTCCCCCCTGTTCCCCTCCCCACTCCGCTGTCCCTCAGCCTTTCCCCTCTGAATCCGTGTGAGGGGAAGGATTTAGAATGGAAATTAGGAATAATCTGTTCAATGCAGGCCACAGCAATTCTCTACCTCCTAATTATAGTAAAATAGTGAAACTGTGAAATATATAAAGGAAACTGTGAAAGATATAAATGAAACTGTGAAAGATGTAAATTAGACTGAGAAAAATATAAATAAAACTATGAAAGAAGAAACTGTGAAAGATATAAAGATATAAATTAAACGGCGAAGGATATAGAGGGAACTGAAAGATATTGCCTAGATGTGTGGTTTATAGGGTGTTTTTTCTACTTGTGCTGCATTCAGTTTCTCACATTGATCCAAGGCAGCTTGAAAATGACAGTCTGCCAATGTATATTTTTACATTCCCAATTATACAGTTGAGCATCTTTGAGGGGCCGACATGGCCAGGTACACGATGACCAAAAAAAAGACTTCAAAGTGTATGACATCACAGTCACCCGGGGCAAATCAATAAACCAAAAAACCTTAGCCGTGCTAACCGAATAAACGTTCGTGTCAGTCGTGTCGTGTGCAGCTCAGTCGAGACGAACGGTAGATGTTGTCATGTGGGAAACATCCGTGTTCTACCATCCATCCCTCAGTTACTCCCAAAGTTAAATCGGGTGATAATTTGATAATTAGGTAATGACAAGACTAGGAATGACTTTGATGTTTCTGCACAGATGGCTAGGATCACTGCTTGTCTCGCTCTAGCACTGTTTTCCCCATCCTGAACACACACACACACACAGCCTCTCTCTCCACACACTCTCTCTTCAATGGGTCTGTACAGACCACAAATCAGTGCGAGCTGATATGGTGTTGCCATTAAAAAAGCAATCCCAGAGTCCTCAGCTGCTGTCTGTCTGTCTGTCCGGGGAGCGAGAACCAACAGGTAAACAGCCCATATCGTCATGCTGATTGGACCAGACGGTTTCCCCAGTAACAGGGCTGCAACAATAATAACACTAGCGTAAAACAATTCAAACAACCAGTTATGGAGTCAGTAACAGACAATGATGTATATAAACACTTGTCTATCCTAACAGAGCCATTGGGCCAGGGCAGTTATACCAGGTAAGTAAGTCGCCTTGCTGAGCAATCCGGAACGGCTAAGTAGCCTTGTGCAAGCCATAACAGCTCATAGGAGCAAGAGCCTATCTCCTGTTTCTGTAGCGTGAGGCAGCTTGATGTACAAGTATACCCCCTGAACAGGACACTAGTCTATCGCAGGGCTTACCTCCATATATCTACTTAATGCTAAGTGCCAAGCAGAGACGCATTGTGTCCCATTTTTACAGTCTTTGGTATGACTCGGCTGGGGATCAAACTCCCAACCTTCTAATCTCAGGGCGGACACTAACCACAAGGTTAAAGGATAACTTTAGGATGACACACAATCCTGAGAGGATATCATGGACACACACAGAGGCAGAATCTAGCAATCAATATTTTCCCTAAACATCTGACACTGATGGATTCCAGATCGTCTGAAGAATGTCTGCAACCCAGACTTGCATAGCTCTTAGAATGCATGCCCAATACATTGCTTCATTCAAGTGGTATGCTATTGTGGATATTAGAACAGAGCCAAACATCCAGTTTGACATGTCCAGATGTATGAGAATGGCCAAACCCAATGTCCATCAACTGTCTGCAACCAATGTGGTGTGCCACACTAGCCTGGAGCCCGATCTGCTGGTGCTGTCTGCACAAACAGATCTGGGCCCATGCTGACTTTGATGCCCATAGAAGTTGACAAGATAGGCCAAACAGATCTGGGACCAGGCCACAGACAGACACTCACCTCGGTGACGGCGAACACCCTCTTCCCACAGGGCACCACCTTGTACCACTTGTCGTGCAGCATGTCCATGTAGCCGTCTGACTTGTAGCGACTGATGAACTCTGACACGTTGTTGGTCAGAGGGGAGTTCTGCGGTAGGCCTATTCCATAACCTGGGGGGATAGAGAAAGAAAGCATAGTACAATAGTACAATGGGTATTGTAGTTTATAGAAATTCATGGAAATAAAATAACTACTACAAGCTTAGCAAAAAGGGTTCTTCGTTTGTCCCCATAGCAGAATTTTTTTTGGTTCCGGGTTGAACACTTTGGTGGTGAAAAAGTTTCTACTTAGAACCTGTTAGTGGTGAAAAGGTTCCATGTAGAACTTTGTATTAAAAAAAGGCTTCTCCACTATGGTTCTAGGTAGCACCTTCTTTTATAAGAGTATAGATGAGATTATTAGATTATTTCTATAGTTTAATTCAATTTTTTCAGGTGATCCCATTGAGACGAAAAGTCTCTTTTACAAAGGAGAACTGTTCTGTGAAGGCAGCATTCAACCATTTGTTACATAAAAGTAGGCACAAAAGGCAAGGGTAAGATATCATTAGACGCAAACAAATGAAGAACAATATAAGAGGGTGGTTATGGAGGTAAACAACATGTTTACAATGTAAGAATGTAAATATGTTAATGTTGTAATACGTTCCCTTCTATACCACAAGTCACATGGCTTTGCAATCTCGATAGAAACACTGACATAGACGTCTCACATCTGCTAAATAAACAGACTTTATTTTGGAGGTATCCATTTTCACACCATTCCACTTCAAATGCCCTAACTGCTTTAAAGATTTCTTGAAATTGTTTAGGCGGAGAACTGAGCAGCGGCCTATATTCGTATCATTCCAAACTTCATGCAGAGTGAGTTAACTGGCAGACCTAGTCTGGATCCTCTCCTCCTCTCCGCCTAAGGATATGAACACGTAATAAACCATGGCAAAACAAATCAAAGAATTATAAGAAATTAGCTGTAACATTTTCTCTCAGCCTCATGTTAAAATGTGTAGAATAGCAGGAAATTATCTTTAAAACAGCAACATTTTCTCTCTCCCTCATGGCAAAATGTGTAGAATAGCATGAGATTAGCTATATAAGGGAGGGGGGGGCGTTGCTCAGACCTTGCGGGGAGCCCTGCGATGCTGCGGTACGCTTCTGATCCATACCAAACCAAATCGGATGACCTTACCTTCAACCCTTTCAGAAGGGGAACACAGGGCTTTGGTTATTATTATAGCTAAATCAGAGTTCAGCCTCCATGTCGCTCCATAAAATGGGATAATTCCTCCTCTACCTATACTGCTATTCCTGTACTTTACTCCTTTGAAGTTTTTAATGACATTTTGTGAATGAGATTTTCGATATCGGATTCTTGGTTTGTGTGGAAGGATGGAAGGGAAAAAAATACCCATCTCGTGGTCGTCGGTAGCAACGGGAGTTTGAGGAAAGATTGATGGAGGAAGACAGAAACAGGACAAAGAAAAAGTGGAGTGTTCGGCACATCCATTATCTAATGACAAGGAGTGTGTGTGTGTGTGTGTTGGCTTTGACAGCAGAATTAATAATGAGTTTTGGTGGGCTGGGGATAACAGAGAGTGAGGGCCCAAGGATCATTGAGACACAACAACTCTCATTCCATCTCTCCCTCCTCCCTTCTTCCCTCCCTCATCCCAAAAAATTGTATTTAATCAATGGAGGGGTTTTACCTCTGCCTATCCATCCCCTCATCCCTCATGGCTAATGTCTGTCAGTCATCTCCCCTTCCACCCCACCCCCCCTCCTCACTCTCCCTCACTCCCACTTACCCCTCCCAGTCAAGATGACAGATGCCAGACAAGCTCTGACATCAACACGTTTCATCAGAGCGAGACTGCCAGAGCATGCACACACACACACACACACAAACACGCACACACACAGTCAAGCACACACACAATGTCAAAGGCGTTTTTTGAATGAGGATATGTGCATATGCGAACGTGTGTATGTGTGCGTGCGTGTCTATCTCTCTCACAGCCTTTCTCAGTCTGTCTACCTGCCTGCCTGTTTGCCTGCCTGTTTGCCTGCCAGCTCCAACGGGTAAAAACAGCTGAACTACTACATTGTGTAAAGCATGTGCTTCAATCTAATATTCTTAATTAATGCATCGGAGATCCAATAAACATCCCTCTGTTTCCCATAAAGCCAACAGAGTCGGCCCCCTGCGCTGGCACAGACGTCCCTGTAGCCCAGTGTTGATGAGGATGTTATGCTTAGTAAAGGGCTTGCCTCTTTGAATCACAGTCATTAAATACTGGGTGGCTTTAATCACCAAATCGAAAGAGTCCTGGCACCTTCCAGTTCCACTGTCTGTAGCCCACTACAACTCAGTCCGAAAGTCAGAGACAAATAAAACCCCGAAGAGGCAGGGACAGAGATTCAGAAAGTATTTTGAAAGAGTGAACTCTGTTTAAAAGAGATAGTTCATTGCTGTATTTGTGCGGATAAATAGTTTTAGTATCTGGAAATGAATAAATGGAGGACTAGCTGCCAACCAAAGAGAGAGAGTGTGTGTGTGTGTGTGTGTGTGTGTGTGTGTGTGTGTGTGTGTGTGTGTGTGTGTGTGTGTGTGTGTGTGTGTGTGTGTGTGTGTGTGTGTGTGTGTGTGTGTGTGTGTGTGTGTGTGTGTGTGTGTGTGTGTGTGTGTGTGTGTGTGTGTGTGTGTGTGTGTGTGTGTGTGTGTGTGTGTGATACTGGATGGAGTAATGAATACTGTGAAGAACCATGTAGATAAAGTGCAACGGAGGAGCGAGGGAAGGTAGAGAATACAATTAGCAGAGGGGAGAGATGAGCTAGAAGAGGTCTAATTGAGCAAAACCCCAATTACTGTTTTATTGTGGATGACTGTGTAGAGGTCAGGGCCCAAAATGGAGGAATATTCCTCACCTCAAAACCCAGGGAAAAAGAGCAGGAGTTACTGTACATGAAAAGAGAAGGTGTCAATCTGGTTCCACACAAAAATCCTTCTTGCCTTGTGAAATTACTCACCTGGAAAAATCACCTCGCAAGAGAAACCAGTTGATCAAGTAATCAAGTACTCACACGGCTGTTTCATGAAATATTGTGATGTAAAGGAAGTGCTACCATTTTTTTAGTAGGGGGGGTTCTTTTCAGGAAAGCAGTGAAACAGCTTGAGTCAAATGCGATTTGATTGCAAAGTCATTGCTCCCCCTATCGCCATTCCAGAGTGGGCGACTTAGTCTCATGAAAGATATCTGGCAGACTGAATTCATGAGTTTAAAATCTGCAAATGAGACGAGGGAACCTTCACCCCAGTATGAGGTCCTGAGAGCTCTGGAGCAAGTTTTCATCAAGGATCTCTCTGTACTTTGCTCTATTCATCTTTCCCTCGATCCTGACTAGTCTCCCAGTCCCTGCCGCTGAAAAACATCCTCACAGCATGATGCTGCCACTACCATGCTTCACTGTAGGGATGGTGCCAGGTCCCCTCCAGACGTGACGCTTGACAATCAGGCCAAATAGTTCAATCTTGTTTCTCATGGTCTGAGAGTCCTTTAGGTGCCTTTTGGCAAACTGCAAGCGGGCTGTAATGTGCTTTTTACTGAGGAGTGGCTTCCGTCTGGCCACTCTACCATAAAGGCATGATTGGTGGAGTGCTGCAGAGATGGTTGTCCTTCTGAAAGGAACTATGGCGCTCTGTCAGAATGACGATTTGGTTATTGGTCACCTCCCCTGACCGAGGTCCTTCTCACCCAATTGCTCAGTTTGGTCAGGCGGCCAGCTCTAGGAAGTCTTAGTGGTTCCAAACTTCTCCGATTTAAGAACGATGGAGGCCACTGTGTTCTTGGGGACCTTTGCCAGATCTGTATCTCGACAAACTCTTGTCTCGGTGCTCTAAGGACAATTCCTTTGACCTCATGGTTTGGTTTTTGCTCTGACATGCACTGTCAACTGTGGGACCTTATATGGATAGGTGTGTGCTTTCCAAATTATTTCCAATCAATTGAATTTACCACAGTTGGACTCCAATAAAGTTGTAGAAATATCTCAAGGATGATCAAAAACAGGATGCACCTGAGCTCAATTTCGAGTCTCAATCCTAAAGGTCTGAAAACGTATGTAAATAAGGTATTGTTATTATTTATTTATTTTATAAATTTGCAAACATTTCTAAAACCTGTTTTCATTGATGAGGATTTTTATTTATTTAATCCATTACTACGTAACAAAATGTGGAAAAAGGGAAGGGGTCTGAATACTTTCTGAATGCACTGTATATGTGTGTAGTTATTCCACGGGTCGTTCCGCCTCAAAAAGCACAGAAAGAGGATCTCGGCACCCACCATCTCAGACTGTTCTCAAATCGTTTCTGTAGTTAGTAACAGATACAATTAGCATTCACAAAATATTATTTTGTGGAAATATATCTCTGAGAAATTAAGCTACAGTAATTGATTGCACCCAAATTGGCCATTTTAATTTATAAGATTTAGATAATATTCAATTAATATAGTACCCACATGGTTTATGAACTGATACACAAAACTACGCTGGATTCAAAACTTAAAAGAATTTTTCAATTGAAAGTGTTATACAAAATTCTTGCAATTTACAATCTGTAGAAACTATGACAATAGAAAGTTTCAGAACTTTTGTGAAACATCACAGCACAGTTGAAAAATATATGGCAAATTGAAATCAAAACTGGATGGTGTTCAGAGATAGATGGGAGCTGAAGGATGGAACTAAAAACAAACAAAAGATAACTTTTGTAAAATATACTGTGTCCATGAAATCAATATAGTATGTATATGCTGGAAGTAGAAGCCTAAGTGTTGTTGTCCATTAGTTTACTCCAATTAGGGAAGGGGTGGCAGGGTTAGGGGAAAATAATAAAGGGAAATATATATATTACAAAAACAAAATATGGAGGATTGCAAATGATGCAGACAATTACATTGATAGAAGTGACCATCTATCTGCAATATTAAAGCTGATCTACCCCCTAAAAAAAATACATAAATATTACCCAACATCAGATTTGGACCAAACTTCTTCCTCCCAATGAGTAAGACATGAGGAATACAATTTGTTTTGTCAAAAGCCACCCATGGACCACCCACACCAATCCAGCCCCAACAAACAGCTTATAGTATCAGTTCTATGTTTGACAAGTAGTATGGAGCTGTGGCTTGGAGTATTGGTTCTCTATACTATGTAATGTATTCCCTGTGAATCTGGTGGGTTTTTTGTGTGTGTTTTTTTCCCTGGTCAGAGAAAATAGTAATTGAAGTTTCTAGCATTATTTACCATAAAGTAGTGAAAAGTACCAGGGTTTGACCAGTAGATGCCGCTGCTACTGCTATACCGCCACACTCTTTATCCATTTTGCTGGTCTCTTGTGCTTATTAAATAGATCACAACATTTCCTTTGCAACTTTGTGTAGAAAACCAATAGATTTGTCTCATTATGAAAATGTGTGGTCACCCTCACAATTCAAGCCAGTCCTCTATTAAAGCAATTCAGTTTTCACTAATAGCAACCTAGTGCTTCAACCCAACTCTCCTTGAATAGTCCAACAAGTGGCAGCTCTCTGCGAGGGCTATTCCTATGCAAGACTTTTCCTACAAGCCCAAAACTATAATGGAGAAATTGGCTAGGGACAAACGGTTGTCAAGGGTGGCAGATATGAAAACAAGCACACTCTTGTAAAAAAAAGAGTTCCAAAAAGGTTATTCGGCTGTCCCCATAGGAAAACCCTTTTTGGCTCCAGGTAGAACCCTTTTTGGTTCCAGGTAAAACCCTTTTGGATTCCATGTAAAAGCCACTGTGGAAATGGTTATACATGAAACTGAATAGTGTTCTTCAAAGGGTTCTCCTACGGGAACAGCCGTAGAACCCTTTTAAGTTCTAGATAGCACTTTTTTTTCTAAGAGTGTATGAGCATTTTTTTTCATCCCAGTCTTCAGGGTGGTGCTCTGCCCCTACAGGAGATAATGTATGGGAGGTGGGCATGCCAGTTTCACCATGAGGACGGTGACGAGGGGGTATGGTCTGCAGTTCACTGTGCACCCTCCTCCTTTTTGTAGTGTCATTACGTCAATGGTCCCCGAGGTCCTAATACCTGTCTTGTGAGAGGAGATTTTCTCTCTTATTCAAAAGCAGGCTATTCGGGTGGTCTCCGTGTCAGAAATACAGAGCGGTTGGTACAGCCGGTACTTCTTCTTCTCATTAATAGGAAAAGGTGTGGTCCAAATCGGATGTTGGGTACTAAATTTATTGGACGTTATCTGAATCTTATCAATTAAAATGGCCAATTTGGGTGCACTCAGATTTCTCAGAGATTAATCTTATTTCAACAGAATAATGTTTAAGGAATGCCAATCTTGCCTGTTTCTAACTAAATAAACCATTTCAGAACAATCTGAGATGGTGGGTGTCATGGCTTGCTGAAATGACATGGAACAACTCTCACGGTTGAAACATTTCAGGAGGAAAAGGTAAAAAGCCAATCAGGAGTGTGTTTGTGTGTGTGTCTGTGTGTGTGCATCCTGCCCAGTGATGAATCTGAATACACAGCATGAGCTGACGTTCTACATAGCCAACACCGCAGGCCTGCCCTTTCAGGCTAATAAAAACAGCGTCCAGATGACAGCCTCTTCCATTACTGTTCCCCCTCTTCCCCATTCCTTCTATTATCGCTCCCCACCTCTCAAATGAAAGTGACGTGTCCCACGGAAACTAAATAAGCCATATCAATATCTTATGACAGCTAAAGTTTACAGCCCGGCTCCTTGATTCTATATCTCAGTAGGTATGCAATATTGGGTCAGGGTCAGGGAGGGATGCTTCTCTGAAACAGTGCTCTTCAATCCTGGTTGAAGTTGAGACCCACAGGGCGTGCTGGCTTCTGTCCTATCCCTGCACAAATACATCTGATACAGATAACCAAGTACTCATCAAGACCTTGGTGAACTGAATTAGGGTTGTGTTATTAAGGCACGCAAATTACGTTGAGTTCAACATAAAAAACGAGTTTCTTACTAGTTCAAGTACTAGTATGTCTCCATTTCACGCTGTTTCATGCTGTTTCCTTCCGTTTCATGCAGGGTTGGAGTAAAAGCCTGCACCCCCTGTGGGTCCCCTGAACCCATTACTAACTGCTATAGAAAAGGTTGACGGTGAAAAGAGAGCCTTAAATGCGTTGACAATGTGGGAGCAGCAATGCAGAAAGACAAAAACAGAAAGGCGGGGCGCGGGAGTCTATTTCCACTTATTCCTCATAATCCTGCTCCAGCTCTCAGAGACAGGGGTGTGGTGTTGATTCAGACAAAATAGCAGAAAACATATTTGAATAATTACATATTCAAATCAAAAGAATGTGAATTTGAGATGTGGCGAACTTAAAAACAGGGAGAGGACGGGGAATACAAACACACAGGCAAACAAGTGCATGCCCACCTACACACCGGGGCACTCAAGCAAACACACACTCGCACACGCACATAAAAAGAGATGTACATTGTAACGCACATACACATAAACATGCACAGGCAGACATACAGCATACACACACAACAGAAGATAAGGGCACTACCGCCACCAAGTTTGAGCTCAAAACAATACTTTGTTGGGGTGCACAGGGGTTTCTTACCTTCGATGGCGAAGGGTTTGCCCACGGTGAGCAGCTTGCAGTCTGCGTCGATGGACACCTCGTAGTCCAGCAGGGCCTTGTCCATGATGAAGGCATCAAGCTGAGGGGGATCTACCCTTCAACACACAGGGAGAAGGGGTTATAGACAGAGAACAGGGGACAATGGAACGCACCACAAAACGCATGACAACAAAAGTCATGTCCTAAACGCTAGGCCTACACACCAAACAGGCCACGTGCCAAATGCCACACACCAAACAGAACACGTCCCAATCGCCACAAACCAAAAAGGCCAAGTTTGAAATAGATCATGTCCCAATCCTACGCACCGCACACCAAACAGGCTAAGTCCCTAACAAACCTTTTACCATTCGCCACAAACACTCGTCTCTGTACCTCATCCGGCCTTGGGGACATTTCCTCCCTCATTCCAGATTTAGCACATGACCCTCATCACCATCATGATTATACTTCATGTCTCAGTGTAAATGGGGGACCGCTAGGGAAATTGGGCAGAAGGAGAATAGTAAAGCAAAGCCATTAATCGCCTGCCCGACCAAACAAGACTGGAATGAATGCAGAGTACACTGACTGAGGCAATGGCAAAATGGGAGAACACCCAAATCAGGCACTCAACTTATTTTATGGCGTGACCCCTGACTAGGCACATTAGCTGAACCAGAGAGGATTATGGGTCATGGGAACTATTGTAATGGAGGCTCAAGATGTCAAAACGGCACATTGTCATGTGTGTCATCTTTCGAGTCCTCTGACCAATTGTAAGGAGTGGATGACCTCTTGGGTAAGAAATCGCCTGTGAATATTTCTGGCAATTTTCTGGCACTTTGGCTGTTTAATCAAACCATCCATCAAACCATCCACTTAGAAGAGTTGTAATTGAGTTATTTTGCAACTGATTAAGAGCCTGGAACACAAGATACAGGTCTTTGTAAACTCCTGTCTCAAACAAATCCTGCTCATATGGTTGCCTGAGCGGATCTCTAATATAGACCTGTAAAGAAAATCAACCAGAAGCCTGTTCGGAGTGGAAGTGGAGACGGGTTGGTCACACGGCCCAGAGAGGCCCGGAGAACAATGCAAATCCTTGGAATCCTCAAGGCAAGCGAAGAAGAGGACGTCCAACAATGACCTGGCGCAGGTGTCTAGAACCAGAACTCAAGAAGATCCGCTTGTCATGGCCTGAGGCAAAGAATGCGGCCCAAGAACGGCAACAATGGAAAACTTTAGTACAGGCCCTATGTTCCTCCAGGGACCAATAGGAGTAGCTCTTTACACTCGTACCTGTATACGGTTGAAAATGGCACATTCGGACATTGATAAGCTCTTAAAATGGAACGCAGTGGCTGTACAGTAACATGCTATACATGATGTCAGAGCTCGTGGTCTCCACTTCACAGCGCTGTATGGATTTTGACTGACAGCCATCCTGAACTTGAGCACCGTGCTCGACAAAATGTTGCCACCATTCCTCCCGCTAATTGGGCAACTTTTGCACATTTTTTGTTGTCTGAGTGATGGAAGCTGTAAATTATAAGGACTCAATGTATTTTGAAAAATGAGACATTGAGGATTATAATAAATACGGCTTTTATGTCATACAAGCAATCCAAACACCTGTGAGTCCAAACATACCATGAGACATCCATGTCTCCATCACTGGAAAATATAAATGATTGAGTTTGATATTATTTGAAAGTTTACAAACAGGGTTGTCAAACTATTTGATAATTTCTGTAAAATAAACAATGACATTTTTTTAGCCTTTAATGTAATTTAGAACCTTTTTTTTACATAATCTGAGGGTTTTGTGTTGTGCCCACCATCGGTTGAGACACAACATGTTCTTAAATAGAGGGTGGGTGTCATTTCAGTCATATAAATATATTTTGTAGAATCGACCGATTCCTTCAGAACACTGCAATTCAGCCAGTGCTCCATTGAAATTGAAATCAAATTGAAATCGTAACTTCTAATTACTATCCCGAAGATGGCCACCGATCCACCCACCGTCGAATGTCAACTTAAATGGTCATATCTATTCTTCTATCTATATTTCTTTGATTTCAAAAAGTTTCTGATGGAGAATTGACAGTATAATTTAAACCAACAGATATTCCCATTGAAGTCAATATTCTCTGATGTGTGGGCCTCAAAACATATTTGTGGTAACATTTGAAAGTTGAAATTTCTATTTTATTCCCATTTTAGTTCATTTATTAGCGAAAGCATGACACCCACCCTGTATTCAAGAGCACGTTGTTTCAGCCGATGGCGGGCAAAACACAAAAACCTCAGATGATGTATAATATGGTCTAAGCAATAACATATGCGAATATGAAAAATAAATAGGTTTATTCGTATTTAAATAATTGACGTTTAAGGTAAAAAAAAGGGCAATTTTTATTAAAACAGGATTTTTTCAAAAGATTACTAAATTGTTTGACAACCTTGTTTGTAAGCTTTTAATTGATATCAATCTCAACTGTTTATCTTTTCCAGTGATGAAGAAATGGATATCTCATGGTTTGGGGGGGTAAGCAAAATAGGTCAACTTTGAGCACCTTTATCTCTTCAATGTTCTGGCATTCAGATCCAAAAACTCACTTTCTGACCACTTCTATAATGGGTAAATACGTATGGAAGGTTTCGTTCAAATAAAAAGGGGTGCTGTCAAAAAGTGATTGAATTCAAATGGATTTACCCTTAAGTAAGTATTTGCAACACAATACAAAAAAAATCTGTATATGGCTACTGGCTAACATAGTCAAAAGATCTAACAAAGCAAAGATTTGGATCGGATCCACATTCCACACAGTCACAACCACAAGCTCAAATGCCAGCTCTCTTTTCTCTCCTCGTCTGAATTGAACTATAACCTCTTTCATCCAGCTGAAGTTCAACCCTGTGTAGAGAGCCATTTTGTTTGTGTTTGCTCCCTTTCACATTTCATCTTTTTTTGAAGCAATACCACTGGGCTCTCCTCTCTTTTGCCTTTCTCTTCTGTCTGCCTGGATGACAGACCTTTGTCTGAGAACCACAACAAACACTTCTCCCGTAGGAGGGAGAGAGGAAGACAGAAAGAACTCAAAACTCTTTCTTGACAGAGTAGAAAGAGAAAGTATCTATCTACTCTGTGTTCTACTTTAGCCACCTCTGGACAAATAACTTCAACAACACTTATAAACACTCACAAGAATTTGGGGCGGCAGGTAGCCTAGTGGTTAGAGTGTTGGGCCAGTAACCGAAAGGTTGCTGGATCAAATCCCTGAGCTGACAAGTAAAAAATCTGTAAGTCTGCCTGTGAACAAGGCAGTGTTCCCTGGTAGGCTGTCATTGTAAATAAGAATTTGTTCTTAAATGAATTGCCTAGTTTAAATAAATAGCATTTATTTGGCTATAGAGCAAAAACCTACTTCAGAAGCAGCTGCTCATTAGGACCTTGATTAGCTAAATCGGGTATGTGACTGTAGGCCTGGAAGAAATCTTGCACACCCTGTAGCTCTCCAGGAGTGGGGTTGTATATGTTTTGATCTCTTACTTGAGGGTGGACACTCCATCAGGTGTGGTGGGTTCATTGTAGCGTCTCATGTACTCGTGCATCTCTGGGAAACTCTTCTTCATGTACTCCTCGGCACTGCTCTCCCTCACCGTCCCAAACCTGAAACCATGGGACGGGTGGTGGAGCTAGGGAGGAAAAGAGGGAGGGAGAGGAGGAAGGGAGAGGGGAAGAGAGGGAGATTGGGATGGGAGAGAGAGAGAGGAAAGAGTTAATTAATAATCAAAAAAAAAAATTACAGACAACATTAAAATAACCATTAAGTGTGGGTCTCACCTTGGCGTCGTGGATCCCCGAGAGCTCCTCGAAGGTCTTCTCGCCAACCATGACGGCGGCCAGGTTGGCTGTATAGCTGGACAGCACCAGCAGGCAGAAGATGGCCCACAGGTTCATCAGAAACCGACCCGTCCAGCACTTAGGAGTCTTGCTGGAGACCGTGCGGCCGAACAGGATGGCGTAGCACAGGTTGAGCGCCGACGAGTAAGAGAAGACGCGCAGGCGGTTGCGTCCGTGTGGCGTCATGCCAAAAGGGCTTTTCCACTCGTAGAGGGTGAGGAAGAGGGCGGTGATGTGCAGTGCCACGAAGATACCCACCCACATGGACCAGTGAAGGGGCCACATGAAGGCGCCAATGGGCGCCGCTGTGTCCTTGCTGCGCACCAGGATGCCTAGCGAGGTGGAAAAGAAGGGTGAGGTGAAGTCGATGACGCGGCTACGCACTGAGTTAATGCTGAATGAGGTAACAGCCATGTCGGCCACGCCATTGAGCAGATCGCCCACCAGCCCTGTCCAGCGGCCGCTCTTCGACGCGCCATACTTCCCGTCACCCACGATGTACAGGTCGTACTCAAAGCGCAAGTCCTCTGCCAGTTTCTCCAGCAGGTCAATGCAGTATCCGTAGCAACATTTGCTGTAGTCCGTGGGCAGGAAGGTAGAGTTTCCCGAAGCACGCTCGCTGAAGTAGTTCTCCAGCATATCCGAGCTGTTCGTGCCTGCGTCCAGGCAGTACTGTCCCGCCGGGCAGTTCCCGTCCTCATCAACTTCCCGCGTGAATACAAAGGGGTGCTCCACCAGGGTAACTACCCGCACCCGGCTGTCTGCCACAGGCATGCCTGGCTGCCACCTGCCTCCACCCCTCTGGCCCTCCCCCCGGTCGTGTCCCTTGCCATTGGGACCCTGCCAGAGGCTCTGGTCCTCCACCTTCAAGCGGCCCCCCTCCCAGCTGCCCACCGTCACCCAGGTAGGCTGGCCCACCGCATCCCGCCGCAGGCTCCAGATGTGGAAGCGCTGAGAGGTGAGAACCCGGGACAGGTTCCTCTGCACCGACACCGGCCCTGTCAGCCCTGAGAACGACGTGTTAGACAGGAATCTATGGGCCAGAGGAGATCACATTAGATTCAGGCTATTTATTGCATGCACTTGTGAGAGTCCCAAGCCAGCGCATAAAAAATAACCAGTGTTTCCCATAGATTATTTCTTATGGTGTGGTGGGGGGAGGGGCATGTATGGACTCCAATAGCTTCTTGCCAGAGGGATAGTGAGTCAGACTGTACAGTTTCAAACTTACTGTACAAAATGGATGGACAGGGAACAGTGACAGTGACACATCTGACCTGCAGCACAGTCTAGACAGACACCGGTACTGTAGTACAACATGTCAAAACCAGGATTGGCATCTACTGAAGCCAAACTAATCCACCTGCACCTGCAGCAAGGCCAACAATGTATCATCACAACCCTGACTGACAGCTAGTTGTTTTCCCGTGGCTAGGATTAGCTGTTTTCTGACTGGCACACTTTGGGCCTCCTCACAGACTGTAAACTCTAGGCTCTGCTTTGTCGAGAAAAATGTAGTGTCCACGGGGCACGCCACATCCTTTCTATAGGAAATGTGGGTCATATTTGGTTGAGACATTGAACAACAAGATTTCAAACTTTATTCACCCACTCAAAAAGACAGCCGGAAGTTTGTTGAATTCCCAATGTGTTATCACTATGCTTTCTATCATCTAAAAGCAAAACCAAATTCCAATGGAAGAACAATGTCTGATTTTTGGTTTAGATGTCATCTAAATGTGTTATCTGCGCTTTCAACCTTTTAAAAGCACAACAAAGTTTAAATGGGAATACAGTGTCTGGTATTTGTATTTATACAACAACTTAATGTGTTATCACTGTGCACAACCAAACTACCTGTATTACAGTTGAGATTACATTAAAGTACTGTACATAGTTGTCATGCGGTGGGTGTAGCTGGTGTAGGTAAGTCAGGCGCAGGAGAGCAGAGATGAGTGGACTAAGCACTTTACTCAGGCAATGTAAAAATACAGAACGCAACCGCATTACAAAACAAATGCCCTAAACCAAGTAAGGCAGCACAAAGTACAAAATACACGTAAAAGTACCGGCTGCCACAAAGCATGGGTGAAGACTAATAACCCGGCGTAAACCGGCATGTCAACAAACAATTCCCCACACAGACATGGGGGAAACAAAGGGTTAAATAGACAACAGTAATGAGGGAAAATGAAAATCAGGTGTGTGGGAAAACAAGACAAAACAAATGGAAAATGAAAAGTGGATCGGCGAAGGCTAGAAGACCGGTGACGTCGACCGCCGAATGCCGCCCGAACAAGGAGAGGAGCCGACTTCGGCGGAAGTCGTGACAATAGTGCAAGTGATCAATGCTGTTCAAGACTCTGCACTGAATATTATGGCAATTGTGATGATCTGCGACATTTGCATGCTATATTGAACATGCACCCTTTCTATGATTAAATAAGAAGACATTTATAGTTACATTAGGCTAACTTCAAAATGTAGCCATGGATGTGTTTTAAGGTTGAATAAATACTGTTACATTAGTTTGTAAGATTTCCAGATTTCCTGTATTAGAAAAAGATGATTGAATTGTGTTTGGTTGACAATGCAGGATAGTTTCATCTGAGCCACTGGCTTAATCCTATTCTTTAACTTAGATTTTTGGTTAAGTTGGAGACGTGAATACAGCATACCATTTGTTAACTTGTCAATAGGCTATTTACTGTATTGCAAAGTGATATTGAATTGTTTGGATGTCAACAAATTCCAGTTTATCTACAAATGAATAATTTATATGTTGGATTCACATCTCCATCTCAAATAAGAATCAATGTTAAAGTGCATTTAAAGTTTGATTTGATTTATGTCACGATCTTCTTTATGGACGGACCAAGATGCAGCGAGATTTCCAGTGTACATACTTTTATTACGTAACGTAACTGGCAAAACACTAAAACAAAAAAGTTTGTAACTTCGGTGTGGCTCAAAACAGGCACACACATAATACAAATAAACATACTAAATATAATCAATGACCCACAAAACCCAAGTGAAAACCACAAACATATATATGGTTCCCAATTAGAGGTAACGAAAATCAGCTGCCTCTAAATGGGAACCATCAACCCAACATAGAGATATCACACCTAGAACATAAAACCCTTCTAACCCAAAACTCAAACTAAACACCAGCCTGCTAAACCAGGCCTGGACGTGACAATTTAGTCCTGTTCTTTAACTTCGATTTTTGGTTGAGCTGGAGACGTGAATCCATCATATCAATAATTCATTTGTAGACAAACTTGAATTAAAGCCAGACTAAGTCAGCGGCACAGATGGAACTATCCAAGCAGAAGATACAACTCCTTCAAATGTTGATATTTGGTTGCATTGACAAACAAACACAATTCAATAACCAGTTTGTCTACAAATTAATCACTGATATGTTGGATTCACGTCTCGATCTCAACCCCCCAAAAAGTTTAAGAATCGTAATAAATCTAATCTAATCAAACTTTAAATGTACTTTAAATAAAGTTTGATTTCATTTGATCCAGGTCATTTGTTAAAGTGCATTTAAAGTTTCATTTGATTTTAGTCCTATTCTTTAACTTTGATATTTGGTTGAGCTGGAGACGTGAATCCAACATATCAATAATTAATTTGTAGACAAACTGGATATTGAATTGTGTTTGGTTGTCAACGCAACCAAATATCAACATTTGAAGGAGATGTGTCTTCTGCTTGGATAGGTGTGTCTTGTGCTCTGTTAAACCTTCATTTAGGAATGACTTCGATAGCAACAGTGAATCTATTTAGTTATTAAGAGGTCTCTCAACAATCATCCTCACGATAGCACATTGGTAGTAGTCAGTGACAAATATAAAAGCTGGCCTTGGTTAAAACCCTTTATTGGAGACCAAATTAACAGCTGTAGATCAACTCTCCAATAGGAGGTGCTGCCCAACCTATTGTTTTTTTGGTTTGTGTTTTATAGTTGGTATAACGTTGAACATCTGAAATTGTTTTAAAGGTACAAATTCAACATATTTTATACATGGTTTGTCTAAGTTGAAAATTGGTTACAATGATAACAATCATTCGGTTGAAATTTCACCCTCAAAACAACCGTTGATGACTTTTTCAAATCCACGTGTCTGCCTCGGATCCATGTTTAGCGAAACATTAGCCCCTAGTGGTTAGCCATCCAATTAGTTACGGCATATGGGTTTAGCTTAGCCTAGCAAAGGAGCCACTTCAGGAAATTCAGATCCAGCCAATCCCATTGGCTAAGGGCAGTTGTGACAGTCATGTTGAGTCATGAGGAATGTGTGCGGCCATTAATAATTGAGGTGGCGCCGCGTGACCGCAGCTGAACTCCTTTCATCGAAAAGAAAAAGGCGGAGGGATGGATGAATCAGAAAAAGGTAATTTGGCCCCATTCCTTTAGGTAATTAATTTCTCCCTATCTCAGCCTATATAGCCCTCCACCTCCCCTCCTTCTCCTCAGTCCCACAAGAGGGAAAAGGAGCTGAATACCATTACATCATTACATTGAAAGGCTATGCGTTTCTCTTTACCAGTAGGTACAGGTTGTAATTACTTAAAAGCCCCCAACCTGTACCTTTTGGGTTTCTCTACTGCTCCTCTCTTTACTCACTATCATCCCTCGTGTATTTCTCTCATATTCCATTCCTTCCTCCCCCGAAGCCCTCTTCTCTCTAATAGCTGTTCTGTTATGTAGCTGTTATGTGTCTCGGTGCCATCATGATTATGACACTTCATCATGGAGTTGTTCTTGAGCAAAACGCCATCGTAAGCTCGACATCGTCGATCTTTACTAGGCACTAGGCACCCGGTGCAATCCCATTAATTTGATGGCCCTCGTAAATGACTTGGTAGAACTGAATACAGTTATAATAGGGTGATTTCCAAAATGTTTCTCATACGCGGAGACGCCGTAATGTTGTAATCATTCTCCTCTGTGTTGAAGCCCCAGGCAACAAACTCTACTCCTGAAGCTTACTGCTTACTGCTCACCACGGGAAAATGACTTGCCTTTTTACGCCAATGAATAAATGCAATACACCAGTACTCTAGCAGTCCAGCCGCCACCAGTTATTTTCTTCCATAATTTCCACTATATTATTTTTTCCAACATGTTTTAGCTGAGTCGGGGTACAATTGGGCCCAATTGTAGCTCATCCTATTGTGTTTTTGTGCTGAGACGCTGTCTGCATGACTAGGTTGCCCGGCTGTTGTTACTGGTCCGTGGCAGATACAGCGGGTGTAAAGCTGTGTGCTGCTGTCGCTCTGCTCTGAGCCACTGAGAGGCAGAAAGGGCTGTGGGCTCTTTTGATAAGGAAGCCTGCCTGCCTGGCTGGCTCCCCTATTGGGGAGGCAACTGACTGGAACTCATGAATAAAGCTTAAAGCTCTACCCTCCTCCACTTCATGTTTGTATTCCAGCTGGGTGCACTCGCGCACACGCGTGTGTGTGTGTGTGTGTGTGTGTGTGTGTGTGTGTGTGTGTGTGTGTGTGTGTGTGTGTGTGTGTGTGTGTGTGTGTGTGTGTGTGTGTGTGTGTGTGTGTGTGTGTGTGTGTGTGTGTGTGTGTGTGTGTGTGTGTGTGTGTGTGTGTGTGTGTGTGTGTGTGTGTGTGTGTGTGTGTGTGTGTGTGTGTGTGTGTGTGTGTGTGTGTGTGTGAGAGAGGAAGAGAGTGTGTGCGTGTGTGACTATCTGTCTGTGTGTACGTGTGTGTGAGAGAGAGTATTAAGTGTGTGTGTGTGTGTGTATGTATGTATGCATGTGCGTGCGTGTACAAACACGCTCTATCCTCTATCGCTGTGTTTGGAGGAGCTGCTCTGTGGTTAGGGGTGACTAGCAGTCTGACCTCAGCAAGAGATTATTTGCAGACTCATGCAAACACTGGGAAATAACCACTACTCAACTGTCTATAGCACTTACCAAGTCCATTATAATAATATTGACCCAAAAACACTATTCAGACACAACTTGGCTAAAAGGAGGAGATGTAAGAGTACGTATGTATGTACGTATGTACAGTGCATTTGGAAAGTATTCAGACCCCTTGACTTTTTCCACATTATGTTACATTACAGACTTATTCTAAAATGGATTAAATAGTTTTTTTCCATCAATCTACACACAATACCCCATAATGACGAAGCAAAATCATGTTTCATTACATTTTTGCTAATTCATAAAAAAAAAAAAAAAACTGAAATATCACATTCAGACCCTTTACTCAGTACTTTGTTGAAGCACCTTTGGTAGAAATGACAGCCTCGAGTCTTATTGGGTATGACGCTACAAGCTTGGCACACCTGTATTTGGGGAGTTTCTCCCATTCTTCTCTGCATATTCTCTCAAGCTCTGTCAGGTTGGATGTGGAGCATAGCTGCACAGCTAATTTCAGGTCTCTTCAGAGATGTTCGATCGGGTTCAAGTCTGGGCTCTGGCTGGGCCACTCAAGGACAATGAAACGTATCCCGAAGCCACTCCTGCGTGGTATTGGCTGTGTGCTTAGTGTCGTTGACCTGTTGGAAGGTGAACCTTCGCCCCAGTCTGAGGTCCTGAGTGCTTTGGAGCAGGTTTTCATCAATGATCTCACTGTACTTTGCTCTGTTCATCTTTCCCTCGGTCCTGACTAGTCTCCCAGTCCCTGCCGCTGAAAAACATTCCCACAGCATGATGCTGCCACCACCATGCTTCACCGTAGGGATGGTGCCAGGTTTCCTCCTGACGTGACGTTTGGCATTCAGGCCAAAGAGTTCAATCTTGGTTTCATCATACCAGATAATCTTGTTTCTCATGGTCTGAGAGTCCTTTAGGTGCCTTTTGGCAAACTCCTAGCGGGCTGTCATGTGCCTTTTACTGAGGAGTGGGTTCCGTCTGACCAATCTACACTTAAGGGTTCAACACGGATTCTTCTAAGATCTTCAATGTTCTTCGAAGAACCTTGTGGTTCTTGGCACTGAAAATGGCCCCCAAAAGGTTCTTCCAAGAACCCCATAGGAGGTGGGGTTCATCGAGGAACCTCCTTAGTTGGTGGGGTTTCTTGCAGGAACCTAACTGCCCAACTCAAACAATTGAATTTTTATTTGAAAGGACAGCAGGTGCAGGCACTTAACTGATCTCCTCAATTTAAGGTAAGGTTTGTCCCTTGTACGATCTAAATTAATATTGTTTTATGGTGATACCATCTATCTTTTCAAATTTGTGCAAATCTTTCTAAAACAGAAAATGGACACAATTCAATGGATATTAATCAACAAAGAGATACGAATATGTAGGCTATAAGAATATGTACTGTATGCTATAAGAATACGTACTGTAGGCTATAAGAATATGTTGAAGACTAGCTGTATTGCAGATGACTGAATTGCTCACTTTGGTGTCTGTGTCTGTAGGTATACAGACGAGGAGGCATACGAAGGTATGTCAATTGGTATTGGTATGTTATGCAGATCACATTTACCATCCTCCTCCCTTACCTATTCAATGAATATCCCATAGGCCTCTACATTATGGACAAGGTATGTGTATGAAAACCATGTTTTGTTAATTACATTTTTGGGGATTGACAGACTCCACGTTCCTTACACCTCGGATGAATATAACAGAAACCTGTTCGATCACCATGCACTGCAAAATCATACTGGCTATGGATTAAGAAATTTGTCTTGGCCCTTAAGACCCTCAGAAACTTTTACAGATGCACAATTGAGAGCATCCTGTCGGGCTGTATCACCGCCTGGTACGGCAACTGCACCGCCCGCAACCCCAGGGCTCTCCAGAGGGTGGTACGATCTGCCCAACGCATCACCGGGGGAACACTGCCTGCCCTCCAGGACACCTACAGCACCCGATGTCACAGGAAGGCCAAACAGATCATCAAGGACATCAACCACCAGAGTCACGGCCTGTTCACCCCGCTATCATCCAGAAGGCGAGGTCAGTACAGGTGCAACAAAGCTGGGACAGAGAGACTGAAAAACAGCTTCTATCTCAAGGCCACCAGACTGTTAAACAGCCATCACCAGCTGTGTACCACCCGGTTACTCAACCTTGCCCCTTAGTGGCTGCTGTCCTATATACATAGACATGGAATCACTGGCCACTTTAATAATGGAACACTAGTCACTTTAATAATGTTTACATACTGCTTTACGCCTATATATTTGTTGCCTATATTTCTTAATTCCATTCTTTTACTTTTAGATTTGTGTATTGTTGTGAATTGTTAGCTACTACTACACTGTTGGAGCTAGGAACATAACCATTTTGCAACACCCGCAATAACATATGCTAAATATGTGTATGTGACCAATTTTTTAATTTTTTATTTGAAACGGAAAACAACAACACGCCAGAGGATATAGCCATTGGACTTGGGGCTCTGCTGGGACTTTACCTCATATTAAAATTTTTGCCACTAAAATCATAATAAACACTGAGAACAAAAATATTGTGTTATTGTTATGCATATTGTTATCGTTAATAATAATAATAACAATAACTTGAGAGAGGAGTAGTTCAAAAATGAACCTCAAAACGTTCTTCAAAACGTTCTTCAAAACGTTCTTCAAAACGATCTTCGAGGATCCATTAAAAGGGATTCTTAGAATAACTTAAAGGGGTTCCACTAAACCTCTAAAAGATACTCCAGGAACCTTTTATTTTTAGTCTACCATAAAGGCCTGATTGGGGGAGTGCTGCTCTTCTGGAAGGTTCTCCCATCTCCACAGAGGAACTCTAGAGCTCTGTAAGAATGACCATCGGGTTCTTGGTCACCTCCCCTGACCAAGGCCCTTCTCCCCCAATTGCTCAGTTTGGTCGGGCAGCCAGCTCTAGGAAGAGTCTAGGTGGTTCCAAACTTCTTTAATTTAAGAATGATGGAAGCCACTGTGTTCTTGGGGACTTTCAACGCTGCATAAATGTTTTGGTAACCTTCCCCAGATCTGTGCCTCGATACAATCCTGTCTCGGAGCTCTACAGGCAATTCCTTCGACCTCAAGGCTTGGTTTTTGCTCTGACATGCACTGTTAACTGTGGGACCTTATATAGACAGGTGTGTGCCTTTCCAAATCATGTCCAATCAATTGAATTTAGCACAGGTGGACTCCAAACAAGTTGTAGAAACATCTCAAGGATGATCAATGGAATCAATTGATCAATTTCAAGTCTCATAGCAAAGGGTCTGAATACTTATGTAAATAAGGTATTTCTGTTTTTTTTATTTGTAATACATTTGCAAGATGAGGGAAAAAGGAAACCGCACACTGCTCTTGATAGTATCACTGATCTTTAATAAGCTTTACGTATCGGCCTCATGGCCTTCGTCAGAGCTTTTGTGAGTTTTTTTTAAATTAGCACCCTTATGTAGACCTAGCCCCACCCACTATCAAGAGCAGTGTGCGGTTTCCTTTTTCCCTCATCTTGTCCAACTGTTACCATGCACCTACAAAAAAGATTGCTCAGATGTGCGAGTGCCTTTTGAATAATACATTTGCACAAAAACAGAACTGTTTTCGCTTTGTCATTCTGGAGTATTGTGTGTAGATTGCTGAGGATTTTGTATTTATTTAATCCAATTTAGAATAAGGCTGTAACGTAACAAATTGTGGAAAAGATAAAGGGGTCTAAATACTTTCCAAATGCCCTGTATGTACAATATATATGTATGCGGCAGGTAGCCCAGCGGTTAGAGAGGCAAGCCAACAACCGGTTCGAATCCCGGGTCCGACGGGAAAAATCTGATAGGAAGAGAGCTGGCAACCGGAGGGTTGCTGTTATTAAATTCTAGATGCCATTGTTCCCTTGAGCAAGGTACTTAACCCCCCACAACAACAGCTCTCTGGGTGCCCAGTGTGGCAGCACCCCGCACCTCTCCAAATCCTGTGTTTGTATGTGTGTCTTTCGGGGGGGTTGGGTTAAAAGTGGAAGTCAAATTTCAGTTGGACACTGTGTGCAATTGACCAATAAAGTGATCTCAATCTTAATGTGAGTGTGTGTATGTGTGTAAAATAATCCTTCAAACCTCCAGAGACTTTGTGAGTCAAAGGTTAAAAGTAAACCAGCTTTACCTGGCGAGGTACTGTCCGGACGAGGGCACCTCGTGCTTGTTGGGCTTGTCGTAGCAGTTGACCATGTTCTGGATGAGTGCCAGGTCGGGACGCACCACTGTGGCCGCTGCCACAGCTTGGCCCACCAGCTGCAGCGCGTCGCGGATGTAGAAGTCCAGCGGCTTGCGCTCCACCTCACCGTAGGCCAGCAGCCCCAGGGGCAGGCCGATGGAGTGCAGGGTGTCGGGGCTCAGCGGGTAGCCCAGCACCCAGTGCACAGTGGGCAGCGTAAGCCCCAAGTCCTGGGCACTCCGCAGCACCGCCGCTGCACACTCCGGGTCGGCCCCGAACAGCAGAACCGCAGCCGGCGGCAGGATCTGACTTGGCCCCTGCCCCCGGAAGTGTTCCGGAAGGAAGTCCTGGATTTGGGATTCTGTGGGCCCAGCCCGGGTGAGGTTGAGGAGGGCTCGGAGGTGCCAGCGAGTGGCACCCCAGCCAAGGCGGCTCTGGAGATCCAGTAGTTCCAGCAGGCTAGCCTCCTCCCAGCCCTGGCACAGCACAGCCATGCCCTCCTGCCAGCCGCTCCGCTGGAGGATAGTCAGCAGCAGCTCTGACAGGCCTGAAGGAGGGATCCGCGTAACCATCTGCAAGTGGAAGCGGTTCTGGGAGGAGATAGAGAGACAGAATAAGAAAGATTGTCAGATCTAAAGAAAAGGACTGAAGCATGAGTCACTCAATTGCTATAATCAAAGATAGCATTGCTCACCCTGTAAAGCACAGCTTTGTGAGGGTATGACATAGTGGTTATGTTACATTTGGCAGAGCAACCAACATACTGTATGGACTTTACACTCTCTTCAGTATGACATTAGCTTATAAATGAGTTGTGAACCATCTATGTAGGGCTTATAAAATGCATTATGAAGGCTTCGTTTTCAAAAAGGAAAATAGATCAAGCTGGATATAAGAACCAAAACAAATGATTAAGTGAAATATTTTTGGAGAGAATACAACTCGACTCACTGACTCAAATTCAAACGCCCTCTGTATGTTAAAGGATGGCGAAAATTGTTATCTTTCAAAATGGTTATCTTTTAAATCCCTTTTCCATTAAACAAAACTTTGAGCTTATGCTCTCCTTAGTCACACTTTGACTCAAAAAGCAATATCAACAGATGAAAGTTCTGATTTCAATCCATCTGTTTCAAAAGCCTTTGATTACAGCTACATAGCCATTCAAAGTTGGGCTGCCTGTTTTCACAACCCTCCCTGACATGCTGCTAATTTGCTTTGCTGCAGCAAGCACGACAGGAGAGATGGAAGCACAAATTGCAATTCATGCTTTGTCTCGTCAGGTTCCCCCCTTGTGTGTGTGGGTCTCCGTTCGTGATCCCCTCTCTCCGACTCCTGCAACCTCAAACATTACATTTAGCAGACACTCTTATCCAGAGCGACTTACGGTTGTGAGTGAATACATTGTCGTACTTTTTTTATACTGGTCCCCCATGGGAATCAAACCCACAACCCTGGCATTACAAGCGCCATGCTCTACCAACTGAGCCACATGGGACCCAGTCACTGGGATCGGTGCGTCAGAGGAGAAGTTGAAAGGTGTACGTTTGATACATGTGTGTTTGCAGGCAGCATCCACAAAGTATTTCAATGACGCTCATCAAAAGTTTCAGTATTCTTCTGCTCCAGATAGAGAGATCAAGGCTTTGTTTCTCCTGGAACTGAGGGAGAGGTAGCTTTGTAGTCAGCTCCTCCCTTGGCATAGATGAAAACAAAAGAGACGGAGCAAAACAAAAGAGATGATCGTGGACTTCAGGAAACAGTAAAGGGAGCACCCCCCCTATCCACATCGACGGGACAGCAGTGGAGAAGGTGGAACGTTTTAAGTTCAAATCAAGACAAGCTGAAATGGTCCACGTACACAGACAGTGTGGTGAAGAAGGTGCAACAGCACCTCTTCAACCTCAGGAGGCTGAAAACATTTGGCTTGTAACCGAAAACCCTCACTAACTTTTACAGGTGCACAATTGAGAGCATCCTGTCGGGCTGTATCACCGCCTGGTACGGCAACTGCACTGCCCACAACCGCAAGGCTTGAAGAGGGTGGTGCGGTCTGCACAACGCATCACCGGGTGTCACAGGAAGGCAAAAAGATAATCAAGGACAATAACCACCCGAGCCACTGCCTGTTCACACTGCTACCATCCAGAAGGCGTGGTCAATACAGGTGCCTCAAAGCTGGGACAGAGAGATTGAAAAACAGCTTCTATCTCAAGGCCATCAAATTGTTAAACAGCAACCAGTAGCACAGAGAGGCGGCTGCCTACCTACAGACTTGTTATCACCACTTCAAGAATGTTTACATATCTCACATTACTAATCTCATATGTATATAATGTATACTGTATCCTACACTATCTATTCTTTACTATCTATTGCATCTTAGCTGCTCTGTCACTGCTCATCCATATACTTTATATTTATATATTCTTATCCCATTCCTTTACTAGATTGTGTGTATTACGTTATGTTGTGGAATTGTTAGATATTAGGTTTTGCTGTGGAATTGTTAGATATTATCTGTTAGATACTGCTGCACTGTCGGATCTAGACACATAAGCATTTCGCTACACTCCCAATGTGTAGGTGACCAGCCATGTGTATGTGACCAATAACATTTGATTTGAATAGACTGATGTTGCCCTCTAGACCAGGGGTGGGAAGCCCTCTAGACAAAGGTTGGGCAACTCCCTTCGACCAGAGGTGGGCAACTCCCTTTGTTTCATGCGCTGCTGAAAACATACACTCCACAAGTACAGAGTGAACAAAAAGGCCATAACGTGTCTGTAGTTCACTTTGAAGTGTACTGTGCACCTCTTTTATATATATATATATATATATATATATATATACTTGTTAAAAGCATAGGACTTTCTTTCTATCATCTCGACATTGCTTCTCTTCTTGTGGGTTGTGTTGGTCCTTAGAAAGAATGGTGTGCAGATTGTCCACCTTTTGATGAGCTAAAGCTCAAAATCACAGCTTACTGTCGACTAATGTGTCAGTTAGTCAGACTTGACAATGACATACACACGGCACACAACCACAAATCCCGTCATCAAAGCGTCTTACTTCTTATGAATACTCATAAGTACCTTTTGTGCCAGTTTTCGCCAAAGCCATGTGAGGGAGGTTTATTATATCATTTATTATAACTGCCAAACCAATCGTCTTAGTCAAAAAAGGACACACTTGACTGTTGCCTCCAAGGTTTGCCGTTATTTGTGCCACATCTCAACCATATCTTCACCAAGCTGGATGTGTAGTTATAAAAAGCCTCTGATGCTAGATTTCCATCCAATTGGCGACAGATGTTCAATGTGCGCATTTTCCTACCAGAGATGTTTCTATCAAATTGACTTGTTGCAGATAAAAGGCTATGCGTGATGAAGTAGTAAACATACAAATATATTTTGCTGTTGAATTCCAATGTACCGAATAATAAGTTAAATAGGGCGCACTCGCATTTTCAACTCTGATGGTGTTCTCACAACAACAAAAAATTGCGTTATATAGCGAGTGTTCCCACTT
Source organism: Brachymystax lenok tsinlingensis (assembly GCA_030435695.1). Classification (NCBI taxonomy): domain Eukaryota; kingdom Metazoa; phylum Chordata; class Actinopteri; order Salmoniformes; family Salmonidae; genus Brachymystax; species Brachymystax lenok. The sequence continues at coordinate 11,348,924 of CM059790.1, forward strand.
TGGTATCTACGCACAGTTGGGTCAAGTGCACGTATATAATGAGATTATTATGGACAAAAGAGCAAGATCATTTGTATTTGTCTAACTGCAGCCAAGCATCGATGATCATGTCACCAGAATAAGACCCTCGATATTTATTGGAAAGGAGCATCAAGCTCATCACCTTGCACTTTCACCACCCTGTGAAGTTCATCAAAATGTATTTAATCTGTAGCGAGATAAACGACATGCTTCCCAGTCGTAGTGGGAGGACCACACAACATATCATCGTGGGACACCCAAGTTTACTTCGATATGATGGTTAATATATCATTTTTTGCGCATAAAAGCGTTTCCACGACATTTCTCGCATAATTAATTTTACATACACAAAAATATCCCACCTTTTCTATCGTATTTTGTTTTGTCGACATTTGGAACGTTTACCAAAACATTTCCTGTTCCATCAGGCCTGTCATGAAATGTTGTATTCGACATAACATTTTGGGATTGAAAGCTGGTTAGTGATTTCGAAAAATCCTGCACGTTGGTTGATTCAATCAAATATCCGGCATTATTTCTCACACCATGTGAATAGATTATTTACAATGTAATTATCCTTTTCACAGATGCACTAAACCCAGTCCGTCACCAATTCAATGAATATCCTCAATAACATCTCACTGAGACCACAGTATACCGTATGTGAGTTCTTCCTGTCTTGCAAAGCCGTTTGAAAATGACAATATAGAGGTGCATTATAGAGGTACTCTCAGAGCACACAGAGGTCAACAAGGGTAACTAATGACTCCAGGAACCTGAAGGAGGACAAAAGGACAAGGACATCATCTCATAGTGTTTGATTGGAACCTGGAACTACAAAGGGAGAAGAAAAGAGAGACGGAAATAGTGGGTGACCACAGAATGACAGGATCCATTTAGAATCCAATCTTTCTTAGTCCTGGAAATGGAAATAAATGGAAAAGGGAAATGGAGGGAATGAAGATTTTAAGATTCTGTCCCAATTCCTTTACCACACAGCAGCAGCCAAAAATCTTTCTCTAACATTTTCCTTACAGACAGCGGGCAGTCATAATTGTGACCCAGGGGGTTCTGGGTACCTCCATTACAAATCCGGACACCCATAAACATTAAGTATATGAAGGTGTGCATCCCCATAAGAGTTACACATTCTTATGTTGGTACAGCCAACTATTTCTAGAGCACCCCCAGGAGTCACTGTGTAATTCACTCTAATACTGATGATGACAGGGGCAGAATATGGTGAATGGGAAGTAGACTAGAGGACACTGGTAAGTGTTTGCACCTATGCAAAGTTTGCTCCCGTCTTTTTCAAAAGGAAATAAATGACAAAGATAAAACCATGAAACTGTCTTTATCTACCCTTTCCTTTTAGATCTTATCCCTCCCCCAATATCCTTGTTTTATCTTTTGTTGAAACGCTTCTGTTTTGTTCCCCCCGAATATACAAAACCATGAACCTCCCTTTGTTTACACTTTACCTTCCGATCTTATCTGTCTCCCAACACTTGTTTTACCCTTGGTTCAAACTGATATATTTTATAGCCTGTGGAATAGGAATCTGGCAGGCAGCAACTGTGCACTGGTGTGAAGGCTGAGTAAATCCAGCCATAGGGAAAGGACAGAGTTCAGATAGATATGGAATAGAGGTGAGTGAGGTGGAGCACCCAAGATTCCTATTTATTCTCTGTCCTATATTTTTTTTTTATACCGCAACCATTTTTATTTTTCATTTATTCATGTTTGATAGAATCGTACAGAGGGAGGTCATTCAGAGTTGAGGCAGGAATCATAACATCATGTCAGAAGGAGTATCCCTGCAAACAAAAATACGTCATTAGGACTTCCCCGGAACATCACAAAATGGTTGTCTAAAGTGGTCAGGACGTTGTGTCATTGTCTCCTGAAGTTTTGTCTAATTCCTGGTTTGTCCCGGGGATGTCCCAGAGGTTGTTTTTAGGACATTCTTGGGATGTTGTGTCACTGTGCCCTGGAGGTTTTGTCTAGTTCTCGGTTTGTCCCTGGGACATCCCAGAGGAAGTTTTTCGGACGTTCTTGGGATGTTGTGTCATTGTACCCTGGAGATTTGGTCTAGTTCCTGGTTTGTCCCGGGGATGTCCCAGAGGTTGTTTTTAGGACATTCTTGGGATGTTGTGTCACTGTGCCCTGGAGGTTTTGTCTAGTTCTCGGTTTGTCCCAGGGACATCCCAGAGGAAGTTTTTCGGACATTCTTGGGATGTTGTGTCATAGTGCCCTGGATGTATGTCTAGTTTCCGGCTTTCTCCGGGGACGTCACCTGATTGTCACAAAGAAAAGGGGTGTTATGTTATGTTTTTCTGACTGGAGCCTATCTGACCAATGTGATATCCCTCATACCGATCGCTCTACACTCACGCGAGATATAAGTCTACAGTATGTATCCAAAGAGCAAGCAGCAAATGACCCGTCCAGGAACTCTGGCCTCACTTTAGAGCCGTCAAACACATTTGACTTCTAAAAAAGAAAGAGGTTCTGATAGACAGTGGGCTTTGTGTCTAATGCAGACTCCTCTACTCAGCACAGCTAAGAACTTCCACAGCACTCTACAGATCACTCAAACCTAAGTGAGTGTGACCTGAATATGAAAAACAGGGAATATGCAACAGTAGAGATGGTTCTCATCTGAGTTTAGGCTTTATTAATTGGTTTCTTTGTGAATGTTCATCCGTTTCAGATTGGAGTAATATCTCAGTTGGAATGTGCCTATAATTTCACGTGTGGAATCTTGCCAGCTACCACAGCATAAGAATATCAACACGCTCCATATAGTCATTTTCTGAAACTATGGCCAATCAAGTCATTGTTATCTACAGATATAGGATCTTAAGTTGATTACCCTGTTGCAGGACAACTTTCCTGCAACGTAGGACATGTATTACTTAGTGCATTTTAGGTTTAAAAAAGCTTCTGAAGTTTGTAATTTCCACTTTTAAATTTCAGACATGATTTTCCCTTATGAAAAATGTACCAACCCCTACAAAAATGTCCATTATTTATAGTCCACATAATAATTCAAATTTCCTGCTTCTGAAGGATACTTTTCCTGCTGTAGCAAACTGTCTCAAATTAAGATCCTACATCTGTACGACTACCATAAAAGCCATTTCTAGAGAGATTGCTCATCATGAGAAATGTAGCATTAGATCATGGTAGAGTAGTAACATCACGATAATAACATAGAACAAATTATATCCAGAGGGCTTCATCTGATGATTTTCTCATCAATGATGGAATCCATAAGAGGGATTTAAAACCAGTCATGTGCAATGTGGTGAAAACTCTTAAGTCATCTCTCCGGTACAAAATGCATTGAGCAGATTAGGCTAGACTCCAGGGCATAAAGACTAGCAGCTTGATTAGCTTCTCTTAACCAAGCCTAGCTAAACACGGTAGAACTGTAGAAAGGTGCTGGTAGTTCATGTTGGTCGGTCTGAGACAAGTGCTGCATAGAAATCTGATCTCCAAATCACCTCAATCAGAAATACTATTGAGCTGCCTTTGCACATCCTTACTGTGAAAAGATAATCAAATCTGAAACACCTCGTTAGAGCCACGCCACAGATGAGGTGGCAGTTACCAATCAATCAACAAATGAATAAATTGGTTACCACAGAGTTCAACAAACACTGGCAGTTACATTCACCAAGACCCACCACTTAGTTGACAAACAAAAGTTGCTCAAAGTGGGTGAAGACAGATTGAGGAGTGTGACTTTAAGGCCAACCATCACAAACAAGCAGGTGGTGAGAAAAAGCAATGGTACTTTCTCCAACATCACTGCTATTTTATGAAACAGTACATTGCATTAGTCTTCTGTGAATGAGAAGTAGCAGAGAGACACTGGGAAGGTTCAAACCTGACTGGAGCGAAGACAAAAGAGAAGACGGGCAGAACTGATGGACCTTGACGTCTTTGACAGGAAACAAAAATTGACAATAATGATAAGAGAAGAAAACCTCATGTGGAACATTGGAAGAGAACTGCAGTAAGCCTTTTACAGCTGAGGTAAAACTGAATTCATATAAAAGACTATAAAGAATTGGAACAAACCTATTTAGTATTGGCAGACCATGTTAAATCTTAGGAATGCACTAGTCTCTTGAGCCAGACTCAAAAACTTGTATTGGCTCAGCCTTCTGGCCATAGCGAGACTAAAAATGCACATACAACATTAAATATTAGAAATTCACTATGAGAGAAATGTCTTTCCCATCTCTTTCTTTGCCTCTTAGTTTGCTTATGCAACTCATTTCCAAACATGCATGATGTGCAACCACATTTCTACATACACATCCAATATGTTTGGAAATGAGCCCACCTAAATATTAAAATAAACATGGTCTGAGAGAGTTTCTAGTTTCATGAGTCGTATGTACAGGATACACATAGTATACACTGTCCAATAGAATGGTACCTCATAGGTTCCTTCTCGACAATAAAACAACATTAAGAAATAATAAAAGAGAAGAATTACGAACAAAGTAAATGGCAACTGTATTTTCTTACTGCTGAGAGAATATTTTAGGGGTTTTCTTCTGATTAAAATAATTACAGTATCTGTTCTGAATCTGATATGAGATTGGCTGGTTAGGGGAGTCATTTCTAGCCGAGGATGAGCAAACAAACTCAGTAGTTTTTTGCTGCACTGCTGTTATCCCCAAACATGACAATGAAAACCCCACAATGCATTCTGCTATTGTTGTTTGTTGATGGAGCGGACCAAGATGCAGTGAGGTTTCCAGTATACATACTTTAATTGAGTGCAAACTGGCAAAAAAAAAACAAAGAACGAACCGTGACGCAGGTGTGGCCCACGTGGGACAGGGAACCAACTTAAATAGGATTCCCAATTAGAGACAACGACTAACGGCTGCCTCTAATTGGGAACCCAAACTAACCAACATAGAAATATAAACATAGAACAAAAACACACCCCTAATCACGTCCTGACCAAAACACCAATGAGCAGCCAAACGGGCTATCTATGGCCAGGACATGACAGCTATGGGCAGAAAATAATACATTTCTCAAATTAAATAAAGTCCAATTATTTGGCAGTTCCAGAGAACTGAGGAGACAAGTGTGGGTATTCTGAGAGGCAGTCTTGTTTACACTGCCTTCAAAAATGTTCATACCCCTTGTCACCCATCTACACATAATACCCCATAATGACAAAGTAAAAGCATGTTTTTAGTCATTTTAGTATTAGTATTCACAGTCAATACTTTGTAGAAGCACCTTTGGCGGTGATTACATCTTTGAGTCTATTTGGGCAAGTCTCTAAGAGCTTTGCCCACCTGAAATGTACAATATTTGCCCATTATTATTTTTGTAATTCTTTAAGCTCTGTCAAGTTGATTATTGATCATTGCTAGACAGCCATTTTCAAGTCTTGCCATAGATTTTTCAAGACGATTTAAGTCAAAACTGTAACTAGGCCACTCCAAAACATTCAATGTTCTCTTGGTAAGCAACTCCAGTGTAGATTTGGCGTTGAGTTTTAGGTTATATTCCTGCTGGAAGGTGCATTCATCTCCCAGTGTCTGTTGGAAAGCAGACTGAACCAGATTTTCCTCTAGGATTTTGCCTGTGCTTATAGCTGTATTCTGTTTCTTTTTATCCAAAAAACCCCTCCGTAGTCCTTGCCGATGACAAGCATACTCATAACATGATGTAGCCACCACCATGCTTGAAAATATGAAGAGTGGTACTCTTTGGATTGGATTGGATTTTCCCTAAACATAACGCTTTGTATTCAGGACAAAACATTTTTTTCTTTGCCACGTTCTTTGCAGTTTTACTTAAGTGCCTTTTTGCAAACAATATGGTTGTTTTGGAATATTTGTATTCTGTACAGGCTTCCTTCTTTTCACTCTGTCATTTAAGTTAGTATTGTGGAATAACTACAATGTTGTTTATCCATCCTCAGTTTTGTCATATCACAACCATTAAATTCTGTAACTGTTCATTGGCCTCATGGTGAAATCCCTGATCAGTTTTCTTCTTCTCAGGCAACTAAATTAGGAAGAACGCCTGTATCCTTGTAATGACTGGGTGTATTGATACACCATCCAAAGTCTAATTAATAACTTTACCATGCTCAAAGAGATATTCAGCGTCTGATTTTCTTTATTTTGACACATCTACCAAATGATGCTCTTCTTTGCGAGGCATTGAAAAACCTCCTTGGCCTTTGTGGTTTAATCTGTGCTTGAAATGTACTACTTAATTGAGGGACCTTACAGATAATTGTATGTGTGTGGTACAGAGATGGGGTAGTCGTTCTAAAGTCATGTTAACCACTATTACTGAACACGGAATGAGTCCATGTTACATATTATGCGATTTGTTAAGCACATTTCGACTCCTGAACTTATTTAGGATTGCCATAACAAAGGGGTTGAATACTTTTCGACTCAAGACATTTCAGCTTTTATTTCTTTATTCATAAAACAAAAAGTCTACAAACAAAATTCCACTTTGACATTATGTGGTATTGTGTGTAGATCAGTGACACAAAATCTCAATTTAATACATGTTAAATTCAGCTTGTAGCACAACAAAATGTGGAAAAGGTAAAGGGGTGTAAATACTTTCTGAAGGCACTGTAGCTGGTATTGCACTGAGCTGCGAGCCTGATTGTACATGTAAATGACTGTGTTTATCTGTCCGGTGCAGAAAGTCATAGGCAATATCAAGGCAGGGTGTTTTAAATTGGCTGCCATAGGGGATTAGTGGTGACTGGGACATTAACAGGAGAGGGATGGCCATCCAGCCTCCATATTAAGCGAGACGCTCTGTTCAGAGAGGAGGTAATGAACAGGTAATCCTGAGGTTCTGGCGGTACTATACAAAGGTCTTGGAGGCCCATGCCGAGCGGTCACACTTGAATCCATAAAATCATTACACTGCAAAATACAACAAGCTCTGAACACCTGACACCATGAGCATTGAGCCTTTGCAAGAAAAGAAAAAAGTATACGAATTTACACTGCTGCAAAATGTGCATGCAGTCTGCACATTATTATTCTTAAAGGTGCACTCTGCAATATTTTCCACTATAGGCACTTGTGGGTAAAACAAGGGACTCCCCCTCCATTTTTGTCGAGAACGGAAGTATCGTCTCGATTTTAGTTTGAGCAGGGGGAAGGGCCGTCAGTCCCTCAAGTGCCCCCTCGAAAAAAGATTATTCAAGTTCAATTTGAAATTCCAACCGTGGTCTCTTTTGCAATAACATCACGTACTTGATGGTGGTGTTGAAAATGGCTTACAGTAATCACTTTAGGAAATTAATCTGGAATCGGAAACAAACTGTCTCTGAGATTTAAAGAGATGTTGCTATTCCATGGTAATAGGATAATAAAAAGAGGAGATCGTGTCAGCTAGTGTAGCCAAGTCATATACCCGGGGTATTGAGTGGGACAGAGGTCAAATAATATTCAGCAGGTGTTTCCCTCACTCACACACAACGAGGAGGAGCGCCCTCATTGTGTGAGAGGGACACAAAGCCCAAACATCCACATCTGTTTGCTATTAACATCTTGCCCATGTAGCCGAAAGGGATAAGACCTAGGTCTCTGGCCAACCCAACATCTTAACCATTAAACTAAAAGGACATTCTCAACATTCGAGGGTGACATGATTCCAAAATCACTTCCATTTCGCCTAGGCACCCCCCAAAATCAGCAAGCTATTCTGCATGCAATTGCCCTGAGAGAGTGCAGGCCATTTTTCTTCCTTCAGTAAAGACTTTGTTCTTTATGGCCAAACCACAAACAAAGTCATCCTGATGTTTACATCTCATGGCCCTCTCATTATGTTAAGCTGGGTTGAGGTCAAATTGGGAGAAATAGTCAATGCTCAACGTTTGTCCAATTACGCAGCTTGCTGAGGAGATTTACAATGGCTAAGCAAACCTATCAGCATAGCCTGGGCAAACACGGAATTCAAACAAGCTTTTCCCTTGGCCCCAGAATGCTACTAATAAATTAGCTACTAGCATAGGAGTACGGCTGGAATAGGATGGGGTTAAGGCTAGCTGCATAGTAGATCATATAAATATTGGGGAAAGCCATTCAGAATGTTGACATTCACGTTGGACATGATGACACAATGAACAGAATACTGTATGCATGGAAAGTGAATATGCATAGAAGGTGTGTCACAATCGCTAAATGTAACCACAACTGAAGACACTGCAACATTTTTGGAGACAGGTGTTTGACACGAGAGAAAAGGGTGTTAAAGCGGTTACTAACTCATCGTAAACAACCTTAGCTAGCTACAACTACACCAAATATACATTTATTCTAAGCCCAAATCCTGACCATCGTCCTTAAATCATTCATTTGGAATGTCATTCAAGGCCTGATGTTTGCAGGTGACAAGTTCTGCCTGTCATCACCAAATGGACAGGGACTAAGCCAAACACATGATAGATGGTCCAATATCACTCTCTACTGTACTAGAATTAATTATGTAATGCTGCTATAGCGTCTGCATGGCATCAGGTCTGCAGCCACTACATCCAGCCGAAGTGAAGGCCTTTGGCAGTCTGATTTGTGTTGTTTTGCTTCCTTGGCAGCCGGAAGATCGATGGATGAACTTACTTATGCCAAATTACAATTTGTCACTCGGCATACATCTCTGTGATAAGGGCCAATAGAACACCTTTATTGAGAAATGAATTCAGGTCGTGAATCATAAACAAGCCCAATCCGCCCACGGAGGCTCGTAGTTATTATGCGTTTGGAATGGGGCGCCTCTGTAAATAGGAACATTGGAAACGGAAATAAGGAATGATAATAACGACAGACTATTCCATCAATCCATTCAGCTATTGTCTCTGGGACATTGATTAGACAGCAGATGCATAGAAGCCCAAAGTGGCACACATGTCCTGGCTTTCTAATTCAATACATCCCAAATAGAGGCACAACTGTCTATGTTTACTTACTTATCTCAGATCAAAATGCATGTTTGACTAATTTAAGGTTCATGCCTTCTGGTTTAAAGTTCCAATCCTGTAACCTTAGCTTCCAGCCCAAGAATAGAGGTAGGGGAGCCCCATAGGAGAGAAAGAGGTAGGGGAGGGAGACAGGGGGAAGGAGGGGTGAGGGGTATAGTTGGTGACAGTTGGTGACAGACCACCCCTCTCCCAGGGGTGGTCTGAGGGCTGATTGCACCCGAGACAGAGGGGGAAGGGGAGGCTGCTATGGCCTTTTCAGCCATATACTCTGATTCAATCCCTCTGATCTCCCGGCCCTGCCTGTGTCCTCCTAGTTTCATACGAACTCGCAAGCTCACAAAACAGAATGTGAGCTCCAGAGAACACGATGGTTCGTACAAGGCTAGTGTCCTCCTGAGGTCACAAACTCACAGAAAATAGGAATTATTTTTCAGGACACATGGAATTAAATATTGATCAGGGTTCGTATATTCTCTCTTTGTTCGACCATGGCGGCGCTTGAATTTCTGTGAAAGTGAGTCGAGTTGCTGCTTTCTTGTCAAACACGACTCGCACCATTTCAGAATGGGTATGAGTGACAGGTGGAACCGTTTGTTATGAAATATGGCATAAAGTGGAAAAAGCCCTAACGAAAAGAGGAATTATTGTGACAAATGACATCTGCCGGGTTTCAAGTGATGTGTTTCCGCATGTAACGGGGACCCACACAAACGGTAAATTAGTGTTTGCTTATCTGAGCGCCTCAGAGAGAGGGAACAAATGGCTTTCTTTGTATTGTACTCCACAGTACAACATTGTAGTGAATGGTTGGTGCTTTATACTCTCTAGAGGTTTTAGGACTGTATGGGGGGGGTTGGAGGTTATTGCAGTGAGCTTAATCCTTTGAACATGTTTATAGAAATGTTTGTCAATTTATAAATATTAAATATAGAAATATCTAACTGAGTTACACTACATGACCAAAAATATGTAGACACCTGCTCGTCAAACATCTCATTCCAAAATCATGGGCATTAATATGGAGTTGGCCCCCCCTTTGCTGCTGTATCAGCCTCCACTCTTCTGGAAAGGATTTCGACTAGATGTTGGAACATTGCTGCGGGGACTTGCTTCCAGTCAGCCACAAGAGCATTAGTGAGGTCAGGCACTGATGTTGGGCTTAACCCTTTGAACAATCCGAAATTCACCAGGTCTGCCCATGTAATGGCTAAAGGGACATTTCCATTCTAAACAACTCTATACAGCACTGAGTTAGCCCATTTAAAAAACTTTTGCACCACACACAAATCTGACCTATTCACCATAAAACACAGCGCCTTAGTTTCAAACTAAAAACAGGTTTTGTATTGCTCACAGCCAATTCGGAACCTAGTTATAGCACCCTAACTCTCTTTTCACCAGACAATGATTACCACATCCTGCTTTGCGACATTCTAAAAATGACAAAGAGATCAATCTAGATTTCTAGTTTCCTGCTGGCCCTAAACATGTAATGAGGATACATTAATAACCTTCATCAATCATAAGAAATAAAAATACTTTATAACCATCATCTATTCACATTTTGTCATTTAAGGTAATCACAACTTCACTGGATAGATGAGTAGATGAAGGCAGATGTTATAGACATTAGTCTGTGTACATATTTAATGCTGTGGAATGAGTAGAAACAGTGGGAGTCCTCCTCTCAGTCGCTACCAGTCTAAAGGGCAGGCCGATCATCAGAGGGCACCGGCAGTCCGGAGCTCAAAGCCAGCCCCTGGCAGTTCCCTATCAAGCATGAACAGACACAATGTACAAATGGGATTTTATATCCATTTAAATGCCATCAAATCTTATTGGATTCATGAGTTATGCTCCCCCGTAAGGTACAGTGCCTTCAGAAAGTATTAATACCCCTTGACTTATTACACATTTTGTTGTGTTACAATACCCCATAGTGAAAACATGTCTACAGAAATGTTTGTCAATTTATAAATATTAAATACATAAATATCTAACTGACATACACTACATGACCAAAGATATGTGGACACCTGCTCGTCGAACATCTCATTCCAAAATCATGGGCATTAATATGGAGTTGGTCCACCCTTTGCTGCTATAACAGCCTCCACTCTTCTGGAAAGGATTTCCATTAGATGTTGGAACATTGCTGCGGGGACTTGCTTCCAGTCAGCCACAATAGCATTAGTGAGGTCAGGCACTGATGTTGGGAGATTAGGCCTGGCTCGCAGTCGCCGTTCCAATTCATCCCAAAGATGTTTGACGGGGTTGAGGTCAGGGCTCTTTGAAGGCCAGTCAAGTTCTTCCACACCGATCTTTGACAAACCATTTCTGTATGGACCTCGCTTTGAGCACGGGGGCATTGTCATGCTGAAACAGGAAAGGGCTTTCCTGTCACGTCCAGGCCTGAGTTTCAGGCTGGCGTGTTTAGTTTGTTTTAGTTAGGAGGGTTTTTGTTCTAGTTGATGTATTTCTATGTTGGGTTGATGGTTCCCAATTAGAGGCAGCTGATTGTCGTTACCTCTAATTGGGAACCATATATATGTTTGTGGTTTTCACTGGGGTTTTGTGGGTTATTGTTTATTCTGTTTAAATTAGTATGTTTAGATTAGTATGTTTAGTGGTGTGTGCACGTTTAGCCACATCGGTGTTAAGATCTTAGTTTGTTCATTATTTTCCCAGTTACGTGTTCAATAAAGTATGTATACTGGATACCTCGCTGCATCTTGGTCTGTCCCTATAGAAGATCGTGACACTTCCTCAAACTTTTGCCACAAAATTGAAAGCACTGAATTGTCTAGAATGTCATTATATGTTGTAGCATTAAGATTTCCCTTCACTGGAACTAAGGGGCCTAGCCCAAACCATGAAAAAACGCCCCAGACCATTATTCCTCCTCCACCAAACTTTACAGTTGGCACTATGCATTCGGGCAGGTAGCATTATTCTGGCATCCGCCAAACCCAGATTCGTCCGTTGGACTGCCAGATGGTGAAGCGCGATTCATCACTCCAGAGAACGTGTTTCCACTGCTCCAGAGTCCAATGGCAGCGAGCTTTACACAACTCCATCATTGCATATGGTGATCTTAGGCTTACAGTGGGGCAAAAAAGTATTTAGTCAGCCACCAATTGTGCAAGTTCTCTCACTTAAAAAGATGAGAGAGGCCTGTAATTTTCATCATAGGTACACTTCAACTATGACAGACAAAATGAGGAAAATAAATCTAGAAAATCACATTGTAGGATTTTTAATGAATTTATTTGCAAATTATGGTGGAAAATAAGTATTTGGTCACATACAAACAAGCAAGATTTCTGGCTCTCACAGACCTGTAACTTCTTCTTTAAGAGGCTCCTCTGTCCTCCACTCGTTACCTGTATTAATGGCACCTGTTTGAACTTGTTATCAGTATAAAAGACACCTGTCCACAACCTCAAACAGTCACACTCCAAACTCCACTATGGCCAAGACCAAAGAGCTGTCAAAGGACACCAGAAACAAAATTGTAGACCTGCACCAGGTTGGGAAGACTAGGTAAGCAGCTTGGTTTGAAGAAATCAACTGTGGGAGCAATTATTAGGAAATGGAAGACATACAAGACCACTGATAATCTTCCTCGATCTGGGGCTCCACGCAAGATCTCACCCCGTGGGTCAAAATGATCACAAGAACGGTGAGCAAAAATCCCAGAACCACACGGGGGGACCTAGTGAATGACCTGCAGAGAGCTGGGACCAAAGTAACAAAGCCTACCATCAGTAACACACTACGCCGCCAGGGACTCAAATCCTGCAGTGCCAGACGTGTCCCCCTGCTTAAGCTAGTACATGTTCAGGCCGTCTGAAGTTTGCTAGAGAGCATTTGGATGATCCAGATGAGGATTGGGAGAATGTCATATGGTCAGATGAAACCAAAATAGAACTTTTTGGTAAAAACTCAACTCGTCATGTTTGGAGGACAAAGAATGCTGAGTTGCATCCAAAGAACACCATACCTACTGTGAAGCATGGGGGTGGAAACATCATGCTTTGGGGCTGTTTTTTCTGCAAAGGGACCAGGACTGACTGATCCGTGTAAAGGAAAGAATGAATGGGGCCATGTATCGTGAGATTTTGATTGAAAACCTCCTTCCATCAGCAAGGGCATTGAAGATGAAACGTGGCTGGGTCTTTCAGCATGACAATGATCCCAAACACACCGCCGGGCAACCTTGAAGGAGTGGCTTCAGTAAGAAGCATTTCAAGGTCCTGGAGTGGCCTAGCCAGTCTCCAGATCTCAACCCCATAGAAAATCTTTGGAGGGAGTTGAAAGTCCGTGTTGCCCAGCGACAGCCCCAAAACATCACTGCTCTAGAGGAGATCTGCATGGAGGAATGGGCCAAAATACCAGCAACAGTGTGTGAAAACCTTGTGAAGACTTACAGAAAACGTTTGACCTCTGTCATTGCCAACAAAGGGTATATAACAAAGTATTGAGATAAACTTTTGTTATTGACCAAATACTTATTTTCCACCATAATTTGCAAATAAATAAATTAAAAATCCTACAATGTGATTTTCTGGATTTCTTTTTCTCATTTCGTCTGTCATAGTTGAAGTGTACCTATGATGAAAATTACAGGCCTCTCTCATCTTTTTAAGTTGGAGAACTTGCACAATTGGTGGCTGACTAAATACTTTTTTGCCCCACTGTATGTGAGGCTGCTCGGCCATGGAAACCATTTCATAAACCTTCCGACGAACAGTTCTTGTGCTGATGTTGCTTACAGAGGCAGTTTGGAACTCGATAGTGAGTGTTGCAACTGAGGACAAACGATTTTTACGCGCTTCAGCACTCGGCGGTCCCGTTCTGTGAGCTTGTGTGGCCTACCACTTCGCGGCTGAACCGTTGTTGCTCCTAGACGTTTCCACTTCCCAATAACAGCATTTTACAGTTGATCAGGGCAGCGCTAGCAGGGCAGAAATATGACAAACTGACTTGTTGGAAAGGTGGCATCCTATGACAGTGCCACGTTGAAAGTCACTGAGCTCTTCAGTTAAGACCATTCTACTGCCAATGTTTGTCTTTGGATATTGCATTGCTGTGTGCTCAATTTTATACACGGGTGTGGCTGAAATTGCCAAATCCACAAATTTGACGGGGTGTCCACATACTTTTGTAAATTAAATGTAATATAAATATTATATGTATATATATATATTTATTTTATCCATAAAGATTATTTTTTTTTATCAATCAGTATATTTGAGTTTAACCATAATATTTGTTGTAACATTTGTTCTGTCTTTTCTGGAGGATAAAATGTCAATTGTAACCAGTTTTGAAATGGCTTGTTTAAGAGAGGATTTCATTTTCAATTGAGCAAGACTTGCATGCAGACAGCTTTTGCCATGTGCCGGCCACTGCCTTTGCAGTTGACGGGCTGCTCATTTTTTATTTTTTATTTCACCTTTATTTAACCAGGTAGGCAAGTTGAGAACAAGTTCTCATTTACAACTGTGACCTGACCAAGATAAAGCAAAGCAGTGCGACACAAACAACACAGAGTTACACATGGAGTAAACAAACAGTCAATAACACAATAGAAAATGTTTATATACAGTGTGTGCAAATGAGGTAACACGGGCCAACGTAATCTTGCTAGCTGGGTTAGGCTAGTATTGGAACCACTGAAGCATGGCCAGGTTCTACTCTAGTCCAACACATTAAGACAATACCCAGTCTAAAGGTTCAGACAGGGAGGCCAAGCTTCTGGAGTTACCACTTGGTCTAGCGTCACCTCATATTTACAAACCTTTGAATCACAACCAAAGACAGAAAATGAGAGTATTCAGGTAACAGAGGTGTGTGTCAAATGTGTGAAGCATTGACTATGCCCAACCAATCTCCCAAACTCTGAAATTCATCTTATAAAACTGCTGTGGTGGAAAAAACCTGTCGCAATCAGATTTGCCGATGATCCATCAAAATTAAAGGAACGTGTTGGCTTGCGGCTCTTGATGTTCAGTGCGCGGGACAACGAGACCATTGTTGTTTAATGCGTGAGTTCCGTGGGGAATGAGTCAGGAAAAAGCCCAAGGCAACACAGGCAGCAGTGTCGAGGCAGCCGAGTCGTTACGTTAAAAACGGTTAGCAAAGCGCTGCAGCAGCATCCATTACTCCAATTCGAAACAATAACACAGCCATTAGGACCGTCTGAAGCTTCTGGAGAGTAAAGGATTTGCTCTAATACCCATATGGAAAATGATCCTTCTCATATGGCTGCTATATAAATATTAAAGACTCCTGTGGCCCCAAATGACTAATTAAATAAAACTTCAATATAAAGGCTATTTAGGGACACACAATTACAGATGATCCATTTTGGTAAATTACCTGCCCCCAACTGCAGTCAATGTATGAACACTTTAGCCATTACAATTCTGATGGTAAAATATACAGTATCTCCTTTACATAAGTATTCACACCCCTGAGTCAATACTTTTGTAGAAGCGCGTAGTGTATGTTGGAAATGTTCAAGCTGGAAAACAAAGGCAATAATATGTTTGACTGAAGTTAAGGATATTTGCCTCATACACTACCGTAATAGCTGTAGGTGGGGAAAAAGCTCTCTAGTCAGGAAAATCGCCTAACAAAAAGCAGCTCATACTGTGGGGTGAATTCCAAATGTTATTGATAATGTGGACCAAAGACACTTATGTCTATACCTCATTCGGCTACTTAAGAGGGCAAAATAGCTAATATCAAACATGAAAAAGTACTAGTGTTTATTATAGAATTCTGTAGTATACTGTAAATATTATACTCCCCACTGTAGCATCCCTAGATCATGTGTAGTACTTACTATATAATTTCGTAGTATACTGTAGAATACTATACTACACACTGTTGTATCCCTCAATTGTGTAGTGCTTACTATATAATTTTGTAGTTTATTGTAGAATACTACACTCCACACTGTAGTATCCCTCGATCATGTGTAGTACTTATTATATAATTTTGTAGTATACTGTAGAATACTATACTACACACTGTAGTATCCCTCCATTGTGTAG
Source organism: Brachymystax lenok tsinlingensis (assembly GCA_030435695.1). Taxonomy (NCBI): domain Eukaryota; kingdom Metazoa; phylum Chordata; class Actinopteri; order Salmoniformes; family Salmonidae; genus Brachymystax; species Brachymystax lenok. The sequence goes on from CM059790.1 coordinate 11,365,016, forward strand.
TGCTTACTATATAATTTTGTAGTAAACTGTAGTTTATTGTAGAATACTATACTCCACACTGTAGTATCCCTCGATCACGTGTAGTACTTATTTTATAATTTTGTAGTATACTGTAGAATACTATATTACCCACTGTACTATCCCTCGATCATGTGTAGTACTTACTATAGAATTTTGTACTATACTATAGAATACTATACTACACACTGTAGTATCCCTCAATTATATAGTGATTACTATAGAATTTTGTAGTACACTGTAGAATAATATACTACACACTGTACTATCCCTCAATCATCTGTATTACTTACAATATAATTTTGTTGTATACTGTAAAGTACTATAGTAAATACTACAATATATTCCGCAAAATAACACTGTAGTAAATCCTACAGTAATGTCCGCAAAATCACTAGTGTCCGCAAAAACACCATGGTTTTATTATTTATATTAACCCGACAGTATTTAATTTGCATACACCCCACCCATTCCCCTCCCCCATAGTCACAAGTTTTGCCACCTATGAGTAAGAAACCTACATGCCAAGTATTGACCATATATTGTGTTCCCTACAGGTTATAGTAAAGAGCAAAAGCCCCGAGCTATCTGTTCAGACAACTAAATTGTATTTTATTTACAGTAACCTTCATTTAACTAGGCAAGTCAGTTAAGAACAAATTATTATTTACCACGACGGCCCAACCAGAGGCAAAATGCCTCCTACGGGGACTAGGATTAAAAATAAAAAAATATAGGGTAAAACATCACGACAAGAGAGACCTAAGGCTACAACACAGCATGGTAGCAACACAACATGACAACAACACAGTAGCAACACAACATTGCAGCAGCACAAACATGGTACAAACATTGTTGGGCACAGACAACAGCACAAAGGGCAAAAGGTAGAGACAACAATACATCACGTGAAGCAGCCACAAATCAAATCAAATTTTATTTGTCACATGCACAAAATACAACAGGTGTAGACCTTACAGTGAAATACTTACTTACAAGCCCTTAACCAACAATGCTGTTTTAAGAAAAATACCTAGAAAAAGTAAGAAATAAAAGTAACAAGTAATTAAAGAGCAGCAGTAAAATAAAAATAGCGAGGCTATATACAGGGGGTACCGGTACAGAGTAAAGGTGCACGAGCACCGGTTAGTCGAGGTAATTGAGGTAATATGTACATGTAGGTAGAGTTATTAAAGTGACTATGCATAGATAATAACAGAGAATACCAGCAGCGTAAAAGAGGGGGGTGGGGGGGCAATGCAAATAGTCTGGAGTAGCCATTTGATTAGATGTTCAGCAGTCTTATGGCTTGGGGGTAGAAGCTGTTTAGAGGCCTCTTGGACCTAGACATGGCGCTCAGGTACCACTTGCCGTGCGGTAGCAGAGAGAACAGTCTATGACCAGGGTGGCTGGATTCTTTGATAATTTTTAGGGCCTTCCTCTGACACTGCCTGGTATAGAGGTCCTGGATGGCAGGAAGCTTGGCCCCGGTGATGTACTGGGCCGTTCGCACTACCCTCTGTAGTGCCTTGTGGTCGGAGGCCGAGCAGTTGCCATACCAGGCAGTGATGCAACTCGTCAGGATGCTCTCGATGGTGCAGCTGTAGAACCTTTTGAGGATCTGAAGACCCATGCCAAATCTTTTCAGTCTCCTGAGGGGGAATAGGGGGAATAGGATTTGTTGTGCCCTCTTCACGACTGTCTTGGTGTGCTTGGACCATATTAGTTTGTTGGTGATGTGGACACCAAGGAACTTGAAGCTCTCAACCTGCTCCACTACAGCCCTGTCTATGAGAATGGGGGCGTGCTCGGTCCTCCTTTTCCTGTAGTCCACAATTTGAGGGCACTATGATGTCGAACGCTGAGCTGTAGTCATTGAATAGCATTCACACATAGGTGTTCCTTTTGTCCAGGTGTGAAAGGGCAGTGTGGAGTGCAATAGAGATTGCATCATCTGTGGATCTGTTAGGGCGGTATGCAAATTGGAGTGGGTCTAGGGTTTCTGGGACAATGGTGTTGATGTGAGCCACGCCTTTCAAAGCATTTCATAGCTACAGATGTGAGTGCTGTGGGTCGGTAGTCATTTAGGCAGGTTACCTTAGTGTTCTTGGGCACAGGGACTATGGTGGTCTGCTTGAAACATGTTGGTATTACAGACTCAGACAGGGAGAGGTTGAAAATGTCAGTGAAGACACTTGACAGTTGGTCAGTGCATGCTCGGAGTACACATCCTGGTAATCCGTCTGGCCATGCGGCCTTGTGAATGTTGACCTGTTTAAAGGTCTTACTCATATCAGCTGCGGAGAGCGTGATCACACAGTCTCCGGAACAGCTGATGTTCTCATGCATGCTTCAGTGTTACCTTCCTCAAAGCGAGCATAGAAGTTATTTAGCTTGTCTGGTAGGCTTGTGTCACTGGGCAGTTCTCTGCTGTGTTTCCCTTAGTCTGTAGTCTGTAATAGTTTGCAAGCCCTGCCACATCCGACAAGCATCGGAGCCGGTGTAGTACGATTCGATCTTAGTCCTGTATTGAAGCTTTGCCTGTTTGATGGTTTGTCGGAGGGCATAGCGGGATTTCTTATAAGCTTCTGGGTTGGAGTCCCGCTCCTTGAAAGCGGCAGCTGTTGCCTGTAATCCATGGCTTCTGGTTGGGGAATGTACGTACAGTCACTGTGGGGACGACGTCATCGATATACTTATTGATGAAGCCAGTGACTGATGTGGTGTACTCCTAAATGCCATTGGAAGAATCCCGGAACATATTCCAGTCTGTGCTAGCAAAACAGTCCTGTAGCTTAGCATCTGCTTCATCTGACCACTTTTTTATTGACCGAGTCACTGGTGTTTCCTGCTTTAATTTTTGCTTGTAAACAGGAATCAGGAGGATAGAATTAGGATCAGATTCGCCAAATGGAGGGCGAGGGAAAGCTTTGTACGCGTCTCTGTGTGTGGGGTAAAGGTTGGTATAGAGTTTTTCCCTCTGGTTGCACATTTAAAATGCTGATAGAAGTGAGGTAAAACAGATTTAAGTTTCCCTGCGTTTTCCTGTTTGCTTATGGCGGTATACATCTCATCCAGCGCGGTCTTAGTGCCAGCATCGGTCTGTGGTGGTATGTAGACAGATGAAAACTCTCTAGGTAGATAGTGTGGTCTACAGCATATCATGAAATACTCTACCTCAGGCGAGCAAAACCTCGAGACTTCCTTAGATATCGTGCACCAGCTGTTGTTTACAAATATACATAGACCGCCACCCCTTGTCTTACCAGAGGCTGCTGTTCTATTCTGCCGATACAGTGTATAATCCGACAGCTGTATGTTATTCATGTCGTCGTTCAGCCAAGACTCGGTGAAACACAAGATATTACAGTTTTTAATGTCCCGTTGGTAGGATATACGTGCTAATAGTTAGTCCAATTTATTACCCAGCGATTGTACATTGGCCAATAGTATGGATGGCAAAGGCAGATTAGCCACTCGTCGCCTGATCCTCACAAGCCACCCCGATCTCCTTCCACAGAATCTCTGTCTCTTTCTCCTGCAAATAACAGGGATGAGGGCCTGTTGAGGTGTCTGGAGTAAATCCCTCTCGTCCGACTCATAAAAAAAAAATATTAATCCAATTCAAGGTGAGTAATCGCTGTTCTGATGTCCAGAAGCTCTTTTCAGTCATAAGAGATGGTAACAGCAACATTATGTACAAATTAAGCTACAAACAATGCGAAAAACAAAATAGCACGGTTGGTTAGAAGTCAATAAAATGTCAGCCATCCTCTCCGGCGCCAGTAAGAGCGTCCATGATTGAGTCTTTGAATGTAGAGATGGAGATACAACTGTCCAGTTTGCGTGTTTTTTGTAGCTCGTTCCAGTTGCTAGCTGCAGTGAACTGAAAAGAGGAGCGGCCCAGGGATGTGTGTTCTTTGGGGACCTTTAACAGAAGGTGACTGGCAAAACGGCAGTGCAAAATTTGAGGATCCGGCACCTCTCAGATTTGACTTTGTTAGTTCGGCACCTGTTTTCCCGGATCCGGTACCTTTCACGGCATTTTTTATTAATTGTTTCACTGTTCGCACTGTAGAAATTCTTGTAAAAGCGATCAGCATTAAATCAAGTTGCCTCCTCGTTATTTCTCCCGCCCCCCAGAAAGACCATCATGTAAAAGCGCGGTGATTCTTCTGTGTAATACTATCCTGCCACACTGATTCCAGACCTGCTCTCTTATGCACATAGAGGTTAAGAGGAGTGCCGGTGGCTTAAGTAACTGATCTTGACACAGGTCTTGGTAGTGGTGGTCAGCTAGTGAAGAGGCCCCTACCTAATCACGTCACGTAGCCTAGGCTAGTCGTCTCGTTACTGAATTTGAATTGTGGGAAAGCCAAATAAAAATTGGATAAAAAAATCAATTGAGTTTGATAAAAATGTTAAAGTCCAAAAATCCAGAGAAAGATAGTGAATCGAACACAGAATGAGCCAGAGAACTTTCAGTGCCGGAGGAGAGGAGTTAGGGGCGAAATGTTCCGGATGGCAATGCCTTACCTAGCAGCGCTGCTAATCCCGCCAGTTTAGCATCAACATCGGCACCTCCACGAGGCTAGGCCTACAAGCGAGTCAGACTCCTTGGGAGAGGGAGACGGGGAGCTGGAGGGGAGAGGGGCAGTGCATCCACCAACAAAGTGCTCGGAGCAGGTGCAATTTGCAGTTCAAGAACAAGCAAACGTATAACCCCTGGCTTGTCATGCAGAATTCAAAGTTGGGCTGTACAACATGCAACATGGTTCGGGAGCTTGGGTCTAGAAACGACTGGAGGGATTAAACTAGCAAAAGAGTGGGTGGAATGTACAGTAAATGAACATCCTCTGCCTCAGACGTAAAAAAAAACAACGACAAAGAGCCCACAGAAATACGTTTTTGAACATGCCCAAACCAAGGCACATTTGGTGGCAGCAAGCCTTGTAAAAAAGGCTAAAGAGTTAACACTAAAAATGAAAAAATAGACACTACAGACAGTCTTCAGAGCAGCCTTAGGAGGCTAAACGTCACAGCCAAATGCCCGCTCATGGCTTTGAGCAAGAAATTGACTCTCGTGAGTTTAATGGACTTTTGAAAACTAAGATAGGATTGTTTTTTTTCTTCTGTTCTTTACTCTGAAGTTCTGAATATGTGCTTCATATTATCACATAGGCAGGAGGCCTATATATTCTCATATGTGTGTTCTGCTGTAGCCGACATAGATTTATTTTTATTTTAAGTTATATTCCGATATTGTGATAGTTATTCTACTGCTACATTGATGTCTTGAAAATTATATGAAATGTTAGCCCCACAGCAGTGTGTGTGCATATGGCGGGTGTTCTGCAGTGTCGTCTAAAAACGTTGCTGTACATTGATGTCTAGAAAATGAGGCTATAAGAAATTCAGACTTGTGTAAGCCCTGCAGCTATACTCAAGTATGTGGGCATACTGCAGTAACGTCTAAAATGCTTTGAATTAATCAGCACCTTTTTTCTCAATATGTTCCGGTACCTCAGAGCCCCCGGATACCCTCGCGCTCACTATATGTTCCGGGACATCCCTGATTTACAAATGAAGCACTGCAAAGTGGGTGTTGAATGTGGATGATGAGGGCTGCAGTAGGTATCTCAGATAGTGAGGAGTGAGGCCTAAGAGGGTTTTATAAATATGGATCAACCAGTGGGTCTTGCGTCAGGTATACAGAGATGACAAGTTTACAGAGAAGTATAGAGTGCAGTGATGTGTCCTATAAGGAGCATTGGTGGCAAATCTGATGGCCGAATGATAAAGAACATCTAGCTGCTCGAGAGCACCCTTACCTGCCGATCTATAAATGACGTCTCCGTAATCTAGCATGGGTAGGATGGTCATCTGAATCAGGGTGCGTTTGCAGCTGGGGTGAAAGAGGAATGATTACGATAGAGGAAACTAAGTCTAGATTTAACCTTAGTCTGCAGCTTTGATATGTGCTGAGAGAAGGACAGTGTACCGTCTAGCCATACTCACAAGTTTTTGTATGAGGTGACTACCTTAAGCTCTAAACCCTCAGAGGTAGTAATCACAATTGTGGGGAGAGAGGCATGCTTCTTACCGAACCACATGACCTTTGTTTTGGAGTTGTTCAGAACAAGGTTAAGGGCAGAGAAAGCTTGTTGGACACTAAGAAAGCTTTGTTGTAGAGAGTTTAACACAAAAACCGGGGAGGGGCCAGCTGAGTATCATCTGCATACAAATGGATGAGAGAGCTTCCTACTGCTTGAGCTATGTTGTTGATGTAAATTGAGAAGAGCAATGGGGCCTAGGATCGAGCCTTGGGGTACTCCATTGGTGACAGGCAGTGGCTGAGACAGCAGATGTTCTGACTTTATACACTGCACTCTTTGAGAGATTATGGAAACCTCTGAGAGGTTATGGAAAAATAGCTCTTTAAGAATTTGTCCGGTGGGGTTTCCTCAAGAAGAAAGTCCTTGCTTCTATGTCAAAGATAATAAAACAAAAACACTATAGGCATACTACAGTATACTACAGTAATGTCCACAAAAACACTACAATAAATACTACAGTATACTACAGTTATGTCCGCAAAAATACTACAATGAATACTATAGTATATAAATAGTAACAGTACAGTATTTAAACTATAGTATACTATAGTATTTTTTAATGTGGGTACAGACACAAGCCTGTAGGGAGGGCAAAATGTGTCTGTTCATTGCTTCAGTGTAATCTATTGTTCATTCCTTTGTGTATTTATTGAAACCCCAATTAAAACAAATGGATTCATTGTCACACCCTGATCTGTTTCACCTGTCTTTGTGCTTGTCTCCACCACCCCTCCAGGTGTCGCCAATCTTCCCCATTATCAACAGTGTATTCTCAGTGTGTTCTCTGTTTGTCTGTTGCCAATTTGTTTTGTTTTCGCAAAACCTACCAGCGGTTTTCCCCTTGTTCCTGTCTGTTCTAGTTCCTGTTTTATAGTTTTTTTCCTTTTTTTTTTTTTCCTTTTTCAATTTAAAGTTTTATTAAGTTTTCTTGTTTTTCAATCAACCAACAAAACACATTCCACATTAAAATTTTTTATAAAATTTAAAAAGAATATTATAATAATTACAATAACTGACAATAAGAATAAAAATAATATATAGTAAAATAATAAAATAATAAAATAAATACACAACTGTCATGATTATCTCTTGGGACAGACCAATGCGCAGCGAAGTATCCAGAATACATATTTATTAACGAACGTGACTTGACGGAACAAAACAATAAACGAATATAATGACGTGGAACCGAACTAGAGAAACTAACTAAGCTATGAACTAAAACTGTGGCATAAACCAAAACCCTATGGCATGACTGAAACAAACGCTAAATCCTAAACTAGACACTGTGACCTAAACACGATGGCATGAACCTAAACACGATGGCATGAACCTAAACACGATGAGCATAACAAAGCAATCATAACATTCATCAATAACCCACAAAACTTAAGTGCAAACCCCAAACATATATATGGTTCCCAATTAAAGGTAACGAGACTCAGCTGCCTCCAATTGGGAACCATTACCCCAACATAGAAATACACACCATAGAACAAAAGAAACCCTACACCAAGACAAAACTAAACACTCCAGCCTGAACACTCAGGCCTGGACGTTACAGAACCCCCAAAGGCTCGAGTTCACGCACCGGAGGCCCTGGACCATTAGCCGGAACAGTTGGTACTTGACTCATGACATAGGAAGCTGACACCGGCCGTACAGGACTCATGATGCTCCCTGGAACTCTGGTGCGTGGAGCAGGAACTGGCCGTACTGGACTCATGATGCTCACTGGAACTCTGGTGCGTGGAGCAGGAACTGGCCGTACCAGACTCATGATGCTCACTGGAACTCTGGTGCGTGGAGCAGGAATTGGCCGTACTGGACTCATGATGCTCACTATAATTCTGGTGCGTGGAGCAGGAATTGGCCGTACTGGACTCATGATGCTCACTATAATTCTGGTGCGTGGAGCAGGAACTGGCCGTACTGGACTCATGATGCTCACTGGAACTCTGGTGCGTGGAGCAGGAACTGGCCGTACTGGACTCATGATGCTCACTGGAACTCTGGTGCGTGGAGCAGGAACTGGCCGTACTGGACTCATGATGCTCACTGGAACTCTGGTGCGTGGAGCAGGAACTGGCCGTACTGGACTCATGCTGCTCACTGGAACTCTGGTGCGTGGAGCAGGAACTGGCCGTACTGGACTCATGATGCTCACTGGAACTCTGGTGCGTGGAGCAGGAACTGGCCGTACTGGACTCTGAGGGCACACAGGGGCCCTGATACGTGGAGCAGGGACAGGACGTGCCCGGCTCTGAAGGCGCACAGGGGGCCTGATGCGTGGAGCAGGGACAGGACGTGTCGGGCTCTGAAGGCGCACAGGGGGCCTGATGCGTGGAGCAGGGACAGGACGTGCCCGGCTCTGAAGGCGCACAGGGGGCCTGATGCGTGGAGCAGGGACAGGACGTGTCGGGCTCTGAAGGCGCACAGGGGGCCTGATGGGTGGAGCAGGGACAGGACGTGTTGAATCCACAACACGTACATGGATCTTGGAGTGTGGAACAGGTACAGGACGTGTTGAATCCACAACACGTACATGGATCTTGGAGTGTGGAACAGGTACAGGACGTGTTGAATCCACAACACGTACATGGATCTTGGAGTGTGGAACAGGTACAGGACGTGTTGAATCCACAACACGTACTGGGATCTTGGTACGTGGAACAGGGACAGGACGTGTTGAATCCACAACACGTACATGGATCTTGGAACGTGGAACAGGTACAGGTACAGGACATGTTGAATCCACAACACGTACTGGGATCTTGGTACGTGGAACAGGGACAATTCTTCCAGGTAGCTCACTAACCCTGGCCTCACGGGTGAGTGGAGCTGGAATCTCTCGAACTGGGCTGTGGTTTCGCACCGGAGATTCTGCCCGCAGAACTGGCACCACTCTTCCAGGTAGCACACTGACCTTGGCCTGACCGATGAGTGGCGCTGGAATTTTGCGTACCGGCCCATGAATACGCACAGGAGACTTTGTGCGCAAAACTGCGTAGCACGGCGTCCTCTCAGTGCACTGCTCCCTCCACTGAGCACGAGGACTTGGTGCAGGAGTCCCTCCTGAACCGGCCGACCTCCTCGTGTGCCCCCCCAAAAAAGTTTTTTGGGGCTGCCCTTCGGGCTTCCTAGCCCGGCGAGGTCTAACAAACTTGCCTCTCTCCGGATCCCATGCGCCATACACATCCTCACACCTCTCTGGGATGGCGATACTCTCCGGGCTGGGCCCTAGCTCCCCCATTGAACAATTCCTCCTCCCAAGACCTGAACTCCCGGGTCTCGCTGCTTGGTCTTCTTTTGGTGGGTTATTCTGTCACGATTATCTCTTGGGACAGACCAATGCGCAGCGAAGTATCCAGAATACATATTTATTAACGAACATGACTTGACGGAACAAAACAATAAACGAATATAATGACGTGGAACCGAACTAGAGAAACTAACTAAGCTATGAACTAAAACTGTGGCATAAACCGAAACCCTATGGCATGACTGAAACAAATGCTAAATCCTAAACTAGACACTGTGACCTAAACCTAAACACAATGGCATGAACCTAAACACAATGGCATGAACCTAAACACAATGGCATGAACCTAAACACAATGGCATGAACCTAAACACAATGGCATGAACCTAAACACGATGATCATAACAAAGCAAGCATAACATTCATCAATAACCCACAAAACTTAAGTGCAAACCCCAAACATATATATGGTTCCCAATTAGAGGTAACAAGACTCAGCTGCCTCTAATTGGGAACCATTACCCCAACATAGAAATACACACCATAGAACAAAAGAAACCCTACACCAAGACAAAACTAAACACTCCAGCCTGAACACTCAGGCCTGGACGTTACAACAACCTTGCAGGGGGCTATCAAGATTCTTATTAGCTATTTCCAGCCTTAACTGAGACAAACAAATAGTTCGTTTTTACAGTACCTTACACAACATGGGTCTGCTCATTTCCCTAATCAGCCCATTCACTCTGTCCAATTTGAAATATAGTTCAGTAGCGGGGACCAGAGTCTATCAAACTTTGGCTGTCTCTTGTGGAGGTCATAAGTGAGCTTTCAAGAATTAGAAGCCCACAGTAGAAGAATACATTTCTTAACAAAGTATGTAATAGTCATAAACAAATGTTCTCTGTCCGGATCAAGAACAAAGTCCTGCTGGGCATTAAGAAGATAGATACACGGGGTCATATCAAACTGTACATCTAGTATTTCCTGTGCAGCAGTATGTATAGATTGCCATAATCTGGCAATCTCTCTACAACTCCAAAATGCATGCATATAAATTCCCCTTTCAGAGGTACATCTTATACAGTTAGGAGAAATGTGTTTTTTTCCAGTTTTTACCTTTCTGCCTGAGCCTGCCTGCCATTCTGTACCTTGCCACACCACACTGGATTATTGACCCATGACTGCTCTGACCCTGAGACTGCCTGCCGTTCTGGACCTTTTGAACCCTATCTGGATTACTGACCTCTGCCTGCCCTTGACCTGTCGTTTTGCCTGCCCCTGTATTAGTAATAAACTTTTGTTACACCGACACTGTCTGCATCTGGGTCTTATCTGAAACGTGATATTCATGGGAATTTATGAGGTTTTCAATCTAACATTTAATCCTCCTGTCAAGAGAGCATGTTCCAGGAATGACGTAAGAGGGGAAACAATTGAACAGAGTATATTGATGTCAAACCATTAAACAAATCAATTACCGGGCTGACATTAATGCTGTGGCGTATTTCACCATTATAAAACAACACATTTGTCAACGTTATGTTTATCACCTACTATTACGCAGAGATTACCTTTTGGCTAACCTCGTTTTGCACAAAGCTCTCTCACGGAAAGAGAAACAAATGTTTTTAAAGTTCTCGGAAAAGACACAACAGCAGACTCGTTCAATACGTCAACTCTTCGTGATATTACAGCTGTTTCCTATTTCCTTCCCAAAATAAAAGAACATTTAAATGTGACATTCTTTCACTTGAAGAGAAGAAACAAAGCATATCGTACATAAAGGGTGAGAATGCCCAGCTCAATAAGGCCTGCACTCAAGGTAACCTCCTTCTTCTTAACCATGTTTACAGCGCAGTTAGACATTTATTGTCATGAGTCTTGCCTTGAATGCAGAACTGATTTCCGCTAGATGGGCAAAGTCAAAATTGTCTGTATCGTAAAAATTCATGAAAACAAAAATGTGCGGTCTTAATTTAAGGTTAGGATTAGCAGTGTGGTTAGGGTTCAAATCAAATCAAATTTTATTTGTCACATACACATGGTTAGCAGATGTTAATGCGAGTGTAGCGAAATGCTTGTGCTTCTAGTTCAGACCATGCAGTAGTATCTAACAAGTAATCTAACAAATTCACAACAACTACCTTATGCACACAAGAGTAAATGAATGAATATATATACATATAAATATATGGATGAGCGATGGCTGACCGGCATAGGCAAGATGCAGTAGATGGTATGGAGTACAGTATATACACATATATATATGAGATGAGTAATGTAGGTTATGTAAACATTATATAAATGGCATTGTTTAAAGTGGCTAGTGATACATTATTTAATCCAATTATAATTATTAAAGTGGCTAGAGATTTGGGTTGATGGCTGAACGGCATAGGCAAGATTCAGTAGATGGTTTAGTGTACAGTGTATACATTTGATATGAGTATGTCGGATACGTAAACATTATATACAAAATTGTTTAAAGTGGCTAGTGATACATTGTTACATCCAATTCCTATGTTTAAAGTGGCTAGAGATTTAAGTCAGTATGTTGGCAGCAGCCACTCAATGTTAGTGATGGCTGTTTAACAGTCTGATGGCCTTGAGGTAGAAGCTGTTTTTCAGTCTCTCGGTCCCAGCTTTGATGCACCTGTACTGACCTCGCCTTCTGGATGATAGCGGGGTGAACAGGTAGTGGCTCGGGTGGTTGTTGTCCTTGATGATCTTTTTGGCCTTTCCTGTGACATCGGGTGGTGTAGGTGTCCTGAAGGGCAGGTAGTTTACCCCCGGTGATGCGTTGTGCAGTCCTCACTACCCTCTGGAGAGCCTTACGGTTGTGGGCGGAGCAGTTGCCGTACCAGGCGGTGATACAGCCCGACAGGATGCTCTCGATTGTGCATCTGTAGAAGTTTGTGAGTGATTTTGGTGACAAGCCAAATTTCTTCAGCCTCCTGAGGTTGAAGAGGCGCTGTTGCGCCTTCTTCACCACGCTGTCTGTGTGGGTGGACAAATTCAGTTTGTCCGTGATGTGTACGCCGAGGAACTTAAAACTTTCCACCTTCTCCACTACTGTCCCCTCGATGTGGATAGGGGGGTGCTCCCTCTCCTGTTTCCTGAAGTCCACGATCATCTCCTTTGTTTTGCTGACATTGAGTGAGATTTTATTTTCCTGACACCACACTCCGAGGGCCCTCACCTCCTCCCTGTAGGCCGTCTCGTCGTTGTTGGTAATCAAGCCTACCACTGTAGTGTCGTCAGCAAACTTGATGATTGAGTTGGATGCGTGCTTGGCCACGCAGTCATGGGTAAACAGGGAGTACAGGAGAGGGCTGAGAACGCACCCTTGTGGGGCCCCAGTGTTGAGGATCAGCGGGGTGGAGATGTTGTTTCCTACCCTCACCACCTGGGGCCGGCCCGTCAGGAAGTCCAGGACGCAGTTGCACAGGGCTGGGTCAAGACCCAGGGTCTCGAGCTTAATGATGAGCTTGGAGGGAACTATGGTGTTAAATGCTGAGCTGTAGTCGATGAACAGCATTCTTACATAAGTATTCCTCTTGTCCAGATGGGTTAGGGCAGTATGCAGTGTGATTGTGATTGCGTCGTCTGTGGACCTATTGGGACGGTAAGCAAATTGGAGTGAGTCCAGGGTGTCTGGCAGGATGGAGGTGATATGATCCTTGACTAATCTCTCAAAGCACTTCATGATGACGGAAGTGAGTGCTACGGGGCGATAGTCATTTAGCTCAGTTGCCTTAGCTTTCTTGGGAACAGGAACAATGGTGGCCCTCTTGAAGCATGTGGGAACAGCAGACTGGGATAGGGACTGATTGAATATGTCCATAAACACACCAGCCAGCTGGTCTGGCGCATGCTCTGAGGACACGGCCAGGGATGCCATCTGGGCCGGCAGCCTTGCGAGGGTTAACACATTTAAATGTTTTCTCACATTGGCTGCGGTGAAGGAGAGCCCGCAGGTTTTGGTAGCGGGCCGTGTCGGTGGCACTGTATTGTCCTCAAAGCGAGCAAAGAAGTTGTTTAGTTTGTCTGGGAGCAGGACGTCATGGTCCGCAACGGGGCTGGTTTTCTTTTTGTAGTCCGTGATTGACTGTAGACCCTGCCACATTCCTCTTGTGTCTGAGCCGCTGAATTGTGACTCTACTTTGTCTCTATGTTGACGCTTAGCTTGTTTGATTGCCTTGCGGAGGGAATAGCTACACTGTTTGTATTCAGTCATGTTTCCGGTAGCCTTACCCTGGTTAAAAGCAGTGGTTCGCGCTTTCAGTTTTGCGCGAATGCTGTCATCAATCCACGGTTTCTGGTTGGGGAAGGTTTTAATATTTGCTATGGGTACAACATCACCAATGCACTTGGTAATAAACTCGCTCACCGAATCAGCGTATACATCAATGTTGTTGTCAGAGGCTATCCGGAACATATCCCAGTCCACATGCTCGAAGCAATCTTGCAGCATGGAATCGGATTGGTCGGACCAGTGTTGAACAGACCTGAGAACGGGCGTTTCCTGTTTTAGTTTCTGTTTGTAGGCTGGGAGCAACAAAATGGAGTCATGGTCAGACTTGCCGAAAGGAGGGCGGAGAATAGCCTTGTATGCATCACGGAAGTTGGAATAACAATGATCCAGGATTTTACCAGCCCGGGTGGCACATTCGATATGCTGGTAAGATTTCGGGAGCATTGTTTTCAAATTAGCCATATTAAAATCCCCAGCCACAATAAATGCAGCCTCAGGACATGTGGTTTCCAATTTACCTAGAGTGAAATGAATTTCTTTCAGTGCCGTCGATGTGTCAGCTTGAGGGGGGATGTACACGGCTGTGATTATAATCGAGGAGAATTCTCTTGGTAAATAATGCGGTCTGCATTTGATTGTAAGGAATTCTATGTCAGGTGAACAAAAGGACTTGAGTTCCTGTATGTTGTTATGATCACACCACGTCTCGTTAATCATAAGACACACACCCCCGCTCTTCTTCTTACCAGATAGATGTTTGTTTCTTTCGGCGCGATGCGTGGAGAAACCAGGTGGCTGTACCGACTCAGATAACGTGTCCTGAGTGAGCCATGTTTCCGTGAAGCAAATAACGTTGCAGTCTCGGATGTCTCTCTGAAAGGCAACCCCTCGATCTGATTTTGTCTACTTTGTTGTCCAGAGACTGTACATTGGCGATTAAAATACTCAGGAGAGATGCACGATGCGCCCGTCGACGTAGCTTGACCAAAAGACCGGCACGTTTCCCTCTTCTCCGGCGCCGCCGTTGTTTTGAGTCGCCGGGTGCTATCCAGTCTATTGTCCTAGTTGGGGTAACAAACAGATAATCCTCTTCGGGAAAGTCATATTCCTGGTCGTAATGTTGGTAAGTTGACGTTGCTCTTATATCAAATAGTTCCTCCCGGTTGTATGTAATAAAACTTAATATTTCCCGGGGTAACAATGTAAGAAGTAATACATAAAAAAAACAAAATACTGCAGATTGCCTGCAATGACAACAAGCTCAGTCCGATGATGCTGTGACACACCGCCCCAGACCATGACGGACCCTCCACCTCCAAATCTATCCCGCTCCAGAGTACAGGCCTCTGTGTAACGCTCATTCATTCGAAGATAAACGCGAATCGGACCATCAACCCTGGTGAGACAAAACCGCGACTCGTCAGTGAAGAGCACTTTTTGCCAGTCCTGACTGGCCCAGCGACAGTGGGTTTGTGCCCATAGGCGACGTTGTTGCCGGTGATGTCTGGTGAGGACCTGCCTTACAACAGGCCTACAAGCCCTCAGTCCAGCCTCTCTCAGCCTATTGCGGACAGTCTGAGCACTGATGGAGGGATTGTGCATTCCTGGTGTAACTCGGGCAGTTGTTGTTGCCATCCTGTACCTGCCCCGCAGGTGTGATGTTCGGATGTACTGATGTTGTTACACGTGGTCTGCCACTGCGAGGACGATCAGCTGTCCGTCCTGTCTCCCTGTAGCGCTGTCTTAGGCGTCTCACAGTACGGAAATTGCTATTTATTGCCCTGGCCACATCTGCAGTCCTCATGCCTCCTTGCAGCATGCCTAAGGCACGTTCACGCAGATGAGCAGGGACCCTGGGCATCTTTCTTTTGGTGTTTTTCAAAGTCAGTAGAAAAGCCTCTTTAGTGTCCTAAGTTTTCATAACTGTGACCTTAATTGCCTACGGTCTGTAAGCTGTTAGTGTCTTAATTGTTTATGGTTCATTGAACAAGCATGGGAAACAGTTTTTAACCCTTTACAATGAAGATCTGTGAAGTTATTTTGATTTTTACAAATTATATTTTAAAGACAGGGTCCTGAAAAACTGACGTTTCTTTTTTTGCTGAGTTTATATCCATTGATTCTTGAAGAATATAACTTATAAATGCCTCATGAGCTTAGTACAACTGTCACACTCCATCAGAACCCAAAATATAAGATTCATCTGAGAGTGGTTACATTTCTCCAGGCCCATCCCTCAGCTTTTTACCAAAACAGTGGCGGGGCGACAATTTTGTTATTGTTTCATTGGTGGATTTGCCCTTTAAACAGCTGCATATTATTAAGATATCAAAGTGTCACCATCAAAAAGGTAAACAATAGGCCTATAGCAAATGCAGCATATGGCATTCATTTTTCACATGTAAGCAGCACTTTTCAGTAGTGATCAAAGCATGCCATTCCATGATTGCAGCATTTATTTTTCAAGTCGAATCAATGAGCCAATCAGTCCTCCATGACAACAAAATCATAAACAACAGAGTAGTCCTCGTTTTGGGGTTATGCCCAGGTAAAACTATTTGGCTAATCTATACTTCCATTTTTCCAAGTCCTATTCTTGAAGGTTAAGGAGTATAACATTTATTGGAATG
Organism: Brachymystax lenok tsinlingensis; assembly: GCA_030435695.1. Classification (NCBI taxonomy): domain Eukaryota; kingdom Metazoa; phylum Chordata; class Actinopteri; order Salmoniformes; family Salmonidae; genus Brachymystax; species Brachymystax lenok. The sequence continues at coordinate 11,381,300 of CM059790.1, forward strand.
ACTGGAATTCTGATAGACTTTGGTTTTTAATGTAAATATATAATTTAATCGTATTATTATATGTAGTAGAAAGCGATGGGTTAGAAGAAGCCTACATAACCAACCCATAAAGTAAAATGTAACATCCATATATGGCCAGCTATGTAAACTTTAACATTGATTTATCCTGCAATAGATGTTGTTCAATTGGTAACATACATTTTTGTCTTCTTCTAATGCCTCTTAAGGGGAAAGTCATCTAAAAGTAACTGAATGTAATCAGATTACGTTACTGAGTTTGTGTAATCCTAAAGTTATGTAACTGATTACAATTTTGGACAGGTAGCTAGTAACAGTAACGGATTACATTTAGAAAGTAACCTACCCAACCTTGATATCTAACAAGCGGGGTGAGGGTAGTGGAAAAAATGTAACGCCATACCTGTCTACCCGCTGCAAATTGAGGACACACAGACACAGGTCAGGCACAGACACAGACACACACACACTCACACAGACCCCTACTACGCGGCTCCTAATCTGCAATTAGTTTGGTCTATAAACCTGCAGGGAGATGGGTAACTTATTTTGCCAACATCTACTTAGCCATATTAAAACGTTAAAAACATTTCTGATCACAAGTATCATCCAATCCGACTATCAACTGTCAATTTACAGAGAGGATTACAAATACGAGTATGCAAAGCGCCGGGAAGTAGTTTGGGGATGGGGGTGCTGCAAGGCAGATCTTTTCTTTATTGCCTGCTCTACATAGGGCTATATCGGTCCGCTAATACAAGACTAGTGAAGGCCCAGTGCAATACTTTTGTGAATAGTACCAGTCAAAAGTTTGGACACACCTACTCATTGCAGGGTTTCTACATTGTAGAATAATAATGAAGATATCAAACTATGAAAAAACACATATGGAATCATGTAGTAACCAAAAAAGTGTTAAACAAATCAAAATATATTTTATATTTGAGATTCTTCAAAGTAGCCACCCTTTGCCTTGATGACAGCTTTGCACATTCTTGGCATTCTCTCAACCAACTTCACCTGGAATGCTTTTCCAACAGTCTTGAAGGAGTACATATGCTGAGCACTTGTTGACTGCTTTTCCTTCCCTCTGTGGTCCGACTCATCCCAAACCATCTCAATTGGGTTGAGGTCGGGTGAATGTGGAGGCCAGGTCATCTGATGCAGAAAAACAAATGATAGTCCCACTAAGAGCAAACTAGGTTGGACGGTGTATCGCGGCAGAATGCTGTGGTAGCCATGCTGGTTAAGTGTTCCTTGAATTCTAAATAAATCTCAGACACTGTCACCAGCAAGGCACCCCCACACCATCACACCTCCTCCTCCATGCTTCACAGTGGGAACCACACATGCGGAGATCATCTGTTCACCTACTCTGCGTCTCACAAAGACATGGCGGTTGGAACCAAACATTTACTTCAAATCAGACCAAATGACAGATTCCCACCGGTCTAATGTCCATTGCTCGTGTTTCCTGGCCCAAGCAAGTCTCTTCTTATTATTGGTGTCCTTTAGTAGTGGTTTCTTTGCAGCAATTTGACCATGAAGGCCTGATTCACGCAGTCTCCTCTGAACAGTTGATATTGAGATGTGTCTGTTACTTGAACTCTAAAGCATTTATTTGGGCTGCCATCTGAGGTGCAGTTAACTGTAATGAACTTATCCTCTGCAGAAGAGGAAACTTTGGGTCTTCCTTTCCCATGGTGGTCCTCATGAGTTTCATCATAGTGCTTGATGGTTTTTGCGACTGCACTTGAAGAAACTTTCAAAGTTCTTGACATTTTCCGGATTGACTGACCTTCATGTCTTAAAGTAATGATGGACTGTCGTTTCTCTTTGCTTATTTGAGCTGTTCTTGCCATTATATGGACTTGGTCTTTTACCAAATAGGGCTATATTCTGTATACCACCCCTACCTTGTCACAACACAACTGATTGGCTCAAATGCCTTAAGAAGGAAGGAAATTCCACAAATTAACTTTTAACAAGGAACACCTGTTAATTGAAATGTATTCCAGGTGACTACCTCATGATGCCAACAACAACAGTGTGCAAAACAGTGTGCAAAGCTATCATCAAGGCAAAGGGTGGCGACTTTGAAGAATCTAAAATCTAAAATATATTTTGATTTGTTTAACACTTTTTGGTTACTACATGATTTCATATGTGTTATTTCGTTGTTTTGATAGCTTCACTACAATTCTACAATGTATAAAATAGAAAAATAAAGAAAAACCCTTGACGGAGTCGGGAGATCAGAGTCAGCTGTTGAGTACTGTATCAAGCTGAACACCTGCCTTCACTCTCACTGAACACTACACTACAAAGCCCACAGCCTTAACGGTGGAAAATGGAGGTAGCTTTCTTGGGAAAAGAGGATATCCCTCTCTCCATTCCATGGTGACACTTCACACATGGGATCAAGCGGAGGCAGACTTTGCACAAAGCCCAAATCCCAGTACACATGGATTACTGGGATTGGAAAATGGAGCGTAGGGACTGCCAAGATGAAACGTCAGTGGGGGAATTTATCTGGGAAGACAAGGAGCTCAAAGGAGGAGACCTAGGAATGGGGTGGGGGCTGATTTGTTGCTGGCAGGTGAGCTACTTAGGGCCTCTCAAGATCCTCACATAGGTAATTACAGCCTGTCTCTCTCTGAATGGCTCGACATGTTCTTCCATCATACACTGTAGGTCTAAGCAGACATGTGTGCAACTCAGAGAGGCCTTTATGACAAGACACCTCCAGAAGTGTTAACCTTTAACAACAGTATTGACTATATTACTGGAAGACATAACACAAAACACTGGTATGAAAAGGAATGGCTTAGTCCAGGCCTCATTCTGAATGCATTCAGGGGTATTATACTTGGTTATAATTGTAAGAAAAATGGAATCAATGTCTTTCGATTAACCTTGGACAGAATTATGTGTATTTACTAAAGCAATTTATTTTGTTTTATTTTACTAGGCAAGTCAGTTAAGAAAAAAATATTACTTTCAATGACTGCCTAGTGGGTTAACTGCCTTGTTCAGGGGCAGAACGACAGAATAGTACCTTGACAGCTTGGGTATTCAACCTTGCAACCTTTCGGTTACTAGTCCAACGCTCTAACCACTAGGCTACCCTGCCGCTCTGCTATTCCTCAGTGTAGTCAGACAGACAGAGAGAGAAGAGTGTGTTGGCATCATATTCTAGGTAGCTAGCGTCATTAACACAGCAGACAGTGTCAGTTTTCCAGTCACCAAAGAGGATAAGTTGTGAATCCTATCTGCGTTACAGACTGAGAGTGGAAATTCCTCCTGACACTCAGGGAATTGGGCCCCTGATTAGTCTGCTCCTCCTTGGCTCGCCAAGACAATGGCAGCCAGGCTGTACGCCTTCATCAGCCCCCCTTCCCTTCATGAAGCTGAAGAGGGACGACAGTAAAAATGACACTTTTGCAGATGTCTTTAATAAGTCTTTGAAGACTCTGCCAGGGGCCCGTTCACTTCAATTAAAGCCAGTTGCTGTGAAAAAGCAATTTGAGGGAAATGTATTCTCCCCACCAGCAAAAGCCTGATGCACACTGTCCAGACATAGTCTGTAAAAATAAAAACATACATATAAAGTACCATTAGGTTTATAGGGATCGGGTAATTTGATCTATTTAACTATCCACAGGAATGACAATGAGAGGAATTGAAGATATGTAATATTTGACTCCATAACAGGGAGGGTTCCTTTGGGCCAGAGCCGCCAGATCAAGACCAGGTAGCTCAAACCACTTCTAAAACCTTTAAGCATCCCCAGCATACTATTAACATCTTGATGAAAAAGTAAACATGAGTTGATTTATCATTTACTTTATTGACTGATTGGTTGATTGCAATGACAGGCACCACTGTTCATTTGCCTGTACTGAAATTCTAGGGCCAGGCAAAAATATCTGTATTTTTTTATTAATAACACATGACATGTCATTTCTAAGAGGATTTATTGCCTCAGCAGGATAAATGACCAATTAATAATTAACTAACTTCAAATGAACTGGGGATGGATTCATCTGGGAGGAAACTCCAGGTTGTCGTGGGGTGCTGTGTGTCACGACTTCCGCCGAAGTCGGTTCCTCTCCTTGTTTGGGCGGCTTTCGGCGGTCGACGTCACCGGTCTTCTAGCCATCGCCGATCCACTTTTCATTTTCCATTTGTTTTGTCTTGTTTTCACACACAACTAGTTTTCATTTTCTTTCATTACTATTGTCCATTTAACCCTTTGTTCCCTCCATGTCTGTGTGGGGAATTGTTTGTTTTGGCATGTCGGTACACCGGGTTGTATGTTTTCACCCGTGCTTTGTGCTGCCTTACTTGGGTTTTTGGGCATTTGTTTTATGACACGGTTGCGTTCTGTATTTTGACATTTGCCTAGTAAAGTGCTTAGTCCACTCATCTCTGCTCTCCTGCGCCTGACTCTTTACACCAGCTACACCCAGCTTATGACACTGTGGCTGACGTGCACCAAATCAAATCAAATTGTATTTGTCACATGCGCCGAATACAACAGTGAAATGCTTACTTACAAGCCCTTAACCAACAATGCAGTTTTAAGAAAATCCCTAAAATAGTAAGAGACACGAATAACAGGGGATACCGGTACAGAGTCAATGTGTCAATGTGCGGGGGGCACCGGTGTCGAGGTAATTGAGGAAATTATGTACATGTAGGTATAGTTATTAAAGTGGCTATGCATAGATAATAACACCATGCGCCAATTACCTGGGAGGTCAATGTGGACAAAACTCCAAACTATCAACAACAACAAAAAAGATTTGAACCTTTATTTAACTAGGCAAGTCAGTTATGAACAAATTCTTATTTACAATGACGGCCTATCGGGGAACAGTGGGTTAACTGCCTTGTTCAGGGGCAGATTTTTACCTTGTCAACTCAGGAATTCGATCCAGCAACGTTTTGGTTACTGACCTAACCACTAGGTTACCTGCCGCCCCAATTTAAGGATGCAGACGGATGCCTACTCAGAATTAGAGCTTTTTCTATAAATATACACTGTTAGATCGCATTTAGAAGGAAAGAAATTCCACAAATTAAGATTTAACAAGGGACACCTGTTAATTGAAATGCATTCCAGGTGACTACCTCATGAAGCTGGTTGAGAGAATGCCAACAGTGTGCAAAGCCCAAACATGGGGCAAACACCACTCCCACTGCACTGTGCCCAAACATGGGGCAAACATCAGTCCCAGTGCACTGCAGATCATTCCCCTGTGACTATTAGACACTGCTACACTTCAAAAGCTTACGAATCAAGATGGCCCATCACTGCTGAATGTAAAAGAGAGGAAGATTCCTAATCACGGTTGATCTTACAGTTATTATTACCATTGGGTGAAAGAAAGGTAGAATAGAGGCCTCTGTATCTCTCTCCCTCCATGGTGTGTTTCCTATTAACCCTCTAGCATAGGCGAAAGAAGCCATGGGTTTTCTTCACAATCGGCAGTCTATAATTGCTACACTTAACCTCGGTCTCTGATAGGACTCCTTTGTCAGGGGCGGATTATATCCCTGGCAGCCTTTTTGAACGACACCCACAATTTTTTGTTTACCGTAGGTAGGCCACTGCTGATGTGGCGGCTAATCATGTGTCAAGTCTGGGCACATTTGAAAAGCATTAGCTGGGTGACAGCGTTTACATCACTTGTGCATCTCGTGGCACCCTGATGGGAGATCACATTCAATCCCTCAACGGAGATGCCATGCTTAAGCACTCTTTACGTGCGGCGCGGCGCGGAGATATAGGCCTTTACTAAGGAAGAGACACCTTGAAGGATACATTCTAAATGACAGGCTAATGATCCACTTTCCTTTTCTCCACTGACACAGGCAGAGAGTAAGACCCATGTACCAGCTGGGGAAATATGAAGAAAAAAAAAATCCACGGCTTACAATACTGTAGCTTCTCCCGAGTAAAGAAAAGCTGTTAATGTCGACGACAGCTGTTGACAAGGTCTGTATGGATTCAAACAGCTTACCGTCAAACAAATAAAATCTTTAGCACTGTCATTTTAAACTAGGTGTATTTGGGTATCTAACTGGATTAAGATAGCAGTGGATGATAGATTTTGACGTATTTGCCAAAATGTTTCATGTTCTCTTTCATGTCAAGCAGAATAAATGAAGGGACAAGTCGACCTCAAGTTCTGAAAGAAGTAGTCTATCCTCAAACAGGTGCCAGATTCTGAAAGGCTTTGTAGGGGCTCTCTCGACATGTTATAAAATGAGCAAAACCTGAGTACTGCTTAATCTTGAAGTGCTTCGAGAGGCTGGTCATGGCCCACATCAAGGCCAGGCACACTGGACCCAGTCCAATTTGCCAACCTCACCAAGCTCAGATCCCCGGACTTCCTCATGGGCAGACCACAGGCTCTGAGAATTGGCAACACCACCTCCCCCACACTCTCCCAGGGGTGTGTCCTCAGCCCTCTGCTTTACTCCCTGTTCACTCATGACTGCGTGGATTTGCACGACACCAACTCCCTCATCAAGTTTGCTGACGACACCACGGTTGTAGGCCAGATAACCAACAACGACGAGTCAGCCTATAGGGACGAGCTAAGGGAACTGGCATTGTGTTGCAGAGGAGGGAACATGCCCCAATCCACATCAACGGGACTGCAGTAAAGAGAGTCAGCAGTTTTAAGTTCCTCTACGTCCACACCACCGAGGACTTGACATGGACCAACAACACCACCACTCTAGTCAAGAGGGCGCAACAGCGTCTCTACTTCCTAAGGCGGCTGAAGAAATTCAGCATGCCACTCCAAGCAAAAAAGAATGACTAGATTGGCTATTCAATCAAACAACTGCAGCAGGGGAAGAAGGCTGTTTTGTCTCATCCTGTGAAGATCTGGACAGTCGTTTTCATCTCACTTGGCCCCTTGTACCACATCAACAGAACTACAAACTGTACATCAAAGGTCAAACTCAAGGTGAAATAAAGGTTAAATTGAGTAAATGAATGGGTCACACTTTATTTGGATAGTCCGAGATGTTCTATTGATGGTCATACTATAAGTTAAGTTGAGGGTTAGGTTAGGGTAAGGGTTAGTAGATTGTTAAATTGTTACTGATAGTCTGTAGAGCATCCACAGATGGAATATCAAAATAGAGTGTTACCAATCACTGCCTTAACATACAGTGAACAGATAAAAGAGCTGATGTATTGATTGTCTATCTAGTCCTTCTATTTATTCACTCAGGACGGTATGAGTGAATCACTGGTAGCGGAGGCATCTTCGAGTGGGATGTGAAAGGTGAGATACCCAGGGCAGTCTTATCAGGCGCACTACAGACACTCCTGACAGATCTCATCTGGTCCTCACTCAGTCACTCACTCTGTCACCCTGTGTTCCCAGGAAGCCACTGACTGGCCCTGAAGTTTCCTCTCTGTTTGATTTGAGTGAGGGAGGTGGATGGGCAGTGAGAAGGACACTATCCCTCTGTCAGTCTTGGTGGGGCTGACCGTCACAGAGCAGAGGGGGAACTTCTGGCAACACAGAAGTGAGGGGGGTGTGGGGAGGGGGGATAGCCACCAGTCAGCCATTACGTTAACCCGATGTACCATTAAACTAGCATGGCCAATTCATTTGTCAATGTTGACTCTGTTGCAATTGGTATCTGTACTGCTCTGAGGCTATTTGAAAAAGGTATTAAACAGCTTTACAACATAACCTTAAAAGTTCAGTCACAGGCTTCCAAAACGTCACTCTTTATGCTAGGGAACTTCTCACACTCATTGCAGGGCTTATGTCTCTCAGGTTGTAAATGCTGTATTGGAGGTGTTGACACATCCCCCAAACCTGCTTCCTATGAGTCTCTGTGCTCTCAGATTGATATCTCCCAGAATTTTGCAGAGGATATCCGAGGTGTTACCTGTTGGTGAGTTATTTTTACAGTCAAGCAATGCCACAAAAGTATTGATCGTTTGGAGTTCCAATCAAGAAAAATGATTGAACTGACATTTGACATTTTGTCATTTCGGTGTGGAGTCGGTGTGCCAAAATGCATCAAGGTGAGTCAGTTTAAACTCAGATAGCCTTGTATTTCACACCCATCTCAAGATGCACATAAGCTCCCATGTCCATCTCCTGCAACCAATTACATCCCAAAACTCTGAGTGGGACACTTCACGTTCAATCTGTTTCAAGTGGCATTATTAAGTGCACACAGAGACTTCATTTGATTGAGGGAGTGGGGTAGGAAGGACACTGACAATAAGGTTGCCAGCATTACCTCACTACTAACTGAGCGTGGGTACTACATGTTTATTAGTCAAGCCTGGGTGTCCATGGAAATACTAAAGCTCAATTATTTGTTAGGATTATGTGGGGGAAAGTTTGATAAGCACATCTGAGCTGCCAGGCAGTCTGAAATCGGTCAGATAAGGTATCAGAGGCAGGCCTCTGTCATGTTATCTTAGCTACCAGTGGCGTGGCTACCAGTCTGTAAATTCTACACTCCCCCTAGAAAAGAAAGACAATACCCACATTAAAAATGCTACAGTTTACTATAGAATACTACAGTACTTACTATAAAAGTCTGTAGTATACTGTAGAATACTATACTACACACTGCAGAATCCATTGATCATGTGTAGTACTTACTATAGAATTTTGTAGTATACTGTAAAATACTACAGTAAATAATACAGTATACTAGAGACCGCAAAAATACTACAGTAAATACAACAGTGATGTCCGCAAAAACACTACAGTAAATACTAAATTATATACTACAGTATTTCATTTGCATATACCCTTCCCATTCCCCTCCCCCCATATCCTAATTTGTGCCACCCATAAGTGAGAAACCTACATGCCAATTATAGACCATATAATTGTGTTCCCAATATCCTATAGAAAAATAACCTCAGAACCTCAGTCCTATCTACCTACAGATTGTGGAAAATGTGCACATTAAGTATTTTGTCCAGCAGGTTTTCTCAAGGAGAAAGCCACCATTGCTATTTCAAAGATAATAAAACAAAAACACTATAGTAAATACTACAGAAATGCTTGCAAAAACCCTACAGCAAATACTACAATATTCTACAGTCTGCAAAAACACAAGAATTACTATAGTATATCCTACAGTTATTTATGACAATATTTACTGTCAGTGTTTACTATAGTACACTGTAAATATTACAGTATACTAAAGTCATGTCCGCAACACTACAGTAAATACTACAGTAAAGTCAGCTAAAACACTACAGTGAATACTATAGTATTTATACAATAGTATATTATAGTATTTTTATGCTTTGTCTTTTTTGCTCTGTCTTCTATGCTTCCTAATGGGTAATGATTCTAATGGGTAATGACACTGCACTAAATTAGCTTATTTCTGGCATATTGATTAGCCATATTTATACATTGATTGTATGCACCATGTTTACCCCACAGACAAGGAAGTACTATGTTAATCTGCACTGTGATGGACAGATCATGGATATATAATTCAACAATACTATAGCATATGTGGCTTGGAATTTGAATGAAGTAAGAGTATCCCATTAAATTTGTCATGGATATGATGAATTATATAATGCTTGCTTGCTTTTGAATTATATAATGCTTGATATGGAGTTTTATATTTAAATCCATTAAACCCACTTTTTATGTTTTTGGCCTTATTCTCCCCAATTTTGTGATATCCGATTGGTCCGGTCCTATCGCTGCAACTCCCGTACGGACTCGGGAGAGGTGAAGGTTGAGAGACATGTGTCTTCCAAAACACGACCCTGCCAAGCCGCACTGCTTCTTGACACACTGCTTGCTTAACCCGTAAGCCCACCGCACCAATGTGTCGGAGGAAACACCGTACAACTGGCGACCGAAATCAGCGTGCATGCGCCCGGCCCGCCACAAGGACAAGGACATCCCGGCTAGCCAAACCCTCCCCTACCCCGGACAACGCTTAGTCAATTGTGTGCCGCCTCATGGGTCTCCCGGTCGAGGCCGGCTGCGACACAGCCTGGGATCGAACCCGCGACTGTAGTGACGCCTCAAGCATTGCGCCACTCGAGAGGCCTAAACCTCAATTTAGATCTTGTTTCGAGTGCCATTCGACATCCTTAGGTTTACATATCCTGATCTTGATAGGTAATGGACTTGCCTAATGTACAGTAGTCCTACAGGATGCTAAACAAGCATGTATACTGGTCTAACACATCGACTTCATCAGCATCAGGCATTCTCTCTCTCTTTGAATTAGTACAGGTGTAGGATCTTAATTTAACCAATTTCTCACAGCAGGAAAATAATCCTGCAGCAACAGGAAATGTGAATTATTGTGTGGATTATAAATAATGGACATTTTTGTAGCGGTTGATGCATTTTTTGTTAGGGTAAATCAAGTCTGACATTTTAAAGTGGAAATTACAAACTTTAGAAGCTTTGTTAACAGCTGGAATACACTACAAGTTTCCTGCAACAACAGGGTGATCAAATTAAGATCCTAAATCTGTACTTTGCAAGTTCTCCCAACCCCCAATACTTTTTAATTCGGGCTAGAATCATATTGGAAAACTATTTCAGTATTAAGCTAACAATTCCCCATACGTATTCTTTATTCCAAAGGAGCATTGCATTCCGTTGGTGAATACTGGGCACTAAAGATGGTAGTATGTTGCCCAATCTGGATAATACTAAAATGCTCTGTGTGATAACAGTGTTTATTTAATCTCAGTTATCTGTAGCTTTAGCGTAGAAAAAATGCTAAAAATGCTAAAATAAGCCCTTAATGGAGTCCAAATTCTGAGACTTAATGAGGGTCGTTGCTCTCAAGAGACACTACAATCAAAACAAATTACACTTTCTGGGCCTCTCTCTGATTAGCCTGTCCCTGTCATGATCACACTTTGCATACTCTGCTCACCAAAGAGCCTGAGATTTCTCTAATAATGAACTAGGTCAAATATATGGTGATTACACAATGTCCTCTTTTCTTTCTCCTTGCCTCCTTCTCAAACCCCATTGGATGAAAAAGCCAGAGGTCCCTCCCCTCTGACCTTCTCTTCCAAAGGGTTTGAGAAAGAGGCGAGGAGAGAGGACACGAGGAGTATGAAATTGAGATTCTCCTATAGCTCTCATAAATCATGCCATGCGTTACCAGGGAGTAAGAGGCGAAACGAGAGGGTTTGGTCGCCCAAAATCTGCCCACGTTAAGCAGATCATTCATTATTAAGCAAGTGAGGAGTTTTTGTATGGAGGGCAATGAGAGCATGTCGAATTTAGTCCAGAGAAAAATTAATTGCTATTTTGATACGTGAGGATTATTTGATCTAATAAAAGTTTAGTAATGCTTAGGTTGTTACGAGACTACTGATATGTGTGAGGCATGTGACAACCCGAAAACTTTGAGAAAAAGCACCTTATATCGGAGTTGTCCATATTGAAATTTCGAGAGGGTCTATACATATTCATAAGGCTAGCATAGCGTCTCACTCTCCATTGAATACAGGCAGTTGCTTCAACACCACTCGTCGAATATTCAAAAAAGTCTTGAAATAACAAGATGTATGCCCCAATCCAAAGAGAGGAATAGGCAGGAGTTTGACAACCCGCCGTTCCGCTCAGTGGATAACGAATTCCATTGTTAAGGCGAAGACACAAGCGTCTCGTCATTATATCCAGTATCACTGGTCATTACTTTGGGGAGAAACGAGTACAGATCAAGAGCGCTTTTGACGCTTGTCTTCATCAAAACTGCAGTGAAGATACTGCTTGCATACTGAAGAAATCAGTATGCAAAAAAATTGCGGTCACACTAGAATAATCCTAGTAAGTACAATGACGTTGAAAATACGTCTAAAATACGCATTTTAGGTTCCGAATGAAAAGTGAAGAGACGTATTTTCCGGATTCATGTTCAGTTCTGAATGAATGTTGAAAATACATATTTTTCAGACCTTGAAATCAGGTTCATTTTCGGTTCTGAATTAATGTTGAAAAGACATCATTTATAGGCCAAATCAAGGTTGGTCCAGACCGGACACAATCTGAACCAAACAAAGACGTCAGTGTCGGTCCGTGCTTAATGAGGTATAGCCTATGTGGTAGGCCTACCGTTGAAAAAATATATACATCAAATAAAAAGACAGCCTAAAGACGTTGGCGTCGGTCCGTGCTTACTGGGGTAGCCTACCATGTTGGCCTCCATGTGGTAGGCTCACTGTTTGTAAAAAAAAATAGGCCGCTGAATTTGGCTTTATTCGTCATGATTCCTGTGATTAATCAATTTGGCTACCCAACTTTATCAGGAGCAGTTATCCTGAGACTATTTGCAATTGTTTAACACAGTGGGAAATGCAGAAGTATATACTTTTTCGCTATGATCAGCTTGTAAAAAACTTATGGATACAAACGCGAAACCACGGATCATGACAATATAGCCCACGGGATGAAACTCCTGGACAGCAGTTGTGAGTAGCCTGATTATACATTATTTATTGTCCATTTTACTTTGACCTGCCCTCTTTTTAGGATATGTTGTTTACATGTAAGCACATTTTTTATTTGATTGGGCGCCATTTCGGTTAGACTATTTGATCAGAGAAACCTGCATGATGTCCATCTCTTTATATTGTCATACATTTTTATCTCCAGCCTGTAGACTATAGAAAAGGCCACATACTCCTTCTACCATCTGTTACATGATTTATGTTAGATCATTTTTGGGACAGAATGTTGGTGGAGCGCCGCAGCGATGCTTCTCTCCAACAGCACCCCGGAGAGGCGCACTGGGAATGGACAAGATAAATATTTGGGTCTCTGCCTTTGACAAAGTGGGCACTGCTTATCATAGGGTGGCATCAGCGCTCACCTAAAAAAGCCCATACGCCACTGGTTGAGAGAAATTGTCGTTGTCTTTGGGCAGAATTATGTGAGGTATTATGTGTTGTTGGAGGTGCGTTTTGGTCAGCTTAGCTCAGAAAATGCCGCCGTCAATCTGCTGCCATAGGCGGATGCCTTATCAGTGGGTCGGCCCTGGAAGGAGTAAACAAATAGGTTGGAAAAGAGTGGACCATGTTTTTATTGTTGGGTTTACTGTAATGTGAATTGAGATGTTTAAATGCACTTTAGATCAAATTTGATTTATGGTCCAGAATGACTGCAATCGCTTTCAGTCCAAATGCAAGGCTAATAAACAGGTGGGAGGCCTTCCAGAGGTTGATAAGTAAGTTTGACATGTGGGGCTATCAACTGACACATTCAGAACTAAGACCTCTGACCTAAAACCGCAGAAGACATCACCTAGATGCCTGAGAACATGTTATATGGAGAAAATAATGAATGCCATCATTGAGCTGACTTGGACTAGTTCTTTCCTGCCTCTTTGCTGCATGCAAATTGGGTCTCCAAGACCCAATGACATCCAAATGACCTTTTACAGTATAAGATGGATGATTCATCTGGAACAAATCAATGCAGGCTGTAAACCAGCTAATATCCATTCACGATAAATTAACAACTTCCATTTGGCTTAGGTAATTAAGATGAAATAAATCCAGAGGTCCAACATTTCCAGTTCTCTGTAGATTGCCTTTACCACAGCATAAGGCAAATCCACAAATATTTAATTACGACCTAGGCCATGTATTTATGCCATGACTCACTTTGGTTTTGCTTTTGCTCCAAGGCTGCAACCCATATAATCTGCAATATGTTTCAGATTCAGACACAACTGTATCAGTTTCCACCTTTGATTTGATTTATTAGGATCCCCATTAGCCGACGCCAATGTCGACAGCTAGTCTTACTGGGGTCCGACACATAACGAAAAAGACAAAATACTTTACAATTTACATACATTTTAAATTGCAGCAGATTAATCCAAAACATTATCATTTTATTGCGTGTTCTTCAGTGGAATGTTAAATGAAAATCAAAACACCCCGGAAGAAAATAGGGCTGACGAAAAAAAGAAACATATTTCAAGTATTATGTGGGGGGGATGAAAGATAGCTAGACAAAAAAGCAGGGTTGGGTTTGAATAGGAAATACGAGCTAGTCAAGTTTGATTCATTTTGAATAGCTCAAACTTTAACTAGATGATGTTCCCTTTTCTCTCAATCTGTTCCTTCCAAATCACTCCTGAGCCTTATCAGTCAAACTTGATTATGCACATTTCCTCCATGTCCACAAGTGGTTGCTCTGAGTGAGGGAGGAATAATTAACTGCCATGCTTCATCAACCGAACAACCAATCCTCAATTCCAGGCACCAAAGGTCCTGCGTCTGAAGAACCTCGTTAGCAGACCTCATAAACGCCTGTCTAAATCACTCCACTGCCACAGATCCCTACATCAATTTAGTTCCGACGAGCCGGCAAAACCAAAACAAACAAACCCAAAAGCAAAACAAAGTATAACCTCAGTGAATTCTACATACTACTTCATTTATCCCACATGGCAGTCAAGTCTATTACTGAATTACAAGATAACATGCAATGTGAAAATACACATAGAGCACAGAAAATAAAACATGATAAAACACAGAACTCTTAGAACACAGGAAACACCGGGAACAGGAAACTCAACATGAGACAAATAAAAGGATGTTAGGGAAATATCTGACTTCATAATCAAAGCTACAACGTTCTAATTTGCCTGGAAGGAGTACCGCTAATAACCTGGTCCCTGGATTTTTACCAGTCTTCCTCTACTTAATTGAAGAAGGGGGAAACCACGGCACTAACTTCACTTTCTCAGGAAAACCCTGACTGTTTACCTTGAATAACACCTTGGCCAACTGTTACTGTATGAAGGCATGATAGAGGCTGAGATGAGTAAGTGGTGGGGAATGAATCTCATTAACCTTCAATCAAACACATATTGGCAAACTGTTACTCCCCAGCCCTGTAGACCAGCCTTTAATGTGAACACGAAAACATTTAGCTATCTGCTGTAGTAGCTGAGAAAACACTTCGCTATAGTCATTGTAAGCCGAACCAAATACAAGGCTTAGGAAATGAAAACCAATTATAGTTGCGTTAGCGTATCGAGAGAAAGTATCAACTTCTTTATACTTGGACCTGACTCAGCAAGTCTGCTTGAAGTGTCCTCATCCTGCATTGTTCAACAGTACAGTGGATTTCTGTAGCTGGCAGCAGTGAGAGTGCAGAACAGCATAGCACTGCCGGAGTCAAAACAAATCAGTTTGTACCTTCGGTGATGCAGAATGTACACTGTCGCACCAAGGAAATGTATGACCTCAAGATATTTATGTGCAGGTATTCAATCCCTTTTCCAACACCCAGCCTGCCCTGCCACACTGAAACCCCAGCACCAGGATCATCACGGTAGGTCCCTTACCCATACTAAGGTGAGTCATTTGTCGCCCACTCTCTTAGGATAGTTAAAAAAAAAAGAAATCACTGCTGATGGAATGATCAGGTCTGTTTAAGATTCTATCACCATCTGTTGCATGTCTGCTCCAAAATAGATAGCTCAGATGTGCCAGTGCCTTTTAAATTTTGCTCCAAATAGTGAAACAAATGTTGGGCGCTTTTTTTCATGAAAGTTTGTGACTCCAGTGTCCATTATGGTCTGCACTGAACAATACGAATGCAAATACTAGTCGTTAATTATAGTGACATTGTACCTGTTGTACCCGGCAAAAATAATGGTGCCAACATAGACAACGATTTAAATTACACATTTGCATGGACATCAAATCTGTCAACTAGGGATAGCCCCAAACGCAAAAGATAACCGAATATAATTATTACATCATTCATAGGCTGCAGGTAGTCAAGTCTTTGATGATTGACAGCTTATTCATTGAGAGGTTTTAACAGGTCTATCTCTATGGAGAGGCCTGAGGGGCGATGGGAACCAAAGCAAAATTGCCTGAAGCACTGAGGGGAGCTACAAAGGGCTGTCATTCACAACCAGTCTCATAGATCTCACCTGGGAGAAATATGAAACACCAAGACAAAACCCAAGTTCATACCCCAACTGCTGTCCATTACCTTTTCCGCTATAAGCAGAAGGATGGTATGATCATGATCTTATTTCATACAGTGTGAGTTTTAAATGTTCATTTACCAAAATCCTGTAATTCACTCTGGATGAGGGAACTATGTTTATGTTCATTTTTAATTGTACTCATGCAATGATTGGAGTGATATGACTGAACTGGAGTGACATGCTCGTTATATTTATTAATTAGGCATGATCAAAACCATGTTAATGATGTACCCAGGGTCCTAACATGAACATTTGTGTGTGTTACTATCAGAACTGTCACAGCTGCAATCACATATGTATTGCATACAGCAGGTTAGATTGATTGAACAGCCTGATGGCATTTGATTTGTTTAGAGATTGCCTATGTAACCTGCACAAGTACAGTGAAATGCCTTTCTTGCAAGCTCTTTCCCAACAACGCAGTAATCAATATCAGTAGTACTATAAAATAAAGTAAAGTAGAACAACAACAACAAAAAACACGAGAAATAGAAAAACAAAGAACACGAGAATGTAAGTAAGCTATATACAGGGTCAGTTCATACTAATAGGTGAAGTGACTGCCGACTTACTATCTGCATTGTTCTACTAGAAGTAAATCAAAAGAACATCATGATTGCCAAAGTTGGAGGTCAGGAGATGGATTGTTCCCAATTTACACTTTCCTGTTATTCTCAAGTACATTCTTTTTTTTGTTTTTTTAAGAGCAAGCAGAAGGCAGATGGGAATGCTGGAGTAGGATGCATTTCAATGATAAAGGGTTCAAAAGAAGATTAGGTGAGAAATAGAAAGTCTTTCAAAGAGATTCATTCCATTGTCGAGAGCTTTTCTTTCTTTTTCCCTTCCTGTGCAGTTATTATGGCTCAATATGCAGACTGCAGTAGCATGCTTTCATTAACAATATACAGTGCCTTGCAAAAGTATTCAGACCCCTTGGATTGTGTTACAAAGTTGGATTAAAATGTAATGTCAAAGTAGAAGTGTATTAAATAACTAAAACATAGTAGTTGCATTAGAATTCAGTTCCCTATGTCAATACATGTTAGAAACACTTTAGGCAGTGATTACAGCTAGGAGTTTTCTTGGGTAAGTCTCTAAAAGCTTAGTTTGCACACCTGGATTGTACAATATTTGCCCATTATTCCTTTCCAAATTCTTCAAGCTCTGTCAAGATGTTGGGGATCATGGCTAGACAGCAGTTTTCAAGTCTTGCCATAGATTTTCAAGCATATTTAAGGCAAAACTATAACTTTGCCACTCAGGAACATTCACTGTCTTCCTGGTAAGCAACTCCTGTGTAGATGTGGCCTTGTGTTGTAGGTTATTGTCGTACTGAAAGGTGAATTCCTCTCCCAGTGTCTGGTGTAAAGCAGACTGAAGAAGGTTCTCCTCCATCCCGTTTGTTTTTATCCTGAAAAACTCCCCAGTATTTGCCGATGTCAAGCATACCCATACCATGATGCAGCCACCACCATGCTTGAAAATAAGGAGGTAGTTACTTAGTGAAGTGTTGGATTTGCCCCAAACATAAAGCTTTGCATTTAGGCCAAAAAGTGTATTCCTTTCCTGTGAGTTTTTCCCCAGTATTACATTAGTGCAGGGTTTCTCAAAGTTTGTTGGCCCATGACCCAATATTTAATATCTGAAAATTCTCACGACCCCAACCATGTGAAAAACAAAGTATGTAATTTTTTATTTGGGGCTATGGCAGTCAATTGAAAAACATTCTAACAGTGTTTCTGATTTGTCTTTTCAACTCACCATCACAAGCTTTTAATTTACATTTTAATCATTTAGCTGACACTCTTATCCAGAGTGACTTACAGTAGTGTGTGCATACATTTTTCATACTGGTCCCCCATGGGAATCAAACCCACAACACTGGCATTTCAAGTGCCATGCTCTACCAACTGAGCCACGCTATGACAGTCAAATGTAAATTAGTCTGATATCATGTATCTTATCTTGCCACCACTAATGAGATAGGTGTGCTTGATGCATGTCGTGTCGGCGCTTCTCAAAGTCAGGGGGCGTGGTCGACAGTGCGCACCTCATCTCTGCTGTCACATCCAACCTGGATCGATATATGGCATTAATGCAGATGAGAGCACTGAATCTAGCTTCACACAGATATGAGCTGGCTAAGGGTACCATGAGTTTTATGGTGCTTTCAAGAGAACTGGGAACTTAGATCATGATGTCAGTGATTTTCAGGTTGGAAAGTCAGAGCTCTAGAAAAAGGCCCGAGTTGGAATTCCGAGTTGGATGACTGTTGAAAATTATTTTTCCCAGTCAGAGCTTGTTTTTTTCAGAGTTCCCAGTTATCTTGAACACACTGAAGTCGGAAGTGGGAGATTTCTGAGTTCCCAGTTCCGAGTTGTTTTGAACGTGGCATTAATGATCAGAAGCAGACGGAAGGGTATTCCCTTTGAGTCAGGAATCAAAACTCCTCCATAGTGACCCGTGAATGTATTCGGTCACATGACAGCTCGATCAGCTGTTCGATTTCACTTATCGGCATGACGACTGAGCCAGGATCACAGTCAAATGGATTGGGAAGTAGGTCCCAAAGTGCTCTTTCAAGCGTTGGAGGTGAGCAGTCATCACTCGTGTGGGACACTTTCTGATGCTGTTTTCAGGGGTGCTCGCAATGGATGTGGTTTGATGTAGTTTACAATCTAAGTTACAGGCTACAGTATATCTCCAAGTTCTGTGCTCAGGTCTTTTGTCGCCAGTTTCTCTCATTATATCATACAATGTATCCATATGGAACATTCATAACTAGCGTGCAGAGGCCTGCCCGCCGTCCCGCCATAGATGGAGCCCCATCTGTGCAAAAGTCCACCATTCAATCCCATGGAATCTTTTTTTTGTCAATATAGCCACGCAGCACACTGAACATCCCCTGTGCCCTTTCATGCTCGGGAATCGTGAGACAGAACAATGTGTCCTCGTGAATAGCATCCCCCGACATGTATGGTGAACAAAAGTCAATACATGGGCACCTCGGCCCTCACAGCTAACGTCATTTGGAGAGCATAAGCTGGGAAGTGCTAGCAATAGCATGAATTCTTTATTCAACAGTGTTATCTGACAAATAAAATACAGTTGTATTTGTCACATGCGCCGAATACAACTGGTGTAGACCTTACAGTGAAATGCTTACTTACAAGCCCTTAACCAACAATGCAGTTTTAAGAAAAATACATAAAAAATAAAAGTAACAAATAATTAAAGAGCAGCAGTAAAATAACAATAGCGAGGCTATATACAGGGGGTACCGGTACAAAGTCAATGTGCGGGGGCACTGGTTAATTGAGGTAATATATACATGTGGGTAGAATTATTAAAGTTACTTATGTATAGATAATAACAGAGAGTAGCAGCAGCGTAAAAAGAGCATCCCCCAATGCAAATAGTCTGGGTAGCCATTTGATTAGATGTTCAGTAGTCTTATGGCTTGGGGTTAGAAGCTGTTTAGAAGCCTCTTGGACCTAGACTTGGCGCTCCGGTACCGCTTGCCATGCGGTAGCAGAGAGAGCAGTCTATGACTAGGGTGGCTGGAGCCTTTGACAATTTTTAGGGCCTTCCTCTGACACCGCCAGGTACGGCCCAGTACAGTGATGTACTGGGCCGTAAGACACTTGCCTCTGTAGTGCCTTGCGGTTGGAGGCCGAGCAGTTGCCATACCAGGCAGCGATGTAACCAGTCAGGATGCTCTCGATGGTGCAGCTGTAGAACCTTTTGAGGATCTGAGGACTCATGTCAAATCTTTTCAGTCTCCTGAGGGGGAATAGGCTTTGTCGTGCCCTCTTCACGACTGTCTTGGTGTGCTTGGACCATGTTAGTTTGTTGGTGATGTGGACAACAAGGAACATGAAGCTCTCTTCCTGCTCCACTACAGCCCCGTCGATGAGAATGGGGGCGTGCTCGGTCCTCCTTTTCCTGTAGTCCACAATCATCTCCTTTGTCTTGATCACTTTGAGGGAGAGGTTGTTGTCCTGGCACCACACGGCCAGGTCTCTGACCTCCCTATATGCTGTCTCGTCATTGTTGGTGATCAGGCCTACCAATGTTGTGTCATCGGCAAACTTAATGATGATGTTAGAGTCGTGCCTGGCCGTGCAGTCATGAGTGAACAGGGAGTACAGGAGGGGACTGATCACACAAAGGTATTGATGTGAGTTTGTGCCTCTGCCTCCCTACTCATTGTTTTCACAGTATCAATTGCGGCTGGTAATATCAAAGTCTCTGCAATAGTGTGTGGTTTCATAGCGTTGTGGGCCAAGCCATTCACAGTGGGAATGATTTAATTGAATCTTTTAGATTAGAATATTTTTTATTTACATTTTTAAGATAAACCACATCACAATGATTTTGAGATATAAAGACGATATTATATTTGTTTTTGTATATATGTTTTCTTAGCATTTCTGGAAATTCTCCCGCGACCCTATTTTCATATCAGGTGACCCCACATGGGGTTGCGACCCCCAGTTTGGGAACTGCTGCTTTAGTGCCTCGTTGCATACACGTGCCTTGCACACGTTTTGGAATATTTGGATTCTGTTTATTTTATTATTCTTTTCACTCGGTCATTTAGATCGTTATTGTGGAGTCACTACAATGTTGATCCATCCTCAGTTTTCTCCCATCACAGCCATTGAACTCTATAGCTGTTTTAAAATCACCAATGGCCTCATAGTAACATCCCTGAGCAGTTTCATTCCTGTCCTGCAGCTCAGTTCAGAAGGACGACTGTATCTTTGATGTGTCTGGGTGGTTTAATACATAATCCACCGCATAATTAACTTGACCATGCTTAAAGAGATATTCAATGTCTGATTTTTGTGGCTCAGTTAGTAGAGCATGGTATTTGCACGGTGCATTTTGGGATCCTGAGTGGCGCAGTGGTCTAAGGCACTGCATCGCAGTGCTAGAAGCGTCACTACAGACTGGGGTTCGATCCCTGGCTGAATCACAACACGGCTGTGATCAGGAGTCCCATAGGGAGGTGCACAATTTGCCCAGCGTTCTGTGTTAGGGGAGGGTTTGGCTGGGGTAGGCCATCATTGTAAATAATTGTATATCATGAAATTGGGGGGTAAAAGTACAACAAAATAATAATAACACATATGGAATCATGTAGTAACCAAAAAAGTGTAAAACAAATCTAAATATATTTTATATTTAATATTCTTCAAATAGCCACCCTTTGCCATGATGACAGCTTTGCACACTCTTGGCATTATCTCAACCAGCTTCCCCTGGAATGCATTTCCAACAGTCTTGAAGAAGTTCCTACATATGCTGAGCACTTGTTGGCTGCTTTTCTTTCACTCTGCGGTCCAACTCATCCCAAACCATCTACATTTGGTTGAGGTTGGGTGATTGTGGAGGCCAGGTCATCTGATGCAGCACTCTATCACTCTCCATCTTGGTCAAATAGCCATTACACAGCCTGGAGGTGTGTTGGGTCATTGTCTTGTTGAAAAACAAATGATAGTCCCACTAAGCCCAAACCAGATGGGATGGCGTAACCAGCATGGCTACCACAGCATTCTGCAGCGATAAGTGTACCTTGAATTCTAAATAAATCTCAGACAGTGTCACCAGCAAAGCACCCCCACACCATAACACCTCCTCCTCCATGCTTTACAATGGGAAATACACATGCGGAGATCATCCGTTCACCCACACCGCGTCTCACAAAGACACTGCGGTTGGAACCAGAAATCTCCAATTTGGATTCCAGACTAAAGGACAAATTCCCACTGGTCTAATGTCCATTGCTCGTGTTTCTTTCACCAAGCAAGTCTCTTATTCTTATTGATGTCCTTTAGTAGTGTTTTTTTTTTGCAGCAATTCGACCATGAAGGCCTGATTCACACAGCCTGATTCACACTGAGGAAAGAACCAAGGGGAGTGACAGATATAGGGAAGATAATCAAGGAGGTGATGGAGTCCAGGTGAGTGTCATGAGGCGCAGGTGTGCAAGACGATGGTGACAGGTGTGCGGGATAATCAGCAGCCTGATGACCTAGAGGCGGGTGATGGAGTATACGTGACAGCTGTTCTTGCCATAATACGGACTTTTACCAAATAGGGCTATCTTCTGTATAGCCCCCTACTTTGTAGAAGGAAATAAATTCCACAAATTAACTTTTAACAAGGCACACCTGCTAATTTAAATGCATTCCAGGTGACTACCTCATGAAGCTGGTTGAGAGAATGCCAAGAGTGTGCAAAGCTGTCATCAAGGCAAAGGCTGGCTATTTGAAGAATCTCAAATATAAAATATATTTTGATTTGTTTAACACTTTTCTGGTTACTACATGATTCCATATGTGTTATTTCATAGTTTTGATGTCTTCACTGTTAGAAAATAATAGAAATAATAGAAATAAAGAAAAACCCTTGAATGAGTGTGTGTGTGTGTGTGTGTGTGTGTGTGTGTGTGTGTGTGTGTGTGTGTGTGTGTGTGTGTGTATGTATATATATATATATTTATTATTATTTTTTCAACCCATTTGGGGAGTGAAAGACAGAGTAAACATCAATCACTGACAGGGTAAGAAACAAAAAATAAGATCTGTATAAGTGATTAACAGAAGCATAGAGGTGACAAAGTTGAGTTAAGATATTTTAAAAAGTCATATTAATTTCATGCATGAGCTACAGTAAACAAAATTAAACTGTATAACCTCAGAGCATGCATCACCACTCCACAAACACAGATTCTATCAGAATGTTGAACATTCAATTTCACATTAACCTATAGTTAATTATTAATAAATAATTATAAACCCTTTTTTATTCATTTTTTTATTTAACATTTACAGACTCTTTATGAATCCCTTAATGCCAGTTAAAGGAGACCTCCACCCCAAAACAATATTTTGGCATTTATTTCATTAGTTAATTGTTGATATAGTCCTATGTTTAGCATGTCAGCAATCAAGTTTATATAACTTTCAAAATTCATAAATACAGCCGGTATGATGCATTTTATATCATATGATGCTGCGTTTTGTCCATTAATGAGTCAGCATACTGTTAATTACTCAATGTAATGAATTCTTACAAAACCACTAGGTTTACAACTGGAACATATAAATATCATACCTTATCTGCTAAATTAAATGTTTCTGAAATCTATTCGAGGAGTATCCAAATTGACAGTCAAATATCATTAAATGATATTGGCACTTAAGATTGGCAATTGTCCGGCACAAATTGGCTGGATGAACTTTCAGGTTTAGCAATTCATTAATCGGATTGGTGAAATCAAAGTATTGTATAAGAATATAGTTTCCTTCATTGCTAAGCCGTAGCATGAGCGAGCTGATGACTGCCACAGGTAGCAGTACACTGACCATTCCAAACCTGAATTTGTTTGCCGAAGATGTTTACACAGGTTAAGTTTACTCTTTGAGCAAACAATCAGATCTGGGCTGAAGTGCCTGGTCTATTTGAGAGAGCATTCAGTGGTACAAGCTTAAGTGCCACATTTACGAAGACTTCCACTTTAGCATTGATGGTGCAAATTAGCAATATGGCTAATACACTGGACCTCGTAATGTTTGGACGACATTCAATTCAATGGTTGGCAGGGATGGCTGTTGCAGGGCAAATTCTGCAATAAAATCACCAAAAGTGGGATTGTTTAGAATCAAGGGGAGGGCAAACAAGGCTGTGTCTAGAAAACGGTGGTCGCAAAATTAACAAGAAAAGCTCAACACAACTAGAGGTTGGATAATAACATGGCAAAGCTGAAGGGGAGTCTTTGGCAGGCGAACGAGCCGAATGCAGAATTCAGGGAGCGGCGGTGCCTGCCAAAACGCTGTTTTCAGTCAGAGGGGAAGACAATGGATTAGCTCTGAAGTGAGATGCCAGCACACTCCATCCAGCCCCCGTGCTGTTCTGGTCTCTTGGTCAATGTGCTGCTTCATCCAACAAAAAAACTGTCAGCTGAATTCCTCTGCAATGAAGCAGAGTGGAGGGCTTCTAAGAGTAATGATGGCTCAATAACCATGCTCCGTGAATCAGAAATAACACAGAGGGGCCTGACAGCATGACACAGCGTTAATTTACTGTTTATGCTCACTCACTAGGCCATATTGGGGGTCATTCTACAGTCTGACCTGTCATTTTTATTTCCGGCATTTGTTTATGTGGTTGTAATCGAATAGCGTCTTTGTGATCTATGCTGTTTTGGAAATGGTAGCGAGGCGTTCTCTCAGCGAAGTTGTGAAATTAATAGACAATACAATGATAACTTTGTGATATTAATAAAAAAGATCCACTGAGGGAACATTTGGAATATGGGCAAATCAAATAGGCTTGTTTTGGACTGTGTTATACAGGTGCCGGAACTTAATTTGATCACCTTGTTGCAGAAGAACTTTCAGGAAATTGCAGGAAATATAAAACTCGTAGTGCATTTGAGGTTTAAAAAGGCTTCTGAAGTTTGTAATCACTTTGACATTTCTGACTTAATTTTCGCTTACGAAAAATGTATCAACCCCTACAAAGAATGTTATCTAGGAAAAGCGCAACAACAGTCTTGCCCAAACAATACAGAGATTGGGTACGGTCTGCCTCTAGTGTAAAAAAATGACTTTCACTAAACAAAAACAAGTTCTGCATTTTTGAGCAATAACCAAAACCAACACTAGTTATTCCAGAATGTCCCTGGGAAATGATATGAATACATGCATAAGCCGCTCCCATTAATCTCTGTTTAGTTAGATCTGAGATAATGCAGCGCTAAGAACAACAAATGGGAGTATAGATCTTTTGCCAAACACCAGATACCATTCAGATCAGTATCAAAACTACAACAAATAGGCTTGATTTCAAAGCCCTGATCCCAGTAAAAAAGGAACTTTCAGTACCCTTACTCTGGGTTATGAGAATGTTATTTAAAATTATTTCAAGTTTTGCCTCTATTTTTAAGGCTTTTTACAAGCCAAACAACTTTTATGGGCCCTATTTTCATATTCTTACTACAGTGCATCAAATGTAATCACTCAAAAATAGAATGCCTCTAAGTGTTACAAATTCCCTGCCGGAGACTCTTAAGGTGTCAGCATGTTTAAGTTCGGGCTGAACCAAACGAGTGTGCTCACATACTCCCTTCCTTGAAAAACGATAAAAACGGCAATAGTACTGTTTGTCCAGTTTGAGAAGTTGTAGCCAGTATTCACTTCTTCAAAATAGTCAGAATTAATCTAAAATAACTCAAGAAATCTGTAATTAATTTTGTACATTTTTCTTAGTTGCGCAATTTTGCCTCTGACTAGGATGTTTGGTGTATTACTTAAGTGAAAAAATGTGCATTAGGACGAGTCGTCTCTCGTTAAATGACAACAGGCACTTCATTAAAGAATCCCTACTGTTGACCAGTCACCTACAAGGGGGCATAGACTACGATTACCAACTTTGACTTGCCTCAATATTTTTTTTTATTGAGGTCCAAACAGCTAATTGTGCCCGAACAGCTGAAAAAAACCTTGCCGAAGTCCAAAACGAACAAAAACGTCACAAAATGTTGACATAATATACGCACAAACTGTTCCGAACTGTTTCTGCTGGGAAGCATGTGGACACCTTTAGCACACCATCTCACAGCCCTCAGAGACACAAACTATGTAACTTTCTAACTTCTGTAGTAGGCTCCCCTCCCCCACTGGAGCCTAGCAGGCCAGGGGGGTTGTAAACTGGCACTTCCCACCTTGCCTTCTAAATACACCTCTGCTGTCTTCAACCAGGATCTCAGCGATCACTGCCTCATTGCCTGCGTGCGTAATGGGTCCGTGGTCAAACGACCACCCCTCATCACTGTCAAACGCTCCCTAAAACACTTCAGCGAGCAGGCCTTTCTAATCTACCTGGCCCGGGTATCCTGGAAGGATATTGACCTCATCCCCTCAGTAGAGGATGCCTTGTTGCTCTTTAAAAGTGCTTTCATCACCATCTTAAATAAGCATACCCCTGAAAAGAAATGTAGAACTAAGAACAGATATAGCCCTTGGTTCACCCCAGACTTGACTTCCCCTTGACCAGCACAAAAACATCTTGCATTAGCATCGAATAGCCCCCGCGATATGCAACTTTTCAGGGAAGTCAGGAACCAATATACTCAGTCAGTTAGGAAAGCTAAGGCTAGCTTTTTTAAACAGAAATGTGCATCCTGTAGCACTAATTCCCAAAAGTTTTGGGACACTAAAGTCCATGGATAATAAGAGCACCTCCTCCCAGCTGCCCACTGCACTGAGGATAGGAAATACTGTCACCACCAATAAATCTACAATAATAGATCGTTTCAATAAGCATTTTTCTACGGCTGGCCATGCTTTCCACCTGGCTACCCCTACCCCGGCCAACATCTCAGCACCCCCTGCAGCAACTTGCCCAAGCCCCCTCTTCTCCTTCATCCAAATCCAGACAGCTGATGTTCTGAAAGAGCTGCAAAATCTGGATCCCTACAAATCAGCTGGGCTAGACAATCTGGACCCTCTCTTTCTAAAATGATCTGCCGAAATTGTTGCAACCCCTAGCCTATTCAACCTCTCTTTCGTATCGTCTGTGATCCCCAAAGATTGAAAAGCTGCCGCGGTTATCCCCCTCTTCAAAGGGGGAGACACTCTAGACCCAAACTGTTATAGACCTATATCCATCCTGCCCTGACTTTCTAAAATCTTCGAAAGCCAAGTTAACAAACAGATCATCGACCATTTCGATTCCCACCGTACCTTCTCCACTATGCAATCTGGTTTCCGAGCTGGTCATGGGTGCACCTCAGCCACTCTCAAGGTCCTAAACGATATCATAACCGCCATCGATAAAAGACAGTACTGTGCAGCCGTCTTCATCGACCTGGCCAAGGCTTTCGACTCTGGATGATAACGGGGTGAACAGGCAGTGGCTCGGGTGGTTGTTGTCCTTGATGATCTTTTTGGCCTTCCTGTGACATCGGGTGGTGTAGGTGTCATGGAGGGCGGGTAGTTTTCCCCCGGTGATGCGTTGTGCAGACCTCACTACCCTCTGGAGAGCCTTACAGTTGTGGGCGGAGCAGTTGCCATACCAGGCGGTGATACAGTTTGTGAGTGTTTTTGGTGACAAGCCAAATTTCTTCAGCCTCCTGAGGTTGAAGAGGCGCTGTTGCGCCTTCTTCACCACGCTGTCTGTGTGGGTGGACCATTTCAGTTTGTCCGTGATGTGTACACCGAGGAACTTAAAACTTTCCACCTTCTCCACTACTGTCCCGTCGACATGGATAGGGGGGTGCTCCCTCTGCTGTTTCCTGAAGTCCACAATCATCTCATTTGTTTTGTTGACGTTGAGTGTGAGGTTATTTTCCTGACACCACACTCCGAGGGCCCTCACCTCCTCCTTGTATGCCGTCTTGTCGTTGTTGGTAATCAAGCCTACCACTGTAGTGTCGTGTGCAAACTTGATGATTGAGTTGGAGGCGTGCATGGCCACGCAGTCATGGGTGAACAAGGAGTACAGGAGAGAGCTGAAAACGCACCCTTGTGGGGCCCCAGTGTTGAGGATCAGCGGGGTGGAGATGTTGTTTCCTACCCTCACCACCTGGGGGCGGCCTGTCAGAAAGTCCAGGACCCAATTGCACAGGGCGGGGTCGAGACCCAGGGTGTTAAATGCTGAGCTGTAATCAATAGGTATTCCTCTTACATAGGTATTCCTCTTGTCCAGATGGGTTAATTTGCGATTGCGTTGTCTGTGGACCTATTGGGGCGGTAAGCAAATTGGAGTGGGTCAAGGGTGTCAGGTAGGGTGGAGGTGATATGATCCTTGACTAGTCTCTCAAAGCACTTCATAATGACAGAAGTGAGTACTAGTCATTTAGTTCAGTTATCTTTGCCTTCTTGAGATCAGGAACAATGGTGGCCCTCTTGAAGCATGTGGGAACCGCAGACTGGGATAGGGATTGATTGAATATGTCCGTAAAAACACCAGCCAGCTGGTCTGCGCATGCTCTAAGGACGCGGCTATGGATGCCGTCTGGGCCGGCAGCCTTGCGAGGGTTAACACGTTTAAATGTTTACTCACGTTGGCTGCGGTGAAGGAGAGCCCGCAGGTTTTGGTAGCGGGCCGTGTCAGTGGCACTGTATTGTCCTCAAAGCGAGCAAAGAAGTTGTTTAGTTTGTCTGGGAGCAAGACATCGGTGTCCGCGATGTCGCCAATCCCACTGATTCCAGGTCATCTATAAGTCTATGCTAGGTAAAGCCCCGCCTTATCTCAGCTCACTGGTCACCATAGCAACACCCACCCGTAGCACACGCTCCAGCAGGTATATTTCACTGGTCATCCCCAAAGACAACACTTCCTTTGGCCGCCTTCCCTTCCAGTTCTCTGCTGCCAATGACTGGAATGAATAGCAAAAATCACTGAAGCTGGAGTGTTATATCTCCCCCTCTAACTTTAAGCATCAGCTGTCAGAGCAGCTTACCGATCACTGTACCTGTACACAGCCAATCTGTAAATAGCACAACTACCTCATCCCCATATTGTTACTTATCCTCTTGCTCTTTTGCACCCCAGTATCTCTACTTGCACATCATCATCTGCACATCTATCACTCCAGTGTTAATGCTAAATTGTAATTATTTCTCTTCTATGGCCGATTTATTATTACCTCCCTACTCTTCTACATTTGCACACACTGTACATAGATTTTTCTATTGTTTTATTGACTGTACGTTTGTTCATGTGTAACTATGTGTTGTTGTTTTTGTCGCACTGCTTTGCTTTATCTTGGCCAGGTCGCAGTTGTAAATGAGAATTTCTCAACTGGCCTACCTGGTTAAATAAAGGTGAAATAAAAATAAATAAATAAATCTCACAGCCCTCTCAAAGCCACAAATGTTCTAACTTCTGCAGTAGGCTCCCCTTCCCCACTAGAGCCAAGCAGG
Organism: Brachymystax lenok tsinlingensis; assembly: GCA_030435695.1. Taxonomy (NCBI): domain Eukaryota; kingdom Metazoa; phylum Chordata; class Actinopteri; order Salmoniformes; family Salmonidae; genus Brachymystax; species Brachymystax lenok. Next base: position 11,410,288 of record CM059790.1, read on the forward strand.
CCAGGGGGTCAAAAACTGTCCCTTCACACCCAGTGCCCTGTCCACCGATTTGTTTCTAGGAGTCATGGTTGCCAGGGGCCTTATCACACCGTGGGGTCAGCCAATCACAGGCAGTCAGCCTGGGTCCCAGATCCCCAACTCCTGCCTCTCCCTCGAGCAGTGACAGAGAGCAACATCTCTGTCTCTGCCGATCAACAACTGTACTCAATAACATTTATTTGGATGGTGTGCGTGCACAAAATGAGTTGTGCGACATGGATAAAGTGCTTTCGGAAAGTATCCAGACCCCTTGACTTTTTCAACAATTTGTTAGGTTACAGCCTTATTCTTAAATGCATTCAATTGTTTTTCCCCCCACAAATCTACACACAATACCCCATAATGACAAAGTAAAAGCAGGTTTTTAGAAATGTTTGCTAATTTATAAAACATAAAAACCGGAAATATTACATTTACATAAGTATTCAGACCCTTTACTCAGTACTTTGTTGAAGCACCTTTGGCAGCGATTACAGTCTTGAGTCTTCTTTGGTATGACACTACAAGCTTGACACACCTGTATTTGGGGAGTTTCTCCCATTCTTCTCTGCAGATCCTCTCAAGCTCTGTCAGGTTGGATTGGGAGTGTTGCTGCACAGCTATTTCCAGGTCTCTCCAGAGAAGTCCGCGATCTAGCTGGGCCACTCAAGGACATTCAGACTTGTCCCAAAGCCACTCCTGCGCTGTCTTGGCTATGTGCTTAGGGTCGTGGTCCTGTTGGAAGGTGAACCTTCGCCCCAGTCTGAGGTCCTGAGAGCTCTGGAGCAGGGTTTCATCAAGGATCTCCCTGTACTTTGCTCCATTTATCTTTGCCTCGATCCTGACTAGTCTCCCAGTCCCTGACACTGAAAAACATCTCCACAGCATGATTCTGCCACCACCATGCTTCACCGTAGGGATGGTGCCAGGTATCTTCCAGACATGACACTTGGCTTTCAGGCCAAATAATTCAATATTGGTTTCATCAGACCAGAGAATTTTGTTTCTTATGGTCTGAGAGTCTTTAGGTGCCTTTTGGCAAACTCCAAGCGGGCTGTCGTGCCTTTTACTGAGGAGTGGCTTCCGTCTGGCAACTCTACCATAAAGGCCTGATTGGTGGAGTGTTGCAGAGATGTGTGTTCTTCTGGAAGGTTCTCCCATTTCCACAGAGGAACTCTAGAGCTCTGTCAGAGTGACCATCATGTTCTTGGTCACCTCCCTGACCAAGGCCCTTCTCCCCCGATTGCTCAGTTTGGCTGTGCGGTCAGCACTAGGAAAAGTCTTAGTGGTTCCAAACTTCTTCCATTTAAGAATGATGGAGGCTACTGTGTCCTTTGGGACCTTCAATAATGCAGAATGTTTTTGGTACCCTTCCCCAGATCTGTGCCTCAACACAATCCTGTCTCGATGCTCTATGGACCATTCCTTCGACCTCACGTCAACTGTGGGCCTTATATAGACAGGTGTGTGCCTTTCCAAAACATGTCCAATAAATTGAATTTACCACAGGTGGACTCCAAGTTGTAGAAACATCTCAAGGATGACCACTGGAAACAGGATGCACCTGAGCTCAACGTGTCTCATAGCAAAGGGTCTGAATACTTATGTAAATAAGGTATTTTGTTTTCAATATTTAATAAATTGGCAAAAATGTCTAAAAACCTGTTTTCACTTTGTCATTATGGGGCATTGTGTGTAGATTGCTGAGGATCCCAATTTTTTTATTTTTTATAAATCAAATCAAACTGTATTTGTCACATGCGCCAAATACAAGTGTAGACTTTACTGTGAAATGCTTACTTACAAGACCTTAACCAACAGTGCAGTTCAAGAAAAGTTAAGAAAATATTTACCAAATAGACAAAAATAAAAAGTAATAATAAAAAGTAACACAATAAGAATAACGAGGATATATACAGGTACAGGCTAGTTGAGGTAATCTGTACATGTAGGTGTGGGCGAAGTGACTATGCATACATAACAAACAAACCGTGAGTAGCAGCAGTGTACAAAGGGGGTCAGGGTCAATGTAAATTGTCCGGTGGCGGTTTTATTAATTGTTCAGCAGTCTTATGGCTTGGGGGTAGAAGCTGTTGAGGAGCCTTTTGGTCCTAGACTTGGCGCTCCGGTACCGCTTGCCGTGCGGTAGCAGAGAAAACAGTCTATAACTTGGGTGACCCATGTCTGACAATTTTATGGGCTTTCCTCTGACACCACCTATTACATAGGTCCTGGATGGCAGGAAGCTTGGCCCCAGTGATGTATTGGGCCATTCGTTCTACCCTCTGTAGCGCCTTACGGTAGCGCCTTACAGATGTCGAGCAGTTGCCAACCTGTCAGGATGCTCTCGATGGTGCAGCTGTAGAACCTTTTGAGGATCTGGGGACCCATGCCAAATCTTTTCAGTCTCCTGAGGGGGAAAATGTTTTGTTGTGCCCTCTTCACGACTGTCTTGGTAAATTTGAACCATGATAGTTCGTTGGTGATGTGGACACCAAGGAACTTGAAACTCTCGACCCACTCCACTACAGCCTCGTCAATATTAATAGGGACCAGTTCGGCCCGCCTTTTCCTGTAGTCCACGATCAGCTCCTTTGTCTTGCTTACATTGAGGGAGAGGTTGTTGTCCTGGCACCACACTGCCAGTTCTCTGACCTCCTCCCTATAGGCCGTCTCATTGTTGTCGGTGATCAGGCCTACCACTGTTGTGTCGTCAGCAAACTTAATGATGGTGTTGGAGTCGTGTTTTGCCACACAGTCGTGGGTGAAAAGGAAATACAGGAGGGGACTAAGTAGGGGGAGGCCCGTCAGGGAGTCCAGGATCCAGTTGCAGAGGGAGGTGTTTAGTCCCAGAGTCCTTAGCTTAGTGATGAGGTTCGTGGGCACTATGGTGTTGAACACTGAGCTGTAGTCAATGAACAGCATTCTCACATAGGTGTTCCTTTTGTCCAGGTGAGAAAAGGCAGTGTGGAGTGCGACTGAGATTGCGTCATCTGTGGATTTGTTGGGGCGGTATGCGAATAGGAGTGGGTCTAGGGTGTCCGGGAGGATGCTGTTGATGTGAGCCATGACCAGCCGTTCAAAGCGCTTCATGGCTACCGACGTGAGTGCCACGGGGCGGTAATCATTTAGGCAGATTACCTTCGCTTCCTTGGGCACAGGGACTATGGTGGTCTGCTTGAAACATGTAGGTATTACAGACTCGGTCAGGGAGAGGTTGACAATGTCAGTGAAGACACTTGACAGTTGGACCACGCATGCTTTGAGTACACGTCCTGGTAATCCGTCTGGCCCAGCGGCATTGTGAATGTTGACCTGTTTAAAGGTTTTGTTCACATTGGCTACCGAGAGCGTTATCACACAGTAATCCAGAACAGCTGGTGCTCTTGTGCATGCTTTAGTGTTGCTTGCCTTGAAGCGAGCATAAAAGGCATTTAGCTCGTCTGGTAGGCTCGCGTCACTGGGCAGCTCGTGTCTGGGTTTCCCTTTGTAGTCCGTAATAGTTTTCAAGCCCTGCCACATCCGACGAGTGTCAGAGCCGGTGTAGTAGGATTCAATCTTAATCATATATTGACACTTTGCTTGTTTGATGGTTCATCTGACGGCCTAGCGGGATTTCTTACAAGTGTCCGGATTAGTCTTCCACTCCTTGAAAGCGGCAGCTCTAGCCTTTAGCTTGATGCGGATGTTGCCTTTAATCAAGGGGTCTGAATGCTGTAGGCACTTTATAATGATCTTAATAGTCAGTTGTTATTGTTGCATTATGTACGCTTCCTCTGTATAGCTTGTAACCTGTAAACTTGTTCAAGGATTATATGCCATGTATACAGTCCTTTCTTACGGTTATTACAGCTCATGTGATATTGTATGTACAGTATTGTCATTTCATTCTACAGAACCACTACCATGCCATGTACTGTACCAGTCAAAAGTTTGGACACAACTACTCACTCAAGTTTTTTTAAAACATTTTAGAATAATAGTGAAGACATCAACACTAAGAAATAACACAAATGGAATCATGTAGTAACCAAAAAAATGTTAAACAAATCAGAATATGTGTGCAAAGCTGTCATCAAGGCAAAGGGTGGCTACTTTAGATAATATAAAATATATTTTGATTTGTTTAATACTTTTTTTGGTTACAACATGATTCCATATGTGTTATTTCTTAGTGTTGATGTCTTCACTATTATTCTACAATGTAGGAAATAGTAAAAATAAAGAAAAACCCTTGAATGAGTCAGTGTCCAAACTTTTGACTGGAACTTTAAATTGAATTTGCGTGTGTGTGTCAATAAAGTATCTATCTTATTCCCCTCTTACCGGGGGTGGTGCTAGTGGGTCACAGATCAGCCCAAGCGGAGAGTCGCTCTCTTTCACTCAGCCATCTCAAAGTTATGTCTGATCTCTTACTTACTACATCTTTAGCGCTGATATCCATTGCAATTTGGACATGATTTACTATGGGTGAGCTTATCCTTCTCAGTTCATTAGTGGTTTTATAAAGTTATTAGCAGAAAAGCCCAGATGATGTATATTGGACCAATGGCGTTTTTTCAGGTCTAAACCAAAATAGCAGTCCAGTGCCATTGCTAACTTCAAAGTCACCATTATTAGTCAGTTGTACAACCGAATGCCTTCAACCGAAATGTGTCTTCCGCATTTAACCCAACCTTTCTGAATCAGAGAGGTGCGGGGGGCTGCCTTAATCGACATCCACGTCTTCGGCGCCCGGGGAACAGTTGTTCAGATTTTTACCTTGTCAGCTCGGGGATTTGAACTTGCAACCCTCTGGTTACAAGTCCAACGCTCTAACCACTAGGCTACCTGCCGCTTGACTCATGCGTAACGGTCATTGTTAAACGGAGCCACTAGCCTGATGCCAAGATGGCCAGATCCAGTTAGCTCTACCGATGGCCGACCGTTGAGGTAAACAATGATAAACAATAGGTTTGGGCGGTATACCATATACCGGGGTATCTGGAAAAAAACATGGGACGGTTTTTCAATACCGTCAATACTCAATACCGTTTTTAAACTATATGTTGGAAGTTTTTTTAATACATTTGAATATATGTAGCTACTTTTTTTTACTTGCAGTCAACTTGTGCAATATATTAGGAGATAAAGAAGATTGCGTTCTTTATTTCACCTGTCACACATTTTTTTATTATGAAGCTTACTGGTAGTCCCCAGTCACGTGGTGTTTGTTTACAAGTACACTACGACGAGAGACCAGAGCCTTGTGAGTCACTCACTGTGGTGCAGCACGTGCCAGGTATTCTAGTTACAGTATAGAATTCACAACAAAATATTTGACAGCTAGATATTTTATAGCTATTAAGTCTAAAATGTGCTAAATGCTCTGCAGTTGTGAATTTGGTTTGCTAATTTAGTAGCTAGTTAGCTAGAAGCCGTGCTTCTGTGTTGAACCTCTTGTCATTGAGAAAGGAGCACACAACATAGGATACTGAGATTATGCCTCTAGGCAGAAGCTTTGCTTTGGAGTTTCTGATTTATTCTACTATTCAAACATGGAGATTATCCCAAACTCCCGTTCCACCTACGCCGAAAGATGTGGATGGAAATCTTCACTTTCATAGTGTGAACTTCGGCCATGAACAACTTGACAGGCACCTGATATCACCTTTCTTACGGGAACAGCTGAGCCGCTAGGGGAATGCACACAGGAAACGCTGCAGCGCAGCTGATATCGGCGTCAACCCCAACAAGCTGCTTGTTACTTTCAGTCTGCTACTCTGCACCCCTGTCCTGGCCCAAAACACCACAAAGCAAGCTAAAAAACTATGCCCATGGACCGTAAGAAGGAATTCAAAAGCGGTGGCTTGCGACATTTGTGATTTGTTAGTTGACATAAAGTGTGGAGATATCCAAACCTTGTCATATGATGAAGCTGTAAAGTCTCAAAGTAACATTCTGCTTGTTTGCAATGTATGCTATTTAAACACAGTGCCAAACATTGGGATGCTGGACACAAGCAGGGATGATGAGTGCAATCTAGACGAGATAGTCAATGTGTCAGTAGTGGGTACAGAAAATGACATGTTTGACTGTTTCACTCGGAGAGGACTTCACTTTATCCATGTGAACGCATGGAGCCTGCTGCCGAAATGAGAGGAAATAAAACTCCTCGCTTCTAGCACAAAGGCTGCAGTAGTTGCTGTAACTGAGACATGGATCAATGGGTCAATTGAGGATGATGAGGTTGAGCTACAGGGTTATAGCATTCATAGAACTGACCGAAACACTGGCGGCGTGTGTGTTTTTACTAGGAATGATGTGCATTTTAACCCTCGTTCAGATCTGAAAATGGATGGACTTGAGGTTGCATTGGTAGATATACTTCTTCCTAAATTTTGTCCTATACTTGTTGGTGTGCTATCGGCCTCCTAAGCAGAATCATTTCTATGATTTAATTGAATCAAATTGCTGTGATCACAATGTATTTGCTGGTAGGAAATGTATTGTGCTTGGAGATTTTAATACAAATGTGCAGTTATCACCTAAGAAAAGTACACTAGTAAATAACATGTATAGCTTTAATCAGTTATTTGGACAGAAACAACTGATTGTTGAGCCAACCCGGGTGTGTATTGACAGTAAATCAACTTTGGATTTGATTATTGTATCAGACCAAGAGAACGTCTGTCAGTCAGGAGTCTTAAATATTGGTTTTAGCGATCATATGGTAACCTACTGTACCCATAAGAAATCCAAAATTCTACTTGAGCCAGGTAATAACTACATGAAGGTACGGTCTATGAAACAATACTCAAAGGAACGTTTTGTAGAAGTACTTGGAAATGTGGATTGGTCTCATGTACTAAACTGTGATGATGTTGATCAAGCTTGATATCTTTTTAAAGATATGTTTCTGTCTGCACTCGACTCTCTGGCGATAAAACAAATTTGAATCAAACAGCGGTCAGGAAAATGGATCACTTCCGAGATCTTAGGAAAAGGGATCGCTACCTGGCCAAATTCAAAAGGATACATCTACAAAAAGATTATGGTTTTATTAACTGTAGAAACAAGGCAAGATACAAAATGGATAATGCCAAATCCCAACATTACATAGATGCTGTTAATGACAACTTACACCAGCCATGTAAACTGTGGAACATTTTAAAGGACATTGGCTCATAAACTCCCCATAAGGTAAAATCCTGTACAATTGGCCTGGATATATATTATGTTTTATGCTATGACCAGGCAAAGGTTGAAAATTATTTGAACTGTTTTTTTTTATCTCTATAGCCTCATCTCTGGTTAAGAAATTACCAACCTTCTCTGGACACTGGCCAGTCTTTCATTAACAACTTTTACCATAGCAAAGGTATCACAAATTATTTGTTTGAGCTGTGCATGGGAACTGAGGACAAAGTCTCCAATCTACTATGCTTAACGAGCACAAACAAAGCAACTGGGGTGGATAACCTTCATGCAAGATTCATAAAGGATAGTGCTTGTGTCACTGCTAAAATGATAACGCATATTGTAAACCTTTTATATTAGTAGTGGTACGTTTCCCAATGATCTCAAAACAGCCCGGGTGGTTCCTGAAACTACAGGCCTGTGTCGATCCAAAATTATCCAAAATGGTTGAGAGATTAGTTTTTAATCAACTTGAAAGATACAGAGCACAAACTTCTTTATGAACTCCAATCTGGCTTTAGAACAGCTCATTCCACTGATACTTGCCTTATCCACCTTTTTGACCACATCAAGCAGGAAAGTGAGACGGGGAACTATACAGGTATGGTCATGTTAGACTTGCAGAAAGCTTTTGACATTGTGGACCATGATATTCTCCTGATGAAACTGAAATGCATGGGTCTAAATGATGTAGCAGTGAATTTGTTTAGGTCTTATCTGACCAACAGAACACAAGTATGTAATGTTGGTATTGTTCTGTCAGAGAACAAAGAAATATCCTGTGGAGTACTGCAGGGATCAATTTTAGGGCCTCTCTTATTTCATATATACGTTAATGATATGCCAGATGCAAACTCCTGCTTTATGTTGATGACTCAGCCATACTGGTATCAGGGAAGGATATAGTTTACATCGAGGAGACCCTGAGTAAGGAATTGCATTTTGTTAGAGATTGGTTGACTGACAATAAATTGTCGCTACATTTGGGAAAAACCTAATCGATTTTGTTTGGAACAAAACGTAGATTGCTTAGGTAAACTGTGCAGGCAAGGAGATTGAATCTAAAACAAGTGTAACTTATCTTGGTGTGTCCCTAAATCAATCCCTTTCTGGAGACTTGATTGCTGGTAAAATTCTTTCTAAAATGGCGAACAAATTGAAATTTTAACATCAAAGTTAAGAAACTGCTTGTCTCAACCTTGATTCAGTGTCATGTTGATTATGCCTGCTCTGCTTGGTATTGAGGGCTATCAAAAAAGCAGAAAAAGAGAATGCAGGTCATGCAAAATAATGTTATCAGGTATATTCTTTATGTCCCCCCTAGGACCCACATAGGGGTACAGGAGTTCCGGGAGGTGGGCTTGTTGCCTTTGGACTCCAGAGTGGACCAACTTAAACTTAATCATATGTTTGACATCTTAAATGACTGTGCCCCAAGTTATATGAAAAACCACATTGATATGGTCTAGAGCTAGTGTTATGTCTAAAATCCCAAGAGTAAACAGTATTGCGAGGAGCACGTTTTTCTATACAGGCATTTGTCTATGAAATAGCTTTAAAAAGCATGCAAAGGTTTTCATTTAGACAAGGTTATCTAAATAATAGAAACCCCTCCACTGCCCCTTGTGCCCCCTACTGCTGGTCAGGTGTATATATTTGAATGATAGGTATGATGTGCAACGAATAGATCGTTGGTCGAAATGTGAATATGGTTGATTTTTAAGGTTAGGGAAAAGTGCAGTGAAGAGACACACTTTTTAGGATGTCAATATAAATGAATGCTGGTGTACGGTTGTTTGTAATTTTGTCTTGCCTTTTAATCAATAATATCGAGGACCACTTTGGAAACAATTCATACTTTTAAGTGATATCCTCTGGGTCCGCATTGTACATTTAGTTGTACATGTCTTTTACCCAAAACAAATTAAATTCAATATGTAGCTAGCTAAGTGGTTAGCTTCTTCCAAAATCAAGCTTTCGATCAAGAGCCTTGCTGTCTAATATTTGTTTTGTGCGTGCAGCATTTTTGAGTTACAAACTGTCATTTTTACAAATTGATTCAAATGATCTTCTAATAGATTTAGCTAATCCAATGCAAGTAGTGCCTTCCTTGAAGATTACAATGTATTGCATTTCACACAGGGCTTTTCATGAACTGATTGATGTGGAGGTAACTCAATCCATTCGTCACCAATATGTAGCACCCACCAGCACACAGCAAATTTGTGGGGGAATATAGATCGCAAGTTCACCATGATGCCAACACATGCCATGAGATGATCAGAGATCACGCTTCTCAGTTTGACATCTCATCTAAAGAATAGGACCCTTTGCCGGGCAATGTCCCCATTACTGCCCTGGGGTAATGGGGGTGTCCATTCGAAGCAAAGGACGAGTGCCCTTCTTGGCCTCTCAAACTGATTTTCCCAGCCAGTCTCCCCTGGGTCTGTAACCCTTGACCAGATCCTAACACTGCCTATCACTGTCCCCCACCTGTGAGCAATTACCAGTTATCTCCCCAGGTATTTCACACCTCTCCCTGCACAGCTAGACGAAGCAGACTTGAGCTGTTAGGACAGGGCTGCAATGGTCACCTCTGAGTGGAGTAACAGACTGCAATTAAGGTGAATCTATGTTTGCATGACAAAGAGTGAGAAAAGATATATATATATATATATATAATGTGAAAAATATAAAGATTTCTATGAGGAACAGTATGTGTATTTATGTGCTTACTCCTGGAGGAAAGGGAAATGGAGCTACTGTATATTTCATCATATTCTGAATCCCATTTCTCATGTTTGCCAACACCCATCTAGGGTCTGTTCAGCCTCTTAATACTATCAGCAACTTATCTTATTGGTGAGGCAAATATCAAACAGAAATAGGTCAAAGTTCAGATTCTGCCTAAAATGGCAATGCGCCTCTGAAGATGAATAGAAGAATGTCAAACCAGGTCCCTTCTCTTTAATAACCTTTGCTAGGCATTAGAGCATCAAATCGCATTTGATGACTCATGTCTAGTGGAAAAGTCTCGGGGAGGGGGAGTTTTAATCGTTGCGCTCCCTGCCTTTTGTCCCTTGAGCGGTAAACTGGACCTGCGTTATGAAAGGCAGGCCTCTATCTTTGGTGCTCAGGAGTCTACTGACTCAGACCTTTTTCCGCTAATGCACTGGGCCTGCCTTAACTTCGACCACTGCAAGCCGAGCTTCTGCTGCTGACAGCAAAGCTCGGATTGGGTAGTAAAGAAACACATTGACAAAAAAGAGCTTTCACACCCAGACTTTTCCCCCTATTTAACAAAGCAGTCAAGAATCTCAGTCAAGATAATCCTAATTAAATGTTATACTCAAGTAAGTTGCATAAGGAAGAAAGTTAACCTCTCTGAAAGTTGTGCCTTTGCCCTCTAATGTTGGGACGGAGCAAGAGATCTATTTTAACCCTCAAGCCAAATCCATTTCTCTCCCATATGCATTTTTCCGCAAACATATCTGTAAACATTTCTCTGGGACAGATGATTCATTAAATGTAATGACCTACTGAGAAAAAAGCTCAGTGGTACAGAGAAATAACATTCAATGAGATTCTAGCATTATAAAGAAGGGGGCAAATTGCAGAATATTTCTGAGAATCAATCCACTTGGCCCGAATGAAGCAGCAAAAAGGCACCATGAAAGTTACTATCTAGAGAGTTCTCAAATGAGAACATGGTTTGATTACTTTTAAGGCTGTTTGCATTAGCGGTACATCACAGCATTTTAATCTTAAAAGAAGGACTTGGTACCTACTGTGTGGGTGTATTAGCGTAATCACTGTGCAGTATTACCAAATCATTTATTACCAACATATAAAACTGGCAACGTTAATTGCCTGTCACACTCACTAAGACCATTTCCATTGAGCAAATAATTAGGGGTTTAGCTCTAGTCAAGAGCATCCACAATCATATATGCTTGCCATAAGAAATACCACTACTAATAAACACACTCAAACAACAGCAAATTTTACGAAACAGATTACAGGGGTTTGATAGCGATTCAACTGTCAAAGCTTCAAAATAGGCTGCCTCTCACATCTTAAGTGATGATCTGTTCTTTTATGCGCACAATTGCATTACAAGTGCAGTTGGCGAACTCGCCCGGGAAAGCAAAGTATGACAACCTCAGTTTGCAAGACCTCACCATGCTTGTTAAAGCAAACATTTCACCAGAACAGCAGGGACCATCTTTCAGCTCATTCCCCTCACAGAGCCCGTAGTTCTATCTCAGTATCTGATCTAAAGTAGACTCGGCTCTAGGCACTAATATGCATCTCAAAGGAGCTCGAAGTCAGCCAATCCCCCCTTTCTAAGGCATTGTGTTCTACAAGCCCTCTCTATTACTCACATTCATTACTTTTTTTGTTACACAACATGCGCCACAGTGCAGACGAATGAGAGCTTTTAGACTGATTGGCAGACTGAAGAAGGCGAGGGAAAGGGAATTCATTGTGTCTTTGAGATTTCCATCTCAGCTCTGCCCCATGCATGTGATGCCATTCCCATCTGCCACAATCCCACTTTTCACAGGATTAAAAGGCTATTTGTGTCGCCTTTAATATTGTGTGAAACACCACAATGTATAAAACCCTGAACGCAGTATATGACCTACATAAAACTATGACGTGTAGACATTGAATAAATGACATCCTACCCACAGGGATCATTCCTTTTCTCAAAGTCGGTTTGGAAGCACAGTAAGACATCAAAAGGCCATGTCATAAACCCTACATGACATGACTTATTCCTTTCGTTTTAGATCCTAGTAAAGCAAGGGGACTCATCAGGACCTCATATAACCCCTACGTAGGACTTTCAATAAACAGAACATGACTCCTGCAATAATATTAATGGCAGTTCATGGCAAATTCCTAAACACCGTTATGACACGTGCAGTGATTTACTGGGAGGTTGGCTCGTTGGCTAATCATGATGGTGGTGGCCATGATTGTCCACTGCTGTGTGTCATGACATCGTGAAATTGTTGTCATAAATTGGGAATAATTCTGACAAGTTTCAGCTGCTGCTGATCATAGCATTATGAGGTGCTACTGAGGAAGTCAAGTGGCTTGGTACAAAACACTCCAGGTGGGTGGACTGTGTGTAAGTGTTTGCCTCCCATCTCTTTCCCCATTCAGCCCAGTGATCATTTCACAGTCAGTTAAGGAGCCCTCCAAAGCGATTTTAATGGGCAGACATTAAACAAGACAAATGTGTGCACTTTTCCCTGCCCACCCTAAGATTTACAGTGTGCGATTTTTTTTCCCCTTTTAATTTGTTAAAGTACCTTGTGTTGTAATCCGTCTGAAACTGGAAAGGTCTGCCAAGTTCAATAGTACACAGACACACTGACGTAGTAACTATGCACATATCAGGACAGGCGCATCAACAGCTGAAAGACAAGTGCACACAATCACATGGCCTACAACCACATCAACAAAAAACTCAAAACAGACTGCACATCTTAGAAAGACTAACTGACGAACACAAACTGACAAGTCACAGAGACATACAGCTAAAGGTGTTTTTCGAGAACCTAAAGTGACTTTCCCACCTGTCCTTTATCTGCATTGTTATGGAGACACAGGATAGGTGAAAGCAATATGGAGGACACCTACTGCCCATATGTGTACACAGCTGTCCAGTTCTTTCAGATTACTGCCATTAAGGAAAGAAGGGATGCACCCAGAGACAAATGAGAGACAGAGCGAGAGAACAACCACAGGAGAACCACAGCTAGAGATTCCTGCTGAAACTGCCAGAGTGAGCACTCTGACACATCGTACTACGGCAGGCTGCCTGACTGGGGTGGCTCAGCTGGTGCTGTGAAACTGACTGACTCATCCAGTCTCTTAAACCTGGGACAGGTGCATTAGAGTCAGCATAGCATGACAGACAGGGTAATAGCTGACCTGAAAGGTCAGAAAGAAACTGCCAGTGCCCAGGCAACCCCCCTGTCATCTCATGTAGTGCTGATCAAACTGCAGGCCTCTCTCTGAAAGCCATGACAGGGGTGAAGGTTGTATACTGTAGGATGCACCATTAGCCATAGTTGTGATCTTGATTTTGATGGCAAAATGGAAACGGGCCGTGGAATACAAAATGAGACGAGTACAAGTTTTCAATCGGTGTACGGATACTGACTGCACTTTCCACCTTTCTCTCACTCTCTCTCTCTGATTTTAGGCACAGCTCTCCCCAAGACTACCGTGCTTGCAGTGCTCAAAAGGGATCTTCTAGCTGGCTATGATTTTTAAGATGTTCATGTCGCCTCCCTTGCATGCCAAGGGAAATGGCAATACTAAATCCACCGACACTGTGAAATCATACATCTTTTGAGAGAGACATTTTGAATGAAAGATGGTGAAATTCTCTCAAGTACATGGTCTTGTCCCTTACCAACAAGGTGAATGAGCAATGTCATGGTCCCTATGGAAGTTACCGATCTGCATAATTTTGAGACTAATCATTGCAGAGCTATTTTACCATGAAAGTCACGTTGCTTCACATTGCTCTAAAGTCACTGACGTTATCTAATATACAGATGGAAGTGTGTGTGTGTGGTGTGTGTGTGTAAAGCAGTCATTGTCATTGGTGATAATGTAAAGAACATGACAACTGACAGGCACAAAGAGTATGAACTCTGCCTCAAGATGATGCCTCTTGTGTTGCTATAATGCAATGATTAGCTGTAGCTCATTCCATGTCACCAAGGAGGCTCATATAGGTCAAATCAATAACCAGTTACTAGTGGTATGTGGTGGCCAAAGGCATTTCACACCGCACAATGAATACATAATCCAGCCTGGTCTCAGAGACTAGACGTAAACATAGTCAAAGTAAATCCGGGACACTCAAATTAGTATGAGATGTTACGTTTGGTATGGTTACATGAGACAGATGGTTACAGATGGCAAAAACAAAAGTAGGATGGTTTGTGTGAATTGAAGGGTGGGCGTGTAACGCGAACAACTAGCAACCTAAAAGGTTGCAAGATCAAATCTCATCACAAACAACTTAAGCATTTTTCAACTACTTCTACTTTTGAGCTACTTTGCAACTGCTTAGCATGTCAGCTAACCCTTCCCCTAAAGGCATCAGCATGCTTCAGTTCGGCTGGCGGCTAGCCGAAGTCGGCTAAGCAAACCGAACGAGTGTGCTCGTATTCTCCCTTAACTTCTTAGGCAGCAGCGCACGAGGTGACCGTTTTGGAGACCCTGGCGTGCCCAAAGTAAAATTCCTCCCATTCAGGCCCAGAAAATAGGATATGCACATATTTAGTACCATTGGATAGGAAACACTCTGAATTTTATAAAAGTGTTAACCATTTGTCTGTGAGTAAAACAGAACGGATATGGCAGGCGAAACCCAGAGGAATTTCTGTCCTGGAAAAAGTGGTTTTGACAGAGTGCCTCATTGGGAACCCCTCCCTTATGAAAATGCCCATATAAGGGCATATGCATGCAGTACCTATCGCTTCCTCTGGATGTCAACAGTCTCGAGACAGTGTTCAGATTTTTTTTAGATGCATTAGAGCAGAGAAGAAGAGGATTCAGGAAGTGTCCCCTCAGATGTCCTATACAAGACAAAGCGCGCTCACGCCAGGCGCATCCTTTGTTTTTTTTCCGTTCTTATCGCCCAGTTTATATTCCGGTTGAAATATTATGCTATTTTTACAGAAAAGTGTTCCTAAGGATACATTAAAAAGGATGTTTGATTGTTCTTGGACAAGTTTATAGGTATAAGTTGAACGAGTTCTCTTCACGTTTCAATGGACGATTTGAGGCTGTATTTTCTCATTCTAACGCGCCAACCAAACGGAGATTTATGGATATAATACATTACTTTTTCTAACAAAAGAACCATGGATTGTCTTCATTGGACACTTGGGAAGACCTCAGCAGAAGTTCTTCAACAGGTAATTGATTTGTTTTTGCTGTGAAATGTGTTTTGTGTGAACCGTGATGGCTTATGAATTTATGGTAATGGTAAAAATATGTTAGGTGCTACCCTCAAACAATCAAATCTGGTGCTTTCACCGTAAAGCCTTTTTGAAATCTGACAACGCTGTGATATTGCCAAGAAGCAGAGCTTTTGATGACTATGAAACACTTGTATATTGGTGCATGTTTAATAATTCAACTTTTGGATTTTGAATTTGGCGCCTTGCATTTCACCTGGTAGTGTCGGGAGTGGGGCGCTTCCCTAAGAAGTTAAAAGACATTCGCTTGAAAAACGAGACAAAAGCAGAAACAGTACTGGTTGTCCATTTTGAGACGCCATAGCCAGTATACACTTACTAAAAGTACGATTTTATCTAAGATAACTGAAGAAATCTGTCATTCATTTTGACGTTTTGCAGAGGAGATCTTAGTCGTGCAATTTTACATCTTAACAAAGCTGTTTGTTGCAGTATTTCTCAATTTCATTTTTTTCATGAAAATGAGTCATCTCTTGTTGAATGACAACAAAGACTTTATTGAAGAAACTCTACTGCTGACCAATCACTGACAAAGAGGCGGAGACTTTGGCTCCGAACTTCGGCTTGCCTCTAGAAAAAACTGTTGTGTGCCTGAACAGCTGAAAAAACCTTCACCGAAGTCCAGAACGAACAAAAAACATCACAAAATGTTGTCATAATATATGCACAAACTCTTCCGAACTGTTTCGGCTGGGAAGCATGGGGAAGCCTTAACCCTAACCCTAACCCTAACCCTAACCCAAACCCAAACCTTAACCTAACTCCTAAACTTAACCCTAACAACCCAACCCTAACCCCTAAACTAGCTAACGTTAGCCAACTAGCTAATGTAGCCACCTAACTAGATTTTGTAACAAACTTTTAGCAAATTTGTAACATCGACACCGAACAAAAATATAAACGCAATAATTTCAAAGATATTACTGAGTTACAGTTCATATAAGGAAATCAGTCAATTGAAATAAATTCATTAGGCCCTAATCTATGGATGACTGGGAATACGGATAAGCATCTGTCGGTCACAGATACCTTTAAAAAAAGGTAGGGGCGTGGATCAGAAAACCAGTCGGTATCTGGTGTGACCACCATGCAGCGCGACACATCACCTTTGCATAGAATTTATCAGGCTGTTGATTGTGGCGTGTGGAATGTTGTCCCACATGGCTGTGCGAAGTTGCTAGATATTGCAGGCAACTGGAACACGCTGTTGTACACGTTGATCCAGAGCATCCCAAACAGGCTCAATGGGTGACATGTCTGGTGAGTATGCAGGCCATGGAAGAACTGGAACATTTTCAGCTTCTAGGAATTGTGTACAGATCCTTGTAACATGGGACTGTGCATTATCATGCTGAAACATGAGGTGATGGCGGTGGATGAATGGCACAACAATGGGTCTCAGAATCTCATCACGTCATCTCTGTGCATTCAAATTGCCATCGATAAAATAGAATTGTGTTCCTTGTCCGTAGCTTATGCCTGCCCATACCATAACCCCACCGCCACCATGGTGCACTCTGTTCACAATGTTGAAAACATTGCAAGCAGCTCACCCACACAACGCCATACACGCTGTCTGCTATCTACCTGGTACAGTTTAAACTGGGATTCAGCCGTGAACAGCACACTTCTCCAGTGTGCCAGTGGCCATCGAAGGTGAGCATTTGCCCACTATAGTCGGTTATGACGCCAAACTGCAGTCAGGTCAAGACCCTGGTGAGGATGACGAGCACGCAGATGAGCTTCCCTGAGACGGTTTCTGACAATTTGTGCAAAAATTATTTGGTTGTGCAAACCCGCAGTTTCAGTGGCTGGTCTCAGACAATCCTGCAGGTGAAAATGCCGAATGTGGAGGCCCTGGGCTGGCGTGGTTACACATGGTCTGTGGTTGTGAGGCTGGTTGGACATACTGACAAATTCTCTAAAACAACATTGGAGGCGGCTTATGGTAGAGAAATGAACATTAAATTATCTGGCAACAGCTCTGGTGGACATTCCTACAGTCAGCATGCCAAGTACACACTCCCCTCAAAACTTGAAACATCTGTGGCATTGTGTTGTGTGACAAAACTGCACATTACTGGCCTTTTTATTGTCCCCAGCACAAGGTGCACCTGTGTAATGATCATGCTGTTTAATCAGCTTCTTGATATGCTCACAAAATTGGAGAGAAATAACCTTTCGTGCATATGGAACATTTCTGGGATCTTTTTTTCAGCTCATGACCCAAAGGAGCAGCACTTTACATGTTGCCTTTATATTTTTGTTCAGTTTAATACGAATTGTAATTCGTAACATATCATATGAAATGGGTGATGGACATCCACAAATTAATACATAGCCCACCATATAAAACCTAACATATCATACTAAATTAGATGTTTCGGGATTTACGTATAGAGCAATATGAAATGCTCTGAGACCCGGTTGCAGCAACACACTATGGCCCTAAATCAAACATACACATTGACAAGATATTCTGCTAAATAAGAAATTAATAGATCAGGTCGGAATGGAAAGTCTGATGGAAATCATTTTTGGAGAAACAACCAGTGCGCTCTCGCGCAGCGTGTTACCGAGGCAGACCTTGTATGTGATCAGGTCAAAAATGGCACCCTTTGAATAAATTCTCACTTGAAAACAAAGTATCAGGTTTGCAGGGTAAATGTAATAATATTACAAGGACCAAAACCCTGACACTGGGGGTAGAAATCGAAAAAGGCAACAGTTGGGAGAGGCAAGATAGTGGCTAGTTGCCATAAGACTATACTGCCACTATATTCATGTGCTCTTTTCACAATATCTATCCACAAATGTTTTATATACGCTATATCTCCACAAAACTCTGTTAACTGCACATTCACCCCATTGGTTTCGATTGGGTTCATGGAAAAAGCAGCGCGACACTTTTGGGCACAGTGGCGCACCATAACGCACAGGCATCTGAATTGCTTAAGTTTACTGCGGCGGTACAAACCATTTACCTGAAAACAAACACTGTAAAGACATCTTCAGCTGTGACATAACTGAATGTAAATGTGTTACCTGTGTTTTCAGAGGCTCTCCGTGTTCAATGATGCTTATAAAAGGGATTTCCAAAAAAGAAGCCATAAATTCCACTTGTACGATCTCTTCCTGTGTCTGGGGGAAGGCGAGAACAGCGGAGACCCCCTGAACAACGATAGCCTGACAAACACACCTGAAAAGGGACTCCGGGTCTCCGTTGGCCGGCTCTCGAGGAACCACTTCCAGGCTCAGGTTGTAAGGTAGAAAGTTGTCCCCAGTTTGAACGAGACCGGTGAGGGCGCGGTTCAGGGCAGCCTGCACTCTGGCCGGCTGGCGGGTGGGCAGAAGGGCACCAAGGCGCACGGTGTGTCCTATCTGCGCCAGAATGTGGCACGGCTGGGGATGGAGATGACAAGGGTCGATGAAGAACTGTAGAATAACTTGGAATCCGAAGTAAAAGTATGCCAATAATCTTGAGAAGATGAAATTCATCCTGCTGCGCTCTCAAACTGAATGAGATATTGTCAGAAGATAGCATTGCTTGCCTTATTTTTTTCTTCCCTTTTCTTTGATGTAAGGTCCTTTTTTCGACGATTATATTACCTGTGATCTACAGATGGTGTTACAGTGAGAATGTGTGACTAGGAGAAGGGGAGGGGGTGCACGACGTAAAGGCGGAGATGCCGCTGGACTGTCATCCTCGGAGAACACTAGCGGAGCAGCAGTCGTGAGGCGGGAGTATTGGACCTGGTATTGACAAATGAACGAACACCTGCGTGTTGCCAACATGAAAATAATGATGAAAATAATGATAAAATGTGTTTACTTGGAATTGCACTTTTTTAACTTACTAGTTTTAGCAAAAAGTTACACCACGTCCTTAAATAGCTTAACTCTCTCACAAATAATTTTTGAACGTTATAATATCCTTTGTGAAAAATGTTTGGGGTGGCATTCATTGATTAAATCTCAACCTAAAAAAACTGTTCCTTTCAATTCCAAATGTATTTACAGAAATACATCCGGTCATCAAAGGTCGTGCTGAGGAAAAAATATTTTATGAATGTCCAAAATGAGATGTGACATTCCTAAGAGTGAGCAAATGATTGGACCAAAAAGCAGAATTGCGTCTGCGTCGGATGACTTGGCACACGCACAGGGCATGGGTAAATCCAGGATAAAATACTGTCTCAGCTAGAGGCCAAACTAACTATGGGAAACTGCACTGAATTAACCTGGACAGTTCCTCTGCGTTTGTTTTATTTCTTACCAAGTCATGAATTGGAGTCCATGGGTAACATGTCTTGAAATGAAAGCACAATCTAAAGCCCAAACTGATTTTGATATAGCTATATATTTTTCTGATTTGGAAATGACAAGTACTTTTATATCAAGTTGATGTTAATAATCAAATTGCTAAATTGATAGGATTCACGTAAAGTATCCTTTAAACAATGCAATTAACCTGCATTTCAATGTCAATGTGTGTGCAATTACACATAACACAATTAGGCTATATCAGGTGTACATATGTAATCATAATTAATATGTGATGCGTGACCTTTAAAGTCAAAGAGCATGTTGAAATACATAATGAAATAATACAAAATGGACATACTCATTGTGTATCAGCAATAGACTTGATGCACATGATATAAAAGGCCTCAAGCTAATTTAAATGTGGACTGTAATTTGGTTATGATAAACAACATATTTATGTGGATTGCTTTGTGACGCGTTCTTGAAATGTAAAACAAAAGTCAATATCATGGTGCTCAAAACAATGATTTTTGGTACAGGATGAATGCAAAGACAAGGTGCTGTAAAGACACATTCACAGAAATCAAATATTCAGACCAAGTAACTAATTATTACCAGTTGATATACCAGCACGGATGAAAAACCCTGCGTAGATAACCTGATATTGAATGAACCATTCTGACATGTCCCTAGAAGAATAAAAGCTGGAGGCCTTTTATAATCAATAAGGTCATTAACCAGATTGACTTACTGATACTAGGTAACATTGTCAGTGGCTAAAAAAGAGGGTTGTTGTTTTGTGGAATTATGTATTTTTTTTTTACTTTGACAAATTAATTAAAAATGAAAAGCTAAATGTCTTGAGTCAATAAGTATTCAACAACCTTTGTTATGGCAAGCTTAAATAAGTTCCGGAGTAAAAATGTGCTTAACAGTCACATAATAAGCTGCATGGACTGACCCTGTGTGCAATAATAGTGTTTAACATGATTTTTGAATGACTACATTGTCTCTGTACCCCACACATACAATTACCAGTAAGGTCCCTCATTCGAGCAATGCATTTCAAACCCAGATTCAACCAAAAATAACAGGGAGGTTTTCCATAGCCTCACAAAGAAGGGCACCTATTGGTAGATGGGTAAAAATTGAATATCCATTTGAACATGGTGAAGTGCTTAATTACACTTTGGATGGTGTATCAATACACCCAGTCACTAAAAAGATGCAGGCATCCTTCCGAACTCAGTTGCCAGATTTGTAGGAAGCAACTCAGGGATTTCACCATGAAGTGACTTTAAAACAGTTACAGAGTTTAATGTCTGTGATAAGAGAATACGGAGGATGGATCAACAACATTGTAGTTACTCAACAATTACCAGTCTAGTTGACAGAGTGAAAAGAAGGTTGTACATAATAAAAAATATTCCAAAACATGCATCCTGTTTGCAATAAGGCACTAAAGTAAAACCGCAAAAAATGTGCCTAAGAAATAAATGTTATGTACTGAATACAAAGTGTTACGTTTGGGGCAAACCCAACACACATCACTGAGAACCACTCTTAATATTTTCAAGCATGGTGGTGGCTGCATCATGTTATGAGTATGCTTGTCATCGGCAAGAACTAGGGATATTTTTTTTTACGATAAAAAGAAACAGAATAGCGCTAAGCACAAGCAAAATCCTAGAGGAAAACCTGGTTCAGTCTGCTTTCCAACAGACACTGGGAAATAAATTCACCTTTCAGCAGGACAATAACTTAAAACACGAGGCCAAATATACACTGTAGTTGCTTAACAAGACGACATTAAATGTTCCTGAGTGGCCCAGTTACAGTTTTGACTTAAATCGGCTTGAAAATGGCTGTCTAGCAATGATCAACAACCAACTTCACAGACCTTGAAGAATTTTAAAAATAATAAATGGGAAAATATTGTACATTTCAGGTGTGCAAAAGCTCTTAGAGACTTACCCAGAAAAACTCAAAGCTGTAATCGCTGCCAGGGGGTTGAATACCAATCTAATGAAGATATAGTAGTGTTTTATTTTTCATATGTACAGTACCAGTCAAAAGTTTGGACACACCTACTCATTCAAGGGTTTTTTCTTAATTTGTATTATTTTCTACAACGTAGTGAAGACATCAAAACTATGAAATAACACATATGGAATGATGTAGTAACCAAAAATGTGTTAAACAAATCAAAATATATTTTAAATTCTTCAAAGTAGCCACCCTTTGCTTTGATGACTGCTTTTCACACGCTTGGCATTCTCTCAACCAGCTTCACCTGGAACACTTTTCCAACAGTCTTGAAGGAATTTCCACATATGCTGAGCACTTGTTGGCTGCTTTTCCTTCACTCTGCGTTCCAACTCATCCCAAACCATCTCAGCCTTAGAGCTGTTTTGGTTCATTGTCCTGTTGAAAAACAAATGATAGTTCCACTAAGCGCAAACCAGATGGGATGGCATATCGCTGCAGAATGCTGTGGTAGCCATGATGGTTAAGTGTGCCTTGAATTCTAAATGGCACAGCCACACCACACCTCCTCCTCCATGCTTCACGGTGGAAACTACACATGCATGCGGAGATCATCCATTCACCTACTCTGCGTCTCACAAAGACAAGGCTGTTGGATCCAAAAATGTCCATTGCCCGTGTTTCTTGGCCCAAGCAAGTTCCTTCTTATTATTGGTGTCCTTTAGTAGTGGTTTCTTTGCAGCAATTTGACCATGAAGGCCTGATTCACGCAGTCTCCTCTGAACAGTTGATGTTGAGATGTGTATGTTACTTGAACTCTGAGGCATTTATTTGGGCTGCAATCTGAGGTACAGTTAACTCTAATGAACTTATCCTCTGCAGCAGAGGTAACTCTGGGTCTTCCTTTCCTGTGGTGGTCCTCATAAGAGCCAGTTTCATCATAGCACTTCATGGTTTTTGCGACTGCTCTTGAAGAAACCGTATTTTCCGTATCGACTGACCTTCATGTCTTAAAGTAATGATGGACTGTCGTAACTCTTTGCTTATTTGAACTGTTCTTGCCATAATATAGACTTTGTCTTTTACCAAATAGGGCTATCTTCTGAATACCAACCCTACCTTGTCACAACACAACTGATTGGCTCAAACGCATTAAGAAGGAAATCAATTCCACAAATTAACAAGGCACCCCTGTTAATTGAAATGCATTCCAAGTGACTACCTCATGAAGCTGGTTGAGAGAATGCCAAGAGTGTGCAAAGCTGTCATCAAGGCAAAGGGTGGCTACTTTCAAGAATCTCAAATATAAAATATATTTAGATTTGTTTAACTCTTTTTTGGTTACCACATGATTCCATATGTGTTATTTCATAGTTTAGATGTCTTCACTATTATTCTACAATGTAGAAATAAAGAAAAACCCTTGAATGAATAGGTGTGTCCAAACTTTTGACTGGTACTGTGCATATATAGTGAGGGAAAAAAGTATTTGACAACAAAACAATCCAGAAAAACGCATGTGAAAAATGTTATAAATTGATTTGCATTTTAATGAGGGAAATAAGTATTTGACCCCCTCTCAATCAGAAAGATTTCTGGCTCCCAGGTGTCTTTTATACAGGTAACGAGCTGAGATTAGGAGCACACTCTTAAAGGGAGTGCTCCTAATCTCAGTTTGTTACCTGTATAAAAGACACCTGTCCACAGAAGCAATCAATCAATCAATCCGATTCCAAACTCTCCACCATGGCCAAGACCAAAGAGCTCTCCAAGGATGTCAGGGACAAGATTGTAGACCTACACAAGGCTGGAATGGGCTACAAGACCATCGCCAAGCAGCTTGGTGAGAAGGTGACAAGAGTTGGTGCGATTATTCGCAAATGGAAGAAACACAAAAGAACTGTCAATCTCCCTCCGCCTGGGGCTCCATGCAAGATCTCACCTTGTGGAGTTGTAATGATCATGAGAACGGTGAGGAATCATCCCAGAACTACACGGGAGGGAGAACTACATCCTGCAGCGCCCGCAAGGTCCCCCTGCTCAAGAAAGCACATATACATGCCCGTCTGAAGTTTGCCAATGAACATCTGAATGATTCAGAGGACAACTGGGTGAAAGTGTTGTGGTCAGATGAGATCAAAATGGAGCTCTTTGGCATCAACACAACTCGCCGTGTTTGGAGGAGGAATGCTACCTATGACCCCAAGAACACCATCCCCACCGTCAAACATGGAGGTGGAAACATTATGCTTCGGGGGTGTTTTTTCTGCTAAGGGGACAGGACAACTTCACCGCATCAAAGGGACGATGGACGGGGCCATGTACTGTCAAATCTTGGGTGAGAACCTCCTTCCCTCAGCCAGGGCATTGAAAATGGGTCGTGGATGGGTATTCCAGCATGACAATGACCCAAAACACACGGCCAAGGCAACAAAGAGTGGCTCAAGAAGAAGCACATTAAGGTCCTGGAGTGGCCTAGCAAGTCTCCAGACCTTAATCCCATAGAAAATCTGTGGAGGGAGCTGAAGGTTCGAGTTGCCAAACGTCAGCCTTGAAACCTTAATGACTTGGAGAAGATCTGCAAAGAGGAGTGGGACAAAATCCCTCCTGAGATGTGTGCAAACCTGGTGGCCAACTACAAGAAACGTCTGACCTCTGTGATTGCCAACAAGGGTTTTGCCACCAAGTACTAAGTCATGTTTTGCAGAGGGGTCAAATACTTATTTTCCTCATTAAAATTCATATACATTTTTCACATGCGTTTTTCTGGATTTGTTGTTACTGTTCTCACTGTTCAAATAAACCTACCATTAAAATTATAGACTGATAATTTCTTTGTCAGTGGGCAAACGTACAAAATCAGCAGGGGATAAAATACTTTTTTCCCTCACTGTGTGTATATATATTTATTTTCTTCAAATGTTAGGATTTTTATTCCACTTTGACATTGGAGTATTTTGTATAGATCGTTGACAAAAACTGTAAATTAAATCTATTTAATCCCACTTTCTAACACCAAAATGTGGAAAAGTCAAGGGTGTGAATACTTTCTGATGGCACCGTAGGCTTACTGTGGGATTACTGGGAATAAAAAGAAAAACGTTCAAACTCAAAATATTAGTTTTGGGCATATGTTTGATGGAATATTATTGGTAGATTCTTTCTAGACACAACCAACCAAAAAACGTGTTCTCTCTGTTGGCATTCAAATATAATTTCAATGGAATTTGAATATTAAAGTTTTTTTTTAGAAGGACTACAGCAATTAGGTGCAGTATGTTTTGGAGAAATTGCAAACATCGTTATACAGGTTTGTATTGTCAAACAAATTGTTTATCCTTAGAATACATTGGTCACTCAGGGCTTCAAAAATGTGTGCCTACAATTTTTTCCCCAACTTAGAGGAACAATTGACATTTCTTGCATTACTTGCATTATTTTTTTAAATTCGAACACTGTGCTGGGGAATACGTTTAAAAGCTTGTTAAGAGGAGTGACTGGTGATGCTTCCCTCTGCTACACATGGGTAAACATGTGGTGTGCATCCCTCTTTCTCAGCAGTCAGGTTTCTGGCTTTCTTTCACAGCAGGAAGCCCCAAGCCTTTTGTTAAGGTGGGCATTTGTGACTCCATTTAGACAGGCAGCCCAATTCTGATATTCTTCCCACTAATTGATCTTTTGACCAATCACTCAGATCTTTTTCAGAGCTGATCTGATTGGTAAAATACCAATTAGTGGAAAGAAATATCAGAATTGGGTTGTGAGGCACAGATAATAACTTGAAGTGTCTCTAGATATCGCTCTCATTACTTAGAACTCCCTCTACCGTGTTAAATAAAAAAAGGAGCTGGAGTGTGAAATGTCGTTTTTGAGAACAAATTAAACGTGCCCCTGGCTTACATGGTTTAGAGAGAAGGGAATGTGGGGGGAAATACATTGAACCTCAGGTCACCTCCTCAGGCAAAATGAGGTGGTCTATTTGCTTCTGTGTTAACCTTGAAGAAAAACAGCGGATCCACTAGGCCAATTGGCCATTCAACCTGTAAATGTGTGACACGGGCGAGTGTATTATGACTGTATTGCTAAAATAATACTGACTGAAGGAGCCCCTCATGACAACACAAGGAGAGATCAGGAAAATGTATACTTTACCATGACGGTAACATTTCCAGTGTGGGTATTGTATGCCAACAACAATGAAAGCCTTATACTAGGAATTAGTGGCATTTCGGAGACATTTACCAGATGTTACACAGAATCCAGTGTGGGCCCGGTAACACGTTTTGTGAGAAGCAAGTCAACTCTACAAATCCAAGACAGAAATTGGACCTCTTGATATTACCCAAAACTAAAGAAGCCTGCTTAATTGACCTAACCTAAGATTCAATCAAACCATGATCTGAAATTAAATCAAACAATGATTAAAGCCAACCCAACCCCTGCACATTGATAGAGAATTCTGTAAAATGTAGTAAAATAAGGTATATGCAACTTCGGAGAAGAGAATTGTACAGTCAGATCGAATGGTAGTCTTGAAGTACTTATCTCTTGCAAGCATTTCCCTTTCCTTTGAACTTGCATACCAATGTCACTTCTCCAATTTCACAAGTCCCTGTGAGATTGACTGCAGAAGTTGGACATAAATCCAACAGCAGTAGAAGCACAACACGTTTTCTGCTTGAGAACCACCAGGCGAAACTTCATCCATCTGCTAGAAACATGGCTAATTCCCCAAAGTGACATTGCACAACTACGCAGTCATTAAATCTTGTTTGCCCAATTACTCCTACCTGGGTGGAATGCTTAACTAGGGAATCTTTCGCTTCGACTGCGGCCCCCACCGAGGCGATTGGAGAGGCAAACAGCGCTCAGACCCATTAGAGTTACTGCTGCCACCTCTGTCAGTGAAGCACCCCCCCACACACACACCCCTCCACCCCATACAACTACCCACGGCCAATTCTCCTGAAGGTACTATTGATTAGCGCCCAAGTGTCTTGATCTAGCATCTAACTTAGTGTGATTCCTTCCTAGTTCATCTCAGAGCCACAGACAAAATTGTTTGCTTTGCTCATTCATTGAGTGACAAAAATAAGGTGTCTGAACATTGCAAATGGTTTCTAAGTTGGGCTCAGTCATAAATCAGTCACCCCTCCCCTGGCATGTCACCCTTAAATTTGATACTTCACGCTTGTTCCCATAGTGGGAAAGTGTCTCGGAAAAACTAGTGAAGAGCACAAACTAAAAAAACATTTATCCCTGTATTTGACCCCTAAAAATACTTCAGATGTCACGTTACCCTTGATGTCCAATTGCCGTTGAGTTGAATTGTGAATGTGTGCCTGCAAAGCCTTCTTAGCTCACTCAATGCTTCAACCCCCCCAAAAAACTCTCAGTAATACCTCACAATGAGTGCCATGCTATGCTTATAACTCTAGGCTTGGGGAAAAGGTCATTGGTTTGTGAGGATTGGTGGCCATTTTTGTTAGGTAAAACGATCATTCTCGACTCTGTTTGCATTTTTGAGCCAGCACAACACAATCTAGTACCACTTTACATTTTAAGCGGAGAAAGGTGGAACATGATGCTTTCCTTTTAAATGTCAGAGAGCTGTTTTAACATTCCATGAACATCCCCAGCACCACATGTGCGTGAAATGTAACAGGAGGGGTGAGGGGAGAGCGCGGGGAAGGTACCGCTTGAAATTCCCCTCCAGCCAGGTATATCGGAATGCTGACTGCAGAAGATCTAACTCTTCTTGCACACCCAGACCCACACACAAGCACGTGCACACACACACACCCTCTTCACAGACAATGGTCTATTTAAAATGCCACAGTGTCCGAGTGAGGAGTGACATTTTAATAAGGCAATTAGAGGTTGTAAATGTGAAAGTTAATTTAGCCTTTTTTCATGTAAATTTACCCCCAGGATGAGAAGAGAACACATTATACTGTCTCAATCCAATCTTGATTATCTGACCTCTTTGGTCATTCTCAAACACACCGCTATTGAGATATCATACTGTCTTACATTGCAAAACAAAAACGATCCCAATTCGATTTCATTTAAAACATTTAAAATCTCTATAGCTACAGTAACTGGACTATAGCAGTCACTACACATATCGTTGCATGATCACAGGGGTTAATCCAATTCTACACATGATTTCCCTTCATTTTGAGATGGCGATATGATTTTGTTTTCCCATGGTCTGAAAAAGATGAAGATTTCGGCAATTCTGTGCATCTGTTTGCAGCCTGCATTCCTAATAAATCGTCTCACATGATGGGATCACCGTAGGTATTCTCAAATTGCAGCCACGGTGTAACCAAATGCTTATTACAAATATTACAGGTAACATAGGTGAAACTCTGTCCACGGGAGGCTGACTGGCTTTGCTTGGAGTCATAAGGCAATGAAAACCCTTACGGGTAGTATTACCCCAGTTCCCATATAGTGTTAATCAAAGTTATTTTCCATTCACAAAAACTACCTATGAACATTAAATCCAAACTTTGACAAACAAAAGTAAATCCTCCAATTGCGTAAGCTACTTCTCTCACCCTGGAGCAAGCCCCCTTGGTTAGAATAATTCTGGGGTTTTCTGTCAGGAATAAGAGCAAGCATATGGCAATACTAATCTAAACAACAACTCCCCGGGGAAACCACTGCAAGAATGGACACAAAGAAATTCAAAGGAGGAGAAACAAGTCAAGGGTGTGTATATCTGCTCTCTGACCTTTTGATACTTCTTCACTGACACATACATTACTACTAAGAGTGACAGTTTGGGGGTGCTGGGAGGCAAGTTTGGCCTTTACGGCACTGAAGACTCCATGGCTAGACAAGGTGTAAGCATATCACAGTAAGGTCTACACCTGTTTTATTCGGCGCATGTGACAAATATCATTTGATTTGATTGGACACACTCCCTACAACAGGTGAAGGGTCAGAGTGCAAGAGTGCATGTCCAAACGATGAAGGGGTGTGGCATGGAGGGGTAGGTAGAAGGGATCATACCGAATTCAGCTCCTCTCGCCTGGAGATTCACCCAGAATTCAGTTCATGAGAATCTCTTGTTTAAGGTGCAACAGGAGCGTACAGCATCGCTCAATGTCTTGTCTTCTTCTGTCCGCTGCACACACTGGGTTTTGACACCTAAAACTAGCAGAGACATCCAGTCTTCTCAGGTTTTTCCCTGGGAAAAAAAAGCAGATCCGTCTTCCTCGCTCCCTAGTGTTCCCCCAACCCTTTCCTTCTTCCCCCCTCCCTCCCTGCCTTCCTTCCTCCCACCTCCTCAGCAAGGTTTTCAATGCTTGCTTCCCGTGGACTGGAGCTGCCAGGGCTCAAGGCTGTGGATTCACAGACGCGGATCCTCCACAGACGCTTCTCTCCTGTTTTTCTTTGCCTCATTACGTGTGGACCTCGCAGGGGGAAGGATGCAGCAGAGGCATGCAGTGGATTCACTCAGGGGTGGGGACTAACTTAAATGCTGCCATTAAACAAAGCCTAATATTGGTTTATTTTCTCTCTCTAAAGCCAGATGTTTGGTTGAACTTGTTGATGCATTATCATCATCAAAACAAGATGTCTAAAAGTTTGAATAAATCAGTACATTGTTCTCCATACAATGTCATGGTAGTGGTGTCTCTTTTCTTATGAATAATGTATTCTATCCTATAAAAGTACACTGCATTGCTCTCCAAAGCAGTGCCTCAAAATGTCTTAACAGACAAAAGTTATACTTAAATCCAAACTGGTTCTCTAGTAAATTGGTAGGAATGTCTCATCCTATGTTCAAGAATGGCCCTTTTCCCTTTATTCACATTACACCTGCTCACTTTCGGTTGTTTGAAAAGGAAATAATCTCCAAAATATCGTTATTTTCTAAACAAGCCTTAGAAAGTTGGTTGCAATTTCAGTTTAATCCACCTGAAAAGACAGAACAAATAATACAACAAATATTTTGGTTAAACTCAAATATACTAATTGAAAAAAAAAAACATATTTTTTTGAATACATTTTATGATATCATAAATGATATCATAAATAGGACTGGTGGAGTTATGTCACACATGCAGCTAACACAGACATATGGAAATGTCTGCTCTACCCAAAATTACAACCAATTAATTGCAGCAATTAATTGAGGCAAGTAGAAGGGGAAAAAGTAAGGAACTTGTATGTCGGCCCTGCATTAAAGAACATAAATGGTTAAAGAAAAGTGGGATAAATATAAACATCATTTCATTTAAGGACCAAAAAACTGACAGCTGTGCCATATAAATTGCAAAATAGTTGGGAAGAAATTTTCGATGTACCCATTCCATGGCACATGGTTTATGAATTGATACACAAAACAACGCCGGATTCAAAACTTCGAATTTTTCAATTTAAATTACTATACAAAATTCTTGCAACCAATAGAATGTTATATATATGGGGGATACAATCTTCCCAGCTCTGCAGATTTTGCTGTGAGGAGGCAGAGTCATTAGATCATTTATTTTGGTATTGTCCATAAGTAGCTCGCTTTTGGTCACAGGTCCAGGAATGGCTGAAGAATTGCAACATTTGCCCAGAACTAACGCTGCAGACAGCAATTCTGGGTGATTTGAAAAGCCATAGTCAATCAATCAATAATGTAATAATTATTTTAGCAAAAATGTTTATTTTTAATTTACAATCTGTAGAAGCTATGAGAATAGAAAGGTTCAGTACTTTTGTGAAGGATCACAGCACAGTTGAAAAATATTTGGCAAATAGAAATCCAAAATGGATGGTGTTGAGAGGGTGGTAGGGCTGAAGGGTGGGACTAATAACAAGATAACCAATGTAAAACATACAGGGTCTGTAAAATGTGTATCAGATGTATAAACTGAAGGTAGAAGACTAAGTGTTATTGTTTATTAGTTTACTCCAATTGGGGGAAGGGTGGTAGGGTTTGGGGGGAATAATAAAGGTATATTCTAAAGAAAGTATGTATATCTATATTGGTATGTGTATGTATATATGTGTATGTATGTGTATGTATATGGATATATATATTTACCAAAAAGATATGGGGGATTGGAAATGATGCAGACAATTACATTGATGGAAGCAACCATTTTTCCGCAATTTTAAGCTGATCCACCCCTTAAATAAACAAATAAAATAAAAAGTACACTACATTGCTCTCCAAAGCAGTGCCTCAAAATGTTGTAACAGACACCTGAAAACTAAAAGCTCTCATAAGTGACGCGAGAAAATTGAACTGCATCACTGACAACTTGTCCTTTCTTCAGGCAGACAACCATCATACCTTGTCAAACAATGTAGAAGTCAAGAATTTGTTTCCTTTACAACCTAACAAATCAATTCCTTGCTAATGGGACCAGGACAGAAAGTATTGCCAAGGTCTGTTGTTGCACACTTCTAGCCTCTCTTTTCTCATACGGTAACTGAATTCCAAAATTCATTGTCTTACATCAGTGGTCACCAACCGGTCGATCGCGATCGACTTGTCCATCTTCAAGGCATTCCTAGTTGATCACCAAACAACATTTCTGTAGAAAAGCCAACAATAAAGGCTGTAATAGGCTTGCACATTTTTTTACTAATGTTGCGCTGTTGGCTGTAGGTGCACTTGATTCAGAAGCCCTACGCACCGGGTAAGCAAAGTGTTCCAATTTGGAACCATTTTAGTTGTCTTAAAAGACAAACTCCGCCTAACCGGCAGACCAGGAGATCTGTGGCTAAAGCCAGTGTGCCTACTGCGCTGGCCAATTGGATATTTCAAATCACCGTGCCTACAGAGATTCCACAACCCAGGCCACAGCAAAGTTTGATACTAGCCTTAAGATTTAATTTCTTTTTTAAAACCATGACCACAGAGAGACTGTCAAAGAGCACAGCAAAAATCTGTGTTTTTATGAGTGAGTTCATGTTAAAAAAATATATTCGGCACTGTCAATACTTTTTATTCAACACTATTACAAAAAATAAAACGCGCATCTCCCTACTTTCACTCGCGCTGCAGCTGCAATGAATGAGTAGCCCAGTGTATCGATAGCCTTGCGTTTTCATTATTATTATTAGCAGCTCGTTGTGTCTATTTTCATATGGGGGAATATTTCACTTTCTCTGGTCATAGGAACAACATGAATTTGTGCCCGAGGCAGATGCTGTGCGACTCGAGTTTCACCATTAGATGGAAGACGGTGTCCCCTCTCTCTGGTCAGTCTCACCAGAGTAAAAGAAGGAGAGAGCAGGGACTGTGAGAGGTCGACCCTTTGCTGCGCTCTCCCGCTAAGCCAATTTATGCTTGATCCGAAAAATGTGGTCGCGACGCATGCAGAGGCCAAATCAAGCTCCGCACCACATCGCAGTGCGCCTCTCATATTTTGTAACAATGTGGAGGGCTCCGGATAGCTTCGCATTGACATGATTGGTTGACGGTAGGTTGGGCGGTAGGTCCTGTATAAACACAAACTCACTTCCCTGACAACTTCCTTCACAATAGCTCTTCTCCGCTAGGCACAAGAAGTATGAAAGCCCTGAAGTCTGGGGAGGCTGCATCGCAGTAAATGCTGTACAGCCACCTCAGATGTCGGATTGACCATGTAGAGCGTTTAATGCCGTGTTCAAAACAACTGGGATCTCAGACTTCAGTGCGTTCAAGACAACTGGGAACTCTGAAAAAAATGAAAAAAATTGAACGGTAATCCAACTCGGAATTCCAAGTCGGAAAATCTGGTATATTTCTAGACCTCCAACTTTCTGATCTGAAGATCACTGATGTCATGATTTGAGTTCCCAGTTGTCTTGAAAGCAACATGACCATCGGATGCAGGTACCATCAGTCCAGTAAAATAAAAAAGCCAATTTTTTGCAAATTATTTCTATTTGTGCCTCGCAAGTGCTACACTAATTGATCTATTTTGTAATTGAAGCTCGAGTTTTGCAATATGATCTGAGATTAATAATATTGGCACACCAGGCATATAACCAATATGGTGAGATAATGTCTTAGGCCTACTGCACAAACCTCATTCTTACAGAACTTTTTTTATTAAGTTAATGTAAAACAATTTAAGTCATGTTTAAAAAAAAATCTGAGCGGTAGATCTCAGCTTGCTGTTTGACTGTGAAAGTGATCTTGACTCAGGAAAGGTTGGCGACCACTGTCTTGCATAACTACATTCGTTCTTTGGTTCCATCTTTTAGGGCAAAGGCTCAGGTTTCTCTAGGAGAGCAGTTTATCACAGACTAAGATAGAGTTCTTTCAAACCTACTACAGTGGGAAGTCAGTTGACAAAGCTGGGAAACACAACAGGTGTTTCCTTTCCCTGAGATGTTTTAACGAGGCCTTACACTTGGGAACAATTACCCCTCAATTAAGTGAAACAGCATGGACGGCTTCGCTATAAACAGTTTGTTTAACCAAGTGTAAAGCAAGAGGAATCTTGTGGTGCGGTGACCACGTGCACAACAGTCCCAGAAGAAAGGCTTGTTTAAAACAGTGAGAAACACAGAAGGATGTCCCACTTAAAATGGCACTTTTTTTTCTTCTTTGTGCTGAAAAATCGTCTCAATAGCATCTGGCTAATGAATCTTGATTTCTTCTCTGGGAACAGATTCTATTTTCTCTCATTTGTTTGTAAATCTCCAAAGCGCGCTAAGTGCTAGCAGCTGGGGTTTTGGTGAGTGCAGCCTTCGCAACACAGGAGGGATTTAATTGCTCAAGTCTTCGAAGGATAAACAGTTGCAGTAGATGGGAGTTTCAGTCAGCCGTTTTTTATTTGATCCGGTGTGATTCGCCCCAAAATGGGACAAAATATCATTGCAATATCCCAATATATACTTATCATGTTGACGTTCTTGCGTTTTTGCTGCTTGCCTCACAAATCCACTGGAGGACCATCCTTAAAAAAGTAAGGGGAGGGAACTGACGACCCACTTGAGTATCCGGGTATTGCTTCCAAGGGCAGCGTCCTCACAGCACCTCGCTCTGTTGTGTTCAATTTCTTGCCCCCTTTTTTTCAATGGCGGCATCTCACTGGGATACTCCACTGGCACAGATAAAAGGTTTCATCTCATTACATCCGCTCTTCTGCAGGAATATGGAGATTAAACAAGGTTAAAGAAGAGGGGCAGATCCCTTTATTGGAGCCTCATTAAGTGGTTTCATATTCAATGTATTGACTTTTTTTTTTAAATGATTTTCTCTTCTGCTTTCGTCAGGTGGCAAGAATGGCAACTTTGTTATATTCTGCATAAGTAATGGACAGAAGCTTCATAATACAGGGATTTCCGTCCTTTACATGCCAAGACATCCATTAGGCATTCACATGGCAAACATGGGTTTGATTGCTTTACATAACAAAGGCTGAATTGGCTTTGCACTCCACAATCAATTTCATTTTGTACCACGATGGCTAGATGTGTTAAGCTGGTGTGCACATACACCCCCACATAAAACAAGATAATGAAGTTCACTCCTCTGTTAGTTCAGGTGATATGGAATACTTCTATTACAGCTAACGACCATCGACCGAACTAACGACCACTGCCCACTCACCCTCCTTTTCGCCCACCTCTCACCTCTCCAGAGGATTAAAAATAATAATTCCTTATTGATTTTCCCACAAATGGTCATTTGCACAGAATGGAATCGTAATGAAACATTGTTTTATCGTTCCTACTCCAATGTGAGAATCGATTAGAGAAAACCCACATTAGGTATTCTTCTCAAATACCCCATTTTATTGTGATGGTTATGAACAACTCAATCAAGAATGCATTTTCCATCATGTTCTACCAGCCTGACCAAGACAAGGATAAGGGTCGCTTGTGGCTGAGGTGCTAGCTAGACTCAGCCAAGCATGAAAGAGAGTGGGAGGGAGGGACTGATTGCAGAAAACAATAGCACATAATAACAGCTGCCTCAAGCAGGCTCTACAGTGCCTTCAGAAAATATTCATGCCTCTTGACTTATTCAACATTTTGTTGTGTTACAGCCTGAATTCAAAACTGATTCGATTTTTTTCTCTCACCCATCTACACACAATACCCCATAATGACAATGTAAAACCTTTTTACAAATGTTTGCTAATTTATTGAAAATGAAATACACTACATGACCAAAAGTGTGTGAACACCTGCTTGTCGAACATCTCATTCCAAAATCATGGGCATTAACATAGTCGGAATATTGCTGCAGGGACTTGCTTCCATTCAGCCACAAGAGCATTAATGAGGTTGGGCGATTCAAATCAAATCAAAGTTTATTTGTCATGTGCGTCGAATACAACAGGTGTAGACCTTACAGTGAAATGCTTACTTACAGGCTCTAACCAATAGTGCAAAAAAGGTATTAGGTGAACAATAGGTAAGTCAAGAAATGAAACAACAGTAAAAAGACAGGCTATATACAGTAGCGAGGCTATATACAGTAGCGAGGCTACATACAGACACTGGTTAGTCAGGCTGATTGAGGTAGTATGTACATGTAGCTATGATTAAAGTAGTATGTACATGTAGCTATGATTAGGCCTGGCTCGCAGTCGCTGTTCCAATTCATCCCAAAGGTGTTTGATGGGGTTGAGGTCAGGGCTCTGTGCAGGCCAGTCAAATTCTTCCACACCTGCCTTTTCACTCCACTTCACTTTTTCCACCTTTTGTTGCGTTACAGCCTGAAATTAAAATGGATTAAATTGAGATTTCCACTACCATTGTGGGGTAGTGTGTGCAGGCCAGTGACACAAAATCTCAATTTAATAAATTTTAATTTCAGGCTGTAACACAACAAAAATCTGGAAAAAGTGAAGGGGAGTGAATACTTTGAAGGCACTGTAAATCTTTTTTTCAAAGAACTGAGCTGAATGTACAAGTCTACATTTCCTCATCATATTTACTCACAGTTCTACTAGAAAAAAAATAAAATAATAATTACCTGGAGAAAGTCCTACAAAACAAATCAATGTGGAGGCAGCAGAGCAGACAGTCAAGAGGGATAATAGTGGGAAATGAAACATTAGCAGGTGGGGATCGAGTTACACCGGCTAGATTGGAATTCCTGTCCCATGTGCTACATGAAGGAAGCAGGTTCCATACACCACTAATCAAAAGGTTTGGTCTTATGCCTGGCTCATTTATTGTTGTGTATCTGCAGAATTGGAATCTCCCAGAAATAGAAATTACAGGAAAAGTCCAAGGAAAACTCCCAAGAAATTGGAGATGGGAGGGAGAGGGGGACATTGCAGCAAAAAAGCACCAGGCAGAGGAATCTGGCTCATCAAATTCCAGTGCAGCACCGCTGTGATTATCACTAGCGCTAGCAGCAACAAGCTGGGAGGTCACAGCAAATCAGCCTAATTTCACATCCCCAAAGCCCCTCATTGACTCAAATGGGAGTGTCACATATAATCACGCAGAAAGGGCAGCTCACAGTGGCCAAATGCTCAACTCCATTCTCAGTGAGTGAAGTCACCCAACATGTGGCACATTTCCAATGATTGGCCAAGCTTGACTCAAGTGGTTTGATCTCTGTCAATTCAGGCAATGGACTATTACGGAAAAGAGTGCCACGAGGTCAAAGGGTAAATTACTTCCCTTGTTACTCAATTGAAGTGCACAGACAGTGCCTTCAGAAGGTATTCATACCATGTGACTTATTCCACATTGTGTTACAGCCTGAATTCAAAATTGATTAAACAGATTTTTTTCTCTCACCCATCTGCACACGATACACCATAATGACAAAGTGAAAACACATTTGTAGACATTTTTGCAGATGTATTGAAAATGGGTAAGTCTAAGAGCTTTGCACACCTGAATTGTACAATATTTGCCCATTATTCTTTTTTTAATTCTTCAATAGGTTGTTGATCATTGCTAGACATACATTTTCAAGTCTTGCCATAGATTTTCAAGCTGGTTTAAGTAAAAACTGTAACTGGGCCACTCAGGAACATTCAATGTCGTCTTGGTAAGCAACTGGTGTATATTTGGCCTCGTGTTTTAAGTTATTGTTCTGCTGAAAGGAGAATTTATCTCCCAGTGTCTGGTGGAAAGCAGACTGAACCAGGTTTTCCCCGTGCTTAGCTCTATTTATTTATATTGTACAAAACTCCCCAGTCCTTCCTTGCTGATGACAAGCTTACCCATAACATGATGCAACCACCACGTTTGAAAATATGAAGAGTGGTACTCAGTGATGTGTTCTTTGCCCCAAACATAACGCTTTGTATTCAGTACATATATGTAATTTCTTTGCAGTTTTACTTTAGTGCCTTATTGTTTTGGAATAAAAAAAATTCTATACAGGATTCCTTCTTTTCACTCTGTCAATTAGGTTAGTGGAGTAACCACAATGTTGTTGATCAAGCCTCAGTTTTCTCCTATCACAGCCATTAAACTCTAACTGATTTAAAGTCACCATTGGCCTGATAGTGACATTTCTGAGAGGTTTCCTTCCTCTCTGGCAACTGAGAAAGGAAGAACGCCTGTATCTTTGTAGTGACTAGGTGTATTGATACACCATCTAAAGTGTAATTAATAACTTCACCAGGGATATTCAATGGGATATTCAATTTCTGCTTTTTAAATTTTTAATTTCTACCCATCTACCAATAGGTGCCCTTCTTTGCGTGGCATTGGAAAACCTCCCTGGTCTTTGTGTTTGAAATTCCATGTGCGATTGATGGACCTTACAATTATCTATATGTGTAGAGTACAGAGATGAGGTAGTCATTAAAAAAGCATGTTAAACACTATTATGGCACACAGATTGTGCTGGGCGGCAGGTAGCCTAGTGGTTAGAGCGTTGGACTAGTAACCGAAAGGTTCCAAGAACAAATCCCTGAGCTGACAAGGTACAAATCTGTCGTTCTGCTCCTCTACAAGGCATTTGTTCTAAACTGACTTGCCTAGTTAAATAAATGCAAAATAAAAAGATTAATGCAAGTTGTGACTTGTTAAGCAAATGTTTAATTTGCAAGAGGAAGGACAAAATACCTTTTTTTAAAATGGGGTTCTTTCTTCAGCAAGACGATTTCCCATTCGATTTTTCTATGCACTTGACAAAAATTTATATTCTTCCATGAAAATAAAGAATATTCACTGCTTTAATTTTAGCTCAAGGCTATTTCCATAGTTGTGTCCTTGTATTAAGCATACAGGAGTAATAGTTTCACAATCTTTCACAGCGGGTCAATCGCAAAAAAGGGCAGAGAAACAATGTGCATTTTTTATTTCCCATGATTTCAGAAAGGTACAAAAACACTTATTGTGGTGAATACAGAACACATGCATACAAAAACACAGAAAAGGTACAAATCCAGTTGGTCCTTCTGTCTTTATTAAAGGAACAAAACAATTAATCCCCCCACACTGAACACTTCACTCTTTCAACCCTCAGAAGCGCCATCTCACTAGAACAAGTTTATTTAGCTGGCTGGACTAATTTACCAATCTGAAAAATGTTAGCTGACATAGGCTAATTGTGTGACTGTCAGTGACTGATATAACAAGAGCAAAACTGCTGATGCAAAACCACATTTTGAAATTGCACCTACTATTATTCAGACTCGTAACTGTAAATTGAGACCCCAACTGAGATTATATTTTTTAAACTACGGGCCTACAAAAGGAGAGTTGCCAATCCCTGTTCTAAAGCCATGGCTCTCTCTGTACAGGAGGGCCTGATGTACTTATCAGTTCCCTCTTCTCTACCGAAGAGGCACACACATTTTCCTGATCTCATCAAAGCGGGCGAATGAGAAAAATACGAGAAAATCAACCACTATTTCTATGTCGCTGCCTCTAACTTAGTGCCCCGGGTGGAACATTAGCAGTTGGGGATCGAGCGATTTCTGGAGGACTCTGATTCTGACAACTGATTCTGCAGTTGCTGGGCACTGCACAACCAAATCCATGTTTGCTACAGGAACTGAAAAACTGTACTCACAGTCTTCAGGCTAGTTCCTTAGGGTTAATCAAACATATTCCTCTACTCTTCCGTATTTTCTTTTTAACACCACCATTTTCTTTGAGATATTCCTGCCTTGAGATGTTTTTAGCCAAACAGGTTAACACAGAATATGTGCATTTTGCTATTGGGAAAACAGTTCTGCTTGAGAGACGGTGAAGGGGACCTATGAACCATGGTGGTCATACCTATTTTGCGACTGAAATTAACACCAGCCTCATCGATGCTAAGCCAAACACACCTGGGTGCACATCATGCCCTTGTCGCACAAATCCTTCTAATCTATTAGCTGGTTGAATGCTATAGAATGTGGCCTAGCAGAGGTAAAAAACAGAAGGAGAGGATAATGCAGGAATCTGAGGTGGTTAGCCAGATTACAAAAAGGATGAAAGGTCAGAGGGCAATAACTGGATACTGTTATACCGATTTTTGGCTGATTACATTTTTGGCCTTATAGGCAGTGGTGATGCGTGTGAAGGAACAGGGCTGTGAGTTGAGGAGGTCAAGGGACGTCAATATAGCGCTATGATCAATTATGTCGCTCAATCTGGCTGCACTAGACTACTGCAAGTAGCCTGTGGCTAAAAATGAACATGTCGCACAAACAAGGTGAGCACATTTTCTTAATGTCAATTTAAATTAAATCCTTTATGCAAAATATGGCGAGGGATCATGATACAGGCAATACGGTCCATGGTAAAACTTTTACACCCGAAGTCCTGCTGAACTTACACTCTCCCTTACAAAACAAACACTATGAATGACACACACTAACTTATATTTCCCTAGCCTACCGGTCTGTATTGAGGGGGGCTTGCAGTGTCTTCCCTCCCCCTAGTAGAGTCCCTGCTGGTGGGATGGGGGAGCTGTGGCCAGGGCTGGTGGGTCTTCTCTAGCTGGGCTTGGTGAGGAGCTGTGTGGAGAAGTCGTACAGGTCCTTGTTAACCTTCTTCAGCGTTCTCACTTCCTCCTCCAGCTCCGACACACGCACTTTGGTGTTCTCACCATCACCAAACACACTCTGTAGGTTTAACAGTAAACAGAGAAAGAAGAGAGGGGAAGCAATGATAAATACATCAGGGTTAAGCAAAAACATTTGTAGACACAGAACATTTCAATCTACCACCTCATGTATCAGGTCCCAGCGGATTCTAAAACGAGGGACATATTTGCTTTTCTCTCATAGACCCACTCATCAAAATTGACAAAAGGATGAAACCTATCCAATATTTATGGTAATGTAATGTATTTGGAGTTAAAGGCTCCATTGTGTGCAAATGAGCGGGGGAATTCATTTCCAGTGGTGGTACAATCTGGCAAAGAATAAACTTAGCTCCCCACGGAAAGCCCACTGCCCGTTTCGGGAGTTGGGAGCCGGGGCGTTGGGTCGAAGGCTTGGGGTGAGGAACATCAAATCTCGTTTGAAAAACCTCCCTAATCTCGCAGAGGCAAATATTGACATTTCCCATTGTGGCCGAATTCACAGCGCAGGCAGCCGTTGGATGACAGCGGTCCATATTTTTCATATTTCCTCCCAAGATTAAAGAGTGGAGGGGAGAGGAGAACTCTATTGCCAGTCTTCAGTTTATTAATTTGTTTGCCTGCCTTCTTGGGTATAGATGTATCGGGCTGGGTGCTTTGGGCTTGCCTGTGGGAGAGAGCGAGGGCTGTTCTCCCTTTTTGGATGGAGTGAGAGTAATCCATTTAACCCTATCAGTACCGAGACCCCAACAAAAATCCGCTTTTCATTTATCGGACTTCCATTTATCTGCATGTCTAGCCCTAATATTTAGCCTCATAATGAAGTGGTTTACCATTTTCTTTTCAGGACAACCAGGGCTACAAGTAAAACATGAAACAATATGACATAAACAGTTGCATTAATGAGTTTTATTGACAAACAAAAAAATAAGGTCCGCCAAAGCAAATAACAGAAAAATGTATTTATATGAATGCTGCAAGTACAGACATTGTTTGCTCAGTTGGAAATTAATATCCAACTAGTCAGTGACAACTGTGTGGAGTTTGTGACAGCGACGATCTGAGCTTATTACAGAATTATAGAAACCATAAGTCTCAGCTTTTCATAGATCGCTTTTAATAGCTTGAAGCTCAAACGATACGGACTCTACAAACCATTTTGAGACTCGGCCCCGGGCCCCTTCGGGATCCTCACCTTGTCTAACACACGCAGCTCTAGTTCAGCCAAAGTTAATCACACAGGCTAATGTTTGGTACCAACGGATGTAGAAGAAACGTATCCAAATGGTACAACCCAGAAGTCTGTAGCTCAAAGACACTGTTTAAAATGGGCTAGGGGCACTAATTCGGTCAAGGGCGCTTGGGGGGCAGAGTGGTGGAGTGGTCAGTGGCTCACTGAGTCCAGGGATAAGGTGCCTCTGGTGACGGCCTCGTCTAGTTAGCAGATCCCTCTGCGAAAAAACACCAACCTGCTCCTTCCTGGCACACACAATTACACACGCTGGTCGAGTGGATGCAGTGACACAGAGGTGCAGAGGTTCCGTGCTAATTCATTAGACTTATTAAGAGTAATAATGATAGATTGAAGAAATATTGCACCTTTCAATAGGTTCCAAAGTGAATTACATTGTTTAGGGGTAACTCGCCCTGTTCACTGTGTAGCACCCACCTGCGTGATGCATGGCAGCCATTTTGTGCCAGAATGTTCTCCAAACATAGGCTAAAATTACATGGCCATAATAACGAGGGGGTAGTTTTGAATCCTATACATTTGGGGCCCTCCATGTTCTGTTTTTTTGCTTTAGAACTGCGTTGGACCTCCCAGTGCTGGATCTAGTATAGAGGAAGAATCAATCCGAGTGGACAATCAGGCAAGCAATCCACCATCACCAGCCGCAGGCCCATTAAATGAAGGGTCTTGTAGGCAAGGATAAGAGAGGAATGCTGGAAAGCCCAAGGTGGAGCAGGGGGCCCAGAAGGGAGCAGTTGGATAGTGCCGATGATTGGACGAGAAAAGCAGCTGCTGTTGCTGCTGCCACCAGGACAGGGATATACTGAGATCTAATCAAAACCAACATACAGTCCCAGAAGAGCAGGCCCTGGCTTTAAAAGGCACAATCTGTTATTTTGAATTTCCACTCAAAAGTTGCACACTGTGGGGGTGGGTCTTGGCAAAAGTAACTGTTACCAAGTTATTTAAACATGGTTCAACATCAACAAATGGCCTGCTGGCCCAGGGCCAGTGAAAACATACGTCGGGCCTGTGGATCTCATCAATGCAGAGCATTCTGTCTTTACAGTTCGACATTTACATGCTCTGTCGCAGTCTGCCATAAAAAAACGACGGTGTGCATTGTTTATATTGACCGTTCATTTAAGAATCCACCACAATCCCCGCAAATCATAACTTCTTGACCAGCACATGAGTTATCTATACTGACTTCTAGTAATGACTTGCATTGAGAAATTATACTACACAGCTTTTTAACACATGCACTTTTTTTAAACAATTTTCTACATTGTAGATTAATAGTGAAGACATCAAAACTATGAAATAACACATATGGAATCCTGTAGTAACCAAAATGGGTAAAAATATATTTTACATTTGAGATTCTTCAAAGTAGCCACCCTTTGCCTTGATGACAGCTTTGCACACTCTTGACATTCTCTCAACCAGCTTCACCTGGAATGCTTTTCCAACAGTCTTGAAGGAGTTCCCACATATGCTCAGCACTTGTTAACTACTTATCCTTCATTCTGCAGTCCAACTCATCCCAAACTAGCTCAATTGGGTTGAGGTCGGGTGATTGTGGAGGCCAGGTCATCTGATGCAGCACTCCATCACTCTCTTTCTTGGGAACACAGCCTGGAGGTGTGTTGGGTCATTGTCCTGTTGAAAAACAAATGATAGTGGGACTAAGCCCAAACCAGATGGGCTGGCGAATAGCTGCAGAATGCTGTGGCAGCCACGCTGGTTAAGTGTGCCTTGAATTCTAAATAAAATCACAGACAGTGTCACCAGCAAAGCGCCCCCACACCATAACACCTCCTCGTCCATGCTTTATGGTTGGAAATACACATGCGGAGATCATCTGTTCACACATAACACATCGCACAAAGACACAGCGGCTGGAACCAAACATTTGGACTCCAGACCATAGGACAAACTTCCACCGGTCTAATGTCCATTGCTTGTGTTTCTTGGCCCAAGCAATTCTTCTTATTATTATTATTGGTGTCCTTTAGTAGTGGTTTCTTTGCAGCAATTCGACCATGAAGGCCTGCTTCCCAGTGTCCTCTGAACAGTTGATGTTGAGATGTGTCTGTTACTTGAACTCCGAAAGCATTTATTTGGGTTGCAATTTCTGAGGCTGGTTATTCTAATGAACTTATCCTCTGCAGCAGAGGTAACTCTGGCTCTTCCATTCCTGTGGCGGTCCTCATGAGAGCCAGTTTCATCATAGCGCTTGATGGTTTTTGCGACTGCACTTGAAGAAATTTTCTTGAAATGTTCCATATTGACCAACCTTCATGTCTAAAAGTAATGGATGGTCGTTTCTATTTGCTAATTTGAGCTGTTCTTGCCTCAATATGGACTTGGTCTTTTACCAAATATGGCTATCTTGTGTATTTTATTTAATTAACATTTATATAACTAGGCAAGTCCGTTAAGAACAAATTCTTATTTAAAATGACTGCCTACACCGGCCAAACCCGGACGACGCTGGGCCAATTGTGCGCCGCCCTTTGGGACTCCCAATCATGGCCGGTTGTGATACAGCCTGGATTCGAACCAGGGTGTCTGTAGTGACGCCTCTAGCACTGAGATGGAGCCCCGCTTGTCACAACACAACTGATTGGCTCAAACGCATTAAGAAGGAAAGAAATTCCACAAATTTACTTTTAACAAGGCACACCTGTTAATTGAAATGCATTCCAGGTGACTACCTCATGAAGTTGGTTGAGAGAATGCCAAGGGTGTGCAAAGCTGTCATCAAGTCAAAGGGTGTCTATTTGAAGAATCTCAAATATAAAATATATTTTGATTTGTTTAACACTTTTTTGGTTAATACAGGATTTCATATGTGTTATTTCATAGCTTGGATGTCTTCCCCATTATTCTACAATGTAGAAAATAGAAAAAATAAAACCCCTTGAATGAGTAGGTGTTCTAAAACTTTAGACCGGTAGTGTATATACAAAATTATGTGGACACCCCTTCAAATTAGTGGATTCGGCTATTTCAGCCACACCCATTGCTGACATAAAATCAAGCACACAGCAATGCAATCTCCACAGACAAACATTGGCAGTAAAATGGCCTTACTGAAGAGCTCAGTGACTTTCAACGTGGCACCATAATAGGATGCCAGGAAGTCAGTTTGTCAAATTTCTACCCTGCTAAAGCTGCCCCGGTCAACTGTAAGTGCTGTTATTGTGAAGTGGGAAAGTCTAGGAGCAACAATGGTTCAGCCACAAAGTGGTAGGCCACACAAGCTCACAGAACAATGGCGTCCTCGGTTGCAACACTCACTACTGAGTTCCAAACTGCCTCTGGAAGCAACATCAGCACAACTGTTCGTCAGGAGCTTCATGAAATGGGTTTCCATGGCCGAGCAGCCACACACAAACCTAAGATCGCCATGGTGTAAAGCTTGCAATGGTGTAAAGCTTGCCGCCATTGGACTCTGGAGCAGTGGAAATGCGTTCTCTGGAGTGATGAATCACACTTCACCCTCTGGCAGTTCGACGGACAACAACGCTACCTGCCCCAAAGCATAGTGCAAACTGTAAAGTTTAGTGAAAGAGGAATAATGGTCTGGGGCTGTTTTTCATAGTTTGGGCTATGCCCCTTAGTTCCAGTGAAGGGAAATATTAATACTACAGCATACAATGACATTCCAGATGATTCAGTGCATCCAATTTTGTGGCAACAGTTTGCCTAGGCCCTTTCCTGTTTCAGGATGACAATGCCCCCATGAACAAAGCGAGGTCCATACAGAAATGGTTTGTCGAGATCAGTGTGAAAGAACTTGACTGGCCTGCACAGAGCCATGACCTCAACCTTTGGAATGAATTTGAACACCGACCGCGAGCCAGGCCAAATCGCCCAACCTCACCATTGCTTGTGGCTGAATGGAAGCAAGTCCCCACAGCAATGTTCCAACATCTAGAGAACACCTTCCAAGAAGAGAGGAGGCTGCTGTTATAACAAAGGGGGGACCAAATCCATATTAATGCCCATGAAGCACCAGTGACTCGCTCTATACAAAAGTGGTCAGATGATGCAGATACTAAACTACAGGACTGTTTTGCTAGCACAGACTGGAATATGTTCCGGGATTCTTCCGATGGCATTGAGGAGTACAC
This sequence comes from Brachymystax lenok tsinlingensis, assembly GCA_030435695.1. NCBI lineage: Eukaryota > Metazoa > Chordata > Actinopteri > Salmoniformes > Salmonidae > Brachymystax > Brachymystax lenok. The sequence goes on from CM059790.1 coordinate 11,455,084, forward strand.
CACATCAGTCACTGTCTTTATCAATAAGTAAATCGCGGACCTTGTCCCCACAGTGACTGTACGTACATACATAACCCAACCAGAAGCCATGGATTACAGGCAACATTCGCACTGAGCTAAAGGGTAGAGCTGCCGCTTTCAAGGAGCTGGACTACAACCCGGAAGCTTTTGAGAAATCTTGCTATGCCCCCTGACTATCCATCAAACAGACAAAGTGCCAATACAGGACTAAGATCGAATCGTATTACACCGGCTCCAATGCTCGTCGGATGTGGCAGGGCTTGCAAACTATTACAGACTACAAAAGGGAAGCACAGCCGAGAGCTGCCCAGTGACACAAGCCTACCAGACGAGCTAAATAACTTCCATGCTTGCTTCGAGAGGAAGTAACACTGAAACATGCATGAGAGCATCAGCTGTTCTGGAAGACTGTGTGATCACGCTCTCCACAGCCTTTAAACAGGTCAACATTCAGACAGATTACCAGGACTTGTACCAGCTATGAAAGGCTGGTCATGGCTCACATCAACACCATTATCCCAGAAACCCTAGACCCACTCCAATTTGCATACTGCACCAACAGATCTATAGATGATGCAATCTCTATTGCACTCCACTCTGCCCTTTCACACCAGGACAAAAGGAACACCTATGTGAGAATGCTATTCATTGACTACAGCTCAGCGTTCAACACCATAGTGCCCTCAAAGCTCAGCACTAAGCTAAGGACCATGGGACTAAACACCTCCCCTGCAACTGGTTCCTGTACTTCCTGACGGGCCGCCCCCAGGTGGTAAGGGTAGGTAAGAACACATCACCCACGCTGATCCTCAACACAGGGGCCCCTCAGGGGTGCATGCTCAGTCCCCTCCTGTACTCCCTGTTCACTCATGAATGCACGGCCAGGCACGACTACAACACAATCATTAAGTTTGCTGATGGACACAACAGTGGTAGTCCTGATTACCGACAATGATGACAGCATATAGGGAGGAGGTCAGAGACCTGTCCGTGTGGTGCAAGGACAACAACCTCCCTCAGCATGATCAAGACAAAGGAGATGATTGTGGACTACAGCAGAAGGAGGACCAAGCACGCCCCCATTCTCATCAACGGAACTGCAGTGGAGCAGGTTGAGAGCTTTAAGTTCCTTGGCGTCCACATCACCAACAAACTAACATGGTCCAAGCACACCAAGACAGTCGTGAAGAGGGCAAAGAAGATTTGGCATGGGTCCTCAGATCCTCAAAAGGATCCTCAGATTCTTACAGCTGCACCATCGAGAGCATCCAGATGTGTTGCATCACTGCCTGGTATGGCAATTGCTCGGCCTCCGACTGCAAGGCACTACAGAGGGTAGTGTGTACATCACCGGGGCCAAGCTTCCTGTCATCCAGGACCTCTATACCAGGCGGTGTCAGAGGAAGGCCCTAAAAATTGTCAAAGTCTCCAGCCACCCTAGTCATAGACTGTCCTCTCTGCTACCGCACGGCAAGCGGTACCGGAGCGCCAAGTCTAAGAGGCTTCTAAACAGCTTCTAACCCCAAGCCATAAGACTAGCTAATCAAATGGCTACCCAGACTATTTGCATTGCCTGCTTTTTTTGGGAGGTATTTTCTTAAAACTGCATTGTTGGTTAAGGGCTTGTAAGTAAGCATTTCACTGTAAGGTCTACCTACACCTGTTGTATTCAATGTGACAATTTCTTTGGGGGTTGGAATGAGATGTTCGATGAGCAGGGTTCCACATACTTTTGGTCATGTAGTGTACCATACTAAGCAAATATAACCTATTACTGCTTTAATTTAGAGAGACCACATGCTAATCTATGGGTCCCACATGACCCCAATGCATTTTAATTTGAAACTATAAGTAGAAATTATGTTCGGCCAGGAGATCTTTGGCCAGTGAGAAACCCTGACCGCCCCATTGTCTTTGGTTTGAGAGGTTAACACAACTTTCAAATGAGTCAGTGGAAAAGAAAGTTTAACTGACTGTGTGGTCTTTATAATGAAAACCAATGTCTTGAGGTGCATCATATTGACAAGCCTGTTCATTTCAGCCATGATCTCCAGATAGAAAATCAACTCTCCCTAGATAAGAAAGGATATGAGAGGAATGGATACACCAAGTCTCCAGATAAGACACAATATTGTAATATTAATCTTTGTTGACACTAAGTCGGTAGGGTCTCTCCTCTCTTACAGTCAGTACGTTGACGCACTGTGGTCTAAGTATGTATGCGCTGGCAAGTAGTAGCTGCAGCTGTATTTTCTTATCGTGGCCTTTATAGATGTCTGAGAGTAAAGTGCAAGTAACGCTGTGAGGCGTTAAAGGTTCATAATGAAGAGTCTTCCGCTGAGCCTTATGGCAAGGAGCATGTAAAAATGTTAACCTGCGGTGACAACACAGTGTCTTCAGAATGTATTCATATACCCTTGATTTATTCCACATTTGATGTGTTACAGCCTTAATTCAAAATGGATTCATTATTTATCATCTCACACACACACACAATACCCCATAATGACAAAGTGAAAATATGTCTTTAGAATGTTTTTCAAATGTATTGAAAATTAAATAAAAGAAATCACATTATTTACATAAGTATTCCAACCAGAGTCAATACTTTGTAGCACCACCATTGGCAGTGATTACAGCTGCTAGTCTTTCTGGGTAAGTCTCTAAGAGCTTTCCACACCTGGATTGTGCAACATTTGCCCACTATTTAAGTAAAAAAAATTCAAGCTCTTTCAAATTGATTGTTGATCATTGCTAGACAAACATTTTCAGGTCTTGCCATATATTTTCAAGTAGATTTATGTAAAAACTAACTCAGCCATTCAGAAACATTCACTGAGGGGGCTTGTCGCAAACAGGATGCATGTTTAGGAATATTTTTTATTTTGTACAGGATTCCTTCTTTTCACTCTGTCAATTAGGTTCGTATTGTGGGGTAACTACAAGGGTGTTGATCCAAACGTTTTCTCCTATCACATCCATGGCCTCATGGTGAAATCCCTGAGAGGTTTCCTTCCTCTTAAACAGTTAGGAAGGACGCCTGTATCTTTGTAGTGACTGGGTGTATGGATACACCATCCAAAGTGTAATTAATAACTTCACCGTGCTCAAAGATATATTCAATGTCTGCTTAAAAAAAAATATAATTACCCATCTACCAATAAGTGCCGTTCTTTGCGAGGCATTGGAAAACATCCGTGGTCTTTGTGGTTGAATATGTGTTTGAAATTTACTGCTCGACTGAGGGACTTTACAGATAATTGTATGTGTGTGGTACAGAGATGAGGTAGTCATTCAAAAATCACGTTAAACACTATTATTGCACACAGAGTCCTTATTGCAACTTACAGTTGAAGTCGGAAGTTTACATACACCTTAGTCAAATACATTTAAACTCAGTTTCCACATTTCCTGACATTTAATCCAAGTAAAAATTCCCTTGGCCCATTTCTTCTGACAGAGCTGGTGTAACAGTCAAGTTTGTAGGCCTCCTTGTTCGCACATGCTTTTTCTGAGGTCTTTTGATTTTCCCATGATGTCAACCAAAGAGGCACTGAGCTTGAAGGCAGGCCTTGAAATACATCCACAGGTACACCTCCAATTGACTCAAATGATGTCAATTAGCCTATCAGAAGCTTCTAACGCCATGACATCATTTTCTGGAATTTTCCAAGCTGTTTAAAGGCACAGTCAACTTAGTGTATGTAAACTTCTGATCCACTGGAATTGTGATACAGTGAATTATAAGTGAAATAATCTGTCTGTAAACAGTTGTTGGAAATATTACTTGTATCATGCACAAAGTAGATGTCCTAACCGACGTATGACTTGGTAAATACATTTTTACTCCTGATCTTACTTAGGCTTGCCATAACAAAGGGGTTGAATACTTATTGACTCAAGACATTTCATCTTCTCATTTTTTTATACATTTGTAAACATTTCGAAAAACATAATTCCACTTTGACATTATGGGGTATTGTGTGTAGGCTAGTGACAAAAATTTAATAAATTTTAAATTGAGGCTGTAACAACAAAATGTGGAAAAAGTCAATGGTGTGAACACTTTCTGAAAGCACTGTACATAGCATTGTACATAACATCTAACGCCCTTAGAAAATGATGTGGTGTATAATGCTGAGGTCACATGGCCCCCTGAGATGATGTTGACTTGCTCACTAATCACACACAGATATTTGAAATAACATCTATGGGAATTGTATTGTGTAATGACGTGCATTTTGCATTGACCTGCCCACGTACCTTGTCTGTTACAGCACTCATGATGGAGTAAAGTTTGTCTGCTTTCTCCAAATAGGTCTCCTTTTGGGCCTGAAAGAGAGAGAACATACAGTCAAACAAGGTGCACAGGCCATGTCCAAAGTCAAATCCAGAAGTGGATAGTGGAGTGAGTGTGTGACAATGCCAACAAAAGGGCCGACAATGACAATACCAGACAATAAAAACAAGGTTGATCTCCCATTAATAAGGGGCGTGATCACGCTCCCCAGATTTACAGAGCGGATCACAATTGCAATGTACCGCCCCGTCCGCTGACTGTGTGGGAGTTCTGACTTTATTTTACGGCACGGGTCAATAAAGCTGACGCGGATGGACAATATGTTGAAACGGAGGTGGGAAGGGTTCAGGTGCGAAGACCACATGCCCACGAGTAGGAGTTATGCATGGTAGTGTAGAGAAGTGGTAGCGAACTACCATAAAAAACACAGGTTCATAAAATTTACATCAAATGAGTTCACCGAAGTATCACTCCCTTGCAACAGGATCAATTTCATTTGAACAATGGAAAATGCATGGAACGCTATACATTCTCGATCGATAAAATGTATATTTGTATAATTTAAGTGAAGCAAAGCAGATGAGCCATAGCACATTAATAACAGTAACTGTCACAACCTTGAATGGAACTAATTTATACAGAATTGGGATAAACAATGTAAGACTTTCATCAAACTATAGTGCCTTTAGTTTCGCGGATGGACAATGTGCACCGCTCTGTTTTAGTTTTAGTCTCAACTGAATAAAAATGATCTATATTAGGTCAAAGAAGCAGTATCTTACTTACCAAATTATTTGACATTCATAATTCCAGGCTGTTCTAGATTTAACCATTTTATAAATGAAAATCAAAACTTTGTTTAATTTTCTTGTCTTTTAAATTGGGTGCATTAAAAAAGAAATAGTAAATTATAGGTGTTTAATAAATATTTATTAATTGATTACAATCTAATTTACATTTTCATATAGGTCATGCTTTTTAATGCTTTAACATTAAAAAAAAAATTAATGATACTGTGATAAAGTTCTCCCTATCTAGATTGTGTTTCATGCATTATAAATTAAGGGCTTCATACTGTATCTCAGGTTAATGATACTCAGTTGTCTTCAGCCTCCCCTAAGACGGAGAGTTAGGATGTCATAGTCTTTCAGTGTCTTGCCATCTTCAAGCTGCCTTCCCCCAAAGAGGAATATCGGTTGGTCCACAGGGACCTGCTCCACGTGGTAGACCTTGATCTTGAACTTGGACACGGTCTCAGCCGGCATCACATCGTAGGGTTTCACCTTACCCACTACATTATTCAGGAAAATCTGAATCGTAGCAGACTTTGTAATCAGCACACACACATTGGATCCTGGACTGCAGACCACAGTAGCTCAAAGTTTTTGAATCGTCACTGATATCCTGCCCATTACTTTTTAGCTTCTGCGTGGCAACTGGCACTTCAAAATGTTGGTTGATGAGACTTCTGAGATCTGCCACTGTGGTTCCTTTATGCACACTCAGGGAGTGTTTTTCCCCACTTAACAATGTGATGGTGAGGCCCATGATAGAAATTGTAATACCTGAAAATGAATTAAACAGAACATTTATTTGATGGCCCTTATAATATCACAGGTAAATCGGTGTCCAACAATAACGTAATTGTAATAACTATGAATTAACATGGCATTTTATATTATTTAGGCCTACCTGATAGGTATGATTGCTAGCGCAAAATCATTCAATAGGGTATAGCAAAAATAGATTTGACCTTTTTGTTTAATATTGTCCTACAAGAAAGTCTTTGTTGTTATTTTTCCTGAATAGTTTTGATAAATCCGTTAATCTACAAGTACTTCAACCGGTTAAAGATGACAACTCTGCCCCGCCCCTCAAATTAAGATTCGTTCTATCCTTGATTCACCCCTTTTGGTTTCCATTCTGCTGCTGGGTACAGAAAGTTGAGCGCAATAAATTGTTTATTTCAAGGACAAACTTTGACCAGAGTTCTAATTATGGAAGGAATAAAATAACCATTTAGAGTAATTTTATTGCACCTAATTTTACTGGGGCAAATTAGTGCACAACACTCCACACAGTAGGCCTATACTTTACCGAGGTGTGCCAGACAAGAAATCAAAGTAAAACCTAGGGCTATTGTGTCTGGAAAAAAACATGTGATACAAAGGATAGGAATTCCATGTAGTTGTGCTACGTCAGACATACAGTGGCATCTGAAATTGACACCCTTGATAAAAATGGGGAAATTCCGCATCACAATGGGATTCGATGAGTTTTAGCCTTGGTATGTTTGGACCATGATAGTTTGTTGGTGATGTGGACACCAAGAAACTTGAAGCTCTCAACCTGCTCCACTACAGCCCCGTTGATGAGAAATGGGGCGTGCTCCGTCCTCCTTTTCTGTAGTCCAGAATCATCTCCTTGATCACGTTGAGGGAGAAGTTGTTATCCTGGCACCACACTGCCAGGTCTCTGACCTCCTCCCTATATGCTGTCTCATCGTTGTCAGTGATCATAGTTTTTTTTCTCTCTGGTTGCACATGTAACATGCTGGTAGAAATGAGTTAAAACGGATTTAAGTTTCCCTGCATTAACTTGTTAGGGAGTGGCAGCTGAGGGGTCGTTTTGGAGAGCCTGGCGTGCCCAAAGTAAAATGCCTCCCATTCAGGCCCAGAAAGGATATGCACATATTTGGTACCATTGGATAGGAAACACACTGAATTTTCCAAAACTGTTAACCATTTGTCTGTGAGTAAAACAGAACGCATATAGCAGGCGAAACCCCGAGGAATTTCTGTCCTGGAAAAAGTGATTTTGACACATTGCTCATTTGGGAACCCCTCCCTCATGAAAATGACCATATAAGGGCATATGAATGCAGTACCCATCGCTTCCTTTAGATGTCAACAGTCTCGAGACAGTGTAAATTTTCATTTTGGATGAATTAGACCAGAGAAGAAGAGCAAACCAGGAGGTCTCTCTTTTATGTCAACAGTACCCAGTGCGCGTTCCCGAGAAGGCGCGCAGTGTCTTTTTTACCGTCTTTATCGATCAGTTTATATTCCGGTTGATTTATAATAGTAAATATCGTAAAAGTGTTCCTAAGGATACATTTAAAACTATGTTTGATTGTTCTTGGACAAGTTTATAGGTATAAGATGAACGAGTTTGCGTCACGTTTCAATGGTGTAGTGGAGGCTGTCGTTTCTGATTATAACGCGCGAACCAAATGGAGGATTTATGGATAAAATACATTACTTTTTCTAACAAAAGAACCATGGATTGTCTTCGTTGGACACTTAGGATGACCTCAGCAGAAGTTCTTCAACAGGTAATTGATTTGTTTTCGCTGTGAAATGTGTTGTGTGTGTGCCATGATGGCTAATCGATTCATGGCTATTGGAAAAATATGTGAGGTGCTACCCTCAAACAATCAAATGTGCTGCTTTCGCCGTAAAGCCTTTTTGAAATCTGACAACGCTGTGATATTGCCAAGAAAGAGAGCTTTTGATGAGTATGGAACACTTGAATATTGGTGGATGTTTAATAATTCAACTTTGGGATTTTGAATTTGGCGCTTTACATTTCACCTGGTAGTGTCGGGAGCAGCCCGCTAGCGCCCCAGCAATCCCTGAGAGGTTAAAGTCCCCGGCCACTAGGGGTGCCGCCTCTGGATGAGCATTTTCTTGTTTGCTTATGGCCTTATACAGCTCATTGAGTGCAGTCTTAGTGCCAGCATCGGTTTGTGGTTGTAAATAGACAGCTACGAATAATATAGATGAAAACTCTTGGTAAATAGTGTGGTCTACAGCTTATCATGAGATACTCTACCTCACGTGAGCAAAACCCCAACTTTACCAAAAAAAGAAACGTTTATATATTATAATCTTCAATATTTCCAGGTATTCAACCACAAAGGTGCACTGAATCATAAGAGGACTACTGAAAAAATAAAAACATGCCAGCCAGACATACCAGCATATTAATCAAAATGATTTGCAAATGAATAGAGTGGAAATGAATTGACTTTGTGATCTGTAAGGTAAGTAACAATGTGTCAAGCAGATCACACGTTTTCTTTGCTATTTCCCGAAAAAGTAGCAACGTTTAAGACATTGATTTCATGTTGTTGTAATCTTAACAAGGTACCCAAAAGTCGTTTGAAGTAATGTTTTCATTCTATTAGCTAAACAAAACTTGTTTAAACAGAAAAATTGCTGCCAGAAATCAGCCTCGTTTGCATAGCGGAGATGAAAAGAAGGTAATTTAGGCTGTAATGATCTCCACACCGTTGATATAGCAACGGACGTTAATAGTTTAATTGGATCCCACTGTGAAGCGGGGACACACACACGTTTTGATAATATAAGTTCCCCATGTTTTGGAGCATACAATATAGCTCAGTATTTTATACAGTCAGTTTTGCTCATCTTTATCAAAGGTGTCAATAAATTAAGACCCCACTGTACGTGTGAGCAGCTGGGAGTTCACAGGTAAGTGTACAGGTATTTTATTTTTATTATGCTGACCCGCAGCTGTCTGGGTCACTGCATAAACATGCAGTTAACAGGGTTTATTTCAATGAGTAATTAACTGTTAATGCACTGGAAATTAAATTGTGTATAGGGGAAACAAAATATTTAAATATAACAGTTTGTGGAAGGCCCTTTCCTTTTTCAGCATAACAATGTCCCTGTGCACAAAGCGAGGTCCATACAGAAATGGTTTGTCGAGATCGGTGTAGAAGAACTTGACTGGCCGTCCTCACTAATGCTCGTGGCTGAATGGAAGCAAGTCCCCGCAGAAACGTTCCAACATCTAGTGGAAAGCCTTCCCAGAACAGTGGAGGCTGTTATAGCAGCAAAGGGAGGACCAACTCCATAATTATGCCCATAATTTTGGAATGAGATGTTAGTCTCATGTTAGTTGGTCATGTAGGGTAGGTTAATACCATGCTCCCTGACACAATAGCGCCCCACACACAGTCTCAGCTCCTTCCCACACTCATCAGCTGTTCCTCAATGAGAGGAGATAAAACCCTTCCTATCGCCATTTGTGTTATCTACCCGTTTCCTTAATCTTCCCTTGAACGCAGTACCCTGCCCCCACCCCAGAGGAACTGTCCAATTAGCCTTACATGGAGATACCCCAACCCTACCCCCCACCAGAGAAGCCACAGGGAACCACCCCAGCCTCTCTGTTCCAGAAGAACCCCCCTGGAGAGTGACTGTCCCCCAGCATGGCTTTATCTCCCCTCCCTCTCCCTGACCCTTCACCCCAGGCAGCCAGCTCGCTAATGGGTTCTCTCGCTCCCTCTCTTCTCTGGACCCGGGCCAGACCGGCCTCTGGTTCATCGGAGGGCAAGCCACCGGCAACCACACAACCGTTTGTGACGGTTGGTGCTGAGCGTTTAGTGCTTTTTGAGGTTGATTTGCTTTCAGTTCGATTATGAAAAAATTATTCTGGTTTTCGATGTCTAATAGTTATAATTTTTTTAATTAAATGCACTCTGCATTATGTGGGTAACCATGATTTATTCACCTTACTCTCCCTCAAAGTTTTTAAATGGTGTATATTCCATTTGTTTTATTTAATGATTTTAATTAAGTCATTTAATGAAGTCCTCATCTCATCTCTATAGAGCTGCTGGCTATGCTGTCTGATAAAATCACAAGTAGTAGTTCTTCAAAGTAAATATGGCATACTTTTATGACTGCTGAATACCAACTATCAATCACTTAGATAATGTATTTTTAGGTAGAGATACCTTGCAAAGCAACTGCTCTCTATCCCGCATTCTTCTATGTGTGTTTTTATTTAACCAGGCAAGTCAGAACAAATTATTATTTACAATGACTGCCTATCCCGGCCAAACCCGGACGATGCTGGGCCAAATTGTGCACCGCCCTATGGGACTCCCAATCACGGCCAGATGTGATGCAGCCTGGATTCGAACCAGGTACTGCAGTGACGCCTCCTGCACTGAGATGCAGTGTCTTAGACCACTGCACCACTCGAGAGGTTAGTGTGCCCCACACTAACCTTACGTAGAAGAAACACACAGACTATGGTCATGGATTATGGTCATTGTAGTTAATGACCACCTTCTCTGCATTAAACTATGTAGAATATTGGCCTGTTGGAAACTATAACTCCCAACTACAAATTATTGCGCACAGTAAAAAAACGAAATGGAATTTAGATAATTGAACCTACGTTGGTCAATTAGTTGTTTAAAAACTGAAAAATAACAGACAATTCAGTTAATCACTCAGCACTTGTGACAGTGGAATGACTTCTCCACTTTCTGCAGTGTAGCAGCACATTCGCACTCACACACCCACAGACCCATGTACACACCCACAGACCCATGTACACACCCACAGACCCATGTACACACGCCAGAAGAAAGCAAATAACAAGGAAAACTAAAAAGTAATAATTTGGAACTGTTTGCGGTGTAATTTGCACGCAGCACGGTGCACGATCAGAAAGAGTGTGTTGTGATGACGGGCATGCCCCAGGTGCATGACGGCAATATCGTTTTTTTTGGAAATCCTATTAGTATTAATGTATTTTTTCTAATAATTCTCTGTGTTTCTTTGGCTTTCGGAGTATGGGTGAAAAGCTCATTTCGACAGCGACAGTTAGAAACCCAGCAGCTCCGAGATTAGCCATTATGGAAATAAGCGACCTATGAGAAAGCGAGGGAAGGGGAGAGCGAGAGAGCGATAGGAGGGAAAAAGCTGGGCCAGCACAGTGGTAAGCGAAGGGTAGAAACCCTGAGTGGGCAGGTGGTAGGTAATTCAAAGACCCCTCCATTATCATTTCATATAGCCTGGTGTAATGGATTTTGACACTGCCAGGATTACGTGTGCCACTAACAGCTGTCTCGTCACCACATTGCAGCAATTCATTTAGAGTGGGTGGTTACGGGGGAGAAGTAAAGTTACCTACAGTAAGCAAAAACAGATGCTTACTATACATATGCTTAAATTCTAATCCCCTCCAGGCATGGATTCATTGCATGAGTTATTGACACAAGGTATGTAAATAAACTGCCAGGTCGTGCTCATGATTGTCCTGTGATATCAGTGATGGGACAGCTGCATATAACTGACAAAAATCGAACAAATTCAGATGAAATACCTTACCTTCTCATACCCTTTTAAAATCACAGCGGCAACGATTTAGCCGCGGCGGCCCACCGCTACTAAATAAATATAGGGGAAACACTGATAAACCAAAGATTATGACCTGGGTGTGGGGGGCCAGACGCAGGCACACTCCTCCGGTCTCCACGCCCTCGCCCTGTTCTGAGGGGTTGAGGTGGCGGCTGAAGCGGGGCAGGGGGATGCCCGGGCGGCTGTCAGGCAGGAACATGTTGGCAGGGGCAGGGATGATGAGGGCATTTGTGACTGGACCTGTGAGGGAGAGAGGAGTAAGAGTAAGGAGAGAGAAGGGCACAGGCAGAACTGGCGAAAGGAGGGAGATCAGGAAAGAAAAAGAGCTGAACATGAACACCCTCAGCCCCCCCCCTGTAATTATCTAAGTGGGGGAGACGTTTTCTTTATGTGCTCCATCATTCCCTCCCTCCCCCTACCGTGTTCACATCCGCCATAACTGGGGCATGGTCAGAGTTTTACAAGAGACTTTGAACAGTGTCATTGATGCTGAGCGTAACGAGATACCCGGGAAACACGGCTCTCATTTCCCATTAAAAAGCTTAAGAGAACAGTCTCCCACTCTTCGCTTTGAGGAGGTGATTTAAAATAATAATAATAATAATTAACGCACCAAGGTCGAGGAGCACCCAGGCTTCTTACAGTGATGGGGGCGAAATAGATCCGAGCTTCTGTATGTCCTTTTGATGAGTTTGTGCTGTCAAGCGCTTTGGAAAGCAAGCATGAGCTGTCGTTTTCTATTATGTCCATACAAACAGCAAGCCATCTACATCGTGAACCTTTACATGAAAGTTGAAGTGCACTCCGCCAACCTGCAAACCTCACCCGCCTGAAGGGAATGAGGAAAGATGAAAGTGGAGAGAGGGGAATTGAGGACTTGAACTATAAATCTCTATTCGGCCCACAACCCTTTGACTGGCCTTCCTTACTTAAGGCAGAGCTATGCTTTCTAAAACGGAAAGAATAACTTTCCGACAAAGCCCACTTCCTGTCAATATTTTTTTTTTACGATGCCAACACTTACATGAGCTTTAGTGCTCTTAAACTCAAACTAGACAGACAATATTTTATTTGCCTATTACTGTCAGTCTTCCAAAAGCGGCCATCAAATCATCCGAATTGCCCATCTGTCCGCCCGGATAGAAACATCTTCCCCAGGGTATTTTGTCGGCTGGACGGGGAAGGGGGATTTCAGCAGGGGCATCCAGGTATCTTCTGCGTGTCCCGAATCGAGCGCTAGTTCACAAGAAACTAATGGAGAGAATACAAATTCGATGGGGGCTCTGACACAGACTAATTCCAACTGATGGCCTTAGGTGAGAGCCATCTCAGCGCAGAGAGGACCATAATCACAAATCATTGCACCACTGAGCTCCTATGGTGACGCCTTTTCACATTACCAAAAGAGGAAAAAAAGGCCCAGGCTAAAATAGATTTGCAATACACTAAGTCAGAATGGATCTAAATGTATGATAAACCTAGGCTGGGTTAATCTATTATCAAACACAAAAGCTACGTTTTAACTTAGAAATAGGCAGGTCTGAAGTCGAAAAAGAAGGACATTAACATGAGCCCCACAAGGCCCACTTCATCCATGCTCTACCAAGGTTTTCCTGCACACAACTCTGACCTACTACAGTAGCTATGTTGGTGTGTTGTACTTCAAACATGTGTAGGCAGGTTGCAAACGATTCAAACCTTTTCAAACAGCCTAATTCATAATCTTAGAGGAGGTGCTCCCACAATAGTGATTTATACCACATACAATAGAGTTGGGCGATATGGACAAAAATCCATATCTTGATAAATTGCCTGAATTGATGCGATAACGATAAATAGAACGATACGTTTATAACATTGTGCACAACAGTTTTTTTTATCCTTTAAACTAGTCCTACTAGTTTGATGGTTGCAGCCATCAATGGTCCCATTAACAATCACCCATATTAGCGAACTTATTTAATTAGAAATTTGCTTTAATATAGGCTACTTATTGTATTGAACAACTTAAGCAAAATGCTTGCAATAAGTGATCGGTAAGGTTAGTGTCGATCATTTTTGGTTTATCATCAGTGTTTCCCCTATATTTATTTAGTAGCGGTGGGCCAACACGGATAAAAAAAAAAATGAAATAATAATTGGGATGGTAAACTTAAACGACTAAAGCCAGATATAAAGTACGTGGAAAATATAATGGAGCCATATCTTCTGCAAATAAGATAATCTTTGAGAACTAACAAGCACCAAAATAAAAACACTTTTGTTGTTTGAGTCACTCAGATGGCATGAGAACACAGCATATGCCATGTCAAAATGTGAAGAATTGCAGGAAATTTGTTTTAAAAACAGCAACATTTTATCTCAGACGAGGGCATTTAATATTTTAGATCGGAGACCCCACCATTGGCCATGCCCACAACAACGGTATGATACATCGGGTATGATTTGGCAGACATACTTGCTGTCTTGTAACCTTAATACATTTTTAGAATAGTGTAAAGAACATGTGAATTTGATATTAAGCCAAACTTCAAAATCCCAGTTTAAAAGGAAAACATAACTCAGACCAAACTGATAAATCAATAGATCTGAGTTTCGTATATACAGTAGTAGTCCATGTTATTCAATAAAACTATATTATTCAGAGCGACTTACAGAAGATTTTTCACCTTGTGAAAAATCGGGTCGGGGATCAGAACCAGCAAGCTTTTGGTTAATGGCCCAACGCTCTAACCACTAGGCTACCAGCACTCATTAACTGAGATTAGTCATTTCACAACGTTTGTTTTTCATTAGGTCATCAACATCCATTTGGAACATCCCTCATTTCACTATTAGGTTTGACATGAATCAGCTCTGTAGCGCACAGTGGAGTACGCTCTACGCACATCCATTTTGTCTTCGATGCATCGTAAGGTAATCAGGGTAATCTGTCAAGTTACGTGAATAAGTCTTTGGGTGTTGTAGCCCAGGAGTAATCATACTTGACTTGAGTGAATGTTGGTCAAAACATTGTTAGCCATTCTAACTTTATGAGAAGACTTGACATTTTGGCAGCATTAAATCAGTCTGCAGCAATCATCCTACATTACATTCTTATGTAATTCCCTGAGGTTAGAGAGGGGCAGTGAAAGAAAGAGAGTAAGTCAGAGATCGAAAAGAAATGTAATAATTCAAATGAATGTAGGATATACAGTTGAAGTCGGAAGATTACATACACCAAGGTTGGAGTCATTAAAACTCGTTTTTCAACCACTCCACAAATTTCTTGTTCAACTATAGTTTTGGCAAGTCGGTTAGGACATCTACTTTGTGCATGACAAGTAATTTTTCCAACAATTGTTTACAGACAGATTATTTCACTTATAATTCACTGTATCACAATTCCAGTGGGTCAGACGTTTACATACACTAAGTTGACTGTGCCTTTAAACAGCTTGGAAAATTCCAGAAAATGTCATGCTTTAGAAGCTTCTGATAGGCTAATTGACATCATTTGAGTCAATTGGAGGTGTACCTGTGGATGTATTTCAAGGCCTACCTTCAAACTTAGTGCTTCTTTGCTTGACATCATGGGAAAATCAAAAGAAATCAGCCAAGACCTCAGAAAAAAAAAATGGTAGACCTCCCCAAGTCTGGTTCATCCTTGGGAGCAATTTCCAAACGCCTGAAGGTACCACGTTCATCTGTACAAACAATATTACGCAAGTATAAACACCATGAGACCACACAGCCGTCATACTGCTCAGGAAAGAGACACGTTCTGTCTCCTAGAGATGAACGTACTTTGGTGCAAAAAGTGCAAATCAATCCCAGAACAGCAGCAAAGGACCTTGAAGATGATGCTGGAGGAAACAGGTACAAACGTATCTACATCCACAGCAAAACGAGTCCTATATCGACATAACCTGAAAGGCCGCTCAGCAAGGAGAAAGCCACTGCTCCAAAACCACCATGAAAAAGCCAGACTATGGTTTGCAACTGCACATGGGGACAAAGATTGTACTTTTTGGAGAAATGTCCTCTGGTCTGATGAAACAAAAATAGAACTGTTTGGCCATAATTATCATTGTTGTGTTTGAAGGAAAACGGGGGAGGCTTGCAAGCCGAAGAACACCATCCCAACCGTGAAGCACGGGGTGGCAGCATCATGTTGTGGGGGTGCTTTTCTGCAGGAGGGACTGGTGCACTTCACAAAATAGATGGCATCATGAGGATGGAGAATTATGTGAATACATTGAAGCAACATCTCAAGACATCAGACAGGAAGCTAAAGCTTGGTCGCAAATGGGTCTTCCAAATGGACAATGACCCCAAGCATACTTTCAAAGTTGTGGCAAAATGGCTTAAGGACAACAAAGTCAAGGTGAAGGAGTAGCCATCACAAAGCCCTGACCTCAATCCTATAGAAAATATGTGGGCGGAAATGAAAAAGCGTGTGCGAACAAGGAGGCCTACAAACATGACTCAGTTACACCATCTCTGTCAGGAGGGATGGGCCAAAATTCCCCCAACTTATTGTGGGAAGCTTGTGGAAGGCTACCCAAAATGTTTGACCCAAGTTAAACAATTTAAAGGCAATGCTACCAAATACTAATTGAGTGTATGTAAACTTCTGACCCACTGGGAATGTGATGAAAGAAATAAAAGCTGAAATAAAATCACTCTACTATTACTCTGACATTTCACATTCTTAAAATAAAGACCCAGAAAGTGCCTACTGGAACAAATTGCCAGTCATGCGTTGGCGTAGTTGGCTGAGCTTCACTGTAAAATTGTTGCAGTCAAGAAGACAAATTCCTCAATAAAAACAAAAGGTTCCCTCAGTGCAACCATGCAATCTAATTAACTGGCCCCGCTTAGTTAGCACCATAGACTGAAAAATAAACACCAGTGGAAAAGAGAAAGTATTCATGAGTAGAATATGGACATCTTGAGGGAGCGTGTATTGTACACAAGCTGACACTGTAATTCTAATCTATCGAGGGCAGATAAAACACCCAATGGAAAGCGCTCCAGGATTAATGCTACTCCTTAAAGGGTGTATGACACATTTTAACAGGGCAAACTGTTACAAAACAACTCAACAACCACCCAGTAGCCTATTCACAACCAATAGCAATCTCATTTCACCGCATTTTAAAAACACCTTTTTATGTGCATTTTGTTTTGACATTCAGAAACACAGTTGGATTTCTGTCAATTGTGACATCTCTAGAGGAACCACTGAGTGCACTTAACACCGATATGTTCTATATCTGTGGCATCTCTATGGCACTGGCACTGCAAAAAATGCACACGTTCAGCATTTTAGACAATTCCACGTCACAACATTTTCAATAGCGTGATAAATAGACAAGGTGATTTGCAAGGTATTGGTCTATTCATCACAGCTGTAATATCATAATAATAACCATCAGTTTGTCATGTAAAACATGAGAGGCAGGGATGGATTGATCAGTGCTTGTTCATTCAACAAACAACCAGTTTGCTGTCGAACTCAATGCATATCCAGGGGTATAGCCTACTTAGGGCTCTGGTGGCCATGGAAAAGTTGTCAGCCGGTGATTGTCATGCAATTAACTGCCAGGTTAAAATGGTGAATGACAGTTAATTCAAATAAATATGTTCAGCATCTCCGGCATCCATGCATAGCCTACAAGCCACTGATGCAGAACATCTACATTTTGAAAAGTCAAATAAATCCATATAATATAGCCTATACCATCACAATAAATCTATAATTTATTTTAGGCAGGTCTATAGAAACATTATGACGTGAAGAAAATGTAGCCTATTTCAGAAGAACTGAATAGCATATTCTGAGTCCTTATGTTAGGCCTTGATCTGGCTATGCCATTTGGCTGTGGGCTGCACTAGTTCATTTAGCTGGCAAGATTTGCTTACTTGTGGTATTTTTTTTATAGTAAGACAATTGAACATAGCTGAATAAAATAGAAAGGATATTTTTACTAAACGATTTCTGAGGGAATGCGCACATGCGGGTATTCTGTGTTGATAATAATATTCTAAACTATTTATTTTTTTCATGCGATTTCCCAATGACTGGGCTTCTAAGAACACATTGCACTAGGCTCACTGTAGGCTATGGGCTCTCAAATCGTGTTCCAGGGGTCTTGGGCTTATAGGC
Source organism: Brachymystax lenok tsinlingensis (assembly GCA_030435695.1). Taxonomy (NCBI): domain Eukaryota; kingdom Metazoa; phylum Chordata; class Actinopteri; order Salmoniformes; family Salmonidae; genus Brachymystax; species Brachymystax lenok. The sequence goes on from CM059790.1 coordinate 11,472,743, forward strand.
TACGTTACGAGTTATTTGGCCACTTTAGTTGTGATACAAACCTTATCAAAACATATGGGCTAGGCTATATGATGCATGCAAATACGATTTAAAAAAAACCTCGCTAAAAAATGCCTGCGCTGTTTCATGCCTTAGTCTGCATACTCTGTGCAACATTCACAATCCATCACTCTCCATTTTGGTCAAAAATCCCTTACACAGCCTGGAGGTGTTTTGGGTCATTGTCCAGTTGAAAAACAAATCACAGTGTCACCAGCAAAGCACCCCCACACCACCACCTCCATGCTTCACAGTGGAAACCACACATGCAGAGATCATCCATTCACCTAATCTGCGTCTCACAAAGACACGGCGGTTGGAACCAAAAATCTCAGACCATAGGACAGATTTCCACTGGTCTAATGTCCATTGCTCGTGTTTCTTGGCCCAAGCAAGTCACTTCTTCTTATTGGTGTCCTTTAGTAGTGTTTTCTTTGCAGCAATTCGACCATGAAGGCCTGATTCACGCAGTCTCCTCTGAACAGTTGATGTTGAGATGTGTCTGTTACTTGAACTCTAAAGCATTTATTTGGGCTGCAATCTGAGGTGCAGTTAACTCTAACTTATCCTCTGCATCAGAGGTAACTTTGGGTCTTCCTTTCCTGTGGTGGTCCTCATGAGAGCCAGTTTCATCATAGCGCTTTTTGCGACTGCACTTGAAGAAACTTTCAAAGTTCTTAACATTTTCCAGATTGACTGACCTTCATGTCTTAAAGTAATGATGGACTGTTGTTTCTCTTTGCTTATTTGAGCTGTTCTTGACATAATATGGACTTGGTCTTTTACCAAATAGGTCCATCGTCTGTATAGCCCCCTACCTTATCACAACACAACTGATTGGTACAAACGCATTAAGGAAAGAAATTCCACAAATTAACTTTTAACAAGGCAAACCTGTTAATTGAAACGCATTCCAGGTGATTACCTCATGAAGCTGGTTGAAAGAATGCCAAGAGTGTGTAAAGCTGTCATCAAGGCAAAGGGTGGCTACTTTAAAAAATCTAAATATATTTGAGATTCTTGAAACACATTTTTGGTTACATGATTCAATATTATTCTACAATGTAGAAAATTGTAAAAAATAAAACACGTACATACATTGTTGTTTTATTCAGTGAATTTGGCAGAAATATCATTACCTAAAGAATGTCAACTTTGATTGCATTTACACACTTGGCGCCTTAGTTCCAATATCTCTGCCCCAGAATGTCAGATCCTCACAAGGTAAAGTGTGTATTGTTCACAAGTGTCTTTCTTAGTTAGAGTGGAACTACACTGTCTGAGAAAGGTACTTCAGTTCGCTAATGCCCAAGTTTCACCAAACTGATGGAAAATGTGCTTTTTCAGTGTATATGCATGACTTAAAGAAACTATAAATATGTTTATTCTATAGTCCAAATATGTGTATGATTGAAAAGCATATAGTAGTTCAAAAGTCTGTTTATATTGATATGTTCAGTAAATCTGGTCACAATCTGACTATCCAATTTGGCTGCTCATACATTTTAAAGTATGAGAAGTAAAGTTTTCCTGGTTGAGTGGGGTCTCCCGCAGTTTTGTCAGATGGTCTGTCATCTGAGAGTGATCTTTGGTGGCGTTACAGGTCAGAACTGTATGTGAAAAATGAATTGTCATATTTTCTGTATATTTGCATGTCTAAAACCACAACTGTATGAAAAGTGTTAATGTATCCATTCCATAATCCAATTTGTTTGTTACATTTCTTGATATTTGACTAAAAAAAATAATAATCCATTAGCCCATTTTCACCATATTTGACCTTTAATTCTTTGAAAATGGCCTTAAAAATCCTACTTTAACGTGACATTCAGACAAACTTCATCCCATCACTTATCTAACACATATGACCACCTGTAACAAGCAACAAAAATAAAGCAGTTTTTCTAAGTTGGCTGTCTACTATACTGAGATTTGTTGTGTTACCATGTTCCAGTAGAGGGAAAGTGATAAAATCATATTTGGTTCAGGATAAAGGGTCAACAAAATAAATAACCTGAACGAATGAGAAAGTGTCAGAGAAGAAGGTAGGGAAATGGAGTGAATGGGCAGAGAAGGAGAGGGGGTGGTGGGGGATGGAGTATGTTTTCCAGTTCAGCCAGGCTTGTAGGACAAACATGTGGCAGTGAGACAGAGGCCCCCTTTTGTTCGAGCTACATGATTGAAAATACATTGAGCAAAGTCCCCAAAGGAATTAGAGCGGGTACAGTAAATCTTTTGGATTGCTGCCTTTGACAAACGGCTTGCAATACTGCCGTGTGCCCACCAGTACCACCCCGGTAAACATAATACCACAAACATGTCCCAGTAACTCAGTTTTGATATTAGACCTATGCAATTGACAAATAGCCTACTACACACCGCATTGACGTAACACTGAAAGCTATGTCATTTATTGCGGTGTTTAGTTATAAGACTTACATTTTCCTCCACCAAAAACTATAGCGTGCTTACAATAGTGGAACCAGGCCTTGGCAACCTCTGCCGTCTCAGCTTATCAGGGTGGACACAGGAAGACAAAAGGTGGAGAGTCACCAATTTGTCAAAGCATTAATCTTCACTCCCACTTTAAATCTTTACATCAGCAGCTAAATTGACAAAGGGAGGGAGGGGAGCTGTAATTCCTCATCAGCGCACCCAGATTGCTGCCAGAGTCATTTCACGCCAGGGGAGGGAGGTTAAAAAGGAAAAGAACATGGTGGGTGTTGATTTATCGCTCCCAGACGTATGCACAGAGCAGGCAACCTTTAACTGTTAAATCACTTGGCATACCAAATCCCCTCTCAAAGGAGAGTTTTGCTTAGGAAGTGCACAGCCATATAGACTCGGCAACTCTGCCTGGCATTTCACTCTGAAAGTGGAGACCCAAAACTATTCAGTTGAGCGCGTTTGTTTGACTCGGCCTGCTCCCCTCGTCTTTGGCCTGTCACTTTGAGGAGTTGCATTCAGACACTTCTCCCTGGGCTCCTGAGATTAAATTCCATTGGCTAACCTCAGAGGTCAATCTCAGAGGCTGCATTACCAATTCGCTGATTGACAAACCACTTGGGATACATAAGAATTTGCTTCTATTTACGATTGAAGAGGCATCGCGTCACTGATATTGAGGGTGAAACTGACAAAACGTCAATGTAAGTAAAAGCAGTGTCCTCATTTGCATAGTGTAGCCAAAACAAACATTACTGAGCAGAATTAATAAGGTACTGGGAGTGAAATGTAAAGTCAAAAGCTTGAGACACGGCATCCATTGGTTAACAATCATAACTAGGCCTACAAAAAGCTTGGACGGATATCTTCTTGGTAGTCGGTTACATTTGTTGAATAATTTCTGTTTAACCTAACATACGATTGAGCGAGAGGGGGGTGAGGTAAACCGGCCAGAGTCTAAATCCATTTTAAGAAATTCTGACATGGTTGACTCAATTCTCTTGGCCGAGAACAACCACTTTGTGAAAGATTTTGCCTGGGCTTTTCTGCTGCTTATTAGTTTTTTTTAATCACTGGTGCAATTTTTACAATTCAAATCAAATTTTATTGGTTAGCAGATGTTAATGCGAGTGTAGCGAAATGCTTGTGCTTCTAGTTCCGACCATGCAGTAGTATCACAACAACTACCTTATACACACACACAACTGTAAAGGAATGAATACGAGTATGTACATATAAATATATGGATGAGCGATGGCCGAACGGCGTAGGCAAGATGCAGTAGATGGTATAGAGTACAGTATATACATATGAGATGAGTAATGACGGATATGTAAACATTGTATAATTTTTTTTTTTTTTTAAGTGGCTAGTGATACATTTGTTACATCCAATTTTCAATTATTTAAAGTGGCTAGAGATTTAAGTCAGTATGTTGGCAGCAGCCACTCAATGTTAGTGATGGCTGTTTAACAGTCTGATGGCCTTGAGATAGAAGCAGTTTTTCAGTCTCTCGGTCCCAGCTTTGATGCACCTCGCCTACTGGATGATAGCGGGGTGAACAGGCAGTCATGTGGGGTGAACAGGCAATTATGTGGAACATTTTCAAAAATCAGTACAAAACTCAAATTCAGATCAAAGGCAGTTGTTTCAAAACACTAAGCACATTTTCAATTGACTAAGTACATAAAAGAAAATCAGTCACTTTTTAACCAAACTTAAATCAGTGTTTCATCTAGAAATGCAAGTTTCACATGTTCATATAAAAGGTTATTGCCTTTCACAATGCAATGGGCACATTACTTTTGATATGATTCTCCTCTTTTGTTAAAGAAAGAAATGCATCCCCTAGAAAGTAAAAATGTATCCGAAATGAAGTTGCTGGGGTCTTTTTGACAGGGGACTGGTGTTTTGTGGGTACTAATTTAAATGAAGCTGCCAGTTGAGGACTTGTGAGGCATCTGTTTCTCAAACTAGACACTAATGTACTTGTCCTCTTGCTCAGTTGTGCACCGGGGCCTCCCACTCCTCTTTCTATTCTGGTTAGGGCCAGTTTGCGCTGTTCTGTGAAGGGAGTAGTACACAGCGTTGTACGAGATCTTCAGTTTCTTGGCAATTTCTCACATGGAATAGCCTTCCTTTCTCAGAACAAGAATAGACCGACGAGTTTCAGAAGAAAGTTCTTTGTTTCTAGCCATTTTGAGCCTGTAATCGAACCCACAAAATGCTGATGCTCCAGATACTCAACTAGTCTAAAGAAGGCCAGTTTTATTGCTTCTTTAATCAGAATGTTTTTTTTCAGCTGTGCTAACATAATTGCAAAAGTGTTTTTGAAAGAAAAGCAAACATTTCTTTGCTTTTCTTTCAAAAACAAGGACATTTCTAAGTGACCCCAAACGGTAGTATATATTTCACAGCAAAGTTCAATGGTGAATGTCTACAAACAAAATGAAAGCACAATGAAAGGTTTTGGATGTAAGACGTTGCTGCGTTACAAGTGTTACCAGTTTGGAGTTTTGTACTAAGAGTTTTGAAAATTCACCACATACTTGTGAAAAACTAACCACACCCCCTAGAGTTGCATTTTGGGGGTGTGGTTCGATGTGGGTGTGTTACATTCGCTATATCGTACCCTGGCAGTTATTGTTTGTCCCTCTTTAGCCACCATAGCAACAACATAGCCACTGCTACTTTGCCCTGAAAAAAAGATAATTACACCTTCCTTGATTTGACATTTTTGCAGAGGAGGCATTGGTCGCACAATTTTACATCTAGCTATGGTGTTTTGTGACTGAAAGAGCAGTATTTCTCAATTTAGAAAATGTGCATGAAAACCACTCAGTGCATACAGTATCGAGTTTACTGCTGCGGTTAGCTGACCCAACATTGCTTAGAAACATGCCGTTAGCATGGACTGTCTACAACTTCATCAGCAAACTGTCAAACTATTGTAAATAATGGACAAGCTCCACACTGTTAAAAAAAGCACTCATGCGCGTAGCTACTTGCCGGTGACTTGATAAATCAGCTTATCAAGTCACCGGCAAGTAGCTACGCGCATGAGTGCTTTTTTTGTTCTGGAGTACAGAGATACTGTTTTGTTTTTCCAACTTTCTCACTATCTATTGCCAGAGTGTGCGTCTGTCTGGCAGTGTTTCATAGCGAATCACGTTACAAAACAGGTTGCGGCGGGACATAAGAGGCTCGAGAATGGGTTTTTGAATTTTGGAATATTTACAAGTGTCAAGCGTGCATCATCTCAATTGAATTCTCATTTTGCCAAAAAAAATTGCGACTCAAGTGATCACTGTCAAACATATCAGCAAGTGGCCACTTGCCAAAAGGGCTGAGGGGCCAAGTGTTCTTTAAACATAACATGGGCGATGTGTTGCCTTATGTAAACAAGTTAGAGGTGCTGCGCAATGGGCAGGTCTGTGTCACTGTCTAGGTTGATTCTGCTGCTATGATTGAATAGAGTGCAATCAGCCCAGCTGTTTTTCTGTGCATGACAATTCTCACTAGCCCTGTTACCATTCCGTGTTCATGGGCATGATTGAAATCAAAAGCCAACCCTCAAATATCAAAAGATCCCAATTTCTCGAAATCTCACAAATATCAGTTTTGGAAGATACTGACCGTATGACCGAAATTATGCTATTTACAATTTTAGTACATTTTGACATTAGAATAAATGTTTGACTAATATCGATGCTACACAAGCCATTTTCAACTAGAGTTGGTGCTTGGGTTTAGCTCCACTTTAAAGTAAAAATGTAAAACACCTGCATGAGACAGGAAACCAAACTGCTTTCTCAACTAAATTGCCAGTGGGTAGGTATCTCCTTGTTCTGTCTTATCTGAGATTCAGCATCAACATTTCTGCTGGATCATTATTTACCTTGTCATGATGTTCAGCAGAAAAGAAGATTAATCTACGAGAGAATGAATATTGTATTACCAGAAGTCACTTGGACAGGCTCAGCATTCTGCTATACAAGCTTTAACATTTGATGTGGTGTGCTAAATTGCCATGCTCATTGAGCATGAAAGCCCAGATAAAAAAATAAAATTAAACTGTGGCTCTACTTTCATGTTTGGAAGGAGCACAGCTTCATGTCCCAATTTTTGTTAGTCTTTCAGCCAACAAGGTAATTGAATAAATCATTTGCATCATGGGAAATCTCAAGTGGGGAAGAAAGAAAGACAAACAGACAGACAAAGACAGAAAGAGAAAAAAGGCAAATGGCGAGACGGCGAGAGAGAGAGAGACGGCGAGAGAGAGAGAGACGGCGAGAGAGGAATGTCAAAAAAGGAAAAAGAGTGAAGAAGAAAAAGAGACAGAAACCATGCAAGCAATCAAGCGATTGAGTGGGTGAGCCAGAGAGCGAGAGAGAATCATATTTGCATAATAAGAGTTTACGTTAATTGAAAAGTCCTATTTTAAGCCATTTTGCCACAACTTTGGAAGTATGCTTGGGGTCATTGTCCATTTGGAAGAACCATTTGAGACCAAGCTTTAACTTCCTGACTGATGTCTTGAGATGTTGCTTCAATATACATAATTTTCCTTCTTCGTGATGCCATCTATGAAGCAAAGCACCCCACAACATGATTCTGCCACCCCCGTGCTTCACGGTTGGGATGGTGTTCTTCGACTAGCAAGCCTCCCCCTTTTTCCTCCAAACATAACGATGGTCATTAAAGCCAAACAGTTCTATTTTTGTTTCATCAGACCAGAGGACATTTCTCCAAAAAGTATGATCTTTGTCCTTATGTGCAGTTGCAAACAGACTGGCTTTTTTATGGCGGTTTTGGAGCAGTGGCTTCTTCCTTGCTGAGCGGCCTTTCAGGTTATGTCGATATAGGACTCGTTTTACTGTGGATATAGATAATTTTGTACCTGTTTCCTCCAGCATCTTCACAAGGTCCTTTGCTGCTGTTCCGGGATTGATTTGCACTTTCTGCACCAAAGTACGTTCATCTCTAGGAGACAGAACGCGTCTCCTTCCTGAGCGGTATGACGGCTGCATAGTGTTTATACTTGCGTACCATTGTTTGTGCAGATGAACGTGGTACCTTCAGGCGTTTGGAAATTGCTCCCAAGGACGAACCAGACTTGTGGAGGTCTACACATTTTATTCTGAGGTCTTGGCTGATATCTTTTGATTTCCCCATGATGTCAAGCAAAGAGGCACTAAGTTTGAAGGTAGGCCTTGAAATACATCCACATGTATACCTCCAATTGACTAAAATGTCAATTAACCTATCAGAAGCTTCTAAAGCGATGACATCATTTTCTGGAATTTTCCAAGCTGTTTCAAGGCACAGCCAACTTAGCGTACATAAACTCTGACCCACTGGAATTGTGATACAGTGAATTATATATGAAATAATCTGTCTAAACAATTGCTGGAAAAATTACTTGTGTCATGCACAAAGTAGATGTCCTAACCGACTCACAAAAACTATAGTTTGTTAACAAGAAATTGGTGGAGTGGTTGAAAAACGAGTTTTAATGACTCCAACCTAAGTGTATGTAAACTTCTGACTTCAACTGTGTCTAGGACTAAATATCAGCAACACAGGTAGCCTCCACAGGGCTGTGAATGAGCTGAGAAACAAAGCAAGAAGAGCATTCTATGACATTAAAAGGAACATTAAAAAAGAATTAATTAGAATCTGGCTCATAATTTTCCAATCAGTTATAGAACCAATTGCTCTATATGGCAGCTAAGTATGGGGTCCGCTCTCTAGTAATGAATTTACCAAATGGGACAAACATCCAATCGAAATACTGCATGCAGAGTTTTTGCAATACCTTTTCTTTGCAACACACTCCAAATAACGCATGTAGAGCAGAATTGGGCCAATACCCCCTCCTTATTCAAATAGAAAAAAAGAGCCATCGACTTTTACAACCATCTAAAAACAAGTGACCCCAAAACATTCCATCACACAGCTCTGCAATGTCAAGAGATGAAACAAGAGAAGAGTCCCCTCAGCCAGCTGGTTGTGAGGCTCAGTTCACTAACCCAAACCAACCCCATAGAGCCTCAAGACATCGCGCAGACAATCTGGCCCAACCAAATCATCACAAAGCAAAAAGAAAAATATATCACCTATTGGAAAAACACAAAAAATCTAAGTAAACATCAATGCTATTTGGCTCTAAACAGACAGTCTGCCACCATGTACTATCTGACCACTGTGACTGATAGAAAACTGAGGAAAACACTGACTAGGTACAGACTCCGTGAGCACAGTCTGGCTATAGAGACCGGTCGTCACAGGCAAACCAGTCTGCCCAGAGAGGACAGGTTGTGCTCACTCTGCTCCAGGGGAGAGGTAGACACAGAGCTGCATTTCACTATGACAAATACTCAGACCTAAGAGAATATTTATTTCCCAAAATTATCATTCAGTACAAAGAATTTGAAACTATAAAAGATGAAGAAATCTGCAGTTTTGGCAGCCAAATATGTATCCTCCTGCCACAACCTGAGGGACAGCCAGTGGAAAAGCACAATGTAATGTCAATAATATGTCATGTTGAGGCTAGTCTACTACTATTGCTTTAATGTGTTATTGTCATTAATATTGTTTAATATCCCATTTCCACTACTACTATTATAATTGCTGTTGGTCCCACCATTGTTGTTATATGTATTCTAAGACAATGTAAGTCATTTGACTTGCCATGTCAATAAAGTCTATTGAATTGAGTGTGAGAGAGCGAGAGAGGGAGGGAGGAACAGACCCACCTGTACATTAATATGAGAATGGGCCAATAAAAGCAACAGGTTGCTGTTCATTTGTCAGCACACAAATACAATCCACAAAGTCTAACAAACCAGGTGGATAATGAATAATAAAGGTCAGTGGAGGGAGGGGAAGACTAGGGCAACGTTGTGCCTAATAAGGACGGCGATAAACCTGCGTAAATAGGAAGTACATTGGCTCTCCTCCTGCCTTAGTCCCTCCCTGTCCATCAACATTTTATTAACGCATATATTATGCACAGCTACAGCAGCACTCGTGGTAACCAGAGGATATCAGTACAATCCCAATCAACAGGTTTTTAATGTGGTTCCAGGGAGATTGTGCAATTTTGGTTTTCAAGCGACAACCCATGGAGAAAGAACGGGGAAAAGGAAGCAAGTGAGCTATACGAGACTTACCTGTATTTCACGACATCTTAGCATTGGGGACCGTTTAAAATGTAGTTTGTGTATGGGGTAACTGAGGAGAGTATATTTATTCCTTGTTGTGGTAATAAGGGCTGGCTAATTATCTCCCACTCAATTACAGATATCGATCCCAGGGACTTGGCTCCCACTTGGAATTACACTAATGGTCCGGGCCCCTCCTACACACGCTCATAAATTATGCCTGCTGCCAAGCAGGGTCACAGTAGCAGAGGCGCAGAGACACGGGGAAGGGAGTGCGCGGCTCGAGCCCTGCCAAAACACTGCAGATACTCTGACGTGCATAATATCCGATCGATGCCCTAGGCGGAAACTATACAATTAGGGTCCGGGCGATTAAGGAGATAATCTTAATTATCATGAAAGCGATATGGTGATTGGATTGTGTGTTGCACTTGCTTTAGGTCAATTCCCTGTGGTAGCGCATTCACTTGATAAACGTTTGCTCAAGTTTAGAGTACTATGAAATGTGACGCGGGTTAAAAGACTAGGCACCTGAGAACAGTGTTTGGATTGTGTGCATTTTGAGCAGAGGAAATATCTCTGAATGATTGCATCCAATGATATGAATGTCGAGCACGTTGAAATAGACATTTGGGCCATGCACTAGCTACATACACTAGCCAAGCAAGACTGCAACCACCAAACTAAACAAAGAAAATCCTGATGGGATGATATCAAAATTTCATAGACCAATTTATCCTGCCCTTTGAGGTTCACAGAGAGGATATTCAGCCAATCTTGAGAACAATGGAAGCTGATTTAAGAAAATCCTCCTTTATTATTAAAATCAATGCATTTTGGCGTGTTGCTTTCTTCAAAACCCTGTTGTTTGGTTTGTCCATTGTACTCAAGAGTGGCTAAATCTGGCCTTCCGAGTGGTGCAGCGGTCTAAGGCACTGCATCGCAGTTTTGCACTTTGTGACATCGACTGATGTAAAAGGGGCTTTATGAATACATTTGATTGATTGATTACGACGTCACTACAGTCTGGGGTTCGATCCCAGGCTATGTCAATACAGGCCGTGAGTCCCATAGGTCGACGCACAATTGGCCCAGCGTCATCCGGGTTGCAGGCGGGTTTGGCCTGGGGGTGCTTTACTTGGCTCATCGCGCTCTAGCGACTCCTTGTGGCGGGCCGGGCACCTGCAGGCTGACTTCAGTCGTCAGTTAAACAGTGTTTCCCCAGACATTGGTGCAGCTGGCTTCTGGGTTAAGCGAGCGGGTGTTAGGAATGGCGGTTTGTCCATTTCACCTCTCAGGAAACATGTTCAGAAACATGATTTTAACTCTTTGGTTAAAAGAGACATTTTGTGTTTCCTGATACAAACCATGCAGTAAGAGAATAATTCCTTTCATATCCATCTAAACTTGTGCCAATTAACTTTGGGCTGTCCTCATTGTAATGCTAGGTCAGTATCAAATGACTGCTGAGTTAGTGGTTCAGGGCAGTCTACACTGCCAGACAATTACTTCGACACAAGGCTCTTCTCCACTTCCATGCGGGATCTCCCACTCTGGCACACACTTGAGGTGCCAATCTCAATCACTCTTTAAGCGGCATGTAACAAGAGCTGAGAAGGAAAGTGCAGAAGATTATGCCCAGGCCGTCTGTGGCAACGTGGCAGGGGGATGTGAGAGGAGTACAGCACCGATTTTCTCTACAGGTCCTTGGCCCGAAAGACCTTGTTAATGCACACTAGCAGTCACTCTAGTTTTCTACCCTAGAGCCGTTGTTGAGCAGTTGAGGTAGATCCTAATCTCTTTGGCATCTGATCTGGAGCTCCAGAATGCTTTCTAGAAGTTTTCAAGTAAACAGCGCATAACTTGGAGGCCATTTGTTTGGACTGCCATGAGTAAAGGATATCACTCTCTTGGCTTTGTGAATACCGATGTCTCGATGATAGCCACGTTGTTGCTGTGCTCTTCACCTTTCAGCAGTATTGCTTTAGAACTGAACTGACATTTGCAGCAGCAGTGCCTACAGTTTGTAGAGTCTATCCCTCCCCCAAAAAGGTTAAAACATTGTGAGGAACTTGTGACTCATACAATTACTCAGTGTTGATGACAAAAAATTGTCAAAGAACTTCCAAACAGACTCAAAACTCACTTGGCTAACGGACCAAGAATAAGATCAAATATTTTGTTGATACAGTGAGGGAAAAAAGTTTTGATCTGATCCCCTGCTGATTTTGTACAATTGCCCACTAACAAAGAAATTATCAGTCTATAATTTTAAATGGTAGGTTTATTTGAACAGTGAGAGACAGAATAACAAAAGAAATCCAGAAAAACGCATGTGAAAAATGTTATAAATTGATTTGCATTTTAATGAGGGAAATAAGTATTTGACCCCCTCTCAATCAGAAAGATTTCTGGCTCCCAGGTGTCTTTTATACAGGTAACGAGCTGAGATTAGGAGCACACTCTTAAAGGGAGTGCTCCTAATCTCAGCTTGTTACCTGTATAAAAGACACCTGTCCACAGAAGCAATCAATCAATCAGATTCCACACTCTCCACCATGGCCAAGACCAAAGAGCTCTCCAAGGATGTCAGGGACAAGATTGTAGACCTACACAAGGCTGGAATGGGCTACAAGACCATCGCCAAGCAGCTTGGTGAGAAGGTGACAAGAGTTGGTGCGATTATTCGCAAATGGAAGAAACACAAAAGAACTGTCAATCTCCCTCGGCCTGGGGCTCCATGCAAGATCTCACCTCGTGGAGTTGCAATGATCATGAGAACGGTGAGGCATCAGCCCAGAACTACACGGGAGGATCTTGTCAATGATCTCAAGGCAGCTGGGACCATAGTCACCACGAAAACAATTTGTAACACACAACGCCGTGAAGGACTCAAATCCTGCAGTGCCTGCAAGGTCCCCCTGCTCAAGAAAGCACATATACATGCCCGTCTAAAGTTTGCCAATGAACATCTGAATGATTCAGAGGACAACTGGGTGAAAGTGTTGTGGTCAGATGAGACCAAAATGGAGCTCTTTGGCATCAACTCAACTCGCCGTGTTTGGAGGAGGAGGAATGCTGTCTATGACCCCAAGAACACCATATCCACCATCAAACATGGAGGTGGAAACATTATGCTTTGGGGGTGTTTTTCTGCTAAGGGGACAGGACAACTTCACCGCATCAAAAGGGATGATGGACTGGGCCATGTACCGTCAAACTTTGGGTGAGAACCTCCTTCCCTCAGCCAGGGCATTGAAAATGGGTCGTGGATGGGTATTCCAGCATGACAATGACCCAAAACACACGTCCAAGGCAACAAAGTAGTGGCTCAAGATAAAGCACATTAACTTGTTAGGGAGTGGCAGCTGAGGGGTCGGTTTTGGAGAGCCTGGCGTGCCCAAAGTAAAATGCTTCCCATTCAGGCCCAGAAAATAGGATATGCACATATTTAGTACCATTGGATAGGAAACACTCTGAATTTTCCAAAAGTGTTAACCATTTGTCTGTGAGTGAAACAGAACGCATATGGCAGGCGAAACCCCGAGGAATTTCTGTCCTGGAAAAAGTGGTTTTGACAGAGTGCCTCATTGGGAAGCCCTCCCTCATGAAAATGACCATATAAGGGCATATGAATGCAGTACCCATCGCTTCCTTTAGATGTCAGTCTCGAGACAGTGTAAAATTTCATTTTGGATGAATTAGACCAGAGAAGAGCAAACCAGGAAGTGACCTTTTTATGTAAACAGTACCCAGTGCGCGTTCCCGACAAAGCGCGCAGTGTCTTTACCATCTTTATCGATCAGTTTATATTCCGGTTGATTTATAATAGTAAATATACGTAAAAGTGTTCCTAAGGATACATTTCAAACTATGTTTGATTGTTCTTGGACAAGTTTATAGGTATAAGATGAACGAGTTCTCGTCACGTTTCAATGGACTAGTGGAGGCTGTCGTTTCTGATAACGCGCGAACCAAATGGAGGATTTATGGATAAAATACATTACTTTTTCTAACAAAAGAACCATGGATTGTCTTCATTGGACACTTAGGATGACCTCAGCAGAAGTTCTTCAACAGGTAATTGATTTGTTTTCGCTGTGAAATGTGTTATGTGTATGCCATGATGGCTAATCGATTCATGGCTATGGGAAAAATATGTGAGGTGCTACCCTCAAACAATCAAATGTGCTGCTTTCGCCGTCAAGCCTTTTTGAAATCTGACAACGCTGTGATATTGCCAAGAAACAGAGCTTTTGATGAGTATGGAACACTTGAATATTGGTGGATGTTTAATAATTCAACTTTTGGATTTTGAATTTGGCGCCTTACATTTCACCTGGTAGAGTCGAGAGCAGCCTGCTAGCGCCCCAGCAATCCCTGAGAGGTTAAGGTCCTGGAGTGGCCTAGCCAGTCTCCAGACCTTAATCCCATAGAAAATCTGTAGAGGGAGCTGAAGGTTCGAGTTGCCAAACGTCAGCCTCGAAACCTTAATGACTTGGAGAAGATCTGCAAAGAGGAGTGGGACAAAATCCCTCCTGAGATGAGTGCAAACCTGGTGGCCAACTACAAGAAACGTCTGACCTCTGTGATTGCCAACAAGGGTTTTGCCACCAAGTACTAAGTCATGTTTTGCAGAGGGGTCAAATACTTATTTCCCTCATTAAAATGCAAATCAATTCATAACATTTTTCACCTGCGTTTTTCTGGATTTTTTTGTTATTATTCTGTCTCTCACTGTTCAAATAAACCTACCATAAAAATTATAGACTGATCATTTCTTTGTCATTCGGCAAACGTACAAAATTAGCAGGGGATCAAATACTTTTCTCCCCTCACTGTACGATGCAAATCACAACATTGGTGGGCTATTCTTGTACATTCCCTTGAGGTCTTCAAGTATGCCCGGTTCACCACTTTTCCAGCCCCCTCCTTTCTTGATCAATGATGGTTGCAGAAGGAATAATAGATATTAGTCAGACAACAGCAGGCCAGTAATACTGAGCTCACAGAGACACTAAGGATTAGTGAAGTTGGCAGTTTAATCCACACAGGAGGAGCAGTGCAGACAGCAGTGGGAGGGGGGGGTCGTTTGAAGTCTAAATACTGTCTCAATCAGCGGTTCGCCTTAGACGCATAGCAACAGACCTTGGATTAAGTTAATTACGATGCAGAGAATGCCAGTCACGATCACCTCTGTCTGTCTGTGGTGGTGAGGGCGGAGATGGTAGTGGTGTGTATGCATGTACGCGCGATATATAAGTTCACTTATTATTCATGAGATGTGGGGGGAAAAAGTATTCATGAGAGTCAGATTTCTAGGCCAAGTCCTACATGGAGAGACCCTTCGCCTCAAGCTTACGTTCTGATTGAACATTTACGTACAGGGTTAAGAACCTAGGAAGTAAGTAATTATCTCTCAAGTAGATTAATGATTTTTATCCCCCTGCTTACAAATAGGTCTAAACATTTGGCCCTTTCCTTATTTCCCCTGTTAGGTATGGTGTAAGTCAGTTTAAAGACACCATACTGCACTCTGTATCAGCCAGGAGATTATAAAGAGCAAGCAATGGTAGCCTACATCCTGTCCTCTTACCACTCATACAGAGTCTATCTTTTCCACCCAATGGTGCCACCATCAGACTAAAACTTTTATCGGGGACTGGTATGATCTCTCGAATAAGCCAAATACTAAATAACTTCAACGGAAGTTAGTTTTATGGACATTGACCATACACCTAATTTCCAAAGCCACCATTCCAAAAACTTCCGGTCGCTTGTGAGCAGCTCAGATTTTCCGCCACTACTCTTCTGATTTGTGCCGGTCGAGCTGCGGAGCTTAGTGAAGATGGATAGTATGAGGGAGAGCGACGGGGCTGTGAAAGGTTTTTCTAATTGCCTTCAGGATCACGCATGCCTTCAGAGAGGGCCAATAACCGCCTTTGCTCTCCCAGAACAGAGTTGGGGAAACCAGGCTAGAGCTCGGGAGATTTACAGTGGATGTGGAGGCCGGGACCTTCTGACAACTCAATTACAGTCTGAACTCAACCTCTACGCTGCTCCTTGTGGAAGACAAAGTGGGGGGGATAGGAAGATGGCTGGAGACAGGTTCAGATTATTGTCACAATCTGATTATGTCATTAAAGATTATTTTCAATATCTAAATTGTAATATTTAAATCATGGAGTGAAATGACTGAAGAACCACATAACAAATGACAGAAAAGAAAAAGGGTTTAACTTTGTCATCTAAATTATGGCTTCACCATTGATCAGTGTTAGACCAACACTGTCATAGACAGACCACATCAACAACAAAAATATATATCCATTATAATCTTAGTGGTAAAACTTTGAAGCAATATAAATGATAACAATGTTAGCTTACTACTACTTAGAAGTCATCGTTTTGTCTTCTTATTAATTCAACTGGGGGGACAGTGTGAAGCACATAAGCAGTGCATTACTGCTTAACAAATACATTTCTGTCATTTAATAGCGAGGCCTGTATTGAACACCCTCACAATGATGGGCTAAAGCCCAATTCATTACCTTGATTCTCACATTCCAATACACGCCTGCTGCTTCTTGACTTGACATATTGCTTGAAGAGCTTTTCAGGGAAGAAAGTACTACCTGAAAATAGGCCACTGAGATAGAGGGGTTTTCTGACAGCCCAATAATGTCAGTGGCAGAGCAGTGTTGATCAGCTCAGAGGCTTTGCAGACGGTGGTCAGAAGTGGGGAGTGTGCATTTCCGGCTGTGCGAGCGAAATGTGAGTTCGTGTTTGTGTACTAAATAAACCCTGTAAAGTAAACCGTTGGTCAAGACACAGTATGACCCTCTCAGGCTTCTCTTTAGAAAGTCAGATGACTGCAGAGTAAGCTCGGGCGGTATACCGTATACTGGGGTATTTGGAAATGGCCACGGGATGGTTTTTCCAATAACATTAATACCTTTGAAACTATTTCTTAGAAGTTTAAAAAAAAAAAAAAATATTTGTAGCTACTTTAAGTAAATACCTGCAGTTAATACGTTAGGAGATCAAGATAAAATTAGGAACTGTATCTGTCACATTTTCTTTTAATTAAGCTTACCAGTAGTCCCCAGTCACTACTAGAGACAGGAGCCTTGTGAGTCACTCATTAGGTGCAGCACACACCAGGTGATCTAGTTACAGTATGGAATTCACAACTAAATGTTTACCAGCTAGATATCTTATAACTAACTATTAAGTTAAGTCTAAAATGTGCTAAATGCTCTGCAGTTGGATTGCTAATTTAGTAGCTAGTTAGCCATGATACCGAATATCCCAGTATGGCACAAGGTTGGTATGAAGGTATGACAATCTGGATGCTGCCCTAGCCTACTTCGGAGACCTTATAATGACCTTACAAACAGGGTCATTATAAGGGGTAAACAACACCAAGCTCTAACGCTGAAAACAAGAATGCAGTGTCCCAAAAGGTCTGGAAAGGCCATGGTGTGATGCTTACTTCTCCCACGGCCAGAAGGCATTTCAATACAAGTGCTGTTGAACATCATTACTTCCTCCACCCGGCCAAAACTGATAGACAGCTAACCAGTCACAGTGGCTGAATAAACAACAGCAACATCCTATTAAAACAAAATGAGTTCGCAACCTGCCCAGTGATGCAATCAAATCCCAGTTCTCTAAAAGCACTTAATGAAAGGGACTCTACCGTCGCACTGAGTGAGTGGGTGCTGTGGCCCATAGAAAGGTGACAGATGCCTCAATGTGATAGGAACAACTCTCTATTTTGAGAGCTCAGCTCTCTCATAAGTTATTAACTCTTACATATCATGAACCGATAATTATATTTTCAGAAGATGATCAATGATACTACTTGCAATGGCACTTTCTAACGCAGCAATTATATTTTCAATATGTTAGTTATTATTCTTCATAAAACATATTCTCTTCATACTTCTAACTATGAGCTGTCTTGGATACGTACACGGAGTATACCAAACATTAGGAACTCCTTCCTAATATTGAATTGCATCTACTACCATACCCCGTTCAAAAGGCACTTACAGTAAATATTCTGGCCCACATAAACAATCCATGTCTCAAGGCTTAAAAATCCTTCTTTAACCTGTCTAGACCCCTTCATTTACACTTATTTAAGTGGAATTAACAAGTGACATCAATAAGGGATCATAACTTTCACCTGGATTCACCTTGTCAGTCTATGTCATGGAAAGAGGTCGTCTTATTGTTTTGTACACTCAGTGTATATCTGATACACAAACTAACATGAAGAGCAAATGTAAATTAACGCATCAGCTCGCCTTTACAGAGCAACCTAAGTTGAACCGAACGCCCAGCGCAAGACGGGCATTACGTTTGGCGTCTGCTGTTGTCTCCCAGTCAACTGATCACTTCACTGGAAACAGTAACAGAGAGCAAATAAAATTGCACCTGGAGTATACTACAGGCCAAAAGGCATGCATGTTATACACCCCATGACCTGAAGGAAGGGCAAGCGTGGAAGGGTTTTCTAACACGGTCCGGGGGCAGGGCGATGTATGACTTGGGGTGTTCTAGGAGAAATCAAGGTCTCAGCGAGGCATTTGCTATGTCAGCAGCGGCAGGTAGCCTAGTGGTTAGGTAGCCGGCAGGTAGCCTAGTGGTTAAGAGTGTTGGACTTGTAACCGGAGGGTTGCAAGTTCGAATCCCCGAGCTGACAAGGAAAAAATCTGTCGTTCTGCCCCTGAACAAGGCAGTTAACCCACTGTTCCCGGAGCGCCAAGACGTGGATGTCGATTAAGGCAGCCCCCCGCACCTCTCTGATTCAGAGGGGTTGGGTTAAATGCGGAAGACACATTTCGGTTGAAGGCATTCGGTTGTACAACTGACTAATAATGGTGACTTTGACCTGAAGAGATGGGTTCGGGCCACTGAGGTGAGACTTTGGTTAGGTGAGGCGAGGGGTCATTCAAGCTCACCTTTGTGGTTGATGCTGCGGATGCTCTGCTTGCTCTGGATGTCCCACAGTCGTATGGTCTCATCGTGGGAGCCCGAGAGGAGGAGAGTGCCATCCATAGAGACAGACAGACATGTCACTAGGTTCCTGTGGAGGGGATGAGTGCAAAGGGAGATCACCACTTGGCTGATAAAATAGGGTTCTGAAACATCAAATGTTTGGGGTTCAACATTCATCTCAGCTTTTCCTTTATTACCTTGGTAAATAATGGAAGTAATCTAGTCACACATCATCTCAATTTCAGAAAGTAAATTATATTTTTTCTTTCTCAATTTCTAAACTAAACTGTTCTCCTGATTTCTTAAATACTATCGCCAGTTTCCTTACAAAATCACCAGAGCACATGCTTCTCCAGTCACAATGCAACGTAGCCCAAAAGTCATTGCTTAAAAAAAATAAAAAAATAAACCACTTTCCTTACTAAGCCTGTTTTCTTACAGCAGAGTTTAAACATTGTTATCTTGCTTGTTTCTGTTCACACGTTACAGGCAACCAAATTACCATATATGTGCCTTCCAGAAATGGTAACAGCAACATTTTCAATACCAAACGAGCCAAGGGGAAAAATCCAGATAGTGTATGCTCCTTCCGCCCCCTGCTCTGCAGCTACAAAAAGCCACTCAAGTCTTCTAGTCTGGTTCTGCACACCTACTGTGTGCCTCTCCCATCAGTATGGTGGTGGCGTGCACCTTGGCAGTCTCGGCTACCATACGGTGAGAGAGATTAGGACGCCTGAACTTCTCTGGCTACTGGGACCTGGTTCGGCACAAAGAGATTCCACAAGGATACCGTGGGGTATTAAAGCCACATGAAACAACCCGTCAGTCACCATACAGCTGTTAAAGCATCAAAGCCCCTCATCCTGAACCCCCTCTCAGACCCTGTTCAAAGGCACTTACATTTTTCTGTCTTGCCATTCACCCTCTGAATGGCACACATACACAATCCATGTCTCAAGGCTTAAAAATCCTTCTTTAACCTGTCTCCTCCCCATCATCTACACTGATTGGAGTGGATTTATTACATCAACAAGGGATCATAGCTTCCACCTGGATTCACCTGGTCAGTCTGTCATGGAAAGAGCAGGTGTTCTTAATGTTTTCTACACTCAGTGTATATTACATAGATGAGACCTTGAAGGCAGCCCACCTGTGTCCTTTAAAAACCTGGTTTCCCTCGTTGTCCGACTGGAACGTCTTATCCCGACTTAAGCTCTGCAGATCAGAAGAAGAAAAAAGTTAAGAGTAATCAAGAGTAAGCAATTCTGAGTTTTTTTAAATACCCAGAGCCAATGAGCTTGTCTCTCTGGTACCCTTACGTAGGTATGTGAGAATGCTGTTCCTGGACTACAGCACAGCGTTCAACACCATAGTGCCCTCCAAGTTCATCATTAAGCTAAGGATCCTAGGACTGAACACCTCCCTCTGCAACTGGATCCTGGACTTCCTGACTGGACCCCCCCCCAGGTGGTAAGGATAGGCAACAACACATCCGCCACGCTGACCCTCAACATGGGGGCCCCTCGGGTGCGTGCTTAGTCCCCTCCTGTACTCCCTGTTCACCCACGACTGCTTCGCCGCGCACAACTTCTACACCATCATTAAGTTGTCCGACAACACAACGGTGGTAGGCCTGATCACCGACCATGATGAGAAAGCCTATAGGGAAGAGGTCAGATATGTGGCAGTGTGGGGCCAGGACAACAACCTCTCTCTTAATGTAAGCAAGACAAAGGAGCTGATCGTGGACTACAGGAAACGGAGGGCCAAACACGCCTGTTCACATCGACAGGGTTGTAGTGGAGTGGGACGAGAGCTTCAAGTTCCTCGGTGTCCACATCACTAAGGATCTATCATGGTTCAAAAACACCAACACAGTCCTGAAGAGGACACGATATGGGATCCTCAAATGGGGTCCTCAAAAAGTTATACAGCTGCACTGTCGAGAACATCTTAACTGACTGCATCACCGCTTGGTGTGGCAACTGCTTGGCCTCTGACCGCAAGGCGCTACCAAGGGTAGTGCATACGGCCCAGTGCATCACTTGAGCCGGGCTCCCTGCCATCCAGGACCTCTATATCAGGCGGTGTCAGAAGAAGGCCCTAGAAATTGTCAAAGACTCCAGCCACCCAAGTCATAGACTGTTCTCTCTGCTATCGCACGGCAAGTGGTACCGATGCACAAAGTCTGGAACCAACAGGACCCTGAACAACTTCTACCCCCAAGCCATAAGACTGCTAAATAGTTACAGTGGGGGAAAAAAGTATTTAGTCAGCCACCAATTGTGCAAGTTCTCTCACTTAAAAAGATGAGGCCTGTAATTTTCATCATAGGTACACTTCAACTATGACAGACAAAATGAGGAAAAAAAATCCAGAAAATCACATTGTAGGATTTTTAATGAATTTATTTGCAAATTATGGTGGAAAATAAGTATTTGGTCACATATAAACAAGCAAGATTTCTGGCTCTCACAGACCTGTAACTTCTTCTTTAAGAGGCTCCTCTGTCCTCCACTCGTTACCTGTATTAATGGCACCTGTTTGAACTTGTTATCAGTATAAAAGACACCTGTCCACAACCTCAAACAGTCACACACTTGTCTGTCATAGTTGAAGTGTACCTATGATGAAAATTACAGGCCTCATCTTTTTAAGTGAGAGAACTTGCACAATTGGTGGCTGACTAAATACTTTTTTCCCCCACTGTAGTTAAATAGTTAACCAAATAGTTACCTGGACTATCTGCATTGACCCTTTTTGCACTAACCTTTTTGACTCATCACATACACTGCTGCTACTGTTTACTATATCACAATATTCCTAGTTATATATACACACATAGCTACCTCTAACTCGTACCCCTGCATATCGACTCGGTACTGGTACCCTTGTATATAGCCAAGTTCGCATTACACATTGTGTATCTATTATTACGTGTTTTACTTTTCTATTATTTCTCCATTTTCTTTCTCTGCATTGTTAGGAAGAGCCCGTAAGTAAGAATTTCACTGTTAGTCCACATTTATTGTTTATAAACCATGTGACAAATACAATAAGAGTAACATGTCTCTCTCATCTATTAAGTTGGCAGGATATTTCTGGCACTCTTCGGCCTCTAAATGGTTTGATCGATGTACTTAATTGCATTAATTAGGGATGGGGTTGCGTCAGACATGCAAGGGAGGGAGGACACCACTGGATTTTACTATGACAGACTAATCATCACATCACGTCTATACTGCCTGTCTTGAGAGCACTCAATTAAACATGAAAAGTGGACTTGAAAAGGGATTTAGTTGAAGCCGTAGCTATTAATTCTATCGATGTGTGTACAAGCCTGGCTTGGGCTGGATAATCAGCTGTACAAAAGGCCAAATAAATGCAAATCATTAAGGGAAGGTTTGAGGGAAGCATCATGTCTCATTTCACACCACTACATTAACTAAAATTTTGGAGGTGGAGTGAAAAAACGAATTCACCACGATGAAGGACAAATTCTTTTTCTTCTAACATTAGCCAGTTAAACTGTTAAAATCAAGTGCTTAAATCAATGAGGGATGTTCGGAACCATTTAGCAAGAAAATTGTATTTTCTGTGGCAAAAACTTATTGGCAGGATTACATTTCTAAACCTTCACACTGAAGAAAAAGGAAACGGCTAGCTGCTGCTGCTGCCTCGCGTGGGGGAAGAGAACGGTCTGATTTTCTGTCTGCCTATTTATCCAAATGTGAAAATTCTAGGCTCACGGACTCATCTCCTTGCTGAACAATTTAAACAAGGGGAACGAAACAGCACAACAAACGCAGCTCTCTCTGAATGCAACACTCATATCCCCACTGGCAGAGTTAATGCCCGCCATGCATTGAAACACTCATCACATAGAAACTTCTGCCCAGCTACGGTACGAAATCCCCTTTTTAAACAATGATCCATGTGCACATTCAGAGTTAAGCTGTTTATGAAATGAATAACTCTCCCCAAATCGGGTAAACAGCACAATTACAGGAACAGAAAGACACATGCTAGCGGAGCGTTAATGCCTTTTAGATGCTGACGGTAGAGATGGCAGAGTTCCAATATTTTACTCAGAAAATGTTTAAGCTGAATCATGAGATGGAAACGAAAATGTGGTTGTCGCTATAGGGAAATTATGGTTAACATATGGGGTTGCAAGGTCCAAATACAGTATACAGGTAGATTCAATACAAAGGGATCTCACCACAATATGTTCAGATATGCAGCAACCCTATTGGATTCTAACAAATGATGTAAAAACATTTCTTTAAATATAAAACATTTGTAATGGAAGCCAGTTGGCCCAAAGCAACATAATATCCATTCTAAATCACAACGAGGACAAATGAGTAACAGATTATCTGCAATCCCTTTAGTATGAATGACAGAGAATGCAGTATAATGAGACTGATCATTATACTTTGAGAGCTAGGGGGAAGCCAGAGGGAAGAGGAAATGATGCAGATTAAAAAGCTGTGATTTCACTCACCAGCAAGTTCCAGCATCTATGGAGGAACGATGCAACAACGCAAAGCTTGGCATTAAAACATTGTTTAATAAAATACCTGTTTTAACAAACGACTTGTTCCTCTCTTTAAACAAAAGAGAATCATTATTAGTTGTACTCAAACCCAGGGCTATAAAAAAAGCTTTCTTCTCTCCAATTACCTTAATTAACCAATTGATCTTTAAGATGATATGCCTAAATAATTAAGCGTCTCAAGACTGCGTTTGGAAGTAAAAAGGCGTACGAGTCAATGGGGCAGCGGCAGCATGGCTTTGAAAATCTTTGAAAGGCAAGCATTAAAGATTTTTTTTTAAATCAAAATACATGAGGAACGTTAGCACATTAATAACCTATGATTCCAGATACAGGACCAAGGTGAAAGGGGTCGGTAGGCATTAATAAGAAGCTGAGCAACTTGTGTATCCAAACCGGGTCTTGACTTGGGGAATTTTCTCAATAATTGCAACAGGTCTTTCCAGTATACATGAAACACACTTCAACATGAATAAATGAAATAAGATCCCTCAGAAATATTTTATCTTTCAAATCAATTACTATTTTATAACTGAGCCATTCTTCCTGAGGTCAAGTCACTCCACTACAACATTCAAAGCAATTATTGTGATACTTTCATGTCAAAAAGTGAACATAAAAGGGTTGCAGAATCCCCTGACCAATAGTAGAATGATAGACACAGTAATCTGTACCGCAGCCAAACATCTCTAAAAACAATTATAACTAAAAGGACCAGTCTATATGACCGTTTCTGTGAATATTCTCATGTAATCACTGTGCCACCAATAGATCCCCCTGTCCCTTACTGACTAACATTCACGTTTTGGTTGTATTAATATTCAGTGACAGGACTGGAACAATAACCATGTGTCAGTGAGAAGGGGCATGGAGATGGAGAGGACATAAATAAGCTCTTGGTTGGAGAAGAGATGAGTAAGGGAACGGTTGAAAAATGACAGTCCTAACAGATTGAGATACACTACATGACCAAAAGTATGTAGACACCTGCTCGTCAAACATCTCAGTCCAAAATCATGGGCATGAATATGGAGTTGGTCCCCCCCCTTTGCTGCTATAACATCTCCACTAGATGTTGAAACATTGCAGCGGGGACTTCCATTCAGCAACAAGAGCATTAGTGAGGTCGGGCACTGATGTTGGGCGATTAGGCCTGGCTCGCAGTCGGCGTTCCAGTTCCAATGGTGTTCGATGGGGTTGAGGTCAGGGCAAGTTCTTCCACACCGATCTTGACAAACCATTTCTGTACGGACCTCACTTTGGGGATGGGGACTGAAGCAGGAAAGGGCCTTCCCCCAAACTGCTGCCACAAAGTTTGAAGCACAGAATCAGCTAGAATGGCATTGTACGCTGTAGGATTAAGATTTCCCTTCACTGGAACTAAGGGGCCTAGCCCAAACCATGAAAAACAGCCGCATACCTCCACCAAACTTTACAGTTGGCACTATGCATTGGGGCAGGTAGCGTTCTCCTGGCATCCGCCAAACACAGATTCGTCCGTCGGACTGCCAGATGATGACGAGTGATTCATCACTCCAGGGAGCAAGTTTCCACTGTTCCAGAGTCCAACGGCGGCGAGCTTTACACCAATCCAGCCATCACTTGGCATTGCGCATGGTGATCTTAGGCTTGTGTGTGGCAGCTTGGCCATCGAAAACCATTTCATGAAGCTCCTGACGAACAGTTATTGTGCTGAAGTAGCTTCAAGAGGCAGTATGGAACTCTGTAGAGTGTTCCAACCGAGGAAAGACAATTTCTGCTTCAGCACTCGGCGGTCTCGTTCTGTGAGCTTGTGTGGCCCACAAGTAGCGCGGCTGAGCCGTTGTTGCCCCCTGAGACGTTCCCACTACACAATAACCGCACTTACAGTTGACTGGGGCAGCTCTAGCATGGTAGAAATTTGACAAACTGACTTGTTGGAAAGGTGGCATCCTATGACAGTGGCCACGTATCTTTGTATATATAGTGTCTGTTATCCATCTGCAGCCATCCATCTGTAGCACTCTTTCAGAGATGCAGGCTTTTCTTCACTCAAACCTGATGCTTCTGGGATATCGCTTATTTGGCCATACATGCAAGAGCCACCCACAACATTTCCAGTGGGGCTGATGGATTTTGGGAGAGGCTTTCACAATTAAAAACTAGAGATATCGAGTAAGGAGGTTGAAAAAACCAAACGTGCGAGTTTAATTATTGATACATAAATGGAGTAAATAAACGGAGCAGTGAGCGATCCGCCTTTACTCAGACAGTGATTCCAAAGCCATGGAAGCAAGCATTTGGAAGCACTCCACTCCAAGAGCCAGGATAAGGGAAATTAGGTTTTAAATAGAAGTGGGGTGGTCTAACAAGGGGAGGGGGATCCTTTCTAAAATGTGCACATTCATTTCTGTCATGTTTAATTTAGTCTTTTATACAAGTTTCTTTGTGGTACTTAGAAAGGAGGAGAGGACAAAGCTTTAAACTCAGATTGAACCACATCCATTCATGTCTTCTCTGATCTAGTTGGCTACGTCAGTTACATACAACATTTGGATTAATTCTCTGCAGCTTGACAGACATTTTCTGCATTGAAATGTGACGTTAAGTGGCACAAAAGGAGCCTATCCTGCAAATAAACCATCAATCATGCCAAATACAGAAGTCCACCTTGTGTTTAAGCCGAGGAAGACGCAGGAAGCTCTTGATTAGCATGTTGCAGTAGGACTAGATTCACTTAGCCAGAAGGGCTGGCAGACATAACTCTGAACCTGAAGTGTCTCCTTTCTCCTTGAAAGAAAGCTGTCAGAAAGAATCCCACTAGACGACTCGCATGGGAATTTATAAAATATATGGGGGCAATGTAGGGGGAAAAGAAGTCCCTCATGTGGCATGGTATCGGGCAATAATAGCAATGAAAGACTCCAGGTGATTTAAACCCAAAACACAGGCCATGCCAGTGTACCCCCCTTTCCCGCATTCTATCACATCTCCATCTTTCAGGCCAACAGCATGGGGATTCACCCGTACAAGGATGGTGCAATGTTAGAAAGTTCATGAAAAAGCAACAGAGGAGTACCTTTAGAGAATTCCCCGATACATGTGCAGAATTTCAAATTGTGGCAGATGGTAGACTTCGGTTTTATTAATATCTTCCCTTTGAACTGAAGTAGTCTTTCTCAGTGGCTTAAGCTGGAAAAAACTGGGGTGAGCCCAAGCAAAGTTTCTGTAGGATGCTTTAGAGCAGTGTTCCGGAAATGCCCCCCAATCTCCCACTAGACAAAGCTTTGTGTAAGTGTAACCTGCCTTGACCTTCCCTGTGCACCAGAGAGATGTGGGCTGGTCCAAACATCACTCACATTCCCCTCTTCATTAAACAATCTTTAGCAGCCAAGTTCCAGGCCAGCAGTGTGGAGACACATCAAGGCGCTGTCAGCTGATCAGAAGTGTACTGTATTTTGGTGCTTCACTGGAAAATGTGCAGGACTAACTCAAAACGGAACTCAGTCAAAGGTGTATTATACGGCAATTGACAGGTGGATTATTTTATTTGTAATGTTCTCAATTTATTAAGTTTGTCAGTTGTGTGTACTTGGTGAAGTGTTTCCGCCTTCGCTTGTGGAAATTAAATAGTCTCAGTTTTAAATAATTAATAATCAGGTAACGGGTTTGATGACCGTATATGCAATTCTAAGGTTATTTTCAAGGGCTTGAAATGAATGTGCTTATTTGCCTCAGGCTGCTCATCTGCAGTCTTCAAAGTTCTATGAACTGGCTATGGTTTTACAGATGACTCTGTCAGTTCAAAGTCTCTCTCAGTTACGTCACCTGCCCTTGGTGCGTCGCCAGACTGTGGCCCATTGTGCCCGCTGTATATCTGCTTTCCAATTTGCCGTCACCCGGCTGAGCTCACCCCTGTCCAGACACTTCTCTCCGTGGGTACTGTCCACAACGGGTTGGTTATTTATGGTAGGGCAACCCGTTTATAATGTACAGGGAGGCCATTGATGAACCCTTGATGTTATGAATCAAAAAACCCATGTCCGCGTGGGCAAGGTTGTGCTTGACTGATGCTCCATTAAGAGAGACCCACAGTTTGTAATTCAAACGAGTTGTGAAGTTAATCGATGAAAGCTCAGGGTGAAACGGCGAGGGTGGCGAAGACAAAAACAATATAGCTTACCTGGCTACAGAGGGACACCTGAAATATACCGCCGTCACTGCCACCGCAGAAGAGGTAGTACTCGCAGGGGTCAAGGGTCACTGACATGATGCCCACGTCAAAAAGAACAGACAGGAGCATCTCGCCAGAGGATAGCTCCCATAGCTAGAGAGTTTGAGAGAGAGAGCAAAAGACAAAAAAAAGAGTTGTATGGTTAATTTGACCCGAGTTGTGGACATTGTTTAACTTCAGCTTTAAAAGATACTGTATAACATCATATTATCGGTATGAGCTCACACTGCAGGGCTGTTAGTCTGACCCTGTCTGTCTTAGAGGAGTGGGCCGTTTAAGAGTGCAAGACACTAAAATACATCTTAGTCTGCAGAACGTCTGCAAATTTCTGTTCCAACCTCAACTTAATGACTTGGATAGATCAAATCATTTAGTGCCTATGACACTTACATTGTGCCAAGAACTTGATGGCCATTCATTGAGCTAATCCATTATTACAGCTAGCGGAGAAAAAAAAGAAAAAAAAACTGGAACTGGAAAGTATTCAGCCCCCTTGGCATGTTTCCCATTTTGTTGCCTTACAACCTGAAATTAAAATAGATTTTTTGGGGGGGGTTTGTATCATTTGATTACACAACATGCCTACCACTTTGAAGATGTAATTTTGTTTTGGTGAAACAAACAAGAAATAAGACAAAAACGGAACTTGAGCGTGAATAACTATTCACCCCCGCAAATTCAATACTTTGTAGAGCCACCTTTTGCAGCAATTACAGCTGCAAGTCTCTTAGGGTATGTCTCTATAAATTTGGCACATCTAGCCACTGGGATTTTTGCCCATTCCTCAATGCAAAACTGCTCCAGCTCCTTCAAGTTGGATGGGTTCTGCTGGTGTACAGAAATCTTTGAGTCATACCACACATTCCAATTGGATTTAGGTCTGGGCCATTCCAAGACATTTAAATGTTTCCCCTTAAACCACTTGAGTGTTGCTTTAGCAGTATGCTTAGGGTCATTGTCCTGCTGGAAGGTGAACCTCCGTCCCAGTCTAAAATCTCTAAGACTGAAACAGGTTTCCCTCAAGAATTTCCCTGTATTTAGCCCCATTCATCATTCCTTCTGACCAGTTTCCCAGTCCTTGCCGAAGAAAAACATACCCACAGCATGATGCTGCCACCACCATGCTTCACTGTGGGGATGGCGTTCTCGGGGTGATGAGGTGTTGGGTTTGTGATAGACATAGCGTTTTCCTTGATGGCCAAAAAGGTAAATTTTTGTCTAATCTGACCAGAATACCTTCTTCCATATGTTTGGGGAGTCTCCCACATGCCTTTTGGCGAACACCAAACGTGTTTGCTTATTTCTTTCTTAAAGCAATGGCCTTTTCTGGCCACGCTCCGTAAAGCCCAGCTCTGTGGAGTGTACGGCTTAAAGTGGTCCTATGGACAGACACTCCACTTTGGTCTCTTTGTTGCCGCTCTGATTTTTATTTATTTATTTTTATTTCACCTTTATTTAACCAGGTAGGCAAGTTGAGAACAAGTTCTCATTTACAACTGCGACCTGGCCAAGATAAAGCAAAGCAGTTTGACACATACAACACAGAGTTACACCTGGAGTAAAACAAACTCCATGATTAATGCCCTCCTTACCGAGTCTGTGAGTTTTGGTGGGCGGCCGTCTCTTGGCAGGTTTGTTGTGGTGCCATATTCTTTCATTTTTTTTAAATAATGGACTTAAATGGTGCTCCGTGGGATGTTCAACGTTTTTTATATTTTTTTATAACTTAACCCTGATCTGTACTTCTCCACAGCTTTGTCCCTGACCTGTTTGGAGAGCTCCTTGGTCTTCATGGTGCCACTTGCTTGGTGGTACCCCTTGCTTAGTGGTATTGCAGACTCTGGGGCCTTTCAGAACAGGTGTATGTATACTGAGATCATGTGACACTTAAAGTCCACATGTATGCAATCTAACTATGCGACTTCTGAAGGTAATTGGTTGCACCAGATCTTATTAGGGGCTTCATAGCAAAGGGAGTGAATACATTTGCACGCATCACTTTTACTTAAAAAAAAAAAAAAAAAAAAAGTTAGTAGTTTTTTTCATTTCACTTCAATTTGGACTATTTTGTGTATGTCCATTACATGAAATCCAAATAAAAATCGATTTACAATTACAGATTGTAATGCAACAAAATAAGAAAAACAGCAAGGGGGATGAATACTTCTGCAAGGCACTGTATCTTACGTAAAGGGGTGTAGGTTTGGTGACTTGTGTTCAGCTGCTTTATATTGCACTAATTACTTCTCTGATTGGGCCATCCTAAGTGCTGTCTTCTCAGTGTGTGCAGACAGTTGAGGCATATCTCAATATTCGTCCAGTGTTGGACATAGCTGGTACTGTATGACCATGCCAACCAATCGAAAGTTTAAACATTTCGTTTAATGAGCGCTCATGGTGGATGTGGGCTTCATAAGCTCGACAAGTTCTGTATAGGATGGACGACAATACACGTGTGACCATTTGGTTTATGTGAGCATCCTTCAGAAATAAGTAAACTGTCCTAATGGACAGCTTCAGCACGAGCCCTGCATTGTCCCCTTCCTCGTTAAATCCCACCTGATTGATTATCCTTTAGCATATGAGTAGGGTTGCAAAGGGAGGGTATATTACTGGAAACGTTCTAAGTTCACCAGTCAACTTTAAAATGTTGTCATCTTTCATTTTTCTTTTTTTAGTGGCCCTTTTGGGTACTTTAGATTGTCACAGGAATCTGTAATTATCTCTGGCCCTCTGTGTAGCAGTATCACACGTAAAATATATTAATAAAATATTTTTTTTAAATTGAAAATAGGATGACAAAGCTGTAAAACATCCTAATTATAAACCACCTTAGTGCAAACCATTGGTGGGTTTCAGCAGTTTTTTTTTAACACAGTGCCTTCAGAAAGTATTCATACTCCATATTGACAAAGTGAAAACATGTTATTAGAATATGAAATGGAGCCTTCGGAAAGTATTCAGACCCCTTGACTTGTTCCACAATTTATTAAGTTACAGCCTAATTCTTAAATTGATTAAAAAAAATATATTCCCTCAATCTACACACAATACCCCATAATGACGAAGCAAAAACAAGTTTAGAACTTTTTGTAAATTACACCCTTTACTGAGTACTTTGTTTTAGCACCTTTAGCAGCGATTGCAGCCTCTAGTCTTCTTGGGTGTGACGCTACAAGCTTGGCACACCTGTATTTGGGGAGATTTGTCTCACCAGATCCTCTCAAACTCTGTCAGGTTGGATGGGGAGAGTCGCTGCACAGCTATTTTCAGGTCTCTCCAGAGATTTTCGATCAGGTTCAAGTCCAGGCTCTAGCTGGGCCACTCAAGGACATTCAGAGACTTGTCCAAAGCCACTCCTGCGTTGTCTTGTCTGTGTGCTTCAGGTGAACCGTCGCCACCAGTCTGAGGTCCTGTGAGCTCTCAACAGGTTTTCATCAAGGATCTCCCTGTACTTTTCTCCGTTCAGCTTTCCCTTGATCCTGACTAGACTCCCAGTCCCTGCCGCTGAAAACATTCCCACAGCATGGTGCTGCCACCATGCTTCACTGTAGGGATGGTGCCAGGTTTCCTCCAGATGTGAAGTTTGGCATTCAGGCCAAAGAGTTCAATCTTGGATTCATCATACCAGAGAATCTTGTGGTCTGAGAGTTTTCAGGTGCCTATTGGCAAACTCTAAGCAGGCTGTCATGTGCCTTTTACTGACAAGTCTGGCCACACTACCATAAATGCCTCATTGGTGGAGTGCTGCAGAGATGGTTGTCCTTCTGGAAGGCTCTCTGATCTCCACAGAGGAACTCTGGAGCTCTGTCAAAGTGACCATCGGATTCTTGGTCATCTCCCTGACCAAGGCCCTTCTCCCCCAGTTGTTCAGTTTGACCGGGCGGCCAGCTCTAGGGAGTCCTGGTGGTTCCAACTTCTTCCATTTGAGAATGATGGAGGCCACTGTGTTCTTGGGGAACTTCCAATGCTACACACATTATTTGGTACCCTTCCCCAGATCTGTGCTTAGATACAATCCTGTCTCAGACCTCATGGCTTAGTTTTTGCTCTGATATTCACTGTCAACTGGGGGACCTTACATAGACTGGTGTGTGCCTTTCCAAATCATGTCCAATCAATTGAATTTACCACAGGTAGACTCAAATCAAGTTGTAGAAACATCTCAAAGATGATCAATGGAAACAGGATGCACCTAAGCTCAATTTTGAGTCTCATAGCAAAGGGTCTGAATACTTATGTAAATAAGTTATGTTTATTTTTTATAAATTAGCAAACATTTCTAAAAACCCGTTTTCGCTTTGTTAAGAGGTAATGTGTGTGGATTGATAAGAATAATAATTTAATCAATTTTAGAATAAGGCTAATGTAACCAAACGTGGAAAAAGTCAAGGGATCGGAAATACTTTTTCCGAACGCACTGTAATTTAGTTCTGATATGAATGGAGGAACATGATTACAACAGGTGTGACCATATAGCCCATATTTGTTCTTGTTTTGCCCCCCAAAAGAACTCCAGCAAACTCCAAGCCTGGTAAAAATAAAGTGATGAAAAAGACAGATTAATGATTACATGAAAAGCATATGCGCTGCCTTTGGTAGAACTATAATCAAATAGATTTTGATCGCATCCTTTATCAAAAGAAAACTTTGCTAACGGCTTGAAGGAAAACCCTGATGGCTCTTGGGAGAGAAAAACTTGAGCCAGGTCTGCACAAAGCCAACTTCTAGGCATCTACACAACCCAGTCATGGAATTACAAAAACAAGAGTACACCAAACATTAAAAAACCAAAAATAAGATATGCAATAATTCAAAACACCCCCTCCTATCTCTCCTTCAAGACAATACCCTGCTGAGTCTGAGTATACTAGAGGGAATGGTGGGGCTCATCCATTTAGAGTCCGTCATAGGGGTGGGAGTGAGGGGGGCTACTGAAAGTTGTCTATAGCCCAACCTGCCTTGTCCTAACAAGCCCTGTTCTCTGGCATGCCGTCTGCTTCTCCTTCAGCCAACACGATCACTCCCCGTCATCGGACAGCGGGAAT
Source organism: Brachymystax lenok tsinlingensis (assembly GCA_030435695.1). NCBI lineage: Eukaryota > Metazoa > Chordata > Actinopteri > Salmoniformes > Salmonidae > Brachymystax > Brachymystax lenok. The sequence continues at coordinate 11,505,224 of CM059790.1, forward strand.
TATTTGTCTGTAGAGACTGACAGCCTGGAATCTATAGAGCAGCTGATGATATTGAACATGACGCTACGAGCCGCTGACAAGTTTGGTATGCAGTGAAGGCGTAAAAGAATTGAGCAAAAGAGAGCGAGACATGGCATCCTGCACAATGAGACTCAATATAAGTGAGGTAGACTGAGTAGCATTATGTGCGTGCATATGGTCTACTGATTGTAGTTAAATATTTTTATGTAACACGTATGAAGGATATTCTCATCTGTTGAGGCTTGAAAGTTGAGTATTTTAAAGTTGTTTCTTGTGCTTAGTTGATTTACTGCAAATGGTAGATGTTATGAAAAGTCGTCCATTTGAATTATATAACACAATGGATGGTGTAGGAATAGCGTTAAAATTAAGCACGAATAAGACAAAAGTGAATGTTCTGGATTTACAATTTACTTCAGCATTTAACCTAATGGAAATAGTTTGCCAGCTATTTGTCATGAAGGGACGCTATTGACTTGCTACAATAAATATAACTTTAGAATTAGAGGGAAAATGGTAAGTAGGGCTCTGTGTTACAGTGACCCATGCAGAAAATCTTAAGTATGAAAATGTTTGGTGAACCTAAATATGAAGTCAAAAATATTATCCTAATAAGAAAAGATGTTAGCCTACATCTTATTCGTGTTCTGAAGCTGGTGGGCTGTTCCTCCTGCCACAGGGGACATGAGACTTTCAAGATGAAAGAAGCAGAGAGATGGAAGAGACAACCCGTGCCTGTCAATTAAATATAAACCACTGGGGGGGAAAAAGGTGAGTCAGAATTATCAGAGCTCCACTCTGTAATTTATCAAACTATGGTTATATCTATACAATATGGGCTAAATCACTTCACACTAATTCCTTTCAAACTACGGAATATAATGGCTTGATCGATAACTTGCATGTTAAACAACTACAATGATTCTTGTTAGAAGAGCTGCAATTGCCCCACTTGCAAACATTTGAAGTATTTCCATTTTGTTTTGCTGGACATTTGTTTTTCTATTGGGCATGAGCCACAAGCATTTTCGTCATTAGATTTATAATGACGTGGACAGTCCCTTTTGATAAAAAGAGCAGCTTTAGCCTCTACGGCTAATTTCCAGCTGTAGTCCCCGGCCAGTTGTCAATAGGCATACATCAAATAAAATACATTACCCAACTGTGACCCAACTGCTGAATAAAATACTGTACATCTTGTAAAAAAATACTTTTGAACAAGTCATGGGCAGGGACATTGTTCAAAAATGATTTCCAGCTCAGAGCAGGTGCCTGATGATGTTCACAGATCATTTGTAACACGACTCTTCGTCTTGGAGATACAGCACCTTTGGAAAGTATTCCGACCACCTAGACTTTTTCCACATTTTGTTACGTTACAGCCTTATTCTAAAATGTATAAAATCGTTTTTTTTTTTTTATTCAATCTACACAATACCACTTAATGAAAAAGCAAAAACTGGTTTAGAAAATGTTGCAATATATATTTAAAAAAATATTTAACCCTAAATATCACATTTACATAAGTATTCAGACCCTTTACTCAGTACTTTGTTGAAGCACCTTTGGCAGCGATTACAGCCTCGAGTCATCTTGGGTCTGACGCTACAAGCTTGGCACACCTGTAACTGTGGAGTTTCTCTCAAGCTCTGCCAGGCTGGATGGGGTGTGTCGCTGCACAGCTATTTTCACGTCTCTCCAGAGATGTTCGATCGGGTTCAAGTCCTCATTCTGGCAGGGCCACTCAAGGACATTCATAGACTTGGCCCAAAGCCACTCCTGCGTTGTCTTGTCTGTGTGCTAAGGGTCGTTAATCTGTCAGAAGTTGAACCTTCAACAAGGATCTCTGTACTTTGCTCTGTTCACCTTTCCCTCGATCCTGACTAGTCTCCCAGTCCCTGCCGCTGAAAAACATCCCCACAGCATAATACTGCCACCACCATGCTTCACCGTAGGGATGATGCCAGGTTTCCTCCAGACGTGACGCTTGGCATTCAGGCCAAATAGTTAATCAAACTAGAGAATCTGGTTTCTCATGGTCTGAGAGTCCTTTAGGTGCCTTTTGGCAAACTCCAAGCCGGACTGTCATGTGCCTTTTACTGAGGATTGTCTTCCATCTGGCCACTACCATAAAGACCTGATTGGTGGAGTGCTGCAGAGATGGTTGTCCTTCTGGAAGGTTCTCCCATCTCCACAGAGGAACTCTGGAGCTCTGTTAGTGACTATCGGGTTCTTGGTCACCTCCCTGACCGAGGTACTTATCCCCCAATTGCTTAGTTTGGCTGGGCAGCCGGCTCTAGGAAGAGTCTTGGTGGTTCCAAACTTCTTCCATTTAAGAATGATGGAGGCCACTGTGGGACCTTATATAGACTGGTGTGTGTCTCCAAATCATGTCCAATAAATTGAATTTACCGCAGGTGGACTCCAATCAAGTTGTAGAAACATCTCAAGAATGATCCATGGAAACAGGACGCACCTGAGCTCAGTTTCGAGTCTCAAAGCAAACGGTCTGAATACTTACTTAAATAAGGTAATTCTTTTTACAGTTCTTATAAAATTTGCAAAAATTTGTAAAAATCTGTTCTCATTTTGTCATGCTGTGTGTAGATGGATTAGATAAAAAAAATAAAACGTTTTTTTAGAATAAGGATGTAAAGTAACAAAATGAGGAAAAAGGGGACTGAATACTTTCCGAATGCACTGTAGAACAGCATGGACTATGTGAACTCTGTATATTAGGATCAAATCTCATTAGGTATAGCTGGATACTGCTACTTTTTGCATGAATGAGGGGGGCTCAGTCAGAAGAAATAGCTTACAGGCAGGTAAATATAGTGGGCATTTTCACAGTACTGTTCGTTGACACAATGTGTCTGATACTAATAGTAATTAAGTCACTACAGAACACATATTGAGTTTAACACAGTGCTGTGTGGCTTAAAAAAAATGTAGGTGGTTTGTATACATTTCCCAATGCATTGAATGTATATTATCTTAATTGGATTTTGAGAGGGGTTGACATAATTTAACGGGAATGCATTCCAGAGATGAGAATACATGATTCACATCCAAGTCTGCATGCAATCATAACCGCAACCATAGCTTCATACCTTAGCAAAAAATCACGTGTTCGTGCAAGGCTGTGCAACGGAATAAGTGCAGCACCAACATATCAGCAATCCCAATTATACCTATAGCGTGTGAAGTCAGTGCAAAAGCCAATCGATGTTTTGGTCATCCAAAGCACTGGCTCTCGGCTTACTTCCAGGCTGCAGGGTGAGAATGCTGAGAATTCAGATATTTTATATTCAACATAACCTTGAGATTTTATTTGTTTTGATTTATTAAAAAACATTGAGAATGCTTACTCAAATTGCCAACTCAACTGCCTCTTGCTTTTGGCCATAGAATAGACTCCAAAACCCCGTAACTAGAGAGGTGCATTAAAAATGATTAAGTCACTTATCTTTATGTAATCAAAATAATAACTGATAAGGCATAGCTGTGACCGTGGTCCTAAATACTGTATGGAAATATGATCTAGCCTACAGTAGATTAGACTAAAGCAGTATTAGACAGGAGGGTATGAGTTAACTGATGTGATGCGGAGGCTAGGTACGAGGCTTTTGCAGATAATCTACAATTTCTGAGAGCTCTAGTAAGTAACACAAAAACATGGGAGAAATACCCTGCCGGTGTATGACTGATTAATCATATTGATCAGGGTTTAGATATGACATCTTCTTAATTAAATTCATAACCCAGTGGCATTCATTACTGATGCCTGGGTGAGGGGCTGATCATTTTATTCACTTTAACAGGTTGATTTCCATTGTGGCTATATTGTCTTCCATTGTATTAGTGCCCACTTTAACACCAGGAGCCTCAAGAATTTGGGACTTATTTACAGTACGCTCCAATGCAATTATTGTCTATAGTAATTCTATGACCTCTACAGACAGATGTTTTTTTTCTATACTTGCAAAGATGGCTTGCTGTTACAAATCAATAGGAACGCTGGCTGGCTAAACAAAAGCCTGGGAGTAATTTCTCAATGAGCCGCTGGTTGTCAGTCAGTCACTCGGCACAGGAGTCAAAAAGCTAATCAGAGTAGTTGATGCCCTGCATCGGGGACACACACACTCCAGTAGCTCATCCACACACTGAGGGGAGAAGGGAGAGAGACTGACATCAAACACACGGAGCACCAGGGCCTGTGTTGCCTCGCTCCCTTTACATAGCTTCAGTTCATCACTTAATTAATATTTGCATTCCGGTATGCCTTTAATATGGGGGCAAACTGCAGGTGGCAGAACGTGCCATAGGTTTTCTCAATTCACTTCACACAAAAGACGACAGTAACAAACCACATTTCTATGATGGAGAGAAACAAGATGAATAATTGTTTTATACAGAAGAAAATAGTTTGTGTTTATACCATGGCATTGTTGAATAATTGATTCTGATAGGTTAGAAGGGCATTCTAGAGCGGACATTATTTCCACATTTTCGAACACTTAAAAACACGGAAGCCAAAATGTGGAAACTATGGATATATCTTGATTCGCGCTCCCGCATTCTCATAATTCATATGCGTGCCCCTAGAATTCCATGCATTAGCATGTATCTGTTAGCAGATACAACCTGAAATAAATACACCATATTACTGGCCTGCTAATGTGCATGGACCTTATAGGCTAAACTGCCGAGAATAAACCCATTACTGATCCAAATGGCTGCCCAATCAGGCAGGCTAGATGCAGTTGTGTGTATGTTTCATGATTAACGACTCTGTAACTGTAACAGCATACAGGAACTCATGTCCTTTCGTTCACCTGACCTAGAATTCCTCACAATCAAATGCCAACCGTATTATCTCCCAAGAGAATTCTCGTTGGTTATTATCACAGCCGTGTATATCTCCCCTCAAGCCGATACCATGACAGCCCTCACGGAACTTCACTGGAATTTAGGCAAACTGGAAACCATATATCCTGAGGCTGCATTTAATATAGCTGGGGATTTTAACAAAGCAAATTTGAGAACAAGGCTACCTAAATTCTATCAGCATATTGACTCTAGCACTCGCGCTGGCCCAACACCGGATCACTGCTACTCTAACTTCCGCAGCGCATACAAGGCCCTCACCCGCCCTCCTTTCAGGAAATCTGACCACGACTCTATTTTGCTCTTCCCTTCCTATAGGCAGAAACTCAAACAGGATGTACCCGTGACAAGGACTATTCAGCGCTGGTCTGACCAATTGGAATCCACGCTTCAAGATTGTTTTGATCACGCGGACTGGGATACGTTCCCAGGTAGCCTCAGAGAATAATATTGATTTATACGCTGATTCGGTGAGTGAGTTTATAAGGAAGTGCATAGGAGATGTTGTACCAACTGTGACTATTAAAATCTACCCTAACCAGAAACTGTGGATAGATGGCGGCATTTGCGCAAAACTGAAAGCGCGAACCCCAGCATTTAACCATAGAAAGGTGACTGGGAATATGTCAGAATACAAACAGTGTAGTTATTCCCACCACAAGGCAATCAAACAAGCAAAATGTCAGTATAGAGAAAGTGGAGTCGCAATTCAAAGGATCAGACACGAGACGTATGTGGCAGGGTCTACAGACTAAACACCTTCTCTGTCTGCTTTGAGGATAAAACAGTGCCACCGACGCGGCCCGCTACCAAGGACTGTGGGCTCACTCACGGAGAAGGAAAGACATTTAAACGTGCTAACCCTCACAAGGCTGCTGGCTCAGACGGCATCTCAAGCCGCGTCCTCAGAGCATGCGCAAACCAGCTGGCTGGTGTGTTTACGGACATATTCACTCCCTATCCCAGTCTGCTGCCCCCACATTCTTCAAGATGGCCCCCATTGTTCCTGTACCCAAGAAGGCAAAGGTAACTGAACTAAATGACTATCGCCCCATAGCACTCACTTCTGTCATCATGAAGTGCTTTGAGAGACTAGTCAAGGATTATATCGTCTCCACATTACCGGTCACCCTAGACCCACTTCAATTTGCGTACCGCCACAATAAGTCCACAGACGATGCAATCGCCATCACACTAAACACTACCCTATTCCATCTGGACAAGAGGAATACCTACGTAAGAATGCTGTTCATTGACTACAGCTCAGTATTCAACACCATAGTACCCTCCAAGCTCATCATTAAGCTTGAGGCCATGGGTCTCAAATGCGCCCTGTGCAACTGGGTCCTGGACTTCCTGACGGGCCGCCCCCAGGTGGTGAAGGTAGTAAACATCTACACCCCGCTGACCCTCAACACTGGGGCCCCACAAGGGTGCGTGCTCAGCGCCCATCTGTACTCCCTGTTCACCAATGACTGTGTGGCTATGCACGCCTCCAACTCAATCATCAAGTTTGCAGACGACACAACAGTAGTAGGCTTCATTACCAACAATGACGAGACAGCCTACAGGGAGGTGGTGAGGGCACTGAGTGTGGTGTCAGGAAAGCAACAGCTCACTTAACGTCAACAAAACAAAATTATTGGGGACTTCAGAAAACAGCAGAGGGAGCATATTTTTTTCCTAGTTCCCAGTGGTCTTGAAAATACTGAAGTCGGATATTTCCGAGTTCCCAGTTGTTTTGAACGTGGCATCAAATGGCAATGGAAGGCAGGCTTCATCAGTGCGTCAGATACCACTATGCAATGAGTTGGCGATAGTTTGAAATCTCTACTTTTTAATACATATGAGGCATGTCTTACCTTGCTTCAAAGTAGCCTATTAGATCTCCTCTAAATTTCTAATGGATATTTTCATTTCTGTCACCGCTTGCATGTGCGCACATTTGACAATGGTGTTTTTCATGCTAATTGGATTATAGAACAAATATTAGTTTGTAGCCTGCTGCCATGTGGGCATTGCTGTGCTTATAATGTGAATAAATAATAGTTCATCAACATTTTAAGCTAAACGTTCTGAACAGTTGCATCAGACTCATAGATTTTTTTTAATGTAGCCTACGCCTACTGGTTGTATGAATTTGGGATCGAACGTCCCACAACAGTCCCCGAATATGCCATTTATTTCTCGACAAACTAACCAATAGAATAGGTAGCCTAAACTTTTCTACTATAGCATGTTCTGTTAATGTGAATTACCATATTCTAAATGTGATTTCTGTCATTCTGAAAACCGTGGGTGGATGCCCTAGTCAGGTTATGCATATGGGTCCGATACGTTTCTCAACTGTCTGGTAAATTAAAAAGTTTCCGATCAAATGTCCGGCGCCACATTTACCCAATGGAAACCTTAGCTCAAACGATCTGGTACGTCACGGGCCTCCAACCCGCCACAACTCAGGCTCCCTTGTTCGATTGGCTTGTCAACCGTCAGCTCATCCAATAGGGTCCTCACAGAGCTACAGTAGACATCAAACACCACCAGCCCTTGGATCGGTCATGTCTCCATTCACATTTTACAAGACTGATTACTTCAAATCCTGTCAGTGCAAATTCAAAGGAGCGGAAAAAAGCTTTATGGTACACTGGGTCATTGAAGTGTTGCTCCAGTCTTTACGCATGCTTACTCGACAAATATATAATGTCAGAATGGTGTTTTTCTAAAGGTTACATGTTCAGTGGGTAAGAATGACAGGCAGAACTGTTTGGAGGAAATGAAGCAATGGCAGGACTCAGGAGCATCAATGACTGATATGGGGGTTCATTGATGCTGAATCCAGTCGGGTGTTATTCAGTTCCTTGGATAATCCCCCTTGTAGTTTTTCCTTCTGACTTTGCCCCTCTTTGCGCAACACTGCTGTGGCCTTCAAACATGGCTTAACACTTTTTACAACCGTCAGTGTGGCATTGATTTTGTTTCTCTAGTTCAGGTATTCCCAGGGGTACACGCAATGCCGTGGGGGGAACGCCAAATAAAAATATACATTTGGGTGAGTTTTTCTTCTCACCTGAGAAGCCTCCATTCACTGCCAAAAATAAAATGAAACCAAGTGTTCAGCGAAATAACAATGTCAAATACAGGTAGCCTAGTCAAATAATTAACATCCAATCACATTAACCGTTACTCTCTCGTGGGAAACCTTCACTCTTGCGCAGACATTTAGAAACAAAACATGACAATTTGAAAAATAAGCCACAGGAGTTTGAGCACAAATTTAGACTACTTTTGAGTAGTAAGACATGTATAAAAGCAGCAGATACCATTAATAAGAAGGGGCTAGAAGAGTCTTATATGGTGAGCTACCGAGTGGCTAGGACAGGCAAGCCCCATACTATTGTGGAGGACTTCATTCTTCCTGCTGTCGCAGATATGGCTGGAACAATTCTGGGGGAAAAGGCCCGAAAAACTATACAGACAATGGCTTCATCAAACAACACTTTCACGGCGCATCAGTGACATGGCAGGAGATGTTTTGAAACAATTACTGCTTCGCATAAAAGCCAGTGAATTATATGCCTTACAGCTGGATGAGTCAGATGTGGCGGGCCTGGCACAGCTCCGTGTCCGTTACGTTTATGGGGGGTCAATTAAGGAAGACATCCTCTTCCACAAACCACTGGAAACCAGGAGAGTATATTTTTAAAGTACTGGACAGCTTTGTGACATCAAATGGACTTTGGTGGTCAAGATGTGTTGGTATCTGTACTGATGGCGCACAAGCCATGACAGGGAGACATAGTGGAGTTGTAAAGTTGCTCGAGACGCCACTTGGGTACACTGCAGCATCCACCAACAGGCTCTTGCTGCCAAGGGAATGCCTGACAGCTTGAAAGACGTTTTGGACACTACAGTGAAAATGGTTCACTTTGTTAAAGCAAGGCCTCTGAACTTGTGTATTTTCTGCATTATGCAATGATATGGGCAGCGACCATGTAACGCTTTTACAACATACAGAAGTGTGCTGGTTATCAAGGGGACAAGTATTGACACATTTTTTTTTTTATTGAGAGACGAGCTTAAAGTTTTTTACTGACCATCATTTTCACTTGTCTGACCACTTGCATGATGACAAGTTTCTCACGCGACTGGCCTAATTGGGTGATGGGTTTTTTCCTCGCCTGAATGATCTGAATCTAGGATTGCAGGGACTCTCCTCAACTATATTCAACGTTTTTGAGGCTGTTTAAAAAGTTGGAGCTCTTCTTTGTCTGCATTAACAGGACAACACACAGGTCTTTCCATCATTGTATGATTTTGTGTGTGCAAATGAACAAGCTTACGGACAATGTCAAATGTGATATAACGAAGCACCTGAGTGAGCTGGGTGCGCAATTACACAGGTACTTTCCCCAAACGGACGACACAAACAACTGGATTCATTATCCATTTCATGCCCTGCCTCCAGTCCACTTACCGATATCTGAACAAGAGAGCCTCATCGAAATTGCAACAAGCGGTTCTGTGAAAATTGAATTTAAAATCAGAAGCCACTGCCAGATTTCTGGATAGGGCTACGCTCAGTTTCTTGCCTTGGCAAATCGCACTGTTAAGACACTGATGCCCTTTGCAACCACGTACCTATGTGAGAGTGGATTCTCGGCCCTCACTAGGATGAAAATGAAATACAGGCACAGACTGTGTGTGGAAAATGATTTAAGACACACTTTCTCCAATACAACCCCAACATTGCAGAGTTATGTGCATCCTTTCAAGCACACCCTTGTCATTAACCTGTGGTGAGTTATTCACAATTTTAGATGAACAAATAAGATTTTCTATGTAAGATTGCTAAATAAAAGAGCAAAATTATTGATTATTAATCTTATATTGTTTGTGCCCTGGTCCTATAAGAGCTCTGTCACTTACCACGAGCCGGGTTGTGACAAAAACTCACACTCATTCTTACGTTTAATAAATGTATCGTATAGTGTGTGTGTGTGTGTGTGACAGGCTTACAATGATGGCAACAACAGAGTGCGCTGACCCTGGTGCTAGAGGGGGTACGCAGCTGGAGGTTGAATGTTTGAAGGGGTACGGGACTATAAAACTTTGGGAACCGCTGGTCTAGTTGAATTGAATAAAGGTGGGAAGATATGGAGGCTAATGCTACAACCTCACGACACGTTCCCTTCTGGTAAAATTTGTTATCATTTTTACCCTGGCCTGTGGAGGAGAGAAAGGTGCTATACACGGAATATGTGCTACCCAAGCAGTGGGAATCATTCCACAGTGGTGTTTGTTTCACAATGCCAGGTCTAGATAATGTGGTCCTACCTGCGACTTCCGTTAACCTCTTCAGCATTCTCAATTATCAGTGGGTCGCTAGCGGGCTCATCCCGACACTACCAGCTAAAATCTAAAGCGCCAAATTCAAAATCCGATAGTTGAATTATTAAACATCCAGCAATATACAAGTGTTCCATGCTCATCAAAAGCTCTGTTTCTTGGCAATATCACAGCGTTGTCAGATTTCAAAAAGGCTTTACGGCGAAAGCAGCACATTCATTTGTTTGAGGCTAGCACCTCACATATTTTCCAATAGCCATGTATCGATTAGCCATCATGGCACACACATAACACATTTCACAGCTTAAAACAAATCAATTACCAGTTGAAGAACTTCTGCTGAGGTCATCCTAAGTGTCCAACGAAGACAATCCATGGTTCTTTTGTTAGAAAAAGTAACGCCTTTTATCCATAAATCCTCCATTTGGTTCAAGCGTTATAATCAGAAACGACAGCCTCCACTCCTGTTTTGAAACGCAGCGCCAACTCGCTCAAATTATACCTATAAACTTGTCCAAAAACAATCAAACATAGTTTTAAATGTATCCTTAGGAACATATTTACGTATATTTACTATTATAAATCAGCCGAATATAAACTGAGCGCTAAAGACGATAAATAAGGCGCACAGCGCCTTCTCGTAGCGCCAAGCAATCTGAAGAGTTTTCATAACGTGGTGTCCCCATTCCATGCTGTGTATCAATGGTCGAAATTCCTCCAAGATGGAGTAAAACACTGTCTCGTGGTTGATGACATCATAAGGAAGCGACGTGCACTGCGTTCACATGCCTATATATGGTCATTTTGGATAGGGAGGGGTTCCAAAATGAGCAATGTGTCAAAATGACTTTTTCCAGGACAGAGATTCCTCAGGGTTTTGCCTGCCAAATGCGTTCTGATTGACCCACAGACAAATGGTTAACGGTTTTGGAAAATTCAGAGTGTTTCCTATCCAATGGTACTAAATATATGCATATCCCATATATGTGCTGGAGCTTGTGAGGTTAAACTCCAAATGAGATTGTACATCCGCATTCCATTTGGAGAGTCACCGCCTTAAAATTCGGTAATTGTCTGTTTAACGGTTTCAACAGGGGCCTTAAAATATGCTTTATATAAATTAGGTAAAAGGAGGAAATATCATTCACTTTAGAGGCCCAATACAAGATTATTATTCTTTGTTTTAAAATTGGACAAAAACATTTGATCAATTCATGTGAAAGTGCAACAGTAAATAAGAAAGGTTTAAGTAATTACAGTTGAAGTCGGAAGTTTACATTCACCTTAGCCAAATACATTTAAACTCAGTTTTTCACAATTCCTGACATTTAATCAGAGTAAAAATTCCCTGTCTTAGGTCAGTTAGGATCACCACTTTATTTTAAGAACGTGAAATGTCCGAATAATAGTAGAGAGAATGACTTATTTCAGCTTTTATTTCTTTCATCACATTCCCAGTGGGTCAGACGTTTACATACACTCAATTAGTATTTGGTAGCATTGCCTTTAAATTGTTTAACTTGGGTCAAACATTTTGGGTAGCCTTCCACAAGCTTCCCACAATAAGTTGGGTGAATTTTGGCCCATTCCTCCTGACAGAGCTGGTGTAACTGAGTCAGGTTTGTAGGCCTCCTTGCTAGCACACGCCTTTTCAGTTCTTCCCACAAATTCTCTATGGGATTGAGGTCAGGGCTTTGTGATGGCCACTCAAATACCTTGACTTTGTTGTCCTTAAGCCATTTTGCCACAACTTTGAAAGTACGCTTGGGGTCATTGTCCATTGGAAGACCCATTTGCGACCACACTTTAACTTCCTGACTGATGTCTTGAGATGTTGCTTCAATGTATCCACAATTTTCCTTCCTCATGATGGTATTTATTTTGTAAGGTGCACCAGTCCCTCCTGCAGAAAAGCACCCCCACAACATGATGCTGCCACCCCCGTGCTTCACGGTTGGGATGGTGTTCTTCGGCTTGCAAGCCTCCCCCTTTTTCGTCCAAACATAACGATGGTCATTATGGCCAAACAGTTCTATTTTTGTTTCATCAGACCAGAGAACATTTCTCCAAAAAGTATGATCTTTGTCCCCATGTGCAGTTGCAAACCGTAGTCTGGCTTTTTTTATGGTGGTTTTGGAGCAGTGGCTTTCTCCTTGCTGAGCGGCCTTTCAGGTTGTCGATATAGATACTTTTGTACCTGTTTCCTCCAGCATCTTCACAAGGTCCTTTGCTGTTGTTCTGGGATTGATTTGGACTTTTTACACCAAAGTACGTTCATCTCTAGGAGACAGAACGAGTCTCTTTCCTGAGCGGTATGACGGCTGCATGGTCCCATGGTGTTTATACTTGCGTACTATTGTTTGTACAGATGAATGTGGTACCTTCAGGCATTTGGAAATTGCTCCCAAGGATGAACCAGACTTGTGGAGGTCTACAAAAATGTTTCTGAGGTCTTGGCTGATTTCTTTAGATTTTCCCATGATGTCAAGCAAAGAGGCACTGAGTTTGAAGGTAGGCCTTGAAATACATCCACAGGTACACCTCCAATTGACTCAAATTATGTCAATTAGCTTATCAGAAGCTTCTAGAGCCAAGATATACTTTTCTGGAATTTTCCAAGCTGTTAAAAGGCACAGTCAACTTGGTGTACGTAAACTTCTGACCCACTGGAATTGTGATAGTGAATTAGAAGTGAAATAATCTGTCTAAACAATTGAAGAAATTACTTAGAAAGTAGATGTCCTAACCACCTTGCCAAAACTATTGTTTGTTAACAAGAAATTTGTGGAGCTGTTGAAAAACGAGTTTTAATGACTCCAACCTAAGTGTATGTAAACTTCCGACTTCAACTGTATCTTTAAAGGCCCAAATTCCAATTTCCCGTGTTTTGTGTAATATTTGTACTACAGCTGATGAAACTAACACTGTAAAAGTGTGAAACAATTTGATCATTACTTTTTCATGATTGTTACTGGTTAAGAATGCAATCTACACCGGATCTTCTAAAATCAGCAGGTTTTGCTAATAACAGCTAGTTTTCAGGTTACATGTCTCTCCTATTAGGCCCTTCCAAATAGGTCCCTAACTCAGACCACTCCCAGACAGTCGTAACTAAAATCTTGCTTGACAAAAAGTTTTTGGCTAAAAATACTTTTTCACCATTTTAAATTTAAAACTATTACAGTAAGGAACCCAGATATTATTTGATAGTGAGATAAAAAAAAATGGCTGCATTGGCCCTTTAACTAATACAATGGGATAGAGTGATTGGCAAATCTTCTGCATGTCAAAAACTGCATATCTTTTTTTGTGTCTTTTCAAGCGATTAGAGAGAATTGCTTTCCTATTTTGGGACTTGAGCCACGAAACACTAAGGGTTGTTAGCAAGTTAAATGAGTAACAAATAAAATTATACTTAATATCCAATGGGGATTCACGTCTGCGAGGTACCCTTTCATCAATATTTTTTTCTAACAATGTTTGTGTGGACTAACACAATTTAGCTTCGATATTCTGACTGGTCGATATGTGTGCATGCAAATGACTTAAGTCACCTCCCACTTCAGTTCCAGTAAACACAAATCCCAACGCTAAGGGTAATGTAGCACATAAAACACTATTGCAAGACAGTTAAAATGACGCTCTGAGACAAAGGCCTAATGTTATTTTTGAATCGAAACAGTATCAAATATGTTTGCTAAAACTAATTGAGGTTTTTAATTAACATTGCACTGGTATAAAAATGTGTCCTCCTGAAGAAATCCTAATAAAAAAAAAACATTGGTAGGCCCGTAGGTATGCATTTAGAATAGAGATAAATCACAACGCTAGAGTGCACGCCAGAACTCAGTTAGATTAGATGTCTATCAATAAGAATGTCAGATTAGATATCTATAAATAAGAATGTTGTGAATAATAAAACAACAGGTGGAAGACAACATAAATATGCATTTGTAAGCCCACAATCATTCGCAAACTTCAGATTGCATTGTGCTCTTCCACCTCAACAGATTGAGGCATGGAAATTGTATTTTTTATTCATTATATTATCATTGGAAGGAAATGTACCATTAAGCAAGTAACAATCTTTGTCCTACATACACAAGCCCAAATTTCATACAGACAGCCTCAGGAGGACAGTTCACAATAACTCCCCTTTGGATAAGCATTGTAAGGAGGCAAGGAAAAAGCCCACCTTGACTGTTTGGTCCAGGGGATGCAGTAGCTACTCGAGCCTGGGGTCCCATTAGGCCACAGTGGATGTCCGTGATGGGGAGAGAGTGACGGGACAGGACATGACGAGGCTCAGGGGTGTGTGACGGGTCCAGCTGCACCACACTGCAACACAGACGGAGGGTTTGGTCATTTATATAAACTCAGCAAAACAAGAAATGTCCTCTCACTGTCAACTGCGTTTTTTTTTTTTTTTTTTTTTAATCTTTATTTTAACAGGGAAAACAGACTGAGACCTGGATCTCTTTTACGGCTGTGCCCTGTGTAAACATGTTGACATGTACAGTTCTAGGCATACAGACAAGAACATTTCAAAACATACAAAACAAAGACGCAATTCAACAGAAACAATCACAGACAACATCATATTGATCCTCCATAATATTTTTGAAATGGGCAAGGGACACCAGAGTGTCTAACTTAAGTTGGATCTGCAGTTTGTTCTATAAATAAGGTGCAAAGGAACTGAAAGCAGTCCTTCCCAACTCTGTGGAGACCGCAGGAGTCTCTAATGTAATCCACATCTGTGATCTGGTCATACAATTTGTATATCTAGTTGAAATTAATGATGATATATATGGAGGTAGTTTTAAAATAAGTGCTTTATAAATAAACAAAAGAGCATGTTGCTCTTGCCTCACAGATAGAGAGGCCCAACCCACATGTTGATATAGGATACAGTGATGAGTTTTGTAACTATCACCTGAGATAAACCTGAATGGTAAATAGAATCCAGTGGTTTTAATGTGTTTGCCGACACATGCATATAAATAATATCACCATAATCTAAAATGGACATAGAAGTAGCCTGCACAATTTGTTTTCTATTTACGGAGGTCAGACAAGTCCTGTTTCTGTAAAGGAACCCTATCTTGAATTTGAGCTTTTTTCCCAATTCAGTAACATGTTTTTTAAAAGAGAGCCTATCATCTAACCATACCCCTAAATATTTATATGCAGAGACCTGTTTGATTTGAGCACCATCCAAGCTAGTGATTACAAAAGTGTTTCTAACAGAGTTTAGACCTAGAAAAAAACATGACATTTGTTTTCTTAGCGTTTAAAACAAGTTTAAGCTGTAAAAGAGACTCCTGTAATATCCTAAAATCAGACTCCAACTGCATTAAAGCTTGGTCCGCTGTTGGAGCAATAGAGTACATCACTGTGTCATCTGCATATAAATGGAAATTACAATATCTGACATTATCACCAATGTTGTTTATATAAAGTGAGAACAATAGTGGGCCAATTATTGAACCCTGAGGGACCCCTTTAAGTAACTGTAAGGGGTCAGACTTGACCCCGTCGACCATGACGGCCTGAGTTCTATCTTTAAGATAAGTCATAAAACCATCGGCAGGCATCAGTACCCAGTCCTATAGACGACAGCTTACTCAAAAGGATAGCATGGTCTACAGTGTCAAAAGCTTTTGACAAATCCACAAACGCAGCACAATGCTTTCTATCATCTAAGGCATTTGCAATATCATTTACAACAAGCGTAGTGGCCGATGTTTGATTGATTGGTGCTAAGATTGATTGGTGCTAAGAATACTGTTATCAGAAAGAAAAGATTGTAACTGTTTGTTAACTAAATATTCTAGGATCTTTGCCAGACAAGGGAGCCTAGAGATGGGTCGATAGTTATCCAAGTCACTACCGTCACCTCCCTTATGTAATGGCAGAACAAAAGCTGCTTTCCACACCTTAGGGATATTTCCTGTGCCTAATGTTAGATTAAAAATGTGTGTCACTGAACCAGCAATGATAGGTGCAGCACACTCAAGTAAGTACGGGTCTAAATTGTCCGCGCCTAAAGATTTCTTAGTATCAATGGCACACATGGCAGCTAGAACCACTGCTTCAGTTATTTTCTGGAAACTAAAAACAGGGTTACCATTTTTCAGAGTAACGGTTGAAAAGCAAGACGAAAAATCAACTAACTGGCCAGTACCACAATGGCCACTTTTCCTTTCAAATAAAAAAAACAGCAGAGATGAAATGCTTATTTAAAGCATCACAAATATCATTTTTACCACTTAGAATACAGGAGTCTGAGATAATTTGCTTAGGAAGAGAAACAGCAGAATTTCCCAGTTTCAGTGAATTAATGGTTTTCCAGAATTTTGCAGGATCTCCTGAGAATCTGTCATAGCATTAAGGAAGTAATTAGATTTTGCCTTTTTGACAGCTGCAGTACATTTATTTCTCAATTGCCTAAAAAACAGCCAATCAGCTGGAGTACCTGTTTTCCTCGCCAAGGCCCAGACCCGATTCTTTTGCAGGAAAAGACCTGACAATTCAGGAGAGAACCAAGAACTGGTTCAGTTTCTTACTCTGTGATTCTTAAGCGGGGCATGTTTATCAGACATAGAGGTAACAAGAGAAGAGAAAAAAGCAAGGGCTAAAACTGGGTCCAGAATGCAGCAAGTGGAAAAAAGTTATATAAGTCAAGGATAAAAGCCTGCTGTGAGAAATGTTTATAATTTCCCTTAAGAGATTATACAGGGATCAGAGTGTTTCAGCCTGGTATCTCTAATACAAGCAATAGGACAGTGGTCACTGATATCATTTGCAAAAACCCCACTGGCTGCGTATTTATGGGGGGTATTTGTTAGAATAATGTCTAGTAGAGTAGATTTCACTGGGTGAAGAGTGAAGAGCACTTTTTGCCAGACCTGTCTGGTCCAGCGACGGTGGGTTTGTGCCCATAGGCGACGTTGTTGTCGGTGATGTCTGGTGAGGACCTACCTAACAACAGGCCTACAAGCCCTCAGTCCAGCCTCTCTTAGCCTATTGCAGACAGTCTGAGCACTGATGGAGGGATTGTGCGTTCCTGGTGTAACTCGGGCAGTTGTTGTTGCCATCCTGTACCTGTTCCGCAGGTGTGATGTTCGGATGTACCAATGTTGTTACCCGAGGAATTTCTGTCCTGGAAAAAGTGATTGACACATTTGGAACCCCTCCCTTATGAAAATGCCCATATAAGGGAGTATGAATGCAGTACCTATTGCTTCCTCTGGATGTCAACAGTCTCTGGACAGTGTTTTGATTCTATTTAGTTGCTTTAGATGGCAGAAGAAGAAGAATTAGGAAGTGGCCTCAGAAGTAAACAGAAGAGAATGCGCGTTCCCGGCTTGCGAGCTCTGTGGTCTTTTTCCTTTCTTATCGTCCAGTTTATATTCCGGTTTAAATATTATACATTAAAGTGTTCCTAAGGATACATTATCAATGATGTTTGATTGTTCTTGGACAAGTTTATAGGTATAGGTTGAACGAGTTCTCTTCACGTTTCAATGGACACTGTATTTTCTTATCATAACGCGCCAACCAAACGGAGATTTATGGATATAATAAATTACTTTTTCTAACATGGATTGTCTTCGTTGGACACTTGGGAAGCCCTCAGCAGAAGTTCTTCAAAAGGTAATTGATTTGTTTTCGCTGTGAAATGTGTTGTGTGAACCGTGATTGCTTATGAATTTATGGTAATGGAAAAATATGTGAGGTTCTACCCTCAAACAATCAAATGTAGTGCTTTTGCCGTAAAGCCTTTTTGAAATCTGACAACGCTGTGATATTGCCAAGAAGCGGAGCTTTTGATGACTATGCAACACTTGTATATTGATGAATGTTTAATAATCCAACTTTTGGATTTTGTATTTGGCGCCTCACATTTCACCGGGTAGTGTCGGGAGAGGGGCGCTAGCGCCCCAGCGCTCCATTCTGCTCCTTAAGAGGTTAATGACCGTTCCACAGGTGCATGTTCATTCATTGTTTATGGTTCATTTGACCATTTAAAAACTAAGTTGTGAGATTATTATTATTAGTGGGAAAAATAAATATTTTGCTGTATTCTTATTGCCAGAGAATTCAGACCAAAAATGCAATTTTCTGAGTATATACTGTAGCTCTGAGCATCCCTGGTTCTGGCTCAGTCGAGACAACTTGCCAGAGCAGGACAGGAGAGGAGGAGGCCTATAGGTGGATAAACAAAGTGAGAGAGCGAGAGGGAAAGAGGGGGAGGATAGAAAGCCTGATTATCTGGAGTGGGACCCAGGACCCATTCTGTCAGCTAGGCAGCAAGAGGCACTCCCAGGCAGGATCTCAGGGACAACCTGTCTGCAACAACATCTGTGACAAACATAACCCGTACAGGCACACACCACAGCATAGGCTACTGTGTGTGCACACAAAAACGGAGGAGAATAAGAAGCCTGGGGCATTTTGAGGAATATCAAACCACTAACAGTATTCCAGTTCCAATACTCCCTTTGAGGCAATTTCGGATCTATTCCAACGATGCTCAGGGTGTATCACGGAGATATTAGTGGGGACTTTAGCCACGGCAGCTCATTTACGTCCCTCTGGGATGGGGTCAAAGCAAACCACTTAATGTCGGTGTGTGGGCCCAACCCAGGCCATTCTTCACATGTGAAAGGTGCATTACCCGATGCAGGCCGGTGGCCATTTAAAATTCCTGTCAGACCCGTAGCACTCTGTTCTTTATGCTACATTGAGTTTCACATTGTCCCTTTAAAAGGCGAAGGTCAGAGAAAGTAGCTAACACTGGACTCGTGTTCTTCAAACTTTAATTGGGAATTAAAGTCAGTCTGGCGAAGAGAGCGGATGTGTTTGTGGTATATAGTCGAAGCTTCAGTCATGTAAATAAACTGTTGGATTGTTGGCCCTATACACCAGTACTTAATGAACATGCTGACACATTGATGAAATGGAAAGAATTGACATGGGAGTAGGGCTGGCACAATTACCGTATAACCAAGACCATGAAAAGAAAATAACCGCCATAACCGTTTAAATAAAAATAAAAAAATAGTCGAACGAACAGCTGACTGAAGATGGGACGCCGGGCATTTGTGCGGTTGAGTCAGTGTCAGCCTTAACATAGACTTTTAACGTGATAAAACTTTGTTGCACCTTGCTGAAACAATCAAAGAGTCTGATTGCCTGGGCAACGCACCGCAGAAGCAGGACTCATAGAAATATAGTGAATAGATTGGGCTTTCAACCTAACAGTGGTAATATTTGCGGTAGAGGTCAATCGAACTCAACCAAAACAATGGAATTGAAGCATCTATTGTCACCAATGATTTCTGAATGCCAGCTATGCTAACCAGCATACATGAACAGGAGTTAGCATTTAGCACTCACTTCTTATAAACCTGAGAAGGGACAACTTGTAAATGTGATTAAGCCAAAATGAAGCCAAATGTATCTAAAATCGGACTTGGGAAAGAATTCTTCCACATTTTGTTACGTTACACCTTTATTCTAAAATGGATTAGGCGTCTCACAGTACGGACATTGCAATTTATTGCCCTCCTTGCAGCATGCCTAAGGCACGTTCACGCAGATGAGCAGGGACCCTGGGCATCTTTCTTTTGGTGTTTTCAGAGTCAGTAAAAAGGCCTCTTTAGTGTCCTAGGTTTTCATAACTGTGACCTTAATTGCCTACCGTCTGCAAGCTGTTAGTGTCTTAACGACCGTTCCACAGGTGCATGATCATTAAAAAAAATTCTGCCTCAATCTACACACAATACCCCATAATGACAACGCGAAAACAGGTTTTTGAAAATGCATGCAAACGTATAAAAATAAAAAACAGAAATACCTTTAAATAAGTATTCAGACCCTTTGCTATGAGACATCCTGTTTCCATTGAAAATCATTGAGATGTTTCTACAACTGAGTCCCCCTGTGGCAAATCCCTATACACACGTACGTACTGGAGTCACTGGTGTGAAATCTCTAGTTTATTTGATATTTATAGGGCTACTTTCTTACTTTAGTTTTGGTGCGTGCTCTGTCTCCCTGGCCTCCGCCCGTTGCTTGCCATTTCAGTTAACAGCTAGCTTTGAGAATGTATGTACATACAGTGGCAAGAAAAAGTATATGAACCCTTTGGAATTACCTGGATTTCTGCAGAAATTGGTCATAAAATTGGTCATCTAAGTCACAACAATAGACAAACAGTGTGCTTAAACTAATAACATAACAAATATTGTATTTTCCTTGTCTATATTGAATACATCATTTAAACATTCACAGCGTAGGTTGGGAAAAGTATGTGAACCCCTAGGCTAATGACTTCTCCAAAAGCTAATTGGAGTCCAATCAATGAGATGAGATTGGAGATGTTGGATAGAGCTGCCCTGCCCTATAAAAAAAACCTCACAATTTGAGTTTGCTATTCACAAGAAGCATTGCCTGATGTGAACCATGCTTGGAACAAACGAGATCTTAGAAGACCTAAGATAAAGAATTGTTGACTTACATAAATCTGGAAAGGGTTACAAAAGTATCTCTAAAAGCCTTGGTGTTCATCCGTCCACGGTAAGACAAATTGAGAGTTGGGTGATTGTAAATAGAGAAAGTTCAGCACGTCTTGCAAATATGACTGCAAGAGCACAGCGCAGAATGCTCAACGAGGTTAAGAAGAATCCTGTCAGCTAAAGACTTAAGACATCTCTGGAACATGCTAACATCTCTGTTGACGAATCTATGATACGTAAAACACTGAAAAAGAATGGTGTTCATGGGATGACAGCCACTGCTGCCCAAAAAAACATTGCTGCATGTCTGAAGTTTGCAAAAGTGCACCTTGATGTTCCACAGCGCTACTGGCAAAATATTCTGTGGACAGATGAAACTACAGTTGAGTTGTTTGGAAGGAACACACAACCATATGTGTGGAGAAAAAAAGGCACAGCAAACCAACATCAAAACCTCATCCCAACTGTAAAGTATGGTGGAGGGAGCATCATGGTTTGTGACTGCTTTGCTGCCTCAGGGCCTGGACAGCTTGCTATTGTCAACAGAAAAATGAATTCCCAAGTTTATCAAGACATTTTGCAGGAGAATGTAAGGCTGTCTGTCTGCCAAATAAAGCTCAACAGAAGTTGGGTGATGCAACAGGACAACGAACCAAAACAGAGAAGTAAATCAACAATAGAATGGCTTCAAAAGAAGAAAATATGTCTTCTGGAGTGGCCCAGTCAGAGTCCTAACCTCAAACGGGTTGAGATGCTGTGGGAGCTGTTCACACCAGACATCACAAGAATATTGCTGAACTGAAACAGTTTTTAAAAGAGGAATGGTCAAAAATTCCTCCTGACCGTTGTGCAGGTCTGACCCGCAACTACAGAAACAGTTTGGTTGAGGTTATCGCTGCCAAAGGAGGGTCAACCAGTTATTAAATCCAAGGGTTCACATACTTTTTCCACCCTTCACTGTGAATGAAAACATAATTGTTTGTGTGTTATTAGTTTAAGCAGACTGTGTCTATTGTTTTGATCTAGATGAAGATCAGATCAAATTTTAGGAACAATTTATACAGAAATCCAAGTATTTCCAAAATGTTCACGTACTCTCTTGCCACTGCACACTACCGTTCAAAAGTTTGGGGTCACTTAGAAATGTTTTTGTTTTTGAAAGAAAAGCACATTTTTGTCCATTAAAAGAAAGTGTCGACATTGTTAATGTTGTAAATTACTATTGTAGCTGGAAACGGCTGATTTATTATGGAATATCTACATAGGCGCACAGCTGAAAACTTGTTCTGATTAAAGAAGCAATAAAACTGGCCTTCTTTAGACTAGTTGAGTATCTGGAGCATCAGCATTTGTGGGTTCGATTACAGGCTCAAAATGGCCATAAACAAAGAACTTTCTTCTTTAACTCGTCAGTCTATTCTTGTTCTGAGAAAGGAAGGCTATTCCATGCGAGAAATTGCCAAGAAACGGAATATCTGTGTACTACTCCCTTCACAGAACAGCGCAAACTGGCCCTAAACAGAATAGAATGAGTGGGAGGCCCTGGTGCACAACTGAGCAATAGGACAAGTACATTAGTGTCTACTTTGAGAAACAGACGCCTCACAAGTCCTCAACTGTCAGTTTCAGTAAATAGTACCCGCAAACTACCAGTCTCAACGTCAACAGTGAAGAGGCGACTCTGGGATGTTGGCCTTCAAAGCAGAGTTCCTCTGTCCAGTGTCTGTGTTCTTTTGCCCATCTTAATCTTTTATTTTTATTGGCCCGTCTGAGATATGGCTTTTTCTTTGCAACTCTGCCTAAAAGGCCAGCATCCCGGAGTCGCCTCGTCACTGTTGACATTGAGACTAGTGTTTTGCTGGTACTATTTAATGAATCTGCCAAGTTGAGGACTTGTGAGGCATCTGTTTCTCAAACTAGACTAGTAACATGATTCCATATACGTTATTTCATAGTTGATGTCATACAGTGTCTTCGGAAAGTATTCAGACCCCTTGACCATTTCCAAATGTTGTTACATTACAGCCTTATTCTAAAATTTATGAAATAAAACAAATTCCACAGCAATCTACAAACAATACCCCATAATGACAAAGCAAAAACAGGTTAGAAATGTTAGCAAAAGTATAAAAAAAAACTGAAATACCTTATTTACATAAGTATTCACTGTTCACTCATGACTGCATGGCCAGGCACGACTCCAACACCATCATGAAGTTTGTCGATGACAGGTAGGCCTGATCACCAACAACGATGAGACAGCATATAGGGAGGTCAGAGACCTGGCCATGTGGTGCAAGGACAACAACCTCTCCCTCAACATGATTAAGACAAATGAGAGGATTGTGGACTACAGGAAAAGCAAGACCAAGCACGCCCCCATTCTCATCGACGGGGCTGCAGTGGAGCAGGTTGAGAGCTTCAAGTTCCTCAGTGTCCACATCACCAACAAACTATCATGGTCCAAACACAAAAAGACAGTCATGAAGAGGGCACGACAAAGCCTATTGCCCGTCAGGAGACTGAAAAGATTTGGCATGGGTCCTTAGATCCTCAAAAGGTTCTACAGCTGCTCCATCGAGAGCATCCTGACTGGTTGCATCACTGCCTGGTATGGCAACTGCTCAGCATCCGACCGCAAGGCACGACAGAGGGTAGTGCCTATGGCCCAGTACATCACTGGGTCCAAGCTTCACGCCACCCAGGATCTCTATACCAGGAGGTGTCAGAGGAAGGCCATACAAATTGCCACCCTAGTCAGACTGTTCTCTCTGCTACCGCACGGCAAGCGGTACCAGAGCGCCAAGTCCAGGTCCAAAAAGGCTTCTTAATAGCTTCTACCCCCAAGCCATAAGACTCCTGAACAGCTAATCAAAAGGGCTACCCAGACCCCTCTTTTACGCTGCTGCTACTCTCAGTTTATAATCTATGAAGTCACTTTAACTTCTTAGGGATCAGCGCACGAGGTGACCGTTTTGGAGAGCCTGGCGTGCCCAAAGTAAAATGCCTCCCATTCAGGCCCAGAAAATAGGATATGCACATATTTGGTACCATTGGATAGGAAACTCTGAATTTTATAAAAGTGTTAACCATTTGTCTGTGAGTAAAACAGAACGGATATGGCAGGCGAAACCCTGAGGAATTTCTGTCCTGGAAAAAGTGGTTTTGACAGAGTGCCTCATTTGGAACCCCTCCCTTATGAAAATGCCCATATAAGGGCATATGAATGCAGTACCGATCGCTTCCTCTGGATGTCAGTCTCGAGACAGTGTTCAGTTTTGTTTTGGATGCATTAGAGCAGAGAAGAAGAGGAAAACAGGAAGTGTCCCCTTCAAAGTCAACAGGAGGGAACGCACGCTCCCGAGGAGGCTCGCTCTGTTTTTTTTCCGTTCTTTATCGCTCAGTTTATATTCCGGTTGAATTATTATAGTAAATATACGTAAAAGTGTTCCTAAGGATACATTTAAAACTATGTTTGATTGTTCTTGGACAAGTTTATAGGTATAAGTTGAACGAGTTCTATTCACGTTTCAATAGAGGAGTGGAGGCTGTAGTTTCTCATAACGCGCAAACCAAACGGAGATTTATGGAAATAATACATTACTTTTTCTAACAAAAGAACCATGGATTGTCTTCGTTGGACACTTAGGAAGACCTCAGCAGAAGTTCTTCAACAGGTAATTGATTTGTTTTCGCTGTGAAATGTGTTGTGTGTGAACCGTGATGGCTAATGAATTCATGGTAATGGCAAAAATATGTGAGGTGCTACCCTCAAACAATCAAATGTGCTGCTTTCGCTGTAAAGCCTTTTTGAAATCGGACAACGCTGTGATATTGCCAAGAAACAGAGATTTTGATGAGTATGAAACACTTGTATATGGGTGCATGTTTAATAATTCAACTTTGGGATTTTGAATTTGGCGCCTTGCATTTCACCTGGTAGTGTCGGGATTGGGGCGCTAGCGCACCACTGATCCCTAAGAAGTTAACTCTACCTACATGGTACAAATTACCTCAATGACCTCGACTAACTGGTGCCCCCGCACATTGACTCGGTACTGGTACCCCCTGTATATAGACTTGCTATTGCTATTTTACTGCTGCAGTTTAAGTATTAGTTACCTTTACATTTTTTTACTTGAGAAGAAAAATGTGTTAACTTCTTAAAGCATTTTTGGTTAAGGGCTTGTAAGTAAGCATTTCACTGTACACATGTTGTATTTGGAACGTGTGACAAATAAAAATGTATTTGATTTATTCAGCCCCTTTGCTATAAGACTCCAAACGGTGCATCCTGTTTCCATTGATCATCCCTGAGATATTTCTACAACGTGATTGGAGTCCACCTGTGGTAAATTCAATTGATTGGACATGATTTGGAAAGGTACACACACCTGCCTATATAAAAAAAGGTCCCAGTTGACAGTGCATGTCAGCGCAAAAACCAAGCCATGAGGTTGAAGGAATTGTACTTAGAGCTCTGAGACAGGACTGTGTCGAGGCACAGATCTGGGGTACGGTACCAAAAAAAATCTGCAGCATTGAAGGTCCCCCAAAACACAGTGGCCTCCATCATTCTTAAATGGAAGATGTTTGGAACCACGAAGACTCTTCCTAGAGCTGGCCGCCCGGCCAAACTGAGCAATCGGGGGAGAAGGGCCTTGGTCAGGGAGGTGACCACCAATCAGGCCTTTATGGTAAAGTGGCCAGACAGAAGCCACATGCCAGCCTGCTTGGAGTTAGCCAAAAGGCACCTCTGGTCTGATGAAACCAAGATTGAACTCTTTAGCCAGAATGTGAAGCGTCACGTCTGGAGGAAACCGGGCACCATCCCTACGGTTAAGCATGGGTGGCAGCATCATACTGTGGGGATGATTCTTTTATTTTTTCCTCGGGAGAGGCGAAGGTTGAGAGCCGTGCGTCCTCCAAAACACGACCCAGCCAAGCCGCACTGCTTCTTGACACAATGCCCGCTTAATCCGGAAGCCAGCCGCACCAATGTGTCGGAGAAAACACCGTACGCCTGGTGACCGTGTCAGAGTGCACGCGCCCGTCCCGCCACAGGAGTCGTTAGAGCGTGATGGGCCAAGGACATCCAGGCCGGCCAAACACTCCCCTAACCTGGACGACGCTGGGCCAATTGTGCGCCGCCTCATGGGTCTCCCGGTCGCGGCCAGGCTGCGACACAGCCTGGAATCGAACCAGGATCTGTAGTGACACAACTAGCACTGGAATGCAGTGCCTTAGACCACTGCACCACTCGGGAGATGCAGTGGGTATGCTTTTCAGCAGCAGGGATTGGGAGACTAGTCAGGATCGAGGCAAAGATGAACAGAGCAAAGTACAAAGAGATCCTTAAAAACTTGCTCCAAAGCGCTCAGACTGGGGTGAAGGTTCACCTTCCAACAGGACAATGACCCTAAGCACACAGCCAAGACAACGCAGGAGTGGCTTCGGGATAAGTCTCTGAATGTCCTTGAGTGGCCCAGCCAGAGCCCGGACTTGAACCCGATCTAACATCTCTGGAGAGAGCTGAAAATAGCTGTGCAGCAACACTCCCCATCCAACCTGACAGAGCTTGAGAGGATCTGCAGAGAAGAATGGGACAAACTCTCCAAATAAAGGTGTGCCATGAAGACTTGATGCTGTAATCACTGCTAAAGGTGCTTCAATAAAAGTACTGTGTAAATGGTCTGAAAACTTGTGATATTTCAGTTATAATCAAGTGTTTCTAAAAACCTGTTTTTGCATTGTCATTATGGGATATTGTGTCTAGATTGAGTGGCGATAAAAACGATTTAATCAATTTTACATTAAGGCTGTAACGTTACAAAATGTGGAAAAAGTCAAGGGGTCTGAATACTTTCCAAAGGCACTGTAGACGTACCCAAAAGTAACTGCTATTCATGTGTAATTACATGATTCTGACATGCAAAAACTTTGTATATTTGAAAAGACGACATCTAGGAGATGAGAAAGTTGCTTTGGTGTTGCTTTGGCAGCAGCTAATGGGGATCCATAATAAATACATACTTCAGAATACACAAGATCAAGCACACAAAATAAAATGTGTTTTATTTAGAAAGTCATCTTTCATTTGCAAGCTATAAGTGAATTATTGATGACTAGAACTGGAAACACATCAGATGGCATCCACAACAACAAAAAAAGGAATTGACTGACCTAACACGTGACGTTTCCAATTTTCCTGTAAATTGCAGTGGCAGGTAACCTTGTGGTTAGAGCGTTGGGCCAGTAACCGAAATGTTGCTAGATCGAATCCCCGAGCTGACATGGTAAACACTTGTCGTTCTGCCCCTGAACAATGCAGTTAACCCACTGTTCCTAGGCAGTCATTGTAAATAAGAATTTGTTCTTAACTGACTTGCCTAGTTATTAAATAAAGGTTAAATAAAATAAAAAATGTTAATTCCAGTGCTATTACATATTTGCAATCCCTAAATGCTATTTGTTCAGTATAAAAACAATTTCAACCACATCAACTGCACTCAAATATTGTGGTGTTGTTATGGGGGTATCCAGGTGTCCTTTCAACCTCTCCAAATTGTCAGAATGTGGTAATTGCACTGTTTTTGAATACTCGATGTGCACTATAAAGAATGTATTTCTCTAACACCAACCTCTCTCAAACATTGTGGTGGTGTCGGGGGACATACAGGGGATATGGATGCCTACAGCGGGCAACATATTTTTGATGCGCAAGGATAGTCACTCAGTGGACATTTGATGTTGCCATTAAGTCATACATCAGATAACATTGGTAGGAACAAATCTAGCCAACTGCCAATCTAAGGATTAATTTGATACCCCCCATGCAGCTTTATCTCAAACACAGACCAAATCGAAGCTTACCTTGTAAGATGTTTGCTGAAAACTTAGTGTAAAATAAATAAAATAATACTCTTGGGGCTGGTGATCAATAACGGTAGGTCACAGGCAGACAAATAAGATATCCTAATGATCTGTGGAGCCCCGGATTTCAGTGTGTATCAACGTATTCTGTGTTTATGCTTCACAATGCTAACCGGAATGTAGGTAGCAGCCATCGTGAAATTAGGTCATCGGCTCAGCCTGCCCTTACAAATTTGTATGCCCATATATGGTAGTATATCATACCAAAGATTTGAAGGCACTGATCAATAGCCAAGAAACTCAGCTTTCCCAGATAGGGGCTACCGTTCTCATAACAGACTGAATTGAATAAAAAAAGAAATCAAATAGGGTCCCCAAACATTACATTTAAGAGGTTTTAATGAGTGGATTAAACAGACTTGTGTGGGGCTACATAATTTGTTTGACATTACAGGAGAAGACCTGCAAGGGTGACATAACACAGTTTATTTTTCAACTGCAAGTACAGCTTCAGGACTCGATTATACACCACAAAACCTCTGCTTTGAGGGGGAAATGGTTGCAACAAAGGTAGTGCGTTGTAAGATGAGGACCTTTCAAGAACTTTGATACATCAAAATCTATATTGGAATTGAGATGTCAAAAGCTCCGCCTGACGTTGACTGTTGATATAGGTAATTAGGCAAAGGCAAGTCTCATTTCTAACTGTATACTGGGCCATACGGTTGACACCATTTCTTTAGTAGAATTTAATACTTTTTTTGCTGCTTCCCTTGAGGATACGCATTGTAAACATAATAACATGCTCTACTAGAAAAAGATAAGGTATTACTTTGGAAAGCAGACTGTCATATTCATAGTAAATCCAATGCAATCCCTTAGTGTTTTCACTGCCAGGTAGTTCGACAGCCTTCCTCAGTCTAAATTTGACCAATTACATTTCAATTAGCAAACTTAATTTCTGAGGGAAAGGGAAAATATTACAACAGGTTTACATTTGCTATCTTGTTTACTACAACATGTACATCTTCATGCCCCTTTAGTGCTGACAAGCACTGGCAATGGAAGTCTCACATTGCCACCTACTGGAGAAGAGTTAGGCCTACTTCAGTACCATTCAACCCCAGAGGAAATTGAATGAAAATAGTGAATCACTGAGTTACCGGACTGATCGACCCAAAAAAATTACGATGCAAGGTTATTTGTAGATCAGTCTGTCTGTGCTGTCAGTATGATCAGTATAGATGTTCCCCAACTCTGCAAAAACATAGGTTGGACATTGGTCCAGTGCTTGAATTTAATGGAAAAGGCCTATCCATTCCCTGTAAACACAGATTTTTTT
Source organism: Brachymystax lenok tsinlingensis (assembly GCA_030435695.1). NCBI lineage: Eukaryota > Metazoa > Chordata > Actinopteri > Salmoniformes > Salmonidae > Brachymystax > Brachymystax lenok. The sequence continues at coordinate 11,534,219 of CM059790.1, forward strand.
AGGTTTGATGAACATCATTCAATGCCATCTTTATTCACCAACTAATTAAAATAAGGTCATAAGCAATTAAAAGAGGTAGAGCATTACAGTTTTAGCACAATTCAATTCACATCCAGTCTGTACAATTTGTTCTCTCAAAATAGTTAAGCATTTTGTTCCTCCGATAACAATCCATTCCAAAATCAAAAAGAGAAGAGAGGAGTAGCTGTCAGTGTTTCATAGCTCTACACGTCTTCTTGATTAAATAATCACTCAGGAAACCAGTTTATTGCTCTCCCTGACAATTATCAAAGCACTAATCCAATTTTTCACTGAGATTAAGAGATCAGAAGCTCCTCTTAAATATTCAGATCCTAAGGATGGGCTTGTGATAAAAATTACAATTGGGTTTTTGTCCCCTTTTTGTTGAAGGTTCAGAGAAAGCAGTGGAACCTATTTAACGTTCTCTCGATTTGGCAAGCACAAAATTGGATTATGTCGCAGTGGATAACATAGCATGAAATACAGCAGTGTAACAGTGTCACTGTTATAAGCCTAACCAAACGTCACCTGACACTTCAAAGCCAGGTGCGTCCAATCTTGAGTCAGTAATGTAGTAATGTAAAAACTACATTGAGAGAACAATTCCATTTGCCCCCAGTTACTTGATGACTAGCGGCAGAGGTAAGAAAGGATTTCTGGCAGCTGATTAAACAAAACCCCCCCAAAATAATTTTATTCTGACGAGAAGTCGCTTTTAAGATAAGTGACAAGTTACACATTTTACTCAGATTCTCAGACTGTCCAAGGTAACTAATTAGCTAGCTTTGTAATCCTCTAAGTGTAGACAACCCTAATAATAGATGTGCAGCAGTATGTAATATTTCTTAACTAAGATACGCTAGCAAAATCATTTTAGGGGTTAATATAGAATTGGCCTAATATGTCATTGAGTCCAAGAAATAAAATTCAACTGTCCTCAATTTTCAGATGTGTTTTAAAGGAAGAGAACATAATAAAATGAATGCATTTGGAGTAGAACGTCCTTTAAAAAAAGTCACCAGAAGTTACCTTCTCACAGTCGTTCAACCCCCAAAATAAAACTCCCCAGGAAGACTTCACCCATCTTGAAGTGTTTGGCAGATGATGCACATTGACAGTGGCAAGAAAAAGGTTGTGAACCCTTTGGATTTACCTGGATTTCTGAAGAAATTGGTCATAGATGAAGATCAGATCAAATTTTAAGTCACAACAATAGACAAAGTAAGAAAGGTAAGAAAAATTGTCTATAAAATGGAGAAAGTTCAGCACTGTTGCTACTCTCCCTAGGAGTCGCCGTCCTGCAAAGATGACTGCAATAGCACAGCGTAGAATGCTCAATGAGGTTAAGAAGAATCCTAGAGTGTCAGCTAAAGACTTATAGAAATCACTGGAACATGCTAACATCTCTGTTCGCGAGTTGCACACTAAACAAGAATGGTGTTCATGAAAGGACACCACAGAAGAAGCCACCCCTGTCCAAAGAAAACATTGCTGCACGTCTGAAGATTGCAACAGAGTACCTGGATGTTCCACAGCGCTACTGGAAAAATATTCTGTGGACAGTTGAAACTACAGTGGAGTTGTTAGGAAGGAAGAATATTGCTGAACTGAAACATTTTTGTAAAAAGGAATGGTCAAAAATTCCTCCTGACCGTTGTGCAGGTCTGATCCGCAACTACAGAAAAGGTTTGGTTGAGGTTATTGCCGCCAAAGGAGGGTCAACCAGTTATTAAATCCAAGGGTTCACATACTTTTTCCACCCTGCACTGTGAATGTTCACAAGGTGTTTTCAATAAAGAATTCAAAATGTATAATTGTGTTATTAGTTTAAGTGTTTGTCTATTGCTGTGACTTAGATGAAGATCAGATCAAATTATGACCAATTCATGCAGAAATCCAGGTAATTCCAAAGGGTTCACAAATTTTCTTGACACTGTAGATGTGCATCAGCTGCCAAACACTTCAAGACAGGTGGAGTCTTCCTGGGGAGATGTTTTTTTGTTGATGAACAACTGTGAGAAGGTAACTTCTGGTTACTTTTTTTAAAGGACATTGTACTCCAAAATGCATTCATTTTATTATGTTCTCTTCCTTTAAAACTCATCTGAAAAATCGAGGACAGTTGAATTTTATTTATTGGTCTAAATGTTGTCACTGATCTTAAAAGCACTTCGGCAGAATCATTATTTTTTTTTAATTTTTAAACGTATTTTTAAATCAGCTGCCAGAAATCCTTTCTTACCTCTGCCACTTGTCATCAAGTAACTGTGGTTCCTCCCAGCAGCCGGATGGTTTTTCAATACCATCAATACCATTGAATCTATTTCTTTAAAGATTTTTAATAAATGTGAATATGTGTAGCTACTGTAAGTAAATACCTGCAGTCAACTTGTACAATACGTTAGAGGAGATGAAGAACATTTTACTTTTGTCATTTAGCTGACGCTAAATGACAAAAGTACATACAGGAGTGAGCGACATACAGGAGTGAGTTCATACATTTCGTACTTTTCATTCATTGCGTTCTTCATTTCACCGGTCACATTAGGAATATTACGGTAGTCCCCAGTCACGTCATGGTGTTTGTTTACAAGCACACAACGATGAGAGACAGGAACCATGTGAGTCACTCACTGTTGTGCAGCATGCGCCAGGTGATCTAATTACAGTATGGAATTCACAACTAAATGTTTGCCAGCTAGATATCTTATAACTAACTATTAAGTTAACTGTCTAAAATGTGCTAAATGCTCTACATTTATGCATTTGGCTTGCTAATTTAGAAGCTAGTTAGCTATCTGGCTAGCTTCATCCAAAATCAAGCATTTGCTTGGTAACAGCAGAGAATCCCCTCCTGGATCAAGAGCCTCGCTGGCAGATATTTGTTTTGTACGTGCAGCAAACAGTGAGTAGCATTTTTTTGTTACTTGTATAGTTTAGGTCAGAAACTACAAAATGTGTTAGCATTTAGTTAGCATTGTCTATGGGATTTTACATGTACTTGTTAGCATTGCTAACCTTCGGATTAATCAGAGTATCAGAGGGGTTTCAAACAGCACCCCTTGTGTTCAGTGCTGGTATAAATATCCAGATATGGCACAAGTTCGGTATGAAGGTATGACAATCTGGATACCGTCCAAGCCTACTCAACAGCGTTTGGAGTAAACGGTTTAAACAGTGTCGGCGTAATTAATACACCCCAGTGTAAGAGCTGTTTGTACCTGGCTAGACTCCAGACCAGTGCCAGGTTGTCTTTGCCTCCAGAGATGAAATGGCTGCTGTCGTCACTGAAGCGCAGGCAGGTCAGGTCTTGGTAATGGCGGCTCAAGATGGCCAGCAAATTCCCAGAGGAAACCTAGAATGACAATTTCATTAACATCAAATGCCACTTAGCCTAGAGATAAGTTAATTCTATCACTGTATGAACATCTATTTCACTGACCAATGGAGTATCGCCTTATGAAAGTCATGCTGTTACAAACAAATTTTAGATAATGAGAAACCCCACTTTCACTTTGGAAGGCTAAAAAAAAACAACTAAGCTATAACTTGTGTTTGTTTATTGATGTGTCAAACACAGATGGTGAGGAAATCAAACAGCAAATTAAGGATTTACAGTAATTAAAATTACATTTCATGAGCGTAATCTTCTCGCATCTCATTAAAAAACAGGCTATGGTGAGGACATAAAGTTGTTTGGAACTGGTGAGGCAAAGGTGACCTTTTTGCTGATACTAACAGCATCAACAGCAGCTCCTTAGGTCAAACGTTAGGCCTAGCTGTAGCTTCCTCACAACTCCAATCCAGGACCGATAATGTTATCCTCAAAGTAGTACAGAGGCATTGAGGAGTATACATGTCAGCCATAGTGTAGTCATTCCATACATGTTACACAACTTAAAGTCAAATGTGAATTTGAATAGCTATGACATCCCTTCTGCTGATGTTTTATATGTGACTCGTTTCAGGAAACTAGGCGTATATCACACGCCACTACTTCACAGGAGAGGCATTTGAACGTCAACATAATGTTTTATGAAAATGCATTTTTTGGCAGAAATGCTTTTGGAACATGTGAACTTTCATGTGCCTTAATAACAAACATGTATTCCATCCATAAATACAAGTAAAATTGTTAAATTATGAACCTAGTTGGTTTAGCCGCCGAAAAAGTCAGGAACCTTCCCGCTAGCCATGATTGGCTGAGATAATGGATGGGCTGGACATGCCGGGATTTTCTACTTTCTGCACACGCCACGGGCAGTGTGAACCGGAGTGACTTGACAAAACACTGGCCAAACAAGATGTAGCTACACTCAAAACGGAATTTGTGAAGCGTTCATCCATTTATACGGGTAAGAGTCTAGCTACATTTTCAGATATATACGTTTTTCAGAAAGTCGTTTTCATTGCAAGTTAAAGCGGACTGTTCGCTAGCTAGCGAACATTAGCTTGCTGGCTCGCTAGCTAACGTTACATGTATGATCTGTGTAGTAATATTATTCGAATCAGAAATCCATTTGCATTCTCAGTTATAGCCTAATGTTAGCTAGCAAACATTGAACCTGGTTGGTTAGCTTTAGCTACCTGCAGATTCATACTACAGCTATGACAATGTTTGTATTGGTTGGTAGTAGTATGAGTTGGGATTATGCTGGTTCATTCATTTAGCTAGCTAGCTACCAGTACATGTCTAAACAAAACACTTCACCAGATGATTACATGACCCATCAAGTTAGCCAGGTGTGTCTTGGGATGATTACGGACATCTATAGTATTTCATGAACATGTGTACATGTCTAGACAATAGTGACCCATCCATTAAGCTAGATGTGGCTGGGGGGAGGTTATAGCATTTCCTTCACATGACCCATCAATTTAGACAAGCGTGTCAGGTAAGCGTCATCTAATAATTATATAATATTTGCATCTGGACACTATGCATTTTTGATATTGCTACTATGCAAGCAACCATTTCACTGTACTGTTCACACCTTCTGTATCCTGTGCATGTGACAAATCAACTTTTTATTTTATATAGTGTCTGTTTACCAGAGACGGTAACGTGAAGAACATGACCTGCACCAAAGTCGGATTAGGATATAGGACTAGATCAAGTGTATTTTTACCTGGCGTTTTTCCTTATTGTAGGCTACTACTTTTACCACTTTTAGTCTTTGGCTGTTTAGTAATCACTCTGTTTAGCATATGACCTCACGTGAATCCTTAAAGAGATGGGTGGGGCTAAGGCATAAGAGGGTGTGAATGATGCTGAATGGGTGTAGACAACGAAGAGCTCTCCAGTAGGTGTACCACAAATATTCAAGGGCCATTTTCTCAAAATTGGAGTTAAGTTTATCAACTTTAAAGCATAATTACTTCCCCATTGTTCTTCAACTACAGTGTATGATATACAATTTTCTAGCTGAGTCTCTACTTTTATCCAATGTAAAAAACACAATTTCAAATGTTGCTACATAAGACCGAATGGAGGCGGTTGGTCACATATGTCTCACCTCCCATAAGTAGATGGCCTCAGCAATGCCTGCCACCAAGTACAGGCCATTGGGGGATGCAGTCAGGCATGTCACAATCCCAGGGCACACAATTTTCTGCTGCAGCTGATCCTGAAATAAAAAAGATGTACATGTTTGATGCCTGTCAGCCTACATCGGAATGGGATATTTATTTCCATTAGCTTTGTAGCCAATACCGGTATTTGCATCTAATTCTATAGATATTCATTCATTCAGGCAACCTTTGAGACTATTGCCACAAAAACATGTTTGCTTTATTCCACAGACAATACGAATGTCAGCATTTTAATATGACCCCCACATCTTGTTCACCCACTGGAACAATATAGTTCACATAAAACGAATGTGTTATGGTATGCATAATTCCACACCATGAATGTACGCGTGTCTGCCAAAATAAAGGAAACAACTTAAATCGGGTCTTATATTATTTATTCACCACAACAGTTTCAAATGCTGTCTCAGGTGCTACTCCAGAATCTCCCATAAGTGTTCAATTGGGTTGAGATCTGGTGATTGAGACACACACACACACACACACAGCCTTTATACCCCCTATGCTTCTTTGAGACCCCTCTTTCTAAGTCACAGATATCTTATTCTAGCCATGGTAGCCAAAATAATTGGCAACTAGGCATTTTTTATACATGACCCTAAGAATGATGAGATGTTAATTGCTTAATTAACTCAGGAGCAAGACCTGTGAAGAAGGACCAGTTTCCAATGTACTTTGTATTCCTCATTTACTCAAGCGTTTCCTTTATTTTGACAGTCACCTGTATTGTCATTGTAGTACTATGGAGTGTACCATCACTGCCCCAATATTCTTCAAGCCCGGAGACCCCCATGGTGTGCAGAATAATGTTCCAGTCCAGTCCTAATGCACCTGATAAACTGTTGATTATATGAATGAGGTGTGTTAGTGCTGGACTAGAACAAAGCCAAAGGCCTGTATAACTTGTGATTCAGGACTAGAATTGAAGAACAATACTGGTCATCTGTATGACTGATTAAGTGACAGTCCACGTGTCCTTTATAAAAATTTAAAAATCGTGCATTCATCCCATGTGTAAGTTAGGCCCATCTTCTATCCGTATCTAGCTAACGGCATTTAACGTTACACACAGAAAACACGTTTCACAATGAATAACGTTAACCACCTTGCTAAACTAGCTAACCTGACAGACATACGAACAAACAAGATAGCCATATGTAACGTTAGCTAGCTATGTCGAGACCTTTCAGTGCATTATCTCCAGATAACTATGAACAGCGCTCGCACCCCTAGCACGCTGGCTAACGTTAGCTAGCTACCTTTCTCTGGATTTCCCACACGTTGATGAAGTTTTTCCCGAGTTGGGCTCCGAGGATGTACTCCCCATTCAAAACTGTGAGGGACCTCGAAGAAGTATTGCCACCTCGATAGGCCAAGAGATTTGTACCCGAATGGAGTTCCAAAACGGCACAGTTCCATAGCTGTCCAGCCGAATCCGCACTCAGAACTATTTCCACAGGCGCGGACATCTTGGAACAGCGCGCGTGTTGTTTTGGAAGTGAAGGAACTCAACGCATGCGCAAATACGTCATTTCCTGATTGAAGGTGTGGATTCTGGGTTATGTAGGTTTATTACTTTGACCTTTATTTAACTAGGCAAGTCAGTTAAGAACATTAATAACAAATTGTTATTTACAATGACGGCCTACACCGGCCAAACCCTAACTCGGACAACTCTGGGCCAATTGTGCGCCACTATATGGGACTCCCAATCACGGCCGTATTGGCAACAGAATATATGCAGCAAACACACTTGTGTAAAAACCACAAAGTAATTTTATTGCTTTCATCCTGAGATCCGTTTTGTGCTTTGGCGATACAAACATACTCCACCAAGAATAATAGCAACAAGCTCAAGAAAATAATTGTAAAGGAAAATACATTGAAAAGAAAAACCAGCACCGTTATCTTTAAATCAATTTGTACATAGATCTCTGCCCTTCACACAAGATGATCAATCATGCCAAATAACTAGACCACGTGACAAATTACCCAATTTCACTTTAACTTGTTGGAATTTAGTTTTTTTTCAAGAGCTCTACTTTTGCATCTGTATCACCAATTATGCCAGGAAGTTGAGTAACATACCGAGTATGCAATTGTGGATTCCATTCAACTGTAGCTCCAGAAAATAATTGTAGGGGGGGGAAGCCATGGAAAAGAAACAAACCACCACCGTTATAGCTACACCAATGTACACTGCACAAACATATAAATGCAACATGTAAAGTGTTGGTCCCATGTTTCGTGAGCTGAAATAAGAGAATTGAATGTTAATTTCTCTACCATAAACTGCCTTACAACCGCAGAACACGTGTATGGCGTCATGTAGGGGAGCGGTTTGCTGATGCCAACATTGTGAATAGAGTGCTCCATGGTGGTGGTGGGGTTATGGTATGGGCAGGCATAAGCTATGGACAACGAACACAATTGCATTTCATCGATGGCCATTTGAATGCACAGATACACTGTGACAAGATCCTGAGGCCCATTGTCATGCCATTTATCTGCAGCCATCACCTCATGTTTCAGAATAGTAATCCACAGGCCTCATGTCGCAAGGATCTGTACACAATTCCTGGAAAATGTCCCAGTTCTTCCATGGCCTGCATACTCACCAGAAATGTTACCCATTGAATATGTTTGGGATGCGCTGGATTGTGTAAGCGTGTTCCAGTTACCGCCAATATCCAGCAACTTCACACATCCATTGAAAAGGAGTTCCACAGACCACAATCAACAGCCTGATCAACTTTATGTCAAGATGTGTCACGCTGCTTGATGCAAATGGTGGTAACACCAAATACTGATCCACGCCCCTACCTTTTTATAAAGGTATCTGTGGCCAACAGATATATATCTGTATTCCCAGTCATGTGAAATTCATAGATTAGTGCCTAATGAATTTATTTCAATTGACTGATTTCCTTATAGGAACTGTAACTCAGTAAAATCTTTGAAAATGTTGCATATTGGGTTAAAATTTTTGTTCAGTATACAAATTATTGTATTGAAAAATAAAGAGTATGTAACCTATGAACAATATAAACACTAGTGGCATTAGCCAATGCAAACCCGAAACAGAACACACAACCCTTCTTATTTTTTATCTTTTCTGCAGTGCCTTTTCTTCATCTGCTGCACAATCATAAGGTCAAACTCCTCTCGCTCTCTGAAATGATTAAAGGGAAATACTATCAGCAAAATAAAAACAAGCTACAGTCCATGAAATCACAAAAAATAACAGACAAATACAGTCAACCTCTCACCTATTACTGATGCCAGGCCCTTGTGAGTATTTCTCTTCTGCCTTAACCAGGGATATGTCATCGACTCCTGAGATTCCATGGATGACAGCCTGAAAACAACAAACTTGTGAGATGGAATAAAAGAAAGAACAGTTGGAGAGCATAGGATACAAAAACACATTTGAATTACATATAGTTCTCATTTGCATACTACTACAAGAACACTAGCCTGGTCGGATTTGAATGCGCTTCACTGTAATAGCTAACTCTCAAAATCGTTGTCATGCCATTTGTGCATGTACAAATCTAGGACCAATCTGCAAAACACTCAAGACATTGAGTCACCTCTGGTAAGAGCACTTCGAGGATGAAGCGGATCTGATCCAACTCTGGCAGACTTGGCAAGGCTTCCTCCATGATGCTCCTGAGGTATGTGAAAACCTGCTCCATCTGCTGGTCCGTCTCAAAGTAGGGGTCCACTGCTTGACCACTGGCCTTGTGGAAGGCCTTCAGCCACTTGGACACCACCTGGCCGCTGATAATAGCCTATGATATGGAGAAAAGAGAAGAAAATATGCCCAACTATTACCCAGGGATAAGCTAGGTTTTACTCTCTTCTTCCCTCAACTTACTAACTCTCTGACCTGCAAGTGCCTTTCCACGCCTCTTTTATCAACGATGAACTGCAGTAGTTTGTCGTTGGCCCGGTCCCGTGCAGCCTTGGCACGGTCAGGTAGCAGTCTTTTGGAAACCTGTGGCTCCTGGTCACTGCCCTTAGTGGTCGCATGGTCTTCCGGAGTCCCCTGGTAACTTCTTTGGTCCTCCATGTCTTGACTTGGCGAGGCCAGGTAACTGTCAGACGGGCCGAGAAGGTACAGCTTTCTCATAGGGATGCCTGGAGGGCAGGAGCACAAATAGGAGTAATACATTGGAATTGGCAATAATTATTATACAGTGAAAATCTGACAATGTTAAAAAAAAAAGTGTTAAACTTTCACAATGGTTCATAGAGAAGAATGCCCCATTGTTATCAACCAGGGTATGCAGGTTCCTGTCAAGAAATGTTGCTCCATATCCTCATTCTACTATCGCCTCCTTGGCACATGGTTTGTTTTGATAGTTGTTCCTGCCAGTCCGTGGAAGCTACAAGTACCTGACTTGCTTGCCTGTACCTAGAAATTGGCATTAAACAGCAATGAAATAGGTACAAAAAAATCACAGGCCATTTCAAAACTTACTGATGTCATCAGCAACATACTCAACGAGGGAACCGGAAAATGAACCACAACCTGGGGGAACAAATGCATAAACATTTGATTCACTGGTCATTCAATTACATGCAGGCTTAGAACAACAATTGATTGTAACACTAGCTACGAAACATTGTGTACTGCATATCCAACTGAAGACATTGGACAAAGAGTCAAACCCTAACCTCCTATGTTTGAAGGTTCTCTTACCAAGGCGAATTCTATAGTCCCCAATAAGCTTCATGCAATAATGGATGGCAGTACCATATTTCTCCTTGGCTTTGTCCTGTGAGAGATACCCACATTTCACCTCACATTCTCCATACATACATCAACTGAAATAACATATAGACAGTAAGTAAATACAAAGTAATTACAATAGCTAGATGTCCATCCAATTGGTGACTGATTTTCATGTGAATAATCTAAAATCTGCAGAAAACAATATGCGCATTTTCCCACCAGAGATGTGTTTCCATCAAATTGACTTGTTGCGGATAAAAGGGAGTGCGTGATGACGTAGTGCACATAAAAATAACTTTGTGTTTCCATCACATTTTCAACTCTACTGATGGTTTTGTCACAAAAAATGTTGCATTATATAGTGAATGTACCCACGCTGGTCTTGGCACATGCGCCCTAGCCAACAGCTCGCAGATACAGTGTGGGTATAGCCTACATCACAGGATTATTTTGGACAATAGAGCGATATTATTTGTATTTGTCAAACGGCAGACAAGCATCGATTATCATGTCATCAGAATAAGATCCTCAATATTTACTGGAAAGGAGCATCAAGCTCATCAAGGTGCACTGTCACCACCCTGTGACTTATTTCATCTGTAGCCTAATAAACTGCATGCTTTCCCGAGTCATGGTGGGAGGACAGCCCGTCATCGCGTGACTCCACGTTTAATTCGATATGATGGTTATTATATAATTATTTGTCGCATAATACAATTTACAGACATGAAAAGATCTCACCTTGTCTAGCATATTTTATTTTGTCGACATTTAGAAAGTTTGATGTTTCTATCAGGCCTGTCGTGCCATTTTTACCTAACATGCACTTTACTTGCATAAAAATGTTGAATGGAAAACTGGATCTACATGTCAATATTTGGAAGTCAACCATGGCACATTAATGACATAATATTTATCATATACGTTAAGTGCAAGTAAAGCAAAATCTCACCACCAACTCATTTGACTCCTCACAGTCAAAGGGCTTGATATTCTTTAAGGAGACCTTGACGCTAAAGAAGGGTAAAATAAAATGTTTTATTCATCCTTCAAAGTCGTGTCACTAAATAAATATATGACTTACCTTGGAGCCACAGTAGGGCAGAACTATGCAAATGATTCATGTTTCCTTCCTGCCTTCTTTCGTAAAGACCAAATTCCTTCAGGTTACAGCCATAAACATACATATTCATCTTGTTTACATAGAGATCATTGGTTACAGCTAATAACAGCACATGAAAACATCTTCCCAGCATAAATTATGTCTGAAAACATCTACACTTTCATATCTACAATCATTATTAGCATTACTGAAGATGCTCACCCCTTCCTCTTCTGTGTGAAAAGAAATGTGTCGATGAACACGACGCTGGCTTTCTTCTCTTTGAGGGAAACATACATGACCTGACGATGACATGAGAAGCAAACATGTCATACATGCAAGTGTAAGTCCAGTCCCATTCCAAATCACTAATGATAGATGAAAGCATTCTAGAAATGAGTAGGAGTCAAAATCAAATGGACTAATGAAAATTACCATAGCAGGCCAGAAGGGGCAACGTCGATATTTACACCAAACACAAGCTCCCCTTGTGATGGATAGGGTTTCTGGGGGGCACAAAAAGAAAATCATCCAATCTCTCATAACACAGTAAACCCAATGAAACAATATAATATAGACTATAATATAGACAGTTTAGAGAGCAGTGTAAAACTAGCTTACTCTTCGGCGGAGTGAAACTGGGTAGGTCATCATCCTCCTCATCCTCATCCTCCAAACTACTGTCCTCCTGTTCGTCGAAGGCCACTTGGAGCGGTTGCAGTGGGGATGAAGAAGGTGGAGTAAGGCTCAAATCACTTGACACATCAGCCACACCTATGCAGTGACACAAATTTCACATGTACCAACTGTTTCCAATCTACAATCTTCAAATGGAATATTCAAGTGTTCCTGCTTACACTGAATAACATACAGTGCATTCGGAAATTATTCAGACCCCTTGACTTTTTCCACATTTTGTTTACGTTACAGCCTTATTCTAAAATGGATCAAATAATTTTTTGCCCTGATTAATTTACACACAATACCCCATAATGACAAAGAGAAAACAGGTTTTTAGAAATTTTAGCACATTTATTACAAATAAAATATCTTATTTACATAAATATTCAGAACCTTTGCTATGAGACTCGAAATTGAGCTCAGGTGCATCCTGTTTCCATTGATCATCCTTGAGATATTTCTACAACTTGACTGGAGTCCCCCTGTGGTAAATGTAATTGATTGAACAGGATTGGGCACACACCTGTCTAGATAAGGTCCCACAGTTGACAGTGCATGTCAGAGCATAAACCAAGCCATGAGGTCGAAGGAATTGTCCGTAGAGCTCTGAGACAGGATTGTGTTGAGGCACAGATCTGGGAAAGGGTACCAACATTTTTTTGCAGCATTGAAGGTCCCCAAGAACACAGCGGCCTCATCATTCTTAAATGGAAGAAGTTTGGAATCACAGTTCGCTAAAGGGCACCTAAAGGACTCTCAGACCATGAGAAAGAAGATTCTCTAGTCTGATGAAACCAAGATTGAACTCTTTGGCCTGAATGCCAAGCATCACGTCTGGAGGAAACCTGGCACCATCCCTACGGTGAAGCATGGTGGTGGCATCATCATGCTGTGGGGATGTTTTTCAGCGGCAGTGACTGGGAAACTAGTCAGGCTCGAAGGAAAGATGAATGGAGCAAAGTACAGAGATCCTTAATGAAAACCTGCTCCAGAGCGCTCAGGACCTGAGACTGGGCAAAGGTTCACCTTCCAACAGGACAACGACCCTATGCACACAGCCAAGACAATGCAGGAGTGGCTTCGGGACAAGTCTCAATGTCCTTGAGTGGCCCAGCCAGAGCCCGGACTTGAACCTGATCGAACATCTCTGGAGAGACCGTAAAATTGCCTCAAACCAAAGCTCCCCATCCAACCCAACAGAGCTTGAGAGGATCTGCAGCGACGAATGAGAGAAAGTCCCCAAATACAGGTGTGCCAAGCTTCTGGCATCATACAAAGTATTGAATAAAGGGTCTGAATAGTTATGTAAATGTGATATGTTTTTTTATATTTGTTTAATTTGTTAAAATGTCTAAACCTGTTTTTGCTTTGGCATTATGGGGTATTGTGTGTAGATTGATGAGGGGAAAAAAATATTTTATACATTTTAGAATAAGGCTGTAACGTAACAAAATGTGGAACACGCCGAATACAACAGGTGTAGACCTTAACGTGAAATGCTTACTTACAAGCCCTTAACCAACAATGCACTTCAAGAAATAGAGATGAGAAAATACTTACTAAATTAACAATAAAATAAATAACGAGGCTATATACAGGCGGTACCGTCTAAGAGATGGTAGCAGCAACATTATGAACAAAATAAGCGAAAATAACACAAAATACCACAGTTGGTTAGGAGCCCGTAAAATGGCAGCTATCCCCTCCAGCGCCAAAAGTCAAGGGGTCTGAATACTTTCCAAATGCACTTAGAATCTATTTGGCTTACTGTGAACAGTGACATTCTCTTGAGCTGCACCAGGACTTGTTTTCTGAGAGGCACAATCGTTGTTTTCCTCAGACTGAGGCTCCTGTGGGGACATAAACAACATCATGACATGGTTGTTATGATGGCATTTAAAACTCAACTGGGGTCAAAAGTAGTGGAGAGCAATGTGAAAGCATTGAATCAGTTGCAGTGGTGACTGACTAGTTCTCGTGAATTAAAATAGTCTGTGACATTTGTGTCTAGTGTCAGGTTTGCAGTGCAGAAGTACCTGGGTCTCAGCGTGCCTATACATAAGACTGAACTTGGCTGCCCTTTGCTTAGGTGTCTCACAGCCATAGGCATCCCATAACTTGGGACTGGAATGGCCTGAAGTGTTCTCTGGTGATGTATTGAGACTTGGACTGGTATCCTCATTCTCACTCAAATTACTAGAATTACACAAGCTGGACCACTGGGCCTGCTGGGTCCGCCGTCTCTGACTATTGCAACACTTCCTTCTAATCTTAAGGGCTTGTGAGGACCTCGTTTGAGCTCTCTTCAGTATCTACTACTGTCTCTAAGTTTTGTGCTTTACTGGTCTGCTTCTGTATCACTTGGCCTCACATTTGCTCGGATGACGCGTCTTGCTCTCGTTTCTTGCTCTTCAGGGGCCGATGGCAACTGTTGGTCTCTTCCCTTTTCGGATGTTCTGGGGTCTCCTAACAGCAGAGTGCTGCCCGTCTCTCCTGGGGGGAACATATCCAATGCCAAGCGCAGTGCTCTCCGGTATTTCAATTCTCTTATTGGCTCCCTCCTTTGGGAAGCATGATCACCTGCACGAGGATGAAAGATACTATTGTTGTTCAGTCTTAACGAGTTTGGAATAAGAGGGATGTGGGAGATTTAATAGTGACATTGTATGCAAGCACACATGATCATATTGTAACCAACGATCACATTATAGCAAACAAGGCATTGTAGTAGACATGTATAATCTCATTTGAACATGTAGGCCTACTGTCTATGTTAGTATCTTTACTCTTATCTGATCCCATGATGTCCAAAATATCTGCCCTTTACACTAGATTACCAATCATGCCAAATAACTAGGCTGCGTGACAAATTGCATAAATTCACTATAACTAGTCAGGTCTTTTTTTTTTGCAAAATCAAGACCTCTGCTTTTGCATCAGTATCACCAATTATGGTAGTAAGTTGAGTAACATATCGAGTATGCAAATGTGGATTCCATTCAACTGTACAACACTTTGTCCTACAAGTACTCACTAACTCAGGGCCTACTTATGGGATCTAATCTGAAATGGTATCCGAATTAAATTATGTAAATGTTTTGACAACTGCTGAAAGTGAGCCAGGTTTATAATTACAAAATGTTGATCATCTCAACGGGACAAATTGAAGTGGAACCGAATGTTGACTAGAGAAACACCAACACACTAAGGCCTAGGCAGCTACAGGGAAATAATCCCTGCTTCAGATGGCGTAGGTGATATGGGAGATGAAGTTGGACAGTATAAAGGTGTCAAACTCTGCATATCTGAAAAGGAAATGAGGCTCATTGTACACGAACAGAGCCACTTCAAATGCCTCTAGGCATGTGACATAAGATAACTTGTGGTTAGGAGGAAGAATTGACTGGCACTGGTTAATAAATAAAAGGTACTGTATGTTGACAGAGAAGTGTTGTGGGACTTACTCAGATGTCCAGAGATACTCTCGATACATTCTTGGGTCAGAGCTTGTGTTTGCTTCTGCTGCACCCACACTCTGCAAAACAAAATACACACTCCTCCAATTGTTATTGATGAATGTATCCATGTCAGAGCAAGACAAGAGTACTGAGTTTGTCAATACCAAGAGGGGCCTACCTGTGACCTTCTCCCAACATTTCCACTTCCATATCCTTCTTCCTCTTGGAATTGCACACCCTTCTCAAAACCTTGCACAAGTGAAACAATAGCTGTATGTGAAACGGATGCTAAATACTGCACCACTTCCCTCAAATACTGTACTAGAGAGAGCTCTTGAGAACATGTGCACAGATTCCATGTGTTTACAATTCCATCTGATACTGACAGGGATGTGTGGTCATTTGTGTATGTGCACGTATCCAAAGGATGTTAGCCTAGTAATGTCTTTGCCTTACCTTAGCTGGCCAGTGATGGCCTTTCCACTTGCATAGGAGATATTCAGATGCTTCCATGTAACTAGCTAGCTAGCCAGAATCTGCAGGAAGACAATCTCAATGTGGTGAGCATAGAATTAAGAAAGAATATTATCATTCTTATTTCTATGGTTGTGAGGCTATCGTCTAGCTATGACGTTTCAAAAATATTACTGGCAGACATGGCTGATATTTGATAAACTAAAGTCCTGCTACTATTTCCTAAATGTTCCTTAAGTAACTTTAGTTTATTGGTTTACTGTTCCTTCGTATCAAAACAAATCCTAACCACGTTCGCATTTGCAGAGGGCCAGCCAACTACTGTAGTCGTCATTATGAGCAACAAAAACAATGAATATCCCCGGACATACCACGCAAATCGATTTTGCAGTATATGTTACTCACACAGTTGATTGAGGTGTAACAATAATTTGTTTATCCGGTCACCACATCAGCTAGGCTACAAAAAGAGTACAGTAGCTAGTTGCTACAGTAGTAACGTTAGCTAGCTACTGTCAGGGATAGCTCCGAAAGGGACTTGACCACATGCAAAACATCAAGTCCCCCATATTCTACTCTCGTTTCGTGGCCGGCCGCGTCATACGCTGCGCACGCAAGCAGATTGCATTGGGGAAGAAGCAGGCTACTGGTGGGCAGTGTGTTAATCACAATGTTATACGATAAGAATTACATGGAGTATACAGCTAACGACAGAATTTACTTCTCGTAGCAGGTTCGGAGAATTTACACATTTACATTTTAGCAGACAGTCTTATCCAGAGTTATTTACTGGAGCAATCGGGGCTAAGTGCCTTGCTCATGGGCACATTTTTCACCTTAGTCCATTCAGGCGACCTTTCAGTTACTGGCCCAACGCTCTAAACCGCTAAACTACGTGCAACCCTACACAGCAGGTTAGCATAAATAGGACAATTAGGTCACGGTTAGGAAAAGGGTTAGGGTTAGTTCAAATGCAAAAAATCTCCAGAAACAACACATTTAAATTTGGGCTAGTTATGCATCACTTCAGTCCGTGGCTGTAGCCAATCTAGTCACAACCTAGATTTTACTATTGCCACCACAATCACAGACTATGAGGCTAATATAATATTTCCAGGCTGCATGTTTGGGGAGAGGGGTGTTATTTCAACAGTGTGAGCTGTAAGGCAAACCTGCGTTAGCATGCACTTGGCAATGCATCTGTCTAGACAGTACAGTAGGCCTTGTGTGAGGGCCTGTAGGGGGCACTCCTTGCTCTGATACAGGACATTCCAAAGCCCTAGACCAGTAATTTATATGGTCACACGCCAGGGCAGTGATGATGGGGACAGTGTCCTGCAAAGGGTGCCATCACCCTTTGGTTCGGGGCCCACCTCCAGGGGGCCCCCAATGATAGCATATGAACACGTCATAAGCAATGGCAAAATGTGGAGAATTGCAGGAAATTTGCTTTAAAACAGCAAACATTTCTCTTAGCCTCATGGAAAAATGTGTAGAATAGCAGGAAATGTGTGTTTAGCTGATTCATAACAGTAGTCAATCAAAGGTGTAAATTAATTTGCCTGACGACTCAAACTGAATTCTTCCGCTGCTCTGTGTTCACTACATACTTCAGTCTGAGACTGCCATCATTGAAGTTGTTTGTTGTGAAGTCAAAATGAGGGATGTTGTACAAAACAAAGTCAACAGCGATTGGATCATCTCTAACCAATCAGAGTATCAAAGCCAATGATGCCGCTTTACCCACATGTTTTCGGGCTCTGGCCCAACCCAAAATGTGTAGAATTGCAGGAAATTTGCTTTAAAACGGCAAAATTTGCTCTCAGCCTCATGACAAAATGTGTAGAATGGCATTATAAAACTGGGGGGTTGGAGGTCCCTTGGAGGTTGGTGGCCCAAATGCGTTATTCTGGCCATGGTGAACAGTCATCTCAGATCATCTCTAGTACTTGTAGCTAGTACTTGTAGGTTCATTCCGGTGTCATGGCCAAATTCCCAACCTAGGCTTGGCTCCTCACATTATCATTCCCAGCTCGCTGTGAAGCCTTCTCCTTTCCACCACATTCAACAGGTCGTTGTTGTATTATGAATGTTCTTCTCAACAACAACTACCGGTATGTTCTTATTTTTCCCATTTAAAATATTGGTAGAAGAGTATAGAAATTAAACTGACAAATGAATGGCCAGCTCCAAAATAATTGGACACACTTTATTTTATGAATTCCCCCTCCAGGACAACTTTTGTTTGTAATTTAAAACATGGTGCAAATTAATCATATATGAAATATATAAAAACCAGTACACCAGGCACAAAATATTATCTATCTAGTGTCTTCTTGATACCCACACCCGTCGCGCAACTCCTCCACCTCTTAACCCTCCCCATCCCACCATCCCATGTACATAAAACTGTTTATTATAGGAATGAAGGTAAACTACAACCAAAAAGTAGGAAAGAACTAGTAGGGTAAGAATAAAACAATTGAGGGAAGAAAAAAAAAAATACGGGGAGAAGTCAAAACAGGACAAAACAAGAGACGACCAGACAGTACTTATAAAGTACATTCAAACATTTACACACAAATAAATACAGAGACCTTTAACCTAAACGAAAGTGTGCCTTCTTGAAATATCCCAAAACATGGGCATTAAAACCCTAAGTATTCAATTCAATTATAGCCTAGGTAAGGGTACGGTTCAACAATAAAATAAGCCAACGTATATAAATGTAATGTGGAAGGAGAGTGGTAAATGCAGCTGAAAACCATTCAAAAGCAACAAATAATTATAACCCTTTTGTCCATGACTAAGTTTTACCATTTTTGTTTAACAATTCTTAAAATATATTTGAAAAAGAAACTATAATCATTGACCGTTTCCCCAATGAGTTTCCTAACAGTAAAAGATGTACAGCAGTGATATCCATATAATATCAAGTCCAGGTCCCTCTTATTGTCCTGGAGAACAGTGTTCCCCTTGAATCGTCTTCGATGACCCCACTGGCTATGCATTATGTTCCTGGAAACCATGTGTAATTAAAATATTTTATCACATTGAGATTATAGACAGTTGCAGACAGTATCTATGAATATCGAATCAAACAAACTACGATTTATTATATGCTTGTTATGATCTTTGATTTATTTTCCACACTGCTAACACAGCCACTGCTTATAAGCCTCCATGGCATTGAATACTGATGCTTAGTTAGCACCCTGTGCTATTACACTCACATGTTATCAGTTGCAGACTGACGCAGAGGACCATGGCCAAGGCAAGAATGCTAGTCTGGGGTGCGGCAACTCCGTCATCCAAAAACTCTGAGGCATGGCCGTCCTCCCTTTTGCACTTCTGCCTGTATATATAACCATGGTTCAAAAAACAATATCAACACTCATAAAAGGTAAACCAGCCAGGCTTATTTAGCTGATTCATAACAGTAGTCAATCTGAAGGTGTAAATTCATACCAGCTCAGTGTAAATCTGTACCAGCTCAGTGTCACTGGATTGATACTTACAGCTGCTTCTGTAAATACAGCTTGCCGGACTCGCAGGCCTTGGTCTGGCTCTCGGCTGCTATCCGCTGGCTCTCAGCAGCTGAATGCAAAGCCACACAGGACGCCCACTTGTGAGAGGCCTGTGTCAAGTTCTCCTGAAGTAATTCGATGTGCTCTGAAATCATAATAAGGCGTAAATCAAAACATTGAGTGACAGAAATAAAACATGTAATCCGTGTTTACAACAATAAGTTTTGAAATTCAATGACAGTGACATTTAATGCTAAGGCATGCTTTGGGTAGTTTTCAATGTCTTCTTTGATAGACAAAAATACGACATCCCTAGTTCACATTAGCCTTATTAACTTATAAGGTAATGTCTGGCCCTAGGATTGCTTATCAGTATGAGTGGTGTACTGTACACGACTCTATGACGTCTCTTAACTATTTTGGGAATTGTCTGGCAGCAAATAAGGTTTCACTCACATTAGCTGTGTTTTTCCAATTCCAATGTAGGCAAGAATGCAGCAATAGATGCTAGCTATGCTGTTTGACAGGGCTCTCCTAAGGCAGCTAAAATGTTGTAAACGTATTGCTCATTAAGACCCTGCTGAAGGCGGGGTGCCTGATATTTATCAGAACAGGCATCTCCCTTTTCACACAATGTATCATTTTCATATCGCCTTTACTCAGGAACTTATAATTTCCTTCTGTTGTTCAAAGTCAGGAAATCTGTAAAAAAAAAAAAGTCACAGCTACGGTATTTATCTGCTAGCCCCTTGGTTACAGCTGACTTAGCTCAGCAATACACTTCTCATCTGTAGGGTTTTCAGCGGTTAGTGGTTAGCTCACACCCCTTGAGTTTTGTTGTGTTGCAGCCTGAATATAAATGGATTAAATTGAGATGTTTTTGTCACTGGCCTACGCATTACCCTATAATGTCAAAGTGGAATAATTTTTTCCGAAATATTTACTAATCAAAAATTCAAAGCTGAAATGTCTTGAGTCAATAATTATTCAACCCCTTTGTTATGGCAAGCCTAAATAAGTTCAGGAGTAAAAATGTGCTTAACAAGTCACATCACTCTGTGTGCAATAATATTGTTGTACGTGATTTATGAATGACTACCTCGTCTCTGTACCACACACATACAATTATTTGTAATGTTGCGCAGTGAATTTCAAACACATATTCAACCACAAAGACCAGGGAGGTTTTGCAATGCCTCGTAAAGAAAGGAACCTATTGGTAGATGAGTAAAAAAGCAGACATTGAATATCCCTTTGAGCACGGTGAAGTTTTAAATGACACTTTGGATGGTGTATCAATACACCCAGTCACTACAAAGATACAGGCGTCCTTCCTAACTCAGTTGCCGGAGGGGAAGGAACCACTCAGGGATTTCACCATGAGGGCAGTGGGGACTGTGAAGTAGTTACAGAGTTTAATAGCTGTGATATGAGAAACTGAGGATGGCTCAACAACATTGTAATTTCTCCACAATACTAACCTAATTGACAGAGTGAAAAGAAGGAAGCCTGTACAGAATAAAAATATTCCAAACATGCATCCTGTTGGCAACAAGGCACTAAAGTAATACTGCAAAACATGTGGCAAAGCAGTTAACTTTTTGTCCTGCTAAAACGTGTTATGTTTGTGGCAAATCCAATACAACACATTACTGAGTACCACTCTACGTATTTTCAAGCATAGTGGTGGCTGCATCCTGTTATGGGTATGCTTGTCATCAGCTGTGGTTTCCTGAGTGGCCTAGTTACAGTTTTGACTTAAATCATCTTGAAAATCTATGGCAAGACTTGAAAATGGCTGTCTAGCAATAATCAACAACCAACTTGACAGCGCTTGAAGAATTTAAAAAATAATAATGTGCAAATATTGTACAATCCAGGTGTGCAAAGCTCTTAGAGACTTACTCAGAAAGACTCACAGCTGTAATTGCTGCCAAAGGTGATTCTAACATGTACTGACTCAGAGATGTGAATACTTATGTAAGTGAGATATTTCTGTATTTCATTGTTAATAAATTTGCAGACATTTCTAAAATCATGTTTTCACTTTCATTATGGGGTGTTGTGTGTAGATGGGGGGGGGGGAGAGAAAATATATTTGACATTTTAAAATCAGGCTGTAACATAACAAAAGTATGAATGCTTTCTAAAGGCACTGTAGAAGTAGCCTGTGTGAACAGCTTTTAAAGAATAGTAAACAGATGGGATGGCTATTTGAAGGCATTCACTCCGCCAGAACTTGCACTTAAATCCTAATTTGTCATCCGTTTCGAACATTTGTAATCACAGCCTCAGATGATGTAAACTCATCTGAGGCGCAATATCCAACCAATCATGTGTATTTATTTACCGTAACTAGGGTGGTTTCTATGGTTACAGGGGAAAATGCTGCTAAGAATATCGTGGCTGAGAAAGTGCTCCTTTCATGGTAGCCAATACCAGAGGCAGAAATTCCCATACCCTCCCACTGTGACATCAATTTTCCTACCTTGGTTTAGCATGATTTCTGAAGTGAGGTTTGCCTCGATTTCTTTATGCATCTTGATTTCTTTTTCCAGGACTGTAATGTTTCCACCCAAAATAACCTGCAAAAAAGACAGTGGTGGTCATTGAGTAACTCCTCAGGAATTTCCAGAACTAGTTATTACAACTTCTGTGAACATTGGCACAGTCATCCCAAGGAGTCCCTCCTATCACATATTTGAAATGTTGAGTGAAAGCAGGCTTGTGCCAGCACCAGATTTGGCTATGAGAACAGCCTCTGAAAACATTCCTTTCATCCAGCGTTTTAATGTGAAACAACACCGATGAACACATGTACTCTAATACAGTATCTACGAAGGAAAGAGGTGGAAATAATGATCTCATCAAACACAACGGTGGAAGATTAAGACTTTTGTGCTTGAAGAACACTGCTGCCGAAATGGCAACATTTTCCCTACATACTTCTGGTCAAAAGTAGGGCACTATATAGGGAATAGGGGGCCATTTCAGACACAGACGTGTGTGCCCTATTGCTGATTTCCCTCTTCTTCCAGGAAGGGTTGATCTTGACCTCCCACCCACTCCCTGGGAAGGACTAGCTGCTTTTAATATTTTGATTGCTGCATTTGCAGAGTATTTGCATAACTATCCACATTAAATGGATACTGTCTGTCCATTGTGCCTCTGGTCATTATGTAAAGGCCTAATGTGGCTATTCGGTCTGCCATTTATTTTCACAAGTAATCATTTGGCATGATGATACAGTAACGTGTTTTCACGGAAACTGTTATAAACAGTCAAATGGAAATGGTATAAAGAAAAACATGAAATCATAGCCATGACCGTTTGGATTAGGTTTGGATATCCGATCAATTTAAAAATCATCAGATCAATCTAAAGTGACACAATATATAAGGGCATGAGGTACAACAGAGAGGGTAGAAGAAGGAGAGAGGCAGAGGATAACTGTGGCAGCTTGAGGGATTGAGCAAGTCAGTTGTAACCTCAGGGCTGCAGGAACCAGAGAGGGGAGTGGGAGAGTAGGGGAGGGAAAGCAAAGCGAGGCAATGCAAACACTCACGTTTTCCTGCTGACAGTCATCCAGGGACACGTTGGTCTGGCCCAGGCGCTCCAGGAGCCTCTCTGTCTCCCTGAGCTGCCGCGTCTGGTTGGCGCGGCCCTCCTCCACCATCTCCTCCAGGGCTGCCTTGTTCTTGGCGTACACCACCCTGGCCCCCTCGTGCTTCTCCGTCAGGGTCTGTAGTTCAGCTCGGCACTGGCTGGCACTCTTCATGTCCGGAGAGGTGGCCCACACCACAATGATGATGAGGGAGATTACCGACCACAGGGCCAGGCAGGCGATCACAATGTTGCGGGTGGTCTGGGATGACTTGGAGCTGGCCATGGTGGACAAGAAGGTTGTGGTGGTGGTGCTGATGATGATTGGAAAAATAATAGTAGTAAAAGCCTTTTGGGCCGGTGTTCAGGTGATCTGGAGTGTTTCCTGTCCTGCGGGAGGTGTCTGCGTAAAGAGGCAGGAGGTTCCTCTCAGAGTGAGTAACTGACTGAGTCTGTCTAAAGGATGGACTTCCCCTAAAACTCTGCCTCTGCGGGACAGGAAAGGGGTGTGGCCCTGGCTCCCCCCTCTGTCGCCCTCTCTTTCCTCCCACTCTGTTCCCTTCATGCCCTGTTAGGTGGGCAGCAATTAAAAAGGAAATCACAACATTAGACATGAGAGAGAGGAGATATGAGCTGTTCCCACACACACTTCGTCGGCTGCAAGGAACACTATGAAGGGGAAATTAAAGTAAAAACTCAAAGTGCCTGGTGTAAAGCTGTGTTTTTCCCTGAAAGGGTGTGTGTGTTTCTGTTTCCATTTCTCAGTTGCAGAGAGCAGCCTGGCAGGACTCCCAACTCCACATAGAGCTGGCCTTGAACACAGCTTCGCGTGGAGAGTTCAGTCACACAGCCTGTTTGGTTCTTCAGCTATGTCTTATTTTAAACACTTTCACAAGAGCCTGAGTGCAGTGGCTGAGGCAGCGACTCAGTGTTTCCTGAGCTCATTCCAGCAGGGCCCTAAGAAAATCCATGGCACATAGACAGACACACCCCAAACAACTCAGGCAACCCAGTTGCTATGCTCTTAGATTTTGTTTCCACAAAGAACCCTCTGTGGAAAAGGGTCCTACATGGAACCTTAAAGAGTTCTACCTTTAGTCAAAAAGGGTTCTTCAAAGGGTTCTCCAATGGGAACAGCCGAAGAACCATTTTAGGTTCTAGATAGACTAGAAAAAAAGGTGCTGTCTGCCCTTCATCAACAAATGACGACATAAAACTGAACTATGCTCCTGTTTGAGTATGTAATCTGTATACCCGTAATAGATAATGATGTAGTTGGATGCATTTTGTGTGTATGTATTATTTTCTTCTGTGTCACAATCTAAACTGACACCAATGTTATGCCTTTGTCATGCATGTTTGATTTCATTATATTGAATTCCTATGATCAAACACCCATCCAAGTTCCAGATGAAACATTCCACAGTAGTCTGAGAAAGGAATGACTCACTTAGCTTTTTCAGCTACCCTCCTATGTGACAATAAAAAAATAAAAAGGGCCTGGAAATCACAACTTCCTCACTCTTTGTCCTCATGAACATCTTTGCCAAAACATCCAAAAATGGTAAGGAAAATTAAGAGGATGTGGAAATGAGATGGCTCTTGGTTGGATACTGAGTGTACAAAACATTAGGATCACCTTCCTAATATTTATTTGCACCCCTCTCCATGCCCTCAGAACAGCTTTAATTTGTTGGGGCAGGGACTCTACAAGGTGTCGAAAGCATTCCACAGAGATGCTGGCAATTTTGACTCCAATGCTTCCCACAGTTGTGTCAAGTTGGCTGGATGTCCTTTGGGTGGTGGACCAGTCTCGATACACGGGAGAGTGAAAAACCAAGCAGCATTTCAGTTCAAAGGCACAAATCCTTTGTCTTGCCCATTCACCCTCTGAATGGCACACATAGACAATCCATGTCTCAATTGTCTCAATGTTTAATAATCCTTTAACCTGTCACCTCCCCTTCATCTACACTAACTGAATGGGAGCATAGCTTTCTATTTCATGGAAAGAGGTGTTCCTAATGTTTTGTACACCCTGTGTATATAGTATATTACAACACTTCAGGAACTGGCATGGTTCCAGTAGTAAGTTTAGTGAAATGCAAAATACCTTCAAAAATTTGAAGTATTTAGGTATTGGTACAAATTAAGCAAGTTCTTAGAAATGGTTCCTGAAATGTTCTCCTAGAATTCAGGGGCATATTTTCAACTTATCAAACAAGAATGTGCCTTGTAAGTTGAGGCAATGGCATATACAGTACTAGTCAAAAGTTTGGACACACCTACTCATTCAAGGGTTTTTCTTTATTTTGACTATTTTCTACATTGTAGAATACTAGTGAAGACATCAAAACTATGAAATAACACATGGAATAATGTAGTAACCAACAAAGTGTTAAACAAATCAAAATATATTTGAGATTCTTCAAAGTAGCCACCATTTGCCTTGATGACAGCTTTGCATACTTGACATTCTCTCAACCAGCTTCAAAAGGTTGCACCTGGAATTCATTTGAATTAACAGGTGTGCCTTGTTAAAAAGTTAATTTGTGGAATTTCCTTCCTTCTTAATGCGTTTGAGCCAATCAATTGTGTTGTGACAAGTTGGGGTGACAGCCCTATTTGGTAAAAGACCAAGTCCATATTATAGCAAGAACAGCTCAAATAAGCAAAGAAAAACGACAGTCCATCATTACTTTAATACATGAAGGACAGTCAATGCAAAAACTTTGAACGTTTCTTCAAGTGCAGTTGCAAAAACCATCAAGCACTAGGATGAAACTGGCTATCTGCACCTTGATCTGTTTCACCTGTCTTTGTGCTTGTCTCCACCCCCTCCAGGTGTCTTCAATCTTCCCCATTATTCCCCAGTGTATTTATACCTCTGTTCTCTGTTTGTTTGTTGCCAGTTTGTTTTGTGAAACCTACCAGTGGTTTTCCCCCTTGCGCCTAGCTGTTCTAGTTTTCCCCGGTTTTGACCATTCTGCCTGCCCTGAGCCTGCCTGCCGTTCTGGACCTTTTGCACCCTATCTGGATTACTGACCTCTGCCTGCCCTTGACCTGTTTTGCCTGTAGAAGTAATAAACTTTTGTTTCTTCCACATTGTCTGCATCTGGGTCTTACCTGAAACGTGATACTCTCATTAGGACCGCCACAGGAAAGGAAGACCCAGGGTTACCCCTGCTGCAGAGGATAAGTTCAAGGCACACTTAACCAGCATGGCTACCACAGCATTCTGCAGTGATACGCCATCCCATCTGGTTTGCTCTTGGTGGAACTATCATTTGTTTTTCAACAGGACAGGACAATGACCCAAAACACACCTCCAAGCTGTGTAAGGGCTATTTGACCAAGAAGGAGAGTGATTGAGTGCTGCATCAGATGACATGGCCTCCACAATCACCTGATCATCAAGGGAAAGGGTGACTACTTTGAAGAATATAAAATATATTTTGATTGAACACTTTTTTGGGGTTACTACATGATTCCAAATGTTAATTCATAGTTTTGATGTCTTTACTTTTATTCTACAATGTAGAAAATAGTTTAAATTAAGAAAAGCCCTTGAATGAGTAGGTGTGTCCAAACATTTGAATGGTATTGTAGTTGGAAAGATAGTCGATGGTGTGTCACAACAAGATACAGTATATGATAATGAATGGAGTACCAACAGACTGGTAGGCTTCATAGGTATCTGGTTCATACAGCACTTCAATTAACTCCCAAAGCATTTTTGCACTATAAAATACACACTGCTTGAAAGTCCCCTTTAGTGACAAAGTACTTTGTCATGTTCTTGAAACTGTTTGGCTTAACAAAATAATGATGGGATATATCTCTCTATTTTTGGCCAGGCGATTGACAGGAGTGTATGAGGAGAACAGAGGTTGGCCCAAACACTAAGAGAGGAGCTGCCAAGCCAGTGCTGTCAGTCACCAAAGTGCATCTGGCAGCAAGCAAGATGAATGTACCCACTATTGATCACTATTAGAAATTGATCAGTTAAGGGCTTTGCAACACCACTTGCACTGTCTTCTTGAGATGGGGAAGGGACATTTTTATGAAAGGGTACTGTATAAGACTTCCCCTTTTTTAGATGTCTCAAAGTACACTATTTATACAAAAGTATGTGGACATCCCTTCAAATTAGTGGATTCGACTGTTTCAGCCACACGCTACCTTCCAGAATGCATAATGCCAACTTTAAAGTTTGGTGGAGGAGGAATAATGGTCTGGGGCTGTTTTTCATGGTTCGGGCTTAGTTCCAGTGAAGGGAAATCCTAACGCTACAGCATACAATTACATTCTAGACGATTCTGTGCTTCCAACTTTGTGGCAACCGTTTGGGGAAGGCCCTTTCCTGTTTCAGCATGACAATGCCCCCTGTGCACAAAGCGAGGTCCATACAGAAATGGTTTGTCATGATCGGTGTGGAAGAAGTTCTCTGGTCTGCACAGAGCCCTGACCTCAACCCCATCCAACACCTTTGGGATGAATTAGAATGCTGACTGCAGGCTTAATCGCCCAACATCAGTGTCCGACCTCACTAATGCTCTTGTGGCTGAATGGACGCAAGTCCCTGCAGCAATGTTCCAAAATCTAGTGAAAAGCTTTCCCAGAAGAGTGGAGGCTGTTATAGCAGCAAAGGGGGGACCAAGTCCATATTAATGCCCGTTATTTTGGAATGAGATGTTTAACAAGCAGGTCACCACACACTTTTGGTCATGTGGTGTAGCTGGCGGGAGAGAAGGGGGAGGTCGGGAGCATTCTATTCTATTGATTAGTAAAATGTACATGAGAATTTTCAAAAAGAGCAATACAGAATGTCAAATGTTTTACTGTCATGTTGACAGTATCGATAAAGATCCAATTGAATGAAGTCACTACTGAGCTGTATGTATTATTTTCCTCTGAGTCACAATCTAAACTCGACACCAGTGTTATGGCTTTGTCATACATGTTTGATTACATTATATAGAATTCCTATTTTCATATTGGAGATATGAGTTATGCGTTGGTAGGCTTATGTTGATTGCGTTTCACACATGGAGCTCTGGCCTTCCAGTGATGTCATTTGAAAGAGGCCCCAAAATAATATAGTCCCACACTGTTTTGGGGCAGAGTGCTTTTTGTGTTATTCCCTTCGGCAGGAACCACACCGCAATACACAGTAGATCTCTGTTATGTGTCACCTGTCCTTGAAGGGACATAGTAATGGTGTCTAAGAAAAGTCAAAGCTAAGTTGTAATATGAAATGTTACCATTACTGCTTGTCATACTGTAGTATAGGCCACTAAACACAGGCAAGACATGGCAACAGAAAGCGGTTGACAGTTCATATTTGAAAAATGAGACAGATGTGTTATGTTGTACAGTGGAGAAGTAGCATGAAGACACAATACTGTAATGTTCAACAAATGAAACTTTAATGGGCAGCTTATACAGCAGCAGCACGTACTCTCCTCTTGATCAGCCACTTCTTTTCAGTGTTATGGTGATATACTGCCATCTAGCGATACTAAATGTTTTATCTATTTTCTTTTTTGCTGGGGTATATTCTGGGGAAACAGTGCTATATGAGACTGGCCAAAAAATGAAAACACTATACAGATGTAGGATCTTAATTTGAGCCATTTTGCTACAGCAGGAAAATAATCTTGCAGCAACACAATGTAAATTATGTGGACTGTAATGAATAGGCATTTTCGTAGGGTTTGATTCATTTTTCGTTAAGGCAAATTAAGTCTGACATTTCAAAGTGGAAATGGAAAGCCTTTTTAAACCTCATACACTACAAGTTTGCACTTCTTGCTGTGCAGGGAAATAAATTCTCAGCAACAAAAGAGTGATCAGAAGAAGATCCTACATCTGTAGGATCAGCTAGTATAGACTGTAGTCTTTATTTTTTGATGCAAAGCAACCACTTAACAAATGAATGAAACTTAGGCTTTTCACCTATTCCATTCCAGCAATCACAATGATGTGTGTCACACCCTGATCTGTTTCACCTGTCTTTGTGCTTGTCTCCACCCCCCTCCAGGTGTTGCCCATCTTCCCCATTATCCCCGGTGCATTCATACCTGTGTTCTCTGTTTGTCTGTTGCCAGTTTGTCTTGTCTCGTCAAGCCTACCTGCGTTTTTCCCGTACTCCATTTTTTTTAAAAATCCAAAACATATAATATACTTGCAGTGAAGCCGCTCAACAACTACACCATACCACTCATCCGACAGACTCTCATTCAGAGCGACACACAGAAGTATCCAGGGTCAATGCTCTGCTCAAGGGCATGTCGACAGATCTCCCACAAGGCCAAAAACGGGGACCTGAACTCCCCTAACAGTTCCCCAATAGCTGCCCCTCAAACATCTGAGACCCCTCCCACAGTACCCCCAATAAAATAAATAAATAAAAGAAAAAAAAATTATTCCACTCCCCACCTGCCAAGAACCCCCCGAATGCACCAACAACCAAGAAAATGAACTAAAGAGAAAAAAGAAAAAGACAAAGGAAAACAGAAAACAACAATGCAAAAAAACAAAGGACCTCAAGGACAACTAAAATCATAACAGCAAGACCAAGTGTATATGTTGGAGTGCATGTCTGGCACTATATACATGTGTGTCCGTGTATGTGTGTATTTGAATGAGAGCGTGTGTGTATATGCATGTGTACAAACACCTGCACGGCATCAGCCTCAGGCAAACTGGCATTAGCTGTAAAAACACTGCCCCTCAGTGTCATTCAAACGTACTTTTATTATGTTATATTTTGACTTTGTTTTTTATACTTTTATCTTTGACCATCATTATATCTCCCGCCCAGCAACTCCACTCCCACTTGTCTCCAATTCCACATCCCAACCCTCAGCTTCCCTCAGCCCATCCCACCTATCTCTGCTGGCCACCCTCTTCAGATTTCTATGCAACATATATCTTTCAACTATGCAGTGATGTTTAACGTACAATTTCAATCTATCTAATCGAATAGAATCCACAGATTGCGAGTTGAAGAAAAATACTTTTACTAAGAGTATTAGTAATTGACTAACCCGGTTTCTCCAGATCTCCTAACAGTATTATTTCTTGGGTCAATTTTAGATCAATGTTATGCATTTTCAGCAATTCCTGAACCTGAGACCAGAAACAGGCTACCTGAGGGCAATACCAAAATAAATGGTCTATTGATTCTGGATCCTCACAACAAAATCTGCAGAGCTTTGATGATTTTATGCCCCAAATATTCCAACATTTTTCTGGTGTCAAGAATTCTATATAATAATCTTAGCTGAAAAGCACGAAGTCTTGTATCTTGTGTTGTTTTATATATCAACTCATACACCCTATACCATGGAATTGGTACATAAAAAATCTCTTCCCAACTATTTTGCAATCTGTATAGCACAGTGGTCCTCAAATGAAACTGGAATACTTTCCTATTTATGCTATTTTTATTCCTCTGCCAGTTTTGATCCTTTATATTGGGCAGACAGACCAGTTATCTACCTCCTCCCGCTGCCACCTGCCTCCTCCATTTTTGGGGTAATGCTGTAGTCAATTGGTTGTACTCTTGGATTAAGCAGACCTTCCTGTACAATTCTGATAACTCCATGAAAGACAACTCAACCATTCCAATTTACAATATCATTTTAAGAACAAAATACCCTTTCCCATAAATACAGGTATTTTGTCAACCAGCACATGAGCCAATTGTTGTAATATTTGTTCAATCTTTTCAGGGGGATGAAATTGAAATTGTAGCCAGCTCTGCAATGCTTGTAAGAAAAAGAAAGATACTTTGAAAAAAGTATCATTTTTTAATTAATTGAAAATGAGACATAGCAATCTGCACAAAGACAAAAAGGCAATTTCTAAACAATGTATTAGCTTTTCTTAGTAATCTACTTGAGAACCATTTAGAGATCAAGTAAACTTTTGAATAAGTGATGCTTTTAGAGAGAGGTTTAGTGCTTTTATATTGAAAACTCTCAACCCACCCAATTCATATTCATTATATAGATAGGCACGCTTTATTTTGTCTGGTTTAGCGTTCCAGATGAAGCAATATTTTTTGCTCATATGTTTTGAAAAACGAATCATCAGGAGTAGGCAGCGTCATAAGTGAGTAAACTGAGAAATGACTAAAGAGTTAATAAGGGCAGTGTTTCCATAAATATACAGGTATTTACCTCTCCATGGTTGCAGAATCTTGTCTATAGGTTTTCTATTGAAATTCATTGTGGAAAGCTTATTTATATATTTTGTGATATGAATACCAAGTATGTCTACTTCACCGTCAGCCCATTTTATAGGTAAACTGCAGGGTAATGTAAAAGTTGTATTTTTTTAAAGATCCAATACGTAATATTGTACACTTCAAATAATTTGGTTTTAGTCCAGAGAGTCCAGAAAAGTTATTCAATGAAACATTGCAGAGATCTATCTTGTGGACCTAATACAACATTAGAGTCATATTTGGACACCTTTTGTTTTTAAACCTTGGATTTCTAATCCTCTAATGTTGTTATTGGATCTGATTTTAACTTCTTAGGGAGCGGCAGGTGAGGTGACGGTTTTGGAGAGTCTGGCGTGCCCAAAGCAAAATGCCTGCCACTCAGGCTCAGAAAATAGGATATGCACATCATTAGTACTATTGGATGGGAAACACTCTGAGGTTTCTTAAAGTGTTAACATAATGTATGTGAGTATAACAGAACTCATTTAGCAGGTGAAAACCCGAGACAAATCCATCCGGGAAATCAGTTTCTGGTGACCTTTTGCTCTGTTTGACCCACTCCCCATTGAATCCAATTGTAACCAGGACTGAGACTGTAGTACCTATGGCCACTAGATGTCAACAGTCTATATACAAAGACTCAGAGAGATTGGAGTTAACAGAACAAATAGGTACAGGAAATGGCCAAGGTAGCTCAGATGTCAACAAGTTTTCTCGGGTGCGAGTCTGGCTGCGCGCCCCACTTTATTTTACTTTCATAACATTTAGGTTACCATCCGAGTGAAATATTATCGCTAATATTCATAAAAGGATAGCTAAGGATGCATTTTAACTGGTATTTGATTTATTTAGGAAAAGTTTATAGGTATATTTGAATGCGTTCTCTTCATGTTTCAATGGGCGATTCGACGTTGGATTTTCTGAACATAACGCACCAACCAAACGGAGATTTATGGATATAATAAATGACTTTTTCTAACAAAAGAACCATTGAATGTCTTCGTTGGACACTTGGGAAGCCCTCAGCAGAAGTTTTTCAAAAGGTAAGGGATTTGTTTTCGCTGTGAAATGTGTTTTGTGTGAACTGCGATGGTTAATGAATTTATGCTAATGGAAAATATTTGAGGTTCTACCCTCAAACAATCAAATGTTGTGCTTTCGCCGTAAAGCCTTTTTGAAATCTGACAACGCTGTGATATTGCCAAGAAGCAGAGCTTATGATGACTATGAAACACTTGTATATTGATGAATGTTTAATAATTCAACTTTTGGATTTTGAATCTGGCGCCTTACATTTCACTAGGTAGTGTCGGGAGTAGCGCCCCACTGCTCCCTAAGTAGTTTAATAGCTATCATTTCGATGGCCATAACGAATAGATATGGTGGCAGCGGACACCCTTGTGTAACGCCTGCTTTCGCTCTAGTCCCTGTTTTCTAGTTTTGACCATTCTGACTGCACTGACCCTGAGCCTGCCTGCTGATCTATACCTCTCGGACTCTGCTCTGGGTTACTGACCTCTGCCTGCCCTGGACTTGTCGTTTGCCTGCCACCTGTTTTGTTAATGAACTTGTATTTCGAACTGTCTGCATCTGGGTCTTATCCTGAGCTGTGGTAATGTGACTGACTATATGATTAGATGGCGCCGAAAGAGATGGCTGCTGTTTTACGGACTCCTAACCAATTGTGCTATTGTGTGTTTTAATTTTTTTTTTATTTGTAACTTATTTTGTACATAATGTTTCTGCCACTGTCTATTATGACCGAAAATAGCTTCTGGATATCAGGTCAGTGATTACTCACCTTGTACTGGACAAAAATGTTTTCTTTAAAAGAGTTGTACACGAAGGATTTACTTCAGACCACGACAAGGCTCATCCCTGTCATTCGCATGAAGGAGAGACCGAGACATCGGGGACGTAGGTTGGGGTGCCTTGTAAGGATCCGACGGCAAGTGAGTAATCCGCTTCTACCATCAGTCCTATTAGCCAACGCGCAATCATTGGAAAATAAAATGGATGAGCTCTGATCAAGACTATCCTACCAACGGGACATTAAAAACTGTAATATCTTATGTTTCACCAAGTCGTGGCTGAACGATGACATGGATAACTTACAGCTGGTGGGGTTTACACTGCATTGGGAAGATCGAAGAGCTGCCTCCGGTAAAACAAGGAGTGGCGGTCTGTGTCTATTTGTAAATAACTAATATTAAGGAAGTCTCGAGGTTTTGCTTGCCTGAGGTAGAGTATCTCATGATAAGCTGTAGACCACACTATTTACCAAGAGTTTTCATCTATATTCTTCGTAGCTGTTTATTTACCACCACAAACCGATGCTGGCACTAAGACCACAATCAACGAGCTGTATAAGGCCATAAGCAAACAAGAAAATGCTCATCCAGAAGTGGCGCTCCTAGTGGCCGGGGACTTTAATGCAAGAAAACTTAAATCCGTTTGACCTAATTTCTACCAGCATGCTACATGTACAACCAGAGGGGAAAAAAAGACCTAGACTGCCTTTACTCCACTCACAGAGACGCGTACAAAGCTCTCCTTCCTCCATCTGGCAAATCTGACCATAACTCTATACTCCTGATTCCTGCTTACAAGCAAAAACTGTGGCAGGGCTTGCAAACTATTACGGGCTACAAAGGGAAGCACACAAGCTGCCCAGTGACACGAGCTGCCCAGTGACACGAGCCTACCAGACGAGCTAAATTACTTCTATGCTCGCTTCGAGGCAAGCAACACTGAAGCATGCATGAGAGCATCAGCTGTTCCGGACGCACTGTGTGATCACGCCTCCGTGAGTCGATGTGAGTAAGACCTTAAACAGGTCAACATTCAAGGCGTCGCAGGGCCAGACGGATTACCAGGACGTGTACTCCCAAGCATGCGCTGATCAACTAGCAAGTGTCTTCACTGACATATTCAACCTGTCCCTGACAGAGTCTGTAATACCAACATGTTTCAAGCAGACCACCATAATCCCTGTGCCCAAGAACACCAAGGTAACCTGCCTAAATGACTATCGACCCGTAGCACTGTCATGTCTGTAGACATGAAGTGCTTTGAATGTCTGGTCATGGCTCACATCACCACCATTATCCCAGAAACCCTAGACCCACTCCAATTTGCATACCGCCCCAACAGATCCACAGATGATGCAATCTCTATTGCTTTCCACACTGTCCTTGCACCTTTCCCACCTGGACCAAAGGAACACCTACGTGAGAATGCTATTCATTGACTACAGCTCAGCGTTCAACACCATAGTGCCCTCAAAGCTCATCACTAAGCTAAGGACCCTGGGACTAAATACCTCCCTCTGCAACTGATCCTGACTTCCTGACGGGCCGCCCCAGGTGGTGGTAAGGGTAGGTAACAACACATCTGCCACACTGATCCTCAACACGGGGGCCCCTCAGGGGTGCATGCTCAGTCCCCTCCTGTACTCCCTGTTCACTCATGACTGCATGGCCAGGCACGACTCCAACACCATCATTAAGTTTGCAGACGACAACAGTTGTAGGCCTGATCACCAACAACGATGAGACAGCCTATAGGGAGGAGGTCAGAGACCTGGCAGTGTGGTGCCAGGATAACGACCTTATTATCTGGTTTTATCCTGGCACCACACTGCCATACTAAGGTTACACTTCCAATATGCTTTCTGGTGTTGTTCTTCTTCACTACAGAAATAACATTTAGTCCCGTATTATAGTATTTAGGGATGACTTCCCTTACATTCCATCTGGTGGATATGATGAACTCCAATGTATAAACGCTTCAAATGAGCCATTTCAAAGTTCATAAGCACTGCATAAATGCTTGACAAAACAAAATAATGTAATTCTACACTGAGTGTACAAACATTTGGAGCACCTTCCTAATATTGAGTTGCACCCCCTTTTGCCCTCCAGAACGTCTCTCAATTCGTTGGAGCATGGACTCTACTCTAAGGTGTCAAAAGTGTTCCACAGGGATGCTGGCCCATGTTGACTCCAATACTTTCCACAGTTATGTCAAGTTGGCTGGATAACCTTTGGGTGGTGGACCATTCTTGATACACACAGGAAACTGTTGAGCATGAAAAGCCCAGCAGCGTTGCAGTTCTTCACACACTCAAACTGGTGCACCTGGCACCTACTACCATACCATGTTCAAAGGCACTTAAATCTTTTGTCTTGCTCATTCACACTCTGAATGGCACACAGACAATCCATTATCTACACTGATTGAAGTGGATTTAAGTGCCATCAAAAAGGGATCATAGCTTTCACCTGGATTCACCTGACAATAAAAGATGAAAGACGAGTGCAGTGGTGGAAAATGTACCCTATTGTCATACTTGAGTAAAAGTAAAGATCCCTTAATAGAAAATGACTAGTAAAAGTGAAAGTCACCCAGTAAAATCCTACTTGAGTAAAAGTAAGAAATTATTTGGTTTGAAATATACTTAAGTATCAAAAGTAAATGTAAATGCTAAAATATACATAGGCATCAAAAGTAAAAGTCTAAATCATTTCAAATTCCTTACAAACCAGACAGAACCATTTTCTTGTTATTTTTATTTACGGATAGCCAGGGGCATGCTCTCACCCTCAGACATAATATACAAACGAAGCATGTGTTTAGTGAGTCTGCCAGATCAGAGGCAGTAGGGATGACCAGGGATGTTCTCTTGATAAGTGTGTGAATTGGACAATGTTTTCCAAATATAATGAGTACTTTTGGGTGTCAGCGAAAAAGTATGGAGTAAAAAGTACATACTTTTCATTAGGAATGTAGTGAAGTGAAAGTATAAGGTTGTCAAAAATATAAATAGTGAAGTACAGATACCTACAAAAACTACTCAAGTAAAAATACTTGACAGTACTACTTCAGTACTTTACACCACTAGACAAGTGTAATATTTGCACATTGTTATATTAGCAGAACACTGTTGCCGCAGTACTATGTGAATGATGGTTTATTCTACATGGAATTATTACACTTAAAAGTTATCAAAACACTTTGTTTAGAATATCTACTTAAATTCAGAAATTGCATTCTCCATCCGTTTGATTACATTGATGGAAGGGACTTAACCACCCACTGGAGACTTGAAGACAGAACCTCACCCAGAGAGCTGTGCAAATAGACCATAGAAATGCCATTCTTGTACTGGTTAGACAGCTGAAGATGTACTCTAAACACAACGTTAAACAAAATCATGTGGATTAATATCAGCCTAAATGAGGTGTAGATTAGAACTTGTAACAAGACTGCATGGGATTATTACTAAGACTCAGCGCATCCAATGGCAATGTCCACAATAGGTATAACGCCAGGAGCTGCTTGCTGATGTAACCGCTCCAACGTAGTCACATGCTGACCACAGCAAAATAAATGTACACATACAATGTTATTCAATCATTGCACCCACACTGCTCACGCGCCTCAGCGAGCATCTGCATGGCCAGGCGCTAAAATAGAAATAGGTTATATTTGTGTCGATCAACGCACTGCAAGTCCGGCCTCTCCCATGTCCTCATTGGTTTCTAGGAGCATATACCCACGTGCCATCTCCTCATTGGTGTTTAGGAGCATATACCCACGTGGGTGATTGAAAGATTAACTGACGTCCACACTCCAGTCGGTTGTAGTAATGCTGGTAAAGTTGGTTGCCAACCGCCATATAAAGTCCAAAGAAGTCAAAAAGGAGCCTGAGGAGAGATGACGAGAAAGGAATTCAGTTGACCATTTTATCTGTGGATTAATTGTTAGAGTAGAGGACCTTGTGCATTTCAGGTAAAATAACAACCCAATGTTTATATCCCAGGACAAATTAGCTAGCAACAGCAAGCTAGCTAGCTAAATCTTCATAAATGTTTAATACTTTTAGACTTTTTACTTTTATCCCCAAATGAATTTAATTGGTTCAGAGTTTGTTTTGATATTTCAACCTGTGTGTCCTAGTCATGTCTGGTGTGGGGGTACACAATCAACGTCCGGTTTGGTCAGCATGTTACACTTCCGACATCGCCTAAATAAAAACAATGAGCAAGTTCATTTTGCATGGCTAGTGCCCCGGGTGGGTGGAGATGTAATTTTACAACCAATGGATTGGTCTAAAATGTGCAAACCTCGCCCAACCGGGGCACCGGGTGGTGCATAACGAACTCGCCCAATTGAAACTGATTGTCGGTTATTGCGGGTTAGGGCGGAACTGATTGAATTTAGCCCTTAGACAATATTTTTCATTTGGCTTTGTGAACTCGGATCTCTCTACGGTTATTATTCTACTGAGGAGAGGAAAACCTGCCGAGGAAGAGGACGGAGTTGGTCTTGTTTTTGTCTGATGAAGAAGACACAAACCCCGCCCCCTGTTCTTCCAAGACAGATTGGCCCTGCACCCGTCGAACGCGTCCATCCCTCACCTGTGCTAACACTTCCTTGGTAATCTTTGAACCTATATACACATCACCAGTTACCCATAACCCCATGTGAGAGTTCCCCTAGTAGACAAAACAGGCTAAAACATCTCTAGAAAGACAATGTATACACAGGTCCGAATGTCTCCTACACATTTGGTTTCCTCAAAGCAAGACTTCTGTGAATTACTAATTAACAAGTTAACAATAGCGGAAACAAATAATGAAACACTATACGCTCATGTAATGCATTTTTATATTAGACAGCATTTCACAGCCTTGTTAAAGAGACAGTTTGGGCTCTGTCGCTGCACTGTCCCGGAAGTGCAGGCCTACATTTTGCAGTTCTACTGTGAACATCCTCAGCTGACTTCCCTCTACCTCTGTGTGTGTGTGTGTATGACCAAGGCTGGGACTCTGCTTGGCATGTCCACCTCCTACAATGTCCCAGTGAAGAATTACTCGTATGAGCTGGAAGTTGATGAGAACACGGACATCCTTCTGCTCAGTGCAGAGGCCCACATTCTGCAAAATGTAGGCCTGCACTTCCGGGACAGTGCAGCGACAGAGCCCAAACTGTCTCTTTAACAAGGCTGTGAAATGCTGTCTAATATAAAAATGCATTACATCCACTACGAGGACGACACCGTGGACCTTGTCTTTAAGGGACGGCTTCTTCAGTCTCTGATCTCACAGGCTTCTCAGGACTGAACTGTAGAGGATGAATGGGAATGAGAACATTAGCTTGGTTCGTCAAACCAACCAAATCAGCTGAGAGAGTATTGGAATATTCTCTACTATGCAGAGGAATTTATATCAGGGGTGAGCAACTCCTGTGCTGTCCTGTGAGGCTGCCTGCATTCTTATGTTCCAACCCAGCACAAACGCACCTGATTCATAATAGTGGTTTTAATTGCAGACCGTGATTAGGTGAATCAGGTGTGTTAGAGGTAGCCTGGTACAAAAGCCACTGTGGCCCCTGTTTCTCAACCCAGATCTATGTAAATGTCGTCTCTCGATACCTGCACTGTGTCTTAAGGCGTCCGCATACATAGGTTCAGTTTGTTCCTAGTAGAACTTGGCTAGGCGAAGTGAACGTCTGTGCTCACATACTCCCTTAAAAGATCTTTGCTTGAGAAACGAGGGTTGTTACTGTTTGTGCTTCTTGTAAGTTTGGGGCAATTATGTTGCATGAGAGATGGAATCCAAATCTTTTGCCGGACATACAATTGTAGGCCTACTCACATTGTAGGTCACTCACAGTCCTCTGTGTGGCCATTTCCCACAAATCCCAAAAGACAATACAGTACATTTGGGAGCCTAAAGGTAATGCTGCCTTTGCAGACTGTGACACATCTGAGGTTTAAATGGTCTGATGAGTTTGTGCACAACATGTTGGAAGGCAGTTCCTCTGTGAGACTCAGTTGGACCAACAAACATTAGCCTACTTCTCTCCAGAGAAACCTCAAGCAGAGTCTACAAGGGAGTCGGATCGAAAGCTTCTTTTTCATCATCTCACAGAACAGAGCACTGCATCCGGCCATGAACGTGACAACGAGAATCATGTTATGCTTGTCAATCATACTGAATGGTAAGTACATTTTACATAAAGTACATTTCATATAACCTCATTGAGTGTTTGTTGGTTGTGTTCCTCAATGCATTTAAATGCTTTACTGTCAGTTACAATTGTACTAGTACAATCCTTCAGTAACCGTGACACTTTGTTGCGGTGGCAGTTCAGTAGGCATATCAAGACATTATGAAATGTAATGCATTTTTGAATCAGAAATGACTTGAGGAACTAGTTATTAGGGGTTGTATCTGGACTGGGCCACTGTCTGTATCCCTATATGATTTGCCTCCTGTGACATTCTGTAGTGACTTTCTACAGGTCTACGTTTGGGAGAGACACTGACAAGCTTATCAGTGAAAGTGGGCGAGGATGCCACTCTGGACTGCCCTCTGTCCACTAACTGTAGCATGGCCACTGTAAGCTGGTACAAGCAGAGTCAAGGAGAGAGGCCTGAACTGGTACTCAGCTACCCCCTGACCAACACCTCCCATGTGCTCTACGGCCATGGCTTCCATCCCAACAAGATCACTGTCCAGA
The DNA here is from genome assembly GCA_030435695.1 of Brachymystax lenok tsinlingensis. Taxonomy (NCBI): domain Eukaryota; kingdom Metazoa; phylum Chordata; class Actinopteri; order Salmoniformes; family Salmonidae; genus Brachymystax; species Brachymystax lenok. Next base: position 11,574,183 of record CM059790.1, read on the forward strand.
CCAATGATAGCAGGCCACTTCACCAGCATCAGTTACTGATCCATGGATCTACAGAGAATGACGCGGCTGTTTATTTCTGTGGACTAACAGAAGGACTTGAAAGAACAACTGATTTGTAGACGTGGATGTGAGGTTTACTATGTCATAACACTGTACTGTATCTATAGTCTACTCTGTATTGGTCTTCCAAAGAAACTCCTCAAAAAACTCAAGTTGATGTTGTTTTGTTGTCATGTTCTAAGCGCGCTGTATCTCCTGAGTGTCTTTTATGGTGTTTCATGGACTATTTCTATTGGGTTAACTAACATTTATAATGTAGGCGGAAAAGGGAAAGGGAGAAGGGCAGAAACATATCATGTAAAGTTAATTGTGGTTTACCACAGATAATTTACACGGTCAGAATCACCCCATACTCCAGCGTGGGCAGGACTGGAGGAGTCGTACATCTGTTTCAGACACAACCACTTGTGCCAACCGTTCTTTCCTGTTTTTCTATCCTCCTACAAACTGAATAACTGATCTACTTGTTTTGAGCCTGATATAGAGGGGGGTGCAACATGTGCCTTGGGAAAACACTCATGTTCCACTCAGATAGTTTTTCACAACATTTCCTCTCTGCACCAGTGTCCTTCCTCTATAATAACTTAGTTCTGAGAGTCTGGCTATTAACGTTACCTTTTAGAGGAGATCGATTCCTATTGCTATCATTTATTGACATTCTCCTAATTAGTGATGAACTGACGGTTCGTAGAAGGATTGGGCTAAATGCTCAAATGTTGTATAAAAGATATGAGGTGAAGAACTGCTTTTTGTTGAATGTCTAGCAACCCAAAGATTGCGTGTTCAAATCTCATCACAGACAACTTTAGCATTATAGCCACTACTAACTACTTTTTAGCGACTTTGTAACTACTTCGCATATTAGCTAACCCTAATCCTAACCTTAACCCTTTTAGCTGACACTTCCCCTAGCCTTAAACTCTTAACTCTTTAACCTAACTCCTAACCTTAAGCCCCAGATAAATGCATCATATGGGGATGATTTCTGTATTTTGAAAGTTACATATCTTGAAAGTCCATGTTTTGCTGTTTTGCTTGTCAGCAGTCAAGTTATGTCAACGATTGACGGATTAAACAAATACCAAAAAACGTTTTTGGGTGGAGTTTTCCTGTAATAACTGCTGGCCTCAAAACATTACAGAAAGAGATAAATTAACTGTATAGGATGCTCTGGGGACGGGTCGTCTGGATACCGGACAGCCAGTAAATTGGCAGATGCAAACAGATCATCTTTAGTGGACAACAGTTCTTAAGGGGTTGTGAGGTTGCAATATCAACAGCTCCTTATCTCTGATATATCTTGGCATGCATCATTCACGACTTCGTTTAAGTTGTGTGCTGCTCAATGGATTAGGAAAGACTGTCTGGGTTGGCAGTAGTCAGTGTAGAAAACAGTTGGGCCCACAACCTGAACCTACAAGCTATGGCGAAAACATTTGAACACTGAAAAAGAGGACTTCGGGACACTAGAGGAGTCTCTCAAGTTGGATTTACCTTGATTTGATCTAATTGACCTTGAATATTGCCATTTGTGTAGGCTATTAGCCAGAGTTCAGCAATAAATAGTTGTCCTCAAGCTGACTAGTTTTTCCCTCATTGTTAAGCTATTTGATGTGTCATTTTTATTTTCAAAAGTTTATAAAGCCTCCCGAGTGGCGCAACGGTCTAAGGCACAGCATCGCAGTGCTTGAGGTTTCACTACAGGCCCGTGTACGATCCTAGACTGTGTCACAACCGGCCGTGACCGGGAGTCCTATAGGGTGGTGCACAATTGGCGGAGTGTTGTCCGGGTTAAAGGAGGATTTGGCCGGGGGCGCGCTCTAGCAACTCCTTGTGGCTGGCTGGGCGCCTGCAGGCGGCTGACCTCAGTCGTCAGTTGAACGGTGTGGCTTCCGAATCGCGGTTTGGCAGGTCGTGTTTCGAGGATGCATGACTCGACCTTCGCCTCTCCTGAGCCCGTTGGGGAGTTGCAGCGATAAGACAGGATCCTAATTGGATATTATGAAGTTGGGGAGAAAAAGGGGAGAAAAAAAAAGTGTTTATAAATAGCAGCTAAATGCAGTATATAGTTATAAATAGTACACTGCATATGAAACAATCCCTATTAATCTAGTGCTTTGAGGGTGGACTGACTATATTATTTGGCATTAATAGACTGGTTTTACGCATAACTTTCTATCCAAGCTGGATAGAAATTATATTGGTAGCTGATTAGTATGCTGTTGCATCGAACATTTATTTTACAATGTACAATTTTTGAATTTCAACTTAATTACTAAACAAGTAGTCTAATTACATGAATTCCACGCAGTCTAAAAATGGCAGCATTGCCACACCGTGTATAGCTTTGTCAAACGTTAGGCTTAACATGAAAAAATGATGACCAAATAGGCCTAACAATAACCGTTTATCCATTGGCTAAAGCAAAGTTAAGCCCTGGCAGCACAGAAAGCATATCATCGATTCATTCGATAGGCATGAGGCTGCATAGACATTTCACAATTTCAGCACCATGGACAGCGATTGGTAGTCTATTATTGTAAAAAAAAAAGCTAGCTAATGTTAGCTACAACAAATTGGAATTTGTAACATATCATATGTTTTGCAAATTCGTAACATATTGTACTAATTGCAATTGGTAACATATTGAACAAATTACAATTCGTAATATATCATACAAATTCTAATTCAGAACATATGATACGAAATGGATGATGGATTAATACATTCCAATATGAAACGTAACATGTCATACTAAATGGAGTGTCTCGGTTGTACATACAGAATCATATGAAATGCTCCGAGACCACATTGGTGTGAGAGGAGAGAGCTGCATGATACTGGAGGACAAGACACCAAGACTCTCAAGAGACTCAGGCAGTTGGCTTTTCTTCTCTCCAGAGCACCAACTGAAACAAACCACTCAGCCAGAATGAACAGAGCAGGACTATGTTTGACTTTACTACTACTGGGGTAACTTTCAGCTCAACTTTCAATGCAGATTGCACTTCATTATATCTGCATTCCTGCAGTGTTCTGATGGTAATGATAGTCATATTTTTCCTCAGGTGTGTACATGGGGGGAAGCCCTCTCAAAAGGATATGGTGTTTAGTAGGGGCATCCAGCTCTTTGTAGAAGGTAAGCTGGAATTTAATACATTTTGCTGCAATATGTATTTGAAGGCTAATTGTTATTGACACATTCTCACGCAAAGGAGCTCACAATTGCCTGTATTTCAATAACATTTGCTCAAGCGAGTTCTAATATTTCTCCAAGCGTATGGTTCGAACAGCTTTTAGGCCCAAAGTCTTCATGCATGTTGACTTTCTTTCTTTTGTCAGGTTTGAACCCTTCTGATCCGTCTGTACTCATCCTCTCCTCGTTCGAGAGTGACCCTAGTGCATCACACACACCTACGCTGGTGTGTGTCCTCAGTGGTTTACACACACACCTGGTGGACATCATTTGGTGGATCAACAACACTGTGGTTACCCCAGAGAACAATGTTGTTTGGAGTTCCAGGGGAAGAAATGGCACGTACACAGCTGCTGGACTATGGACTGTGTCTGGAAAGGACTGGAAGCCACAGAATTACTACCGGTGTGGAACCAGACATGAAGGAAAGCTTTATATTAATGTAACACAGTCCTCACTTTGCAGGGATTTTACTTAATTACAAATGTTTATTGATTTATCAAAAATGATCTGTACTTTACAGCCTCGGTTACATTTAATGTACAATCTTTAAACTTATTAAAATATGAATGCCTCGATGTTTTTTGAGTATTTTGTGAAACGTTATTTTCCTGGCTGCTATTACTATATGTTGACACAAGAGGGCGCTCCCAGCCTAAAGTTGGAAGAGATGTGGTCGTGTTGAGTGACGGTGAAGTTCTTATGCAGGGCATCTCTTTTACACTCACTGAATTCAACTGACACAATGCTTCTCTATCAAGCTGTTATATACATTGTTCAAATACTCTTTAATTGATATTCCAATTATTGTTTCTTCCTCTCAATTATAAAAAATATATAATTTATAAGGTTGTGATATCATCATCTATAAAATACAAAAAGTCTGACATCTACTTCTTTATTTTGCCCTTTGTCCTGCTTGTCTGATTCCTATGAATAATTAACCATAACACCCCAATTGACAGTATCAGCCAATGACCTTGCTGTTGGAGCTCAGCTAACTGCTTGCTGTGTCATGAAAGTCAGCAGATTTGAGCTACTTGTTGAAAAATCCTGGAGATATGAGGAAGTGCTGAGTGGGAGATAGGATGGAGAAACGTGCACGTTGTGTGTGGAGTCTGTCCGTGGCCTGTGTCCAAGTTGTAAGGCGACAAACACAACCTCACAGTACTGTGTGTTCCCAAACAGGAAGTGACAGGGGTGGTGGACGGGCTGGATCGGTCAGTTTACTTTAAGGGAACGTTTTTTTGGCAGTACCCCCATACCCCCATTACTGTCAAGTGTATCCTTCTGGTTTCACAATAACTCTAACGTGACCAGTGATTTGGGTGAGTCTCCTGACACTAAGTTAGTAGATTCTAATGGCAAATCAATGACACGCATTCCAAGATAGAGCGTAACGAGCATGCGAAGACACGTCATTGAGTGACCTACTGGTGAAGCATGTTGTTGCCCCTATGCACTGATCTGTGGTCAGCTTTGCCTTTTACCTCCAAAAGGCCATGGTCAGGATAGGAGCGGGGTAATCCGATCCTAGATCTGCACGTCTACTACAGACACCAGGGAACAAACAGTGCGTGCCACATCAGTGTCACTGCATCTGGGTTGTTCTAGGGAAGAGGTCAGTAAGCACATATAGTTCTTCTGTTTTGTCTGACTCAGCAAGAAGTACCTTTTCTGCTCAGCCCTCCCTGATTGGCTGTGGTGAAGAGAGATATGTACTGCATAGCTATGGGAGTTGTAGATGAGAGGGAAGGGGGGGTTTATAGACAGCTAAACAGGGAGCTATGTCGACTATTTAGCCGTGTGACACTGCAGTCTTTAACGACTGGCTTCTCACCCTGCTCACACACACACCCACACATGCTGAGAAGTCACCCACACACGTTACGCTCTCTCCCTATCCCAAGGCTTGCCAGCCCTATTGGAGGCAGTGGCATTTTCACTACGGAGGGAGAGGGTTTGCCAGTGGCCTCGTTAACCTAAAGTGCTGAGAGGATGGAAAGGAGACTGGCGGGATCTGTATGATGCCAGTCAGCGGTCGGATCAGGGAGAAAATAGAAATGAAGGCCTTGTCTTTCTGGCTTCATTAAAGGGCTGATTTAAACTGTAAAAGAGACAGTTCGATGTTTTTGACGTGGACCTTTGTCTGCAGTTCATTACATCAATCTGCTGAGATGTCCAGCAAAACAAACAAACATTTTTTTTTAATTCTGAGGAACGTTCCAGACCAAAGTAGCTATGCTAAATAGCCCCCCAACCCCCTGGCAACCTTCCCACCCCCACTGAAGATAAGGATGTATTCCCTTTCATAGGTTTAGATTATGCAGTGCAATCCAGGCGTGTGTACACGAATAGGGAGTAGAATGAATGAGTTGTGAGACATGCTGCTGATGTCAAATGTGGTTATTGTTAGTGGCCCTCAATAACAACAGTTGTCGGACTCCACTGGCCTGGCTGCCTGCAGGCCTGCTCTACCGTTTGGGCTCTTGGTGTTCGACAGCTGAACCCTGTCTGTGTGCCTGTGAAGCTGCAGCCATGTTTTTCAGCTGCAGAAGTAGTCCTCCCAGAGTAGAGGAATGTAGTAAACAAGATACCAGTCGTGTTTTAAGCCTGAAAGTCAGTATGATTGGAACCGGTTTTGTATTAAGTGTGTTAGCAAAGGAGAGAGGGGAGATGTTAGTTAGCTCTGCATGAACCCCATTTTGAAGCTAGTTTATGCTCTATAACCTCTTGGCCTCAATCCAACAAATCCTACTTATGAAAGCGCCTGAGCAGGGATAAACTCCTTTGACCAGCTCAGAGGAACTGGGGTGCACTATTTTAGTCTTGACCAAAGATTTGCAAAGGAAGCGTGTTGATGTAGTACAATGCACCACCTACAGCATCACCCACTTCCTACCCCCACTACCACCCACCTCCTACCCCCACTACCACCCACCCCCAGCTATTTCAACAGCACACATGTAGGTAGAGGCTCCCTCTCATACTGTACATGTGAATCAGCTATACCCCATCAGAACCCAAAATCTAAGCTTGTTTGTAAACAAAGTAAATGGAAACAAACACTGTGTAGCCTCAAAACATGGTTAAAACTAGACTTTTGATATCATGGACAGACAGTCCTTGCATCCATAGCCCTGTCTATGAATTTGAGAGTGGTTATTTCATCCAGTCCCGTCCCTCAGCTTTTTACCAAAACAGTGGGGGGAATGCTTTGTTATTGTTTCAACTGTCGATTGCCCCTTTAAAGGATTGTGGATCAATACGCTAGTAAACATGGGTATAACATGGTACATTTCACAGAAAATAGGAACAGGTATCACCACTATAATACAATCTGAAAACTGAGTCTAGATAGGTTTGCCAAAGTATCAATAACCCCAAAATTCACAGAATACTGAAAATAAATGTGATTTAAACAGGATCATTATGAGATGATTCTAAGCCAATTTAGGGATATGAATGTGTTTATGAAGTGTTTACAAAGTCTTATAATGCATTTTATTTGCATATAGTCTGAGTGGAAGATTGATGGTTTCAGTTCAGCCCTAGGGCACATCCGACATAACTAAAGTGTCAGATGATAACCACATGTGAAGTGTAAACATTTGCACAGTTTGCAATTCTTAATTGGAAGCCAATTGTGGTGTCTTGTGCATCATACAGGTCATCGGAGCTACTGTGAAATTTGTCCAATCACTAGAAGGCCCTATATATAAGTCCAGCAAACACCTTTTTGATTGAAGTTTGCATTCTGAGAATCGTGTACACCAAACGATGCATGAAACATGGAGAGGGGGCGATATGCATTTTTGCATTCTAGGAGAGTTCTACTCTAGGAAAGCAAATTCTTTTCGTTGGTCATCTCATGTTAATTTCACAGCTGGACAAAGTCATTTCTTTGTTTTGGACATTACAGAATGTAACAAAATTAACTTAAACGGTCATACTCTAGTCTAAACACAACCAGACTTACTAATGTTTTGTTTAATAAGAAATACTAGTCAAACTGGCTATAATTGCTCTAAAGTAGTTTCATAATTGTACTTTTTAAAATATGAGGCGTTGGTCTGAACAGCCCTTAATCCCTTAACTCTTGACACTTGGGAGTATCCCTCTCTCTGTGTCTCTGTCCCTCTCTGTCTCTGTCCCTCTCTGTCTCTCTCTCTCTCTCTCTCTCTCTCTCTCTCTCTCTCTCTTTTCATTTGAGCCTCCTCTTAGCATCTCTCTACTTCTCTCTCTCTTTCTCTGTCAGTATCTCTCTCCCTCCCTCCCAGGTTCTCTATCTTTCCCTCCCTGTACTTTTTAAAATATGAGGCGTTGGTCTGAACAGCCCTTAAAACTCTTGACACTTGGGAGTGTCCCTCTCTCTGTGTCTCTGTCCCTCTCTGTCTCTGTCCCTCTCTCTCTCTCTCTCTCTCTCTCTCTCTCTCTCTCTCTCTCTTTTCATTTGAGCCTCCTTAGCATCTCTCTACTTCTCTCTCTCTTTCTCTGTCAGTATCTCTCTCCCTCCCTCCCAGGTTCTCTATCTTTCCCTCCACCCTTCTTTCTCAAGACAAAAAGGTGACTAATGCTGGCGGCAGGCCAGATCTGTATTTACATGTCTGTGAAGGGAAGGGGGGAAACAGGAACCGGTCTGAACCAGCGCGCGCCGACTCTCAGGGCTATTCCAGTTCCCCCGCTCCTCCCTTTCTCCCTCTCCCTCTCCTTATCCCCCTCTTCCCTCTCTGACTCAAGAGAGGACTGGCTGAACTTTTCCTCAAGCACCCAGTCACATTCTGTCTCCTGGAACAGGACCCGGGGACACATTCCTGGAAAGTGAAAGAGGATCTATCTCCCACCGCAGTACAACAATGTTGATGGAGTGATGCGTGGGGATCGGGGTGCCGTAGCGTGCGCAGGATAGGTGTTCACGCCACAGTTACATTAAGTAGTCAGGAGGTGTCATGGGTATGTCATACATATTGATTATTATCAGGCATGCATACTTAATGACATGAGAACATGTCTACGCATAACTAATCTGATAAGAGCTATATGTACCGGGTAGTGGCTACACCGTATGTGGGTCATGGTTATGGTGGGGAGGATATGAGGAGGTTTGAAGTAGCCCCTCTTGCTATCCCATGATGTGGCTTCATTTGGTTTGGGAGTCATCAGGTGTCTATTTACGGCCAATATACGCTCAAGATCTATATCAGGACATGATCATCAGCACGGAGATCAAGTTTGTCCAGTCCAGGAAATTAATTTCTTATCCTGACCATATACAGTGGGGAAAAAAGTATTTAGTCAGCCACCAATTGTGCAAGTTCTCTCACTTAAAAAGATGAGAGAGGCCTGTAATTTTCATCATAGGTACACTTCAACTATGACAGACAAAATGAGGAAAAAAATCCAGAAAATCACATTGTAGGATTTTTTATGAATTTATTTGCAAATTATGGTGGAAAATAAGTATTTGGTCACATACAAACAAGCAAGATTTCTGGCTCTCACAGACCTGTAACTTCTTCTTTAAGAGGCTCCTCTGTCCTCCACTCATTACCTGTATTAATGGCACCTGTTTGAACTTGTTATCAGTATAAAAGACACCTGTCCACAACCTCAAACAGTCACACTCCAAACTCCACCAAGACCAAAGAGCTGTCAAAGGACACCAGAAACAAAATTGTAGACCTGCACCAGGTTGGGAAGACTGAATCTGCAATAGGTAAGCAGCTTGGTTTGAAGAAATCAACTGTGGGAGCAATTATTAGGAAATGGAAGACATACAAGACCACTGATAATCTTCCTCGATCTGGGGCTCCACGCAAGATCTCACCCCGTGGGGTCAAAATGATCACAAGAACGGTGAGCAAAAATCCCAGAACCACACGGGGGACCTAGTGAATGACCTGCAGAGAGCTGGGACCAAAGTAACAAAGCCTACCATCAGTAACACACTCGCTGCCAGGGACTCAAATCCTGCAGTGCCAGACGTGTCCCCTGCTTAAGCCAGTACATGTTCAGGCCCGTCTAAAGTTTGCTAGAGAGCATTTGGATGATCCAGATGAGGATTGGGAGAATGTCAGACGAAACCAAAATATAACTTTTTGGTAAAAACTCAACTCGTCGTGTTTGGAGGACAAAGAATGCTGAGTTGCATCCAAAGAACACCATACCTACTGTGAAGCATGGGGGTGGAAACATCATGCTTTGGGGCTGTTTTTCTGCAAAACGACCAGGACGACTGATCCGTGTAAAGGAAAGAATGAATGGGGCCATGTATCGTGAGATTTTGAGTGAAAACCTCCTTCCATCAGCAAGGGCATTGAAGATGAAACGTGGCTGGGTCTTTCAGCATGACAATGATCCCAAACACACCGCCCGAACTTGAAGGAGTGGCTTCAGTAGAAGCATTTCAAGGTCCTGGAGTGGCCTAGCCAGTCTCCAGATCTCAACCCCATAGAAAATCTTTGAAAGTCCGTGTTGCCCAGCGACAGCCCCAAAACATCACTGCTCTAGAGGAGATCTGCATGGAGGAATGGGCCAAAATACCAGCAACAGTGTGTGAAAATCTTGTGAAGACTTACAGAAAACGTTTGACCTCTGTCATTGCCAACAAAGGGTATATAACAAAGTATAGAGATAAACTTTTGTTATTGACCAAATACTTATTTTCCACCATAATTTGCAAATAAATTCATAAAAAATCCTACAATGTGATTTTCTGGATTTGTTTTCCTCATTTTGTCTGTCATAGTTGAAGTGTACCTATGATGAAAATGACAGGCCTCTCTCATCTTTTTAAGTGAGAGAACTTGCACAATTGGTGGCTGACTAAATACTTTTTTTCCCCACTGTATGCAGTTGTCGAGAGACTACGTCTTTGGCAAGCAAGGATATGACACTCAATTGTTTCTTGATGTTATATTTTGAGGGCAATAATTAGTAAATAAAATCAATAGAAATGGCATTTGACATAACATTAGAATAAATGAGACATAAATCACATTTTTACAGCCCAGTACTGACTAACACATGATGACAGCTAGAGTGACGTTATGAAATCCATAGATAGAGTGGCGGGAATCAGACGATGTATCTGAAAGTCAGGGACAGGATCAGGCTGGTGCAAGTTGCTTCCCACTACAGACCGTTATGCTACAGACACCCACCTCAGACAGTCACAGCAGGGCCGGCCTAAGCCTTTAGGGAATGAGCCATGGGTCGGACAACATTTTGCAGTTTTAAAGCAAATTTCCTGCAATTCTACACATTTTGCCATGACTTATGCCATGTTCATTAAATATATGGGAGAGAGTGAATAACAAAATGTATGGGGGCCCCCTGGAGGTCAGGGGCCCTGGAGGTCAGGACCCCTGGAGGTCAGGGCCCCTGGAGGTCAGGGCCCCTGGACACGTGCTCTGGTTGCAATTTTGGCCAGGATTACTACAAGGTTTAGATAGCTTGCTAGACTAATTCACCTAGCAATTAAATAAAGGTTAGCTGACATAGGCTTATTGAGTGACTGTCAGAACAAGAGGAAAACTGCTGATGCGCAACCACATTTTAACTTCTGTACTCTACTCTTCTAACTCTCAAGCGGATGCTTATGACGCTTATTGGCAGGGCCCTGAGTCACAGGATGGAACAGGCTACACAACAAGTCAACACATTGAGAGCCAGACAAGAGTGTCACTATTTGTGGACCCAAACAGGACTTGCCAACTCAGTCCGCTGTCGTCACCGGAGATGGCCTCCGATTTATTTCAGTTCCAGTCATCTCAGGTTATCAAGTGGAGATGGATTTCTAATTCGTTATTAGACGTCCAGTTTGATTTCCATTCCATGATGTTCATTCATCAATTCTTGAATTCACAAGAGTTGCTATTTGATTTATCTCTTGACTAGTTGAAGCAGCAACCAAACACTGAGGGGTTAACAATAAATATCATGAAAGGAGTAACGTTCGTAACCCTGTAATGTTTCCCAGTAAATTTATTAAGACAACATTTCAATCCCACTAGGATCTTCGTCAGGTCATTTCAACAATAATGTACCAGTATCTAAATCGTAATACACATGCTTGTGTCAACATATGCATATACAAAATTATAAACGCAACACGCAACAGTTACAGATCGTATAAGGGAATCAGTCAATTAAAATAAATTCATTAGACGCTAATCTATGGATTTCACATGACTGGGCATGGGCGCAGCCATGGGTGGGACAGGGAGGGCATAGGCCCACCCACTTGGGAGACAGGCCCACCCACTAGGGAGCCAGGCCCAGCCAATCACAATGAGTTTTTCCCCACAAAAGGGCTTAATTACAGACAGAAATACTCCTTAGTTTCATCAGCTGTCTGGGTGCCTGGTCTCAGACGATCCCGCAGGTGAGGAAGCCGCCTGGATGTACATAGATTTATTCCAAGGAATTCACATACACACTTCTTGGTAGAGAATGCAAAGCTTTCTTACATGGTAATGATAGCCCAGAGATAGCATGGGGTACTCATAGTGGCAAACTGTGGCGAATTAGAGGGGGGTAGAACACGTTGTAGACGACTTCTGTTTCTGGTTTATATGGCTCAAAATTACTGGGGAAACATAGTTGTTGGATTCAGCCAGGCCACTGGAGGAGGCTGTGTAAAGGGACAGGTCACGACCTTTGGCCTCACCTCATAACTCAGCCAAGAGCTTCACTGCACTGAGGAGGATTCCAGGCAAGAGTCTCCATTCATGCTGATTCAGAGGTTTTATAACCCGTGACCAAAGATCCATACTACCAGGCAGACCAGTGTAAATGCCCCTCCAGACCAGTGTAAATGCCCCTCCAGACCAGCATAAATGCCCCTCCAGACCAGTGTAAATGCCCCTCTATACCAGTGTAAATGCCCCTCCAGACCAGTGTAAATGCCCCTCCAGACCAGTGTAAATGCCCCTCCAAACCAGTGTAAATGCCCTTCCAGACCAGTGTAAATGCCCCTCCAGACCATGGTAAATGCCCTTCCAGACCAGTGTAAATGCCCTTCCAAACCAGTGTAAATGCCCTCCAAATCAGTGTAAATGCCCTTCCAGACCAGTGTAAATAGCCTATATATCCACTCCAGAAACTCAGTCCCACCTTGAGAAGCAGCCAGAGCAAAAAGTATTTTGTTTTTCCATTGCATAACTGAAGCAGGATTTTATTTACTCCCCACCCCCCCAACACAACACACACACCCCATCCAAAAAATGGAACAACTCTAAGACAGTACATTCCCCTCACCCTCCCCTGTCGGATGTAATGGGCGTAGCTAGATATGGCCTGATCTGACTTGGTGTTCTGAAAGTGAAGGATGGCTACTTGGTTTCTATTTTGGCCACAATAACCAATGTTCCCATTTGGTTTGAGACAATTTTTTTAAACATTTAACCTTTATTTAACTAGGCAAGTCAGTTAAGAACAAATTCTTATTTACAATTACGGTCTACCCCGATATAGGGACATTCAAAATGTAGCATAGCTTCCCGAAACAAACTGTCATGATCTTGTAAGCTTGACTTATCATACATATAATAGCATTGACCAAGAACGTCCATTTTGATACTTTTGGGGGAATTATTTTATATTGTTTCTTCTGAACCGGTTTGAAGTTGATAAACTGAAATTGAAACAAAACTGCATGGACTCTTACTCTATCTCAAAAGTCCTTCGTAGCAAAAACCAAAATCACCGAAAAACAGTTGAGCATCCCTCCTCGCTGCTCCTTCCACTGTTCAGTCCAAGCAAAACACACCAACTTCCAACAGGATTCCCCAAACGACACTCAATATTGTTCCAGCAGGTGCTATTTGAGTTGAACAGCTGTGTGAGTGATCCCCCAACCCCCTCCTCAGGGGACCCTTCTCTCACAAGCCCCCCATTCACAGACCTCAAGACAATCCCATGTGTGTGGGGGGGGGGGGTTGACTGTCCTCCAATCCATCCAAAGATCCTCTACACTGTGTGTAACCCAGGCACAGCGGTAGAAATGGCTCCTGTTCAGTGCCATGTGTCTGACCGGTGTGTCTCCAGAGTATACAGAGCACTGGTTCTATTGTATATGCTGCCTCTGCAAGGCATTTGGTAGAGACGTGTTTGCCAAAAACTATGTGAGGTGCCACATACTCTGGTATTTGACACAGCTCAGACTGTATCTTCCTAATGGGATATAACTTCATTGATTTGGACACCGTATCTGATCTAAAAAGCCTTATGGGGCAATTTAAATCAGAAACGCTCATCCATCTCATTGTGAACATTGGGAGGGGCTCACAACAAATATAGGACTATGTCAAGTGTCATGCGAACATTGGTTTGCATGCAACATTGAATTTTGTTGTATTGTGTAACATTCTGGTTGTCCTATTCCTATATCTCTTAAAACTTCTTGTTGTTCTGCAAAAGCAGAAAAAAAATGCCTTTGGGGATCTCCAATACAGAATGAGGAACTACAACTAAAGCACAGTGTGTGGGGGGGGGGACACTAAGGACAATGGAGAAAGGCCAATGGAAAATTGGACACTCGTGCTGCGGGCTTTGTTGGAGTCTGCTCAGACTGGCCAGACCTCAACAACCTGCGCAACCGGACTGGAGTGGAGCTCAGATGGATACGGACTGATATGCAAACTGAGCCAGTCACCGGCTCTGATGCAGTTGCGGCAGATCCCTGTGTTGTTGTGGAGGCTTCTGTCACCCATGATGGAACATCTCATCCTGCATCCAGGACAACAGTCCTTGGTATCAGACAGATGCAGCTACTGCAACACTGGATTGGCCTGAGGCTGCAGGGGAAACTCGCTGCTCTGGACTGTGCTGACCACTCTGTCTCCCATTCCATGTACCAGAATACTGCCGTTGCGGAGGACATTCTCATCTTTACTGTTAAGGCTGCAAGTTCTGCAAACGAAATCTAATCTATCACTCTGGTACCCTGCAAACCATGACTCATTTTGTGATCTACATGAGTTAAATGTAGTGGAGTCTGTTGCCCATGTTGTGAATGGTTGCTGTTCATACAAGGATTTGTACATTGCTAGACATAACCGCGTTGTCGACCTCATAGCCAGCGAGGTGAGACAGGGAGTCTCACCAACAGCACACGTCCATAAACATTGTTGTGTAAGAGGAAGCTGGTTCTGATGTGTTTTCCTGTGGGCCATATGTGCCAGATGTTGTTGTTGTGGGGGGAGGGGCTCATTTTGGAAGTGGGCTGCTCATTTGACGGCTACATGGAGCAGGCCTTAGCCGACAAGCTTCTTAAATGCCAGCCCCTCGCAGCATGCTTGGACAGCCTCGGGTCTAGGTGCAAGCTGGTGGCTCTGATATTTGGCAGTCTCGGGCTATGTACACAGGTTTTCAGTGTGTGGCCTACAGATTGCGGGTCTTACAAAAACTAGGGCAAAGCGGTTGGCTAGGTACTGCTCTGTTTCAGCTGTCGTGGGCAGCCTAGCTGTTTAGAGAAGGAGGAGCGTTCTGTACACTTGAGTGCCATGCATACAGGGACCTTTGAAATGTTTGGATCCTTTTTTAATGTACATTTTATTGGTGGATTCAAATAAAGTATTTCAAATGTGTGTGGGACAGTTTTCTCCCTGGCATGCTGTGACTCATCACCCAGAGGGGTTCCTTACACTATGGACACAGCGTACTGTGAAACAGACAGACACACAGACACACACCTGCTGCATCTGTCAACGCTCGAACCGGGTCCCTGCATTTTGTCTGACACGCAAAGGGCAGACGAGGCGCTAAGTAACCCCACCGCCACCCCTGCGCTAACCTCGCAACGTCGCTGTGGCACAGGGCCAGCTAAAAGCAGTCTAAACCGGAGTGAGCCAGTGCTGTGTAGCACCACACACTCCGCCGCCACCACCAATGCCCTCCCCTTCTTTCAACAACCCGATGCACACACACGCTCCCACTTCCTTCTCTCTCCTCCCTCAGCGCCATGTGCTCTGTTTGTGCTTTTGGCTCTCTTACCACACCGATGGGTACTTGGCTCACACATTCTTCGTCCACATCTCCCTTTCTCCGCTCTGGAAAGGATAAGTGTGTTTGTACAGTATGTGTTTATGCCCCAGCTTGGAGAAACATTGATGAAAACACTTGCTAATGTTGTTTTTCTGTTTCTGCTTTTCAGGCATTTCCTCACTATGTTTTCCGCTCCAGCAGGTCTCAATGGTATTGGGGCTCAGACCAACACCTGCTTTCAATCAGTTCCACAGTTGGAGTGATTGGAAAGTGACCTTCGTAATCGTTTCCCAGAACACTAAGGAGTGTACACAGAACACATCAAAACACACACCCAAGCACATACACATATAGTGTTGATCACACACACACACACACACACACACACACACACACACACACACACACACACACACACACACACACACACACACACACACACACACACACACACACACACACACACACACACACACACACTGGGCGTATGCACTTGCACTTGACAAACACACAACTTCAAACCAAAAAGCGATGTTAGTTAAAGTTCCCCTAGTTTAGCATAATTAAAATTCCATGCCAAAATCATCACTGTAAATCCAACAATCATGTCGGATTTACGACTTCCCACTTCCCAGTTATCCACTTCTCATGAGCACATGAATGCCCCAAGGATATCATTAATCGGTCGAGGTTGCGCATCCAAGAATTAGAAATTGTAGCGAAATGGGGGGGAAGGGGCATTTTGTACCAAAAATGTGCATACTCGGCGACGCCGACCCTTACCGTGAAAATCTGACAGTAGAAAACCATTGGGCTTGTTGCGACAATCCTTGCTCCTCTTCAGCCGTAACTTTTTTTTACATGAAAACACATCTCTTTTTGTCAAACAACTCACCCTCATGTATATACCTGTAGGGTAAATGTGTTAAGCCTAAACACCACAGGAGTACAATTTTGTTTATCCCAATTATGAGAAAGGGCATAAACTATAAATGTAAGATTGGGGTTACATCAAAAACGTAACTCTAGCTAAGTTGTTTTGATTGTAAATTAAGGAACTAATTAAAGACAGAATTGGAGGAAGACTTGAGAATGAACGTTTTTATACAATGGAGCATTCAAAGACATTAATTGATCAAAATGTAATTAGAGCATTCAACCAAGGGCTTTTGTTCTCAGAGTAAATTAAGAGGAAGGGAAGAATACTGTTGAAATTTAATTCAACTGCTGAAAACCCTCCAACTTGCTGGACAACAGATTTTCTGGTGGAGTTTGCATTCAATAGGGTTTTCAGTACTTTTACCTTAAGCCATCCCTTTAAACACAGTGTACCTTTAATTCTAATTTTGTTGACAGATTCACTAGAATACATCAAGAGAACAGGTTCAAAATATAGGGATCAATGAAAGAAAGCCATCTAAATATATGCATATTCGTCTGCATATTCGTCTACAAATTGATACAAATTGATACAAATTGATACAAATTGTCAAATAAAACTGAGAAAAGCCCGGGTTTCCAAATTTCATCCCTGCAAATTATGAGGGCATACAGTGAGGTAGCTATTTATAGCCTACTTCACTGTGGAAAAGGGTCCGCAATACATTTTATTTAAAAATATATATATATTTCACCTTTATTTAACCAGGTAGGCATGTCATGTTAACATGATTTTCAGTTTACTTCCATATGACTGGTTTCACATTCGTCTCTATGGATCATAAGCAAACAATTGCTATGTGTATTTACAGTCCCCTTCTCCAAACGGATCTACATATACATATCTACATACTCATCTACATATAGCTCTTATCAATACCAAATGCCAGTGGAAGACTGATGCGGGTAGAGGTGTGGACTGGGTGCTTGCAGGTGGGGTGGGACCTCTAGGTACTCCTTGAAAGTCAACTGATTGGCAGCATGCTTTTTTGTGTCACTACTAGCTGGCTGAGAGGCAGAATCTCTCTACATCATTGCCACAAAATACCCAGCATACCACAGAGTGTTTTTAACCACCCACTTGAAGGTCTGCTTTCTGTAAAGGCTGAACTATATCTCATGATGAACGAGCAAGTGTGCCTTGTTGCTGGGTTGCCACCTCTGTCGTACACGTTGACCCAGAGCATCTCAAACATGCTCAATAGGTGACATGTCTGGGGAGTATTCCAGGCATGGAAGAACTGGGACATTTTCAGCTTCCAGGAATCGTGTACAGATCCTTGCGACATGGGGCCATGCATTATCATGCTGAAACATGAGTTGATGGCGGATGAATGGCACGACAATGGGCCTCAGGATCTCGCCCACGATATCTCTGTGCATTCAAATTGCCATTGATAAAATGCAATTGTGTTCGCTGTCAGTAGCTTATGCCTGCCCATACCATAACCCCACTGCCACAATGGGGCACTATGTTCACAACGTTGGCATCAACAAACCGCTCACCCACACAGTGCCATACACGCTGTCTGCCATCTGTCCGGTACAGTTGAAACCGGGATTCATCCTTGAAGAGCACACTTTTCCAGCGTGTCAGTGGCCATTGAAGGTGAGCATTTGCCGACTGAAGTCGGTTACGACGCCAGACTGCAGTCAGGTCAAGACCCTGGTGTAGACAACGAGCACACAGATGAGCTTCCCTGAGACGGTTTCTGGCAGTTTGTGCAGAAATTATTTGGTTGTGCAAACCCACAGTTTTATCAGCTGTCCGGGTGGCTGGTCTCAGATGACCCCACAGGTGAAGAAGCCGGATGTGGAGGTCCTGGGCTGGCGTGGTTACACTGCCAAATTCAAAAAAATTATGTTGGAGGCGGCTTATGGTAGAAAAATGTACATTAGATTATCTGGAAACAGCTCTGGTCAACATTCTTGCAGTCAGCATGCCAATTGGATGCTACTTGAGACATCTGTGGCATTGTGTTGTGTGACAAAACTGCACATTTTAAAGTGGCCGTTTATTGTCCCCAGCACAAGGTGCCCCTGTGTAATGAGCGTGCTGTTAATCTTGATATGCCACACCTGTCAGGTGGATTGATTATCTTGGAAAAGGAGAAATGCTCACTAACAGGGATGTAATAAATTTGTGCACAACATTTGAGAGAAATACGTTTTGTGCATATGGAACATTTGAGATCTTTTATTTCAGCTCATGAAACATGGGACCAACACTTCGCATGTTGTGTTTATATTTTTGTTAAGCATAAATAGTAATAAATAATAGCAGCAGTGATGGTAGTGTGTGTGTGTTTGTTGGTTTTGATATGAGTCAGAAACAGTTATTCTAGAGTCAAAATGTACTACAAAGTGTAAATAGAATAATCTTTGTCATGAAGTCAGTCTAGTCTAAAAGTGAGTTTGGAACATCCATGCGTCACAACGGGTAAATGGAGATTGGGTTTTGATTTGATGATGTCCATTTGTCCACAGAGAGAGAGAGTGGTGTGTCCACTCTGTCCAATAGCATAGACCGTGAGACAGACCTGCCCAGCAGCTCCAACTGTTTAAGTAAGCATTTTTTTGATTGAGAAATACTGCACCAAACACCTTAGTTAGATATAAAATTGCGCAACTTAAACATCCTCTTAAAAAACATCAACATTTATTACAGATTTCTTGAGTTAACTTAGATTCATTCTGGAGATTCTGAGGAAGTGAAATAGGCTTCCGATTCTACATTGTCTCATGGGGGACAAACATCATTAACCAAACGCGGAATTTGTCAGGAAACACACCTCTAAGACTGAAATCTCATTTTTCTAATGAGCAACAGAAAAATACACTTGCCAATCATCGTGTTCAGTGGCTCTTTAAGGTAAGGTTTAGGGAAAAGAGGATTCTGAAAAGAAATTAATTTGAGGTTCCCACGAGGATAGAAGAACATAACATGCATCGGTTGGTTCTTCTGTGTGTGTGTGTGTGTGTGTGTGTGTGTGTGTGTGTGTGTGTGTTTAGAGGGTCCCTAGTTCGAGCCTATGTTGGGGAAAGGAGAGGGACAGAAGCAATACTGTTATAGAGAGTCAGTGGAAATAGTATCTTAAGGTGCAGGTGAACAGCATGTTGAGCCTGCTGGTGAGAGAACAGGCCATGGCCGAAGTCCTTGGTGATCTTCCGGGGTACTGGTGCAGCTGCCTTGCCAGGCGGTGATGCAGCCAGACAGGATGCTCTCAATGGTGCATCTGTAGAAGCTGGTGGGTTTCAGGACAAGGCTCCCATCTGGCACCTTTTTGAAGATGGGCCACTCCATGTCTGCTGTGGAAATAAGTGGGAGAGTACCACAAACACACCCACGTTGCATAAGTAAGTGCATTTGTATTCAATATCAACAGCTAGCTAGCTACAGTAACGTTTGTTAGTCATTTCAAAGTAGCTAACGTTAGCTAGCTGTGTGTGACAAAACATAGGCCTCCTATAAAATCCCACTTTATGATTTCAGCCTAGTATGGAAATATGTCAGCCATTCGATTTTTTTGTTAACTAACTGTACTAACGTAGTGTACTACACTGAACCTAATGCACTGATCTGACCTGCTAGTGCTATATATTCCAATCGAATGTAGCAGACAACAAAACTTCTGATTTCAGACAAACTATAACATAAGCCACAACAGTTTTTAAACTTTACTGTTGAATAAAATGTTCATGGTAGAGACGGAGAAGAGAGATGCTCCTCTTCTAGTTCCGGCCAATTCCATAGCTCTGTTCTCATTGGTCAATTATTGGTTACGCTGGCGTCTCGGTGTTGGTTGGCAAGTGCAATTATTGGTTACTTCTTGGTTGCAGACGGCGATATGATTGGTTGTTGGAACCAGAAATGTCCTAGATTCACCATTGTCAGGATCGCCATATCCCTCAGTGGAAGAGGGTGGGGATGTCCGGTGTCCGTGCCAGATCTGACTGCCTACCGAATTTGAATGACCATCGTGCCGATCTGCATCACAAATGTTTTGGAAGCTAATTCACTTCTTCTCTCCCATTACTCGGGCAAGGTTCTGCAAAGCTAGTTGATGGCAACTACACGTAAGTAGCTAGATAGGTTAGATACAGTAGCTAGTAGCTTGCTGGCTATCAAATCAAGCTTTATTCAAATAGCACATTTCAGACATGGAATGCAACGTAATGTGCTTAACAGGAAAAAACGAATAAAAAAACTATGAAAATATAAACTGAAATATTTACTACAAAACAAACATAAGACAATAAAAAACTATAGAACAACAATAAAAACTGAACTACTAAAAAGCATCTTAAGGTGAGTGTCACGATCTTCAAAAACGGACTCACCGAAACAAAAACAAGAAACAAAGATCGGACATGCACTGTGTGGCGCATAGACACCTACAAACAAAGTTAACTTCCCACACAGAAGGAGGGGAAAGGGGCTACTTAAGTATGGTTCCCAATCAGAGACAACGATAGACAGCTGTCCCTGATTGAGAGCCATACCCAGCCAAAACAAAGAAATACAAATTAGAACATAGAATGCCCACCCCAAATCACACCCTGACCAAACCAAAATGAGACATAAAACGGCTCATACAGGTCAGGGCGTGACAGTACCCCCCCCCAAAGGTGCGGACCCAGGCAAAACCTGAACCTATTGGGGAGGGTCTGGGTGGGCATCTATCCACGGTGGCGGCTCTGGTGCGGGACGTAGACCCCGCTCCACCTCTGGCTCCCTCCGCTTTGGTGGCGCCTCTGGGGTGGGGGACCTCGCCGGGCTTAAATGCCAGCCGTGTTCCCGCATACTTCTCCTCGTAAAAGCGCCGCTCTGTCTTTGCTGCCTCTAGCTCCTCCTTGGGACGGCGGTATTCCCCAGCCTGCCACCAGGGTCCCTTACCGTCCAGGATCTCCTCCCATGTCCAGGATTCCAGATAACCACGCTGCTTGGTCTCTTGGTGGTGGGAAGTTCTGTCACGATCTTCAAAAACGGACCAAGGCGCAGGGTGCCAGGTTGAGTGAAACATGTTTAATAGTTTAACTCACCGAAACAAAAACAAGAAACAAAAATCGGACATGCACTGTGTGGCGCATAGACACCTACAAACAAAGTTAACTTCCCACACAGAGGGAGGGAAAAGGGGCTACTTAAGTATGGTTCCCAATCAGAGACAACGATAGACAGCTGTCCCTGATTGAGAGCCATACCCGGCTAAAACAAAGAAATACAAATTAGAACATAGAATGCCAACCCCAACTCACACCCTGACCAAACCAAAATGAGACATAAAACGGCTCATACAGGTCAGGGCGTGACAGTGAGAGGCAACAGTGTGCTCTGCTAACTAGCTAGCAACCACTTTTACTGTATAAATTAGCTTCATTTGGTTTGTATTTATTTTACTTTTCCATTTCAAATCAAGAAGACTCAGTGGCTACTGGCTAGCTATGTGTACAGGAAGACATCAACGAACACTCTTAAATAAGTGTATTTTTTGCCTTGTTATTTAACATTTGGAAGGTGCATTGGAACAATTGGCTAGCTAACTAGATAGAATGGTAATATAGTTTCTGTCAAAAGGCAGCTAATAAGTCAGCATGCACTGTTACTAGAGGATTACTAGAGGGGATCACTATGGTATGTGGGTATTCAAGAGCAAGGGCATTATCTGAAAGCATGTCTTCATGCTATATATTGGACATGTACAATAAAACATTTTGTTTTACATTAGTTTATCTTTTTCTGGCCCAGAACTCACATGTGTGTGTGTCCATCCATCTGCCTGTCTGTGTTTGCTTTCCCGTCTGTCTTTCTGTCCATATGTCTGTTTAGGAGTTTATGATGTGGATGGAGAAGAGAGGTGGTGGACAACACTAGAGGGCATGATCACTGTACAATGAGCACATGTACTGTAGGAGCTCATCCTCATGAAGTTCATCTATAACAGCTTATATACTGTAGGTATCCCATATTAGGTTCTACTGCTTGGATGGATAGATAGGAGGCGGAGGGGTTGCAAATACAGGTAGATAATGTACTGTATCTAACTTTATAGTTCGAAGTCATTGCAAGTCATTACTTGGTACTGATTGTGCAACCCAAAGACATATCATGTGTCACACAAGTCAAATGAGTTGGACTTACAAGTAACACAACTCAGGGTATGACCCAGATGCAGACACAGGAGATAGAAGGTTCAATATACAGAGTAGTTTAATGAAACCTGTCGAGGACAGGCAGAGGTTCGTAACCAGGTCCGAGTCTAATAGGTACAGGGCGGCAGGCAGGCTCAGGACAGGTAGAAGTTCGTAAACCAGGTCAGAGTCAGATATGTACAGGACGGCAGGCAGGCTCGGGGTCAGGGGAGGCAGAGTAGGTTGGAACAGGAAGAACTAGAAGGAACAGGAGTACGGGAAAAACACACTGGTAGGCTTGACGAGACAAGACAAACTGACAACAGCACAAGACAGGTGAAACAGATCAGGGTGTGACAGTACAGGCACAGGGTTTTGTCCTTCTTCTCCACAAAGAACCCTGCGCCAGCGCGGGAGGTAGAAGGACGGATACACCCTGCAGCTAGGGAGTCCTCGATGTACACTTCCATAGACCCGGTTTCCGGACCCGACAGGTTTATCTAAAAAGGTTTATCTAGGTTTATCTAAAAAAGATAACCTTTTTAATATTTCACTATTATATATATTTTTTTAATCACTGAGTAGAATGGTCCTCCCCTTCCTTCTCTGAGGAGTCTCCACTGTATTGACTCAAGGTCTTTCAGCGTTTCATTTTTTATTAATTTGTCAACATTTCTAAAAACATAATTCCACTTTGACATTATGGGGTATTGTGTGTAGGCCAGTGACACAAACTCTCAATTGAACCAATTTTAAATTCAAGCTGTAGGACAACTAAATGTTAACAAAGTCAAGGGGGGGCCTTCCGAGTGGCCTCCTCTTGAGGCACTGAATTGCAGTGGAGCGGCATCACTACAGCCTGGGGTTCGAACGGTGTTTCCTCCGACATGGGTTAAGCGAGCGGGTGTTCAGAAGCACGGCTTGGCGGGTCATGTTTCAGAGGACGCATGACTCGACCTTCGCCTCTCCCGAGCTCGTTGGGGAGTTGCAGCGATGAGACAAGATAAAAAAAATGTTTTTAAATCATATTTTAGCTTTATTTAACTAGGCAAGTAAGTTAAGAACAAATTCTTATTTTCGATGACGGCCTAGGAACAGTGGGTTAACTGCCTTGTTCAGGGGCAGAATGACAGATTTTTACCTTGTCAGCTCGGGGATTCAATCTTGCAGCCTTTCAGTTTCTAGTCTAACCACAAGGCTAACTGCCGTAATCATGAAATTGGGGAGAAAAATGAGGTGAAAATGACAAAATAAAAATAAGAAGTCAATGCGTGTGAACACTTTCTGAAGGCACTGTATACTTTTTTGCATGGATTTAGCAATGGAAACTCCCTCGTTCCAATGCTTAAACCAATTCTATGCTTTAAAATTCATGAAGAGGAGTTTGCAGGGTGGAGAATTGGGAAATTGGGAAATTAGCCCCCTGTGTGCTCTCTCAACCACCTCTATGACCAGTCCTGTACTGAAGACTAAAGCGATATTCCAACATAAGGACTACTCTTATGTTTCATTTGAATTTAATTGTGTTCATATTGTAGTCCCGTCATCCCACACTAAGTTCTTGTATGTGACATTTTGTTTGTTGCAAATCAAGCTTTTGTTTACATACCAGTAAATATTGTCAATTGTCAATTGTCAACTGTGGGGACAGTACCATAGACTGAAAGGGGGCTGTTCTATGATACGGACTTGTTATGATTCAGTCTAATTCTCCTGTTGTGATATTTTAAAGCTACAAAAGTTATTTTTGGAAGAAAAGCCTTTTCTACAATATATACAGTGCCTTCAGAAAGTATTCAGACCCCTTTACTTTTTCCACATTTGTTAGGTTACAGCCTTATTCTAAAATGTATTAAATTGTTTATTTTCCTCATCAATCTACACACAATACTCCATAATGACAAAGCAAAAACAGGTTTTTAGAAATGTTTACAATTTTTTTTTTTATATCACATTTACATAAAAATTCAGACCCTTTTCTCAGTACTTTGTTGAAGCACCTTTGGCAGCGATTACAGCCTCAAGTCTTCTTTGGTATGACGCTACAAGCTTGGCACACCTGTATTTGGGGAGTTTCTCCCATTCTCCTCTGCAGATCCTCTCAAGCTCTGTCAGGTTGGATGGGGAGCGTCGCTGCACAGCTATTTTCAGGCCTCTCTAGAGATGTCTGATGGGGCTCAAGTCCAGGCTCTGGCTGGGCCACTGAAGGACATTCAGAGACTTGTCCCGAAGCCACTCCTGAGTTGTCCTGGCTGTGTGCTTAGGGTCATTGTCCTGTTGGAAGGTGAACCTTTGCCCCAGTCTGAGGTCCTGAGCCCTCTGGAGCAGGTTTTCATCAAGGATCTTTCTGTACTTTGCTCCGTTCATCTTTGCCTATTTCCTGACTAGTCTCAGAGTCTCTGTCGCTGAAATACATCCCCATGCTTCACCGTAGGGATGGTGCCAGGTTTCCTCCAGACATGACGCTTGGCATTCAGGCCAAAAAGTTCAATCTTTGTTTCATCAGACCAGAGACCAGAGAATCTTGTTCTGAGAGTCCTTTGCCTTTTGGCAACCTCCAAGCGGTCTGTCATGTGCCATTTACTGAGGAGAGGCTTCCGTCTGGCCACTCTACCATAAAGGCCTGATTGGTGCAGTGCTGCAGAGATGGTTGGCCTTCTGGAAGGTTCTCCCAACTCCACAGAGGAACTCTAGAGCTCTGTCAAACTGACCATCGGGTTCTTGGTCCCCTCCCCTCCCTGGGGCCCTTCTCCCCCGATTGCTAAGTTTGGCCGGGCGGCCAGCTCTAGGAAGAGTCTTGGTGGTTCCAAACTTCTTTCATTTAAGAATGATGGAGGCCACTGTGTTCTTGGGGACCTTCAATGCTGCATAAATGTTTTGGTACCCTTCCCCAGATCTGTGCCTTGTCACAAGTCTCGGAGCTCTAAAGACAATTCCTTTGACCTCACGGCTTGGTTTTTGCTCTGACATGCACTGTCAACTGTGGGACCTTATTTTTTTTATATATTTTTTTATTTCACCTTTATTTAACCAGATAGGCTTGAGAACAAGTTCTCATTTACAACTGCGACCTGGCCAAGATAAAGCAAAGCAGTTCGACACATACAACAACACAGAGTTACACATGGAGTGAAACAAACATACAGTCAATAATACAGTAGGAAAAAAACAAATCTATATACAATGTGTGCAAATGAGGTAGGATAAGGAACATAAGGCAATAATTAGGCCATGGTGGCAAAGTAACTACAGTATAGCAATTTAACACTGGAATGGTAAATGTGCAGTAGATGAATGTGCAAAGTAAAAATACTGGGGTGCAAAGGAGCAAGATAAATAAATGACTATGGTAGGGGATGAGGTAGTTGGTTGGGCTATGTACAGGTGCAGTGATCTGTGAGCTGCTCTGACAGCTGGTGCTTGAAACTAGTGAGGGAGATGTGTCTCCAGTTTCAACGATTTTTGTAGTTCGTTCCAGTCATTGGCAGCAGAGAACTGGAAGGAAAGGCGGCCAAAAGAGGAATTGGCTTTGGGGGTGGCCAGTAAGATATACCTGCTGGAGCGAGTGCTACGGGTGGGTGCTGCTATGGTTACCAGCGAGCTGAGATAAGGCGGGGCTTTACCTAGCAGGGACTTGTAGATGACCTGGAGCCAGTGGGTCTGGCGACGAGTGTATAGCGAGGGCCAGCCGACTAGAGCATACAGGTCGCAGTGGTGGGTAGTATATGGGGCTTTGGTGACAAATCAAATCAAATCAAATTTTATTTGTCACATACACATGGTTAGCAGATGTTAATGCGAGTGTAGCGAAATGCTTGTGCTTCTAGTTCCGACCATGCAGTAGTATCTAACAAGTAATCTAACAAATTCACAACAACTACCTTATACACACAAGAGTAAAGGAATGAATACGAGTATGTACATATAAATATATGGATGAGCGATGGCTGACCGGCATAGGCAAGATGCAGTAGATGGTATGGAGTACAGTATATACACACATACACACACACATATATGAGATGAGTAATGTAGGATATGTAAACATTATATAAATGGCATTGTTTAAAGTGGCTAGTGATACATTATTTCATCCAATTATAATTATTCAAGTGGCTAGAGATTTGGGTCGATGACCGAACGGCATAGGCAAGATACAGTAGATGGTTTAGAGTACAGTGTATACATTTGATATGAGTATGTCGGATACGTAAACATTATATACAAAATTGTTTAAAGTGGCTAGTGATACATTTGTTACATCCAATTCCTATGTATAAAGTGGCTAGAGATTTAAGTCAGTATGTTGGCAGCAGCCACTCAATGTTAGTGATGGCTGTTTAACAGTCTGATGGCCTTGAGGTAGAAGCTGTTTTTCAGTCTCTCGGTCCCAGCTTTGATGCACCTGTACTGACCTCGCCTTCTGGATGATAGCGGGGTGAACAGGCAGTGGCTCGGGTGGTTGTTGTCCTTGATGATCTTTTGGCCTTTCTGTGACATCGGGTGGTGTAGGTGTCCTGGAGGGCAGGTAGTTTAACCCGGTGATGCGTTGTGCAGTCCTCACTACCCTCTGGAGAGCCTTACGGTTGTGGGCGGAGCAGTTGCCGTACCAGGCGGTGATACAGCCCGACAGGATGCTCTCGATTGTGCATCTGTAAAAGTTTGTGAGTGATTTTGGTGACAAGCCAAATTTCTTCAGCCTCCTGAGGTTGAAGAGGCGCTGTTGCGCCTTCTTCACCACGCTGTCTGTGTGGGTGGACCAATTCAGTTTGTCCGTGATGTGTACGCCGAGGAACTTAAAACTTTCCACCTTCTCCACTACTGACCTCGATGTGGATAGGGTGCTCCCTCTCCTGTTTCCTGAAGTCCACGATCATCTCCTTTGTTTTGATGACATTTAGTGAGAGGTTATTTTCCTGACACCACACTCCGAGGGCCCTCAACTCCTCTCTGTAGGCCGTCTCGCCGTTGTTGGTAATCAAGCCTACCACTGTAGTGTCGCCAGCAAACTTGATGATTGAGTTGGATGCGTGCTTGGCCACGCAGTCATGGGTAAACAGGGAGTACAGGAGAGGACTGAGAACGCACCCTTGTGGGGCCCCAGTGTTGAGGATCAGCGGGGTGGAGATGTTGTTTCCTACCCTCACCACCTGGGACCGGCCCGTCAGGAAGTCCAGGACCCAGTTGCACAGGGCTGGAGTCGAGACCCAGGGTCTCGAGCTTAATGACGAGCTTGGAGGGAACTATGGTGTTAAATGCTGAGCTGTAGTCGATGAACAGCATTCTTACATAAGTATTCCTCTTGTCCAGATGGGTTAGGGCAGTATGCAGTGTGATTGCGATTGCGTCGTCTGTGGACCTATTGGGACGGTAAGCAAATTGGAGTGGGTCCAGGGTGTCTGGCAGGATGGAGGTGATATGATCCTTGACTAATCTCTCAAAGCACTTCATGATGACGGAAGTGAGTGCTACGGGCGATAGTCATTTAGCTCAGTCACCTTAGCTTTCTTGGGAACAGGAACAATGGTGGCCCTCTTGAAGCATGTGGGAACAGCAGACTGGGATAGGGACTGATTGAATATGTCCGTAAACACACCAGCCAGCTGGTCTGCGCATGCTCTGAGGACACGGCCAGGATGCCATCTGGGCGGCAGCCTTGCGAGGGTTAACACATTTAAATGTTTTTCTCACATTGGCTGCGGTGAAGGTGAGCCCGCAGGTTTTGGTAGCGGGCCGTGTCGGTGGCACTGTATTGTCCTCAAAGCGAGCAAAGAAGTTGTTTAGTTTGTCTGGGAGCAGGACGTCATGGTCCGCGACGGGCTGGTTTTCTTTTTGTAGTCCGTGATTGACTGTAGACCCTGCCACATTCCTCTTGTGTCTGAGCCATTGAATTGTGACTCTACTTTGTCTCTATATTGACGCTTAGCTTGTTTGATTGCCTTGCGGAGGGAGTAGCTGCACTGTTTGTATTCAGTCATGTTTCCGGTAGCCTTTACCTGGTTAAAGCAGTGGTTCGCGCTTTCAGTTTTTGCGAATGCTGCCATCAATCCATGGTTTCTGGTTGGGGAAGGTTTTGATATTTGCTATGGGTACAACATCACCAATGCATTTGCTAATAAACTCGCTCACCGAATCAGCGTATACATCAATGTTGTTGTCAGATGCTATCCGAACATATCCCAGTCCACGTGCTCAAGCAATCTTGAAGCATGGAATCAGATTGGTCGGACCAGCGTTGAACAGACCTGAGAACGGGCGTTTCCTGTTTTAGTTTCTGTTTGTAGGCTGGGAGCAACAAAATGGAGTCATGGTCAGACTTGCGAAAGGAGGGCGGAGAATAGCCTTGTATGCATCACGGAAGTTGGAATAACAGTGGTCCAGGATTTTACCAGCCCGGGTGGCACATTCGATATGCTGGTAAAATTTCGGGAGCCTTGTTCTTAAATTAGCCTTATTAAAATCCCCAGCCACAATAAATGCAGCCTCAGGATATGTGGTTTCCAGTTTACATAGAGTCCGATGAATTTCTTTCAGTGCCGTCGATGTATCAGCTTGAGGGGGGATGTACACGGCTGTGATTATAATCGAAGAGAATTCTCTTGGTAGATAATGCGGTCTGCATTTGATTGTAAGGAATTCTATGTCAGGTGAACAAAAGGACTTGAGTTCCTGTATGTTGTTATGATCACACCACGTCTCGTTAATCATAAGACACACACCCTCGCCCTTCTTCTTACCAGAGAGATGTTTGTTTCTGTCGGCGCGATGCGTGGAGAAACCAGGTGGCTGTACCGACTCTGATAACGTGTCCTGAGTGAGCCATGTTTCCGTGAAGCAAAGAACGTTGCAGTCTCGGATGTCTCTCTGAAAGGCAACCCTCGATCGGATTTCGTCTACTTTGTTGTCAAGAGACTGTACATTGGCGATTAAAATACTCGGGAGAGGTGCACGATGCGCCCGTCGACGTAAGCTTGACCAAAAGACCGGCGCGTTTCCCTCTTCTCCGGCGCCGCCGTTGTTTTGAGTAGCCACGTGCTATCCAGTCTGTTGTTGTGTTTGGGTTAACGAAAGGAGAATCCTCTTTGGGAAAGTCGTATTCCTGGTCGTAATGTTGGTAAATTGACGTTGCTCTTATATCCAATAGTTCCTCCCGGTTGTATGTAATAAAACTTAATATTTTCCGGGGTAACAATGTAAGAAGTAAAACATAAAAAAACAAAATACTGCATGGTTTCCTGAGAACGTGAAGCGAGGCTGCCATCTCTGTCGGCGGATGGCACTGTGATAGACTGCATCCAGTTTGCTGAGTAGAGTGTTGGAGGCTATTTTGTAGATGACATCGCCGAAGTCGAGGATCGGCAGGATTACCAGTTTTACTAGTGCAAGTTTGGCAGCATGAGTGAAGGAGGCTTTGTTGCGAAATAGAAAGCCGATTCTAGATCTAATTTTGGATTGGAGATGTTTAATATGAGTCTGGAAGGAGAGTTTACAGTCTAGCCAGACACCTAGGTATTTGTAGTTGTACACGTATTCTAGGTCAGAGCCGTCCAGGGTAGTGATGCTAGTCGGGCGGGCGGATGCAGGCAGCGAACGGTTGAAAAGCATGCATTTGGTTTTACTAGCGTTTAAGAGCAGTTGGAGGCCACGGAAGGAGTG
This sequence comes from Brachymystax lenok tsinlingensis, assembly GCA_030435695.1. Taxonomy (NCBI): domain Eukaryota; kingdom Metazoa; phylum Chordata; class Actinopteri; order Salmoniformes; family Salmonidae; genus Brachymystax; species Brachymystax lenok. Next base: position 11,604,154 of record CM059790.1, read on the forward strand.
CTGAATGGCATTGAAGCTCGTTTGGAGGTTAGTTAACACAGTGTCCAAAGAAGGGCCAGAAGTATACAGAATGGTGTCGTCTGCATAGAGGTGGATCAGAGAATCACCAGCAGCAAGAGCGACATCATTGATGTATACAGAGAAGAGAGTCGGCCCAAGAATTGAACCCTGTGGCACCCCCATAGAGACTGCCAGAGGCCCGGACAACAGGCCCTCTGATTTAACACACTGAACTCTGTCGGCAAAGTAGTTGGTGAACCAGGCGAGGCAATCATTAGAGAAACCAAGGCTGTTGAGTCTGCCGATAAGGATGTGGTGATTGACAGAGTCGAAAGCCTTGGCCAGGTCAATGAATACGGCTGCACAGTAATGTCTCTTATCGATGGCGGTTATGATATCGTTTAGTAACTTGAGCGTGGCTGAGGTGCACCCGTGACCAGCTCGGAAACCGGATTGCACAGCAGAGAAGGTACGGTGGGATTCAAGTGGTCAATGATCTGTTTATTAACTAGGCTTTCAAAGACTTTAGAGAGGCAGGGCAGGATTGATATAGGTCTATAGCAATTTGGGTCTAGGGTGTCACCCCCTTTGAAGAGAGGGATGACCGCAGCAGCTTTCCAATCTTTTGGGATCTCGGACGACACCAAAGAGAGGTTGAGCAGACTGGTAATAGGAGTTGCAACAATGGCAGCAGATAGTTTTAAAAAGAGAGGGTCCAGATTATCTAGTCCAGCTGATTTGTATGGGTCCAGATTTTGCAGCTCTTTCAGAACATCTGCATTTTGGTGAAGGAGAAGCTGGGAAGGCTTGGACATGTAGATGCAGGGGGGCGGAGCTATTGGCCGGGGTTGGGGTAGCCAGGAGGAAAGCATGGCCAGCCGTAGAGAAATGCTTGTTGAAATTTTCGATTATCATGGATTTGTCGGTGGTGACCGTGTTACCTAGCCTCAGTGCAGTGGGCAGCTGGGAGGAGGTGCTATTGTTCTCCATGGACTTGACAGTGTCCCAAAACTTTTTGGAGTTAGAGCTACAGGATGCAAATTTCTGTTTGAAAAAGCTAGCCTTTGCTTCCCTGACTGATTGTGTGTATTGGTTCCTGACTTCCCTGAACAGTTGCATATCGCGGGGACTATTCGATGCAATAGCAGTCCGCCACAGGATGTTCTTGTGCTGGTCAAGGGCAGTCAGGTCTGGAGTGAACCAAGGGCTGTATCTGTTCTTAGTCCTACATCTTTTGAAAGGGGCATGCTTATTTAAGATGGTGAGGAAGTTGCTTTTAAAGAACGACCAGGCATCCTCGACTGACGGAATGAGGTCAATATCCTGCCAGGATACCCAGGCCAGGTCGATTAGAAAGGCCTGCTCGCAGAAGTGTTTTAGGGAGCGTTTGACAGTGATAAGGGGTGGTCGTTTGACCGCGGGCCCATAGCGGATGCAGGCAATGAGGCAGTGGTCGCTGAGATCCTGATTGAAAACAGCAGAGGTGTATTTGGAGGGCAAGTTGGCCAGGATAATGTCTATGAGGTTGCCCATGTTTACAGATTTAGGATTGTACCTGGTGGGTTCCTTGATGATTTGTGTGAGATTGAGGGCATCTAGCTTAGATTGTAGGACTGCCGGGGTGCTAAGCATATCCCAGTTTAGGTCACCTAACAGAACGAACTCTGAAGATAGATGGGGGGCAATCAATTCACATATGGAGTCCAGGGCACAGCTGGGAGCTGAGGGGGTTCTATAGCAGGCGGCAACAGTGAGAGACTTATTTCTGGAGAGATTAATTTTTAGAATTAGAAGTTCGAACTGTTTGGGCATAGATCTGGAAAGTATGACAGAACTATGCAGGCTATCTCTGCAATAGATTGCAACTCCTCCCCCTTTGGCAGTTCTATCTTGGCGGAAAATGGTGTAGTTGGGTATGGAAATCTCAGAATTTTGGGTGGCCTTCCTAAGCCAGGATTCAGACACGGCCAGGACATCAGGGTTGGCGGAGTGTGCTAAAGCAGTGAGTAAAACAAACTTAGGGAGGAGGCTTCTGATGTTAACATGCATGAAACCGAGGCTTTTACGATTACAGAAGTCAACAAAAGAGAGTGCCTGGGGCCTGGGAATAGGTGTGGTGCTGGGGGCTACAGGGCCTGGGTTTACCTCCACATCACCTGAGGAACAGAGGAGGAGCAGGATGAGGGTACGGCTAAAGGCTATCAGAACAGGACGTCTAGTGCGTTGGGAACAGAGAATAAAAGGAGCAGATTTCTGGGCGCGGGTAGAATAGATTCAGGGTATAATGTGCAGACAGGGGTATGGTGGGTGAGAGTACAGTGGAGGTAAGCCCATGCACCGAGTGATGATAAGAGTGGTTGCATCTCTGGAGGTGCTGGTAATACTGGGTGAGGTCACCGCATGTGTGGGAGGTGGGACAAAGGAGGAATCTGAGGCATGTATAGTGGGCCTAGGGGCTCCACTGTAAACTAACGCAATGATAACTACCCTAAACAACAGTAAACAGGGCATATTGACACTTGAGAGAGACATAAAGCAAGGCATAAAGCAAACACAGGTGTTGGTTTGGAGAGCTAGCTAGGACAACAAAGGGTAAGACCGCAAGGCTAGTCAGCTAAGACAACAACAACAGGTAAAACTGGAGATGAATGGGCAGAGGGTTGGTTAGCAACACACAGGGCCTGAGTACACGGCTGGGGCTGACAGATAAATCAAATAAATAAATAAAAATAAACAGAATGGAGTACCGTGATTAATGAATAGTCCTGCAGGCTATGTAGCCGAGTGATCATAGGGTCCAGTGAACAGCAATAGATGGGGCAGGGAAGCCGCGAGGTAGTCGTTACACGGCGTTTAAAGTTAAGAGTTAGCAGGCCGGGGTTGGTAGAACCGTCTGCTCCGACGTCCGACGGAGGCCGGTTGCAGGCAGAGCGGATGGAGTAATCGTCCGCAGACCAGTCGAGGTGGTACGACGGGGTGTCGTGACGAGAGGGAACCAAGCCAGATGGCGAGAGAGGTATTATTGTTGCTAGCCGGGAGATGCGTCTGGGTCGCGGCTAGCTGGAGCTGGCTCCGGGGCAGGGGCGTTAGCCACTCGTGTCAGCTAGCTAGCTGTGGAGATCAGGTGTAGTGGTCCAGGGTTTACGGCAGGGATCCGGCGTTGTGGTGGAGAAACAGTCCGATGGTGGTAGGCTGGCAAGTATTATCCGGGCTAAAGAAGGCTGGTGTCTGTGCAGTAGGTTAAAGGCCGCTAGCGGTGGCTAACAGTGACTGAAATAGCTGGTTAGCTCGCTAGCTCCCTATGGAATTCAGTCTAAAAAGGTCAAAAATATATGCGGTTAGGTAACACAATGGGTGAGGCGGGTTACCGGAAGGTATATTTAATATAAAAATGGAAAAGAGATTGAAAATAAAATTGAAATATATACAAAAAAGACGAAAAATACAAAGTACACGAGGGGACAAACAAAAACACGTCTGCACTGCTACGCCATCTTGGATCAATATAGACACGTGTGTGCCTTTCCAAATCATGTCCAATCAATTGAATTTACCACAGGTGTACTCCAATCAAGTTGTAGAAACATCTCAAGTACGATCAATGGAAACAGGATGCACCTGAGCTCAATTTCGAGTTTCATAGCAAATGGTCTGAGTAATTAAGTAAATAAGGTATTTCTGTTTTTTATTTTTAATACATTTGCAAAAATTCTAAAACCTATTTTCACTTTGTCATTATGGGGTATTGTGTGTAGTTTTCTGTGGTTTTTGTTTTATTTAATCAATTTTAGAATAAGGCTGTAACGTAACAAAAAGTGGAAAAAGTCAAGGGGTCTGAATCCTTTCTGAAGGCACTGTGTGTTCATTTGCTCCAGCCTGACAGTGTGCCTTTCAACTAATCTCTTTGTGTTCCAACACTCAGGAAACTATGAGAAGGTAGTTATTCAGCTAACCAACGGCATTGCTGTGTGCAGACAACCCCAGCAGCTCCTCCAGCAGACGCTGCCCCCTCCTGTCTTCCAGATGTTGCTGAACATGCTGCCCACCATCAAACATTTGTCCCCAATACTACTACTACTAATGTTAGTAACTGTACTGATGAGGAAGAAGATGGCAGACTTATCCATTGTTGCTAAACTGTGTTCAGTCAAATTTACAATGCCACTTTGTGACCAGAAACTATGTTCAATAAGGTACTCTGCAAATATAATGCAGGTGGGCTTCCTATCTCCTGATACGCTGATGACGCACACTGGAAGAGATGACAACCAGCAGTATTTGAGAACACTGTCTTACCAAGGAAGAACTCAAAGACTAATGGCCAAAGGAGTCCTTCTCCCTCGCTCCCACACACAGAGTCACTGTGTTCCAAATAAAAAAGTATTTTAATGTGTTCGGCCAGAATGATTGCAGTAGTCAAGAAAGCAAAAAATCGACTATGTTCGTATGCGGTTTTATTAACTCAAAGATATTTTTTTACATTGTTTGCAAACTGATATCTGACACGTATTAATGTAAAAATAACATGCAAAACAGGCAACACAAAAAATATATATACTTTTTGAAAATCTATTATTTATTTATTTTTTGCTAAACAGGTGGGATCTGCCCGACCTACTCTAAATGAGAACCAGGCTTTTTTTCCAGACAATGTCAGGAATAAGCATGTTCCAGAAAATGTTTCCTCTAGGCGTAAGTTGGTTCTGTGAATGGAGAATTTGTCTTATATATTTATTGCAACAAGATTTCTCAAGTAAGCCCACGCCTTCCAAACTGAGTTCTGGATAAACTTTGTGATCATTACCAATGCTAAGATGAGTTTTCATTAGTGTAGTTAGACCACTGGGAATGGCTTTGATCACTGAAATAAACTCTCTGAAAGGTATTGGAAGCTCATTCAATGTCATAAATTGTTCATATGTAAGAATATTAGCCCTGTTGTCAAAAACATCAAGAACAAAGTCAATATTCCTCTCATGCCAGCTGGGGTAGAACAATGACTTATTCCTTACAGTTATGTCTGAATTATTCCACAAAGAGCTTTATGTGGGGAAAAATTGTGCAGGAAACATATATTCCAGGCCATTAAAACTTGTCGGTGAAATCTAGCCAATTTAGCGGGTAATCTTTCAGGAATATAATTACACTTCAGTAAAAATTGAAGACCTCCCAACTTATTAAACACATTATTTGGAATGAAATACCATATTGAATCAGTATTGATCTTTTTAACCAGTTGATCTTGAAAGTGTTATTTATGTCAACAAAATCCAACACTTCCAGACCGCCTTCAGCTCTTTTATTAGAGAGGACTGACTTTTTTACTTTGTGAGACTTATTTTTCCAGATGAAGTCAAGAAAGGTCTTGTTGATCTCTTTACAAGTAGAGGGATTTACAAATAAAGATAATGAGGGGTAGACAAAGTGAGATAGTCCTTCTGCTTTGGACAGAAGTACTCTCCCAAGTAGAGAAAAATCCTTTTGTAGCCAATTATTAAACATATTTTTTGTTTTCTTAATTTTAGGAGAGAAATTCATATGTTGTCTGACTATGTGTTTTTTTGACAGATGTATTCCTAAATATTTAACACAGTCCTTTACAGGAATACTTTCTGTTTCTTTATCATCATATAAACATAAGATTTCACATTTAGAAACATTCAGGTTGAATCCTGATGCAATAGAGAAGGCAGTGATAGCATTAAGGGCATGGGCGACCTGATCTTTGTCTCTTAAAAAAAGAGTAGTATCATCAGCAAGTTGGGACATGTTGATTTCTTTGTTAAAAATGGTTAAGCCATACAGATTTACATTATTCAGAATATCTAGAGATAGAAGTTCCACAACCAAAATGAATAAAAATGGAGAAATTGGGCATCCCTGTACACTCTTTTGGATGTATTAAGGTTTAGTAACACAGAACTATTTATATCTTTGTAAAACATGCTAATGACTTTGATCAAATTTTCACCGAAGCCAAACAGTTTAATTAAGTGACATAAAGAGAAATGAATGTTCATTTGTGTCAAAGGCTTTACAGAAGTCCAAAAATAAGACAACCGCATCTGAGTTAATTGCATCTGAATAATCAAGAAGGTCCAAGACTAAACGAATGTTAGAGCTTATGTGACGGCCCCGGTCTGTCACATCATCTCTGGCACACTATCTGACAATCAGAGTCACTACGGTATCCAACGAGGGTCACTATGGGGTCAACTCTCTTTTGCTGTTGTTTCTTCACTCGGGCAGCAATTTATATTACAGGTCTGAGAAAGGGTACAAAACCATCTCTGTGGATTTTCTCCTTTTTGCCTCTGAAACTTTTTAACGTCGTCCCCAGGGAGGAAGTGTTATCCCGCTCTCTGACATCAGGCTGCATGGGTAAGTAAACAAAGACATGCCGAGGGAAGAGCCCGATGTAAACAACGCTGTTGTCAATGTCAAAACGATTTGGAGAATTGACAAGAGCGGGGGAAAAGTCAAGCAGGCTGAATGAAGGGAAAAAGGCAGTGCTGAAGTATAGTATACAGTAGTCATGGGACTGATGTTTCAGGATATCAACGTGGGTTCTCATCAGATATAGATGATTCTCTCGTTCACCCTCTGCTACACTAATGGACGGGTTTCTTTTCATGCAGAAGTAAAGGCGGAAAGTGGAAAATAATTTTGCAACAACAGCACGAAGCATCTGTGTCAGAGCTGAATCACATTTAACTAAATCAACAGCTTGGTAGAGAATTGCAGGGAATAACACAGCCTCAGGCTAAATGAAGAAGGGAGCACAATCTCCATTTGGGAAACAAATGGGGGACTAGGGGTGTGGGCAGGGCGGGGTGGAGGGCCTCAAGTCCATTCCACTCAGTGACAGAATAGAGGGGAAGGGTAGGGGTCTATCTGGGTCAGTGTGTTCTCTACATGCTGCGATCGTTCAACTCGCCGCTGACCTTTCTATCTTCAGCTGGCAATTACGTTGTGGCCCAAGAGACTCCCACCACCCCTCACACCATCTCTCCTATAGTCTCTTACAGCAGCTAAAAATAGCTGTATTTTCCTTATCATATACCATTTCAAATGTTTTTGGAAATACTGTCTGGACACAGTTATTGAGAAGGGAACTCGTTGGCTGACATGATAAGACTGACTGTCCTCTAACAAACTAGACGGTGGAGAGGTTGTAAACGCACCAAGCAGAAGCTGTGCTATCTGTGCAGGGCTGATAAGTGATATCCACTGCACTGGAGCCTGCTGCACCACCTAAACGCTCTCTGACTGAAGCTGCAACAGATCCTCTCACTCACACTTTCTAATCTCTGCTCACTCTCATTGGACCATAGGAAAAGCGCTTACCATTTTTACCATTTTGATCAAACTGTCATGACTTCCGCCGAAGTTGGTTCCTCTCCTTGTTCGGGCGGCATTCGGCGGTCTTCTAGCCATCGCCGATCCACCTTTCATTTTCCATTTGTTTTGTCTTGTTTTCCCACGCACCTGGTTTTCATTTTTCCTCATTACTGTTGTGTATTTAACCCTTTGTTTTCCCCATGTCTGTGTGGGGAATTGTTTATTGGCATGCTGGTTATGCCGGGTTGTTGGTTTTTCACCCGTGCTTTGTGGCAGTTGGTGCGGTATATTTTTGTACTTTGTGCTGCCTTTCTTGGTTTTGCGCATTTCTTTTGTGACGCGGTTGCGTTCTGTATTTTGACGTTGCCTAAGTAAAGTGCTTAGTCCACTCTGCTCTCCTGCGCCTGACTTACTTACACCAGCTACACCCACCACATGACACAAACAATGACCAGACTTGAGCTGGATTCACCGACCCAGATGGATCGAATTTCACTTGTCATAAAAAATATATATTTGGTTTCTGTGAACATGATTTCTCCAGCAATCTCCATTGAAAAAGGTAAAACAAGTCATACTCTAACAATTAATCAATCTTCATCCCCTAAAATGATTTTGTCTTGAATACGTAAACAGGCAGAATTATCGCCTATCGCCTCGTCCATTTTCTGTCTGTCCACGAAACCAGATGTAAACATGCCAAAGTACATAACACCAAAACAAGGCCATCAAATCCTACTGGGTCAGCTGGGCACACTTGAGCCTTGGAGAGAGGTGTGTGTGCTGCTTCTATGGCCTCAGGGGCTCTATGGGCCTCTATGACTGCAGGTTTGTGGTGACACAAGCCTGACTTCAGCTAACTCAGGCTCTCTCACAGTGTCTGTGGACGTGGTCGGGCCACAAAGTACGTGAGGATGGCTGTATTTTTCAAACACATGAAACAGCTTTTTTCCTGCAATCAAGAGCTATAATCATCATGCTTAATTCTGAGTAAAACTTCTGTGTATTTTTCTGCATATCTAAGAATACATCTTGAGCTGTCCGTATCCTCCTGACTGGTGGTTCCTTTTTTTTAAGAAACTACATATGCGTCTCTGCATTTGCTAAAATCTAGGTAAAAGATTTAAAAGGAATGTGAGTCTTATTCAGTACATTTAGTTATTGCTTGCTTTTCTGAAGTCTACCAACCTTGCCAGCAGGCTTGCAATCTAAGATAGTTAAACAAGCTAGCTACTCTAACTTAATTGATAGCCTGAAATGGCTTATTGGTAGCTAGTTATGAGGTACAAAGCCTTTAGAGAGCTGCTATGGTTCAGTATGGTAATAGTAGGGCATGGTTGTGGATGGCTGCTACAATGAGTAGCCTGGGTTGTCTGGATCCATCATTGTGGCTTGTCTGCTTCTTTTATGTGTAAAAAATTAATTTTTACTTACATATTAACATATCATCAATAGATACAGATAGATTAGATATCAGATATATAATGATAATGATGGCCTTCATGTTGCACCGTTCATCATATCTCAAAATGCTGTGTAGTATATTAAACAACTGAAGTATTTTGTGACCTTAACCTCAAGTTATGCATTAACTTGACCTCAGTTACTCTTTACTCTTTGAGGGCATTATTGTCAACAGATCGTAAACAAGGCAGCGTGGAAGAACAAAGTTGACTGTGATATAAAATAACTGAGCTTCACAGAAATCAGTTTACACACCCTGCGGTCAAATGTGGTCCCACAGCTGCTATTTTTCACCCAGATGAACACAAAACCTGACTGTGTCTCTTCACTCTCATTGGCTGTCCTGTCATGTGAGCAGACGGGACAAAGCCCCGTTTCTGTACATTATGTTCCAGTCAGATGGAGGATCAGGTTTAACCACTCGTTCTGCATGGCTGACTTTCACACAGCCTCGTAATTCTGAGAGGGAGAGCTAGAGGAAGTGCACATGTGCTATGTCTCTGCCTTATCACAAACAGTGCCAAACCTAAACAGGAAGTGACATCATCACCATGATCTGATATCTGACTCAGAGAGCAAGTTGTAAAGTTGTATGTTGTAAATGTTGAAAAGCTGTATTAGGCTGCCATATAGTATAATCATAAGTGGTGTCGTAGTCTTGTGGAAAGTAATGATAACTTTGGGAGAATAACTACCATAACAAGGATAATGAACAGATAAAACAATTTCAGATTCAGTTGAATAGGGGAGACCGGGGTTGGTTAATTTTCGGGTTGGTTGTCACAGGCAGTGCTTATTACTCCCAATCTAGAGGGTGCTGTGTAATAATTGCAAGATTAAAATTTGTGAATTCTTTGAAAGAACTCATCCATCTGGTTAAGTCATGTCAACATGACAAAACATTGAGGTGAGGGGAACTTGTGTTTTTCATAAGTGAAAGTAAAAAAAAACATGTATTTTTCTTTAAAAACGTTTGAATTATGGGAGTATACAATAAACATTTATTCAAAATGTCATATGTTGTTCTCAAGGCAGAAAATGCAACATTTTTGAAAGGCTGTTTTTAAGACTGTGTGTTATATTGCTTCCTTTCCTGATACAAAAGGAATAAGCTACTAGCAAACATTGTGACAACCAACCCCATGCTGTGTGACAACCAACCCCAGTGATGGGGCTGGTTGTCAGAAGTGGACAGAGTGTGTTTGATGGCTTATAACTCAATGACTGTATATATGAATGGATAAAGCCATCGATCACGTGACACCATTCATACCTATGTGGAGATTCAATAGCATTTTGAAACCAAATTAAGTCGGTTAAGATGGCGTCTCATGAAGACATAACATGCACAGTTTGAGCTACTCCAAAAAGTGACATTGCAGGCTAGCTCAGTGCTGTCACCTCTCATTGACTAATTCAAGTTGAAGTCCAACCGGGGTACTGCAGGCTTACATTAGCAACTAAATTATCCTTGTAACTTCTTCTGTGTGCGATTTTTAAATAATCGGTTCAAAGTCATACATCTGGTGTATTAAAAGCAATTATTGGTACCATGATTGTCTTAAAAAAAAAATTATGAACACAGAAATTGACCACAAAGATTGCCATTTTTCCATTCACTATAATGGGGGATCCTGTTTTCGGCAAACAATACCTGCAGTACCGCGGTGGGCTTTGAACTTTCGTGGCTTAAATGAGAGGGGGCAGTCATTCTCCCCAGTTATAACTCCATGGTGGAATAAGATTTGAGGATAAAAGGGTGCCTATTTCAACCCAAGATCTTGGTCTTTCTATTCATGTTGAAAATAACTGAGAAATACATACGAGAGTAAAAAGGGTGACAATCAACCCCGTTCTCCCCTATAATATCTCTTCACCTATTGGACAATTAGGAAATGTGTTTACGTCACACATAACAACACATACTGTATGGTCTCCATCCCCCCTCTTTTTAAGGACCTACTGGAATGTTTTGATTATAAGCACAGTGCATGTCATGGATAACATTGTAGGATACTCTAAGATACTCTATGACTATGTCATTGTGATGTCAGGTCATGTTCAAAGTCAGTTACACTAACTCCAAACGTAATCCTGCTTGACTGACTTTGGACCCGCTAAATGCTCTTCTGGGCAAAATAGCAAGCTTCTGTTTGGCAGACGATGAAATTGAGTACCTTTGTCCAGATGTGCAACCAAGGAATGGGTTGGTTGGTTGACATATTGTTAAAAGTGAGGAGGAAGAAAGAATATTCTTTCAAATTCTAGTGTTCAAAATGGTGGACAGATGCGGATAGAGTGAATACAGAAATACTCAAAAGAACACACCATTTTATGGCTGTCACGCCAGTGTATAGTCTCAAGAGCTCGTATGTTCCTCACACGGAATTTATGCACAAAATGTAACCCAGATTATATATATCCTAACACATTGTCTTTTAAGTCTGCCCCTAACATATGTGATATGTTATGTTGGCCTGGTTTTAGCATGGGACGAAAATAAAATGAGTCAAGGAAAATAGAGGGGTGGGCAGAAATTCTCCAGTCCTGAAAGAATTTGAAAATAAACTAAAACAACTTAATCCCCAAAAGTGTCTTAAATGTAAAGATTCTGTTTCCAGCTTAGCAAACAGGCTGTTTTCCAAAACCCTGGATGCAATCATAGCTAGAACGATGAATCCAGCATTAAAACAATTGGTGTTTGCTGATCTCATCAATGAGGAATGATGAATAAGGGAGAAGTCAGTCCACAGGCAGAAGTGTGGGAGGAAGTTTAGAAGTTCAGAAGAAAGGTGGGTGTAAAGTCAACACAAGCCGGCAACAGAATTACAGTTCAGTAAATTCACGTACAGCGTTCAACTAATCTCTGTCTCTCTAGTTAATGAACACATTTGGAGAACTTGTGTCTAATTCGAGTAGAGATTCACTGAAATAAAACATCTCACATTCCAGTTTGTTTGTTTGTTCCTCTTTTAGCCCACAAATGGGAATAATCTTCTAAGAGTCCAGTTAGTATTAGCATTGTCGTTTGTATTTTCACTCCATTACCACACCGCTGAGGGCCTCCTGTGGGAGTGAGTGATAACAACAAATGTTCCCACAGAGAACGTTGCCTTAAGAGTCTCATTAGGTCATTAACTAATGTTTTCATAGGAATGTTCCGGTGATGTGTAAGGAATGTTTCCAAATAGAACTTACCCAGAAAGTTGTTACCATGTTCTCAGAACTTAAGATGTAAATGTTCTAGACACGTTTCATGGAAAAGTTGCCAGAACATTAATGTGTCCAATTGTCTGTGGGTTAGGAGAATATTCCATCAACTTCCGACCAAACATACATAGAACATGGCTGCCATGTTCTCAGAACATAAGATATTAATGTTCTCGACACATTTCATGGTAACGTGGCAAAAACATTAATGTGCCCAATTGTCTGTGGGTTAGGAGAATATTCCATAATTGTCCCACCAAACATGCACAGAACATGGTTGCCATGTTCTCAGAATACAAGATATTAATGTTCTAGACTTGTTAAATGAGGACATTTCAAGAACATTCATGTGTCCAGTTTTCTGTGGGTTAGGAGAATATTCTATCAAAGTCCCACCAAACATATACAGAACATGGTTCCCATATTCTCAGAATATGAGATATGAATGTTCTAGACACTTTAAATAAGAATGTTGCAAGAACATTAATGCGTAAAGTTTTCTGTAGGTTATGAAAATATTCCATCAACCTTCCACCAAATATACACAGAACTAAGAATGGCGCTGCATTGCATAACAGCCGTTTTATGGGCTCCTGACCAATTCTGCTGTTTTGTGTGTTTTGTTTTTTCAGTGATCTTAACTTTTTTGGATATTAAGTTTCCACCCTTCGTTTTACTATGACCAAATAGAGCTTCTAGACATCAGAACAGCGATCACTAACCTTGATTTGGATGAAGATTTCTACTTCAAGGAGTCGGAGGCGCAGGACAACCACTGGAGAACAAACTGTACGAGCTCTGTTCTAGACTATCCTATCAACGGGACCTGAAGAACTGTAATATCCTGTGTTTCACAGAGTCGTGGCTAAACAAGGACATGGGTAATATAGCAGACAGAACAGCAGCATCGGGTAAGCTCAAGGGAGGAGGTGTGCATCTCTGTTAACAACAGCGGGTGCGGGATCTCTAATATTAAAGAAGTCTTGAGGTTCTGCTCACCTGAGTTAGAATACCTCATGATAAGCTGTAGACCATACTATTTACCAAGAGAGTTTTCATCTATATTTTTGGTATCTGTCTATTTACTCTCACAAACCGATGCTGGCACTAAGACCACACTCAATGAGCTGTATAGGGCCATGAACAAACAAGAAAAATGCTCATCCAGAGGCGGCACACCTAGTGGCCGGTGATTTGAATGCAGGAAAACTGAAATCAGTCCTTCCCAATTTCTATCAGCATGTTAGGCACTGCATCACAGGGTTTTGCTGCGTCACTACAGCCTGGGGTTTGATCCTAGGCTGTGTCATTACTGGCCGTGACCGAGATTCAGGGGGGGGCTCATCACACTCTAGAGACTCCTTGTGGTGGGCCGGGTGCCTGCAAGCTGACTCCGGTCGTCAGTTGAACAGTGTTTCCTACGACACATTGGTGCAGCTGGCTTCCGGGTTAAACAAGCGGGTGTTAAAAAGCGCGGTTTGGTGGGTCATGTTTCGGGGGATGCATGACTCGATCTTTGCCTCTCCCGAGCCCGTTGGGGAGTTGCAGTGATGAGTCAAGATCGTAATTACGAAATTGGGGAGAAAAAGGGGGTAACATTTTTTTAAAATAATAAATAAGTGCATAGACAACGTTGTCCCCCAATCAAAAAGGCAAAGCGTCAATACAGGATTAAGATCGAATCCTACTACACCGGCTCTGAAGCTCGTCAGATGTGGCAGGGCTTGCAAACTATCACAGATTACAAAGGGAAACCCACCCGCAAGCAACACACACCTACCAGACAAACTCATTGCTTTCTATGATCACTTCAAGGCAAGCAACACTGAACCAGCTGTTCAGAACTCCCTTGGCAGGTCTTGAACCCTGGACACCAGTACCAACACCATAACCACTGTCCCAAAAAGGATACCTATAAAGCATGTGCTTATTGGGCCAGTATAGTTAGGCCCTGTCCAGAAGACACCCAACCCCTCCTACCTAGGCACTGTAGATGTTAAGCAACTCGACAAGTGTAAGCAATAGGGTGAATGCACTTTGAAGTAAAACTGAAGTACATCTCAGCTCTGTTAAAAGTACACTCAAGAAAAACTTATATTGATCATAGTGATGGAGGAGTATCATTAAAACAGGTTAATATGCCCTATCAATATTAGACAACTATATTTATTTATTTTTATTTCACCTTTATTTAACCAGGTAGGCCAGTTGAGAACAAGTTCTTATTTACAACTGCGACCTGGCATTGTTTAAATAAGTAAATCAAATCAATGATGAGAGAATAGTAAACTTAGCTGATAACTGACACATACATGGTGGCGTAGCAGGAAGCTCTGAATGCCATGAACCAAGAAGTTGTGAGTTCAAAATCCAGTTGATGGACAAGTTGAATAATAATGACTGTGAAAAGGCACATTGTAATCATGTGTGTCAAATATGTAGGTTGAAAGCACTGTATGCTATTGGCACTGTGTGTGAGTATCCCTTGCCATAGGCATAAAGAGCTGTGAATAGATCAGGGGCTTGGGAAAGCTGACATACACTAATGTTCTTGAACGTTAATATCTTACATTCTGAGAACAGGGCACCCATGTTCTGTGTATGTTCGGTAGGACATTGATGGAATATTCTCCTAACCCTCAGAAAAATGGACACATGAATGTTCTTGCAAAGTCCTTTAAAACCCATGTAGAACATTAAGGCTGTATATTCTGAGAACATTGTAACCACGTTATAGCTAAGTTCTGTTTCACATTAAGGGAATGTCCTCCTACCTTTACACCAAAACTAAATAAAATTGTTCTCAGTAGGTTTTTACTAACACAGATAGAATGTCGCCCTAACTAACAGAAAACTGGCCACTCAAACATTAGGGGAACGTTATGTGTAACATTACAAACACTTTCTCTCTCCCTAGAATTGCTAGCTGGATGGGCAGCTGTGAGTCATGCTTTGGGCCCTCCTGCCTACTCTCTCTGCCAAGGGCTCTGCTGTAAACGGCCAGCTTTCCACAGCCCATTCCATATAAATTAGGCTTTTAAAAGACCCTTAGGAGCCTCTCACTATTTAGGTCCAAATTACTTGAAACCTGTGAAAACCTATTCCCCACTCTCCCCCACACCATACTGACTGGGAAAAGACTGGGCCGGGGAGCTCAGTTTACAACAGAAGACTTCAAAGGCAGTTGATACAAAACAAAGGCTATCAGTGACATCTCTACTCCCCGTCTGCTCCCTCATCAGTCTTAGCAGGGCATATGGCAACTTCACCACCACCAGGATTCACAATGTAATGTTGTAGGAGAAGTCAGGACCGAGTTGTCACGTTTAAATGATTTTCAGCCTGTTTTGACATGGTTTCTCAAGGGAGAGATACCAGATGTTTATTTCAGGCGCAGGCTGTTTTTGAGTTATTAGAACAACAACCTTAAATTGTAAAAGGCGCATGGGGCTGTTTTTAGCTGCAATTAATGTAGCAGTCAGTGATCTCTGAGCTAAAAGAAAATTGACCTTGAAAGCCACAGCAACATTTGGTACATTTACAACATTTTGTACTGATGGTAGCCTAGTGGTTAAGAGCGTTGGTCCAGTAACCGAAAGGTCGCTGGTTCGAATCCCTGAGCTGACTAAGTGAAAAATCTGTCGATGTGCCTTTGACCATGGCACTTAACCCTAATTGCTCCTGTAAGTCGCTACCCAGAGCATCTGCTAAATTACTCAAATGTGAATATGTACATAAAAGCTTATTCCAAATTAAACGAAAACCCCCACCTCTCTGTCATGGTTTAAACCAGTGACAGTGGATCAGGTTATTTCAATCGCGTTCATCTCTCTACTCTACAGCTTGTGTTTTGCATCCCACATATCAGCCCCTTTTCAGGTGTCCTAAATTTTTCTTTTTACAAAAAAGAGTGTACTGTATGTCCTAATAACAATCAGCGAATGTCATTAAATTTTTTCGTGTTTTGTAACAGATGTCTCTTTCCGTTTATCAAATGGCTAGTGCACAATACACTGTTCAGAATTATATTGGGGTGGAAGAATAGCACATGTAACTTGTTGAAGTAATTGTTTTGACAATCATGACTGGTTGTGCTCATCAGACATTAAAGGTAATACATGTTAACCGTTAAAATATACTGAACAAAAATAGAAATGCAACATGCAACAATTTCAAGGATTTTACTGAGTTACAGTTTAGGAAATCAGTCAATTGAAATAAATGTATTAGGCCCTAATCTATGGATTTCACATGACTGGGCAGGGGCGCAGCCATAGCCCCACCCACCCAGCCAAACAAAATTAGTTTTTCCATACAAAAGGACTTTATTACTTGCAGAAATACTCCTCAGTTTCATCAGTTGTCCAGGTGACAGGTCTCAGACGATCCCACAGGTGAAGAAGCCGGATGTGGAGGTCCTGAAGAGGCTGGCATGGTTACACGTGGTCTGTGTTTGTGAGGCCGGTTGGACGTACTGCCAAATTCTCTAAATGGATTATCTTGGATTATCACAAAATATGAGAGAAATAAGCTTTTTGTGCATCTGGCAAATTTCTGGGATCTTTTTATTTCAGCTCATGAAATATGGGACCAACATTTTACATCTTGCATTTATATTTTTGTTCAATAATACATGTCTTTACTATTAGGCCCATACAATTTTTTAGGGCGGGACGAAATTTTCTTTGTGGGAAGTCCCGTGAAAAAAATATAGACCCCCGAATGTCACGGTATGATTCGCACTCTGCCCAAGTGCTTGTGAAAAGAAGGTAATCTATCAGAAGAACAGAAATACTATCTTGAGGAACCCTGCTGAAGGTTAGAGCGTACTGTATTTTGACAACCTCTATTTCAGGACATGGACGATTAAGATTTATTTAAATCCAAACCAGCTTGGCAGTTCATTTAGCCTTGTGTCATTTAAACAAACCTAACAGACAACAGTCCAGTCAACTGTCTGTCTGCCTGGACGCTGACATACTTTTATGTCTCTTGACTATCACCAGCCAATCGAATCAGGTATGAGTTTGTCCATAATCCAGGAACTGGATTGCTAGATGAATTAATAGATGATAGTAAGGTGAAATACACCGGCCTATGGCATTTCCAATTAGAAACGAAAGTATAGTAGCATTTGCTATCAGCTTTGCTGTGGGGTTTATGGTCTTACTCAAATTCCATGGCAAATCTTTGACTGCTTCTATCACTTTCTCATGGAGATAACTGGAGCCTACAGCAGTATAACACAAACATGTGTGAACGAGAGCCAGATTAAGAGTTCCTCAAAACTGTCTCTATAGAAGTCTGTATACATCACTGTTATTTTTAATTGCAGTTCCAGTTTGGTTCAACTCTGGTTCCGGTCTTATCAGGGATTAGAAAGAAGACCAGGGCAGCAAAGGCCCAGTCTCAGTGTGGGTCACCCCAGCGTTGGCCAAGACTCTGACGTTCGTCAAGCTCCCAAGCGTGCTCGCCTGCGGTCCACCCCCCGGGCCACCACCTCCCTCTGAGAACGACAGAGAGGTCAAAACACTGTCACCCCACACCACCCCACTGCCCCACCCCCTCTCCCCTTCTCTCTCCCCCTCCAATCACAAACTCAGCCAGAGGGCTTCTTGAGGCCTAGATGGAGCTGGAGTGTCCAAAACACAAAGGATGGGAAAGCTCAGCTTATTTTGTACAGTAGCCTAATCTTGTGTTTGTTCAATGACTTGAATGGTATAATGTTGGCATATGTCTGTGAGGTAGCAATCCCTTTGCTCAATGAGGGAATGTGGAAAAGAAACGATAGGTGGGTTATCCTTAAACATTTGTCAAAGCTAGTGGGTTATTCAACAGTAATGCAACACTGACACAATGGCATTGCTTTATGCCACACTCCATTACCTATCCAAAATACAGCATGACATCAACAACCAGCTGAAAAGAAAGTCCCACTTACATGCAGTTGCATAACGAACCCTACGCACCAGTCATGCAACACTTTATCATTATGATGTTCTCTGACCAAAACACTGGTGCAACGCTGCATCTCGCCCAACTAATTACGGCAAGCACAGAGACACAAAGAGGAAAAAGAGAGATTTAGTTGTTTATCCCAGTGCCTATCGCTGTCCAGATCACAGAAGAGGGCACAGGGAGATAGGCAATAGAGCCTGGGATCAGATAATCAGGGAAGGTTTGTTGAGAGAGAGGTAAGGTAAAGGAAAGACTGGGGTTAGGTAGGGAGAGGGCATGTGTACCCAGATCTAGATGGCTCTCGAATGCCTTACTCACAAAGGCCTCATTGTGTGGCTTATCTGGCTGCCATCAGCACCGCTGAAGGCAATATTAGAGCCTACCTGGGACCGGGGGACTGACTGATGGAAGGACGGCTGGATGGATTGGCGAACAGATGACCTTGCTGTCCCAGCGCACAACTTGACAAGTTCTGTAGGAACGAAGGATTGCCATTCCAATGACATCTGTTTTGAACACACTGATATGCACTCTCATTCATGCACTTGTGCATGCACCCTCACACATGTATGTGTACAGTAGCGGTGTGGCTAAAATCACTTCAGAAGCCAAGCCAGGAAAAAAAGCCATATTACAACCTATGTGTTGTGATACTTGTGTTGTTTGCTCTATAACTTGTTAATTCATGTGCCTTGCCACTGTGATATATAGGCCTAAGGTCGAGACAATAAGAAGACACAGTGGCAGAATAAATTCAACCACACCTTTGTTTCATCACATAACCGGAGAGCAACATCTGTCTGGTGAAGTCCACAAAACACATTGCATGTAACAAACAGTCACATGACCTACAGCATGGTCAAGCAAGTTAATGTTCACGTCATTTCGGACTACTAAATAACTATTGATTGAGAAGTCGCAAAGAGCTGCCTCCACTATTCCATCACCATTTCAGCTTCAACATTTCAACATCAAATCAAATTGTATTGGTCACATACACATGGTTAGCAGATGTTAATGTGAGTGTAGCGAAATGCTTGTGCTTCTAGTTCCGACAGTGCTGTAATGTCTAACAAGTAATCTAACAATTCCCCAACAACTACCTAATACACATAAATCTAAAGGGATGGAATGAGAATATGTAAATATAAATATATGGATGAGCGATGGCCGAGCGGCATCGCATAGATGGTATAAGATACAGTATATACATATGAGATGGGTGATGTAAGATATGTTAACATTATTAAAGTGGCATTGTTTAAAGTGACTAGTGATCAATTTATTAAAGTGGCCAGTGATATGAGTCTCTATGTAGGTAGCAGCCTCTCTGAGTTAGTGATGGCTGTTTAACAGTCTGATGGCCTTGAGATAGAAGCTGTTTTCAGTCTCTCGGTCCCTAGCGGGGTGAACAGGCAGTGGCTCAGGTGGTTGTTTTCCTTGATGATCTTGCTGGGGGAAATGGCCCAAAAAGCTATACAAACAATGGCTTCATCAAACAACACTATTTCACAACACATCAGTGACATGGCAGGAGATGTTTTGAAACAATTACTGCTTCGCATACAAGCCAGTGAATTATATGCGTTACAGCTGGATGAATCAACAGATGTGGCGGGCCTGGCACAGCTCCTGGTATATGTCCGTTACGTTTATGGGGGGTCAATTAAGGAAGACATCCTCTTCTGCAAACCACTGGAAACCAGGACAACAGGAGAGGATATTTTTTAAGTACTGGACAGCTTTGTGACATCAAATGGACTTTGGTGGTCAAGATGTGCTGGTATCTGTACTGATGGCGCAAAAGCCATGACAGGGAGACATAGTGGAGTGGTAACGCGCATGCAAGCAATTGCTCCCGACGCCACTTGGGTACACTGCAGCATCCACCGAAAGGCTCTTGCTGCCAAGGGAATTCCTGACAGCTTGAAAGACGTTTTGGACACTACAGTGAAATGGTTAACTTTGTTAAAGCAAGGCCCCTGGACTCTCGTGTATTTTCTGCATTATGCTGTAATGAACACAAGGGAAGACAGAGAGCTGGTTTAAAGTGCAGTTCGCAGAAGGTGTTTATTGCAAAGGACCACAGGAGGAGGCAAGTAGCTGGGTCCAGGGGCAGGCAGAAGGTCATACACAGGGGTTCCAAAGAGGCAACAATACAGGCAGGAAAAAGGCTAGTAACGTAGTCCGGGAGATAGGTAGGTAACTAAGGTACAGGCAGGGAATAGGCAAAAGGTGTCGTTAGTGAGGCAGGAAAAAACTATCATACACGGGAGGAGTAAATGAAGGGAAAAACAGAGCTCTGAAAGAAGTGTGTCACAAAACAAACAATATTTCACAGTGATGGGGTGCAAAGAACTGAACTAAATAGTGTGTGATAAAGACATACAGGTGTGTGAACAGGTGATTAGAATTCAGGTAATTGAGATCTGGAGAGTGAGCTGCGTAACGCTTTTACAACATGCAGAAGTGCGCTGGTTATCAAGGGGCAAAGTATTGACACGTTTTCTTTTATTGAGAGGCGAGCTTAAAGTTTTCTTTACTGACCATAATTTTCACTTGTCTGCCCGCTTGCATGATGCTGAGTTTCTCACACGACTGGCCTCTCTGGGTGATGTTTTTTCTCGCCTGAATGATCTGAATATAGGATTACAGGGACTCTCCGCAACTATATTCAATGTGCGGGACAAAACTGAGGCTATGTTTAAGAAGTTGGAGCTCTTTTCTGTCTGCATTAACAAGGACAACACGCAGGTCTTCCATCATTGTATGATTTTTTGTGTGTAAATGAACTGAGCTTACGGACCATGTCAAATGTGATATAGCAAAGCACCTGAGTGAGCTGGGTACACAATTACGCAGGTACTTTCCCGAAACGGATGACACAAACAACTGGATTCATTATCCCTTTCATGCCCTGCCTCCAGTCCACTTACTGATATCTGAACAAGAGAGCTTCATCAACAATGCAACAAGCGGTTCTGGGAAAATGTAATTTAATGGGAAGCCACTGCCAGATTTCTGGATCGGACTGCGCTCAGAGTTCCTTGCCTTGGCAAATCGAGGCTGTTAAGGCACTGATGCCCTTTGCAACCACGTACCTATGTGAGAGTGGATTCTCGGCCCTCACTAGCATGAAACGAAATACAGGCACAGACTGTGTGTGGAAGATTATTTAAGACTGAGACTCTTTCCAATACAACCCAACATTGCAGAGTTATGTGCATCCTTTCAAGCATACTCTTCTCATTAACCTGTGGTGAGTTATTCACAATTGTTGATGAACAAACAAGGTTTTATATGTAACATGGATAAATAAAGAGCAAAATTATTGATTATTATTATATTATTATTTGTGCCCTGGTCCTATAAGAGCTCTTTGTCACTTCCCACGAGCTGTGTTGTGACAAAAACGCTTATGTTTAATAAATGTATCGTACAGTGTGTGTGTGGCAGGCTTACAATGATGGCAAAAAACAACATTTGAGAGTGCGCTGACCCTGGTGCTAGAGGGGGTACAGCTGGAGGTTGAATGTTTGAAGGGGTACGGGACTATAAAAAGTTTGGGAACCACTGCTTTAGACAATTAAGACATGGATTGTGTATGTGTGTCATTCAGAGGGAAAGACAAAATATTTAAGTGCCTAGATGACAGGTTTATGTCAAGAACTGCAACGCTGCTGGGTTATTCATGCTCAACAGTTTCCCTATCAATAATGGTCCAACACCCAAAGGACATCCAGCCAACTTGACACAACTGTGGGAAGCATTGGAGTCAACATGGGCCAGAATCCCTGTCGAACGCTTTCGACACCTTGTAGAGTCAGTCCATAGATCAACTAATTGAGTATATTCTGAGGGCAAAAGGGGTGCTACTCAATAATAGGAAGGTGTTCTTAACGTTTGGTTTACTCATTTTAGGCTTCAAAAATAGAAAACAACAGGCGTGCTATCTCTAATGGGAGAAGAAGGTTAAAGCGCTAAATAACTGTACACTCACATAGAAAGCATGTGGCACCACAAATTACAAAACACCATATTGCTAGCTAACAAGCATTTCGCTACACTCGCATTAACATCTGCTAACCATGTGTATGTGACCAATAACATTTTATTTGATTTAATACAATGTGAAAAAAATTATAATAAATACATTAGAAATAGTTCAGCATTTCAGTTTCAGTTCAATGTCTCATCTGCGCCTGTTGGAAAGTAAAGCAATATAACCCTCAGTACCTGATCAGTAAGAGCACAATAAATATTGTGATATTGCAATATTTACCCATTTCTAAAATCAGCAGAGCAGATACCTTCTCTACATACCTTCTCTAAAAGGAACAAGAAAATGTAGAATTGTTGTACAGCTCTTTATTAACAAATTGTCTCATACCAGCTCTGTTAGAAATTTGCATTGATCTTAAAGTTAATATACCAAACTAGAGTATGTATTCAGAAATATTACCCCTAGTGACCTGATTAACCCAGCCAACTCAGCCAAAGTGTCATACCTCTGTCTGGCATATCAAAATAAAAGCTCACATATTCATAACTAGGTCCAACGGGAACAACACATGCACTCACTCACAAACACACACAGTTCACTGATCCCTAACTGTCCCAGGACTCCAGACTTACAGTGAAAATAACGAAAGAATGCTTGTGTGTGTGTTCATCATAGGTCTCTGTTGATGTGTTCAGGCACATGTATAGCAGACTGTTTGTTTACATATCGTCTTGACTCCTCTCGTGCAGAACAACAACTGTCTGAGCAAGGTTCAGCTGGGAACAATAGCCAGACATTTACCTGAACCAACTTTGGGCTTAGAAGAATAGGTGGAGAGAGAGTGCAAGGCCTGACAAAGCAAGAGGCCAAACACATTATTAGCCACTATCAATTGGCTTTAGGTTTACTGACAACAACAAATGTGAAACAAAACCAAAACCTTTCTCTGGCTCTCACTGAGCATGAGAGCGGGCAGCTACATGTGCTGAGAACACTCAACGTGACTGGGAGCAACATGCCCTGGCTCTGTGGTTTTACAGGAAACAGCGCTCTGTGTCAGAACACCAGAGAAGCCCGCCCGAGGCCCGCTGCCATTGGCTCAGCTGTTGTCAGGCGCAGATCAGGAGAGAACAAAGCATGCACCAGCCAATCAGAGCAGAGTAAGAATTTTGCTGCTTTACCGACACCTAATCTCAGGCTGAAGTAGAGTGTGTTGTTGTCACATCATGGGCCTTTAAAACTGAAAACCACAAGAATTTAAAAGGCGCAGTGGATGATGAGACACACTGTTGCTGCTTCATGGTGTGAAGCAGTTCACTGCTTGACTGACATCAAATCAAATTTTATTGGTCACATACACATGGTTAGCAGATGTTAATGTGAGTGTAGTGAAATGCTTGTGCTTGTAGTTCCGACAGTGCAGTAATATCTAACAAGTAATCTAACAATTCCCCAACAGCTACCTAATACACATAAATCTGAAGGGATGGAATTAGAATATGTACATATAAGTATATTGATGAGCGATGGCCGAGCGGCATAGGCAAGGTGCAATACAGTATATACATGTGATATGAGTAATGTAAGATATGTAAACATTATTAAAGTGGCATTATTTAAAGTGGCATTGTTTAAAGTGACTAGTGATCCATTTATTAAAGTGTCCAATGATTGGGTCTCAATGTAGGCAGCAGACACTCTGAGTTAATGATTGCTGTTTAGCAGTCTGATGGCCTTGAGATCGAAGCTGTTTTTCAATCTCTCGGTCCCAGCTTTGATGCACCTGTACTGACCTCGCCTTCAGGATGATAGCGGTGTGAACAGGCAGTGGCGCGGGTGGTTGTTGACCTTGATGATCTTTTTGGCCTTCCTGTGACATCGGGTGCTGTAAGTGTCATGGAGGGCGGTGTAGTTGCCGTACCAGGCTGTGATACAGCCCGACAGGATGCTCTCGATTGTGCATCTGTAAAAGTTTGTCAGGGTTTTGAGTGACAAGCCAAATTTCTTCAGCCACCTGAGGTTGAAGAGGTGTTGTTGTGCCTTCTTCACCACACTGTCTGTGTGGGTGGACCATTTCAATTTGTCTGTGATGTGTACACCCAGGAACTTAAAACTTTCCACCTTTTCCACTGCTGTCCCTTCAATGTGGATAGGGGGGTGCTCCCTCTGCTGTTTCCTGAAGTCCACGATCATTAAATTTGTTTTGTAGACGTTGAGTGAGAGGTTGCTTTCCTGACACCACACTCCTAGTGCCCTCACCTCCTCCCTGTAGGCTGTCTCGTCGTTGTTGGTGATCAGGCCCACTACTGTTGTGTCGTCTGCAAACTTGATGATTGAGTTGAAGGTGTGCATGGCCACACAGTCATGGGTGAATAGGGAGTACAGGAGAGGGCTAAGCACAAACCCTTGTGGGGCCCCAGTGTTGAGGGTCAGCGAATTGGAGATGTTGTTTCCTACCTTCACCACCTGGGGGTGGCCCGTCAGAAAGTCCAGGACCCAGTTGCACAGGGCGGGGTTGAGACCCAGGGCCTCCAACATGATGATGAGCTTGGAGGATACTATGATGTTAAATGCTGAGCTGTAGTCAATGAACAGCATTCTTCCATATGTATTATTTTTGTCCGGATGGGATAGGGCAGTATGCAGTGTGATGGCGATTGCGTCATCTGTGGACCTGTGGGGGCGGTATGCAAACTGAAGTGGGTCTAGGGGGCCGGTAAGGTGGAGGTGATATGATCCTTGACTAGCCTTTCAAAGCACTTCATGATGACAGAAGTGAGTGCTACGTGGCGGTAGTCACTTAGTTTTGTTATCTTTGCCTTCCTGGGTACAGGAACAATGGTGGCCATCTTGAAGCATGTGGGGACAACAGACTGGAATAGGGAGCGATTGAATATGTCCGTAAACACACCAGCCAGCCACAACATCTGCGCATGCTCTGAGGACGCGGCTAGGGATGACGTCTGGGCCAGCAGTCTTGCGAGGGTTAACAAGTTTAAACGTTTTACTCACGCCAGCTACCGGAGAAGGGGGCCTAGTCTTTGTTAGCGAGCCATGACGGTGGCTCTGTATTATCCTCAAAGCGGGCAAAGATGGTGTTTACATCTGAACTTGTCAATCAGAAATAGACAAAAAGGCATTTACAGTATTTCTCAGGAGACCTATATTCTACTATCCATGAACTTTGCTAGCCTTATCCCTTTAAGTGGACATTTTAAGTATTTTATTACTTTTATGACTGAAAATGACTGTTTAAGTGGACCTCACTTTTCCTTACATCTAACTTCACACACCTGCCGTTCACAAAAATTCACCAAAAGGTTTTGGGGGAGGCAGACTGGGGAGTGGTTCACTTTCTAAGGTGGCCTTTCACCTTGAATGCACCAGAAACAATCAGTGATGATTCATTGATATAGATCCATGCCCATTTACAATAATGCATCCCATCCCTGATTGATTGTTCCTTCAATTTGAATGTAAAGAAATAACTATGTTTCTGAAGATGACAAAGGTGTTTATTGAGAATATTATAAATGTGCAACTAATTAGACTATGAGGACACTGAACATTGACAATATTCATCTTATTAGATGGGTGTTTACGAGGACACTGGCGACTGAACAACATGGCTTAGAAGTGCTTGTTGGGGATGGGAAGCTTTCTGGTAAGGAACATCATAACATCACTCCACTCAGACTGCAAACTGAATACAACTGCTCCTCAATCCATGCCATAGACTACTAACAAAGTCTTCAAATAGTGGCGCTAACACCAGCACACATCTGATAAACCCAGTGCCCTTTGCTGATAATTAAACCACATCTCACATTAAAAGTGAAGCACAATTCATTCCACAGATGAGAAGTGAAAACCTGAAAATGAATGACAGAATTCAAGTTGTGAAAAAGTCTATTTACATTGGAGCTAGGTTTGCTGTTTCATTAAAATGACAGACATTTTCACATTCCTACATAACTCCCATCATATACTACCATATATTTGTGTGCTCTATTGTGAATAGTATATGTTATGTAGGTGATATTTTGATAGTTGTAGATGAAAAATCACCATTTGACATATTAGCACTGGGTGGTTAGGGGTGGGATTAAATCAGATCTGTGTTAGATCCAAGTTAATCAATCTCTGCGAATGTCGGGCAAAATGCCTTTAAAAAAGCAGCATTTCTGTCTGTCTAGCACACTGCGCTATGAATTGAATCCTGTCCTAGAGGTATTCAGGTCAATGGTAAATGGCAAACTCTTGACAGTATGATGAACTTTATGGCCCACTGGAGGAATACTCTGTCACTGGGTGGAAGTTCAGTGTTTGCCAGTGTCCAAGGAAAATTCACAGGGTGGAGTTCCTGGAGATAAGGCCATTTTCCCCGTCACTTAGCCTGCTTGTTCACCCTCAGCAACAGTTATGAGGAACTTAACAATTGTCCACACTGGCAATTAGTCAGGAAAGGAAGGACTGACAACTTCCTCTTGACCCCAACATATGTGAGCACACACACACACACACACACACACACACACACACACACACACACACACACACACACACACACACTGTGAGAAGGGAAAAGTGTTTTCCTGTGTCCTTTAGCATTGGACTATTGGACATGTGACAGTTGAACTATGATGAAGAAAGAAGACCTTTCCCACCTTCTCTGCCTTTCAGTTACGGGATGGATGGGGGGAAAAACACAATTCTGCAATGTTGCATAAATAGAACAGCTGCAAAGTCATCTGAAGAGTTAAGTGAAGTAATTGCTCACCCTAATTAGACAATGTACAAAAACCATAATATCAATCCACATACTGTAAATGATGAGACTGCTTTTATGGATTTAAAGAGCTGTTTGTATTCCTATAGGAGAGAAGTAAGGCCAACTTCAAAGGAAACAAATGGTTGCTTGATATAGGCCCTGCTCTTACATACTGATTGATTTAAGCACTCCTTTTGATATTTGTACATTTTTGTAACACACTCTAAAACGAAAAAGTTCCTGGAGTATCCTTTAGGGGTTCTTTAAATTGAAAATGTGGGGGAACCCTTATAAGTTCTTCAAAGAACCCCTTTTAATGGATCCTCGAAGAACCTTTTGAAGAAGCTTTTGGGTAAATGTTTTATCTACCCCCCCTCCCATATTATTATTATTAATAATATGCATAACAATAACAACAAGAACACAATATTTTAGTTGTCAGTGTTTATTATGATTTAAATGGCAAAGCAGAATGAAAAAAACTAAATATGAGGTGAACTCCCAGCAGAGCCCCAAGTCCAATGGGTTTATCCTCTGGCGTGTTGATGTGAATGTGTTGATATTCTCCGTATCCATAGCCAGAAGGATTTTGCAGTGCATGGTGATCAAGCAGGTGTATGGGGGTGAAGTCTGTGAATCAATTTTTGTTTTTATTATACAGGTGATTAACAAAACATTCACATAACAGTATTCACACCTTGGATTTTGTTCAGATTTTGTTCCGATACCTGCTGTCTGCAGACACAAAATTGAGCAGTTCAGTCATCTGCACCAATACAGCTAGCCTTCAACATATTCTCATAGCCTACAGTACATATTCTTATAGCATACAGTACATATTCTTATAGCCTACATATTCTTACCTCTTTGTTGATTAACATCCATTTAATTGTGTCCATTTTCTGTTTTAGAAAGATTTGTACAAATATGAAAAGATAGATGGTATCATCATAAAACAATATCAATTTAGATCATACAAGGGATAAACCTTACCTTAAATTGAGGATATCTTTACATTTTTCAGTTAAGTGCCGGCTCTTGCTGTCCTTTCAAATCCAAATCTTTCAGTTGGGCAGTTACAAGAACCCCCACCAATTAAGGAGGTTCCACGATGAACCCCACCTACTATGGGGTTCTTGGAAGAACCTTTTGGGGGCAATTTTCAAGAGTGCCTAGAGCCCTCTTAGAAGAACCCTTGTTGAATCCCTATTTTTGTATTGTATTGTTGCATGTATTGTTATTTGGCACGGTATGAACATTTCTGTGAAAAGATTGGTTGTTCCACCGGAGAGAATTAAGCAAAGATTTTTTTTAAAGTGAAGTACACAAAGCTTGTTCGTTGAGCAAATAATGAAGAACATGATTTGATTAATGTGGACTATTCAAAGTAATACTCACATGATATTTCTTGTTGTATTTTAAATAGCATTTGCAATCTATTTCTTGAAATAGGAATTAGGCATTACGTTTCACAGTAAATTGCAGAAAACGCTTTAAACACTCCATGTCCAAAAATGGGTTTGATCATTGTAGACAAATTATCTCTCTTTGTAGTACTAGGGTTGTGGCGGTCACTACATGTTGTCAGCCGGTGACTGTCAAGCAAATAACTGTCAGTCTCATGGTAATTGACCGTTAATAAACATAAACACATTTTGCATCTTCTGGCTTCCACATATAGCCTCAAGCCACTGATGCAGACCTTTGGAACATCTACATTTTAAAAAGTCTAATAAATCCATGTAATATAGCCGACACCTTCACAATAAATTCATTATTTATTTTAGACAAGTGTTGCTTTATCTGTTTTTTGAAACCAGGTTTGCAGTTTTTTTTAGCAATATGAGATGGAAGAAAGTTCCATGCAATAAAGGCTGTATTGTCATGACTTCCGCCGAAGTCGGTGCCTCTCCTTGTTCGGGCGGTGATCGGCGGTCGACGTCACCGGTCTTCTAGCCATCACCGATCCACTTTTCACCGATCCACTTTTTTGTTTTGTCTGTGTTTTCCACACCTGGTTTCAATTCCTTCATTACATCTTTTTTATTTAACCCTCTGTTCCCCCCCATGTCTTTGTGTGGGATTGTTGTTTTAGTGCTTGTGCAAATTATTTTGGACTGGTGCGTTTTCGGGTTATTTTGTGCCCATTTACTCTCGTGTTGTTTAACCGTTGGATGATATATATTAAACGACTACAAACATTACAAAGTTTTGGTCTCCTGCGCATGACTTCTCTGCCACCAGTTAAGAAATCCTGACAGAATCCCACACCACCTATGGAGTCAGCAGGAGCAGGTGCCTCAGGAGTAGGAGTGGAGGAACGCGTCCGGGAGCATGCGGCGATGCTTCAACATCTCGGCGCCGCCATGGACCGCGTTGTTCAGACCATGGACCGTTGGCAGAGACAGGGAGTTCCTCCAGCGCCTCTACCCTTCTCGAGGTAGACGCTGCACTTCCCAGGAGTCACGTGTATCCCCTGTCACAGGAGGAGACGGCGGCTATGGAGACATATGTCTCCGAATCCCTGCGTCAGGGGTATATTCGGCCCTCCACTTCACCCGCCTCCTCGAGTTTCTTTTTTGTGAAGAAGAAGGAGGGAGGTCTGCGCCCGTGTATTGACTATCAAGGTCTAAACCAGATCACGTGAGGTATAGTTACCTGCTACCGCTCATCGCCACAGCGATTGAGTCAATGCACGGGGCGCGCTTCTTCACCAAACTAGATCTCAGGAGCACTTACAATCTGGTGCGTATCAGGGAGGGAGACGAGTGGAAGACGGCGTTCAGTTTGACCTCAGGGCATTTTGAGTACCTCGTCATGCCGTATGGGTTGATGAATGCTCCATCAGTCTTCCAAACCTTTGTAGACAAGATTTTCAGGGACCTGCACGGGCAGGGTGTGGTGGTGCATATTGATGACATTCTGATATACTCCGAGCATGTGTCCCTGGTGCACAGGGTGCTTGGTTGATTGTTGGAGCATGACCTGTACATCAAGGCTGAGAAATGCCTTGAAATCGCATTTCCACCTCTGGAGTGGAGATAGAGAGTGACCGCATTTCAGCCATGCGTAATTGGCCGACTCCCACCACAGTAAAGGAGGTGCAGCGGTTTCTAGGGTTTGCCAACTACTACTGGAGGTTTATCCGGGGTTTTGGTCAGGTAGCGGCTCCCATTAACTCACTGCTGAATGGGGGTGCGGTGCGTTTGCAGTGGTCGGCTGAGGCGGACAGGGCTTTTGGTCACCTAAGGGCTCTGTTTACCTCAGCTCCTGTGCTGGCCCATCCAGATCCCTCTTTGGCGTTCATAGTGGAGGTGGACGCGTCCGAGGCTGCGATAAAGTCAAAGTCACCATTATTAGTCAGTTGTACAACCAAATGCCTTCAACCGAAATGTGTCTTCCGCATTTAACCCAACCCCTCTGAATCAGAGAGGTACGGGGGGCTGCCTTAATCAACATCCACATCTTCGGCGCCCGGGGAACAGTGGGTTAACTGCCTTGTTCAGGGGCAGAACGACAGATTTTTACCTTGTCAGCTCGGGGATTCGAACTTGCAACCCTCCGGTTACAAGTCCAACGCTCTAACCACTAGGCTACCTGAGGCATGCTCAGTTATAGTCAATGAACTAAACCCGAGGCTGGGATAGGAGCTGTACTCAGTAGTCACTGATCATAATCTTGATGTGATTGGCCTGACTGAAACATGGCTTAAGCCTTATGAATTTACTGTGTTAAATGAGGCCTCACCTCTTGGTTACACTAGTGACCATATCCCCCGCGCATCCCGCAAAGGCAGAGGTGCTGCTAACATTTACGATAGCAAATTTCTAATTACAAAAAAAAGAAAAAGTTTTCGTCTTTTGAGCTTCTAGTCATGAAATCTATGCAGCCACTTTTTATAGCTACTGTTTACAGGCCTCCTGGGCCATATACAACGTTCCTCACTGAGTTCCTTGAATTCCTATCGGACCTTGTAGTCATGGCAGATAATATTCTAATTTTTGGTGACTTTAATATTAACATTGAAAAGTCCACAGACCCACTCCAAAAGGCTTTCTGAGCCATCATCGACTCGGTTTTGTCCAACATGTCTCCGGACCTACTCACTGCCACAGTCATACTCTTGACCTAGTTTTGTCCCATGGAATAAATGTTGTGGATCTTAATGTTTTTCCTCATAATCCTGGACTATCGGACCACCATTTTATTATGTTTGCAATCGCGACAAATAATCTGCTCAGACCCCAACCAAGGATCATCAAAAGTCGTGCTATAAATTCTCGGACAACCCAAAGATTCCTAGACGCCCTTCCAGAATCCCTCCGCCTACCCAAGGACGTCAGAGTACAAAAATCAGTTAACCACCTAACTGAGGAACTTAATGTAACCTTGCGCGCAATCTCTCTTTTGACGAACGTATCAAGACTGTTTCAAGGACAGCTTTTTTCCATCTATGTAACATCTGAAAAATCTGAAACTTTCCGTCCAAAAATGATGCAGAAAAATGTATCCATGCTTTTGTCACTTCTAGGTTAGACTACTGCAATGCTTTACTTTCCGGCTACCCGGATAAAGCACTAAATAAACTAAATAAACTAAAAAAAAAATATCATATTACTCCAGTGCTAGCCTCTCTACACTGACTTCCTGTTAAGACAAGGGCTGATTTCAAGGTTTTACTGCTAACCTACAAAGCATTACATGGGCTTGCTCCTACCTGTCTTTCCGATTTGGTCCTGCCGTACATACCTACACGTACGCTACGGTCTCCTTACTGTCCCTAGAATTTCTAAGCAAACAGCTGGAGGCAGGGCTTTCTCCTATAGAGCTCCATTTTTATGGAATGGTCTGCCTATCCATGTGAGAGACGCAGACTCGGTCTCAACCTTTAAGTTTTTATTGAAGACTCATCTCTTCAATAGGTCCTATGATTGAGTGTAGTCTGGCCCAGGAGTGTGAAGGTGAACGGAAAGGCACTCGAGCAACGAACCACCCTTGCTGTCTCTGCCTGGCCGGTTCCCCTCTCCACTGGGATTCTCTGGGGGGGGTGTGTTTCCTCCTGCTCGGTGTGCACTCAGTGTAAGGCTACTAGGCAACTGCCCAGAGGGAAGCTTCACCCCTTACCCGTTCCACAGCGGCCTTGGTCACACCTGTCGGTGGATTTCCTGACCAATCTTCCTTCCTCCCTTCCTCCTCCTTCCTTCCTCCCTACGGGGTGCCTGAGGATATAGTGTCTGATCGAGGTCCCCAGTTCACTTCGAGGGTTTGGAAGGCGTTCATGGAACGTCTGGGGGTCTCGATCACCCCGAGAGTAACGGGCAGGTGGAGAGAGTGAACCAGGATGTGGGTAGGTTTCTGAGGTCGTATTGCCAGGACCGGCCAGGGGAGTGGGTGGTGTTCATGCCCTGGGCAGAGATGGCCCAGAACTCGCTTCGCCACTCCTCCACTAACTTCTCCCCCTTCCAGTGTGTATTGGGGTGCCAGCCGGTTCTGGCGCCGTGGCATCAGAGTCAGACCGAGGCTCCTACGGTGGACGACTGGTTCAGGCGCGCGGAGGAGACATGGGACGCCGCCCATGTTCATCTCCAGCGGGCTGTGCTGTGCCAGAAAGCCAGCGCAGACCGTCACCGCAGTGAGACCCCGGTGTTCGCACCGGGGGACCGGGTCTGGCTCTCGACCCGAAACCTGCCCCTCCGCCTGCCCTGCCGGAAGCTGGGTCCGTGGTTTGTGGGGCCATTTAAAGTCCTGAGGAGAGTGAACGAGGTTTGTTATAGGTTACAGCTCCCCCCAGATTACCGTATTAACCCCTCGTTCTATGTGTCTCTCTTCAGGCCGGTGGTGGCTGGTCCGCTCCAGGACTCTGAGGTGCGGGAGGTCCCTCCGCCCCCTCTGGACATTGAGGGGGCCCCGGCGTATTCAGTCCGCTCCATACTGGATTCAAGGCGTCGGATGAGGGGCCTTCAATACCTCGTGGAGTGGGAGGGGTACTCTCCGGATGAGAGATTCTGGGTTCCGTTGAAGAACGTTTTGGACCTGTCTATGCTCCACCGTCTCCGTCCGGATCGCCCTGCACCTCGCCCTCCGGGTTGGCCCCGAGGCTGTCACGACTCTCCTTGTTCGGGCGGAGTTGGGTGATATACTGTATATACTCATTGGGTGATATACTGTATATTAAACGACTACGAACATTACCAAGTTTTGCTCTCCTGCACCTGACTTCTCTGCCACCAGTTAAGCAATCCTGACATCTATATAATACTGTACGTTTTCTTGAATTTGTTCTGGATTTGGAGACTATGAAAAGACCCCTGGTGGCATGTCTGGTGGGATAAGTGTGTGTGTCAGAGCTGTGAGTAAATTGACTAAGCAAACAATTTGGTATTAAAAAGAAGAAGTGATGCAGTCAGTCTCTCCTCAACTCTTAGCCAAGAGAGACTGGCATGCAGAGTATTTATAGCAGTCATCTGATTACAATTAAGAGCAAATCGTGCCGCTCTGTTCTGGGCCAGCTGCAGCTTAACTAGGTCTTTCCTTGCAGCACTGGACCACATGACTGGACAATAATCAAGATTAGACAAAACTAGAGCCTGCAGAACTTGCTTTTTGGAGTGTGGTGTCAAAAAATCTGAGTATCTCTTTATTACGGCTAGACCTCACCCCATCTTTGCAACCATTGAATCTATATGTTTTGACCATGACCGTTTACAATCTAAGGTAATGCCAAGTAATTTAGTCTCCTCAACTTGTTCAACAGCCACACCATTCTTTACCACATTGTGCTGAGGTCTAGCACTTAAGGAATGATTTGCACCAAATACAATGCTCTTAGTTTTAGAGATCTTCAGGACAAGTTTATTACTGACCACCCATTCCAAAACAGACTGCAACTCTTTGTTAAGGGTTTCAGTGACTTCATTAGCTGTGGTTGCCGATGCATATATGGTTGAATCATCAGCATACATGGACACACATGCTTTGTTTAATGCCAGTGGCAGGTCATTGGTAAAAATTGAAAAGAGTATAGGGCCTAGAGATCTGCCCTGCGGTACACCAAACTTTACATGTTTGACATTAGAGACACTTCCATTAAAGAAAACCCTTTGAGTTCTATTAGATAGATAGCTCTGAATCCACGATATGGAAAAGGTTGAAAAGCCATAGCACTTACGTTTTTTCGACAAACAGGTTATGGTCGATAACATCAAAGGCTGCACTGAAATATAACAGTACAGCTCCCACAATCTTCTTATTATCAATTTCTTTCAACCAATCATCAGTCATTTGTGTCAATGCAGTACATGTTAAGTGCCCTTCTCCATAAGCATGCTAAAAGTCTGTTGTTAATTTGTTTACAGAGAAATAGCATTGTATTTGGTCAAACACCATTTTTTCCAACAGTTTTCTAAGAGCTGGCAGCAAGCTTATAGGTCTGCTGTTAAAACCAGTAAAGGCCACTTTACCACTCTTGGGTAGTGGAATTACTTTGGCTTCCCTCCAGGCCTGAGAACAAAGACTTTCCTCTAGGCTCAGATTAAAAATATGACAGGTAGGAGTGGCTATAGAGTCAGCTACCATCCTAAGTAGCTTTCCATCTAAGTTGTCAGTGCCATGAGGTTTGTAATTATTGTTAACAATCATTTCCATCTCTCCCACACTAACTTTACAATATTCAAACTTGCACTGCTTTTCTTTCATAGTTTTTTTTATGCATGAGTATAATTGCTCACTGTTTGTCGTCGGCATTTCCTGCCTAAGTTTCCCCACTTCGTCAATGAAATAATCATTAAAATAATTGGCAACATCAGATGAATAAGCCATCTGATTCGATGAAAGATGGAGTTGAATTTGTCTTTCTGACCATAATTTATTTTAAAGTACTCCAAAGTTTATATCATTGATCTTGGCTTTATAATTTAGTTTATTCTTCTTTTTGTTGAGTTTAGTCACAAAATTTCTCAATTTGCAGTAAGTAAGCCAGTCAGATGTACAGCCAGACTTATTAGGCACTCCTCTTTCAACCATACAGTTTTTCAATTCCTCATCAATCCATGGAGCATTAACAGTTCTAACAGTCACTTTCTTAACAGGTGCATGTTTATCAATAATTTGAAGAAGCAATTTCATAAATTCCTCAAGTGCAGTGTCTGTATGCTGGATCAGACCAGCATAATGTCCCCACGCGCTCTGGCAGCTTTCATGGCTGGGATCAGTTCTTTCCTCTTTTGGCGCACAGTTTCAGGATAGTCCTCGTTGAGGAAAATAGACATTCCTCTCAAGTTCTTGGCACTTTCCAGAACAGCTACCTTGTCCTTGAACCTCAGGAACTTGACCACTATCAGCCTGGGCCTGTCACCTGAGCCGGTGGTGGGTTTTCCAGTCCTGTGGGCGCGCTCCACCTCAATCTTCCTGTTGGCCATCTTCAATTTCTCAAAGATAATTTCCCTCACTTTGTCCTCAGACTCCATCCAGGTCTCATGTGGAGATTCTGCAATTCCGTCCACAACCATGTTATTTCGCCTTGATTGTCCCTCGAGATGTATCTGTCATTGTTATCATGGATTCACACACAGAACTGATGTCCTCTCTCAATGACTTACAGATTGTTGTCGAGCTGACCCTGGGAGAACTGCAAATTGTTCTTCAGGCCCTGGACCTCTCTGGTCAGGTCGTCCATTATTTTATTAGTAGAATCCACAAGTATTTGGACAAAACACTTGAAACTATTTTCTTGTTGTTGTAGCAACTGCTAATAGGTCTCTTTTTGTTTGTTTAAAATATCCTTCACGTGTGATAGAGACACCACTGGCACTGTCCTCAACGGTACTCCCGCCGGCTTTGGTCTTTGTCATGGTAGCTAGCAACGTATGTTAGGCTGTTACTCCTCGCAGTTCCAGACAGCCACAAACCCGGGCCACAATGGCTAACCGCGTCATGGGCTGCATTCAAGAACACCTCTCTAGCTTGATGTCCAGCTAGCTAGCAGCTAGGCTAGCTGTGATGCCAAATAGCTCCTCAGACCCGTCCTTGGTCGGCAGGATCACTGGAAAGATACAAGCAGTCCCAGCAACTGATGCCAACTGCGTTGCGGGATCCAACATAAGAAGCTAGGTACAGTGAGGGAAAAAAGTATTTGATCCCCTGCTAATTTTGTATGTTTGCCCACTGACAAAGAAATGATCAGTCTATAATTTTAATGGTAGGTGTATTTGAACAGTGAGAGACAGAATAACAACAAAAAAATCCAGAAAAACACATGTGAAAAAAGTTATACATTGATTAGCATTTTAATGAGGGAAATAAGTATTTGACCCCCTCTCAATCAGAAAGATTTCTGTCTCCCAGGTGTCTTTTATACAGATAACGAGCTGAGATTAGGAGCACACTCTTAAAGGGAGTGCTCCTAATCTCAGTTTGTTACCTGTATAAAAGACACCTGTCCACAGAAGCAATCAATCAATCAGATTCCAAACTCTCCACCATGGACAAGACCAAAGAGCTCTCCAAGGCTGTCAGGGACAAGATTGTAGACCTACACAAGGCTGGAATGGGCTACAAGACCATCGCCAAGCAGCTTGGTGAGAAGGTGACAACAGTTGGTGCAATTATTCGCAAATGGAAGAAACACAAAATAACTGTCAATCTCCGTCGGCCTGGGGCTCCATGCAAGATCTCAACTCGTGGAGTTGCAATGATCATGAGAACGGTGAGGAATCATCCCAGAACTACACGGGAGGATCTTGTCAATGGTCTCAAGGCAGCTGGGACCATAGTCACCAAGAAAACAATTGATAACACACCATGCTATGAAGGACTGAGATCCTGCAGTGCCCGCAAGGTCCCCCTGCTCAAGAAAGCACATATACATGCCCGTCTGAAGTTTGCCAATGAACAGGACAACTGGGTGAAAGTGTTGTGGTCAGATGAGAACAAAATGGAGCTCTTTGGCATCAACTCAACTCGCCGTATTTGGAAGAGGAGGAATGCTGCCTATGACCCCAAGAAAACCATCCCCACTGTCAAACATGGAGGTGGAAACATTATGCTTTGGGGGTGTTTTTCTGCTAAGGGGACTGGACAACTTCACCGCATCAAAGGGACGATGGACGGGGCCATGTACTGTCAAATCTTGGGTGAGAACCTCAGCCAGGGCATTGAAAATGGGTCGTGGATGGGTATTCCAGCATGACAATGACCCAAAACACACAGCCAAGGTAACAAAGGAGTGGCTCAAGAAGAAGCACATTAAGGTCCTGGAGTGGCCTAGCCAGTCTCCAGACCTTAATCCCATAGAAAATCTGTGGATGGAGCTGAAGGTTCGAGTTGCCAAACGTCAGCCTCGAAACCTTAATGACTTGGAGAAGATCTGCAAAGAGGAGTGGGACAAAATCCCTCCTGAGATGTGTGCTAACCTGGTGGCCAACTGCAAGAAACATCTGACCTCTGTGATTGCCAACAAGGGTTTTGCCACCAAGTACTGAGTCATGTTTTGCAGAGGGGTCAAATACTTATTTCCCTCATTAAAATGCAATTCCATTCATAAAATGTTTCACATGCGTTTTCTGGATTTTTTGTTTTGTTATTCTGTCTCTCACTGTTCAAATAAACCTACCATTAAAGTTATAGACTGATCATTTCTTTGTCAGTGGGCAAACGTACAAAATCAGCAGGGGATCAAATACTTTTTTCCCTCACTATAGCTACCAAGAACTTTATAATATACTTTTAAACAGCACTAGCTCATTTAGCAGATTTTCTTAGAATTACGTGGCATTATTATTTTAATGTATGAGAATACAACTGAACAAAGCTGAATAAAATATAAATATTTTC
This sequence comes from Brachymystax lenok tsinlingensis, assembly GCA_030435695.1. Taxonomy (NCBI): domain Eukaryota; kingdom Metazoa; phylum Chordata; class Actinopteri; order Salmoniformes; family Salmonidae; genus Brachymystax; species Brachymystax lenok. The sequence continues at coordinate 11,641,731 of CM059790.1, forward strand.
TGAGGGAGTGAACACATGCAGCTATTCGGTGTTGAGCGGATAAGTACTCATATATGCTTAATTTAGAGTTATTAATGTAACTTTAGTTGTTCTACAAATGTTGGGCTATATGTTTAGATTTTTAATACACTGTAAGGCTGCATGATGTGACTCTAATGATGACTTTAAAAAAGTTGCTAGAAAGGCATGAGCTCTGCTTAGTTTTTTGCGCAGGCTGTACACACTTCATTAGTCTCTCATTCACAATTTGACAAGCACTTAATAATGTGCATCCCCTTTGTGGCCGTAGTGCACCCTAAAATCATCCATGCCTTTTTTTGTGGCCAGTGGCCGTTGTGCCCTTGGCCCGAAGTGCTGCGTTGTGCCTTTCTCCCTGAATGCTGTGCGCTCCTAAGCAACTCTCACTCACATGGCTCTCCATCACCTTATCTGGGTCTTTTTCACAGGCTGCAAGTGAAGACAGACACATCAGGGGAAGCAACTGCGTGCGTCCTTATCCAATTCTGAGGTGCATATTGAAGATATTGGAGGAATATGTCTACATTTACTTTTCGTCAGCCAACAAGATGAATAGGCCTAAAGAAACAGCAAAAGCACTTGCCTATGTCAGTCTTCTATCCCCCATAGTACAAAAGTCAACCTATTCTACTCTGTGCGAGAAATAAATATTCCAAACATAGTCTGGGACAGTTGTGGGATGCAATCCCAAATTAATACAACCACTGGCATTAATGAAACTTTTTTACACAACGTGGCTGACGCAGCAGATCAGAACATTTAGCTTAAGTTGTTGATAAACTATTAGGCTATTTCTTCACATTATAAGTGTAGCAATGTGCACATGTCAGTAGACCATAAGCGCCAATGTTCCATTAGCGGGAGAACACCATTATCAAATGTGACCGCAAATGCGATTATGTATGTAATGCTTTTATTACAAAGGTGCATTTTTATTGGGGGAATTATCTTCCCCAAACTTGAAACTCAGGCGCTGCTTGTGTATGCCAGTTAGGCTCTAAACCCCTTGTAAAGCGGATTAATGTGCTTAATTTTAAGAAGTTATTTGGCCACTTTAGTTGTGATACAAACCTTATCAAAACATATAGGCCTATGGGCTAGGCTACATAAGGTGTGCGACTACAATTTTTTTTTTAAAGGGCTGTTACTTATGCTGGGCATCATTCACAAGTGGTAATATATAATTCACAAGTGATAGGCTAATATTGTCACCCATCAGACTATTCATGATTTAATCTTGTCTTTACATACAGTGCCTTCAGAAAGTATTCAGACCCCTTTACTTTTTCCACATTTTGTTACATTACAGCCTTATTCTAAAATGTATTAAATATATGTTTTCCTTATCAATTCTTTCCTCACAGTACCCCATAATGACAAAGCAAAAGCTGTTTTTTGGAAATATTACGAAAACAGAAATAGCACATTTACATAAGTATTCAGACCCTTTACTCAGTACTTTGTTGAAGCACCTTTGGCAGCAATTACAGCATTGAGTCTTCTTAGGTATGACGCTACAAGCTAGGCACACATGTATTTGGGGAGTTTCTCCCATTCTTCTCTGCAGATCCTCTCAAACTCTGTCAGGTTGGATGGGGAGCTTCCCTGCACAGCTCTTTTCAGGTCTCTCCAGAGATGTTCGATTGGGTTCGTTCATCTTTGCCTCAATCCGGACTAGTCTCCCAGTCCCTGCCACTGAAAAACATCCCCATAGCATGATGCTGCCACCACCATGCTTCACCGTAGGGATGGTGACAGGTTTACTCCAGAAGTGACGCTTGGCATTCAGGCCAAAGAGTTCAATCTTGGTTTCATCCGACCAGAGAAACTTGTTTCTCATGGTCTGAGAGTCTTTAGGTGCCTTTTGGCAAACTCTAAGCGGGCTGTCATGTACCTTTTACTGAGGAGTGGCTTCCGTCTGCCCACTCTACCATAAATGCCTGGTTGGTGGAATGCTGCAGAGATGGTTGTCCTTCTGGAAGTTCCTCCCATCTCCACAGAGGAGCTCTAGAGCTCTGTCAGAGTAATCAAGGCCGTTCTCCCCCGATTGCTCAGTTTGGCCGGGCGGCCAGCTCTAGGAAGAGTCTTGGTGGTTACAAACTTCTTCCAATTAAGAATGATGGAGGCCACTGTGTTCTTGGGGACCTTCAATGCTGCAGACATTTTTTGGTACCCTTCTCCAGATATGTGCCTCGACACAATCCTGTCTTAGAGCTCTACAATTCCTTCGACTTAATGGCTTGGTTTTACTCTGACATGCATGGTCAACTGTGGGAACTTATCAAAGTCACGACTGTCTTGGTGTGCTTGGACCATGTTAGTTTGTTGGTGATGTGGACGCCAAGGAACTTTAAGCTCTCAACCTGCTCCACTACAGCCCCGTCGATGAGAATAGGGGCGTGCTCGGTCCTCCTTTTCCTGTAGTCCACAATCAACTCCTTTGTCTTGATCACGTTGAGGGAGAGGTTGTTGTCCTTGAACCACACGGTCAGGTCGACCTCCTCCCTATAGGCTGTCTCATCGTTGTCGGTGATCAGGCCTACCACTGTTGTGTCATCGGCAAACTTAATGATGGTGTTGAAGTCTTGCCTGGCCATGCAGTCATGAGTAAACAGGTAGTACAGGAGGGGACTGAGCACGCACCCCTGAGGGGCCCCCGTGTTGAGGATCAGCATGTCGGATGTGTTGTTACCTACCCTTACCACCTGGGGGCGGCCCAACAGGAAGTCCAGGTTCCAGTTACAGAGGGAGGTGTTTAGTCCCAGGGTCCTTAGCTTAGTGATGAGCTTTTAGGGCACTATGGTGTTGAACACTGAGCTGTAGTCAATGAATAGCATTCTCACATAGGTGTTCCTTTTGTCCAGGTTTAAAAGTATGAGTGCATCAGGACAAGCACGGAATACCACGCTAGTTGACTTGACAAAACAAGACGAACTGGCAACAGACAAGCAGGGAACACAGGAATAAGTACCCAGGGACTAATGAGGAAAACAGGTGGCACCTGGTGGTGAGTGGAGACAACCCCAAAGACAGGTGAAACAGATCAGCGTGTGACAAGTTTGTACGTCTCAATTGTTGAAGCAAGTCAGCCATATCAGCTTTGTTTTTTAATAATTAGGCTTAATGAATTAACCAGGTGTAGTGGGGGTAAGGATATACTCCATGGTGCTGAAAAGAAAGCTTGCTGTTAACACAGCTTTATGTAGGCCCTAACAGTTTGTGGGCACAGTTTGTCACTGTTATAGTGCAATTTATGTATTGTTTAGTGTTGTGTAGTGACCTTGCTGGCATGCATAAAAAAAATTGGGGGGGGGTTGCCCCACAAGCTAAATCGCCACTGTGGCTTAATAATACCATATAGTAATAGAACTCAGAGAGATATAACACCACACCCCACAAAAAAGACATAGTCCAGATATGCCTTAAAACCTTTGTTCATAGTCAAATTAAACCAATTTGAATGCCAAGAGGCTTTTGATGTTTTGATGATGAAATTGTAAATGAATATCAGTGTGTTGACATAAATGGCCTAAAGTAGCCTCCACTGATATAACTCTGGTTGAGAGTGCAGGTCTAACATCTGTTGGAATCCTGAGACGCTTCCCTGGGGAAAGCTACACATCCCAACGCCCCGAGATGGTGGAATCGCTTATTCAGAGGCCGGCATAAAACAAGGCTCCTGTTGCACAGGAGAGCAGCCACAGCCAGCCAGAGGGATCAGATTATATCTGGTTCCAGTCCTACACAATAGTGAGAGAACAATTAAACTGTTCATGTCATTTGTATGTTTATTCACTGACACAAAACTGTCTATTATAGGAGCTCTGATCATTCAATATATTTGCTTGAATGGATATTCTCTACTGATCATTCTTTAGGCCTATATTTGCTTGGGTGGAAGCCAGCTTGCTTGACCATACAGATGTTTATAATGTGAATTTGCTTAACTGGATGTCATTGGTTTTATTCTATGTATGGTGGGCCAATGTGAACATGCAGCAATTGAGAACAAATGTCAAAGGATGTATTCAAAGCCGCAGGGCTACTTTTGAATTGCCTGTAATCTCATTATTATTCCCTTCACTTACATTTCAACGACATAACATTTTGGCATATGTTATGGTACAGTACACAATAGGATAAGAATCACGAGTATGTGTTGACGTTGTGGGCTGGGTTTCATCTGGCTTGTTTTCATGGAACATGGTGTTCCTTTTCCCTGGAAGCATGTCTATTAAGCAATACATTTAAGTCAAAACTAACTTGTCTCATCAGCTTACCCGCCATTGTTTTCCTTTTCCAGCGTGAGAAAACTATGTGCTAATCTTACTTTCATCCGAAGAAAATACATTCCTCTCTGCACTCCTTTCATGTGTTCGTCACATTATGTATTGAGCTTTGCAGTTCCCCTCTAGACCTGGCGTGCGGCGGCAAAATAAACTTGGAGGAAAATAAACGTAAATATGCCTTTGAAATACAGTATAAGGCTAAAATACATTGAAACATTGACTCAGAGTAGGCTAGGCCTACAATTATATATTTCACTATTGAAGTAAGCATTGCAAAATCGTCTTACAATAGCTGATACATTATGTAGTATGTAATATTATATAGTAGGCTAAAATGTTACAATTCACTGAGAATGGCAATTTGGTGCAGCTGACCGGCACCTATATTCTTCAGCTGCTGTTAGAAATTAGAATTCATCATCTGACATCATCATCCTGTTTGGAGGCTGTTTGTGGGCCTTTCAGTGTCATGTAGAGCTGTGAACAAAGAGCACCGTAGTCACAGGAAACAATGGAAGACAGCAAGGGCAATAAACAACAAGCCTAATGCGCTGACATCTGTTGGGGGAGAGATGACCCCATCAAAATACACCAAGGGAAGAGAGAAAATATTGGCATAAACAAGGGTCCTAAAGGTGGTCCTGAATGTTGTTTTGAAGTACCTACAGAGAATATTCTAGGGGACACCACAGCACTGCAACTATAATGAACTGCATTAGACTTGCCCTCCTCTGAATTTACATTGATTTCCATGAAGCCCTTTGGGGGCACCCGGCGTGGAATAGGAGTCAACAAAACACACACACTCAATGCCCCTCGTCCCTGGACATCACGCCGCCTTTAATGAACAAAACCTGAGTGGCACCGTGGTGCCATACGGTGTGCTATCAGAGAGCTGCTTTAAACGTGTCTCTGGCAGGGTTCAGAATTCTGGAATTGACTCCTATTCCACTCAGTCATAGAGGCGTCTCTACAGACCCTGGTTTGATCCCGGGCTGTATCACAACCGGCCGTGATCGGGAGTCCCATAGGGTAGAGCACAATTGGCCCAGCGTCGTCTGGGTTAGGGGGGTTTGGCCGGGGTAGGCCATCATTGTGAAATAAGAATTTGTTCTTGATTTGAATTTAACCAGGCAACTGACTTGCCTGGTTAAATAAAAAATAAATGAAATGATGACAAAGAAAAAACAGGTTTTTATAAATGTTTATAAAAAATAAATTTAAACACATTTACGTTAGTATTCAGACCCTTTACAGCGATTACAGGGTATGACACTACAGGGTATGACAATCTTCTTGGGTATGACACTATAAGCTTGGCACACCTGTATTTGGGGACTTTCTCCCATTCTTCTCTGCAGATCCTCTCAAGCTCTGTCAGGTTGGATGGGGAGCGTCGCTGCACAGATATTTTCAGGTCTCTCCAGAGATGTTCGATCGGGTTCAAGTCCGGGCTCTGGCTGGGCCACACAAGGACATTCAGAGACTTGTTCCGAAGTCACTCCTGCGTTGTCTTGGCTGCGTCGTTGTCCTGTTAAAAGGTGAAATTTCACCCCAGTCTGAAGTCCTGAGCGTAGCAGGTTTTTAGGATCTCTCTGTTCTTTGCCATGTTCATCTTTCCCTCAATTCTGACTAGTCTCCCAGTCCCTGCCGCTGATAAACATACCCACAGCATGATGCTGCCACCACCATGCTTCACCGTAGGGATGGTGCCAGGTTTCCTCCAGACATGACCATTGGCATTCAGACCAAAGAGTTCAATCTTGGTTTCTCATGGTCTGAGAGTCCTTTAGGTACCTTTTGGCAAGCTCCAAGCAGGCTGTCATGTACCTTTTACTGAGAAGTGGCTTCCGTCTGTCCACTCTACCATAAAGGCCTGATTGGTGGAGTGCTGCTGAGATGGTTGTCCTTCTGAAAGGTTCTCCCATCTCCACAGAGGAACGCTGGAGCTCTGTCAGAGTGACCATTGGGTTCTTGGTCACCTCCCTGACCATGGCCCTTCTCCCCTGATTGCTCAGAATGGCCGGGCGGCCAGCTCTAGGAAGAGTCTTGGTGGTTCCAAACTTCTTCCATTTAAGAATGATGGAGGTCACTGTGTTATTGGGGACCTTCAATGTAGCAGAAATGTTTTGGTACCCTTTCCCAGATCTGTGCCTCGACACAATTCTGTCTCGGAGCTCTACGGACAATCCCTTCGACCTCAAGCCTTGGTTTTTGCTCTGACAACTGTGAGACCTTATGTAGACAGGTGGGTTAACCCTCACAAGGCTGCCGGCCCAGACGGCATCCCTAGCCGCGTCCTCAGAGCATGCGCAGACCAGTGTTTTCTGACATTTTCAATCTCTCCCTATCCCAGTCAGCTGTCCCCACATGCTTCAAGATGGCCACCATTGTTCCTGTACCCAAGAAAGCAACGGTAACTGAACTAAATTACTATCGCCGCATAGCACTCACTTCTGTCATCATGAAGTGCTTTGAGAGACTAGTCAAGGGTCATATCACCTCTACCTTACCTGACACCCTAGACCCACTTCAATTTGCTTACCGCCCCAATAGATCCACAGACGATGCAATTGCCATTTCACTGCACACTGCCCTATCCCATCTGGGCAAGAGGAATACCTATGTAAGAATGCTGTTCATTTACTATAGCTCAGCATTCAACACCATAGCACCTTCTAAGCTCATCATTAAGCTTGATGCCCTGGGTCTGAACTCCGCCCTGTGCAACTGGGTCCTGGACTTCCTGACGGGCCGCCCCCAGTTGGTGAAGGTAGGAAACAACACCTCCGTCCTCAACACTGAGGCCCCACAAGGGTGTGTGCTCAGCCCCGTCCTGTACTCCCAGTTCACCCATGACTGCGTGGCCACGCATGCTTCCAACTCAATCATCAAGTTTGCAGACGACAAATTTGGCTTGGCACCTAAAACCCTCAGAAATGTTTACAGATGCACAATTGAGAGCATCCTGTCAGGCTGTATCGCCATCTGGTATGGCAACTGCAGGGCTCTGCAGAGGGTGGTGTGGTCTGCCCAACGCATCAACGGGGGCAAACTACCTGCCCTCCAGGACACCTACAGCACCCGATATCAGAGGAAGGCCAAAAAGATTATCAAGGACAACAATCACCCAAACCACTGCCAGTTCACCCTGCTATCATCCAGAAGGCGAGGTCAGTATAGGTGCATCAAAGCTGGGACAGAGAGACTGAAAAACAGCTTTTATCTCAAGGCTGTTAAATAGCCATCACTAGAACATTAGAGGCTGCTGCCCTATATATTTGAAATCATTGGCCACTTTAATAATGGAACACTAGTCACTTTAATAATATTTACATATTTTGCATTCCTCATCTCATATGTATACACTGTATTCTATTCTATTCTGCTGTATCTTAGTCTATGCTGCTCTGACATTGCTCGTCCAAATATTTATATATTCTTAATACCATTCCTTTACTTAGATTTGTGTGTATTGTTGTGAAATTGTTAGATATATATTGTAAGATATTACTGCACTGTTGGAGATAGAAACACAAGCATGTCGCTCCACTCACAATAACATCTGCTGAACACGTGTATGTGACCAATAAAATGTGATTTGATTTGTGTGCCTTTCCAAATCTTTTCCAATCAATTGAATTTACCACAGGTGGCCTCTAATCAAGTCGTAGAAGCATCTCAAGGATGATCAATGGAAACAGGATGCACCTCAGCTCAATTTCGTGTCTCATAGCAAAGGGTCTGAATACTTATGTAAATAAGGTATTTCAGTTGTTTATTTTTAATAAATGTACAAAAACAATTGAAAACCTGTTGCCACTTTGTCATTATGTGGTATTGTGTGTAGATTGATGAGGGGGAAAAAGTATTTAATCCGTTTTAGAATACGCCTGTAACATAACAAAATGTGGACAATGTCAAGGGGTCTGAATACTTTCTGAATGCACTGTATATTAAGGACATTGAGAAAATGAAAAGCTTGATATTTTTATATAGTCAGTTCTCTATTTGGAGTCTATAGTCCAATTGAAAGTCCTTCAACAGTCTTTTCTCTTTGTTACAGTACTGAGTAAGTCTCCATTACTGCCTCATGTAAGTCTAATGCAGACAGCTAGTCTGCTATGTACAGTGCATTCGGAAAGTATTCAGACCCCTTGACTTTTTCCACATTTTGTTACGTTACAGCCTTATTCTAAAATGTATTACATTTTTAGTTTTTTAGCAAATTTAAACTGAAATATCACATTTACATAAGTATTCAGACCCTTTACTCAGTACTTTGTTGAAGCACATTTGGCAGCCTTGAGGCTTCTTGGGTATGATGCTTCTGTCTCTGAGCTCTATGTACAATTCCTTCGACCTCGAGGCTTGGTTTTTGCTCTGACATGCACTGTCAACTGTGGGACCTTATATAGACACGTGTGTGCCTTTCCAAATCATGTCCAATCAATTGAATTTACCACAGGTGTACTCTAATCAAGTTGTAGAAACATCTCAAAGACGACCAATGGAAGCAGGATGCACCTCAGCTCAATTTCGAGTCTAATTTCAAAGGGTCTGAATACTTATGTAAATAAGGTATTTCTGTTTTTTATTTTTAATACATTTGCAAAAATTTCTAAAATAAGATATTTAATCCATTTTAGAATAAGTCTGTAACATGACAAAATGTGGAAAAAGTGAAGGGGTCTGAATACTTTCCGAATGAACTGTGTCATCCTGTGTGTGGTTACAATTGAGAACATAATTTGCTACAAAATACAGGCTTGGTATGTCTGCTGAACTGCCCCAGTGCCCTTTAAATAGAAAAGCCATTCATTCCTACTTCTTTGTATCCAGTAGGCTACATATTGCTCTCTTGCACACAACGCAAATGTTGAGATGCACACAGACACACAAAGCAGGTACAGATACTCCGTATTGGAAAGGAATGTCAAGCTCTCTTGCTCGAGACAAAACATTTTGCGACCGTGGACGTTTCTATCTGCACACAAATTGCCTGACATTCCCAATGAGGTACAACGACAACAACAATGGCGATGATATGTCTTCCGATGCCACTGTCGAACTTCCAGAGAGAAATGTTTTGCAACCTGGCAGTCTACAATACTGAGATGTTGCTGTGATCGCCTGGATGCCAGCCAACGTGGAATATGTTAAATATACAAAACAAGGCAAGTAACTTCCTCCCGGCAACCTTGACAACCTGGCCTGGCGACATCTCCTCTCATGTGTACGTGCCACTCTGCTACGTTTCCTGATTGGCCCTGTTGGCTTCCTGTCTCTTGTGTAGAGCAGATAAAGACAGAGGGCAGGGAAAGTAATAACACTTTGTTACTTCATTTTGATGCTACATTGTACCAACACAATGCTACATTGGATGCCTGAAAGGTGTTTATTTGGACCAAAACCTTGACCATGAGGTTGGGTTTGTTTGTCTGTCTGTGTCTGCCATGCATAATCAGCCAAGACTTTGGGCTTGTTGGCTGGTTGTTTACAATATCTCTGGCAGTTAACATGTGAAATCCACATGATAATTAAAGCAATACACACACACTCACACAGAATGCTGTCAGGCTGCCACTAAACTATGACTAACCAATATAACAGTTGAGAAAACACACTCGGACAGACACAATAGAAAACCCCAGGACAGTGACGAGAAGAATAGTCAGTCTTTACAGTAAGCCCCAACATATTCCTTTAATGGGAAATGAAAGACTCCTGCTGTACATTCCCCTCTTCCTCTTTGTTCTGCTAAACACTCATTGCAGATCCCATTATGTGAGGATTAGCTGACATGAAGACACACAAGGCAGTCCAGTGTGCTGCCGATGTTCCGAATCCCAAGCTCTATTCCTAATTGCTCCATGAGGAATTTGCCTAACAGCAGACCACAGCATCATTCCAATTCTCTTGACACACTGGGAAGACAGACACCGAGTAAGAGGAGTCAATGCCCTGCTTGTTTATGATATGTGCCATAACCGCCTATTGCAATTTGTCAAGACAACATGTATTAAATGTTTTGCCTTGCGTGCCAAGCCACCAACTCACCACCGGCACCAGCCAGGGCCCGCCCCCAATAGGTTTGGTGAGAGATGAAAACGTCTATTTTGGTCAGGTATTGAAACTGACCGTTTTTTATGAATTTGTTATCCTTGATGGCCTGTCTAATTAATAACACCACCTTGGTATTCTGTTTCCTCTTTCAGTGCAGATTGTAGGACTACTAGGCCACATATGCTGTTTCCGTGAAAGAGTTTATAATGCATCTACCACACAGCCACCTCACACAAGATGTTGAAGGTTTGGTCACGTAAACCAATCACAGATGGAGTTTTGATAAGACAAAAAATCTAGTCAGAAACTCTGTAGCATTTATTAAACAATTGTAAGACCCCAACATCTGCCAAAGGCTGCAGGAATAGCCGGAAAAGCTCAATTATGTAACTGTACAATGTAAAAATATACACCCACTACCACTTCACAATTGTTGTTTTCATGGCCTGCTGCCTCTGAGTAAGAGAAGTGTTCTTCAGATGAACCATGCCCGCAGTGCTGCCTGGGCACACATTCAAACTGCTGTACATGATGTTCCAAAAAAAGACAGAATGTACCAGAACAATTATTTTTTCATGGAGGTTTCAGGTTACATGAACCTTTAAGTTTGTTCAAGGAAATTAAATTCCCATTATGGTTCAAATGTGAGGATGTTTAAAAAGTGAAACTGCCAAGTTTGATGTTGACTATGACCACAGTCTCCAGACTGACGTGACTGAATTACTTCTTACTAGAATTCCCCTGCCCAGTCATGTTTCTTAAGCATGTCAACGAGTAGGTGTTGAAAAGGAAGCTTTAATATCGTCTTCTTTGAGATGGCACTCGATCATCTATTCGAGGAGAACAAGTTGTATTGAACCTCTAGTCAATTCTAACAAATTAAATTTTCTCGAAAATAGAAGAGGTAAATTAAGAAATGAATTGACAGAAAAACACAAAAATCTATGTCAGTGTTTTTAATAGAAACAAAAATTACAAAAACTTTGGCAAGTTCTGTGAATCAACAATGGCATTTGTATAACATACATTCCGTTTAAAGGCGTGTGCTGCACTGAGCATGACACCAGAGATGCGTTGCTGACCTGAAGCCACCATTCTCTCCACTATTTGGAAATGAGGTAAAAGTCCTCAGTAATTTCTTGGAATGTTCTTTAGCACACTTCAAAGTGACATCTCCAACGTAAGGCTTAATGTAACGCTGAAAAAATGTTCTGCAGACATTTATAAACATCAAGGCACAACTGCACAAACCACATCGCTCAGACATTTCCTCCTTAGCTGCTTCTAAAACGAATCATTTGAGCCTGCAGCAGCTTCAAAACAGACTCACACGTTTCTTCCTCTTATCGTTGTTGCGATGGGTCATAATAATTAGTACTAGTCTCTATTTTCTGAGAAGACATTATGCATACGTTTGTGCTAAAGAACTAGCTTTTACACAACCCCAATGCTCTTGAAATCATCCACATACAAAGAAATCCACTTAGTTTTTTCATCCATTACTGTCATATTAACATTCAGAATACATTGAACAGCTCCATACTGAGGATAGCTGCTGCATTGGAATCTCTCGAGCAATCATTTCAGTTCATTTGCAGATACTGCAGGCTTTCCCTTTTGCTTAGTATTACCGGTGTACATCGGCTTAATATCTAAACCTACTGACTCAACTCCTCTTCACCAAACCATGACTTCTCAGAAAAGTGCTCCCTTGAATCTCATTTACTTGACTATCAGTAGAAATAGTCATGAGAGGATCATGACGGAGTCATAACACAACGCAGGTTGACATCTAGGCTATATGTTACAAGGCAAAGGGGAGTTGGGTATTACAGATGCCTCAACATCAAGCCAGCTGATTACTTCCTCATTTGCAGATGTAAACTGCACAAATCATTCTTTAAGGCTTAGGTGTCATCTGCAACTCCAACTCTCCCCCTTACAAAAATCAAGTGATTCTCCCCCAATATTTCCCCAAATTCCATAAAAAACACAAAACATTTATTGTGTAGGAATCATTGATTGGCAGGAGGGACTCTGTTTCCTCATCCAGAGCCAAAATCACTTTGGAGGACAGGAACCATGGGAGAAGTTATCTCCTTTTCTTGCTCAACGTAACATGTCCATCTTTCTTTTTTTTTTTTAAAGGGCCTCCTCCACAAGCAGTTCCTGTCACCTCCATCTCCTCTTCCACCTTCTCGGTGGTACTCTTAGTCCCTACCATCTTGGGACCAGGTAGCCAGTTTCGGAGAGTAATCCAGGAGAAGACAAATCTCCTTGCATAATTAAGTCGGGTCATCGTGTGACGCTCAAGTGGTTGGTTCAACACGTCATGCAGCGACGTCTCATGTTGAGGGGCTGAGGGTTTGGGTCGACCTACGGGCGCAAAACACAAAGGTATACGTTTCAATAAGGCACATTGGGTCATAGAAGTGTAGAGAGTTCAGTTAAATCACAGAGTATTCTAAGTGGTGCTCTCTCACCTCACAGTACACCGGAGGGGGTCGGAAGCGGAACTCCTGGACAAAGGCCCTAAGTGGGTGTTCCATGATCCCACTGAGGTCCTCCTCCGGACGGTGGGCCATAGTGTTCTGCTCAGCCTCCTCATCAGTCACCACAGAGCTGTAGTCAGGAGGAGCTGTATGGGGAGGGAAAGAGGGTACAGATAAGTCAACCATTTTCCCTAAGGTTGGAGATTTTCAGGGGGTTTGGCATTTATCTTTGGGGAACATGCTAAGTCTTGTTTACAATGAGACAGACACTTACGCTCAGGCTGCTCGGGGATGGCCATGCGGAGCCATTCCAGGTTGACACTGTACTGGCTGCTGACGCTAGAGGTGCGGCTGCCGAAGGGATGCAGGGGGATGGTGCCCATCACCAGGGGCAGCTCTAGGCACAACTTAGAGGTCCCAGGAACATCCACACATACCTAAGTGGTGGAGTGGGGAGAAAGCTTTTAGAACTACAGTAACATGGACTCTTCAGTAGGGGTAAAACCACTAACAACTGACCTCTAATTAGCTTTTCATTATCAATAAGACACATATACTCAAGGAAAACCTAATAGATGTGAATTAAGTACTTTCCATTCTCTGTCTAGGGAGTGAACTCACCTTGAGCATGTATTCCACTTTGATGATGCGGCACTGCAGGATGGAGGGCCCGACGGGTGGGATCTTTATGGCACGGCCATGCCAGGTCTCCCTGCGCCGGGCCCCCACCACGTCGCCACTAAGCGTAGCCACCACCGCCCGCTTCTGCTTCATGGTGCCCCGCGCGAGGAACGTCTGCGTCTGTGTGATGTAGGCCTTGGGCACCACAGAGCGTGAGGTGGCATTGTCAAACTCAGCAAAGACAGGAATCACCTCACCTGGAAGATAGAGAATAGAGGCTGTGACATTACATTTGGTTCAGTTAAAACTATTTGTTTAGTTATGACTATTTGTTTAGTTCAGGCCACTAGGGTTAAAGGGTATGGTTGGTTCTTACCTGGTGTGTAACCTTTGCGATCGATCTTGGCAGTTATTGACACCTGTCCAAAGTTGTGGTACCAAACCCGTGCCATCTTGTCTTTACTGCCAGCTTGGGGGGCCAATAAGGCTGGTGTGTTGATGTCAATGGGCTCAATGACTGTGAACTCCTTCTTGATCTTCCTCACTGTAGCCCAGGGCCTATGCAGCTTCACTTTCACCCAGTAGCGGACGCTGCCATGCTTGCCTTCGAAAGATGTTACCAGTGTCCTGTTGGAGTAAAACACATCAATTGATTAGACCTTAGTTGTTCTTTAATAAGATGTGATGATATCATAGGCCCAAATCAAATGCAATCAACATTTGCAATCAACACAGTGCATTACTGTATGCTAATACTAAACGGAAACCATTAATTCCAGAAAGGGATACTTACTCGTCAGGCAACTGGAAACTAAATGGAAATTCATGTCTTCCAGCAGGGAGGAGGATGAGCTCGCCATTATCTGAAAAGAAATTAATAAAACAAGCATGAATGTTTTGTAACAACTTCTGATATTGATGTCATTGGTGGTGTCATTCATTGATTACTGAAAGAGGGCCTTTTGCTTTACAAAGCTATGTACTACCTAAAATAAATATTGGATAAGTCACTGAGTTCCATTTTCATTACAATGAACTGCAACAGAAGTTTCCCTTTTCTCCTCAAACAAGAGAACCATTTATATCCAATATTAAAACGTTAGGTGGTACATATCACATGCCTTTCTCTATACTACTTTGCAAGGGGTGGTTCCTTCTCATTGTCCCGAGAACAGATTTTTGTCAAACCTGGTGCTCTTGAATGGGTATTTGCAGGCCCTTGATGTGGGTTATTCTGTTCTATTATATATTATGTATGGCAGCAATGAGACAGAGTCCCCCTTTAGAGTTATTGCTATTAGAGTGAATTTAACACTTGAACCTTTTTTTTTTAATGACAATATTTCAAAGCTAATAAATTATAACAAAATACAATCTCATGAGAGAAACCCCCCACAAAACTCAGTTGTGTACAATGAAATACTTTTCTATTGAGTGAAATTTGCTCGAGATGGTTTGTCCGGCGAGTAGCATAGCATGGAACACGATTGCTTACATTCACTGAGAAAGAGTGAATGACTAACCTGCTTGCAAAAGCACTTCTCTTCGGTTGAGATATTCCACTTCGTCGCTGTAGTTTTGAGTATAAGCAGTACTAGACCCAGCCGAACGAGACTCGGTCCAATACACTTTAGCAAAACCTTCGGCGTGCAACTTCAACGACTCCACTTTACATTCCCCTGCAAGGTCCAAAACAACTTTTCCAGACACCACGTCCCCACTGCTGAAGACTGGAGGAGAGTCGATTTCTGGAGAGTCAAAGACGATGTAAAACTTTTTCAATTTGCCGAAAATCATATTGAGGCGTGTTAATTCCAAAGAGAATACTTTTGCCAAAACGTTATTTCGCTCGTGTTCAAGTTGTCAAAAAACGTAGAATGTTTCAGTTGTCTCTTGACAGCCTTCTGGATTGTCACTACACTTACAAAACAAAACTGTTGCAGTAGAGACGGCCACCGCTCCTTTTTGCACGATGTGAAAGGGGGCGGGATCTCCGATTTTTTTTATGTAAGGTGCCTTGCATAGATTGTAGCAGGCTAATAAACATCTTCCCTGGGCGTGGAGTGCTCGAGCGAACGGAGAAAACAGTGCCTGGTGATTGATGGTTAAAGGGTCTTAGACAAAAACAGACTTAACTGAGCATGCCTGAAGACTGCAAAGATCCTCCCATTTGACAAAATAGTTTCACATTGTACTATTGTGCAAAGGTATTTGTTTTCGCTTTTGCTCATGTCCATTTTTAACATTCTGTACATGCGGTCTATGCATTCGTTCCAACGGAACATGCACAGCTTGCAAAATTGATTTTCTTAGAGAGCAAACATGATGATGTTTAGAAAAGTATTTAAAGCCCTGTATGAACGATCATGAAACAGTTTTTTTACTATTTCATATTGGCTACCACCAAGAAAAAGTAATAATGACAAAGGGAATGCGCATACACATGAAAAGTACATTTAAGTACATCTGCTTGCAATACAAATACATCGATCATATCTTATAGAACATTTAGTTCCAGGCCCTCTAGATCGCAAAATCTGGGGTGAAATGATGTCCCAAAAAACAAAATTGTTTACTTTGTTTCCTTAAAGTACGTGAGGGTTATATACTGCCTCCTGTGGTGTGAACGACACATGCAACAGCTGGGCTTAGTCATGGAATACAGACTAGTACCAGTACTGTGCAACTTTATGATATCAACCGCCTCCTGGTGGCTATATGAGAACTTAACAAGTGTAATCAACTTCAGTGAGCTCTGACCCTAGACTTCCTGTAATTGCTGGGCAGATGAGATAAAAACCATGTATGTGTGCATGCCTGCATGGTGTATGATTTTGGACTTATACACCCACTTTGTATCAAATAAAGAGTGGTTTGCATACTCATCACACAAACAAAGTTAATACCGTGTACATATGTGTTCAGAACAGATGATATTCAAAACAAAGACCTATCTTGGTAGAGTGCCAAGTTATGTATAGAAGGCTATAGCTATGTTTTTCGGGGGTCTGGCTTAAAGGCACACAAACAGCAGGACTTAAGCCAGAGTGTATTCACACAAAAAATACATGATAAACACAGTCTAGTTTATTGCAATGAACATGGACGGCATCATTATACATTTATCAGACGACCAAAGACAGCTGCAGTATCAGTTCCAACATGAAATGTCTCAAAACCAGATCAACCAAACTAATGTCATGAAGGGAGTAAAACTATTCTGCAATTCTATCTGACCATAGGAAAAATGCTATGTTTATATGATATGAAATGAGATAAGATGTCCACAGAATATGTTTGCTCACATTGGTTTTATAATGAAATAAGACTGCACTTCATAAGCTATTTCTCAATGGACTTACCATGATTAAAGATTCATTTGACAAATGTCTGAACCCTGAAGTCCCAGCCATTTAGCAATTATTAGTCAGACTCGAGGCAAATAACAAAGGACTGTTGTGGTGTATTTCAACAACTTTCTGTAGAGGCTGTTAATCTAGCTGCTCCCACATGTTTTTCCCTTGTTGCCTAAGAGACAAGAGGCAGCATTTTTTTTAAACCCCACACCTTTTCAGACCAGCAGCTGTCTTCGCCTCTGCCTCTTCTTGGGCTTCTCCACTCACTCTTCCTTTCACTTTAGTTTATACATTCCAAAACCACTATTTACAGTCATAATGAAAGAGAAAGTGTCAAAAACCCAAGAGCGAGACTCAGAAAGTAAATGGCCATGCTCCTTTTCTGATTTAACCTACAATAATCAAAACAAGTCCACAATCAAACCAAAATGTAGACATTTACTTTGGCTCTGTAAAGGAAAATATGAAGTTCTGTGAGATACCTGACTTGATTAAATCAAAATTCATCAAAGTTTATCAGTATGAGCAGGAGTTCATCGGAGTTCAATACCCGGCACCTCAAATTTGAGTTCCTGCACCTCTTATAGAATATTATCTCAAAAGTATTGTGGAGTTCCTGGACCTGAATATAAACAGTACCGGCACACAAAATGAGTACTGGCACCTATTTTAGTCCAAGTCAAGCACTGAGTATGACATGTAAATTATGTTTTGAACACCATCCAATAAATTATTTCCTGTTAATCTCTGGGAAATGTATCATAATTAGCCTATCCACATATGAAAACTAGCCAACACTTTTATATTAAGTTGCCCATTTGCTATACTAACTTTATGTAACCATGCAATTACTCAGCTGTACATGGTAGTTAATGTGTAGTTACATGTTATAACATTAGCTAAATCCACTTTAATTTAACCTTGAGGTTAGAGAAGGCGGCCTGTCAAGAGGTCAGCAGCATGTACAGTACCAGTCAAAAGAATGGACACACCTACTCATTGCAGGGTGTTTCTTTAATTTGACTATTTTCTAAATTGTAGAATAATAGTGAAGACATCAAAACTATGAAATAACATATGGTTTCATGTAGTAACCAAAAAAAGTGTTAAATAGATTCTTCAAAGTAGCCACCCTTTGCCTTGATGACAGCTTTGCACACTCTTGGCATTCTCTCAACCAGGACTTGAATGAGTAGGTGTGTCCAAGCTTTTGACTGGTACTGTACATACAAAAGCTCACACAAGGACAAAAAAGTGCAATTATGCAAATAACTCCAAGGTATCAGTACAATGTAAAGTGTGACCCAAAATACTTATATTTCAAACCAGGCTGTACGTTTTGTTGATACTGTCATAAGCCGGTGTGTATAGCTGGTGTAAAAGTCAGGCGCAGGAAAGCAGAGATGAGTGAACAATGTATTTAATCAAAATACGGGAAAAAGGATAACAAATCCAACATGCCCTAAACACACGGGGGAATAAACCAGCCGTAAAAAGACCGACAAAGAACAACAAAACAATCACGCACAAAAACCATGGGGAAAACAGAGGGTTAAATAATAATGTCATTTGGGAATTGAAACCAGGTGTATAAAACAAAGACAAAACAAATAGAACATGAAAAATGGATCGGCGATGGCTAGAAGGCCGGTGACGTCGACCACCGAAAACCGCCCGAACAAGGAGAGGGACCGACTTCGGCGGAAGTCATGACAGTATCCCCCACTTTATGCACGGCTCCAGCAGCGCACCGACACCGACCTCGGGGACGACCCACTGTTACCCCAGGAAATCTTAAGTCTTATTACATACAGCCGGGAGGAACTATTGGATATAAGAGCAATGTCAACTTACCAACATTACGACCAGGAATACGACTTTCCCAAAGCGGATTCTCTGTAAGACTTAAGATTTCCTGGGGTAACAGTGTAAGAAATAATATGTAAAACAAAATACTGCATAGTTTCTAAAGAACGCGAAGTGAGGAGTCCATCTCTGTCGGCGCCAACACTATACCCAGGACAATGGATCAGATCCCAGTAGGCGATTCAAAACAACGGCGCCGCAGAAGGGGCAGACGGAGCGGTCTTCTGGTCAGGCTCCGTAGACGGGCACATCGCTCACCGCTCCCGAGTATACTACTCGCCAATGTCCAGTCTCTTGACAACAAGGTAGATGAAATTTGAGCAAGGGTTGCCTTCCAGAGAGACATCAGAGATTGTAACATTCTTTGTTTCACGGAAACATGGCTCACTCGGGATACGTTATCAGAGTCTGTACATCCAACCGGTTTCTTCACGCATCGCGCCGACAGAAACAAACATCTCCTCTGGTTAGAAGAAGGGCGGGGGTGTATGCCTTATGATTAACGAGTCGTGGTGTGATCATAACAACATACAGGAACTCAAGTCCTTTTGTTCACCTGACCTAGAATTCCTTACGATCAAATGCCGACCACATTATCTACCAAGAGAATTCTCTTCGATTATAATCACAGCCGTGTATATCCCCCCAAGCAGACACCTTGACGGCCCTGAAATAACTTAATTGGACTCTATGTAAACTGGAAACCACATATCCTGAGGCTGTATTTATTGTAGCTGGGGATTTTAACAAGGCTAATCTGAAAACAAGGCTCCCTAAATTTGATCAGCAGATCGAATGCGCGACCCGGGCTGGCAAAACTCTGGATCATTGCTACTCTAATATCTGCGATGCATACAAAGCCCTCCCTCGCCCTCCTTTCGGCAAATCTGACCACGACTCCATTTTGTTGCTCCCAGACTATAGACAGAAACTAAAACAGGAAACGCCCGTGCTCAGGTCTGTTCAACGCTGGTCCGACCAATCTGATTCCACGTTTCAAGATTGCTTAGATCACGTGGACTGGGATATGTTCCGGATAGCATCGGACAACAACATTGATGTATACGCTGATTAGGTGAGCGAGTTTATTAGCAAGTACATTGATGATGTGGTACCCACGGAAACCGTGGATTGATGGCAGCATTCACGCAAAACTGAAAGCACGAACCAATGCTTTTAATCATGGCAAGGCGACTGGAAACATGACCGAATACAAACAGTGTAGCTATTCCCTCCGCAAGGCAATCAAACAAGCTAAGCGTCAGTATAGAGACAAAGTAGAGTCCAATTCAACAGCTCAGACACGAGACGTATGTGGCAGGGTCTACAGTCAATCACGGATTACAAAAAGAAAACCAGCCCCGTCGCGGACACCGATGTCTTGCTCCCAGACAAGCTAAACAACTTCTTTGCTTGCTTTGAAGACAATACAGTGCCACTGACAAAGCCCGCTACCAAAACCTGCAGTCACTCCTTCACCGCAGCCAACGTGAGTAAAACATTTAAACGTGTTAACTCTCGCAAGGCTGCCGGCCCAGACGGCATTCCTAGCCGCGTCCTCAGAGCATGCGCAGACCAACTGGCTGGTGTGTTTATGGACATATTCAATCAATCCCTATCCCAGTCTGCTGTTCCCACATGCTTCAAGAGGGCCTGTTCCCAAGAAAGCTAAGGTAACTGAGCTAAACGACTATCGCCCCATAGCACTCACTTCCGTCATCATGAAGTGCTTTAAGAGACTAGTCAAGGATCATATCCCCTCCACCTTACCTGACACCCTAGACCCACTCCAATTTTCTTACCGCCCCAATAGGTCCACAGACGACGCAATCACACTGCACACTGCCCTAACCCATCTGGACAAGAGGAATACCTATGTAAGAATGCTGTTCATCGATTACAGCTCAGCATTTAACACCATAGTACCCTCCAAACTCGTCATTAAGCTCGAGACCCTGGGTCTCAACCCTGCCGTGTGCAACTGGGTCCTGGACTTCCTGACGGGCCGCCCCCAGGTGGTGAGGGTAGGAAACAACATCTCCACCCCGCTGATCCTCAACACTGGGGCCCCACAAGGATGCGTTCTCAGCCCTCTCCTGTACTCCCTGTTCACCCATGACTGCGTGGCTATGCACGCCTCCAACTCAATCATCAAGTTTGCAGAAGACACTACAGTGATTACCAACAACAACGAGACGGCCTACAGGGAGGAGGTGTGGGCCCTCAGAGTGTGGTGTCAGGAAAATAACATCATACTCAACGTCAACAAAACAAAGGAGATGATCGTGGACTTCAGGAAACAGCAGAGGGAGCACTCCCCTATCCACATCGACGGGACAGTAGTGAAGAAAGTGGAACGTTTTAAGTTCCTCGGCGTATACATCACGGACGAACTGAAATGGTCCACCCACACAGACAGCGTGGTGAAGAAGGTGCAACAGCGCCTCTTCAACCACAGGAGGCTGAAGAAATTTGGCTTGTCACCAAAAACACTCACAAACATTTACAGATGCACAATCGAGAGCATCCTGTCGGGCTGTATCATCGCCTGGTACGGAAACTGCTCCGCCCACAACCGTAAGACTCTCCAGAGGGTAGTGAGGTCTGCACAACGCATCACCGGGGGCAAACTACCTGCCCTCCAGGACACCTACACCACCCGATGTCACAGGAAGGACAAAAAGATCATCAAGGACAACAACCACCTGAGCCATTGCCTGTTCACCCCGCTATCATCCAGAAGGCGAGGTCAGTACAGGTGCATCAAAGCTGGGACAGGGAGACTGAATAACAGCTTCTATCTCAAGGCCATCAGACTGCTAACCATGTGTATGTAACCAATAAAATTGGATTTGATTTGACCCATGACTGCATGGCCAGGCACGACTCCAACACCATCATTAAGTTTGCCGATGACACAACAATGGTAGGCCTGATCACCGACAACGATGAGACACCCTATAGGGAGGAGGTCAGAGACCTGGCCGTGTGGTGCCAGGATAACAACCTCTCCCTCAGTGTGATCAAGACAAAGGAGATGATTGTGGACTACAGGAAAAGGAGGACAGAGCACGCCCCCATTCTCCTCGACGGGGCTGTAGTGGAGCAGGTTGAGAGCTTCAAGTTAAGGTGTCCACATCACCAACAAACTATAATGGTCCAAACACACCAAGACAGTCGTGAACAGGGCACGACAAAGCCTATTCCCTCTCAGGAGAATGAAAAGATTTGGCATGGGTCCTCAGATCCTCAAAAAGTTATACAGCTGCACCATTGAGAGCATCCTGATTGGTTGCATCACTGCCTGGTATGGCAACTGCTCGGCCTCCTACCGCAAGGCACTACAGAGGGTAGTGTGTACGACCAAGTACATCACTGGGGCCAAGCTTCCTGCTATCCAGGACCTCTATTTTTATTTTTATTTTTTTTCACCTTTATTTAACCAGGTAGGCAAGTTGAGAACAAGTTCTCATTTACAACTGCGACCTGGCCAAGATAAAGCAAAGCAGTTCAACACATACAACAACACATAGTTACACATTGGAGTAAAACAAACACAGTCAATAATACAGAAGGAAAAAAAAAAAAATCTATATACAATGTGTGAAAATGAGGTAGGATAAGGAACGTAAGGCAATAAATAGGCAATGGTGGCGAAGTAATTACAGTATAGCAATTTAACACTGGAATGGTACATGTGCAGTAGATGAATGTGCAAAGTAAAAATACTGGGGTGCAAAGGAGCAAGATAAATAAATGACTACGGTAGGGGATGAGGTAGTTGGTTGGGCTATGTACAGGTGCAGTGATCTGTGAGCTGCTCTGACAGCTGGTGCTTAAAACTAGTGAGGCAGTGTCAGAGGAAGGCCCTAAAAATTGTCAAAGACTCCAGCCACCCTAGTCAGACTGTTCTCTCCGCTACCGCACGGCAAGCTGTACCGGAGCGTCAAGTCTAGGTCCAAGAGGCTTCTTAACAGCTTCTACCCTCAATCCATAAGACTCCTGAACAGCTAATCAAATGGCTACCCAGACTATTTGCATTGCCCCCCTTCCCCAACCCCGCCTTTACACTTCTGCAAATCTCTGTTTATTATCTATGCATAGTCACTTTAACTCTACCTACATGTACATATTACCTCAAGTAGCTCGACTAACCTGTGACCCTGCACATTGACTCTGTACCCGTACCCCCTGTAAATAGCCTCGCTACTGTTATTTTACTGCTGCTCTTTAATTATTTTGTTATTTTTATTTATCTTATTTTTTACTTATCTATTTTTACTTAACACTTATTTTTCTTAAAACTGCATTGTTGGTTAAAGGCTTGTAAGTAAGAATTTCACTGTAAGGTCTACACCTGTTGTATTCGACGCATGTGACAAATACAATTTGATTGTCAAGGCAAGCCATGCATGACAGCTGACCTTCTAGTGAAACATTAACTCCACCAGCCCTGCATTTATTTACCTGCCAGTCTGATGGCCTAGATCCAATCTCTATACATCCAATCTCTATACGTATGTTGCTGCTACACGTGAGCTTCATATACACACACACACACACACACACACACACACACACACACACACACACACACACACACACACACACACTCACACACAACAGAATTGTACATATTAAGTTCATGCTGTCAACTATTTTCCAGTCTCGTGTTATTCTACAGTGCCTCTAAGAATGTCATTTTCTAATAGATTTGTGTTTTATGTTTTATAACCATAAGTAGGGCCTGTGTCTTTAGTGTTTCCATCTTTACTGTGTCCTACAGTAGGCTTGGCCAAATCCAAGGTGCACTACTTTTAGAGATGCATGCTTTTTACAATGCAATTAATTAGTTCCATTCATTAGAATTTTCATTTGGATAATTGCGTTAATAGGAAATCAATAGATACTAATCCTTTTGAACATTTTAACATTTGAACATGGTTGAGATATAAAAACAAAATCAGTTGACAAATAACCAGTGTGATTTTTCCAGAAATGCAGAAGAATTACCTCGGATGAGATGTTGCCTCTTCCTAAAGTAGGTGATCTTGGAGGTGTAGTCGTTGTAAACTGCATTCATTCCCACACTGTGATCCTCAACCCAGTGGGCAGTGGCAACCCCTCTTCCAATGACCTTCATGGAGTGCACTTTCGTCTCCCTGTTAAGCTCTAAAACGACCTGTCCTGACACTATCTCGCCGCTGGCATACACAGCATCGTCCGGCTCGTCCAACTCCAGTTTAAAACGTTTAATTGTCTTGAAAGTCATTCTTTGGAGGGAACATTTATGAATTATACCACAAGGAAATGTAGCCTGTGACACAAATACCCGATGGAGCCGTGTTGTTTGTGAAAAGAAAACATGAATTATCCATAAACACACGGACCTGCCTATACTAAATGTCACCGTTTTTGAATTATAAAATTTCACACCAGCAGACCAAAGTTCTGTCAAAGATCCCAAACCAAACCTACCTTCAAAAAATGGGTTGGTGGATTCGAGTTCTTCACTGTAATATTTATATTGTTACAATCTTTCTACCACATGATTTCTATGCTCAAGTACGAATGGGTTTCTTTAACATACACCAATTAGAAAAAAGCACATGCGAGACACGCCGTCCACTGGCCAGAAAGCGACCACTGTTTTCAGTGCCTGAAAGTTCATTGGTTTACGAGATGATTCGCTACAGAGATTACTGTCCCCTCCCTCCCAGCTACATTCTGTGTCTAATGCTTTCATGACTTCTCAGCGTTTTGGGTATGCGTCGATAAGATATAATGCGTGGAATAAATAAAATAAAATATATTTAATAGATGTAGGTATATATTTATTGATGAAAATGTAATATTTTCCAATATTCTATCGGATAGTAATTGTGCATTCACTAAAATGGTTAAATAATCAGGGCTATCGGATTCACATACACAAAACACAGGATCATAAATCTTACTTTACACACACATAAACAGCTCATTTCAATATTATAGGGCAATTATGGGTAACCACATGGATGCAACGTGTTGTTAAACAAAGATTGAAATGAAACTGATGCTGAAATACTGATAGTCATAGACCTACAGTTCATTGGATACAAGGCCAGCTCCAGGCACACTCAGCGTCCGCTTCACGTCGTAAATTACAACACGCAGAGCCACAGCCCACGTTCCGGTTAGTCCCATAGACCGTCATTCAAAGTTGGCTTCTTTCAGCGGTACTTTTGAACCTGTCTGACAAATAACGAGAACATGCCCAAAAGTTGTTGTGTAATGGGGTGTACCTCTAAAAAGATGAAAACCCCAGACCTTGGGATTTTAGCTCTACCAAATCCAAAAACAGATCCTCACAGAAGAGTGCTGTGCTCTAGTCCAGGGTTTCCCAAACTCGGTCGTGGGAAACTGCAGTCTAGTCCACCTCTAGGTAGCCTGTGGGACCCGTCTTCGTCACACACACACACACACACACGTGTAGTAAATACTTCATTTACAGGAAAGAAAATGCCTTGTTGTTTACATTAGACAGGGTGTAGATGTGTATTGCGCTGTTGATTGGTGTTTTTGTGAATAACAAAGAGCGCTATCCAGTTTTTTTCCGTTTGCTTTCAGTCAACTCTAGATAGAAGTAACGTTATCAGACTGCGGCCCGGAGCGAAGAGGGAATCTTGCAGTTAACGTTAACTATCTCAAGTCCGACCGATGGTGTATATATAAATCCTTGAGTCTAACATTGTAATCGGTTATAAACCAGAAGGGCGAAGTGAAAGCCATCCTGAAAGTACATTTGCTAACCTGTCTAAGAGATAGTGAAATGTGTTGTGTTGGCCTGTTGAGTACACGGGGTAAAGAGCAGGAATTGGGTCGGAGCTCCCCACCTTGGCTTGGGTCTAAATTAGTGAGAGCCTGAGGTGTAGTTATTAGACCTACTGGTTCTCAATGGGCTTTGGGCATAAGCTGAGCACAATGTAAAAATAAAAATGCAATTTCAGACAAACACATTTTCTTTCAATGTTCTTTAATCTAATGAGAGTTATTAGGTAGAAACAGTAAAACCGTGTGATGTGACGATTGCATTAGTTTATACTCTGCACATGTGCCTGCTGTTCGAGGGTCTACTATCATTAATCCCACTTCTAACATTGCCTATGCTTTTTTATTTTTCAGGGCACAACTGTACTCACAACTGTTTGTTTTTTGTTGTGATTTCAGATCTTGGCTGACTGAAAGAGGTGGAAAAATCAAATCCAATTTTCGGATTCATATTGTTATGCTTTTTATTCAATAATTGAATTGAATTTCACTTGTAAATCTACAAATTCATATTAAGCAGTAACACACACACCACACACACACTGTAAACAATGCTGCAACATATGTACGTTTGCATGACACGATCTCCATCTCTGCATTATGTACAAAGCATTAAGAACATGGACTCTACAAGGTGTCGATCATGCTGGCCCATGTTGACTCCAATGCTTTCCATAGTTGTGACAAGTTGGCTGAGATGCCCCTTGGGTGGTGGACCATTCTTGATACACACAGGAAACTGCTGAGGGTGAAAAGTGAAAAACCCAGCAGTGTTGCAGTTCTTGACACAAACCGGTGCACTTGGCACCTACTACCATACCCCCTTCAAAGGCACTTAACCTGTCTCCTCCTCTTCATCTACACTGATTGAACTGGATTTAACAAGTGACATTAATAAGATATCATAGCTTTCACCTGGATTCACCTGGTCAGTCTATGTCATGGCAGGTTTTCTTAATGTTTTGTACAGTCAGTGTATATCTCTGACAACTCCTCATCAACTGCATTATCTATTTGCACCCACACACTTTATATTGTATATTTTTTAACTTAAATTACTTACTTTTGTGTTTTTTGTGTATGTACTACAATTAGACTATGGGTAAGTTGTTCTTTCCATATTCTCTGTATATTTTGTCTGTATTGTATACACTGTAGCACCATTTCACCAGGTCAAATGTATGTACATGGCGATTAGAGGTGATTCTTATTCTATAGCGAGGGTCATCGGTGTCCTGAAGGGAAGATTCCATATCCTCCGTTGGTCACATCCACTTTGGGATGAGGTTGACAAGCGATGGTTGACAACATACTACACGTATGTGCTGCTATGGTGAACATGTCTGATAGTGTTGTTTACAAGAATACAAATGAATGTGACAGCCAAAGTGATGCCTAAAAAGGATCCTGAAATGCCAATCTAAATACAGTTAATTTATTCATTTTTTTCACCAAACCGATTACATGATTCAGGGTCGAGTCCTTCGCCTGAACTGTATTCCTAACTTTTCTTCATGTACCACCTTCTCATTCTTCCTCTCTGCACTGTATTCCACCCTGGACTGTCTGTAGACTGGAGTCTGTCTCCTAAGAAGGAAATGCATCACTGTCAATTGTTTTTGGTTGTTGATGTTTTTTACAGCCAGCGTGGAACCAGAATAGGGCTGTATTCAATCCGTATCGCGGAAGATCCGTATTAAAATGCAAAGGTAATTTCCGATTGAGCCGACATATGCAGCGTTTAACGCAAATGCAGTCTCCGCGAACACGGAAACATGGCCTTTAAATTTCAAACGAGCTATAAGGTGGATCTTCCACGATACGTATTGAATTCAGCCCATAGTCTTGGTTTTATTAACTTATTCCCAATCTCTTATTCTATCAGTTACAGTATATGAAATAAATATACAGTATACCTATATCACAACCTAGAGTTTGTACCTTGTCTAATGGCTGTGCCAACCATCTTGGTGTAGATATACTTGGCCCAGAATCGGCTTCTTGTGTCCAGAGCCTTGGTGAGGAAGTCATTATCTCACGGGACACGGACATTATACATTGTTTGGGGGTCCACGTGATGAAATCAGTTATTGCTTTACAAACATCTGCAACTGCGCCTGTGTTGAACAAAACATAGTGAAAACTGACTCTGCACTTAGCAGTCTATACTCATATGAACTTTTTGATGTCAGACAACATTTAGGTCAACTATGAACTGTGTTGATATGCATTTTCCCTTAAAGCTGCTATATAATTCAGTGTAAATGTTTTCAACCTGTGTGTTGAAGTGGTTCTTCCTCAAAGAAGTTGCACTTGCCAGATGCCCTCTCTTGTTCTGTAGCCAGTCGTCCAGAGTGCTGCTGTCTTGTGCCCAATTGAAAGGACACTTGACCCCCAGGACTCTGTACAGCCACCCATGTCTGATGTGATTCCTCCGTCACCCTCCACAATGGTTTGACTTGAGCCTTCATGCAGTCAGACGTCTCAGGTTGGTGATGAAAATCACTTGTACCCATCCACTTTCAAATAAGTTATTGGGCTTCCAAGGAATGATTATTGTTCATATCATGTTCAGTGTAGATACCTTGTAAGATAAAGGGCAAAATACAAAAGAAAAATGTACTGAATGCAGAACTCATGGAGACATCCGATTACGTTTTTTAGAGGAAGAGGTAGGCACTGGGCAGGAAGGTGATGCCAGTAAGCCTAATGTTATCACCCCTCCATCCTAATGCCAGGACTGGAAATGTAGTCGTTTTGATATAGTACATTGCTATAATACTTTTGACTATTGTATTTGATACAAAGTAGGACTGACGGGTGTCTAATAAGCTAATGTTTTGAACTGCAATTTAATGTAAATAAAAAAAATGGAGAGAAAGCTATTATTATAGCCTCAGATCTTGGAATATGGGCCATGCAGCCTATGGGTCAGACAGCCTAATGGTCAGCCAGCTCATTAGTCATTTATAAGGGATATTATTAAGAATAAATAGCTAACCTGAAATTCTGAAACTCCGACGCGCAGTGGTAGGCCACACAACCTCACAGAACGGGACCGCAAAGTGTTAAAGCGCATAGCTCGTATAAATCCTCTGTCCTCGGTTGCAACACTCACTACCGAGTTCCAAACTGCCTCTGGAAGCAACGTCAGCACAATAACTGTTAGGAGCTTCATGAAATGGGTTTCCATGGACAAGCAGCCACACACAAGCCTAAGATCACCATGCGCAATGCCAACCGTCGGCTGGAGTGGTGTAAAGCTCGCAGCCATTGGACTCTGGAGCAGTGGAAATGCATTCTCTGGAGTGATGAATCACGCTTCACCATCTGGCAGACGAATATGAGCTTGGCGGATGCCAGGAGAACGCTACCTGCCCCAATGCATAGTGACAACTGTAAAGTTTGGTGGAGGAATAATTGTCTGGGGCTGTTTTTCATGGTTCGGGCTAGGCCCCTTAGTTCCAGTGAAGGGAAATCTTAATGCTACAGCATACAATTACATTCTAGACGATTCAGTGCTTCCAACTTTGTGGCAACAGTTTGGGGAAGGCCCTTTCCTGTTTCAGCATGACAATGGCCCCGTGCACAAAGTGAGGTCCATACAGAAGTATTTTTTTCGAGATCGGTTTGGAAGAACTTTACTGGCCTGCACAGAGCACTGACCTCAACCCCATCGAACACATTTGGGATGACTTGGAACACCGACTCCGAGCCAGGCCTAATCGCCCAACATCAGTGCCCAACCTCACTAATGCTCGTGGCTGAATGGAAGTCCCCGCAGCAATGTTCCAACATCTAGTGGAAAGCCTTCCCAGAAGAGTGGAGGCTGTTATAGCAGCAGAGGGGGGACAAACTCCATTTTCATTCCCATGATTTTGGTCATGTAGTATATGCTTTCTATACCCTATAGGGATAATTGACAATTAATACATATTAATGGGGCCTTCCGAGTGGTGCGGCGGTCTAAGGCACTCCACCGCAGTGCGTCACTACCGACCCGGGTTCGATCCCGGGTGCTGTATCACAACCGGCTGTGATTGGGAGTCCCATAGGGCGGTGCACAATTGGCCCAGCGCTGTCCGGTTTAGGGGAGGGTTTGGCCAGGGGGGCTTTACTTGGCTCATCGCGCTCTAGTGACCAGGCCTGCTAGGGCCAGGTGCCTGCAGGCTGACCTCGGTTGTCAGTTGAACAGTGTTTCCTCCAACACATTGGTGCGGCTGGCTTCCGGGTTAAGTGGGCGGGTGGTAAGAAGTGTAGTTTGGTGGGTCGTGTTTCGGAGGATTCATGACTCGACTTTCGCCTCCCGAGCCTGTTGGGGAGTTGCAGGGATGAGACAAGATGATCGAAATTGGGGAGAAAATGTTTTTATGATCTTGCCAGACTTGTTGGGGTCGTTTGTCAGGGTGAATCTGATGGGGCAGCAGGAAAGCCCCACAATATTCTTATAAAATAAAAGATTTTAGACCGCTCCTTGGCAGGAAGGCTGGACGAATAATTTATGGTCATTTTTTGATTAGTATAATGTATGAATCACTTAAACAAATAGTTGTAGTTGAAATAGCAAGATACTTTTCCCTCAGTTTTGCAGTGAGCGCCAATGGGTAACCAAGAATTACGGCAGGTCCTGTGTCCCCCAAACTGTAGGTGGAGTCTCCTACCAAGGGGCGTGGCCAACACGTGATCGCCCCTAAAACGACATAAACAGTCACTTGGGGTGCCCAGGGCCCTGACCTCTTGATAAAATGTGTAGAATAGCAGGAAATGTGCTTTAAAACAGCAAAAATTGCTCCCCAACCCATTGCTAATTGCAGGAAATTAGCTGTAAAACAAAAAACAATCTCTCCATCATCAAGACTGGGGCCACTAAAAGGCTAGGGCTGGCCCTGGGTGACCTAATATAGTGTATACCTATAGTACACCATCTGTTTCTTGTCTGACTAGTGCAGAAAGATGCTAAATTAATGTCCACCTTCAAAAAGACATGTTGATGAGATAATGACCTTGGGCTATGTTTCCTCATGATAACTATGCCATTGCCCTTTCATGTGGGTGAAATCAGGTTTCAAATATTTATGTCTCACTTGCTAAACAAAGCAGCTCCCAAAACATGGCAATTAGCATCTTGGTTTTAAGGTTGTTGCTGTTTCATCATTATCCTATTTATTTTTACAAAGATCATAGTTAATCACTCGTAAAAACAAAAAAAGGGAGTAAATCCTAGAACTAAAGCTGTCATTGGCCAAACGGACACTAACCGAAACTAACCTCGGTAGCACAGGCATAATATAGGTATAAGGGTGTCATACATGCTCATGACAAATCTTACAATGTTTTCAGTTGCGAGACCTGTTGTAAGCCCAATCTTTTTTGGGGGTTGTCTGTTTTGGGTGTTATTTTGACATTCATACGTGTCACATATCAGTTTGCAAACATTGTAAAAAATATATATTATTGATCAAACGTATCGGTGCTTATCGGCCATTGGACATAAACTTTACATAAGTTGGAAATTGCAAATTCAACAATGAGTGGTTTGGAAGAAATCAGTGGCTAACTGCAAGCATTGCAAAGCAATCATTAGCCTGCTATTCAGTGGCTGTGTGGTCCCAAGTATAATCTTAAGGGTCTCTTTTCCTAGTTTAAAATGATAAACCTTCAACATTGGCCCTGCTGTCAATGAAGCATGATTTGTGCCGTGCTCAAAACAACTGTTAACTCGGAACTGCAAAATCTGACTAGTGAGTTCAAGGCAACTGGGAACTCGAGAAAAAACAGCTACGACTGGGAAAACATCCAACTCGGAATTGTAAATCGTGAACTCTGGCCTCTTTCTACAGCTACGACCTGAAGATCACTGACATCATCATGATTCAACTTTTTTTCGAGTTCCAAATTGTCTTGAAAGCACCATACATCCAGAGAATGCCAGACTTTGATGACAAAATTTGCCCAAAAAGGACCGCGGCGCCACCTTCCTGTTCAAGTGAACACAGCACAACAAGGTGAGGCAAAGAGTTTTGTATTCTGCTGCATAAATAATGTTATATGCCAGGGAGATATATGCATACTGTAGCTAAGAAAGTAATACTAAGTGTATGATGTGTGGTAAGCTGTTAGTAGCCCATGTGCTTCACCATAACAATTGTCTATTTTCTCCTCTTAATTTCGCCAACTGTTCTGACTTGGTGGTACACATGTAGCCTATAACCTGTTTTTGAGAAATGTATTGTCTGCTTATGCACCCTTTATTTATTCTATGTTATTTTAAAAGGCAGTAAATTAGGCTGAATGAACTGTTTTGCTGCCAGACAAGGCTCCTCTGATAGCCAGGTGAAACAGTGGTAAGGTGTTGGGACAGCTTTATGTAGGCCCTAACAGTTTGTGGGAACCATTTATAGTGCGATTAATGTATTGTTTAGTGTTGTGTTGTAGTGGCTTTGCTGGCATGCTAAAATCGCCACTGAAGGTTTTTATAATTGCAGTTACCCTTACAAACAGCCAAAGTTTAATGTAAACGAAGTAGAAAGGTGAGTAGGCTTACCAATGCAAAAGTGCGCAGCAATGTGTAGCATTGCTCTACATTATCCAGAGGCCCTGGTCTGTGTTTAAACCGCCTAACTGCTAAGGTTAGTCTGTCATACTGCTTCGATGCTTCACACTCGACCTGCACGGTCCGCAAACTTCTGGGTCAAGGTTTTTATCATGTCAGTGAGATTATCAGGCTTCTTGCACGGTTCCTCTCTAGGCATGCAAGTCACTGGAGGTGATGTGACAGCCAACACACCAAAGCTTAGCCTGGTCCCAGATCTAAATACTGTGTATAGCCAACTCCTATGGTCATTGTCATGCCTAAGACGTGCATGGTATGACCGATTTGGGACCAGGTTACTAAATTGTACCGAATGGGCTTTTATTTCCACATTTATCTGATCATGTGTAGGCAGTCAAGTGTACAAGTTTAGCCAATAGAGGCAAGAAGTTGCTCCATAACACCAGGCCATTTGCTCAATAAACAAACAAAGCATTGAATAAAGCATGCATTTCAGAAGGAGTAGGCCTATTTGTTTAAAAAAATGTTGTTCTGTGCCGGAGCTTTTTCCTTGCAAAAACCCCAAAATGTCACAAGGTGATATACACTGAGTGTACAAACCATTAGGAACACTTTTCTAATATTGAGTTGCACCCCCTTTTGTCCTCAGAACAACCTCAGTTCATCAGGCCATGGACTCCACAAGGTTTCGAATACGTTCTACAGGGATGCTGGCCCATGTTGACTCCAATTGTTAGGTTTTGCGTAGGTTCAACTGAGATAGGAACGATAATACACCTGAACTTGGTTAAAACAATTGTTTAATACAAAAGTTAATGAATGGCAAATACAATTTCCGTATATACGGGTTCACTGTAACATCTCGCAGGACGAAACAATGAACTGCCTTTCTACTGATAACATGGGTATATGTTCTGACAGAGTTAGTTCCTGCTTCGTGAGCCGGCCTATCAGAACAGTGCCTGGACGTGGTTTAGACTTGCCGGGCCAATCAGTGTCACACAGGCTGGTCCCCCTGTTGGCGCTCTGTTTGATTTATCTTCCTTCTTGACATTTCAGTACTTTTCCACTAGCCAGGGTCTTGTAGTAAATACCTCACACCCCCCACTTAACCACAGGTCAGCAACTTTCTCAAGATGTCCGCACACAGGGTTACACATACACAAGTCCTTACTGACTAACTAACCCCCAATATGATTATTAGCAATTAGCAATTGTCAATACTATTATGGTATAAAAATATCAGAACCCCACACAATGCTTCCCACAATTGTGTCAAGTTGGCTGGATGTCCTTGACACACTTAAACCGGTGCGCCTGGCACCTACTACCATACCCCGTTCAAAGGCACTATCTTCTGTCTGGCACATTCACCCTCTGAATGGCACACACATACACAATCCATGTCCCATTTGTCTCAAGGTTTAAAAATCCTTCTTTGACCTGTCTCCTCCCCTTCATCTAAACTGATTTGAAGTGGATTTAACAAGTGAAATCAATAATGGATCATTGCCTTCACCTGGATTCGCCTGGTCAGTCTGTCGTGGAAAGAGGTTTTCCTAATGTTTTGTTTACTCAGTGTAGAGTAAATGCACATGGCTAATGTGGGTCTATGTGGGTTGTCCAGGCAGGTCCTGGAGAGAGGCTTGGCCCCAAAAGCCTTCTTTTGGGTTGTGCTGAAGGGTTGCTCATTGCTGGGAGCGGTGATGTGGCTGAATTTACAGTTTTTCTCGATCGCTTAAACACACCTGGTTCTTGTAGCACAAAAACCCATACCCTTACGTCATTCCCAAACATCCACACACATTTCCCATAACCGTAAACACTATTCACCTTTTTCCATACATGTTTCAATATTCAAAACTCTTTCTGCAAAACCTTACACAAAAGTGGCCAAATAAAGCATCCATTGCACTATAAATTCAGTTAGCAAACACATGCTCTCAACATAATTAACTCAAGTCATCACAACCTAAACTCAAAGAGCACACCTGTCTCCAGGTGCAAACACTAAGCCTCACACCAATCAGAATTGCAGGATCAATAAATAGGGCCTAGAGGCATGTCCATGTGCTTTGGAGCAATGGATCCTAACAATCCCGAAGTTGCAAGAAAACAGAGGAAGAGGACAACAAAGACAAGTAATCTCGTGTGAAATCCATTCCACCCTAGTTCATCATGTGCTCGTACATGGGAGGACTATGAGAGAAGCTGGACAGCTAGCGCAACCCAACCTAAGCCGTTACACGGTTGCATCCATTGTCTGTACTTTTAGTAGGGAAAACAGGTATTTGTTGTAGTGCATATAGACTGAATCTCCACTTTGTTCTCAGTGTAGTTTTTACAACAGTAATGGATGACCATAGGTCAGTAATGGTCAAATTTCATTTTTGCAGAACTGAGAGGCGGCCATCTATTGGAGGTAGGCGGAGACTTCTCACAGCTGAGCAGGAGACTGCCCTGGTGAATATGGTGATTGTCGATAATGCCATCCGTTTTAGGGAAATTCAAACCCAAATAGTTGAAGACCAGGTAGTCTTCCAAGGAATTAACAGCATCAGCATTTTCACCATTGACCGGATCGTTCAGAAGAACCACAAAAGGACAAAGCAGCTGTACCGTGTGCCTTTTGAAAGGAATTCAGAATTAAGGTGCAACAATTCCAATATGTGCAGGTAATTGCTATACTGTACAGCATTTTGAAGGTATGTAGAGTATGGCCCATCTCTCCAGCGTATCAATACAGTACCATATAGTAATGTGTTACAGTAACTGCAGTACACAATATTTCATTCCAGTACTGTAGTACACTACAATACTGTATTTGTAGTACAGTAAAATGTTTTTTTTTTTTTTTTTTTTTACTTCTGTAGAGAATCTTTGAGCTGGATGCCATGGCTGACCCACAGGAGTACATCTTCATCGACGAGGCAGGGTTCAACCTAACAAAAAGGCGCAAAAGGGGGTACAACATCATTGGTCACCGTGCCATCATACAAGTCCTGGCCAGAGGGGAGGCAACGTCACCCTATGTGCAGCAATCGTGGCGTCCTCCACCGCCATGTCAATGTAGGTCCATACAA
This sequence comes from Brachymystax lenok tsinlingensis, assembly GCA_030435695.1. Lineage (NCBI taxonomy): Eukaryota > Metazoa > Chordata > Actinopteri > Salmoniformes > Salmonidae > Brachymystax > Brachymystax lenok. The sequence continues at coordinate 11,676,885 of CM059790.1, forward strand.
GCTTTTGGAAATTGTGTATTTTACTGTGCATGGACTCTTCCTTACCTGTATTTATTACAGTACTGTTTTGAATTTCTCTCACCAGGGTGTTCCTGAAAGGGTTTTCTGGATAGTCAGTGCAGTGATTTTACAAAGTTCCAAATTATTAATCTGAAAACCTATTCTAAACATTTTGGTAGCAGTGTTTTGAATGAATCCTTCCAGTGTGTTACAAACAGTAATGTAGTCTGTGTTTTTGGCAGCTTGTGTGTGTTGTCTGAGGACAAAGTTTGAATTGGGACCCAGGAGTTAGATGTTTGTACCGTTGGGTGTGAGTTTTTTAAATTGTGTGAAGATTTGAGAAAATGGTGAGTTGTTTCAGGAATTGTGTTTAAGCAATTGAGAAACTGTAATTTACAGATGGCAACCTGATCTCAGAGCATTTCATCTTATGTATGTAAATCTGAGACACACCATTTAGTATGTATGATATGTTCCGTTTGGAATGGTTACATAAGCCAGATGGTTACTTAAGTCAAAAACAAAAGAAGGGTGGATGGGTAGGCGTATAACGTGAACTTCTAGCAACCTAAAGGTTGTGAGTTTGAATCTCACAGACAACTTTGGCATTTTAGTTAATTAGCAACTTTTCAACTGCTTACTACTTTGCAACTACTTATCATGTTAGCTAACCCTAACCTTAACCGTTTTAGCTAACCCTTCACCTAACCTTAACCCTTAAACCTAACTCCTAAACTTAACCCTAACCCCTAGCCTAGATAACAGCCACCTAGCTAGAATTTGTAATATATCATACGTTTTGCCAATTCGTAACATATTGTACGTTTTCCAAATTCGTTACGTATTATATGTTTTGCAAAATCGTAACATATAATACAAATTGTAATTTGTAACATATCATGTTAAATGGGTGATGGACATCCACAAATGAATACTTACCATACGAAATGTAACATACCATACTAAATGGAGTCTGCTTTAAATACAGAATTATACGAAATGCTCTGACACCAGGTTGCCGGCAGAGGGGGGGGGAGCGAGAGAGCTGATTAAAAGACACTAAGATAAGAACAACTTGCTGATGCTTGCACACAAAAGGGACAAAGTGCGTGTCAATCAATGTGTTTCTGCTCTTTGGGGTTTTAGGCTGGGTATCTGTCAATCCCTTTGTGACAACTGCTGAAGTAAAAGGGGCTTTATAAAATACATTTGACTGATTTATTGACAAAGAGCTTGTGTGTACATTAACCAGTGTCTTGGTGTCAACTGGTTCTCTGAGAACGTATTAGGTAACAGTGGAGGCTGCTGAGGGGAGAATGAAAATGGTATCAAACCATGTATTCAATACCATTCCGCTCCAGCCATTACCACGAGCCCGTCCTCCCCAATTGAGGTGCCACCAACCTCCTGTGGTACAGTGTTGGGGAAGCTACTCAAAGTATAGTTTACTAAACAACCAATTACTTCACACTGGAAGAAGTTAAGTAAACTATATTTTGATTTAGTATAGCTTAACGAAAGTTACTTTTAAAAAGTAGTTCACTACATCCAAACTACTTTGTGAAAATTCTATCTAAATCTAAAATGTCAGACCAAAAATTGCAAGAACAGATCACTCTGGAATCCGATGTTAACAAAATGTGTAATTTAGCCTATTAAACACAAGTGAATATTAGGCACGCGCAAAAGTTTTTCAAGTGAGAATTAGGCAGGTCTGATGCTGCTTCACCCATATATATATAAAAAATGCCCAAAAAAGTAGTGTGTAGTTTCAGTAGATAGCTACACCACTACATGACAAAAAAGTAATATACACTACCAAGATTTGCATTTAGTTCAACTACCACCTAGCTACTGCAAAATGTAGTTAAATGACTAGTTCAACTACATGTAGTTGACTACTTCCCAACACCGATGAGGTATTCTCAGATATCTGCATTGCTTAAGCACTGAAAACTGCAACACATTTCTGTGCAGCATTTGAAAAAGATGACACACTACACATCGTGCTGTGTGTGTGTGTGTGTGTCTAGGGAACATATAGTGAAATGTGCACATAATAAGCCTGAAGAAACATCAGTTTGACCCTCAAAGCTTGAGGGAAAAATGTATGAAATATTAATTTGCATTAACAATACTGTCCTCTAGTGTTCGTTTACATAACCATAATTGACTTGAAACTGCTGTCGTTGCTCTCAGCAGTATTGGTTTTCACTTCCAATGGCACAGGAACTTCTATACCAATGAATGATTTTTATTTTTTATTTATTTCACCTTTATTTAACCAGGTAGGCCAGTTGAGAACAAGTTCTCATTTACAACTGCGACCTGGCCAACAGCACAGAGTTACACATGGGATAAACAAACGTACAGTCAATAGCACAATAGAAAATCTGTATACAGTGTGTGCAAATGCAGAGTATTAAAGCACATTTACACTGAACAAAAATATCTATTTATCTAACCCTAATTTTACCAGGTAAGTTGACTGAGAACACAATCTCATTTACAGCAATGAGGGGATGATTAGGTAGCCATGATGGTATGAGGGCCAGATTGGGAATTTAGCCAGGACACCGGGGTTAACACCCCTACTCTTATAAGTGCCATGGAATCTTTAGTGACCACAGAGAGTCAGGACACCTGTTTAAGATCCCATCCGAAAGACAGCGCCCTACACAGGGCAATGTCCCCAATCACTGACCTGGGGAATTTGGATATTGCCTCCTACTGGCCCTCCACTTCCAGCAGCATCGGGTCTCCCATCCAGGGACCAACCAGGACCAACCCTGCTTAGCTTCAAAGGCAAGCCAGCATTGGGATGCAGGGTGGAATGTTGCTGGCAACATATAAATATAAACACAACATGCAACAATTTCAAATATTTTACTGAGTTAGTTTATAAATCAGTCATTTGAAATACATTCATTAGGCCCTAATCTATGGATTTCACATGACTGGGAATACAAATATGCATCTGTTTGTCAAAAAAAGGTAGGGGTGTGGATTCCAGTCAGTATCTGGTGTGACCACCATTTTCCTCATGCGTTGATCAGGCTGTTGATTGTGGCATGTTGAATGTTGTCTCACTCCTCTTCAATGGCTGTGCGAAGTTGCTGGATATTGGCGGGAACTAGAACATGCTGTCATAAACGTTGAGTCAGAGCATCCCAAACATGCTCAATAGGTGACATGGCTGGTGAGTATGGAGGAACTGGGACATTTTCAGCTTCCAGGAATTGTGTATAGATCCTTGCGACATGGGGCCATGCATTATAATGCTGAAACATGAGGTGATGGCAGCAGATGAATAGCACGACAAGGATCTCTTGACGGTATCTCTGTGCATTTAAATTGCCATTGATAAAATGCAGTGTCCCCATTGTAGTACCTGGGAACAGGCTGATCGCGGAACATAAAGTATAAGTTCTCCGGTCTGGGCTTGTCGGACCGTGGTCTCAATACTCCATATCACGGGGGCCACAATGCGGGAGCTGTGGATGATGGGCTCTGAGTCCCTCTCCTCGTTAGAAACATTGTGTTGGTGGGACAGGCCGTCTGCTTTCTAATTATTGGATCCCGGGCAATAGGCTAGTGTGAAGTTGAACCTGTTCAAGAACAGAGCCCACCTAGCCTGGCGAGCATTCAATCTCTTGGCTTTTTGAATGGAGACCAAGTTCTTCTGGTCCGTCCAGATCACGAAAGGATGAGGTACCCCCTCCAACCAACAAATAGATGAGGTACCCCCTCCAACCAGTGTCTCCACCACTCAAGGGCCCACTTAACTGCCAAGAGCTCCCGGTTGCTTACATCGTAGTTGTGTTCTGCTGGTGAGAACCACTTGGAGAGAAAGGCACATGGGTGCAGTTTCTTGTCCCCCTCGTTCTGCTGTGAAAGACTGCCCTTGCTCCGGTGTCCGAGGCGTCCACCTCTACCACGAAGGGACGGATAGGATCAGGATGGACAAGGATGGGTCCGGAGGTTAAACATCCCTTGAGCTCCCTGATTGCCCTGTCAGCCTCTGAGGTCCAGCAAAAATGGTTCTGGGACTTGCGGGTTAGGGCCTGGAGAGTCGTTGCCACCGCACCAAAGTTGCGTTTAAAACGTGTGTAAAAATTGGTAAACCCAAGGAACCGCTGAACTTGTTTGAGTGAGGCGGAACGGGGCCAGTCGGTGACTGCCCTCACTTTTACAGGGTCCATTTGGATGCTGGCGGTAGAGATAATGTGGCCCAGGAAAGAAACTTGGGATTACATGGGACACACTTCTCTATCTTGATATATAGTTGACTCTGCAGGAGGTGTCTCAGGACTTGGCGGACGTGTAGGATGTGTTCCGGAAGAGTCTTGGAGAAGATCAGGATGTCGTCGAGGTAAACTAAGATGAACCGATTCAACATATCCCTAAGTGTGTCATTGACCAATGCTTGGAAGACTGCCAGTGAGTTTGATAATGCCAAGAGTGTGCAAAGCAAATATAAAATATATTTAGATTTGTTTAACACTTTTATGGTTACTGCCTGATTCCATATGTGTTATTTCATAGTTTTTTTGTCTTCACTATTATTCTACAATGTAGAAAATAGTAAAAATAAAGAAAAACCCTGGAATGAGTAGGTGTGTCCAAACTTTTGACTGGTACTGTATAAATAAAAATCTCAATCCTATTGAATAGACCCAGTACACAACACACGCAGAGACTCTTTGCTGCAGTAAGAAAGCCATCTCATCTGCGCCTATTCAACATAGCCTAGTTTTACTTCTAAACAAAATAACTTTTTGGGGGTTCTCACACTCTTAAAATTATGTTTTGATTCTTGTTTAAACAGTCACTAAGATTATATTTGGTTGTGATCTTTGCAAAAAAAACTATTTTGGATGAAGTGGTTGTTAGCTATAATGCTAATGCTCATTGACATAGGCTGTAGCAAAAGCTAGCCAAAGAGCCATCATTTGCGATGATGACACAAACATTGTATTAAACAGGACATTCATATTTGCCTATTACTCTTTTCAAAATTCTTCAAGCTCTGTCAAATTGGTTGTTAATCATTGTTAGACAACCATTTTCAGGTCTTGTCATAGATTTTAAAGTAGATTTAAGTAAAACTGTAAATCGGCCACTCAGGAACATTCACTGTCTTCTTGGAAAGCAACTCCAGTGTTTTAGGTTATTGTCCTGCTGAAAGGTGAATTAATCTCCCAGTGTCTGGTGGAAAGCAGACTGAACCAGGTTTTCCTCTAGGATTTTGCATGTGCTTAGCTCCATCACCTGAATAGTGGTAGCTGCCTGCCTCAAGTGTCTTTTATGCAAGGGCCTCCCTAGTGGTGCAGCGGTCTAAGGCACTGCATCGCAGTACTTGAGGTGTCACTACAGACCTGGGTTTGATTCCAGGCTGTGGAACACCCATGAGGCGGTGGACAATTGTCCTTGTTAGGGGAGGGTTTGGCTGGCTGGGATGTCCTTGTCCCATTGTGCTCTAGCAACTCCTTGTGATGACTTTGGTTGCCAGCTGGACGGTGTTTCCTACAACAGGTTGGTGCTTCTGGGTTAAGCAAGCAGGGTTGTGTTTTGGAGGACGCATGGCTCTTGACCTTTGCCTCTCCTGAGTCCGTAAGGGAGTTGCAGTGATGGGACAAGACTGTACCTACCAATTGGACATCATGAAAAAGGGGTATTTTATGCATAATAGCATTTCTGTGGATAACCTTATGTAACAGTGTTGATTCTATCCCTCACCTCGCCCATACCTGGGATTGAACCAGGGATCCTCTGCACACATCAACAATTGCCTCCCACGAAGCATCGTTACCCATCGCTCCACAAAAGCCACAGCCCTTGCAGAGCAAGGGGAACAACTACTTCAAGGTCATGAGCGAGTGACGTCACCGATTGAAACGCTGTTAGCGTGCTGCTAACTAACTAGCCATTTCACACCGGTTACACTTACAATATAAGTGTGCCTTGCCTCACGTTCACGTACAGTATCAACACTGGAAGATGTTGTTTTGAAAGTTATTCCCATGGTTCCAAAATCACAAGCAGAGTTGTTGTGAGACCATCTTAAATGGAGTTAATGTTTCACTGTGACATATTTTCAGCCATTACCGTGAACCTGTCTTCCCAATTTCTCCCACCCCTGATAAATTCATACATACTGTACATGATGTAGTCGAATAAATGATTAAATGATACACACCTGAGACAGGTATGGTAATATAAATTACCTCATCAGAGGAGTTTACTCAGTCACACCAGAAGGTGTCAGTAAAATGCAATTATCTAACACCTGTTACAAGCGACTGATTGTTTGTGTTCGTTTGAGGATACAATTGAGTGATACCAGTAGTATATTGCAACTTTATATGACCCTGAAGCTAACTTTCAGCACATTTTGCTGTTAGCAGAGTCAGGATTAATTAAACAGACTTGTGCAAATTAAAAAAAAGCTGGTGCGTAGCAGAAGAGGATGTGATGTAATATAACTTCCGCCTTGTGCAGACTCTTTTCGTTGAGGCTCAGCTAGCGGCCGGGTGGGTTCACATTTTTGTCCAGAACAATTTTTGTGAAATTGACTATAATACGCATTTATAAGGTTATAGAAATACACCAGTGTCCGTCCGCAACCGTACACGTGTCTCAGTAGTAGCCATTTGGTTATCACATCTGAGATGTGTAAATATGAGTATTGAAATACGAGCTCCTGCATGTGGCAGAGGCCTTACTAGAAGCACTGGCTGGACCGCAGTTGATGGCTAACTAATAAGTTAGCGAGGTGGTTGGCTGCTCAGTCTGATTGCCAATGCGATAGCTAGCGTGCTCACTATTGCCCTCCAAATACATTCATACTCGTTGATGACTGAGTTGTGGACTCCCATAGCATTGTTTGTGCATTTCCATTCTTGGTGCCAGGGGAGTAGCTAGTTAACAAGCTTCTAAAAGAGAAATCCGCTAACTTGCAACCAACTCGCACCAAATTTTCTCCCAACAGCCTGCCAAGATGCAGATCTTTGTGAAGACGTTGACGGGGAAAACCATCACCCTTGAGGTTGAGCCCAGCGATACTATTGAAAATGTCAAGGCCAAGATCCAGGATAAGGAAGGTATTGTATTTTAAGTTTAATTGTAGCTCATTTGCCATACTGTATGGCTGTTTTTATTTACATATGAGAGGCGGATTTTACACTTTGATACGAGCAGTGTGCATGAGTGATTTCATTAGTGGGTCATATCAATATGCTTTTTTATTCTCAGGTATTCCTCCTGACCAGCAACGTCTGATCTTCGCTGGCAAACAGCTTGAAGATGGTCGCACCTTGTCAGACTACAACATCCAGAAAGGTAATAATGATTTAATGAGAGCATGTAATGCTGTTCATAGTTATGAGCTAGCCCTGTGCGAAAAGGTACAGGTGCTTTTAAAGACCTACTCTGGAACTTTGCAGCTATAATTTTTTAAAACCTGCTTCAGGCTGGATGTGTCGTCCATACATGCATAATCTATGAGCAGAATTACTGTTTTACCTAAACTAGCCACAAAAAGGTTTTCTGGAAACTTTGTGTGCTGTTTTCTCCCACTGGGGACAGCCCCCTAACAATTAGTTTCAGCCCCTTGCCATTTGAGTGACAGCTAGCAAGATGCACGCACAGCAGAATGAGAGGGCGCACATATCAGTACATGTGATGTAGTACATTTTGGGGACCACTTTTGGCTTGTGCTAGTTTCAGACTACTGGCTAAAAAGTTCACAAAAGTACTGTTTGTTCCCCTCCAGAGTCCACCCTACATCTTGTGCTGCGTCTGCGTGGAGGCATCATTGAGCCATCTCTGAGACAGCTGGCACAGAAGTATAATTGCGACAAAATGATCTGCCGCAAGTAAGTAAACTTAATGGCGGTAATCAACAACTGTTTTTACAAAATAGTGAAGGTTGGAGCTTTTCTTTAAACTCACCCTTTATTTTTAGTTTCCAATTAAGAAACCTAAATGCACATTTGAGATTGAGGTGATGGAAATGCAACATTCAGCAACTGCAGTAATGTTGCTGTGTACAAAGAAACTTAAGTCCCCTTGAATGGTTGATGTGAAACAATGGAATTAACTGGTCCATTGTCCAGTCAACCATATCCCACACATATTCAGATTTCATAGGTCTGAAAAGACTGGGTAGCTAATCAGTATAATGTATTAGTTCGAATTAACCAATTGAAGCGCTAGCTGGCAGTGGCTTACACCGCTGGACTACACACTTTGGACAGTTCTGAGCCTATTTTTGCTGCAGGTGCTACGCTCGCCTCCATCCCCGTGCTGTCAACTGCCGCAAGAAGAAGTGTGGACACACCAACAACCTGCGCCCCAAGAAGAAGCTGAAGTAAACTGTTTGCTTGGTGCTTTCTGTGGGACATATGCAGAACTGTTATGTAAAATAAACATGGAGAAAAAAAAAATGACATTGCCTGGCCTTGATGTAAAGTTAATCCACAATTGAAGGCTCTTAGAGAAAGGACTAAAAGATCAAATCTTTTCTTGGGACAGTCTGATTGTGAAGGCCTGACTGCTAAAAAAAAACAGCCAGACAATTCAAGGTGACTTGCGTGTGACAAATTAACTGAACCAGCCCCAAAGGAAGAATACACGTACATGTGTTTGAAATGGCAGGAATTCTAAACTGTTTTATAGCATGATTTTTTTTTTACAATTTAGTATGCTTTAAATGCCAGGATGTCACTCATTTGGGCGTTTAATCTACATGGAATTTTTTTTAGAATTTCAACAAATTCATTATCTATGGTTTTCACATGACTGGGTATAGGTCTACACACTTGGGAGACTGGCCCAGCCAATCAGAATTAGTTTTTCTCCACAAGGGCTTTATTACAAACCCAAATACTCCTGTTTTCATCAACTGTCCGGGTGGTTGGTCTCAAACAATCCTGCATGTGGAGGCCCTGGGCTGGCGTGGTTACACGTGGTCTGCCAAATTCTCAAACAACTGAGGTGGCTTATGGTAGAGAAATTAAAATTACATGCTCTGGACATTATTGCAGTCAGCACACTCCAACTTGAGGCATCGTGTTGTGACAAAACTGCTCATTTTAGTGGCATTTTTGGGACCCAACGTGTATATTTCTGTTCAGTATTTGCTGCACACTTAAATTGTTAATCGAGATCATGTGTGTACGACAACAGCTGTGCATTCCCTCATGATTATCAAAATGAACAAAGTGGGAATCAACGCAATTGTGCATTAGTTGACGCATTCTCAGTAGGCTATTTTTACAGAACAGTATGCAGTTTAGTAGGCAAGCAAGATTTCTGATAGGGCCAACATGTTTGCTTTACCAACAAGTAATTTAAAGTCATGTAAAAGAGGTGAATAGGAAAGTGCAGTACACAGGATTTTATGACATTGTAAAGCAGAGCTTAAGTGTTCAAAACAAATTACTGGCAAGTGAAATACAGAGACCCCAAAGCTAAGAAATTCACATCTTAATGACTGATGTGCCTCAGTGTCAGTCAACATTTTAAAGAGCTCTGTAGTTAATTGGCTACTACAATTCATCAAATGCATTGACAAAATATACATTTTAGCTTAGTTTAATGTTGAATTGTATACAAATACTTGCACTACATTTATTTCCTCATACAACTTCCATTATTATAAACATGGGTTCCTCCTATGCAGAAAGTAAAATCAAGGCCCTGTTTTAATACTGGAAAAATCTATCCTTGTTAAATGATAGGCAAATGCAACAAAAACCACCTGTCCAATGATGTGATTAAGGTTAATCATAGTATTTGAAAGTGCTCAAACACTGACTTGGAGATCAAAGCAGGTCGCTGAGGTATTTGAAGTATTAGTGGTTGTCAATAAGTTACTTGTGTCAAGTGTATTAAGAGCATGAGAACACTACAGACCCTACAGTACATTTTAATTACAGAATAATTCCACAGGCATTCCAAGACAATTTCTTTCCATTATCTAAAATGTATTGTCCAGTCAGTACAGATTGTGCCTCATCCAGTTATATGGTTAAGAAAAGTGCATCTTTGGTACTGCATTTTGTATCGTTACTCTAGTTGGATGATCACATTTTCTGGCAACAGTCTTCTCCAGAAGGTTGGAGCCATGTTCCCCTCCAAAAGAATATAGGCATCAAGAATTACACAGAGCAGGTTGCACTTGCTGATTATCTTCACAAATTCTTGGATGTCAGTCACACTATTAGGTAAGAACAGCAGAGACTACGTTTACATGCATACCAATATCCCATTATTTTTCAGGATACTCAAGTATTCTGTTTTTGAGTTGACGCATATAAAACAACCCGTTTACAATAACCCAAAAAATCTTGTATCCTGTTTTTGAGAAACCCATTTTTTTACATTTAACCTTTATTTAACTAGGCAAGTCTGTTAAGAACAAATTCTTATTTATAATGATGGCCAAACCCTAACCCGGACGACACTGGGCCAATTGTGCGCGGGACTCCCAATCACGGCCGGTTGTGATACAGCCTAGAATCGAACCAGGGTCGGTAATGACACCTCTAGCACGGAGATGCTACGCCACTCGGGAGCCTGGGATATGCTGATCTTAGACGGGATACTGTGGCATGTACACATCTTATCCCATTTAGGCCTAGTTGTTTTTCAAGGTCTGCGCAGGCTCAGTTTCACATATAGGTGTTGTGATGTTTTCCTCTGATTCTCAAACAAATCACTTCAAAAAGTAGGCTACATGCGCAGTTCCATCCACCATAATAATTTGTTTTTCTGATACTACGTAGGCTACTGGTCTGTATAGCCTACTGGCTTAGGCTACTTTCACCCCTAATTTAGATGTTTCTGCTTATAATTTCCAACATTTGGAAGACCATTTGTTTGTCAACTATAGTTCGATACAGTGCATTCGGAGCATTCAGTCCCCTTCCCCGTTTCTACATTACAGCCTTATTCTAAAATTGATTACATTTTTTCCCCCCTCACACACACAATACCCCATTATAACAAAGCGAAAACATGTTTACATATTTTATGCAAATGTATACAAAAACTGAAATACCTTATTTACATAAGTATTCAGACCCTTTGCTATGAGACTTGAAATTGAGCTCCGGTACATCCTGTTTCCATTGATCATCCTTGAAATGTTTCTACAACTTGATTGGAGTCCACCTGGGGAAAGGTACCAAGACATGTCTGCAGCATTAAAAGTCCCCAAGAACACAGTGACCTCCATTCTTAAATGGAAAAAGTTTGGAACCACCAAGACCCTTCTTAGAGCTGGCCACTCAGCCAAACTGAGCAATCAGGGGAGAAGGAGCAATCAGTGAGGTGGCCAAGAACCCAATTGTCACTGACAGAGCTCCTCTCTGGAGATGGGAGAGCCTTGCAGAAGGACAACCATCTCTGCAGCACTCACCAAATCAGACCTTTATGGTATTGTGGCCAGACTGAAGCCACTGCTCAGTAAAAAGACATGACAGCCCACTTGGAATTTTCCAAAAGGCACCTAAAGGACTGTTGGATCACGAGAAACAAGATTCTCTGGGTTTATGAACTGGAAGATTAGTCAGGATAGAGGGAAAGATGAACAGAGTACAGAGAGAGCCTTGATGAAAACCTGCCCTAGAGTGCTCAGGACCTCAGACTGGGGCGAAGGCTCACCTTCCAACAAGACAACGACCCTAAGCACACAGCCAAGACAGTGTAAGAGTGGCTTCGGGTCAAGTCTTAATGTCCTTGAGTGGCCCGGACTTGAACCCAATCGAACATCACTGGAGAGACCTGATAATAGCTGTGCAGCGATGCTCCCCATCCAACCTGAGAGCTTGAGAGGATCTGCAGAGCAGAATGGGAGAAACTCCCCAAATACAGGTGCGCCACGCTTGTAGTGTCATACCCAAGACGACTTGATGCTGTAGTCAATACAAAAGGTGCTTCAGAAAAGTACTAAGTAAAGGGTCTGAATACTGTAAAATGTGCTAGTTGTTTTTGCTTTGTCATTATGGGGTATTGTGTGTAGAATGATGAAGGGATAAAGTAAGAAAATGTGGGAAAAAAATCAAGGGGTCTGAATACTTTCCGAATGCACTGTACATGCAGCTTCTCTTTTGTCATAACTTGATGCCCTAGAAGACTAAAGTAATGCTTACCAGATGAATGCATTAGTAATCTACTAGTAAAGTTGTCTGTCTCGTTTCGGGACCTGGGAGAAAATGCAATAACTCCAAATCAGTGTGGAAAATGTCCAAATGCCCTCAATTTAACTGGTTTTAAGGTTAAATGAAAAGCTGAGAAAACCATGGAAAACACTTCTGATAAGACTTCAGTTCGTGTCAGGTCCATATGTTGTGTGGTTGAACTACTGTCTGCTTGCGTAACAGTGTCAAATATAACACGTTACACACGTATTCACATTTTCTCAAGAGATGCTGAAAGAAAGAAATCATATTTCTCCACTCCTGTTCCCGAGACAAAATTAACATTTGTTGTATCATTTTACTGCAAGAAATGCATTATTCTGCAGGAGTTAATATTATATTACTGTACATGTGAGAGGTTGAAGGCCGACAGTCAGTGTCCACATTTCAGTTACTATTCCATTTAACCCATATGAACTTAAATTAGGAATATTCTATTTAGTCACATGGATACTCGTGAGCGGGATATCAAAGGTGCATGTAAACAGCTTATCCCGAATAAGACCTTAAGCAGGATATGAGCTACTATCCGGAATGCATGTAAATGTGGTCATTGTTCAACATAATTGCAGTTTGTCTACATGAACAAGGTGAGATTACATAGTACTTGTCAATAAACTGTATTGCTAATTCAACACTGATTTAACCTTATTTGTACCTATATAATACCAAGAAAAAATGCCTCAATGCCTAGGTCAAAATAGAATCTCGATGGTGTGCATCAGTGAAAGAGATACCAGGTTAGCTTTGCATTGAATTAAGTACAGTACATCTTTACTAATAACACTACTTGTGCTTTTAAATCTATTTGTAAAAAGGTTGCACATTGGGTAATGCGCATAACTCACATTACTGTACTTGGCAAGGCTCTTCACTGAGCGCATTAAGTTTTGTCATTGAGTACCCTTGGTGATAAACCCTCTGCAGCAACGTTTCTGTAGGATTACCAAATAATTATGTAAACTGTTAATGTAATACAGAAAACAATAGAAGTAAATCTATTATTAATTATTAATACTGACAAAATGGAAACAATAATTTGACAACTACATTTTTAAGTACAAGCCCAGATTCAATTCAACTACTTTTAAAGTTCAAGAACCTCTATAATAGCAGGTTGACTGAATCATAACCCAACAAAACATTTAAATAAATGGTGTAAACGTCGGCACAACAATTCTCACAGCGACGAAAAAAAGACTGCTCCCACCCACCACTTTGAAATTAACAATGTACCGCTGCAACAGGTGGATCCACGGTTCTACTCTTAACCACTGTAATAATGTGCTTGAGCAAACATTGTTCCAAAAGAGCTAGCTTCCTTTCCTTCCTTGTCCATCACCATCTACAATCCTGTCATTGCGTTGCGCTATTTGTCGATGAGCTTGGCCAAGCTCTGTCGCAGGTCATTCAGGTCGTAGATCTTGACGTCCAGGACGTCGATGACCCGCTGAACCTCACTCTCCGCTCTATCCCGCTCCTCCAGAGAGGAAGCCAGAGTCTGCTCGGCTCTCTCCACCCGTTGCTCAAGTTCTGCATTCCGTGTCTCCAGATCCTAGAAGGTCCACAAGTGACAGAGGACTTTGGATCAATTCATGTTAAAGATCTCAATTGCATACTCCTCGCATCCTCTCTACTCGTCTCCTTATCAAAACCCATTGGATGAGAATGCCAGAGGAGGTCTCCACTCTGACCATCTCCAATGGATTTTGAGGAGGAGGTGAGTAGAAAGGATGCGAGGAGTATGTAATTGAGATTCTCCCACTGTCATATCTTTAGTTTTTCCCCCTGCATTGTTTCAGACCCTTTGAAAATTCTGAGACCCCCAAGTGGTGCCTGACCCCCTGGCTGAGAATCACTAGTCTTCAGTATAGTTTGGAAAATCCAAAAATGCATGTTCTGCCCCAATTCCTAAAACTCACCTGAAGTCTCTGAACAGCCTCTTCCCTCTCTTTCTGTAAATCATGAATATCTGAATTCTTGCTCTGTAGATTGTGGATTTCCTAAAAAAGACAAAGTCTATTGAAAGCAGGTGCTTCCACACGTGGTTCCTGAGCAATTCCTAAGCAATTAACATCCCATCATGTATAAAAATGATGGGTAGGCCCAGATGGCCATTTGGCTACCACAGGATGACAATGCCCCCATCCACAGGGCACGAATGGTCATTGAATGGTTTTATGAGCATGAAAACAATGTAAACCATATGACATGGCAGTCTCAGTCACCAGATCTCAACCCAATTGAACACTTATGGGAATGTTTGGAGCGGCGCCTGAGAGTTTTCCACCACCAACAACCAAATTATGGAATTTCTTGTAAAATAATGGTGTCACATCCCTCCAATAGTTCAAGAAACTTGTAGAATCTATGCCAAGGACCATTAATAAAGTGGCCCAATGCCCTATTAAGACACTTTGTTGATATTTCCTTTATTTCGTCAGTTACCCGTAGATATACAATACCAGTCAAAAGTTTGGACACACCTACTCATTCAAGGGTTTCTTTATTTTTACTATTTTCTATAGTGAAGACATCAAAACTATGAATTAACACATGGAATCATGTAGTATTCAAAAAAAGTGTTAAACAAATCAAATTTTTTATTTTATATTCTTCAAAGTAGCCACCCTTTGCCTTGATGACAGCTTTGCACACTCTTGGCAATCTCTCAACCAGCTTCACCTTGAATGCTTTTCCAACAGTCTTTGTATTCACTCTGCGGTCCAACTCATCCTAAACCATCTCATTTGGGTTGAGGTCGGGTGATTGTGGAGGCCAGGTCATCTGATGCAGCAATCCATCACTCTCCTTCTCTATCAAATAGTTCTTACATAGCCTGGAGGTGTGTTGGGTCATTCATCCTGTTGAAAAACAAATGATAGTCCCACTAAGCGCAAACCAGATGGGATGGCGTATCGCTACAGAATGCTGTGGTAGCCATGCTGGTTAAGTGTGCCTTGAATTCTAAATAAAATCACAGACAGTGTCACCAGCAAAGCACCATCACACTTCCTCCATGCTTCACGGTGGGAACCACACATGCAGACATCATCCGTTCACCTACTCTGTGTCTCACAAGGACATGGCGGTTGGAACCAAAAATCTCAAATTTGGACTCCAGACCAAAGGACAGATTTCCACCGGTCTAATGTCCATTGCTCGTGTTTCTTGGCCCAAGCAAGTATCTTCTTCATATTGGTGTCCTTTAGTAGTGGTTTCTTTGCAGCATTCACACAGTCTCCTGTGAAAAGTTGATGTTGAGATGTGTCTGTTACTTGAAGAAGTGAAGCATTTATTTCAGCTGCAATCTGAGGCGCAGTTAACTCTAATGAACTTGTCCTCTGCAGCAGAGGTAACTCTGGGTCTTCCTTTCCTGTGGCGGTACTCATGAGAGCCTGTTTCATCATAGCGCTTGATGGTTTTTGCGACTGCACTTGAAGAAACCTCAAAGTTCTAGAAATTTTACAGATTGACTGACCTTCATGTCTTAAGGTAATGATGGACTGCCATTTCTCTTTGCTTATTTTAGCTGTTCTTGCCATAACATGGACTTGTTTTTTTACCAAATAGGGCTCTCTTTTGAATACCACCCTTACCTTGTCACAACACAACTGATTGGCTCAAATGCATTAAGGAAAGAAATTCCACAAATTAACTTTTAACAAGGCACACCTGTTAATTGAAATGCATTCCAGGTGACTTCCTCATGAAGCTGGTTGAGAGAATGCCAAGAGTGTGCAAAGCGGTCATCAAGGCAAAGGGTGGCTACTTTGAAGAACCTCAAATATAAAATATCTTGATTTGTTTAACACTTTTTTGGTTACTACAGGATTCCATGTGTTATTTCATAGTTTTGATGTCTTCATTATTATTCTACAATGTAGAAAATAGTAAAAATAAATAAAAACCCTTGAATAAGTAGGTGTGTCCAAACTTTTGACTGGTACTGTATGTAAAGCAATTTCCTTTGAACAAGAGGTGGAATTCAGAGTATGCAAAACACATCTACCAAGGACATTTCCACTTCCACATGGGAAGGGCTCGAAAATCGGTTTCTTGAGATTCTCAAGTGAAAACCTCAGCTTGTACCTCACTAGTTTCTTTCAACTGTGCTATCTAGACAGCCTAGAAGACTGGCATCTTGAGGCCAGCAGTACCTGGCTGCCTGGAAAGTGTGTCTGAGCCCTGGGTCTTACCTCGTCTTTAGCTTTGAGCAAGGCTTCCAACTCCTCTAAAGTCTGGGTCAGCTCATCCCTCGTCTCAGATTCACTGGGACCAGGCCGCCCGCTCTGAGCCTCCAGCTCGGCCACCTGCCAAAACACAACACCGGAGAGAATAACAAGTAAGGACTTTTTAAATCCTAGTGTACATGCTATTACAGGATTAGTTTTTTCCCTTCATATTTGGACGTTAGAACGTGGAGCGCACAGATTTGCGTCACTTCGTTAGTCAGTATGTGTTACACCTGTGCTGGTTTGTCATCTCGTTTGTGGGAACGTGTTTCACCTGGGCTGGCCCAGGTAATATTTATGAGTGGCTTGCCCAGTGCTCTTGAGAGATGTGGAGGGTTAATACCTTTAGTTGGCTCTCCTCATTTGATTTCTAAAAGAACAATCCTTTATCTGATCTTACCAGTTTTTGTTTTGCTCCACTTTTCGGTTTGCATCCTGTCTTTAATTTTGTTTGCCTGTTCTTGGGCAAATTTAGTGAACGCTTATGGTGGGTGTCTTAAGTCCCAGTTGTTGTTGCTAGTCAATTTTCAGTGGCCACCCCCATGAGTGTCTTTCAGAACCCCTTCTAAAACCCCCACCTGTTTTGTTTTGGTTGTTGTCAGTGACTCTTTGTTAGTTCCCCTATCTGTTTGAGCGACAATTCTTTCTTGCTGGGGAACGTAACAAAATGGGGGCTTGTCTGGGATCTTGTTTCCCATGTGTATGGTAGTCGCTCTAATCACCTACTCTGAAGCTCTGCTGTGCCCAGATATTTGAATGTTCAAAATGCACTTTTGCCATAGTTTCTGTCACTGACATCCACCCTGAGGGGGTTATAAGACTGTTGGAATCATTTTGAAAGTTGCATAAACACACAGGCTTATAAAATAAAAAAACATGGACTTTAAGCATTTGTGGAAAACCCTACATGGGAGATGCTAGATAAATTTAAAAAGGCGAATCTGCTCGTCATTGCAAAGCATTATGACATCCAAGTTGCACATGCCGATTCGAAAGTGGTAGTCAAAGGGTTAGTCTACAGTATATTGCTTTGGTGGGAGGAGAAAATTCTTCCTGAGAGGGAGGAGGATGAAAATGGTCATACGGGTGGTAGAGTACACCCCATAGACATGCAACTGCGAGAGGTAGAACTAAAGGCAAAATGAGAACAGAAATAAGAGTTTGAGCACAAGGAAAGACAAGATGGGTGTGCAGCCAGCTAACAAGAACATGAACATGCAGCCAGATAACAAGAAAATAAACATGCCATTCAACCAAGATATACAGATCTGGAAACACTCGATCCAGGCAGGCCATCCAGCACCCTCAACAGAGTTTGGTCTTGGTCGGAACAGCCTGCTTGTACAGATCACTGACCACTGACAATCTGAAATGGTCCACCCACACAGACAGTGTGGTGAAAAAAGTGCACAGCGTCTCTTCAACCTCAGAAAGCTGAAGGAATTAGTCTTGGCCCCTAAGACCCTCACAAACTTTTACAGATGCACAATTGAGAGCATCCTGTCGGGCTGTATCACTGCCTGGTACGGCAACTGCACCGCCCACAACCGCAGGGCTCTCCAGAGGGTGGTGCAGTCTGCCCAACGCATCACCGGGGGCACACTGCCTGCCCTCCCCAACACATACAGCACAGTCACAGGAAGGCCAAAATAAATAATCAAGGACATCAACCCCGCGAGCCACAGCCTGTTCACCCCATCATCATCCAGAAGGCGAGGTCAGTACAGGTGCAGCAAAGCTGGGACCAAGAGACTTAAAAACAGCTTCTATCTCAAAGCCATCAGACAGCTAAATAGCCATCACTAGCTGGCTACCACCTGGTTACTCAAACCTGCAACTTAGAGGCTGCTGCCCTATGTACATATATATTTGGTCACTGCTCCTCCAAAGTGTTCTTGTGGGAAAAGCCTAGAAAGAGTACACTGCTTTATCTCTTGATCGGAGTTCAGATTATTACACTGTTAAAGCTGCTGTCCTTCGGGTCCCAGAGGCATACAGACAACAGTTCTGCAAATTACAAAAGACAGAATAACAAAGCCATGTTGAGTTCGCAAGGGAACACTCGGTGGTGTGGTTCTCAAGAGGTCAAGGACTTGAGAATTTAAAGACTCAGAGCAGTTTAAGAATAGCCTTCACGAAAGGGTTGTTACCTACATTTATGAGTATAAGGATCTCACTCGAGAAAGCTGCAGTTCTTGCAAGTAATTGTTAGATTACTTGTTAGATACTACTGCATGGTCGGAACTAGAAGCACAAGCATTTCGCTACACTTGCATTAACATCTGCTAACCATGTGTATGTGACAAATAAAATTTGATTTGATTTTACCTTCACATACAAAGCACCCAGTAGTTATCTCTAAGCAAAAAGCAAATCTAGAAGTCACCTCCTACTGCGGTGTTTCATTCAATTTCTACAGTGCCCAAAGATAAAGATTGGCAGATAACTGCTTTTCATATCTGCCAATTTATCATAAAGGCCGTGAGAAAGGACACATTGTCTCTCAGTGTCCAAAGTTGAAACAACTGCTTTTCCCAAATGTTTCTTTCTTGTGGGAGCACTCCAGCCGATTAAGTCTCTGGTATTTCCTAAACAAGATTTTGGATCAGATGTGTATGAACCCTTTGTTTCAGATGGGTTTGTGTCTCTGCAGAGTGGCGATGCTGTTAAGCACCCAGTGAAAATACTGCGTGACACTGTGGCAGCCCAGTACTTCATTTGGGAGGGTATTTTGCCTTTGACACTTCACTTCAACTGATTACAGTGCGTTAGTAAAAGGCGTGGAGATGGGTTGCATTAAAGTTCCTCTGTATAATGTTGAACTCGAGTCCGATCTTATTTCTGGTTCCGTTGTCATTGGAGTGAGTCTTAGCCTACTGGTGAAGCAGTTCTCATTCATTTTGGGGAAAGTTAGAGTCAAACAAAGGCAAAACACCCTCCAAAATGAAGGACTGGGCTGCCCCAGTGTCTCACAGTATCATCACGTTTATGGATGATCCTGATTTAGGTAAACCTCCTGAGTTAACCTCTCCTTTGAAAACCCCAGAGGTGAGCATGTTTGTAGGACTGCTGAAGGAAGAGAGGGTTCCTACAGTTGACACTTCGATGTCTAGGAAGCAACTGATTGCAGAACAGACAGAGTAAAGATGTTTCCCTCTCCCCTCTTTTTGCTGAGATACATCCAGAGGAGGAGTTTGAAGAAGTTTGTGTGGGTTACTTTGACAGAGATTATGTTCTAATGAGGAAATGGCGTTCTCGCGCCACTTCTGGGCAGGACGATTGGCCCAGTGCATCTCAAATTGTCGTTCCATTTGCACTTTGGACAAGAGATTCAGAGGTTGGCTCACAATGGTAGGCCATCTTGGGGTCAACTAGACGTATGACCATATCTGCGTAACCACTTCTGGCCTACTGTAAATCCAGTCGCGTTAGCCAGCGGACGGGTACACCGAACCAAGCTGTGCCTGTTGCACCTTTGCAGACTATTCCTGCTTTTAACTACTCTTTCAGCAGGGTTCTGACGGATTGTATTGTATTTGTATTTATTATGGATCCCATTCTTCTTGGGGACCGGCAAAATGTTATAATTTTAAAAACATTACAATACATTCATAACAGATTTCACAACACACAAAGTGTGTGTCCTCGGGCCCCTACTCCACTACCACATATCTTCAACACAAAATCCATATGTATGTGTGTGTATAGTGCGTATGTTATCATGTGTGTGTATGCATGTGTCTGTGCCTATGTTTGTGTTTCTTCACAGTCCCTTCTGTTCCATAAGGTGTATTTTTATCTGTTTTTTTAAATCTGATTCTATTGCTTACATCAGTTACCTGATGTGGAATAGAGTTCCATGTAGTCATGGCTCTACGTAGTACTGTGCGCCTCCCATAGTCTGTTCTGGACTTGGGGGCTGTGAAGAGACCTCTGGTGGCATGTCTTGTGGTGTATGCATGGGTGTCTGAGCTGTGCGATAGTTGTTTAAACAGGCAGCTCAGTGCTTTCAACATGTCAATACCTCTCACAAATACAAGTAGTGATGAAGTCAATCTCTCCTCCACTTTGAGCCAGGAGAGATTGACATGCATATTATTAATGTTGGCTCTCTGTGTACATCCAAGGGCCAGCTGTGCTGCCCTGTTCTGAGACAATTGAAATGTTCCTAAGTCCCTCTGTGGCACTTGACCCCATGCCTGAACAGTAGTCCAGGTGCGACAAAAATAGAGCCTGTAGGACCTGCCTTGTTGATAGTGCTGTTAAGAACGAAGAGCAGCGTTTTATTATGGACAGACCTCTCCCCATCTTAGCTACTGCTGTATCAATATGTTTTGACCATGACCAGTGTTACACCAAATAGTGTTTCCACATTATTTATTACAAGATTTAGTTGAGGTTGAGTTTAGTGAACGGTTTGTCCCAAATACAATGCTTTTAGTTTTTGAAATATTTAGGATTCATTTATTCCTTGCCACCCATTCTGAAACTAAGTGTTGCAGTCATTTCAGTCGCTGTAGTAGCTGACGTGTATAGTATTGAGTCATCCGCATACTTAGACACACTGGCTTTACTCAAAGCCAGTGTCATTTCGTTAGTAAAGATTGATAAAAGTAAGGGGCCTAGACAGCTGCCCTGGGGAATTCCTGATTATACCTGGATTATGTTGGAAAGGCTTCCATTAAAGAACACCCTCTGTGTTCTGTTAGAGGTAACTCTATATCCACATTATAGCAGGGGGGTGTAAAGCCATTACACGTTTTTCCAGCAGAAGACTATGATCGATAATGTCAAAAGCCGCACTGAAGTATAACAAAACAGCCCTCACAATCTGTGCTTGTTGAATGTCCTTCCCTATAAGCGTGCTAAGTCTTGTCAATTTTTTTACTGTAAAATAGCATTGTATCTGGTCAAACACCATTTTTTCCAAAACTTTACTAACACCATGCCCAAAACGGACACGCGCAAATTGATTTTGTCCCCCCACACCAAACGAGATCACGACACAGGTTGAAATATCAAAACAAACTCTGAAACAATTATATTAATTTGGGGACAGGTCGAAAATCATTAAACATTTATGGCAATTTAGCTAGCTAGCTTTCAGTTGCTAGCTAATTTGTCCTATTTAGCTTGCTGTTGCTAGCTAATTTGTCCTGGGATATAAACATTGAGTTGTTATTTTACCTGAAATGCACAAGGTCCTCTACTCCGACAATTAATCCACACATAAAATGGTCAACCAAATCATTTCTAGTCATCTCTCCTCCTTCCAGGCTTCTTTTTCTTCTTTGGATTTTATATGGCGATTAGCAACTAACTTTCATAATTACCACAACCGACCTCCGTTCATCTTTCAATCACCCACAAAAACCAATGAGGAGATGGCACGTGGGTATATGCTTCTAAAATCCAAATGAGGAGAGGGGCGAGGCAGGACTTGCAGCGCGTTCTGCGTCACAAATAGAATCAACTTCTATTTTAGCGCCTGGCAACAGATGCTCGTTTGGCGCCGCGTCTGGTTTGGGCAAGGTGTGTTAACAGGCTGATCGGTTGGCTATTTGAGCCAGTAAAGGGGGCTTTACTATTCTTAGGTAGTGGAATGACTTTTGCTTCCCTCCAGGTCTGAGGGCACAGACTTTCTAGTAGGCTTAAATTGAAGATATGGCAAATAGGAGTGGCAATATCGTCCACTATTATCCTCAGTAATTTCCCATCCATGTTGTCAGACCCCCGGTGGTCTGTCACTGTTGATAGACAACAATACTTTTTCACCTCTTCCACACTCACTTTACGTAATTCAAAATTAAAATTCTTGTCTTTCAGAATTTATACTTGGATGTGTAGTGTCAGCGTTTGTTGCTGGCATGTCATGCCTAAGTTTGCTAATCTTGCCAATGAAAAAACTCATTAAAGTAGTTGGCAATATCAGTAGGTTTTGTGATGAATGAGCCATTGGATTCAATGAATGATGGAGCTGAGTTTGCCTTTTTTCCCTAAATGTAATTGAAGGTGCTCCAAAGCTTTTTACTATCATTTTTTGTTTCATAATGTAATTGTCTTTTTTGATTTATTTAGTTTAGTTACGATTTTGACATTTTCAGTTTTCAATCGGTTGTGCAGCCAGACATATTTGCCATTCCTTTTGCCTCATCCCTCTCAATCATACCATTTTTAAATTCCTTAGCAATCCAAGGGGATTTTTACAATCATTTTCTTAGTGGGTGCATGCTTATTAGTAACTGGGATAAGCAATTTAAAAAATGTGTCAAGTGCAACGTCTGTTTGCGTGTCTGTTTACATCAACATAAGAATCACAACAAAACTTGTATGACCTCTTATACACTATATTAGGCCTTTGAAACTTTGGTTTGCCTAGATATGGCTACTATATTGTGATAACTACATCCAATGGATCTGGATACTGTTTTCAAGCACATTTCTGCAGCATTAGTAAAAATGTGATCAATACATGTTGATGATTTTATTCCTGTGCTGTTTGTAACTACCCTGGTATGTTGACTGGTATGTTGACCTGCGTGCTAAAGGAAGCCACCTCAAGCCAATAATCCTCAGTAAGCAAACAATTGCCGCATTGGAACTGAGTGATCCAGTTTGTCCCAAAACAAAGCGTAGTAGATACAGCTCCTACAGCACTGGAACCGTTCATTGGAAAACTCTGGGACTAACTTTGTTAGCTTAATGTCTAATGTTAGCAGCTTAGCGGCTCTTTCAAGTAGACTTTAACCTGTCATTTAAGTGGGAATCCCGGAACAAGAAATAGCGGTCCTAGCTGTTAAACGCTAACTGCGTCACGAAATCCATGCAAAAACAAGTTTGGTATTTGTGTTTAACAAAGATTGGGTATGTTTTACTTAAAATAACAAACCGAGTGTTTCTAGCCTATTTGTGTTCAGCCTTTGCCTAAAGAAAAGAGTGATAATCAGTTTCTCTTGACCATCATGTGCGCTGCCATTTGTTTCCTTGAGGCCATTCCACTGAGGAAAATGCGGGAGAAAAGTTACAACGGATATTACAGGAATTTCCCCTTGAAATCAGACATGTCTGTGGTAAGGAAAACTTGGTTGCTGATTGTCTTTCAAGGGTGGGAAGTCAATTTATTATGACTGCACGTTTTTCCATATTGGAGATGAGTTTTGTTTGTGTTCCTTTCAAGGGGATGAGAGTTATAGAAACGTATGTCTTGTCCTTCCCTGTTTCTCAAAACGTGTGCGTTTTAGGCAACTATAGAAAGAAAAAGATATATAAAAAAGATTACTTTTACAATCTCTCTCTATAAATATATAGATATATAGTATACAGTACCAGTCAAAAATTTGAACACACCTACTCATTCAAGGGTTTTTCTATATTGTAGAATAATAGTGAAGACATATACTGTAGAATCATGAAGTAACCAAAAAAGTGTTTAAAAAAATCTAAATATATTTTAGATTTTTCAAAGTAGCCACCCTTTGCCTTGATGACAGCTTTGCACTCCATCACTCTCCTTCTTTGTAAAATAGCCCTTACAGAGCCTGGAGGTGTGTTGGGTCATTGTCCTGTTGAAAAAGTGAAAACTAGATGGGATGGCATATCGCTGCAGAATGCTGTGGAAGCCATGCTGGTTAAGTGTGCCTGGAATTCTAAATAAATCACTGACAGTGTCACCAGCAAAGCATCCCCACATCACACCTCCTCCTCCATGCTTCACGGTGGGAACCACACATGCGGAGATCATCCGTTCACTTACTCTGCGTCTCACAAAGACAAGGCAGTTGGAACCAAAAATCTCAAATTTGGACTCAGACCGAAGAACAGCTTTCCACCGGTCAAATGTCCTTTGCTCCTGTCCATTGCTCCTGTTTCTTGGCCCAAGCAAGTCTCTTATTATTATTATTATTATTATTATTATTATTATTATTATTATTATTATTGTGTAACCTTTATGTAACTAGGCAAGTCAGTTAAGAACAATTTCTTATTTACAATGATGGCCTACCCTGGCCAAACCCGGACGACGCTGGGCCAATTATGCGCCGCCCTATGAGACTCCCAATCACGGCCGGTTGTGATACAGCCTGGATTTGAACCAGGGTATCTGTAGTGACGCCTCTAGCACTGAGATGCAGTGCCTTAGACCGTTGTGGAGCCCTTTAGTAGTGGTTACTTTGCAGCAATTTGACCATGAAGGCCTGATTCACGCAGTCTCCTCTGAACAGTTGATGTTGAGATGTGTCTGTTACTTGAACTCTGTGAAGCATTTATTTGGGCTGCAATCTGAGGTGCAGTTAATTGCCGATGGTAACTCTAATGAACTTATCCTTTGCAGCAGAGGTAACTCTGGGTCTTCCTTTCCTGTGGTGGTCCTCATGAGAGCCAGTTTCATCATGGTTTTTGCGACTGCACTTGAAGAAACTTTAAAAGTTCTTGCAATTTTCCGGATTGACTGTCCTTCATGTCTTAAAGTAATGGACTGTCGTTTCTCTTTGCTTATTTGAGCTGTTCTTGCCACAATATGGAAGTGGTCTTTTACCAAATAGGGCTATCTTCTGTATACCACCCCTACCTTGTCACAACACAACTGATTGACTCAAATGCCTTAAGGAAAGAAATTCCACAAATGAACTTTTAACAAGGCATACCCGTTAATTGAAATGCATTCCAGGTGACTACCTCATTAAGCTGTTTGAGAAAATGCCAACAGTGTGCAAAGCTGTTATCAAGGCAAAGGTTGGCTACTTTGAAGAATTTGTTTAACACTATTCTGAATACTACATTATTTCATAGATTTGATGTCTTCACTATTATTCTACAATGTAGAAAATAGTAAAAAGAAAAACCCTTGACTGAGTAGGTGTGTCCAAACTTCTGTAAATAAATAAATAAATCATTTCTCCAATAAAAACATGGTGTGTTAAATGCCAGATGGAACAGCCACCTTTTACAAAAAAAAATGTGTGTGTGATATATATATATATCACACACACATTTTTTTTTGTAAAAGGTGGCTGTTCCATCTGGCATTTAACACACCATGTTTTTATTGGAGAAGGCGACGCATTTAAGTACTGCCGCATTTAAGTTGATCATGTTGTGAGATGGAAGTTATTTTCTGTTGGTTGTGAGTAAACCTGTCCATCAAAAATACTGGATATATTTTATGTCTTAAGAGGGAAGGTGTAACAGGCTTTGGTTTTTCTATGTACAGTATATTTCGAGGTTGGAAGTTAGCACGTGGGGCGCACAGATTGGCGTCACCTCGTTAGTCAATTTGTTTTACACCTGTGCTAGTTTTTCCATCTCGTTTGTGCGAAGGTGTTTCACCTGGGCTGGCCAGTAGTGGCCGCTCGCCTCCCGAATGGCGCAGCGGTCTAAGACCCGGGTTCGATCCCGGGCTGTATCACAACCGGCCGTGATCGGGAGTCCCATAGGGCGGCGCACAGTTGGCCCACCGTCATCCGGGTTAGGGGAGGGTTTGGCCGGAGGGCTTTACTTGGCTCATTGCGCTCTAGCGACCTCTTTTTCGCCAATTATCTTGACTTTAACACCAGACAGGAACATGGTTAGAACTGAAGTTTGCATGTGTTTGTGCTCAGCCTTTGCAATTACTGTCTCTCCCTTTATATCTCCTCCGCATCTTCAGAGTGAATTTCAAAGCGGCCCTTTAAGATTCCATGTCATGCCATCCATCAGAGCTTGAGAAAGCTGCTGTAAGGGTATCTAGCATTCTGATAGGACCCAACCCCATCCTGTCAAATCCATGTGACAGCAAGTCCCCGGGGGAATGATGTTACTGCTTGCGCACAACAGCCCTTTCACACCACCGCTGATAACATAGACAACAGTATTACTGATGAGACCTGAAGCCAATCTAACCCCAACATACAGCACATGAAAATAGTTCTGAATTCTGAAATTCTAAATTCATCTCTAAAACAGTTATCAAATTGCCTTGCAGGAAAATGAATAGGAGCCCAAGTCGAATACATTATGGTGAAATTAGCTGAAAAGAGCTTGTATGAACAACGTTAGCATTTTGAGAGAACCAACAAATGGGATTTTAAAAACAGTGTGTGCTCTACTATCCCTTGACATAGTTTGTCTTTAAAAAAAGAGTTCCTCGCTTCGCTCCTAACGCATCTCAGCAACTGTCTACAGAAGTGCAAGGCAAGACATGAGAAAGTAGGCTGGGGACCAGAGCATCTCTGCAGTGTCAGAGATATCCCCGAAAATAAACCGACCCCTTCAGTAAAGCGTGTCTACCGCTTGGAGAGCCTGGAGAGGAAAGGGCTTACTTTGAATGGTGGCATGGTAGAAAATCCTAGCCAATGGCTTGCCTGCTCTCCCTCTGGTGATTTGTAATTTCCTCCCTAACTAGGGCAGGGGGAAATAGGGTGTCCTGTCCTCAAACTGCTTTACCACCCCGCCAAGCCCTGGAGACATGGTCTACTTCCAACCACCTGGTTGACTTTGTTGCAGAAGTGGATAACCTTAGCTTTTTTTTTGGACTGAGATTGATGTTGTTCCCCTCAGTGTTTGGAGCTAAAATAGGACTGTTGACAGCCAATTCTTTCCAGAAGATGTTACGGTGGTACTTTAATCTGCAACATGAAAGAACCTCATTAAGCTTGACCAAGGGCACATCTCTTTTTCCAATTAAGTTTAAGTTATGCAAAACACATTTCTCCCTCTGATTATCGAGGCACATCAACAGTGATCCATAAACATTTTTATCAAACCGGTGGTACCCGCAGCTCTGAATGTGCTGCATTTACCAAATGTCAGCACAGTCCTTTGACATAACCCAGGTTTGACTACCATGTGACCACTGATCTTCAGTAGATCTTCATATGCTGTTGCTTTGAGAATGGTCTCTCTTATGGGCACGATCCCACTTTGACCACCAAAGTGGCAAAGTCTAATGGTTACCCACTCTTTAAACCTAATCATCTCCCATTATGGATCCAGACCAGTTAGCTGGGATGCAGACATCCGGAATAGCAGTGGTCTGTCACCATAGCTCTTACCTGATCTCGGAGCCTGCCAGTCTCCTCCTGATACTCAGCCAGCTGTTTCTTCCACTCCTCCACGCCAGTGTTAGCCTCGTGAAGCGCCGCCACTAGCTTAGCGTTGCTATCCTGCAGGGTGAACAGCTCTGCCTCCAGGTTAATCTCACATATGGACCTGGAGGGAAAAACCAAATCAGAAGATAAGTGCACCATGATCAGACAAATCAGAGGTCATAGTCAGGTGCAAAGTAATGCTCACCAAGTGATATACAGTACAGCTCATAAGGGGTTTTAGAATCCCTGTCATGCCAGAATGTGGGACCATTAGAGTCATTATATTGAATGGACAAGAGCTTTCAAATAATTTGAGTGAGATGGGAAAATTACACCAGTCTTCTAAGACCAGCATCTTCTGAGGTACTGAGGCCTCAGGCAAAAACACCCTCCATGCCGTTTCTAACTGTCTGCCAACTACCAACCAACTCACCATAGCAACAGGCACTAAAAAACATACAACCCTCATTACATGCAAGAAAAGGACAAGGAGGGGTTGTCAGAGAACATGGGGTTTAACATTTTATTGTGTGTGCTTGGGTGGGATGGAGGGCAGACTGGTGTCTGAATGGCTCTGTTGTAGAGCATCATTAACGACCATGTTTTAACTACACATGACTCAGCCTCATACAGGTCATTGGCCACCGGTCATTGGGATCAACCTCCCACTCACAACAACCTCCACAATAGGAGAAACCATACCGCCTATCGCCATGGCTTGATTTTGCTAGTACATTTCCACAGCTAAAATGCATCCCATACACTCTATATAGGAGTTATTATGTAATGGTTTGCTTTAAGCACTTATCTGCTTTCCTCTCACCACGCATGCTCCTCCCTAATGTAGTGGTGAGTTAAATCGTGTGCAACAGTCTCTGGGTCACATCCTATTAAGTGAGCTCAGCATCCGTGTGGCGTTCCATTCACTTAGGCACCATATGTCCCATGTTCTAAAAAGGCTTCACCTCTGCCATTGTGATCACATTTATGCTTTCGCACCACAAGCCACTGAACTTTTATCATCATTTGGCACGTTAGCGCAAACTCTGCCCCAGAAATCAGATGATGGGGAACACACACTATGCCTGGCGACACGTGATAGCTGCTCAATGACTCACTAGGCAACCCAACAGTTGCATGACAACACCAGATAGTGGGAGACAATAGGCTACATTTACATTTTACATGTAAAATGTCACACTATGCTACCACAATAAAAAGGTCACAATCTGGTGCCAGCTAATTTGAACGGTTATTTGAAGACACCAATGTGACTTCACACCGATGGTGTGGCACATTATTGCCATTTGGAGAAAATTAGTGTGCACTGTATGCTTTACATTTTATACATGGTCTACAGTATATTCATTTAACCTTCATTTAACCAGGAAGTCACACTGAGGTCAGAATACCTCTTTCCCAAGGGAGACCTAGCCACTGTAAACAATGACCATGGTGGCACAATGGAAATAGACCTTTTTGGATCTCATTGTGTAACTACAAGGTGTGTGTTTGGAGAACTGCAGTGTGCAGGGGGGGTTGGGGGGGCTGTTCCATAACATTACCCTTCAGACAGCATCTTCTTAATGCGCTCCTTCTCTGACGTCAGCTGCTCCATGTCGGCGCTCTTGCTGCGGAACAGCTTGTCCTCGGGTCCGTTGACAGTCAGCAGCGGCGGCGAGTGGCGGTCCTCTGATAAGTCCTGGGGGACCACAGGGACATGATTTGTGACAGGACAGATATCATGGAAATTAGTTACCGGACACCTCCAATCCTACTGTATGTCCAACTCTTCCTCGTTGTCCGAGCTCAATGAAGCTGACCACAACTACTCTACATTATGAAGCAAAGGGGTGGCCAACCAGCCTCCTGCAGAGCTACTGGGTATGCAGGTTTTTGCTCAAGCCCGGCTCTAACACACCTGATTCTACTAATTAGCTGCTCAGTAAGACTTTGATACGCTTAATTAGGTGTGTTACAGCATACCCCAGTGGCTCTCCAGGAGGCGAGTTGGCCAACCTTGACATAGGGCGTCCTAGAGTTAACAGGCCTAAGGATTGGTTTAGAAAAACCAGGGCTCACTTCAAAACATTTTTAATACAAATGTGATCTCTTGGTTAAAATCGTGGATGAATAAGTGATGTATTCATCTCATGTGTCTTTCTGAACTAACAGACCACACCTGGGATCTCTCTCTGACATCTCTGTCTGTATCTGATAATTTGGTGTGTTTGTTACGGGAATTAAAGGGATACTTCGGGATTTTGGCAATGAGGCCTTTTATTTAACTTCCCCAGTCAGATGAACTCGTGGATACCATTTTTATGTCTGTGTGCAGTTTGAAGGAAGTTGCTATCTAGCACAATTGCTAACTAGCATTAGTGCAATGACTGGAAGTCTATGGGTATACAGTGGGGCAAAAAAGTATTTAGTCAGCCACCAATTGTGCAAGTTCTCCAACTTAAAAAGATGAGAGAGGCCTGTAATTTTCATCATAGGTACACTTCAACTATGACAGACAAAATGAGAAAAAGAAATCCAGAAAATCACATTGTAGGATTTTTAATGAATTTATTTGCAAATTATGGTGGAAAATAAGTATTTGGTCAATAACAAGTCTTCACAAGGTTTTCACACTGTTGCTGGTATTTTGGCCCATTCCTCCATGCAGATCTCCTCTAGAGCAGTGATGTTTTGGGGCTGTCGCTGGGCAACACAGACTTTCAACTCCCTCCAAAGATTTTCTATGGGGTTGAGATCTGGAGACTGGCTAGGCCACTCCAGGACCTTGAAATGCTTCTTACGAAGCCACTCCATTGCCCGGGCGGTGTGTTTGGGATCATTGTCATGCTGAAAGACCCAGCCACGTTTCATCTTCAATGCCCTTGCTGATGGAAGGAGGTTTTCACTCAAAATCTCACGATACATGGCCCCATTCATTCTTTCCTTTACACGGATCAGTCGTCCTGGTCCCTTTGCAGAAAAACAGCCCCAAAGCATGATGTTTCCACCCCCATGCTTCACAGTAGGTATGGTGTTCTTTGGATGCAACTTAGCATTCTTTGTCCTCCAAACACGACGAGTTGAGTTTTTACCAAAAAGTTATATTTTGGTTTCATCTGACCATATGACATTCTCCCAATCCTCATCTGGATCATCCAAATGCTCTCTAGCAAACTTCAGACGGCCTGAACATGTACTGGCTTAAGCAGGGGGACACGTCTGGCACTGCAGGATTTGAGTCCCTGGCGGCGTAGTGTGTTACTGATGGTAGGCTTTGTTACTTTGGTGCCAGCTCTCTGCAGGTCATTCACTAGGTCCCCGTGTGGTTCTGGGATTTTTGCTCACCGTTCTTGTGATCATTTTGACCCCACGGGTGAGATCTTTCAGGAGCCCCAGATCGAGGAAGATTATCAGTGGTCTTGTATGTCTTCCATTTCCTAATAATTGCTCCCACAGTTGATTTCTTCAAACCAAGCTGCTTACCTATTGCAGATTCAGTCTTCCCAACCTGGTGCAGGTCTACAATTTTGTTTCTTGTGTCCTTTGACAGCTCTTTGGTCTTGGCCATAGTGGAGTTTGGAGTGTGACTGTTTGAGGTTGTGGACAGGTGTCTTTTATACTGATAACAAGTTCAAACAGGTGCCATTAATACAGGTAACGAGTGGAGGACAGAGGAGCCTCTTAAAGAAGAAGTTACAGGTCTGTGAGAGCCAGAAATCTTGCTTGTTTGTATGTGACCAAATACTTATTTTCCACCATAATTTGCAAATAAATTCATTAAAAATCCTACAATGTGATTTTCTGGATTTTTTCCCCTCCTTTTGTCTGTCATAGTTGAAGTGTACCTATGATGAAAATTACAGGTCTCTCTCATTTTTTTAAGTGAGAGAACTTGCAATTGGTGGCTGACTAAATACTTTTTTGCCCCACTGTATGTTAGCAGATACCCATAGACTTCGTCATTGCCCTAATGCTAGTTTGCATTGGCTCGAAAAACTTCCTCTAACTTCCTTCATACCTGACACAGACATACAAATGGTATCCACGAGTTCATCTGACTCAGGGGAAGTAGGTAAAACACGAACGCTTAAAATAAAGACTGAGCATATCCTACAGTGTTCCCATTAAATTCGTTTTGATCTGAAAAGGGAGCAGAATGACTATTCATTTCACAATGCATATTTCTATTTGTCATAGCTATTCCCCTGCTAGTTAGAGCATTGACATTCATTGGCTGTACAATGTGACAGAAACAGGGCAGCTCAGCATTTGTGATGTGAGTAGATATTTATTGTTCGAGGGACATTCAAACTGTTTTTTTTTTACCCTGTATTAGTATTATACCGTTTGTTACCTGACAAAGATAAATGGTTGAAACCTTAGCCCTTGTTTGTACAATAAAATGACAGGAGGATTATGACAAGCTGTCGCTATACATTGACACCTCATCCAAAACAACAGGTTGCCAAAAGTAATTAGGTCATTATCAACCACCATACTGATGTAAGAGCTTCATTTGAGCCACTTTGCTAAATAATCCTACAGCAACAGGAAATGTGAATTATTATGGGGCTTATAATTATTGGACATTTTTGTAGGGGTTGATACGTTTTCCATAATGGAAAATCAAGTCTGACATTTAAAAGTGAAAATTACAAAACTTCAGAAGCCTTGCAGGAAATTCTCTTGCAACAGGGTGATCAAATTAAGATCCTACATCTGTATCCGCAACACAGGTTCAAAGTTGAACAAGCAACCATGTGGAGCCACACAGCTGCTAAACGCATTACTTTGTAGAGCATGAAGCAGCATATGGCTCTTTCATTTTATAATGATTTAAATTCGAAGGAACATTGCCCGAGGTGCAATGCTTCCTTTCATTTGTATGCCAGTGGATACTGAAAGACAATTCTCTATTGTACAGTGCATTCGGAAAGTATTCAGACCCATTGACTTTTAGCACATTTTGTTAAGTTACAGCGTTATTATAAAATGGATTAGATAAAGGTTTTCCCTCAATCCACACACAATACCCCATAATGACAAAGTGAAAACCGGGTTTTGTACATTTTTGCAAATGTATTTAAAATAAAAAACAGAAATGCCTTGTTTACATAAGTATTCAGACCCTTTGCTATGAGACTCGAAATTGAGTTCAGGCGCATCCTGTTTCCATTGAACATCCTTGAGATGTTCCTACAACTTGATTGTCCACTCGGGGGAGAAAGGCCTTGGTGACCAATAACCTGATGGTCACTGACAGCATTCCAGAGTTCCTCTGTGGAGATGGGAGAACCTTCCAGAAGCACTACACCAATCAGGCCTTTATGGTAGATTGGCCAGACGGAAGCCACTCCTCAGTAAAAGGCACGACAGCCCGCTTGGAGTTTACCTACTCTAATGAAACCAAGATTGAACCCTTTCAAGTTTTACGTCTGGAGGAAACCTGGCACCATCCCTACGGTGAAGCCTGGTGGTGGCAGCATCATGCTGTTGGAATGTTTTTCAACTGCAGGGACTGGGAGATTAGTCAGGATCAAGGGAAAGATGAACGGAGCAAAGTACAGAGAGATCCTTGATGAAAACCTACTCCAGAGTGCTTAGGACCTCAGACTGGGGCGAAGGTTCACCTTCCAACAGGACAGTGACCCTATGCACAGAGCCAAGACAATGCAGGAGTGGCTTTGGGACAAGTCTCTGAATGTCAAACAGTGGCCAAGCCAGAGCCCGGACTTGAACCCGATCGAACGTCTGAAAATAGCTGTGCAGCGACGCTCCCCATCCAACCTGACAGATCTTGAGAGGATCTGCATGGAAAAATGGGAGAAACTCCCCAAATATAGATGTGCCAGGCTCGTAGTGTCATACCCAAGAAGACTTGAGGCTGTAATCGCTGCCAAAGGTTCTTCACCAAAGTACTGAGTAAAGGGTCTAAATACTTATATAAATGTGATATCATTTTTTTATTTTTTATAAATTAGCAAAAAAATCTAAAAACCTGTTTTTGCTTCGTTATTATGGGGTATTGTGTGTAGATTGCGGAGGAAATGTAATCAATTTTAGAATAATGTAACAAAATGTGGAGGCTTGTTAGACTTTTCTCATTTTGGTCACGTAAGCCATCTTACTTATTTGCTATAGCCAGGCCAAATAATTTGAGGAATAACTGTCTGTGATTAGGAAACTTATGAGAACCATACAAACTTCAGCACACAACGTCCAGAGGGTGAACATGCTCTACCACTACAGGGCAGTTTAGTTGACGCAAAGTAAGACATTCTCGTGTTCCAATTGTTTGTTTTAGTAGCGTGAATCGTTCCTGTTCACACAGAGGTGAAGTGCGGAATAATTTAAGGAATGAATCCAAGCCTCACGCTTATCACCTGTGGAAGGCGGGGCTTCCAGTGAGGCGCGGATTTCATTGGCCTTGTCAGGAGTGATGGTAGATCCTTCAACCGAAGTCGTGAGAGTTCGACTCCCCCTAGTATGTTGTACCAAAGTTGACTGACTGAAAGTGAACTAAACTTGAGCTCGACAAGCGCCGAGTGCATCCGTGAGGCATTACACCCCTGCACTCAGAAAATCTTGTATTATTAATTAGTCTCAGAGTCAGCCTGTGTGTATTCCCTCAAGGAAGTTGTTTCTACGACCCAGCTACTCCCTCACTATACTTAAAAAACATGGATAAAAAAATGCACAGGGCCAGCATTCAAATAGAGCTAGCGCTGGCTAGGTCCAAAAGTGAAGAGCAATAAATTAAAGCTAAGACAACTCCACACACCAAAGTCAATGGCTAGGGAGCACAGTTCTCTAAATTATTCATAATGTGGATCATGTTTAAGTAATAATGGATTACAAATTTCCAACAGTTTTCCCTCATCGTTGACTAGTGCCAACTGGAGCAAGTGCAAACATAAGACAGTGATACATCCTTATTAAAAAAACACCGTACAAGCGGAATAGCTCATTAGGGTTGTAGTTCAAATGATGATATCTCAAGTGGAATCTTTTCCCTTAAAATGTACAGGCAGATTGTATTTGATCATGGATGATATGCTTTCTTCTGTTTCCCACTCTCCAAATCTACCCTCATCATACTGTAACTGCATTATTGAGAACAATGCCTCATGGAAACACCAGGGGGCCTTCTAGGAACTCCCGAGTCCCATTGAAAATGCATCATGAAGGAGGCCATCTGGAATGTGATGGGGATAATGCCTTTGGAATAACGTGCAGGGAGTGTGCTCTCTGTGCCAGTCGGCAGCAGAGAGAAAAGAGGTGTAATAGACATGACACTAACCTGAGAGAGCTGTGAGATGAGCAAGCAGATGGTGCATCAGTGGCAGCGAGGCAGAGGGCACCCACGTGGGGGGAAAAGAGAATGGGTGAGAAGAGAAAGAAGAGAGCTGAGTGTGTTTTCATGAACAGAGCTTAAACAAAAATGTAACCATCAGCAATATTTCAGTGTCATACAGTCTGCTCCAGTGCACACCATTTTATGCAAAAAAAACGAAAACAAAGACAGTCGCTGGTTATGCTTTATTTCAGTCAGCTATTCCCTTGATATTTGGTAATTACATTGTATAATGATAATTACATGCTGATTTCCTTTTGAATTCTGTGAGACTCATTGAAATTTGGGTCTAGGTAATTACTAATTGTGTAGAATTAAGTACCCATTGTTACAACAATTTCTCTAGGAAAATATCATATGTAGTAGGGCTACAGAATAAAGCTCTACTGAGTTTCATGACCATAAAAGGAATAGGATGAGATAATTAAAAACTATACATTTTAATTTCAAAGAGCTATAAAATATTAAACCAAAGTTAGAACCCTGTGCCACCGCAAAGCAAGTACATCACCACTGTTTACTTATTTATCAGAGTCTTTGTCAAACTTATTTTCCTTGCTTTATACCTTTCCTTTACACTTGGTTTCCTTAAGACCCTGAACCAGCTTTATTAATTAATAAGCCTTTGCATCAGAGGCATATTTCGGGCCAGTCTTTGGTACATGCCGGCTCTCTTTGTGGGTTCTTAACAGTGAGGTCATATAAAATATAGACAACCCTCGTACTCGAGCACAACCATCTGCCCTTTTCATATAGCTGCCATCATGTGTCGCCCCGGTTCACAGGGAAGTTCCTAGCTCCTGTCATGAATGACCATGATGCACCTACAGCATTACATGACTGACACCTCGAATGCAGACTTCACATCTCAGTAGACTAACGTGGCTTCCTCTCCTTATCTCCTTTCTGTCATCTGCTCTGACAAAAATGTGAAAGAAGTGGACAGGTGACAGCTAATTCCCAATAGACATCAAGCATATTGCTTTCACCCATCAGATTTAATATACTTCAGACTGTTGAGATGTACCCTAACCACATAGCTCTGCATCAGTGGGAGTGTACTGTTGCCTTGGAGGCTGTGAGAGAAGTGGGTGTACCCATGCTAGTTCTCAGGGGCCAAGGGCTTGTAAGGTTTGGAGTGTAGTGAATTAATACAATGTTAGAGGTACCAAAACCTGGAGCATTAACACTGCTTATTTTGTAGCTGTCCCTCCAGCTACAAAATAAAATAGTTAGTTGATGTTTGGTTCTCTTTTTAACAACCATGCCATCTTAGTTGTTATTATTTAAGTCACTACTAAGCTTTTCAACACTAAAATGCAGGACCTCCAGACAAAGCTTTTACAGTAATATCATAGACGTGACAATACATCTGCCATAACCATAATGACTTAAGTCAATTACAATAATTCTTTCATGAAGTGGTATCATATTAGGACCGCTGTGTGTATGCTAAATGTCAGCATATATTTCTTACATGAAACTGCACCACTTGTGTTTAATTCATAGAACACAAATCGATACGTTTGACTTGTCTTATCTACAAGTCAAACAGAAAGCCAAAGCCAGGCTCTGTGTGTGTGTGTGGCTGAAAGTACAGAGATGAGTGCACTCTAGATGGAGGAGAGGAATGAGTCAGTGAACTGTACAAAGAAATGCGCTGTGCTCCAGCCAGTTTCCTAGGTGACCCCATTGCAATTACATTATACATTCCCACAGTAGCCAAAGGAATGTTTCCGCCTGGTGTCAACAGACACGGGGCATAGTTAGTGGAACTAATGTGATAAAACAGAGTGAAATCAGATCACATCAAAATAAGCCCAGCTGTAAATCGTGCCTTGTAAAACATGACTTGAGATTATCACAAACCAGGTTTCTGCTGTATTGTTGGAGTTATGGGACATTTATGAATACCCAAACAATGACTTCCCAGGGTATATATTCTATACTGCCCATTGTTCATAGTTGTGCATAATAGGAATTCATGCCAATAGAAAGCCGCCCAAAGGCCTGTTTATCTCATTATGCTAAACAGGGGGGCTATTGTACAGTTACACAAAGGCTCTGGTTGGCTGTAGACAGTATGGAGAACTGCTTCCCCCGTGACTAGCGCTATTCTGAAAAAAAACATGTTTGCTTGATACTGTTGGCAGCTACTCTTGTTCAATGGCTTCTTGTTAGTGGTTTGCAGCACACACAGCTCTCATTCAATGCATGTTGGTACAAAAACAAATAACCAAAATGGCCCTAGCACTTATCCAACAATGGATTCCAATTACTTTGCTGAAATAGCCATTCAAATGAATTGGACGAGCCATCGATTCAGGTTGACTCTGTAACAATGAGCTGTATTTACATAGTTTGTACGGTGTATGAATTGTGTCTCCCGCCCACATTGGCTCAAGCTGTCATTATTTATACAGCAAATCCTTCAAACGTAACCCAGTGATAATATATCCCATATTAATTCCCAAGAAACAAACAACCATAATGCCTTTCAGCACACAACATGTACAAGAGAATTTTTGGAGGAATAGTTGGAGTGGGGGTGCTGCGTTTTTTTTTTGCAGACAGGAGGG
Organism: Brachymystax lenok tsinlingensis; assembly: GCA_030435695.1. NCBI lineage: Eukaryota > Metazoa > Chordata > Actinopteri > Salmoniformes > Salmonidae > Brachymystax > Brachymystax lenok. The sequence goes on from CM059790.1 coordinate 11,714,328, forward strand.
ATGCAGAAAAAAATGATTGCCCGCACTGAAGACGTCTATATCATTCCACTAATACAGGACTAGTAAAGGCCCAGTGCACCACTTTTGTGAAAATGTTTTTACAAAAATGTATTTGAATGTTGACCAGCTTTTGTAACCTATAATTATCTGTACAAAAAAGTGAATCTGATAATACTTGTGGGATATAAAAATACTTGCTTGATATAGCTTATGGTTTTCTAGTTTCTTGAAATACTTATTATTTAGGTGAAAACTGAAATGGTCTATTCATTCCTTTTCCATTTTAGTAGACGCTCTTATTCAGAGCAACTTACAGTAGTGAGTGCATAAATTCTAATACTTTTTCGTACTGGTACCCCGTGGGAATCAAACCCACAACCCTAGCATTGCAAGGGCCATGACCTACCAACAACGATATCACCACAAACCAGTTGATGTCTCAATGTACTCAATTACTGTATTGTGCATTGTTTTTCTTCATGGTGAGGGAAAGTCTACAGGGACAAACCTAGATGACCAGCCTATGTACAATACAGTAATGTACATTTATATTAAGTGCTTTGTAAGGACGGTAAATTAATACTGCACAAAAATGTGTTGTTTTCCTATGGTTTTTGATGAAGAAAAATAATTTGATGTGGATGTTTTGTGTCTTTGTCCATAACTTTGCACCTTTTTTTGTTGTATTTTTGTATTTATTTTTTTGTATTTAACCCCCTTTCGTGATATTCAATTGTGATCTTGTCTCATCGCTGCAACTCCTCAACGGTCTTGGGAGAGGCAAAGGTCATGCGTTCTCTGAAACATGACCCACCAAACCGCACTTCTTAACACCCGCCAGTTTAACCTGAAAGCCAGCCGCACCAATGTGTTGGAGGAAACACTGTTCAACTGACTACCGAAGTCAGCCTGCAGGTGCCTGACACGCCACAAGGAGCCAAGTAAAGCCCGCCTGGCCAAACCTTCCTCTAACGCGGATGACGCTGGGCCAATTGTGCGCCGCCCTACGGGACTCCCGGTCACGGCCGCTTGTGTCACGGCCGCTTGTGACACAGCCTGGGATTGAACCTGGGTCTGTAGTGATGCCTCAAGCACTGCCTTAGACCGTTGCGCCACTCGGGAGGCCCCAACTTTGCACCTTCTGATGTAAATGTTTGAACAGTGACTTAAAAAAAATATATATTAATAAAAATAAACAAAAAAATATATTGTTTAACAAATGTAGTGCACTGGGCTTTGAAAGTTTCTTCAAGTGCAGTCGCAAAAACCATCAAGCGCTATGATAAATCTGGCTCTCATGAGGACCGCCACAGGAAAGGAAGACCCAGGGTTACCTCTGCAGCAGAGGATGAGTTCATTCGAGTTTCCAGCCTAAATAAATGCTTCAGAGTTCAAGTAACAGACATCTCAACATCAACTGTTCAGAGGAGGCTGCGTGAAATCAGGCCTCCATGGTCGAATTGCTGCAAAGAAACCACTACCAAAGGACACCAATAAGAATAAGAGACTGGCTTGGGCCAAGAAACACGAGCAAAGGACATTAGACAGGTGGAAATCTGCCCTTTGGTCTGAGGAGTCCAAATTTGAGATTTTTGGTTCCAACCGCCTTGTCTTTGTGAGACGCAGAGTAGGTGAACGGATGATCTCCGCATGTGTGGTTCCCACCGTGAAGCATTGAGAAGGAGGTGGTGTGATGGTGCCTTGCTGGTGACACTGTCAGTGATTCATTTAGAATTCCAGGCACACTTAACCAGCATGGCTACCACAGCATTCTGCAGTGATTCGCCATCCCATCTGGCTTGCGCTTAGCGGGACTATAATTTGTTTTCAACAGGACAATGACCCAAAACACACCTCCAGACTGTGTAAGGGATATTTGACCAAGGAGAGTGATGGAATGCTGCATCAGATGACCTGGCCTCCACAATGACCTGACCTCAACCAAATTGAGATGGTTTGGACTGCAGAGTGAAGGAAAATCAGCCAATAAGTTCTCAGCATATGTAGGAACTCCTTCAAGACTGTTGGAAAAGCATTCCTCATGAAGCTGGTTGAGAAAATGCCAAGACTGTGCAAAGCTGTCAAGGCAAAGGGTGGATACTTTGAAGAATCTCAAATATATTTAGATTTTTGTAACACTTTTTTTGGTTACTCCATGATTCCATGTGTTATTTCATAGTTTTGATGTCTTCACTATTCTTCTACAATGTAGAAAATAGTAAAAATAAAGAAAAATCCTTGAATGAGTAGGTGTGCCCAAACTTTTGACTGGTACTATATAAACTCAGCAAAAAATAAATAAACTCTTTTCTCTTTTTTCAAAGATAATTCGTAAAAATCCAAATAACTTCACAGATCTTTATTGTAAAGGGTTTAAACACTGTTTCCCATGCTTGTTCAATGAACCATAAACAATTGATGAACATGCACCTGTGGAACGGTTGTTAAGACGCTTACAGACAGTAGGCAATTAAGGTCACAGTTATGAAAACTTAGGACACTAAAGAGGCCTTTCTACTGACTCTGAAAAACACCAAAAGAAAGATGCCCAGGGTCCCTACTCATCTGCGTGAACTTGCCTTAGGCAAGCTGCAAGGAGGCATGAGGACTGCAGATGTGGCCAGGGCAATAAATTGCAATGTGAGACGCCTAAGACAGCACTACAGGGAGACAGGACGGACAGCTGATCGTCCTCGCAGTGGCAGACCACGTGTAACAACACCTGCACAGGATCGGTACATCCGAACATCACACCTGCCGGACAGGTACAGGATGGCAACAACAACTGCCCGAGTTACACCAGGAACGCACAATCCCTCCATCAGTGCTCAGACTGTTAGAGCCTGGACTGAGGGCGTGTAGGCCTGTTGTAAGGCAGGTCCTCACCAGACATCACAGGCAGCAACGTCGCCTATGGGCACAAACCCACTGTCGCTGGACCAGACAGGACTGGCAAAAAGTGCTCTTCACTGACGAGTCGCGGTTTTGTCTCACCAGGGGTGATGGTCGGATTTGCGTTTATCGTCGAAGGAATGAGCTTTACACCGAGGCCTGTACGCTGGAGCGCGATTGATTTGGAGGTGGAGGGTCCGTCATGGTCTGGGGCGGTGTGTCACAGCATCATCGGACTGAGCTTGTTGTCATTGCAGGCAATCTCAACGCTGTGCAGTACAGGGAAGACATCCTCCTCACTCATCTGGTAACCTTCCTGCAGGCTCATCCTGACATGCCCTCCAGCATGACAATGCCACCAGCCATACTGCTCGTTCTGTGCGTGATTTCCTGCAATACACGAATGTCAGTGTTCTGCTATGGCCAGCGAAGTACCCGGATCTCAATCCCATTGAGCACGTCTGGGTCCTGTTGGAGGGCTAGGGCCATTCCCCCCAGAAATGTCCGGGAACTTGCAGGTGCTTTGGTGGAAGAGTGGGGTAACATCTCACAGCAAGAACTGGCAAATATGGGGGCAGCATCATGTTGTGGGGGTGCTTTGCTGCAGGAGGGACTGGTGCACTTCACAAAATAGATGGCATCATGAAGAAGGAAAATTATGTGGATATACTGAAGCAACATCTCAAGACATCAGTCAGGAAGTTAAAGCTTGGTCGCAAATGGGTCTTCCAAATGGACAATGACCCCAAGCATACTTCCAAAGTTGTGGCAAAATGGCTTAAGGACAACAAAGTCAAGGTATTGGAGTGGCCATCACAAAGCCCTGACCTCAATCCTATAGAATATTTGTGGGCAGAACTGAAAAAGCGTGTGCGAGCAAGGAAGCCTACAAACCTGACTCAGTTACACCAGCTCTGTCAGGAGGAATGGGCCAAAATTCACCCAACTTATTGTGGGAAGCTTGTGGAAGGCTACCCAACACATTTGACCCAAGTTAAACAATTTAAAGGCAATGCTATCAAATACTAATTGAGTGTATGTAAACTTCTGACCCACTGGGAATGTGATGAAAGAAATAAAAGCTGAAATAAATCATTCTCTCTACTATTATTCTGACATTTCACATTCTTAAAATAAAGTGGTGATCCTAACTGACCTAAGACCGGGAATGTTTACTAGGATTAAATGTCAGGAATTGTGAAAAATGTAGTTTAAATGTATTTGGCTAAAGTGTATGTAAACTTCCGACTTCAACTGTATATACACACACACACACACACACACATATATATACATATATATATATATACATATACATATATACATATACATACATATATATATACACACACACACACACACACACACGGTCCTGAGGGTAGCACTGCTAAGCCATATCTGTGATGCCTCAGCAGTTAACTTATGGGGCTAATCGAACAGCTGCAGTTCCAGACCTCACCTGTGGGGCGGCGATATTCAGCGCGGGGTTGGTCAGTTCAAACTTCTCCTGTGATTTCTCCCTTGCAAGACGTGCTGCTTCTTTCACTTCCTTGAACTGGTCTGAAAACTATGGAAGAAAAAGTTAAATGTAAATATCAGAGTAATTAGTCAACCAGTGTGCATTAGAAATTTGTTTCTTCTGAATCTATAACACCAGTGGTGACTAACCTGCTGAAGCTGTTGCTCAGTGGCAAAGCCCAGGCCATACACGGTGTTGGCGCGGCTGTCAGCCCACTGGCCAAACTTCTGGGAGGTTTTGGTGAAGGTCATGTTGGGGGTGATGGTGCTGTTGATGATGGCCTGTGATGGATGGCAGAGGCCGTGGAATAAATCAAACGCTTATTTCTAATCAACAAAGCAACAAAGGAAAACTTCACACATCACTGCTTGATTCTGCCACCTTGCCTGGGGCCTACTGATAATACATTCACAGAGAAAAACAACATTACCAACACATCAGACAAAGGCATTATTGTACAAATTGTACTAAATTGCAGACGTGTCTAAAGTTCACCATTTCCCTTTTAAATCCATCAACCCATTCAGAGAGCGAGAGCATTAACATTCTCATTGAGTAAGGACATCCACTCACTCTAGTACTGACAAAAACATAAGCAAAATAATAATATGTGTGCTGACTACCTTTGAAGCACCCTTTGTAGGACAAGTATAGGGAGGCAGGACTAGAAAATGTTACATGCTCATTAGTCAAGAGAAGGCCAGCTCCCCTAGAATGTGTGTGTTGGGAAGCAGCCAAGGGTACAGCTAACTACCCTCTATCAGACATGACACAGCAGGTCCTTACTAATGGTGTTACTCAACGGGGACCCTGCTGTTCAATCATACTGCATCAAAGGCAATCTGGACAATGAGGACCATGTTGCTAAGAGAGAGACAGCGGGGTTCATATCTCACCTTGGTGCCTCCCACACTAATGATGCGGTACACACTCCGATTGGCATCGTAGAAGAAGGAGACGGTGACAGCATGCTTGCTGGCAGGAAGCCAGTTCCTCTTGGTGGCCGGGTCTATCTGGAAAACGTGCGCTCTGGCACTGAAGATGGGTTGTTCCCTTCAGGGGAGAAACAAAGTTATTTTACAATGGAGCCCTGTCACTCACTGCCATTCTCTTCTAAGACAAGGAGGTGAAATGGAGGACGTATGCATGTTACATTTACATGATTCCATTGCTGCCACTCAAGCTGTGGGAGGGGAGCCCCTTTTTGAGATTCACACTCAGATGCATTTTGAGCCCTGGAAATGGCTCTCTTCAAAATGAGCCACCACAGTGCATTAACAAATTAAAGGCCAAACAAACAAAATAGTTCTGAAAAGAAAATGTTCTGCAGAGGCACATATTGCGCAGACATTCCCGTCTTTTAAATGGATGGTATTTCATTATTTTTATAGCCTGTGGGTGATGTTGTGGGTTTAGGTTAGGAGTAACCTAATGTAGCAGGCGTAAAATAAATGCCTGAAGCTAGATCTTCTACCTACTGGTAAATAACTACCGGGGGAGGTTCTCTACTGCACTGTTCAACCAATCCAGTAAATGTGGAGGAGGAGTTAAGATGGAGTGTCACCTTGTTAACGTCCAAAAGCGTAAGTCGCGCCACAGGCTCACTTTCCTTTTCCTCTGAAAACCGGGAACATCTGGTTGTTGTGTACTCACAGAGGCTAAGTTAGAAGGAAAGGCCAGGTTTTTTTCTGCCACTTAAATCGTTGTGTAGTGCCGCCTAAGCATTCTTTTTTTTTATTCAAACAGTGGAGAAAAAACAGTGGGAGAAAATGTAAGGATTGAAAAGCGCTTTCAGTGTAAACTTAAACGACTAAAGCCAGATATAGAGTATGTAGAAAAGATAATGGACATATACACTCAGTGGCCAATTATTTAGCTCCAACAGACAATGAGTCGGAGTCACAGGCAGACAGGCATTCAGTTACTGTTTGATTGAATGTTAGATGGGAAAAACGAGTGACTAACAAATCACCAAAAAAAAAGCTAGACAGGGAGAATTGAAAATTCCCAAAACAATGATTTTAGCAGTATACATTTTGTTATTATGTTTGATAACACAGCATTAGCCATGGCAAAATGCATACAATTGCAGGAAATTAGCTTTAAAATGCAAACATTTCTCTACACCACCAAGATGGGGGCAGACCGCACCACCCTGTTACGGCCCCTGCCACGCCCACTGCCTAAGCCTTTTGGATCCATAAAAAATCCTGGAGGCTATCTGTTAAATGAACCTATATCAATGGATAGTGATTTGATATTTCCAGAAGCAAACTCATCCTATAATTCAGGGTTTCTCAAACCCCCCTGGGTGCACAATTAGTTTTTTGCCTTAGCACAACACAGCTGATTCAAATAAACAACTCATAATCAAGCTTTCATTATTTGAATCAGCTGTTTAGTGCTAGAGCAAAGACCAAAATGTGCACCCAGGGAGGGCCACCATGACCGAGTTTGGGAAACTTGCTGTAATTGATGTTCGCTAAGACCTGCCCCAGAATTTGGGGAAACCAATCTGTGCTCCAATGGATAGCAACACATGAAAGCCAGTGGGTAATAAAAAAAAAAAAAGGGTTAAATAATTTAACAGTGCACCAGTGGTACTGAAGTACATTCATTTCCAATGGAAAGTTCAACATTCACCTTTTGCTACCATTTCTGTCAAGCCGTCTACGCATAATTTGACGCATATGTTCCATGTTCGACAAATCCAACTAATGCTCCACACAGAACGCACTGCAACTGCCTCTGCAACACAATGCTGCAAGGCAAACGCAGCGTTCCATTGGAAATGAATGTACTTCTGGTGTACCAAAATGCAATGACACTGTCGGTGTGATCGAGGCGTAAGCGACATGCTGGTGGCGCATTCACTTATGACTTATCGAAATCTCCTAAGGAACGTTTAGATGATGCCCGTGGTTTCTTCCCATTGCAATTGTGTGGCCTGTACAGGTATTAAAAAGTCCAACACCTTCAGATCGTTCATTACAAAAAAAGAATACACCATCAATAGATTAATTACCTGTGGATCTAACAATGTAGTATATCTACTGTCTTGTCCATACGGCTTGCAATACACTGGTATCCATTTTGCTCCTCCCTTCCTGTAGGCAGAAACTCAAACAGGATGCACCCATACTAAGGACTATTCAACGCTGGTTTGACCAATCTGAATCCACGCTTCAAGATTTTTTTGATCACGCAGACTGTGATATGTTCCGGGTAGCTTCCGAGAATAATATTGATGAATGAATATACTTGATACGGTGACTGAGTTTATCAGGAAGTGTACAGGAAATGTTGTACCCACTGTGACCATTAAAACCTTCCCTAACCAGAAACTGTGGATAAATGGCAGCATTCGCATTCTGTCTCCTAGAGATGAACGTACTTTGGTGCGAAAAATGCAAATCAATCCCAGAACAACAGCACAGGACCATGTGAAGATGCTGTAGGAAACAGGTACAAAAGTATCTATATTCACAGTAAAACGAGTCCTATATCGACATAACCTGAAAGGCTGCTCAGCAAGGAAGAAGCCGCTGCTCAGCAAGGAAGAAGCCACTGCTCCAAAACCACCATAAAAAAGCCAGACTACAGTTTGCAACTGCACATGGGGACAAAATGTCCTCTGGTCTGCAGGAGGGACTGGTGCACTTCACAAAATAGATGGCATCATGAAGAAGGAAAATTATGTGGATATATTGAAGCAACATCTCAAGACATCAGTCAGGAAGTTAAAGCTTGGTCGCAAATGGGTCTTCCAAATGGACAATGACCCCAAGCATACTTCCAAAGTTGTAGCAAAATGGCTTAAGGACAACAAAGTCAAGGTATTGGAGTGGCCATCACAAAGCCCTGACCTCAATCCTATAGAAAATCTGTGGGCAGAACTGAAAAAGCGTGTGCGAGCAAGGAGGCCTACAAACCTGACTCAGTTACACCAGCTCTGTCAGGAGGAATGGGACAAAATTCACCCAATTTATTGTGGGAAGCTTGTGGAAGGCTACCCGAAATGTTTGACCCAAGTTAAACAATTTAAAGGCAATGCTATCAAATGCTAATTGAGTGTATGTAAACTTCTGACCCACTGGGAATGTGATGAAAGAAATAAAAGCTGAAATAAATCACTCTACTATTATTCTGACATTTCACATTCTTAAAATAAAGTGGTGATCCTAACTGATCTAAGACCGGGAATCTTTACTAGGATTAAATGACAGGAATTATGAAAAACTGTGTTTAAATGTATTTGGCTAAGGTGTATGTAAATTTCCGACTTCAACTGTATTCTACTCTATCTTAGTCTAAGCTTGATGCCCTAAACCTCACACAAATCATAATTGAACCTACTAGGTACAATCCCAAAGCCGTAAACACGGGCACCCTCATAGATGTCATCCTAACTAACTTGCCCTCCAAATACACCCCTGCTGTTTTCAACCAAGATCTCAGCGATCACTGCCTCATTGCCTGCATCCGTAATGAGTTTGCGGTCAAACGATCTCCCCTCATTACTGTTAAACGTTCCTTAAAACACTTCAGCGAGCAGGCCTTTCTAATTGACCTGGCCAGGGTATCCTGGAAGGATATTGACCTCATCCCGTCAGTAGAGGATGCCTGGTTGTTCTTTAAAAGTGCCATCCTCACCATCTTAAATAAGCATGCCCCATTCAAGAAATTTAGAACCAGGAATAGATATAGCCCTTGGTTCTCTCCAGACCTGACTGCCCTTGACCACCACAAAAACATCCTGTGGCGTTCTGCATTAGCATCCAACAGCCCCCGTGATATGAAACTTTTCAGGGAAGTAAGGAATCAATATACACTGGCAGTTAGGAAAGCCAAGGCTAGCTTTTTCAAGCAGAAATTTGCCTCCTGTAACACAAACTCCAGAAAGTTCTGGGACACTGTAAAGTCCATGGAGAATAAGAGCACCTCTTCCCAGCTGCCCACTGCATTGAGGATAGGAAACGCTGTCACCGCCGATAAACCCACTATAATTGAGAATTTCAATAAGCATTTTTCTACGGCTGGCCATGCTTTCCACCTGGCTACCCCTACCCCAGTCAATAGCCCTGCACCCCCCTCAGTAACTCGCCCAAGCCTCCCCCATTTCTCCTTCTCCCAAATCCAGTTAGCTGGTGTTCTGAAAGAGCTGCGAAATCTGGACCCCTACAAATCAGCCGGGCTAGACAATCTGGAACCTTTCTTTTTAAAATTATCTGCCGAAATTGTTGCAACCCCTATTACTAGCCTGTTCAACCTCTCTTTCGTGACGTCTGAGATTCCCAAAGACTGGAAAGCAGCTGCGGTCATCCCCCTCTTCAAAGGGGGAGACACTCTTGACCCAAACTGCTACAGACCTATATCTATCCTACCCTGCCTTTCTAAGGTCTTTGAAAGCCAAGTTAACAAACAAATTACCAACCATTTCGAATCCCACCGTACCTTCTCTGCTATGCAATCTGGTTTCAGGGCTGGGTGCACCTCAGCCACGCTCAAGGTCCTAAATGACATCATCCACGCTCACGCTCAGCCACGCTCAAGGTCCTAAATGACATCATTGACAGAGGCTTTCGACTCTGTCAATCATCACATCCTTATCGGCAGACTCGACAGCCTTGGTTTCTCAAATGACTGCCTCGCATGGTTCACCAATTACTTCTCTGATAGAGTTCAGTGTGTCAAATCAGAGGGCCTGTTGTCCGGGCCTTTGGCAGTCTCTATGGGGGTGCCACAGGGTTCAATTCTTAGGCTGACTCTCTTCTCTGTATACATCAATGATGTCGCTCTTGCTGCAGGGGAGTCTCTGATTCACCTGTACGCAGACGACACCATTCTGTATACTCCTGGCCCCTCTTTGGACACTGTGTTAACTACCCTCCAGACGAGCTTCAATGCCATACAACTCTCCTTCCGTGGCCTACAATTTCTCTTAAACGCAAGTAAAACTAAATGCACGCTGGCCTTCGCTTTACACTCGTCGCCATATCCACTGGCTCCAGGTCATCTACAAGTCCCTGCTAGGTAAAGTCCCACCTTATCTCAGCTCGCTGGTCACCTTAGCAGCACCAACCTGTAGCACGCGCTCTAGCAGGTATATCTCACTGGTCACCCCCAAAGCCAATTCCTCCTTTGGCCGACTCTCCTTCCAGTTCTCTGCTGCCAATGACTGGAATGAACTACAAAAATCCCTGAAATTGGAGACACTTATCTCCCTCACCAGATTTAAGCACCAGCTGTCAGAGCAGCTCACAGACCACTGTACCTGTTTATAGCCCATCTGTAAATAGCCCAACAAATTACCTCATCCCCTACCGTATTTATTTATTTATTTATTTATTTATCTTGTTCCTCTGCACCCCAGTTTTTTCTACATTTCACATTCATCTACTGCACATTTACCATTCCAGTATTAAATTACTATATTGTAATTACTTTGCCACCATGGCCTATTTATTGTCTTACCTTCCTTATCCTACCTCATTTGCACTCTTTGTGTATAGATTCGTTTTTTTTTCTACTGTATTATTGACTGTGTTTGTTTTACTCCATGTGTAACTCTGTGTTGTTGTATGTGTCAAACTGCTTTGCTTTATCTTGGCCAGGTCGCAGTTGTAAATGAGAACTTGTTCTCAACTTGCCTAGCTGGTTAAATAAAAAAAATATGCCGCTCTGACATTGCGCGTCCATTATATATTCTTAATTCCATTCCTTTACTTAGATTTGTGTATATTAGGTATATGTTGTGAAATTGTTAGATATTACCGCACTGTCGGAGCTAGAAACACAAGCATTTCGCTACACCCGCAATAACATCTGCTAAACACGTGTATGTGACCAATAACATTTTATTTCATTTGATTTATTACACGTAGGCAACTACGGTTACGCATTAATGAGCATCGCAGTGCCATCTGAAGAAATGACCGAAAATCACCAGTGGCCAGACATTTGTATGAGGCTAACCATGCTGTGAATGATCTTAAGTTCTGTGCCATTGACCGTGTTCTCTCAAACTGCAGATGCAATACAGGATGAGCGCCTTCTCCAGTGCTAAGCCCGATGGATCTTGTACTTAACTCTACACCCCCCCAGTCCCCGCCAAGCTTTTTAGCCTACTCGAGTATTTCATATCTATTGCTGCTGATATTGTTATGTACCCCAGACTGTTGTCTCTTTCCAATTATGTGGCATTTGAATGATCCATTTTTGATACTCTTCTATATACTCCTTGTTAATATGCATTGACTCCCGATTCGCCAGTCTCTAATGAACTATCTGCTTGCTCCTGTTGCGCTTGTTACACACAGCAGGTCTTAAGTACGTGTCTTCTTAATTTGTTTGTACACCACTGATAAAAGCATAAGGCCGAAACGTATGTCCACCTTTCACTTTTTGTACTATATTATTTTTGCATCTCAGCCTCCTTGGGTTACTCCTGTTCATGGTTTTGAGTTCAAGTACTTTTTGAACTCTACAGATATTCTCTCTCCCACGCACCGGCCGCCGTTCATTCTAGCCTGAGCGCTAACCCTCATACTGGATTTCTAGCTAGCCATGTTATGAACACAATTCCCTTCTGCTGTCGACATCAGGATACAATGAAAGCACTAGCTAGTTAGCTTAAAGTGGTTAATAGCTTTGACTGCATGCTGACAGTGAATTCAGAGACATTCAGTGGCTATCCACACTACAAACAATTTTACCAGGTTTCCGTGAAACAATTGTAATTACAGTCCACCACAACTAAGCCAAGCATTTCCTGATTAGCAAGGGATAGTGAGTTTAATTTCATTGTGTATTCAAAACTAAGTTTGAGATCATTGGGAGGGGATTTTGACAGTGGTTCTTATGAGAAAATGTCTGAGGTTACAACAGTAGCGAAGGGTCAATTGTATCGCTCTTAGAATAAAATAAAAGCAGAAAGTCAATGGACATCCATTACCAGATGTTGTATGGAGATTTAACCACATTACAAGATAATGCAACATTACACAACTATCGGAGTTTATACAATGTTAATATATGCAATGTAGGGGAGAACCAGGACAAAAGTAACATGCCCCATTTTCTCAGATAACAAAGAAGCTAGAATTATGTTATGAAGTCGGCACGTTATTAATTCGGAGGACAACCTCCCTGCAAAATAACAGCCCGGTCTGACCATGTTTCGCCAAGTTACCAACAAAAAGTTGGTAACTTTGCGACTAAATGCCAGCATAAGTTTCAAGTATCATGCTAGCTAGTCTTGGGTGTTAGCCTGGGAGAAGATACAGGAAAGACAGGTGGGACGGAAGTAACACAATGCAAACTGATGATCTGGAATAAAATAAAATAAACGTTTAAGCAGAGGCCATTGTCTCCTCTAGTTCATTTTGCTTTTATAATGTTTGCATAATAGCAACATGCGACAATGTTTAAAAATAATATATGACATTAGAATTATGCCTTAATTAATTGAAATGATGGATCAGCTCCAGGACAGCTGGAGCGCGCCTGATTGGTAGGGCTGACCATGAATAGTCACTGAAAATTGTGAAAAACGTCTACTACATTCCCATTAAAGTGAGATGAGAAAATTAGGGTTAATATAGCCATTATGTGATCCATTTTAGTTTGATTCATATTGTAAGACAAAATATTGTGGTTGCGCAACATTGCAATGTTGACACATGGTTCATTTTCATAAACTTATAACCTATAATATAAATTATTTCAATCGACACACGTGAAATCATGGCTGATATTACATTTGTTGAAAGTAACAAGCATTACATACCAAAAACATGGAGATAAGACCGATATTGTGCACTTCTTGCCAGCTGTTACTTCCCTCCCAAGGCTGTGTTACTCCCGCCCAGCCAGCAGGTACAAAAGTAACGTTGAGGTAGTTCTGTTCGCTGTCTATTTAATTTAAATTACCCTAGAAATGAAATTACAGTTACTAATGGTAGAGGACAGGTGTGTCAAGTTGGATGGATGTCCTTTGGGTGGTGGACCATTCTTGAAACACACAGAAAACTGTTGAGCATGAAAAACCCAGCAGCGTTACAGTTCTTGACACAATTTGGTGCACCTGGCACATACTACCATACCCTGTTCAAAGGCACTTCAAACCTTTGTCTTGCCCATTCACCCTCCGAATGGCACACATACCCAATCCATGTCTCAATCGTCTCCTCCACTTCATCTACACTGATTGAAATGGATTTGTGACATCAATAAGGGATCATAGCTTTCTCCTGGATTCACATGGTCACTATGTCAAGGAAAGAGCAGGAGTTCTTAATGTTTTGTGGATTCGGAAAGTACTTAGACACTTCCCCCTTTTCCACATTTTGTTACTTTACAGCCTTATTCTAAAATTGATTCAATAAAAAAAGTCCTCAATCTACACACAATACCCCATAATGACAAAGAGAAAACAGTATTTTAGAAATGTTTGCTAATATATATATATATATATACACACACACTATTAGTCAAAAGTTTTAGAACACCTACTCATTCAAGGGTTTTTATTTGGACTATTTTCTACATTGTAGAATAATAGTGAAGACATCAAAACTATGGAATAACATATGGAATCATGTAGTAAACAAAAAAAGGTGATAAACAAATCAAAATATATTTTAGATTCTTCAAATAGCCACCCTTTGCCTTGACAGCTTTGCCCACTCTTGACATTCTCTCAACCAGCTTCATGAGGTAGTCACCTGGAATGCATTTCAATTAACAGGTATGCCTTCTTAGAAGTTAATTTGGGAAATTTCTTTCCTTCTTAATGCGTTTGAGCCAATCAGTTGTGTTGTGACAAGGGAAGGGTGGTATACAGAAGACAGCCCTATTTGGTAAAAGACCAAGTCCATATTATGGCAGGTCAGTCAATACGGAACATTTCAAAGACTTTGAAAGTTTCTTCAAGTGCAGTCACAAAAACCATCACTATAATGAAATTGGCTCTCATGAGGACCGCCACAGGAATGGAAGACCTCGAGTTACCTCTGCTGCGGAGGATAAGTTCATTAGAGTTACCAGCCTCAGAATGCAGCCCAAATAAATGCTTCACAGAGTTCAAGTAACAGACACATCTGTGTGAATCAGGCCATCATGGTCGAATTGCTGCAAACAAACTACTACTAAAGGACACCAATACCAAGAAGAGACTTGCTTGGGCCAAGAAACACGAGCAATGGACATTAGACGGGACATTAGATTTGGAAAGGCACACACCTGTCTTTATAAGGTCCCACAGTTGACAGTGCATGTCAGAGCAAAAACCAAGCCATGAGGTCGAAGGAAATGTCCGTAGAGCTCTAAGACAGGATTGTGTCGAGGCACAGATCTGGGGAAGGATACCAGAAATGTCTGCAGCATTGAAGGTCCCCAAGAACACAGTGGCCTCCATCATTCTTAAATGGAAGAAGTTTGGAACCATTAAGACTCTTCTTAGAGCTGGCCGCCCGGCCTAACTGAGCAATCGGGGGAGAAGGGCCTTGGTCAGGGAGGTGACCAAGAACCCGATGGTCACTCTGACAGATGGACAACAATCTCTACAGCACTTCACCAAATCAGGCCTTTATGGTAGAGTGGCCAGACGGAAGCCTCTCCTCAGTAAAAAGGCACATGACAGCCCGCTTGAAGTTCGCCAAACGGCACCTAAAGGACTCAGACCTTGAGAAACAAGACTCTCTGGTCTGATGAAACCAAGAGTGAACTCTTTGGCCTAAATGCCAAGCGTCACATCTGGAGGAAACCTGGCACCAATCCTACGTAGGGCTGGGCGGTATACTGTATTTTACCGTATACCGGTATTGATGCACGGACCGGTTTGGGTTTTTACTTTACCTTCTATAATGGTATTGGAATGTTTGGTTTGTTAAATGTGATACGCCGTGTGTAACGTCCATTTTTATAGCTTACTCCGCTACTTTAGTCATCCCTCTCCACTCTCTCTCTCTCCACGCCGCTTTCCACAGACCTAGTCCCACCCAGTCACTCAAAGAGCACATTTGTTGTTGCTTGACCACGAGACACTTTTGTTCAGTCTGCATGGTCAATGCAGCACATGCAACAATGTTGATGACAACAATGTTGTTTCCAATTTGATCTTAATATAAATCCACAAGCGTTCTATAACTAGAATATTAATTTGTTTCTCTCACATCTGAAAACAGCTAGTTTGTATTTTCTTAGCAAGTTAAGCTAAATCGTGTTAGCCACTAAAGCTATACACTAGTTAGCTGGCTAATAAAAGTACTGAGTCAGAGCAAACGTAGCTAGCTAATACAGCCTGATACCAGTGCTGGTGGAGGCCTAAATCAGCATGTTTGTGCAACGGTATCGTCTAAATCAAAGAGGAATAGGCGAAGCATGAATATGTTGGCTATATGAATAAAGATTTAATGGAACACTGAACATAACTTTGGTTCCTACCCTGTCACAATAACTCGTCCATGGCATTCAAAGTGCCCACTATTATTGATATTCTAACTAACTATTGAATTATAAAAAACTATTTCCATGCTTCCAAAAGTTCACCCAAGTGTTATCTAAATCGCAACATTTGGTTAAAAATAAGGCCTAGTATTTTTGCTCATATCGTGGCAGTGAGGAAATTATCTCAAATGAGTGCAGGAAATTGAGAAATTGATGGAAATGCAGGAAATTATTTTAGGTTGAAGTTGAATTGAACAGTATAAAACAGTATAAAACAATCCGAATGGAGAAAGACCGATTTAAATAATTTAGAATATATGTTTTGCCACCCTAGGGTCACGCACTACTCATAAAGAAAATGTTGAACTTTTATTAATCAAAAACATAAAATACAGTCAATTTGATTCCATATAATATGATATTTTGCCCATATTGCCCAGCCCTAACCCTTCGGTGAAGCATGGTGGTGGCAGCATCATGCTGTGGGGATGTTTTACAGCGGCAGGGAATGGGAGACTAGCCAGGATCGAGGGAAAGGTAAACGGAGCAAAGTATAGATGGATCCTTGATGAAAACCTGCTCCAGAGCATTCAGGACCTCAGACTAGGGCATGGGTTCACCTTCCAACAGGACAATGACCCTAAGCACACAGCCAAGACAATGCAGGAGTGGCTTCGGAATAAGTCTCTGAATGTCCTTGTGTGGCCCAGCCAGAGCCTGGTCTTGAACAGGATCGAACATCTCTGGAGAGATCTGAAAAGAGCTGTGCAGCAACGCTCCACCCATCCAACCTGGCAGAGCTTGAGAGGATCTGCAGAGAAGAATGGGAGAAACTCCCCAAATACAGGTGTGCCAAGCTTGTAGCGAAGACTCGAGGCTGTAATCACTGCCAAAGGAGCTTCAACAAAGTACTGAGTAAAGGGTCTGAATACTTATGTAAATGTGATATGTAAATGTTTTATTTGTAATACATTTTCAAAAATAAAAACAGTTTTTGTTTTGTCATTATGGGGTATTGTGTGTAGATTGACTAGGGAAAAAACGATTTAATACATTTTTGAATAAGGCTGTAACGTAACAAAATGTGGAAAAAGTGAAGGGGTCTGACTTCATAAGGTGTCATAAAATATGGTGTCTCTAGCTCTATCGATCTCTGAGTAATTAGGAAAAAAACAAAGTGTTACTTTTGTCCCGGTTCTCCCCACAGTTCAATTACCTAGCTATATTGCTTTTAATGAGCACAACACAACGTATGCCAAAAATAATATTTGTACTTTAAGGGAGACGGAATAACAAGGGAAAATAGAACACTGCAATAAGGGAACGTCTCATTGCCTTTTACTTCAATTTCACTGAAACCAGGATATAGGCCAGGTAAAGAAGACAGGCTGTTGTTGGTATTTGCACCAAAACCCCATTTTTATTTCAATTAGGCTACTTCTTATTCTTGACAAGGAGAAATAACTGTTTGGATGATTATCTGCTAAAATCAGTCACAACATGGAGACATTCCCAAATTGATCTCATACTACACCTTTCATCATATCTTTTTTAGTCTGTTTGAGAAAATTACAAATGTCCTTCAATCTCTCTGGAGTGCAATGTGTATCACTCAAGTTGGATCAGGTTGAGACTTCAAATAAAATACAATTGTATTTGTCACATGCGACGAATACACCTTACCATGAACACACACACACACACACACACACACACACACACACACACACACAAAGTACCGAGTTAATGTGTGGGGGTACAGGTTAGTCGAGGTAATATGTACTTGTAGGTAGGGGTGAAGTGACTATGCCTAGACAATAAACAGACTTGATGATACGTATAGATTAAAATGGATTCAAATCCTCCTGAAGATCAGTCCTGCATCATAAATACAGTACATATTCATTCCCATTAGAGGATCAGATCTAGGTTCTACAGGAGCCCAGGAGAGCTTGGTTGTAAAAGAAGCCATGCCTCACGCTGTGAAGCCTCATGTCTGAGTGCAAGAGTGGGCAGAGAGAGAGAGAGAGAAAAAAAATGGGGCCTTGAGCCCTCCCCCTGGCCGGGAGGGAGTGGGTTGGAAGCCAAAAGCGAGGCCTCAGAAGGGAAAGCGAAGAGCCGTGGAGAGGAGGCAGGGGGTGGAGGAGGGGTGACAGTGACACACATTTCTGGGGCACATTCCATGCTGCCCTGCAGGATCAAGGAGGACCTCTCCGAGCCGTCAATTCAACGCTCCGCCAACGTTCTACCAACATGCTTCAATGCTCTACTAGCCTCTGCGCAGCCATGTCAAACCAGCCTTACAGTGTTCTGCACAGGTATCCTAGAGATGAGGTAAATATCGCAGTGACATTTTCAATGTAACATGGCACTGCTCTGCAAAGGTCTTAATAAAGCCAGGGTTGTCCAGATAGATTATTGTAAACCTATTCCAGGTCATATCCCCCCGCCTCTCTACACACATGCATAACCACACTCATGCATGAACTGAATTACATTTGTGTACATTATTACTTGAAACTGATTCATGGGGGGGGGGGTGTACTACTGTATAGCTATTCCTGGAGCGTGTTGGCATTGACTAGCCTATATATACACACACTGTAGTCGATTACCATGAAACGTACAAGGAATCATTGAAACAAACAAGTTGGAGCTGTATGATCAGAGGGGACGGTGGGCAGCGGATGGCTAGCAAGGTGAGTGGGACATCAGCTGCTGGGCTGGCAGACAGCTGTATGAGAGGGAGGGAACTGAAGGAAAAGACTAATACTCTTCCCACGTCTCTATATTTCATCACCTTTCCCGTGCTGTACGCACGCCCATGTACTATAAATTAATCGAAACGTTTCACAACAATGAATTAATCATGGGCGGTGTTGACGATGGATGGGACGCTTTCTGTATCTGGTCAAATCACTTCTGTGGGAATCAGTGCATTTTTAGGGCAAATGGAAAAACAGTTGAGTCAGTAGTACTTGACAACAGAATGTAAAATTCTAGCCAAACAAACACCATCTCAGTGAAAAACAAGTGCACAAATGAAAGTCCATGGTGGTAAAATGATCCGACTCTTAATCAACATTATTCCTCATTACACTGACTTCAAATGTAAGTCAGTGTAAAAAAAGTCTAACTCTGAACCTTTGGCAGTGAAGGCAGGTGATATTTATTGGTTCTTTCTGAAATCAGTAACTGCATTTACAGTGAAACAGCACTAGACATTAGCTTCTTGCTCACGTTCTAAGTTCAACTCTAAAAGTCACTTTCCCAGTGACCCGTGGGTGTGTGGGTGTGCGGGTTCACCCAGAGACTGTGTCATCACTGGCTAATCCCCCTCACTTGTCTCTTCATCTCATGCTTAAGCTCCCTCAGTAATTTATCTTCCAAAGTCACTGATCTGTAAAATGGCCCCCCTATGCGGATCAGCTGCCAGAAAATACCCATGAGTTATTCTGTGGCCTATGAAAGCATCAAAATAAGTTAACTGGAAGCAATAGCTCAGAAATATAAAACCAAGCTGTTCCAAACTACACGTGGCATGGATATGTTACAAAGGACACATCTTCCATGGGGAAAACAGATGGCAGAACACCACAAGTAAACTCTGATACTGAAAAAGAATTTGAACAATGATATAAGATTCTAAAACGACCTACTTCATGCAGAAGTTCTGGGGTGTAAATATCCCCCATATAACACCTCTGATTATTTGAAAAGATCTCAAAATATAAAAAAAGAAGCTATGACTCCACAACTGTGAAATCAATTAGGCTATTGTAATCTTGTGCCATATTCGAATGTAGGTAATAGAATAATGTGAGTTGATTCGTAATGTTTTCTGCCGACACCTATATAAATGGCCCCTGAGGTAAAAAGACTAGTTGTTACCCCTGCTGTAAGCATTACGGGGATGACACTCAGGGGACTATGGTCATTTCCATGCAAAAGGACCCATAAGCACCAACATGTGAAGTTTATAGAGGAGCATGATAAAGTGGGTGTCAAATGAAAGCTAAGAGTCTATATTTTGAGAGATTAAAGGCATACATACATTATTTTACCATTTTCTATTCTAAAAATTTGGAATAAAGCAAAGGCTTTGATTTCTTGTCCAACGGATGGAAAAGGAGTCTTAGAAAACATCTACCAGAAAAAGTAAACCTCAGAACAATGTTGAAGTAAAGAATAAAAGACCCCGGCCAACTAAAACACTTACAGTGCATTCGGAAAATATTAAGACCGCTTGACATTTTCCAAATTTTGTTACGTTACAGCCTTATTCTAAAATGGATTCAATTGTTTTTCCCCCTTTTTAGCACATGTATTAAAAAAATGAAATATTACATAAGTATTCAGACCCTTTACTTAGTACTTTGTTGAAGCACCTTTGGCAGCGATTACAGCCTTGAGTCTTCTTGGGTATGACGCTACAAGCTTGGCACACCTGTTTTTGGAGAGTTTCTCCAATTTTTTTCTGCAGATCCTCTCAAGCTCTGTCAGGTTGGATGGGGAGCGTCGCTGCACAGCTATTTTCAGGTCTCTCCAGAGATGTTCGATCGGGTTCAAGTCCGGGCTCTGGCTGGGCCACTCAAGGACATTCAGAGACTTACGAAGCCACTCCTGCGTTGTCTTGGCTGTGAGCTTAGAGTCGTTGTCCTCTTGGAAAGGTGAACCTACGCCCCAGTCTGTGGTCCTGGGCGCTCTGGAGCAGGTTTTCATCAAGGATCTTCTCTGTACTTTGCTCCGAGTCCTTTAGGTGCCTTTTGGCAAACTCCAAGAGGGCTGTCATGTGCCATTTACTGAGGAGTGGCTTCCGTCTGGCCACTCTAACATAAAGGCTTGATTGGTGGAGTGCTGCAGAGATTGGGGAACCTTCCAGAAGGACAACCATCTCCACAGAGGAACTCTGGAGCCCTGTCAAAGTGACCATCTGGTTCTTGGTCACCTCCCTGACAAAGGCCCTTCTCCCCCGATTGCTCAGTTTGGCTAGGCAGCCAGCTCTAGGAAGAGTCTTGGTGGTTCCAAACTTCTTCCATTTAAGAATGATGGAAGCCACTGTGTTTTTGTGGATCTTCAATGCTGCAGAAAATTTTTGCTACCCTTCCCCAGATCTGTGCCTCGACACAATCCTGTCTTGGAGCTCTACGGACATTTCCTTCGACCTCATGGCTTGGTTCTTTCTCTGACATGCACTGTCAACTGTGGGACCTGATATAGACAGGTGTGTGCCTTTCCAAATCATGCCCAATCAATTGAATTTACCACAGGTGGACTCCAATCAAGTTGTAGAAACATCTCAAGGATGATCAATGGAAACAAGATGCACCTGAGCTCAATTTTGAGTCTCATAGCAAAGGGTCTGAATACTGTCATTATGGGGTATATTGTGTGTAGACTGATGAGGGAAAAAAAATATTTTATACATTTTTGAATAAGGTAGCAACGTAACAAAATGTGGAAAAAGTCAAGGGGTCTGAATACTTTCAGAATGCACAGTATATTTAGTTGACATTTTTTTCTTGCTTCTGTAAGTTTAAGAATGCCTGATGCCTTCAAATTCCGTTACCAAAAACCCACATAACTTTAAGATATTTTCCAATTTCTCTCCCTCATGAGGGGGGATAACAAAAGTTCACAGAAGTAAGAAGTAAAGGTACACCTACCAATTAGTTCGTGTTTTTACTGATACCCACTTAGTTTAAGAATTCTTAAGTGATTAAAACTGAAAATTTTGTTACCAAATCAGTAATTTGGTCAGTCTGCCCTGGCCTTGATTTCAATGTCCACAGATGTCGTTATTTGGTTCAGTCCAGACCAGCATTGATTTCAACGTCTACAGACTTCTGGACCGGCCTTCATTTAGCCCAAACATAGACGTCCATGACTAGTTCAGATTTGGTCCGGATCATACATCTATGTTTTACAAGTTTGGACAGCACAGTACAGTAGAGCACAGTACAGTAAAAGAAAGTATAGTTCAGTACAGTCCTGTACAGTAGAATTGAGTAGAGTTCAGTACACAGTAGAGCATACTAGAGTTGAGTACACTAATGTACTGTACTAAACTATACTCTCCTGAACTTTACTGTGCTCTACTTTGATGTCCAAACTTGTGGAACATAGACGTCTATGATTGGTTCAGATTTGGTCCAGTCTGGACCAAGGTAATTTGGTCGTTTGGTGGCCGAGCTCATTAAAATAATAGCCAGTGTGTAGAATAATACCCAAATACGCAAAGGAGGATATTGCATATTTCTACATTTGTGTACCTATTTAGGATACATCACCATGAACTGAATTACACTCATAACCAAAAATATGCATTTCTGTGTAGTGCAGATCAGGGACCAATGATAAAATTTCGTAACCACAATTCTGTTACCGGATGTAAATCAACTTCACCTACAGTAGTTCAATAACAAACAAAAAAAATATTTCAAACTCAAGGTGTCATGTCATAGCTGATACCCCATTCTTTCTGCAGACATCTTGAATCATAATTCGGAGCAGATATTTAACAAAGTGTTTGGAAAACTTCACATTAAAGACTTAGAAAAATGTTACCAAAATTCTGTTACGAAACTTTGCATCTGCACAGTTCTTCCAGTAAATGTGTTTTTGTAAAATGGTCAGTGTAAATTGTTAAAAGTAGTCCTTGTGCACAGAGTTATATGGTTTGTTAAACTTTAAAATCAATGTATTTTCTTTGGCATACATTTTAAGTGAAGAATCTGAGTCTCAGTGCAATTCTGTTACTGTGGAATTGCCCCTATTCCTTTCCAGAAATCTAGATTGTTGTTTTTGTATAGAGAATAAAATGTGTTTTGACTGTAGTTCTCCTTTAAGTGTTTCATTCCTATAACCCCGAGAGTCGAGTGAGCCTCACGTCGACATTCCCTGAGCCAGCGAAAGTGTCCAGCCATTTCAGCAACATGACACTGCACAACTAAATACCAAAATAGCACGGTGGAAACGCTAACACACTACTACTCAACAACAAGTCGACATCTCAGCTCACATATGGTCTTCTATCAAGGTGCTAAGGTTTTTCATTCTTTAATCCACACATTTTTCTCCAGGGACCAAATTATGTTCTCATCAAATGGAATTCTCAACAACTTAAAATGTTAACGATACATTGCCTTTTGCTAAATAATCTGGAAACTTGTCAAAACCTTCTTAGCATGATCTTCACTTGTATTATGAAGTGCAGGCTCTTAACTTGGTCAGTAGGCTCTTGCATATGTCTGACAGATAAAATGCTGTAGTCACAAAATTAAATGAATGGGAGAAAGAATATTACATGCATAAGCAATAGCAAAGATCCCAAAAACAGCAATTAGCCAGCACTTCCTCAACCTCAGAATTCTCATTGAGCAGTAAGCTATAGGCCACAAAATACAATTTCATGGCATATATAATTAGTCTAATTTTACTAAAGCTTGCACAACACAAAACAAATCCTATTTTTGGGACAAGTGGTTTAGGCACAATGCCTTTGACACAATGCAATAATTTATGAGAACAATTTCAGGGTAAATGCATCTCAGTGCAGAAACCAAATCTGCAGATTATGAGGCATGAAAAATCCAGTTTGGACTTCATTTTTGATTGTATTTTATCTTACCTTTATTTAACTAGGCAGGTCAGTTAAGAACAAATTCGGCCTAGGAAGAGTGGGTTAACTTCCTTGTTCAGGGGCAGAACGACAGATTTTTACCTTGTCAGCTCGGGGATTCGATTTAGCAACCTTTCGGTTACTAGTCCAACGCTCTAACCACTAGGTTACCTGCAGCCCGTACTGTAGGTGTTCAAATTTTTATCACTGGATTAGAATATGATAAGAGCATACATGACGTGACAAGATGGGGCAATTGGGAGGGGAGACTTGTCGATGAGGGGCACATTTTTTGGGGACAGGGCAAATGGACAATGAATTAGCACAACACATATGACATGTGTCAATAATACCTTTCTCTGTGTGATGGATACATGTTTACAGCTCGGGGAAGGCTCCTTTTCTGTGATGGAAAAAGAAGGTAACACTTCAAATTAGACTTTAAAAAAAAAAAGTGGAATAAACTTCAAAAATCACTGAGGTTTTTCAAGGTCAAATGAAAACAGCATGAGGTTAGACCAGTTTTTCTTCTTTCCCAACCTTTTGTCTGAGGTGGAGAACTATGGGAACTAAAGACAGCACTAGCTCCTCTGAAGCTGGGCTGACTGCATCTTTACAATACACTAAAACCACCCATTGGTTTCCAAGGCCCCAAGGCCCTTCTTAAATATCATTAGATAAATAATTCAAAGAGGAAACATAAATCTTTCAACTAATGATTTCACCATCAATGAAGCCTTTAACCCATTCATAGACGCTAACTACCTTTAGCTCCTATTGACAATAGTATCCTCTGGCTGGGGAAATTTTGTTAACAGGCCTGGCGCTCGTTCTGAACGTCAAAACACTTCGCTTGTGGTATGTTTTTGGAAACATAAGGAACATATCGTTCATATCAGCGAGAAATTTTAATAAGAAAAAATACTACACCTTTATAGGCTTCCCACACAGCCATATTTCCACTACAGCGCTTGTGTACGGACAACAGACAAAGACAGAGGCATAGCCTACCTGTGATAATTAGCTATCTGCGTTTCCGAACACCTGTGTGTAAACGGAAGACAGATGGCTCAAAAGTGTTGTCACTGAAAAATACTGTGTGCTGAAACTATGTTAAAACAGTGTACAGTAAGTGTATATTTTGCATTTGTGAAAATATTTTATGTGATATGAAAGTAGAGGTCTTTATGTTTCTAGATCCGTACCACAATTGAGAATCGATTCACATTTAGATGGAGTATTTGGCTGCCAGAGCCAATTCGCCTCTAAAAAGAACATGTAAGGCCCTTGAACTATAAGGAGTAACATTAGGCTCCGTTAGTCCATTATTGAGCTATGGAGCCTTGAGCATAGCTTGACTATCAAATTATGGGGTGGCTTCAAAAGCTGTCTGTTACCAAGGTAAACATGAGTAAATATTAATTGGAGAAAAAGGCTAAGAATTAGAGTAAGTTCTGAAATGTTAGGCTATTGCACCCCACTATACAACCAAAGTCATCAACATTTCTGTGTATGTGAACTGTGGCATTTTAATCTGATTATTTCAACACATCAGTATGATGTGTTTGACAGTGTGGAACAATGTAGCCATAGTCAAGGTGAACCTTCACACAGTTACAAGTGTAGACTGAGGGTATCAATCATGCTGCTTAAAGGCTGGTAGCGCTGAAATTAGGTCAGTTGAAAATGAAATAAGATTAAACCCTTCGTTCAAATAAAATCATTAAGAAAAGATTAAGATTTATGCACAAAACATTTAAAAATTTTGTTGGGTGGTCAATGCATGTATACATTACGCCCATACATTAGGGCGATAACATGCCAAATCTTAAATAATATTTCCAATTAAATTCATACAAACAACATGGGTAATTTATACATACCACCCTGAACTCATCCCAAACTTCACTTTTTGTCTTTGCCTTTTCAAAAGATTGTAGAGAAAGAGCAACTTGATTTGAGAAACTATAAAGCTGCAGTGCACTCACCCCATATTGTTGAACGCTTTCGGTGTCCTTGCAGAATATAAATTCCAGTCTTATCTCAAGCGATAGGTAATGTCTTGCTCTTTGTCTCCGAAAGGATGGTTAACAAATGGTCTCGAATGTGACTGTAAAGTGAATTCCTTTATAATTGTACAGTACGTTGCATTACATTTCTGGAACAGGAATACGTCAAACGTTCAGTGGGGGGAAAAATGTACTTGAAAACATGTAATGTTTTCCCAATGTATTAGTTCTGTTGTTTGAAATCAATTAAAACAGCTTTCCTTTGTCCGTCGAATCCCGTTCTTTGTCGCTCTTCCTTTGTGGTGGCACACTAATCTTGTAACTTAACGCCTCTCAAAAACATGAGGGAACTATTTGAAATTCTACAAAAGTATAAATGCGTTCTGCCCCTGCTGAGTGTCGGCGCACGGTAATGAGATCCTTCTGCTGTTTGTTGTTCCCCCTGCTCTGCCCATTCCGGTATCCCATTCAAGAATTGTCCTTGCTCAATGAGACAGAGACACTAAGTCTAACACCACCTGCTGGCTGCTATTTGATGAATCAAATTACATTGCCTTTAACCTAACCCACTTTACACCATTTGAAATGTGAAATATAATATTCCAATGGCTTGCAGGTTGTCTTGAAAGCACTCTCCCCACTTGTAATGAAGTTTGATTGACATAATGGGATAAAAATAAGTATATTTCCATCGATTGATGGCTGAAATTAGGTATACATTCACATTATGGGCGTAAAAGTACATTGTAATTGCTGTTTGGAATAAAAATGCTGTCTAGGAAGGTAAACCTCAATTATACATTTTTTAATTGCTGTATTTCATACTTTATTTTTCTTCCTGTAGTTTCAAAAGCTCTCCCTGTACTTGAAAGGTCAGTGTAAATGTCTCTGAAGCATTTTTGTTTTGTCTTCCTTCAATCTCAACATTTTTGTGACATGTCGGTGCTCAAAATATGCTTGAGACAAAAAGGTGTACATATTATATTGGTGTGTATTTCACATCATGTTGAAAATCTCCCTAAGGCATTAATACAATATAGAAATACCTACTGTAAATCAGGTGCGTCAAACTCATTCCACCGAGGGCCGAGTGTCTGCATGTTTTTCTTTTCAATTAAGACGGACAACCAGGTGAGGGGAGTTGCTTCTTCTTCAACACAGAGTTACACATAAACAAACGTACAGTCAATAACACAAAAGAAAAATAGAAAAAGAAGAAAGTATGTAGTGTGTGCAAATGTAGAAGAGTAGGGAGGTAAGGCAATAAATAGGCCCTAGAGGCAAAAATAATTACAATTTCGCATTAATATTGGAGTGATAGATGTGCAGATGATGATGTGCAAGTAGAGATACTGGGGTGCAAGAGGGTAAGTAATACTATGGGGACGAGGTAGTCATGTGTGCTATTTACAGATTGGCTGTGTACAGGTACAGTGATCGGTAAGCTGCTCTGACAGCTGATGCTTAAAGTTAGAGAGGGAGATATAAGACCCCAGCTTCAGAGATTTTTGCAATTCGTTCAAGTCATTGGCAGCAGAGAACTGGAAGGAAAGGCGGCCAAAGGAAGTGTTGGCTTTGGGGATGACCAGTGCTGGAGCGTGTGCTGCTATGGTGACCAGTGAGCTGAGATAAGGCGGGGCTTTAGCTAGCAAAGACTTATAGATGACCTGGAGCCAGTGGGTTTGGCGACGGATATTAAGTGAGGGACAGCCAACAAGAGCATACAGGTCGCAGTGTTGGGTAGAATATATGGCTTTGGTGATAAAATGGATGGCACTGTGATAGACTACATCCAGTTTGCTGAGTAGAGTGTTGGGGGCTATTTTGTAAATGACATTGCCGAAGTCAAGGATCGGTAGGATAGTCAGCTTTACAAGGGTAAGTTTGGCGGCATGAGTGAAGGAGGCTTTGTTGCGAAATAGGAAGCCGCTTCTAGATTTAATAGAAGTAATAATAGAAGTAATTTTGGATTGGAGATGTTTAATGTGAGTCTGGAAGGAGAGTTTACAGTCCAGCCAGACACCTAGGTATTTGTAGTTGTCCACATATTCTAGGTCAGAACCGTCCAGAGTAGTGATGCTAGTCGGACGGGAGGGTGTGGGCAGCAATCGGTTGAAGAGCATGCACTTAATTTTACCACAGAATGGTGTCGTCTGTGTAGAGGTGGATCAGAGAATCACAAGCAGAAAGAGCGACATCCTTGATATATACAGAGACTACTACTCACCACTCCTCTCAGAATCCCTCCACCTTGACCCATCTTCCTCTATTTTCTTCACCGCCTCAGCATATGACAACTTCTGCACTACTCTAACCTTGGAAACCTCAACCTGCCTCTCTCGCACAGGACATTTCTGATCCCCAGTCCCATGGGCACCCCTACAATTAACAGACTTTCCCCAATGCTACAGTGGCTTGCTAATGTATTCACCCCCTTGGCATTTTTCCTATTTTGTTGCCTTACAACCTGGAATTAAAATAGATTTTTTAAAGGGTTTGTGTTATTTGATTTCCACAACATGTCTACCACTTTGAAGATGCTAAAACCTTTTGTGAAACAAGAAATAAGACAAAAAAACTGAAAACTTGAGCGTGCATAACTGTACTGACACCAAAGTCAATATTTTGTAGAGCCACCTTTTGCAGCAATTACAGCTGCAAGTCTCTTGGGGTATGTTTCTATAAGCTTGGCACATATAGCCACTGGGATTTTTGCCCATTCTTCAAGGCAAAACTGCTCCAGCGTCTTCAAGTTGAATGGGTTCCGCTGGTGTACAGCAATCTTTAAGCCATACCACAGATTCTCAATTGGATTGAGGTCTGGGCTTTGACTAGGCCATTCAAGACATTTAAATGTTTCCCCTTAAACCACTCAAGTGATGCTTTAGCAGTATGCTTAGGGTCATTGTCCTGCTGGAAGGTGAACCTCCGTCCCAGTCTCAAGTCTCTGGAAGACTGAAACAGGTTTCCCTCAAGAATTTCCCTGTATTTAGCGCCATCCATCATTCCTTCAATTCTGACCAGTTTCCCAGTCCCTGCAGATGTCCGTCAGTTTTGGTGGGCGGCCCGCTCTTGGCAGGTTTGTTGTGGTGCCATATTCTTTAAATTTTTTAATAATGGATTTAATGGTGCTCCGTGGGATGTTCAAAGTTTCTAATATTTTTTTATAACCCAATCCTGATCTGTACTTCTCCACAACTTTGTCCCTGAACTGTTTGGAGAGCTCCTTGGTCTTCATGGTGCTGCATGCTTGGTGGTGCCCCTTGCTTAGTGGGGGTGCAGACTGGGGCCTTTCAGAAGAGGTGTATATATACTGAGATCGTGTGACACTTAGAATGCACACAGGTGGACTTTATTTAACTAATTATTTGACTTCTGAAGGTAATTGGTTGCACCAGATCTTATTTAAGGGATTCATAGCAAAGGGGGTGAATACATATACACGCACCACTTTTCCAAGTAATTTTTTACATTTCACTTCACCAATTTGGAGTATTTTGTGTATGTCCATTATATGAAATCCAAATAAAAATCTATTTAAAATACAGGTTGTAATGCAACAAAAATAGGAAAAACACCAAAGGGGATGAATACTTTTGCAAGGCACTGTACATATTCCTTTGTCTCATGCCCTTCTGCACACTTCTCCCACCTAGGAACCTCCCTCCTACACACTGCTGCCACATGCCCATAAGTTTGACACCTGTAACAACGTAATGTAGTTGGCACAAAAGCTCATACAGGATAACTTACATATCCTAACACCACTTTGTCAGGCAAACTCAACATCAAAACTCAAAAAGAACAGACAACGACTCTTCTGTTTCACCATTCATGCCACCCTGTCTGCGTCGCACCAAACGAGGAGCATCACAAACACTGGGAATCTTCCCCTTCAGTTGGTTAGCTTTCACATTTACCGCTACCCCAGTAATCACTCCTTTCAATGGTGCCCTTTTCTTGAGAGCAAAACAATTCACATCTCCTGCCCCCATTCGTTTAACACGGAGTGCCTGCTCCCTCTGACCAGCAGAAACACATACAATTATCACAAGACCACTTTTGACCACCCAACTCTGTTTTCACCCACCCTGAAACCTCAATTGGATCATCCAAAAGGTAAGGTCCACTTTTTGGAAAAACTACACTCCTACTGTAAGACTCATCTTCATCCTGACCCTCGGTGCAAGCGTCGGGCCCCGAGAACTTCACCACACCTACCACCTCAGATACTTCGCCCTCATTCACTTCCATTTCTCCTCCTGTCTTCAACTCACCTCTGCTTACACTTTCAACCATTCTTCTTTGACAAACCATCTCCTTTTTTCCCACCATTTTTAACTGACTCAAGCTCACCCTCTTCCCTCAATCTCTCTTAGACCTCCTCTGTCTCTCTTTTTCCCTCCATTCCTCCTCCGTATTCCAAGTATAACATCTTGTTACATCTTGTTCTTGCCTTGTCAAGGGACGCCATTTAACCGGCGGTCACAATCTCCATACAATCAGCACAAACCCCTCGGGATGTAGCGCTCAACAGTGAATCTCACTTGTAAAGCAGCTGCTTTGTCTCGATGTTCTTCTTTATCAATATCTACCATGACACTTTTCCACTTCAAACAAGCACGCTCTCTTTCTTTCGGATTCCTCGATTTCCTGGAGCGTGACCTTCAAGGGGAGTTGCTTATTAATTAGTGACATTAATTCAACAATCAAGAACAAGGGTGGAGCGAAAACCCAGACACGCCGCCCTCCATGGAATGGGTTTGACACGTGATATAAATCAGAAGTCTTACAACAATGGGACACCACCACTTAACACACCCTGTAACTCTTCTGATGTCAAGTCTCTTACACCAAATTACCTCTCTGCAGCTGCCACAACCTCTATTTTTTACAACTTATGTTCCATTTCTGCAGTACAGTTGATAACCATTACTATAAATGCCAAAAATCCAATCTTACTGAAACATACACTATCGGTCAAAAGTTTTAGAACACCTACTCATTCAAGGGTTTTTCTTTATTTTTACTATTTTCTACATTGTAGAATAGTGAAGACATCAATACTATGGAATCATGTAGTAAACAAAAAAGTGTTAAACAAATCAAAACATATTTTAGATTCTTCAAATAGCCACCCTTTGCCTTGATGACAGCTTTGAACAGTCTTGGCATTCTCTCAGGGGCACAACAATGTATGAATTAATAGTTGGATCAGAATCTCCATTATAATCATTGGCCAGAACAGAGAATTAAGTAAAACCACAAGTCCAAATCCCTATCTCCATCCATGCTTATTTAGGAAAAGGTCAATTTTAGCTAGCTAGCCACTGGAAGACAACAACACAACGAGATGCATCAATTCAAGTTTCTGTCAATGACATATGCTCTCAATGGGATTTCATAGGAGATATGCCAAATCCCAGCTGGCTTCATTTGACACTTTTTTTTAGGTGCGTCAGGACCATTCAAGTTCAGATCGCTCAGTTTAGCTCAACGCTGACTGGCTAATTTTGTATAGTTTTTTGCCCAAGGGAGGCCAGAAGGGCGCTGGCTCCCCATGCCCTCAATGATACGAGCGGCAACAATGTCATACTCGTTTGGACCAGACAGCATCAGATATATGGCCTACACGTAGAGAGACAGAGGGGCGCTGTTTCGCTCGCTCGGATACTTTCTCCTGTGACATCCATTCAGCCTCTTGCGAATTGAAAGAAAATTATGAAACACAAAAGGACGAAATATTAAAAAACATATATATTTATTGGGCAATTTTTTTTTTGGGGGCCTGGCTTCCCTTGGCATCCATGAATACACGCCACTGCTCAAAGGACTTTCAGCCAACTTGACAACTGTGGGAAGCATTGGCGTCTACATGGGACAGCACCCATGTGGGACGCTTTCCACACGTTCTAGTCCATGCCCCGACGAAAACATAACATGTGTACAACTAATTGGTTACAGAGAGGTCTCATATCAGTTTCATTTGTATCCCCTGTAGCTTTAGAATCGTGGCAAACTTGGTTCCTGTGTGGTGATACCGATGATTTGTCGGCACAGATAGTTTGTTTAGGATAATTAACGTCGCAGGTTAGAACTAACCACAGCAGGTTAGGTTAATTACCGTAGCCAATCAGATGGCAAGATAGAGCTATTACCAAATTGGTTACACCTGTCGAAACATCTCAGCTCTCCAAGTGCATAGGAAAAAGAGTTTATAAGGATCGGATTGGGCCTGCATGTCCTTTGAAAAGTTCATGCAGTGGACATGTAGGTGCAAATGGGAAAATGTTAATGCAACACACTTTGAAAGGCGGTGCCACTTGACAAAAGTGATTCGCCGGAACGTCCCTATAGACAATTGAGTAGGGCAGAAGCACAGATTAGATTTGGTGACCAGGCTAGAATGAATGGGTGAGTTTGGGTCCCGTCATCCATTGAAGAAGCATAGTGACGTCAACAAAATGCGCCAGTTCGATACCAAGAGGATTATTTTCTGGCATTTCAGATGATAATTCTGTACACAATATATTGTCATCTGGAACTTTGGAAAAAAAATTAATGTTGGATTTCTCCTCTCTCGGGCTGTTAGATTGTTGAACCAACCAATGTAAACCAATGGTGATCAGTAAACGAACTGAGGTCCAGGAAAACTGAATGCCACCTATTCTGGAAAATAACACTTTTGCTAGCTAGCAAGCTATTTAATTATTTCTTGTTATGTTGTACATTTATTTACCCAGGTAGCAGTTTCATAAAACACACGTGTAATGTTTAAACGTGTGTCCTTTGCAGGGAATTGGCCTACCAGATTGCCGAACAGTTCAGTCTTGGGGAAACCAATGGGCTTGCGGGACCGCATCATTGTTGGTGGAATGGGTAATCTTGATTACCAATGACACTGCCTCTTATTGCATTGTTATTAATTTGTCCAGCACGTTCTAATGTTCATGTGATGTTTCATACACATATGATCACATAGGCCTTGGAGCTCTCCAAGAAGGCCTACATCGTTGTAGCCACTCCAGGAAGACTACATTCGGAGCTTCCAACACATTCAGCATCAAGAAGATCCAGTTTTTGGTGAATCAAAGATTTAAAAAAATATTGTTTCTTCCACAAAGGCCATATTTGAGGATGTCTAGGTGAGGATTTCTCACTGTCAACCAAAACAGTGTGTCATGAACTACCTTTATTTCCATGGGTGCTCAGCAGAAAATCCCATTAGGGGTTCTTTCTTTGTATTGCCCATTCTTGATGTATCATGCCTTCTAATAGGAATTCAAACCAATTTAGTTACATTTCCTCTGCTAAATGTTACAAGCCGCAGAGCCTAATGGTATTTGCTGCCATTTTACTTTGTGACATTACTAATTGTAATTGCTGACCTAATGGTAATCGTCTCCGATAGATCCTTAATGATGCCAACCGGCTGCTTGAGCAAGGCTGCACAGACTTCACCAAAGACTTGGAGGTGATCCTGGTCGAGGTGCCCGCCAAACGCTGCTGTTCAGCGCCACCCTCAGACCCACTGCAGAAGCTCGAGGGCATCGCCATGAACAAGCCCTTCTTCTGGGAGAGCAAGTCAGAGTAAGCTCTAACTAAGCATGGCTGACATTATGCACTACATTGGTACATGACATGCTTACATGTAGGTAACCTCATTCTTCAAAACAGGATGTTTGTCTTGGTGCTACAGACTTAAATTGTAAGTAGAGGAGTTGGATCAAAAGGTACATCCTGACACCAGAGAAAGATGCCTACCTGGTGCATCTGATCCAGAAGTTAAGACGAGCACGACGACTGGTCCATCATGATCTTCACCAAGACCTGCAAGTAAGGACTCCTTCACTCGGAGAAGACTGAAGAACCTAGAACAATGACTATGTGGATTAGAATAGAACCAATAGAACATGCTGCTGTATCAGGGCCTTTAGACACATCAATATAGAATGATGGTTAGACATTGAATCATTAATGCATTGCATTCTTCCTACAGGAATTGCCAAATCCTCACAATGATGCCGCAGAAATTCAACTTTCCTACCATCTCCTTGCATTCAATGATGAAGCAGGTAAACAACCCGAGCTCAGAGTGTAGCTTTGTATTCATTAAGGGTTACATGACAAGTTAAAAGCACATGTAACACTATAGTTTAGGAACGGCAGGTAGCCTAGTGGTTAGAGCGTTGGACTTGTAACCGGAGGGTTGCAAGTTCGAATCCCCGAGCTGACAAGGTAAAAATCTGTCGTACTGTTCCCCGGGCGCCAAAGACGTGGATGTCGATTCAGAGGGGTTGGGTTAAATGCGGAAGACACATTTCAGTTGAAGGCATTCGGTTGTACAACTGACTAATAATGGTGACTTTGACTTTGATAATATACTTTTAATACATTTCTAGTTAGCAGTGCTGGCCATGTAACAGATGACAAGCTTTGATAGCAGGATTGCTGTATTTCATTTCAACGTAAGTATGAATGTCAAAAAGTAAAAGCAACGCTATATTCCCTGCTGGAATTCTTGATGTGAAACACAGTAACATAATCAACATGGAAACATGCATAAAGTTGATCAAAAAAGACAAATTGTAAGCATTTTTTTCAACCATGACTAGCTATTTGACTGCAAGATTGTCATACAATGTGTTTTGGATTGACATATTCAACGTCAAGTAACAACAAAGAAACAAATGAATGGACATCAGAGGACAGAGCAGGTGGTGAGCTAAAATTAATACGTTCTCAATTTGGTGCTCTAAGCATCCAAATATCATTCCTAAAAACCAATAGAGGAGGACTCCTCAAATAGACAAGGATTCTTCAATATAAAACAGTCCCATGGACAGTTTATTTAAATGATTGAAAAATACATTTAATTCCCCTTTGTCATCAGATAACAAATTAAACCATATAGTGTGGTTTAAGTCTCATTTTGCTGTTCACAACCTCGCCCCTTCAAAAAATGGCAGACAAATCATGCAAAAAAGGAAATACTGGGGGGCTGATTACATTACAATTCACAGAGGGGTAAGAATGGAGGGTTTGGGAGCCATAGGAATCTGGAGCAAACAGATGGGCGAACTATAGGGAAGCCAAAAATGTAAAACACTCATAAAATAGAAGTTACAAAAGGAAAGCCCTTCTACCAACCTGGTTTAGTGGCAACTCCTAAGAGAAGGAAGGTGGCTTAAACCAGTTTGTACATTCAGTAACCATTCAGAAACACACTCAGGTTCAAGTTATGACTCTGGTTTCAATGTCACAACATACTGGTCACATTCAGTGATTCTTTCTATGAAGTTGGTATATGCTGGCTTAGGTTGCTTTCACCTTCATTCACGTTTGTGCTGCTTTATACTTGCAAATAATCAAAAGGAAGTTACGGGTACTGATTCGGATGCATTCTTTCTTTTTATGTGAGAAATCACTGTCACCTTGTATGAAAATTAGTACCCGTGATAATTTTACTGATTGTGTGTAACTGGTTTCAAATACTTTGGACAACTTAATTCTAGTCATGTAGCTAACATTCTATACGCACAACTGCATTTAACAGGTGAAGAATCACGTTCAAATTTGAACGGCAATTGACTCTCCATACTAAATAACCAGATTCGGAGGATGCATCTTCAGGGAGTTGACAAGCCTTATCCTTCTTCCAGCCACCATCCTAGTCTATTCCTTAACTGTTACACTACATGACCAAAAGTATGTAAACACCTGCACATCGAACATCTCATTCCAAAATCATGGGCAATAATATGGAGTCGGTCCCCCTTTGCTGCTATAACAGCACTAGATGTTGGAACATTGCTGCAGGGACTTGCTTCCCTTCAGCCACAAGAGCATTAGTGAGGTCAGGCAACTAGGCCTGGCTCGCAGTTGGCATTCCAATTCATCCCAAAAGACTAATCATTTCTGCATGGACCTCACTTTGTGCACAGGGGCATTGGCATGCTGAAACAGGAAAGCTCATTCCCCCAACTTTTGTCACAAAGTTGGAAGCACAGAACCATCTAGAATGTCATTGTATGCTGTAGTGTTAAGATTTCCCTTCACTGGAACTAAGGGGCCTAGCCCAAACCATGACAAATAGCCCCAGACAATTATTCCTCATCCACCAAACTTTACATTTGGCACTATGCATTCGGGCAGGTAGTGTTCTCCTGGCATCCACCAAACCCAGATTAGTCCGTAGGACTGCCAGATGATGAAGCGTGATTCATCAATCCAGAGAACGCGTTTCCACTGCTCCAGAGTCCAATGGTGGCGAGCTTTACACCACTCCAACCGACACTTGGCATTGCGCATGGTGATCTTAGACTTGTGTGTAGCTGCTCGGCCAAGGAAAGCCATTTCATGAAGCTCCTGATGAACAGTTATTGTGCTGACGTTGCTTCCAAAGGCAGTTTGAAACTCAGTAGTGAGTGTTGCAACTGAGGGCAGGTGATTTTCTACGTGGCCTACCACAACGCGGCTG
This sequence comes from Brachymystax lenok tsinlingensis, assembly GCA_030435695.1. Lineage (NCBI taxonomy): Eukaryota > Metazoa > Chordata > Actinopteri > Salmoniformes > Salmonidae > Brachymystax > Brachymystax lenok. The sequence goes on from CM059790.1 coordinate 11,750,297, forward strand.
AGCCATTGTTGCTCTAGACATTTCCACTTCACAATACCAGCACTTAGAGTTGACCCGGGCAGCTCTAGCAGGGCAGAAATTTGACCAACTGACTTGTTGGAAAAGTGGCATCCTATGACGGTGCCACTTTGAAAGTCACTGAGCTCTTCAGTACGGGCCATTCTACTGCCAATGTTTGTCTATGGAGATTTCATGGCTGTGTGCTCGACAGTATACACCTGTCAGCAACGGGTGTCTCTGAAATACCCAAATCCACTAATTTGAAGGGGTGTCCACATACCTTCGGCCATGTAGCGGTAGTTCACACCTAGCCACCTGCAACTTCAATAGTGACACAAAAGTGTGTAGACTATAGTGTAAATCAGTTTCCATTAATAGCTCAGTGTTCATTCAGACGGATCTTACATCCACAAGGAATTCCCCCAAGTAAAGCATTACTTCAAAGCTTGCCAATCTAAGCATAAAAACGTTTAAAACATTATCCGCTGAACAGCACAGCGGGCAACACCTCATGTCACCCCCTTTCAAAAGATAAAAAAAGCCTTTGCTGCAACTTCAAATAATATTGAGTTAATATTCTTCAATGCTGGTCATTTTCCTATGAAATATTTTTTTGCCTTTTGCGCTCTGCAATAAGAAAGGTACTTCAAAAACAAATAGTCTCACGATTACAGATCTCTTGGATCCAGAGCTCACCACTTTCCTCTGATATCCCCATGCCACTCAACTCCACCAGACATCTAGTTAACCAGCTGTTTCTGAAAATACCTGTTGAAAAAGTTGAAAAAGCCAAATGGTTCCGAAGGCCATCAAAGGCATTTCAATTCAAAGTTCTTTATTATCAGACTTTAGCGGAGAAAACTTTTCAACTCAAAGTTGAATGACGACGTGAACTGCCACTGTTCCTCTTGGAGACTGTTCCTCTAGGAGACTGTTCCTCTTGGAGACTGTTCCTCTTGGAGACTGTTCCTCTTGGAGACTGTTCCTCTTGCGGCCATTTGATGAGATTTCAGGTCTAAGAGTCGAGATCAACACCGCCACTCGCCCTCCACATCAATCCAATCAAATGAGTCTGGGTATCAAACGGGTTTGAGGTGAGGATTTCCTATGTTGCCTGCTTGAAGTGTTCCGCACCCTCCCCCCTCTACTTTCTTGTTATCCGCTTTCAAGAGTTAGTGGAATGTGCTCCTCCAGCCAAGTTGCTTGAGAACTTGTCTTTCTCTGTTAGCTGATCAAAGAGCAAGGTCCTCTGGATAACTGGTCATTCCCTCAGACAGAGGCGTGAGGTTGGAAGGGGAGGTGGAAAAAGGGTTGTGGAGGGAGGGAGTTTTTCGTTTCGTCCTACTCACGACAGCTCGACTGCTGGCCACGTCTTCCTCTCGCTTTCGTTCCCATGTGCCGGCAGTGGTCCCTCACTCCCACATGTTCCCTCTTCCTGGCCGTCCGTTCTTTCCATCACTTTCTCTCGCGCGATTGGTTGGTTGGTTTCTCTCTCCCGTTGATTTCACACGGTGGTGCTTCAGTTGTAGCAGAGGAAAACAGGTATCCATTTTTTGTTTTTATTATTACCCAGATTAAAATGCTGATGAACTAAGCTCAGCTCAAGCCTAGCTCCTCTTCCAACAACCTGAGAAAAGGAAACAATAAGGATATTCAAAATGGCTTCCGCCAACATGATTTTTGGAACTACTCGTCTGTACAGTGGAGGTCAAATCAATAACAGTTCTTGATTACTCTAGTGCCATGGGAATGGGAATAGTTATCTTACACTCTAGTACTGTGACAGTCCAGTCACCCCACCATGTTGGTATGCACGTTCACCCTGGTAAGTCGAATCCTGCGACAGAGCCACGTCAATCTGGGACTTGAACTCGTCACCTAAATAACTGTCCTGTTAAAACAGAAAGAGAAACACCCAATTACATCCAAAACATAATTCTTCCAACTAATGTTTCCTCAATTTTTTCAGCACTGAGCAAGTTTCAGGTCTGCTGAGCGCAAACTTGAACGTTGTGAAAATTCTGGGCAACTTCCAGCGCACGCTTACTGTGAACACTGAGGCAGTATCCGGGTTAAGTTAGTTTTAACAGTGGCCAAGTAGGCTAATGTGGCTATTTGATCATAATGTAGGACTACAAGTGGCCTACCATCAAAAACAATGGAGAAAATGCATCCCATAACATTTTAACATGAAAATAGCTGTTCTATCATTCAGCCTACAGTAGCAGCCAATGTGTGGTGTTCAATGTAGGCCTACATTCCATGAGACTTTAGAAAAGAACATGCAGGGCTTGACATTAACCGGTTTATCCACTTGTCCTTCAGACAAGGTGACCGAAAATGTTGTGTTGTTTGATGAAAGTGCATTATTATTATTACCATACCATTATTACAGAAAATCAAACAGATTATGCTACCCTCTGCCTATTGGCTACTTAGCTTATTCAAGCCTCTCTCAAAATACAACACTGCCCCTTTATGACAAAAAGAAAAGCTCTTTACCTGACTCTCTTTTCAAATGTCTAGAAATGTACACGTTTTGTGCTCTTGTAGAAAGCAATTACTCCTCTATTGCTGACTGTAAATGATCTATAACTGGGCTAATAACTCACTAACTAGCAAAGGACATGAACAATATGTGCACACATGGCTCCATGCAGCTCTCGCTTTGATCTCAAAACAATCTACGCACGACCACTCATGCTGTAAACAGTCCAGTTCAAAGTAAATGGCACAGATCAATATATGGCAATGGTCTATTTGCATATAGGCCTACTGCAGCTCTGATTGGTAACGCCGCATGCTACAACAAAATCTCTTGTGTAGTTAGTTTTACATTCTAAGTCTTGCATTGTTATTTTTGTTTTGGTAGGTTGCATTGAAAGTGGCTAATATTGCGTTGATTCGATCACAATTGCCACAGTAAAGGGAAACGCTGATAGTGTTAACAGGGAAAACTCTATAAAGTTGAGTGAAGTTCAATCTCGTGCTTCTCTCCGTGGGATGATACTGTATTTCTTCTGTGCAGTCTCAGGGGAGCTGCGCGGCAGTCTCAGGGGAGCTGCGCGCAGCTTAGAGAGAACATTACTTTCAACACATTTCCCTGAGAGTATCAGATGATGTCAGCAATATGAACCTCCACCCAGCAAATCAGAGGTGGCATTATTACCATATTGCTTATGTTATTATTACCATACTGCTTCTTGCTTGGTTCAACCAATATGACAAGCACATTACATCTAACCAACGGGCAAGGTGAAGCTATTATAATTTTTACTTATACCCATCTAATCCTCTCAGATCTCCACAATCACATAAAGGGTAGGGTACGATTTGGGATTGGGCACAGGAGTACGAGGCTAGAGCCTGATTTGGTATTAGGTAGTAAAGAGTGGATTTTAACTCGGTCTTGTTACCTGGGAAAGTTCAGGCTGGGAGAGGCCAGGCTGGCTCATCTGGGAGGGCTGACTCATGGTGATGTAGCCCTGGGTGAGTGGCCCCTGGGAGAAGGGTTGGGAAGACACGTCCTGGCTGGCCTGGCTGTTGTGCCCGTTGGCCTGCCCGCTGCTACTGTGGTTCCCCATGCCGCGGGTCCTCTGGCGCCCGCCACGCCCCGCTTTGCCCTTCAGCGCCCCACCACGACCTGGGTGGCACAGAGAGAGTAAGTTCCCGCTCACTTATTAAACACACTAACAAACAATGAACATGCATTACAAACGAGAAATAGTAGGGGTACGAGGACATCTCCAAACCCCCATAACATAATATCACCAACAACAGTACCACATGAAGAATACTCTGGTGAGCAACACTGAGACTTGGAAAGTTATGACTTCTGGTTATTTGGATACTGTCCAACTTCACAGGGCCAAATACATAATCCACCAGTCAATATATGAATAACTAATGAATAGTAGTTGTTTCGCTTCCTGCTCACCTGCAGCAGGGCCGTTAGCCTGGGCCAGGTAGCCTGGCGGAGGCATGGGGGGCACCACCAAGTTGAAGGGAATAGGCATGTTCATGGCCGCCATGTGTGCTGGCCCAGCCCCAATCATGCCGATCTGATCGTGGGTTTGGAAATACATGTTGGATGGACGCCCTGTAGAAACAAACACACAGAAAACATGTCACAGTAGCGTGTGAGCGGTCCCATTGCATCTAGCACAATACCCTATGATGTGAAAGTGGAATTAAGTTTTAAAAAAATAATACATTTATAAAAAATGAAAAGCTGAAATGTCGAGTCAATAAGTATTCAACCCCTTATGACAAGTCTAAAAAAGTTCAGGAGTATTTTATTACAGCAAAACAAAGATACAAAAAATAAGAAAATGTTTCCTTGACATGTCGTTGTGTGATGCTTGGTACTCACGGAATCAGTAGGCTATTAAACAAACACTCAAACTGGCAACAGGGGCGGCAGGTAGCCTAGTGGTTAGAGTGTTGGACTAGTAACAAAAGGTTGCAAGATCAAATCCCCGAGCTGACAAGGTAAATGGTATCTGTCGTTCTGCCCCTGAACAGGCAGTTAACCCACTGTTCCTAGGCCGTCATTGTAAATAAGAATTTGTTCTTAACTGACTTGCCTAAAGGTAAATAAAAGAAGCAGGATAGGTGCGTCTTATTTCTGTAGAAATATATGGATTATTTATAAAGCCAGGTACATTTTACTAGGCAAGTCAGTTAAGAACAAATTATTATTTTCAATGAAGGCCTAGGAACAGTGGGTTAACTGCCTGTTCAGGGTCAGCTCGGGGAATTGAACTTGCAACCTTTCGGTTACTAGTCCAACGCTCTAACCACTAGGCTACCCTGTCGCCCCAGCCAGGCTGTTGATTATAGACTTAATTAAGTTGGGGTTTCCGCTCTCCTCACTTTTCTTAAGACAATAAGGCAAGGGCTGTTTTCTCCTCCTCATTCTGCTGCTGCCTCCACTGCATTGTTCTCGACATCAATATGCGGGGTAATTTTGCTATTATGCATAGCAACATGGTCTAGGAAAAGGCACCCATTCAACAGCGCACTGATGTATTTCAGAACCGTGTACAGTGACCACTATCCAACGCGGGAGAAAGCGCATTTGTTATAAAATAATATTTTGTATTCGTGTTGCACCATTTTTCTTATGTAATATAACCATACGGCCCCCTGCACCTTGGGTTGGGGTTGGGTTAAATGCGGAAGACATTTCAGTTGTACAACTGACTAGGTATCCCCCTTTCCCATATACAATTTCAGTAGCACATGTCAGAGTGATGGACTGTGCCATCCCCATGGCCTCCACAATGGGTTAGTCCACTCAGACAGGTGTCTTGTACACCATGATATAGATAGATAGATATTTTGCTACTGCTCGACCAAAGAAATCTTGGTGTTCAGAGTTTGTTATAACCAATATATTGATGTGGTTATGATAGGCGATAGGTCAGGCCCTATTGGCCATGTGCATGCGATGCATACAAGTTTCACGTAAAGAGAGCAAGGGATGAGGGAATAGGGAATGATTTTCCTAAACAAATGAGGGACTTTGGTAACAGAATTTCTTGTTCAGAGTTTAAGAAACTAAATGGCTGTAATTATGTTGCAGCTTCAGCACAGACAGCGCAATAAACACTTGCTGTGCTGTCTCTTCGCTGCAACAGGGAGGATAGAGAGACAATGTGCGACAGTCACACAGGCACTTGCTGTAAAAAAATAAATATTACACAGCGTGGTCATCGGCCTCCCGCTTGAGTCATTCGTGGGTCTTAACTATTTAATCAAACAGTGTGCTTAAAGCATCAGACCAGCTCTGTGCATTTAGTTGATTTTATTAAAAACACATAGGATGTGTCTATACTGTATATGGGGAAATACATGTTTAAGAACTTGACAGTCGAGCATTATTTTTTTTTTGTTGGGGACAGCCCTAATAATATATATGTTTTGGAATGTTCATTCCAATCGCTGCAGGGTTTTTAATTTAGCCGTTTAAAAATGAGTCAGAGACATCATCATGGTTCAGAAGAGGGTGAGTAAAGAGCAAAACGTGAAGGGAGGAGTGTGAGCAGCAAATACGAAAAACTAATGTGTGCGTAAAATAACACGTGCAGAACGTGATCCGGAACTTTAGCTTTGAGAAAGAGGTTTCCGGAGGGGGGGGGGCATGGTGTGGGCAAAAACTCTGTATCCGTATACACGGCCTTGTAAAAAAAATGACGCTTTCCCACTAACCTGCGCTGCTGCGATCGTAGGCAGACCCAGGGATGAGGGCCTCGAGGGCATCATACATGGCAGTGCTCATGAACCGGGCTCCCTGGAACACAAACAAGGGTTCAATACCCTCGAAAACACAGTGGCACTGATGTACTGTTGTCATAGCATTGCTGTAAATGGCATTACATATTGGCCAAAGCGTTACCGAGTTAAAAGTGTTACTGGGAAAAAGCGTTACTGAGGAAAAAGTGTTAATTAAAAAAATATGAGGGGAATAGACTCAACATGGGTTCAATACATGTGCTACCTGTACACTCCGACACATACAACATATAAATGTGTGTTTGTGCATGTGTGATAACTCACAGGGTTGATGGCGTTGACCAGCTTGCGGGGCCTGCTGAACTGCATGAGGCTCTCTCTCAGGTTGTTGAGGGGTCCCTCCACCAGAACCTTCTGCTCCTTGTAGTAGTTGAGCAAGTGGTTCCACAGAGGCTGCTTGGACAGGGCCTTTGGGTTGCCCACAATGATCACCCCATACCTGAAAAAATATGTTACACACACGTCAGTGGGAGAAATCTATCTAAGGAGAAGGCAGTCTCAAAATGCACCATTTTATCTACGGTGTCAAGGATGAATGTGGACAGTGATTCACATAAATTTTTTGATGATGCATTCTATACTGTTCCACCGTGGCTCATCACAATTCATCATCAAGTCTTCTAAACTACCATGACTTTGAACACAGACATCCTATGAAGTAACTATTTCTAGGATCCCATTGTCCATTCTAGGTATTTTATATGTAATTCTATGACTTTGGCCATACAGATTTGAAACTGTCCATCCAGAGAAGCTGTGGTGAGAATGAAGACTCATGGTCCAGACGCTTACTTGGCTCTGGTGAGGGCCACGTTGAGACGGCGTGGGTCATTAAGGAAGCCGATGCCCTGGTGCTCGTTGGCTCGTACGCACGACAGGATGATAAAGTCCTTCTCCCTGCCCTGGAACGCATCCACGCTGGCGATCTCAACCTCCTGATAGCAAGACAAGAGGATAGAACAGTGTTGTAACAACACCTGTTGCATTATCGACATAACTAGTAACGCAATATTAATTTAATATTTTATTAGTCTGCTACAATAATAAAGCAAATCGATATCACAAATCACATTCTTGAAGACTGCGACAACAAAAATATATTGAATTGTTTTTTTCTCAAGACAGTGCAAGTTCAGCCAAACTGCCGTACCTGGTAGAGTTTTGTGTGGAGGGAACCACTGAACTGCATGTACTGCACCAGGTAAGACCTCTGGCCCTCGTAGGGGGTGATGATGCCTATCTGGTCAGGCTTGGCCCCAGCCTTCAGCAGCCTGGTTGTGATCTTCTCCACGTTGGCCGCCTCAGTTCTGGGGAGAGAGGACAGCGTTTAAAATGGTTCCAGTCAAACTAAAATGAAGAGATGCACGCTATGTGCATTTCAAAATAGCAATCAGTTCTGTTGATACTTTGAAATTAACCTTGACAGGACTGTAAGCCGTACCTGTTCAGGTAGGACGTTCCAGAGCTGGCAATTTCCTCCTGGCCTTGAGTTACATAGAAGAACATTGGCTTGTCTGGCTGTGGCCACTGGAAGTCAAATCCTTTCTTGATGCGGTCAGCTTCCCAGGATAAACAGAGAATTTGTCAACATGGTTAGTATGGGAATTGGTCTTCAATAATTCAGTGAGATTGTGAACAAACCTAAATTGGCCATTTTATTCAACAGCAAATATGTGCCCAAAAGCAATATGCTTTGAGTTACAGTCGATTTCAGAATGGCCTAACAAACTTCCACAGTAGAGTAAATGCTTTATACTCAGTGTATGAACAAAAACACTGCTTGAATTCAAAGCAGATCTACACTGCTACTTCTAGATCTTCTAGGGGTGAACAAACAGTTTCTACAAAAACTTCACATGTTCTAGATGCAAGGCATTGCTGATAATAAGTGTGAATTATTTTTAAATGATTTTTTTTTTTTTTTTTTTTTTTTTTACACATGACAAATTCAAAAGCTATAATATGACCAAGAAGCCTGGTAAAAACGACTAACTCACCAGCGGTGACTCCGTTCTGCAGGGAGCCCTCGTAGAAGATGTTGGAGGGGAAAGAGCTGAGGGCCGGGTGCATACGGTACTGCACCTGCAGACGAATAGGTCTGATGCCCAGCACCACCAGACGCTCAAACAGAGACTGGGATAGGCCTGCTTTGGCTGCCTTCTTACACATCACTACTGGGCCCAGCTGGCAGTGGTCTCCCACCAGAATGAGCTGTGAAGGGGAGAGTTAATGATGAAATGACAATCAATTAACCAATTATTCTCATTGGCTTTTACATTGTCTGTAACAGTCTTTTGAACAGACTGTTTTCATCTGGATTGAGTAGGTCACGAACAACTGACCTAGTTGAGCTGTTGACAATTTTTTCCTTAAAAACACATCCATTCAAGGAGCAATGGGATTCAACCAATCTTGAGCATAAATTGGTGTGTGGGTGTACCTGCTTGGCACCCAGGACCACAGGCACCATGCACTCTGGCTCGGTGGCCTGGGTGCTCTCATCAATCAGGATTGAGCGGAACTGCATCTTGGCCAGGCGTGGATCTCCTGCCCCCACACAGGTACAGCAGATCACATCCGCATTCTGCCGAGGGACAGAAGAGGAACAGTGGTTAACAGGTTAACAGTTGGTTTGAAATTGAAGTAACAGGGAACCCATATAGTCTTCGCTAGGTAAAAAAAAACATTCTACTTGACAGCACCTGCCATACTCTTCTCCTAACACTGTGACATATGTGTTAGTGTTAGAAAAGTCCTCCTCACCGTGAGCAGCTCTCGCTCAGCGGTGCGCTTCAGGGCCCGGTAACGCTTCTCGTCAGCAGACGACAGCTCCCCGGTCTCATCCTTCAGCTGCTGCAGCTTCTGCAGCTCTGGCATACTGAGGGTCACACCAGACACAGAGCAGGCAAAGTGGGTTGAGTCATTAGTAGCCTTGTCGAGAACCTGGCTTCCCTAATCGGAAAGCCTGGTGAAGTTAATGGCAGAAAGTAGTTCTGAAGGGGTATAAAGCCGGAGTGAATCAGTAACGCCTCACAACACCTTAAACCAATCAAATGCCTTGTTTGGGCGGCGCTCCAAAGGTTCCGTAGGAGCAACGGTTCTCCATCTCACTTCAAACCGCGTATGCGGCGGCAATTCCTTGAGAGTTAAGGACACAAACCTGATCCTTGATTGACATCAGATGAGACACTACTATTACCATCGATTTCTCCACTTTCAATAAATCAGACTGCCACACTTGATACACTAAACTATTACCATAGCCTGTAGGTAGACACGCCATAACTTCTCTTTTTTTGTAGGGTGCAGAGAAGTTGTAATGCCTTCGACTCGATTTGTGTATAGGGCACATTTCTGCCTAAACAGAACTCCGTTTTTTCTCCAGGTTCTCTTCTATTTTCTGCAATGTTGCAAACTAGCATTCGCAACAACTCTCTGCAAGTGTTGCCCTGGTCACACGTGAGAGTGACGGTTCTTGAAATTGAACATCCAATAAAATGTAGCCGCTGGAAGCCATCAGACCAATCAAGCCATTTCGGATGATATAAAAATGGATTTACAGATTGCTATAACAATGTGGTTAGTAGATACTTGAAATACTTATCCAGGCGTTTTAAGATTTGGCATAAGTAAGCAAAGCCTGAGCAGAGGAACACCCCCATTAGAAACACACAGAATTAGAGTTATTATATCAAAAGTCTGGCAGATCTATACAAAACAGGGTATAATACATTGCTACAAGCATTAACATAAGTGATTACGAGAGCACTACTACGTGTAGAATTCAATTTCAGATAGTGCTAATAAAGACTTAATTTCCCAGCATGCCCCACCTGTCCATGTTGCGGATCTGGTTGTGCAGAGCCAGGAAGGAGACGGGGGAATCGATGGCCTCTCTGCTCTTAGCACACAGCCGGACCACCTTCAGACCCGACATGTGGATCTTCTCAGTCAGCTGGTCCACCGCGATATTACTGGGAGCACAAACCAGCACGGGTCTGCAGGAACCAAACACAACAGTTGAATGCAGAAAGCTAGGACAACGTGGAGATGCTTTTGATGAGCGTCGCTTCAGATGCTCGATAAGTACGATACACTTGCTGTTAGTCGTTCTAGAGAAGAGCTTCTGCTTTTAAAAAAAGAGACATAATGCATAGTAAGTGTTACCCATCTTACCCATTGCCCTGCCTGGCGAGCTGGTACACAATGGTGGCAGAGGTGACAGTTTTCCCAGTGCCGGGGGGGCCTTGGATAAGACTGAGGGGCCTTTGCAGCACAGTCTTCACAGCATACACCTATTTTAAACACACAAATCAAAACATTTATGAAAGCAGTACGAGGAATTAACTCCAAATGAAGTTCTTCATGATTATAAGACGGCATTACTATAATAAGGTTTCCCCATTATAGGAGGAAATGTCTACGTTTTGTGATCATTCATTCACTAAAATGAATGGTTAAAAATGCAAACAAGTTCAGTTTCAAGGCAGTCAGGTTGGGTCAGGGAGGTGTTAAAGAGTATGTGTGTGGGTCAGACCTGAGAGTGGTTGAGATCGGGCAGGCCCTGGGCAGTGAAGCGTTTTGGCAGCTGACACTTGATGATGACATCCTCCACCTCGTGGCCCAGCAACTTGTGGTAGATGTAGCCTGACACGGACGTCTCGTCCACAGCAAAGGTCTTCAGGGCACTCTGCATTCTGAAACCCAGTGGAGACCAATGGGTTATAGTGGCGATAAAGAGTGATGTGATTAACAATAACACTACAAGCTAGTACCTTCATATCATGTCTTATTCATTCAATTCTTCAATATACGTCAGGAGTTACAGTAGGGATAAATCATGTGAAATGCTGCTTAAGCAAAAAATTCTGTACTCTGGAAGAACACCAGCGCATCGACACCCAAAGTAGAACTGATTAAATATTTAATACCTGTCAAAGGAAGTGGACTTCCACACGAAATCCACCTGGTAGTTGTGGGTTATTTCCACAGGTGCTCCGACACTGCTGCGCAATTCTATAGCAATCTCATCTCCATAGTCTTTCACAAAGGGTGCTAAGGAAATAAGTACAGCAAAATAGCCTTTCCTCCTTGTGGAATGTTAGAAAGAAAAAAAAGACGCCCCCCCCTCGAACGGGGATAATAGTAGGGAAGAAAAGCAAGGTCTACAAAATTGTAGATTTTCCCCTACATTAGAATATGTCAGATACACTAGCCAGGGGCAAACTAGAGGGGCATTAACTAATGGATGGGCCTCTCCTAAGGGAGTTCTATGGTGGATTAAACCCTTAGTAATTTGGTTTAAAATTAGGTAATTATCTCCCAATAAAAAATTATTTCTTTCTGCAAGGCTTTGAACATTGCAACCCAATAACGTGGCTAGTATCATTAGACTGTTTACCTCACGTTTTGAATTGGTTACCAAGAACTAGTCTGCATTTGAGACATTGAGATTGTTCAGGATTGGCTGATAAGTTGAGACACAAAATTGCTTATTTTTATTCTGACCCCCATCATGGAAAAATAAAGATGGAAAAGTGGATCTTATTTGTTAAAAATTGACCACTTTGAAAAGGTGGTCAGAAGGTAGAGATGAGCAACCACTGAAGAATTAAAGTTTTTCTTCAGAATGATCTTTTAGTTAAAAGGATACTGTCTGGGACTTTGATGACATGGCCGATGCCCTTCCAAAGTGGGGCCAGGTCTCCTTTGTAGCGCAGACAAATCTCATCTCCCTGCATCAGCCGCATGTCTGTACAAACCACCACAAACAGAGACACATTAGAAACATTCTACTCAAAACTATATCACAAAATATACGAAATGGTTCCAATGAGGCGGACAAAATACAATACCGTACACACACGGCACAACACAAAACGAACACACCACCAGGGATGCAAGTATGGGATGCGTGGGATGCAAGGGTTCTCTATGCACAACAGAACCACTGGTAGACAGAGAAAAGTCAATTGAAAGAATTACCACCTGAATCCGTCTTGGGCAAGGAAAAATAGGCAATCCGCTTTTTATTCAGCCCCAGGTCCCACCTGACCGTTATATTATCTTGGGTCTATGAAGAGTTCCAGGTGAGAACAAGGGAAACGATAAACAGGACAAATTATTAGTCATACTGTTATTAGCTACATAAAAGAAAAAACTCAGCCCCCCTGCTATGTTCAAGTACAATTTCCTTTTCTATGTACATGCATCGTTCCCTGAACATGTTCACTGATTTGACAAATTTGGCAGGGTTACAGCAAAGTTTCCACCATTCTGCTTTTACCTCACACACGACAGAAAGTACTGCAAGTAAACATTTAATAATGTGTATGTTGTAGTAGGCAGTTGCACAGCAGACTCATGTGTGACTGACCTTTTGTTGACTTAAAGGGGAGCTTATGGATGATCTTGGGCCCTATAAAATCAGTTTTATTTTTTGACTAATTCAATTTTTCCATGTATCAGATTTCATGCTGTTTTTTTTCTGGTTTTCGCTCTCTAAAATACACTTTTTTTTTTATTAAAAAAAGTAGCAAAATTGGATGTTTCAAATCTACAACAATGCTTAAACTGCATCAGAAGACCCATTTGATGTCTGGGAGAGAAAAGAAATCAAAGAATTAAACGTTTTGGGGTGTAGATACCCTTTAATTTAAGTGTGCACCAGCAAGAGACTTGTTTGGTTTTTCTGTAGTACACATGTGAGTGCAGAGTTTGCTAAACAAATCACCACTGGATTGATGCAAATAATCATGGACTACTTTGCAATTGATATTTAATTGAGAAGGTTTTTGGAAAAGCCTTTCCATCTACCAGAAGATAGTTATCATTAGCATCATCGCTATCGGCCACACAAAGTGGTAGACAAACAAGCACACACAGACAAGGGCATTCCTATGCTGCCTCTTCAGAATGTTGAAGGAAAAAACTGAATCAACACATGAATACAAATGAATCCATTTTCTAATATGTTCAATAAATTTGTGAATATTGTTTAATGTCTGCATTCCGTAATTCTGTCCGGGTCCTCCGCATCGCAGATATTTAAAAGGTCCTAATTATCTAAAGAGGATGTGGAGGCTATACCTGGGACTCTTTAAGCTTTTTGTCGTAGTCGGCCTCCAGTTTGACAAGGGGGCCGAAGATGTTCTGGTACTGGTAGGCATCCTCGTAGCGCAGCAGCACATGCTGAGGCTCCTCGTCGACACCGGGCTTCTCCAGATCCTCCAGAGTGGCCGTTGGATTGTCCTGAGACGAGAGGATGCACAGGTTTAAGCTTTCATGCACGTCCATATATGGTAACACTGACTGATTCCTCCTTCGGCTATTGATAGGTCTTGGTAGAAACTGTCCCTGCCTAGTTTTCCTGCCCTTCTACCCCAAAAGAGGTTAAGCTACGTGTAAAGTGCGTTGTCTACTTCATGGTCCTGGATGGGTTGAGTCAGCCCAGTACCTTCCAGAGCTCCTCTAGCTTGTTGATCTGTTGGGCGGTAATCTGGCGGGCCCGGAGCTGCTCCTGCTCTGAGGGGATCTTCACCAGCCAGGACAGGAAGCAGCGGTCCTGGATCAGCGGCTGCCACTGGGAGCTGTCCCAGTTTATGTCTTTCAGGCTGCTCTGACTGGCACATGGCTGCCTAAGAGCACAAACATTTGGATACAGTCAATATACACTTGCGTTATCGAAAGTCTGTGCTGATCTCTTGCCATAATAGGACATACTCAAATCAAAGTTTATTTGTCACATACACAGTTTATAGCAGGTATAAACGGTGCAGCGAAATGCTTACTTGCAAGCTCTTCGCTGCACCTTTTAAACCGGCTGTAAACGGTGTAAGTGACAAATAAGCGTTGATTTGATGCTTACATCACGGTCTCTATGGCAACACACGTGTGTGTATACTGTAAAATCTATGGCAATAACACACACAATCAGTCTCTCTATCACACCACACACACACAGCGTTGGCCATCATTCCCTCTTTTTCAGGCCATTATGCACACCTGCACAGCAGCACCACCACAGAGTCGGCCTTGGCGGGTATGAAGCCCAGGAGGAAGACGTTGCGACAGCCACAGTTGTAGCACTCCAACACCGTCTCGCCCAGCGGCCCGTCTTTGTGCAGAGTCACCTCTTTGCATTTGGCTCTCACCAAGTGGTTTACGATGTGGCTGAACGAGAGAATGAGAGACGATCAACTTACATGCGCACGTATGCATATTTTTTGTGGATATGATGCTGGCGTGTTGCATACCTGCCAGATGTATTGCCACGTCCATTGCAGAACCACTTCTTGCTTGTGTTGCAGTACACCACACACGCAGGATCATGGATGCCACAGTAACTAAAAAAAAAAGAAACATAGCAACAGGCCCTTTTATGACTTCTAGGTCATATGTATTTACTCATAATCGGGTGCAGCAGCACCGAAAGCAATAACAGAGTTATAATACGTTTATATTACAACAGTTATTATTTTACATTATTTACAAACTCAAAAGCTTATTGAGGTGTTCCATGTATAAAAAAAAAAAAAGTGTTTGCCCATACATTCCACAAACAATTAAATCAATACTATGGGACAATCATACAAATTAGTCAAAGTGTTTGGCTTCCTCTCTTACCTGCAGGCGTGCAGTGGGAGGTCTTTGGTGTAATAGGTGTCCTCTTCATCCTCCTCAAAGTTCAACTCAGAGAGGAGTTGGCTCACCTTGGCAACATCATCGACCCCTCCATTGTGAAGCCCTTCATTAGGACCATTCACCTACAGACGGAGTATGGTTGAATTAAGACTGCAACAAGGCCAAACATTTAAGTATTGCTATGGCACTAGGTAGCGTTAGAAACATGTTTTAATTGCCACTACTATGAACACATACAACTTAAAAAGGTACATAAGGTGGGTAAAACAACACAAGCAAACTTTTGTGTAGTCAAACCACTTGATGAATAACGTTACTTGGAACTGCTGCAGAACGTCGTTACCCACATCCGTACTGTTGTTGTTAGTCAGCAATTTTAGCATGACCAACATTTAGCACAACATGTTTTTGGCCTTTCATTTTGGAGAGGAGGAAGTCAATGGGTGGCTATACGGTGGTAGACAAGAAGCTAAGTTAGTTAGCTAACGCTAGATTATACTGCTAGCGATCACTAAATAACTTTGTAATAGTCAGCCCAGTGACGTGTTGACAGTGATTGATACATATAACGCTAGCTAGTTAGCAATATTCCAGTGTGTTAGCAAACAAGTTAGCTAGTCAGCTAGATAACTGACTAACAACGCTTTATAATATTAGCTGGCTAGCTAATTGTTGATAGCGTAAGCAAACAGTCAACATTGGTGGTGGCGAGCAAGCAAACTAACAAGTTAACGTTACTTGTTAGCTAGTGTCGTTGGCTAGCTAAGTGTTGACATGAAGAATACAAACCTGATTGTCCAGCTGACTCTGTGTGTGGCCTTGAGTTTGTGTCTGGCTAGGTAGGGTAAAATCAGTAAACTCGTACTCCGAGCCCTGGGTATCTGCTCCAAGTAGCTCCGCTTCTTCGGTGTCCAGGAAGGTGAGCGTTTGAGAACTCGGCCCGTACGCTTCCACACTCATCTTGTTGCGCTGACTAAACGGACTCCGATGCGGTGATGAATATGATCAAGATCCTCAGTGATATGTTTATCAATGCTGATAATTGTGATCACCGCTTCGAGTCTGATTTGAACCTAAACAAAATTCTAACCGCACCAGAAATTAAACCGAAAACAACTCGAGAGGCGCCAGAACTCCAACACCAAACAGTGACGAACTTCCTAGCCACACTACGTGCATAGAGCACACAAATGCAAACGAAGGAGGATGAAACTATTATTGATTGATATTGGTGACAAAAATCTATTTTTTATCATGTCAAAGAAAATCAGTAGCTATCAACTAGAATAGTTTACTATGAATATACGTATGATTGGAAGAGAATTAACACAAGTCTGTATTTGTGTGTGGGTTATTCTCGAGGCACATGGGAAAACAAAATTATTTTCATTTATTTATTCAAACGTTAATGAGGGTAATCGTTTTCACAATGTTAATTTTTGTTTACAAAACCAACCACTAAATAGAAATCCTGGAAAATACAAAGGAATTTGATATAAATCTAAATGCCATAAAATGTGAGAGTGAGACAGAGGAGCATTTATAGGTTGGTATAGATGTTAGGCATACTGGGATCGATTTATGTAGGAAGTGTATTTCTAAATAGTAACCTAGTGAATATTCTACAGCCCTTCTCCATTATTACACATGGCACAGGTCAGAAGAGTATCTCAAAGGAAATTGGTCACCTCAACAAGCACTTGGGGACATAGGCTTGTGAGTAGTCACATTTTAATCACATATGTAATAACCAGTATGTGACAGTGTGAAGGAACACATAAACAACACACAAAGACGAATCTCCATGGATACAGTCCATGAACACTCAAATACCCAGTAAACACATTTTGGGCAACAAAATTGCCTACCTTGTCCATCTGGATCAGCTACTGTACGTTATGTGGTTGTACCACTAGAGGTATGACATGTATTTTAAAATATAGATACAACACGGGAAGAACCCGTAACGGGAGACAACTGAAAACAAATACTGTGTTATGACAAAAATACAAGAACAAAAGTAAACCAACTCAGACGTTCATAAAGCGGAAACATCCGAAACAATTCAGTCAATAAAGTAAAAATGAAAGTGCTACAGAAATGCAAGTACTGGGTCCAATTCTCACCTGGCTGCCTACCTGCCCACTTCATCAAATGAAATCCTTGGCTGGGATAAGCATACTGATCTGATTAAGTTCATTGAACACATATCTGTCAAACATCGCCATACAGCTATCAATCAAAGTTGGGCCCACATATTTAAAAATATTAGATAGAACCAAACCGTTCACTGATATTTGAAAACAATGTGAAAACAATGTACAGCACACTTTAAATAAAAAAAGTCTGCTCCACAGAAAAATGTTCAGATACATTCCAAACCTTTCTATACAACATAAATCCAGCTAAACACCTTATGAAAGCACCATCAAAATCCCCTTTATTCACCAAGTACATTTACAAATACTCAGTTGTACTTGGTGATATGGTGCCAGCTGCTAGTGATAGACAACATTTAGAGACAGAATACAGACAACAAAGTTTACACACATTATATACAACTAGGTAAAGTGAACATAGAGAATGAGCAGATATACAAATGTACAGTGGGTACATGATTGATATACAGTGGATGTACACGTTTACAGTATGAATCTAAATGCAGAGAGATGGACAGAGTGAAATGCAGTTATTTTGTATACAGTTCAGAGATGGCTTGATGCGGTGTGCAGCTTAGAGTGCATAGTCCTTTAGTCTCTATGGACCAGATGGCCGGTTGGTGAGGGCCACAGCCTGGGGGAAGAAACTATTCAGGTGGCAAAAAGGTTTTGGTCATGCGTTGCAGTTTGCCCTTGCAGTGGGCAGACCCAAACCAGACAGTGATGGAGGAGGTAAAGGATGGACACAACGGATTGGCTGGGAGATTTCGTTTTCAGCTGCTGCAAGTAGTACACCCACTGGTGTGCCTTCTTGGTGACCTCTGTGATGTTGTCCTCCAATTTGAGGTTGTGGGAGATGATGGTCGCCAGGAATTTGAATGATTCAGCCGTGCTAACAGCTGAGCCATCAATCTCAAGGGGGAGAGATGGTGGGGGGCGTTTTCTGAAGTCAACCACCATTTCCACAGTTTTGTCTGTGTTGAGTTGCAGGTTATTGCGACTGCACCAGGCCACTAGTCAGTTGACCTCTCCACGGTACATGTACTCATCGCCATCGGTGATGAGAACAACCAGAGTGGCGTCATCTGCAAACTTGAGTAGTTTTACAGGTGCGTTGTTAGAGGTGCAGAGTGAGTAGAGTACAGATGAGAGCACGCATCCTTGCGGCACTCCGGTGCTGAGGGATAAAGAGTCCGAGAGGTGTTTTCCCAGCTTCACGTGTTGCGTCCTGTTGGTTAGGAAGTCAGTAGTCCACTGACAGATGGAGCTGGACACATTCAGCTGGGACAGTTTGTCTTGTGGCAGTTCTGAGATGATGTAATGTAAAGTCCACAAACAAAATCCTTGCATATGTCTATGGGCTATCGAGGTGTTTGAGGACATAGTGTAGGCCCATGTTGACAGTGTCGTCCACGGACCTGTTAGCTCTGTAGGCAAACTGCAGTGGGTTGAGGGAGGAGTCAGTGATGGTTTTGAGATGGGACAGCACCAGGCGCCAAAAGGTTTTCATGATGACCGAGGTGAGTACTGCAGGTCTGTAAAAGTTCAGGCAGGACACCTTTAGGTTTTTTGGGACTGTAACAATGATGTAAGATTTGAAACAGGCAGGAACAGTGCATTGCTCTAGTGACTGGTTGAATATGTCCGTGAAAACAGGAGAGCTGGTAAGCGCAGTGCTTTAAACCTTTAAATATCTAAGCCATTTGAGGAGGGGGTTACTAAGCTGACATAACATGCAGAATTGTTTTATGGATCATTTAGCTATTTGATTTTTAGCACAACTTTAGGTTTAAACATGTTTAAAATAAGTGTTGATAAAATATTGAATTTGGCCTTTACTACTATATCCCATAGAAACGCATTGAATAAACACATTCACAAATGGGAAAAAAACTGTCCAAAAATAAATCATAAAGAACAAGGTTTTGAAGGTTGGATACATATTTAACCCCTTATTTTTGTTGGCACAAAACTACTCCCATAACCCATACAAATGAATGGAAGTATCTTAAGACAAGTCCCCGTGACACGGGAGAATAACATCATGTTTGTGAGTCTCCCTTTTCCATAAAAAGTGGTTATTATTGTTTGTAGGCCAAACCGTTCGGATGCTACAGACGTTTTCGTGAGAAGCCAGATTTTTCAGGATGCCTCATGGTCTGACAGCTCTAGCTCTGTCAACTTCCATCGCAGATGCGGAAAGGCCGCCATAGGCGGATGCGGTGGATTGAGACATAACCCATGTAAAAAACTTTTTTTATTGTATTACTTAGATTGATGCATGTGTGCGTCAATAGACTTAAGTAGAGGAGAGAGGAGCCTGGAGAAGAATGGGGAAGGGAGGGGTGGGATGGGGTAGATGGGTGAGAGGGGAGGGTATTTATTGTCCTCGTGATTGAGGGGGCCTTTGTGTTAATCTGCATTAGAACTAGTTTAGTTTTTTCGGCAGTGAGGGGTTTGTAGCTTGAGGTTTGTAGTTGGAAATTTGTTTCAGTCCTTTCCAGACAGACGAGCAGTCGTTGCTAGAGAACTGTTGCTCTAGCCTGTCTTTGAACTGGCTTCATTCCTGAGAGTAGCTTTTTCTTGGCCTCTATAGAGTACCCTGGTCTTGCTCTTCCCCTTCTTAAGATCACCAGTTTTTGATGGTATGCAGTTCTCCTCACATACACTGATGTAGGATGTGAATCTGTCTGTGTAGTCATGTGTTGGCATTGTTGTCCTTGAATATGTTCCAATCCGTGGTGTCTAGGCAGTGCTTTCACTCCTCAATGGCCTCGTCAGTCTATTTCCGCATGTTTGACAGGCTTGGCAGTTTTTAGTTTCTGTCTGTATGCAGGGATGAGGTGTAGAATCACATGGTCTGAGTTCCCTTAGGGAGCATGGGAGACCGCATGGTATGCCCCTATAATAGTGCTGTAAACATGGGTGAGAATTTTTTCTTGACTTGTTGAACATTTCACCAATTGTTTGTATTTGGGAAGTTCCTGTTGTAGGCTGGTGTGGTTAAAATCCCCCCTTGATGGTCAAACTAGAATCTGGGTATTTTCTTTCCACCTCTGTGATCTGACCAGCCAGTAGATGTTGCTCTGTGTGCACAGGCGCTCGGAGCGATGTAGACTCCGGCCAGAATGACTGAGGAACATTCACAGGGTGAATAAAAAAAAGGTTTGCAGTGGATGAAAATAGATTCCAGATCTGGAGACTTAAAAGTGTCATCATTGAACCAGCCTTGGGTGACGTAGAAACACAACACCACCTCCTTTGGATTTATTGCACTGCTTCGGGACGCGATCAGCCCTATAGACCTGGAAGCCGGCTAGACCCACAGCGTAAAACAGAAAATCAGAGGTGAGAGAGAAGTCCTCTTTTGTCCTTATCAGGTTGTAGCTCTTCGGTTTTGTTGGCGGGTGGGGAGGAAAAGGCCGGGCATTTCATATACATCAAATCCAGAAAGTACTAGCATGACTTAAGTAGCACCAACAAGTAGACGCCTAAGACTTTAATGAAAAAGCTGGTGACAAAAATAACTCTTCAAGATGGTGATGATTAACAACCAAAGACAGAAATTCCCCTTAAAATAACTAGATAGACACCAATAAATAATGTGGAACTTGTACATTGAGTTGATGCAAAAAAAGGCTATTCCATACACCAACCCTGTTTCTGAGATAGCAGTGTAAGTATGGATAGAGTCAAAACCATGGAAGCTTTTCAACAACAGATTCAAAAAGGGTAGAGCTCCTCACTTTGTCAATTCCTGTTATTCCAGTTCAATTCCTCTTGCTCAATCTCTTCTATGTAGACAGAACGTGGAGAAAGCTCGTTACACCAAAACACCGAACCAGCTTTACTCACCTCACTATAACCACTAAGATAAAAAAAAAATATGTTAAAAAATGGGCCAGGTCAAGAGCTTGAGGAAACAGCAACGAAGAATGTGACGAAATGGCTGTGAAATAAGTCAACTGGAAGTGTCTGTTTTTGAATTTGCACCAGAAGAGGTAATGAAACAATAACGTTGTTTGGCTATTTGTGGTTAAGTGCATAAACTCTCGTGTGGAAGGGGTTAAAGGCAGTTGGCTTTCACAGGTAAATTAGTGCACACGCTGGCAGTGGATCTTCTCTTTGGTTTGGTCGAGCATGTCCAACATCTCTTGTATGATGGCTTGGAGGGCCCTACCCAAGTCCACTCCACTATAAGGCTTCTCTATGGGAGGCACGTGGACGAATGCTGAGTGCCCACGGCTCAGGTACAGAGAGGTGTAGTAGGTGAAGTCACAGAGGTATCTGTCAGGAAAGACACAGGAATTAATATAATGGTTATAAGTGGTGGTTCTACAGTACCATTTTTTTTAGAAGAAAAATAGGCCTACAACTTTCTTTAAACTACAGGTGTATGCATGCATATTGATTTTATTAGCAATGACGCAAACACAAAAGCTCACAGGAGGAGGATACTTACCTGCCAGCATCTTTTGAGACGGACACTGCTACTCCTAGTCCAGAGGCTGTCACTCTTTTGCAGACCGATTCCATGTCAATAACAGAGTCAATGCAGTCGGGGCCCCCCTCAATGCAACACTGAGAATGAGGACAGAAGCGGCTGTTGTCCAGACCCTTGTAGCCATGGTTACGGCCACATTTCTCTAAGGTAACGGTGGTGGCCATACCGGAGACTCCAACATGGACCACTAACTGATTCCCCAGGCAGAGAAGGATACAAAAACAAACAAATTCAAATATGGTGCATATCAAGGTGCATAATTGACCAGCAGGAAAGGAGATAGGAGCCCATTCATTGCCTTATTACCTGGGGATGATACTGCTTCCATAGTGATGGAACCAAACTCTGGACTACCTGGTAGTCGACAGGCACCTCATACACATGCAGGTCTATGTCCTTTCCCAAGCCCAGCTTCTTCAGTTCCTTTAAAACAGAGAAGAGTAGACAGGTGATTAATATTCATAAAAGATCATAGAAATGTCTTCACATTATTTTGAAACTAATTTCTTTAAAATAAATAGACGTTTTGTAACATGTTAGACATTTCCTTGTGGTAATCTTTACTTTGTCTATTCAGTCCATAAAAAAAATGTGCACAACAGAAATATGATTGGATGATATCCTAAAAATAGCACAAATAGGAAAAGATGGAAAATGTCTGGGAGGAGAGGACATTTCTAAAGTGTGATGTTCACAGCTGGCTCTATAATTTGCTACACGACAACTGGCCATGGCTACCAGGCCAGTTCCCATAAACATTTAAAAGAGGCGTGTTTGACCACAGCCACAAAGCAGCCCTTTGTTTGATTTGAATATCCTTATCAACTCTGTCTAGACACCCTGACAACCATTGTCCCCATCACATTTCCCAATACAGCCCCACACCACCACTTTGGCCCTATAATGCTTCTCTCACATTATAGAATGTGTAATAAAACATTTGCTGAATGAGATGTAGTTGTCATCCCATGACAACTAATGTGTTCTACCAAACAGGCTGAGCATGAACAAGGTAGGCAGTTTTGTGTTATTGTCAGGGAAATAAACTCATCCTTATAGAAATATGCAAAAGATACATACCTGGACTGCTACCCAACTGGCATTAATAGTGTGCTCTCCAAACGGCTCAAACCCTGCAAAATATGGCAGCATTTATACAATCAAAAGAATAAACTCAAATAGCAGATTCAATTAGCTTGAGATCGATGCTTACTTGTAGGATTGCTTGAAGGGAAATGACTGTCCTAAGAACCCATGCTAGAAGGGACACTAAAGAAATATGCACAATCCCATAAAAAGCTCACTTTATATGATGTGTTCATAAACGTGTGAGTGTAACTGCAGTAACGTTGAGACATCACTCTGAATCCCTGTGAAATTAATGGGCTGCTGTGTTCCCTTGGGGACACAGGGATCTGTCTGTCTGGCAGGAAGGTGAAAAGGAGAGGGCGTGGGGTCAGCAGCTGCTGGCCAGCTCTTTTGTGAGGCCCTCTGTTCCCAGGCAATCTAACATCTTTTATCAGGCCATCCCGTCTTCAACTGGCCTTTGCGTCTGGGAGACAGGAGAACTCGAGTGTTTTCACACTTGGACCCTTTCTGACAATTTTTGTGAACTCAGCAAGATTCACAACATTTGTTGTGCATTGTGAGCACTCCAAAGGAAGTCAGACACCTCAAAAAGAGCCCCCGAAGCGGTTCGCTTGAATTCGGTGGTCCGGTTCCCTCTTTTAGGGCAATGTGAACGCAAAGATCCCAAGGTTCGTTTGTCATTATTCCCACACCACACACTTGAATACTGCAACACCGATTCCCCTGCCATAATCCCTCACATTGGTGCCACAAAAGAGAGAAGATTATGTGCAGGGTTGGATACTGATTAGCGATTGTCAAGTACACACAGAAATGCCAAAATGTATTTTTAGTTCAAGATTATTGGTTTACAATATGTTATCTATAGGTTGAGAGCTTCATAAAATGTTTATTTGATTGTGCGTTTTAAAAAGTGTGAGAAAACAACAATTTGGTGAGAATCCCAACATACTGTAGGGTACAAAATCAATTCTAGCTATTAAAAGGGCAGTCGCCTATATTGGGTGTACAATTTTCAATTGCAGCATCATTTAAATCTGCAGTTATTCTTCTGCTATTTATTCTGTTAGCAATAAAATGTACATGTTAATAGTATCTTCTAATTACAATTATTATGACTCATATTTTCAAAATGTATGTATATCTAGTTGTCCAATAACACAATTCTGATTGAATTGCTTGCCCTGCACTTTGTAAAAACACAGAGTGCATGTTGGAAAAATATCTTGGTTCCTTTCGAAACATAGCAATGTGAATGCAAAGAGGACTCGGTCCACAAAATAGGTGAAGTGAACTGGCAAAATAGTTAAGTCCTCATTCAAAGGCATGGGTAGTATGATTATAAAGAGAAATGGGTTATTTTAATTTAATTTAAATGTTTTACCCCAATTCACTTTAAAGAGGACTGAGATCAGTTCTTTTAAAAATAGGACTATGTGAAAACACCCTAAACGTTTCACAATTATGTTTAAGACTGATAGTGTGTAAAGCAAATGTTTATTGAAACTAGAATTTTTCTAAACACAAGGAAGACATTAAAAATGAGCCCAATTGCCCTACAACTGCATGTCTGGAGGACTGAAATATTACAACTTCCATTTATTCTGCTACATACAGGTCAAGTAGGTCATACCATGACACACTCCTAAAGTTATGCAATTATGTCCATATTCAGTTATCCATAGGCATATTATTTTGGAATACAAGAAAAAAAAAGTATTGCAAATTTGACAAACACTTTGAGGGAATGTATGCCATTATACAAATAACAAAGTGCAACTATTTGGACAACTCAGTTGCATGTCCTTCACACAACTTTTCAACACAGTAACATTCTTGACAAGAACGCCCTAGTTGGCTTTGTCGAGCTAGAAACTACGTACAGTCGAGCAAGTAGAGGAAACCCACTAACCTGTTACAACAACAGTTTGCTTACTATTGTCCATATTTTTCTGTAGTGAATGTTTTCGTTTGTTATTCAAAATTTTACCAGGAATGCAGCTGTCTGGGATTTTGCTGTCCTTTCAGTTGATCAGTCATCTGTTTCTGTGCTTTTTGCGTATTTTTTTCTCGGCGAGTCTGACGTAATGACGTATGGTAGCTACACATTTTGGCGACAACTTCCGTTAAACGGCGTTAGCATTAGCAAACAAAAATAAATTACGTTCACTTGACCGGATAGTTTGTAATATAATCTGTTATAATGGTAAGTATATATTTTATCGGGTTACAGTAATATGAGGACTGTTATGTGTGGGACCGTGGAATAGCTCGAGCACAAACGCGTGGTTGTTTTGTTTACCATGCAGCTTGGATAGTTAGCTACTGTAACGTAACATGAACGTAGCTAAATGGTTAACTCATTGTGTTAATGATAGCTAATAGCTAACTAAAAATAGAATAGTAATCTATTTACAACTTTGACATGGATGTTTATTATTATAGTCTCTAAACACATGGTTTGCATTTCAAGTCAAATTTGACTTAGCTAGTTAATTACACTAAACAAAAAAATAAACGCATAATGTAAAGTATTGGTACCATGTTTCATGAGCTGAAATATCCCCGAAATTTTCAATAACCACAAAAAGCTTATTTTTCAAATGTTGTGCACAAATTTGTTTACATCTCTGTTAGTCTTTCTCCTTTGCCAAGATAATCCATCCACCTGACAGGTGTGGCATATCAAGAAGCTGATTAAACACATGATCACAGACAGGTGCACCTTGTGCTGGGGGCAAAAAAAGGCCACTCTAAAATGTGCAGTTTTGTCACAGCACAATGCCACAGATGTCTACAATTTTGAGGGAGTGTGCAATTGGCATGCTGACTGCAGGAATGTCCACCAAACTCAGTCCTGGGGTGCATGTTTAGGTTCTCTAAAATGACACTGGAGGCGGCTTATAGCAGCGTTTCCCTAACATGTTTGGGATGCTCTGGTTTGACGTGTACGATAGCGTGTTCCAGTTCCCGCCAATATACCGCAACTTTTCACAGCCATTGAAGAAGAGTCGGACAACATTCCACAGGCCACAATCAACAGCCTGATCAACTCTATGTGAAGGAGCCGTCGTGCTGCATGAGGCAAATGGTGGTCACACCAGATACTGTCTTTCTGATCCACGCCCCTACCTTTTTATAAAGGTGTCTGTGACCAACAGATGCATATCTGTATTCCTAGTCATGTGAAATCCATAGATTAGGGCCTAATTACTTTTTCAATTGACTGATTTCCTTATATGTACTAACTTAGTAAAATCTTTGAAATTGTTGCGTTTATATTTTTGTTTAGTTGGCTATCATACCAGCTAGTTAGCAAACATTTTCAAAGCTAGCTAGCTAATTTAATCATGTGTTAGCAAGACAACATGCACAATGACTTAAAAAAAACATTGAAATTCACAGCTACCTCTATCTTTGCTGAAGACGGCACAGAACCACCCTATGGTAAGGATGGATTCAACTAGTCTAAGTTTGTGATATTTTACTCTTACTTGGTTTCTTGAGTTATGTGAGTTTCTCACGGTTGTTCATGTAAATGTGGTCTTTGGTTTTTGTGGTACAAACATGAAACCACATCGCTTTGATTTCTTACTCATGCTTCTTCCCTATGCTCCTCAGCTGGTGGAGTTGAAGAATGGAGAGACGTATAACGGACACTTGGTCAGTTGTGACAACTGGATGAATATCAATTTACGAGAAGTCATCTGCACTTCAAGGGTAAAGGGTTTGTCTATAAGTACTTGTCGACACTCGAGTTGTGACCACTGATCTGAAATATGTATATGGTTGATTAAGTGACAGCCATGAATGAAGAGGCTACATGGCTGTCTTTTTCACAAATCAACTACCAGAAAAATGTCCATGTCTAGCCACAAGATGGCACTATTGACAGTCAAAAGATTCAGCTTTTAAGAGTGCTTCTACTAAGACTAATGCTGAAATTCTCCCTTAATCCCATTCACTCCTATTGTTTAGGATGGAGATAAGTTTTGGAGGATGCCCGAGTGTTACATCAGAGGAAGCACCATAAAGTACCTGCGTATCCCTGATGAAATCATCGACATGGTAAAGGAGGAGGTGGTGTCCAAGGGCCGCGGGCGAGGAGGAATGCAGCAGAACAAACAGCAGGGCAAGGGCCGTGGGGGAGGAGCAGGAGCAGGTAGAGGTAAGATGGAACCTCTCTTTCTGGGGAGGAACATGGGGAACATTTGGTTGAGGTGCTGGTAGTGTGCTGCAATTGGGACTTATATTCATGTGCTAAGTAAACATAGTGTATATATATATATATCTTTTTTCATTATTGAGTGATTCAATGTGAAACCAGGACAAAAAAAAGTCCATGATATTGGGGATTTTCAAAAATGTTAAATGTCATCCATAGAATGGTCCTTTGGCAGAAGGATTGTTGACATATGTTTCAAAACGCATAATTGAGAAATAATTAATAAAAGTTGGCATATTTATGACATTGTGGCCTTACCCAGGCCATAATGTTTCATCTGTAGGTGTTACAAAGCAAAAAAAAATTAATGAAGCTTTACCGCTTGCTCTGTAACATGAGTAGTATTTAGATGTTTATATATATATACAGTGATGGAAAAAAGTATTTGATCCCCTGCTGATTTTGTACGTTTGCCCACTGACAAAGAAAGGATCAGTCTATAATTTTAATGGTAGGTTTATTTGAACAGTGAGAGACAGAATAACAACAAAAAAATCCAGAAAAACGCATGTGAAAAATGTTATAAATTGATTTGCATTTTAATGAGGGAAATAATTATTTGACCCCTCTGCAAAACATGACTTGGTACTTGGTGGCAAAACCCTTGTTGGCAATCACAGAAGTCAGACGTTTCTTGTAGTTGGCCACCAGGTTTGCACACATCTCAGGAGGGATTTTGTCCCACTCCTCTTTGCAGATCTTCTCCAAGTCATTAAGGTTTCGAGGCTGACGTTTGGCAACTCGAACCTTCTGCTGTTTCCAGCTACAATAGTCATTTACAACATTAACAATGTCTGCACTGTATTTCTGATCAATTTGATGTTATTTTAATGGACAAAAACAAGAACATTTCTAAGTGACCCCAAACTTTTGAATGCTCATTCCAGGGTTGTTCTTTATTTTGATTATTTTCTACATTGTAGAATAATGGTGAAGACATCAAAACTATGGAATCATGTAGTAAGCAATTTTTGTTGTTGAAACAAATCAAAATACATTTGATTTTCTTCGAAGTAGCCACCCTGTGCCTTGATGACAGCTTTGTGTACTCTTGGCATTCTCTCAACCAGCTTCATGAGGTAGTCACCTGGAATGCATTTCAATTAACAGGTGTGCCTTGTTAATTTGTAGAATTTCTTTCCTTCATGCGTTTGAGCCAAAAAGTTGTGTTGTGACAAGGTAGGGGTGGTATACAAAAGATAGTCCTTTACCAAATAGGGCGGAGTCCATATTATGGCAAGAACTGCTCAAATAAGCAAAGATAAATGACAGTCCGTCATTACTTTAAGACATGAAGGTCAGTCAATCTGTAAAATTTCTAGAACTTTGAACGTTTCTTCAAGTGCAGTCGCAAAAACCATCAAGCGCTATGATGAAACTGGCTCTCATGAGGACCGCCACAGGAAAGGAAGACCCAGAGTTACCTCTGCTGCAGAGGATAAGTTCATTTAGAGTTACCAGCCTCAGAAATTGCAGCCCAAATAAATGCTTCACAGAGTTCAAGTAACAGACACATCTCAACATCAACTGTTCAGACGAGACTGTGTGAATCAGGCCTTCATGGTCGAATTGCTGAAAGGAAACCACTACTAAAGGATACCAATGAGAAGAGACTTTGGTTCCAACCGTGAGACGCAGAGTAGGTGAACGGATCTCCGCATGTGTGGTTCCCACCATGAAACATGGAGGAGGGGGTGTGATGTTGTGTGGGTGCTTTGCTAGTGACACTGTCTGTTATTTAGTTAAGAGTTTAAGGCACACTTAACCAGCATGGCTACCACAGCATTCTGCAGCGATACGCCATCCCATCTGGTTTGCGCTTAGTGGGACTACCATTTGTTTTTCTACAGGACAATGACCCAAAACACACCTCCAAGCTGTGTAAGGGCTATTTGTCCAAGAACGAGAGTGATGGAGTGCTGCATCAGATGACCTGGCCTCTCAATCACCCAACCTCAACCCAATTGAGATGGTTTGGAATGAGTTGGACCACAGAGTGACGGAAAAGCAGCCAACAAGTGCTCAGCATATGTGGGAACTCCTTCAAGAGTGTTGGGAAAGAATTCCAGGTGAAGCTGGTTGAGAGAATGTGAGTGTGCAAAGCAGTCAAGGCAAAGGGTGGCTACTTTGAAGAATCTAAAATATTAAATATATTTTGATTTGTTTAACACTTTTTTGGTTACTACAGGGTTCCGTATGTGTTATAGTTTTGATATCTTCACTAGTGGAAAATAGTAAAAATAAAGAAAAACCCTTGAATTAGTAGGTTTGTCCAAGCCTTTGACTGGTACTGTGTGTATGTGTGTGTGAACTATATAATGTAGCCAAGTTGTCGTTAATCATTTTGTATTTATTCCTTGTGTTATTTGTCTATTATTGCTCTTTTTTGTCTCTGCATTGTTGATAAGGGCTGCATGTGACAAATACATTTTGATTACCGCTGCTCTATGGGCATATCAAAGTTACAGAGTGGGATCTCTTTCTATGAATTGCATTTTGTGAAAATACCCAAAATCATTGTCTTTTTTTTTTTTTATTCTGGTTTCGTATGGGATCACTCTAGTCTTAGGTGAAATGGTTTGTGTCATGCTCAGGGCTCTCGCATTTGCTCCCAAATATTTTGCTGTGCAACTTGGAATTTATTAAATTCTCCCAGATAATTGGCTTCGCTGTTTTGTTTCCGAGTGCCCTAGAGAAAAAAAGCGAGCGCTGATCCGTTAGCGTCATGGTTGCACAATTCCTACAGCAAAAACGGCTTGTTTCTAGCTACAAATATTCTAAAGATCTGGCTTGGTGCAACATTTTTGTTCTCCTATAGTGGATAGACATGACAGAATTTGATATTTATTAACCATGTTGACCGTTTATAAAACTACTCGCAGGCCTTTAACCATTTGTTTACATCATTTGTTCAGTCATGTTACTGCATTGGCTAGCTAGCTAGCTAACAACATGAGGGGTATACTACAAAGCAGGATCAGTGGGTTAGCCAGCTAGCTTTGATGAACAACCAGAAATTACTGTAGACCATGCACATTTTTTTTAAGCTCATCTTAAGAAAAAAAAAAAAAAAACACTTAGGCAAGTCAGCTGGCTAACTCATTGATTCTTCTTTGTAGTATACCCCTCTGGTAACTTTACCAGTATATCCAAACATTTGGGGGCACAGAAAGAAAGGAACAAGTATAGCTTCTTCAGGAGATCAATGATCATTGCAATGAATGACTGATCTCCTGGATTCATAATCACCACAAACCTGCCGTTCTTGAGTGTACAATATTCAATATTATGCATCTCAGTAGGAAAATACTGCTTTTACTCAATGTAGAAACCTAATATAACCCAAATGACCTTGTAATTTCAGTGACCGGTATTTTATCAACATGTTAGCTTTTATAATAAACTGTCTTTACAGTGTTACATAATAATTTCTAGGGGACAGCATACGCTTCAAAAGTAGCTAGAATTCATATAGGCTATATCAACCAAGAGACAGTGTACAATTTTCAATGTAATGCATCGCAATAGGAGAATTAGATAAACCAAATTTTCCACAAATTACTTTGTAATTTCAGGCCTGCCAACCTGCATGTATTTTGCGTATGATGCACGAAATTTGAGGTCAAAGTACATGACCTTAAAACGACCCTAAAAAACACAAAAATAGGCTTCTAGTTGGCACGTTGTGGTTTTTGACTCAACGGTCGGAAGTTGGAGCTGAGCCAATCTGAGGACTTGGGCGAGGAGAAATTCTTTAGCTGTACGCTGGATGGCAGATCTCCACATCGTCCGTTGATACCACTGATGTGTGAGGGGGGAAAAAGGGTAAAAAAAATGAAGAATGAACTGTTTGCCAAATACATTTTCCAAAATTGTATGTTAGTCAAGCACATAATCACCATTCTTTCGTAGTTAGCTCCTTAGCTAAGGTGTCATTACAATGAAGGTAGTTGGCTACAACATTGTCAACTCAGTGAACACTTTCTTGCTTGCACATGCTTTGTTCTCCGCAACGGTAGTAGTCACGAGCACATTGCCGAGCAAGGAAATGTGCGAGTGTTTCTGTAGTTTAGAGCATGTTCCTGTGTGGATGGAAACAGACATGTCAGAGAGAGCTGTTGCGCTAATACTGTCCTTCACAGAAAGTTATTTTAGATGGTTTAAAGATTAGTAGGCCAGTTATTGATCTGTCCTCCTTGATATATCTGTATGTCAACAGTAGGCTGCTAATGATGTGATAATAGTCAGTTCACCAATGACAGCATGGCATGTTGAGTGAGTGGTAGACTAGAAGTCAGACCTTGATGGATTAGGTCAGGGATAAGGATGGAGATCTGAAACCAGCACATATAGGCCTAGTTCAGTTGTTTTCATATTCCAAATAGTCTACAGTAAACTAGAATACTACATTGCATCTTATAATTGAATTGAGAATTTTCTCCCCAAACAAAATTACGAAGCCAGTTCACATTTTCACTAGACTATCCACTTAAAGACACCTATTAATTCGAATAACCATTACCCCTAAATTTTACCCATAATTATGTGAAGGTGTCATTGAGACCACCTGAATTTAATGTAGGATCAGACAAGACTTCTTTGTTGGACACATTGATTGATATAATTTAAGACTAGAGCTGTGTTCGAATACCCATACTACTAGACACAAATGAGCGAACACCTTACTCTGACAATTTTACTCGCCATAGCAGCTGGTTAGGCTGGTTCACGTTATCCAACGCGTTTGTGACTAACTATGCTGCTGGCAACAATTACATTTTTGCCAACGTTTACTGACACTGGCCGTATATTCACCGGGTTTTCTTAACATTTGTCATAATTCGTTAAAGCAATGAATTTGTATCCGCCCCCGCCGGACTTCGGCTGCCATTTTCTTCCAATCTGAAAACGTTAAGCCATGACCATTTTCTGAAGAATTGCTTTATAGACCCTAAAAGCACATAAATAGTGTCCACTGCTTGCGTACTTCGTATTTTGGCGAATTTAGGACGATATCCGGGAACTTTTGGCATACTAACTATATCCATACTATGGCCAATTTTATTTATTTATTTTATTTAACTAGGCAAGTCAGTTAAGAACAAATTCTTATTTAAAATGGCGGCTTAGGAACAGTGGGTTAACTGCCTTGTTCAGGGGCAGAACGACAGATTTTTACCTCGTCAGCTCGGGGATTCGATTTAGCAACCTTTCGGTTACTGGCCCAATGCTCTAACCACTAGGCTACCTGCCGCCCCCAATAAGCATACTACATACTCAATTTACAGCACAAATAAATAATACAAATTAAATCGTTTCTAGGGCACAGCGTGTGCTTCAAAAGTAGCTAGAAATCATTTTTGCCCAATATAAGCTGTTTGTCAATCATTGTTTTCTGGTGCTCCTAATGTGGCTTCTAACTTTGGTCATGCTGTATGTCCCTGCTCAATGTTTAGGTGTATTTGGAGGCCGTGGCCGGGGTATGCCAGGAGTGGGCAGAGGCCAGCAGCAGCAGGAGAAGAAGCCTGGTGGTGGCAAACCTCAGGGAGTCAAGAACCAGCACTGAGGAGAGGGACGGACAGACAGACAGGTCAGACGTAAGAGATAATTGTAGTTTTCACAGAATAACAACTGGAGATCATCTCATACAATTCCTGGTATAATGGCCATTACTGCTCCCTCTGTGCTATGTTTCTAGCTATGGGTGTTGTGTGAGTTTTGAACTCTACTGTGAGAACTATGAATAGTCCATTCAGGTCAGAAAATGCAGGGTTTTGTTTTATCTACAGATTTTTTTTCCCTACTTAGTTTTTGTTTAAATATCAAAAACCTATAAATATTGTCCAGAAGTTTCTGTTTTATTGTGCCTACAGACATTTACATACAACTGATTGTACCCAATTGTTTTTAGTGTATATCCAATTGTTTTCGATGTAAAGCACATTTTATGCCCTTGGAATTTGAAAACTTAAGTTGATTGGGTTATATGAGCGTAAAAATACCTAGTTGGTTAAAGAGTCCCAATTGTGTGTTTCTAAATGTTCTACTTTTGGAATTGTATTTACATTTTGTAACCCAAGAAAATAACTTTGTAATTTACTTGCATGAGAATACAATGTTTTATGTTATACACTGTACTTTATGTATGAAAGACGAAAAAACTAATTCAGATCTGTTTGAATTGGTCTACATACAGAATTAAAAAGCCTTTTTTAACACTCATGCTCGCTTATCTCTTAAAGTGACAAAACACAATTTGCATATTAGGTTTATGTTCTTATATAACTAGCTGTAAAAAAACAGTCCGTAGTCAACAAACATTGTGTGCATATAACAAAGCTGGTGTAACCCTCTAACCCCCTAAAGCACAACCTTAATCACAGAGCTGCTGAATCGGTAATAATGTAGCCAGGATTTTGCATGACGACTTAAACTGAATTCTTCCACTGCTCTATGTTCATTGCATACGTCAATCGGAGACTGCCATCGTTGACGTTGTTTGTGGTGATGTCAAAATGAGGGGTGTTGTACAAAACAAAGTCCTTAGCGATTGGATCATCTCTAACCAATCAGAGTATCAATGCAATTGACTGATTTTCAAAACGCCGTTTTACCCACGTGTGTTCTGGTTCTGGCCCAACCGGTTTCTGTTACCAATCAGAATGGTTAGAATGTGTTTGCGTTCTAGAAATCGTTTGCAAGGTACTTAGATCCAGATTCGTAGAGTACCACAGTATGAGTCATAGACCGCTAGGTTTTATTGGTATTAACAGGGAAATCGTTCAAATAGTTTTTCCATTAGGTGATTTAGAAACTTAAAATAAGGGCTGTGTAGGCTTACCGTGACGTTTTGATAACCCTGTAAATCTTTCTAGGACAAAGTGACTTTGTCGAAGCACGGTGTAGAAGCACGGTGGCTAGGAAAAACTCCCTAGAAAGGCAGGAACCTAGGAAGAAATCTAGAGAGGAACCAGACTCTGAGGGGTGGGCAGTCCTCTTCTGGCTGTGGAGATTATAACAGTACATGGCCAAGATGTTCAAACGTTCATAGATGACCAGCAGAGTCAAATAATAATAATCACAGTGGTTGTAGAGGGTGCAACAGGTCAGCACCTCAGGAGTAAATGTCAGTTGGCTTTTCATAGCCGATCATTCAGAGTTAGAGACAGCAGGTGCGGTAGAGAGCGAGAGAGAGTCGAAAACAGCAGGTCCGGGATAAGGTAGCACATCCGGTGAACAGGTCAGGGTTCCATAGCCGCAGGCAGAACAGTTGAAACTGGAGCCGCAGCACGACCAGGTGGACTGGGGACAGCAGGGAGTCATCAGGCCAGGTAGTCCTGAGGCATGGTCTTAGGGCTCAGGGAGAGAGAATACTTTAATTCACACAGGACACTGGATAAGACAGGAGAAATACTCCAAATATAACAGACTGACCCTAGCCCCCCCGACACACAAACTATTGCAGCATAATTACTGGAGGCTGAGACAGGAGGGGTCGGGAGACACTGTGGCCCTGTCCGACGATACCCCCGGATAGGGCCAAACAGGCAGAATATAACCCCACCCACTTTGCCAAAGCACAGCCCCCACACCACTAGAGGGATATCTTCAACCACCAACTTACTACCCTGAGACAAGGCCGAGTATAGCCCACGAAGATCTCCCCCACGGCACAAACCCGAGGGGGGGTGCCAACCCAGACAGGAAGATCACGTCAGTGACTCAACCCACTCAAGTGACGCACCCCTCCTAGGGATGGCATGGAAGAGCACCAGTAAGCCAGTGTATCGTCCCCATAGCAGTGAAAGTAAACATTATGTTTCCGAATGACATAACCAAGAGGTAAAACAAATTCAGCAAAAAAAGAAACGTCTCCTTTTCAGGACCCTGTCTTTCAAAGATAATTCGTAAAAATCCAAATAACTTCACAGATCTTCATTGTAAAGGGTTTAAACACTGTTTCCCGTGCTTGTTCAATGAACCATAAACAATTAATGAACATGCACCTGTGGAACGGTCATTAAGACACTAACAGCTTACAGACGGTAGGCAAACTTAGGACACTAAAGAGGCCTTTCTACTGACTCTGAAAAACACCAAAAAGAAAAATGCCCAGGGTCCCTGCTCATCTGCGTGAACGTGCCTTAGGCATGCTGCAAGGAGGCATGAGGACTGCAGATGTGGCCAGGGCAATAAATTGCAATGTCCGTACTGCGACGCCTAAGACAGCGCTACAGGGAGACAGGACGGACAGCTGATTGTCCTCGCAGTGGCAGACCATGTGTAACAACACCTGCACAGGATCGGTACATCCGAACATCACACCTGCCGGACAGGTACAGGATGGCAACAACAACTGCCCGAGTTACACCAGGAATGCACAATCCCTCCATCAGTGCTCAGACTGTCCGCAATAGGCTGAGAGAGGCTGGACTGAGGGCTTGTAGGCCTGTTGTAAGGCAGGTCCTCACCAGACATCACCGGCAGCAATGTCGCCAATGGGCACAAACCCACCGTCGCTGGACCAGACAGGACTGGCAAAAAGTGCTCTTCACTGACGAGTCACGGTTTTGTCTCACCAGGGGTGATGGTCAGATTTGTGTTTATCATCGAAAGGAATGAGCGTTACACCGAGGCCTGTACTCTGGAGTGGGATTGATTTGGAGGTGGAGGGTCCGTCATGGTCTGGGGCGGTGTGTCACAGCATCATCGGACGGAGCTTGTTGTCATTGCAGGCAATCTCAATGCTGTGCGTTACAGGGAAGACATCCTCCTCCCTCATGTGGTACCCTTTCTGCATGCTCATCCTGACATGACCCTCCAGCATGACAATGCCACCAGCCATACTGATCGTTCTGTGCGTGATTTCCTGCAAGACAGGAATGTCAGTGTTCTGCCATGGCCAGCGAAGAGCCCGGATCTCAATCCCATTGAGCACGTCTGGGACCTGTTGGATCGAAGGGTGAGGGCTAGGGCCATTCCCCCCAGAAATGTCTGGGAACTTGCAGGTGCCTTGGTGGAAGAGTGGGGTAACATCTCGCAGAAAGAACTGGCAAGTCTGGTGCAGTCCATGAGGAGGAGATGCACTGCAGTACTTAATGCAGCTGGTGGCCACATCAGATACTGACTGTTACTTTTTATTTTGACCCCCCCCCCTTTTTGTTTAGGGACACATTATCCAATTTCTGTTAATCACATGTCTGTAGAACTTGTTCAGTTTATGTCTCAGTTGTTGAATCTTGTTATGTTCATACAAATATTTACACAGGTTATGTTTGCTGAAAATAAACAGCGTTGACAGTAAGAGGACGTTTCTTTTTTTGCTGAGTTTAAGTAGTGGAAACAATAGTGGTCCTAAAACGGATCCTTGGGACCACCATTATGTACAGTTGATTTGTCAGAGGATAAACCATCCACAGAGACAAACTGATATCTTTCCGACAGATAAGATCTTAACCAGGCAAGAACTTGTCCATGTAGACCAATTTAGGTTTCCAATCTCCAAAAGAATGTGGTGATCGATGGTATCAAAAGCAGCACTAAGGTCTAGGAGCACGAGGACAGATGCAGTGCCTTGGTCTGACACCTTGGTCATTTACCACCTTCACGAGTGCATTCTCAGTGCTATGATAGGGTCTAAAACCAGACTGAAGCGTTTCATATACATTGTTTGTCTTCAGGAAGGCAGTGAGTTGCTGCGCAACAGCTTTTTCTAAAATGTTTGAGAGGAAAAAAATGAATGGTGGAAAAATGATTGCAACAGCTAGGTTTTATGGGTATTATGACACCTCCACTGTGGGGCTCTATTGCGGAAAATAAATTGCTGTCTGTGGCCGTGGCGTAGCATTTGGCCGGAGCAAGGGGTTTGGGTAGCAAGGCAAGCCCTGATTTAAAATAAAATTATAATTTATGCAGTTAAATATCACATGAGATGCTGACTGATTTATGCTGTTCCATGAGTTTTGTTACTGTGGTGTTGCAAGTATTGTGGCTGTTTCTAATGAATTGAAATTTAAGATCTGTATTAGTTTCAGTAACCGCATGAGACCCCAAAAAAGATCTCAAACCTCACATTAATTTGCATGAAAAGCCAGCTTCAATTGAAAATGTTAAATGCATAGGAGTTTTTTGACAAGGGGTTGCTGGAAATTATGAGGAGATTGTTTCCCTACCTCTGATATAAGGTGCCTTCGGAAAGTATTCAGACCTGTTCACTTTTTCCACATTTTGTTACAATACAGCCTTATTTTAAATTTGCTGAGAAACATTTGAACTTTTATCAATCTACACAGACAATACCCCATAGTGACAAAGCGAAAACAGTTTTTATACATTTTTGCAAATGTAATAAATGTTTTGTTTTTTTAACCTTATTTAAATAAGTATTCAGACCCTTTGCTATGAGACGTGAAATTGAGCTCAGGTGCATCCTGTTTCCATTGATCAGCCTTGTTACTACAACTTGACTGGAGTACACCTGTGGTAAATTCAATTTATTGGACATGTTTTGGAAAGGCACACCTGTCTATATAAGGTTCCACAGTTGACAGTGCATGTCAGAGCAAAAACCAAGCCACGAGGTTGAATGAATTGGCCGTAGATCTCAGAGACAGGATTTTATCGAGGCACAGATCTGTGAAAGGGTACCAAAAAAAATTCTTCAGCATTGAAGAAGTTTGGAACCACGAAGACTCTGGCCGCCCGGCCAAACTGAGCAATAGGGGGAGAAGGGCCTTGGTCAGGGAGGTGACCAAGAACCCGATGGTCACTCTGACAGAGCTCCAGAGTTCTGCTTCAGCGATGGGAGAACCTCCTAGAAGGACAACCATCTCTGCAGCACTCCACCAAGTAGGCCTTTATGGTAGAGTGGAGAGACTGAAGCAACTCTTCAGTAAAAGGCACATGACAGCCTGCTTGGAGTTTGATTAAAGGACTCTCAGACCATGAGAAACAAGATTCTCTGGTCTGATAAAACCAAGATTGAACTATTTGGCCTGAATGCCAAGAGTCACGTTTGGAGGAAACCAGTCTTATCACCTGGCCAATACAATCCCTACGATGAAGCATGGTGGTGGCTAGGGCTGTTGCGGTAACCATATTACCGCCACACAGGCGGTCACGAGTCATGAAGGCAGCCAAATTGCACATGACCGTTCAGTCATGGTCATTAGGCTTCTCCAAGATCTGATGCTTCTGCTGGTCTTTAGTAGCCTACCAAACTTGCTATCTGCCTGGTACTCAGTACTCTATTGTCCCTCTAATCACTCTGACTTCAATGCAAATGTAATCAAAAATCTAATCAAACACTTCATGAGAGCTCATGTTGCGCAACATTTCTATATGCTATGCAATTGCATGAGAAAACGGAGTGATGGCCTCTACTAAAAAGAGGATCCCATCAGCTTTCTATAGCCTAGACCTACTATATTTATTTCTCAACTTTCCTAATATTAAGCACATTACTTATATTTACAACAGGAGTATAGCCTACCTGGCTGGCATGAAAATGAGGCCTATATGTTTTGATAAGGTTTGTATCACAACTAAAGTGGACAAATAACTTCTTAAAATGAAGCACATTAATCTGTTTTACAAGGGGTTTAGAGCCTAACTGGCATACACAAGCAGCGCATGAGTTTCAAGTTTGGGGAAGATAATTTTCACCATTAAAAATTCACCTTTTATAATAAAAGCATTACATGCATAATTGCATTGCGGTCACATATGAGAATTGTGTTTTCCTGCTAATGGAACATTCACGCCTAGCCTACTACCATGTGCGCATTGCTGCGCTTATAATGTGAAGAAATATCTTAATAGTTTATCAACATTTTAAGTAAATGTTCTGATCTGGAGCCACATTGGGTAAAAACGTTTTTTGATGCTAGTGGTTGTATTCATTCCGGATCTATCGCATCCCACAACTGTCCCAGACTATGTTTGGAATATTTATTTCTCGCATAGAATAGGTTGACTTTTGTACTATGGGGGATAGTAGATTGACATAGGCTAGTGCTTTTGCTGTTCGTTTGGCCTACTCATTTTGTTGGCTGACTAAGTAAATGTGGACAGTTCTTCCAACATCTTCAATATGCACCTCAAATTAGATAAGGATGAACGCAGTTGCGTCCCCTATGTGTCTGTCTTCACTTGTAGCCTGTGAGAAAGACCCGATCACGTGATGGAGAGTCATGTGAATGAGAGGTGAATCTGAGTGAGCATCACTCAGGGAGAAGGGTACAAAAGCCGCAAAAGGCATGGATTTTTTTTAGGGTGCATTACAGCCATACAAAGGGGATGCTGCCGTGAAATTGTCAAATTGTGAATGAGTGACTGATGTAGAGTGTACGTCCTGCACAGAAAACAAAGCAGAGCTCATGCCTTTTCAAGCAACTTTTTAAAAATCATCTTTAGTCACATCATGCAAAACCTATAGATCAATGTTTGTAAAACAACTAAAGTTACATTAAATTAAGCATATAGGAATACCTACTTCTTTGTTAACCGCTCAACACAGATCTAATCTGTGTGCGTACTCTCAAATTGTTTGAAGAAAATCTCCTTTCTATTTTTTTCAGCTTTGTTCCATTATATTCTTCATACTAAGGAAATTATATAAAATAATTC
This sequence comes from Brachymystax lenok tsinlingensis, assembly GCA_030435695.1. Lineage (NCBI taxonomy): Eukaryota > Metazoa > Chordata > Actinopteri > Salmoniformes > Salmonidae > Brachymystax > Brachymystax lenok. Next base: position 11,789,841 of record CM059790.1, read on the forward strand.
CAAGGAATTCTAAGCAAATCTTGTCTGCCAAGTGAAGTAATGTATCGCACAGCCATTTGGCATAGCCTGATCAGGGCCTAACATAAGGACAGCTCAGAGAATGCTATTCTGTTCTTCTGAAATAGATTTTCTTCATATCATACTTCTTTAGACTTGTCTAAAATAAATAATGGATTTATTGGGAAGGTGTAGGCTATATTACATGGATTTATTAGACTTTTTAAAATGTAGATGTTCTGCATCAGTGGAGCCAGGAGATGCTAAATGTGTTTGTTAATTAACGGTAATTTACCGTGAGACCGACAGTTATTTGCTTGACAATCACCAGCTGACTAAATTTCACCACAGCCCTAGTCAAATCAAATTAATTTGTATTAGTCACATGCGCCGTAAACAACAGGTACCTTACAGTGAAATGATTACTTACGAGCCCCTAACCATGCAGTTTAAAAAATACAGATAAGAATAAGAAATAAAAGTAACAAGTAATTAAAGAGCAGCAGTAAAATAACAAGAGAGAGACTATATACAGGGTGGTACTGGTAGAGAGTCAATTTGAGGGGGCACCGGTTAGTTGAGGTAATACGTACATGAAGGTAGAGTTATTAAAGTGGCTGTGCATAGATGATAACAGAGTAGCAGCGGTGTAAAAGAGAGGGGGGGCAATGCAAATAGTCTGGGTAGCCATTTGATTAGGGGTTCAGGAGTCTTATGGCTTGGGGGGTAGAAGCTGTTTAGAAGCCTCTTGGACCTAGACTTGGCGCTCCGGTACCGCTTGCCGTGCGGTAGCAGAGAGAACAGTCTATGACTAGGGTGGCTGGAGTCTTTGACAATTTTTACGACCTTCCTCTGACACCGCCTGGTATAGAGGTCCTGGATGGCAGGAATCTTGGCCCCAGTGATGTCCTGGGCCGTTCGCACTACCCTGTGTAGTGCCTTGCGGTCGGAGGCCGAGCAGTTGCCATACCAGGCAGTGATGCAACCAGTCAGGATGCTGTAGAACCTTTTGAGGATCTGAGGACCCATGCCAAATCTTTTCAGTCTCCTGAGGGGGAATAGGTTTTGTCGTGCCCTCTTTACGACTGTCTTGGTGTGTTTGGACCATGTTAGTTTGTTGGTGATGTGGACACCAAGTAACTTGAAGCTCTCAACCTGTTCCACTGCAGCCCCGTCGATGAGAATGGGTGCGTGCTCGGTCCTCTTTTTCCTGTAGTCCACAATCATCTCCTTTGTCTTGATCACATTGAGGGAGAGGTTGTTGTCCTGGCACCACATGGCCAGGTCTCTGACCTCTTCCCTATAGGCTGTCTCATCGTTGTCGGTGATCAGGCCTACCACTGTTGTGTCATCGGCAAACTTAATGATGGTGTTGGAGTCGTGCCTGGCCGTGCAGCCATGAGTGAACAGGGAGTACAGGAAGGGACTGAGCACGCACCCCCTGAGGGGCCCCTGTCTTGAGGATCAGCGTGGCAAATGTGTTGTTACCTACCCTTACCACCTGGGGGTGGCCTGTCAGGAAGTCCAGGATCCAGTTGCAGAGGGAGGTGTTTAGTCCCAGGATCCTTAGCTTATTTATGAGCTTTGAGGGCACTATGGTGTTGAACGCTGAGCTGTAGTCAATGAATAGCATTCTCACATAGTTGTTCCTTTTGTCCAGGTGGGAAAGGGCAGTGTGGAGTGCAAAAGAGATTGCATCATCTGTGGATCTGTTGGGGCGGTATGCAAATTGGAGTGGGTCTAGGGTTTCTGGGATAATGGTGTTTATGTGAGTCATGACCAGCCTTTCAAAGCACTTCATGGCTACAGAGGTGAGTGCTACGGGTCGGTAGTCATTTAGGCAGGTTATCTTAGTGTTCTTGGGCACAGGCACTATGGTGGTCTGCTTGAAACATGTTGGTATTACAGACTCGGAGAGGTTGAAAATGTCAGGGGAAGACACTTGACAGTTGGTCAGCGCATGCTCGCAGTACACCTCCTGGTAATCCATCTGGCCCTGCGGCCTTGTGAATGTTAACCTGTTTAAAGGTCTTGCATCGGCTGTGGAGAGCGTGATCACACTGTCTTCTGGAACAGCTGGTGCTCTCACGCATGTTTCAGTGTTATTTGCCTCGAAGCGAGCATAGAAGTAATTTAGCTCGTCTGGTAGGCTCGTGTCACTGGGCAGCTCTCGGCTGTGCTTCCCTTTTGTAGTCTGTAATGGTTTTCAAGCCCTGCCACATCCGTCAAGCGTCGGAGCCGGTGTAGTACAATTCGATCTTAGTCCTGTATTGACGCTTTGCCTGTTTGATGGTTCGTCAAAGGGCAGAGCGGGATTTCTTATAAGCTTCCGGGTTAGGGTCCCGCTCCTTGAAAGCATTAGCTCTAGCCTTTAGCTCAGTGCGGATGCTGCCTGTAATCCATGGCTTCTGGTTGGGGTATGTACGTACGGTCAATGTGGGGACGACGTCATTGATGCACTTACTGATGAAGGCAATGACTGATGTGGTGTACTCCTCAATGCCATTGGAGGAATCCCGGAACATATTCCAGTCTGTGCTAGCAAAACAGTCCTATAGCTTAGCATCTGCTTCATCTGACCACTGTTTGTATTGATCTAGTCACTGCTGCTTCCTGCTTTAATTTTTGCTTGTAAGCAGGAATCAGGAGGATATAATTATGGTCAGATTTGCCAATTGGAGGGCGAGGGAGAGCTGTGTATGCATCGCTGTGTGTGGAGTATAGGTGGTCCAGAGTTCTTTTTTTTTTCCTCTGGTTGCACGTTTAACATGCTGATAGAAATTTGATAAAACTGATTTAAGTTTCCCTGCATTAATGTCCCCGGCTACTAGGAGCGCCTGCCTCTGGGTGAGCGTTTTCTTGTTTGCTTATGGCGGAATACAGCTCATTCAATGCTGTCTTGGTGCCATTCTCTGACTGTGATGGTATGTAAACAGCTATGAAAAATACAGATGAGAACTCTCTAGGTAGATAGTGTGGTCTACAGCTTATCATAAGGTGGTCTACAGCTTATCATAAGGTACTCTACCTCAGGCGAGCAAAAGCTCAAGACCTCCTTAGATATCGTGCACCAGCTGTTATTTACAGTGGTGGCAGCATGTTGCTGTGGGGATATTTTTCAGTGGCAGGGCCTGGCAGAGACTAGTCAGAATTGAGAGAAATGTGAAGGGAGCAAAGTATAGAGACATCCTTGATGAGCGCTCAGGACCTGGGGCGAAGGTTCACCTTCCAACAGGACAACGACCCTAAGCACACAGCCAATACAATGTAGGAGTGGCTTCGGGCCAAGTCTCATTGTCCTTGAGTGGCCCAGCAATTACCCAGACTTGAACCCGATCGAACATCTCTGGAGAGACCTGAAAATAGCTGTGCATCCCCATCCAACCTGACAGAGCTTGACAGAATCTGCAGAGAAGAATTTGAGAAATTCCCCAAATACAGATGTGCCAAGCTTGTAGCGTCATACCCAAGAAGACTCAAGGCTTTAATCGCTGCCAAAGGTGCTTAAACAAAATACTTATGTAAATGTGATATTTCAGATTTCATTCATAAATGAGCACACATTTTTAAAAACCTGGTTTTGCTTTGTCATTAGGGGGTATTGTGTGTAGATTGATGAGAAGAGAAAAAACCCTATTTAATCCATTTTAGAATGAGGCTGTAACCTAACAAAATGTGGAAAAAGGGGTCTGAATACTTTCTGAATGCACTGTATTTGTATGAGGCAAAAGTGTTTATTTCTTGTGTCAATACCAACATCCCTAGGCACTGGTTTTGTGTCCCATAAATGTTATGAGACCAATGTACCACAGCTCTCTTGAAGAATACAACCCAGGATATAAAAGTTATGTAGCATTTAGATTATCAAATTAGCAGAATGTTGTTCTCCATACTTGGCGCTCGGTCATGAACAATGCTTGCTCGCCTTTTCCTGCCTGTGGTGAATGTTTTTTAGTTTTTTTTAACAGCACTTTCGGGACGTCGTGAATGATTCCATTAACAGAAGTTTCATGCAATGGGTTTTCTTTTTCTGACTTTTAGTTTTTGGAGGCCTCGATTGTGAGAGATACTTTAATGAAGGTTGAAGTACCCAAATCCATGGGTATAGCATTAGTCCTACGTATTAGATGTCCCTGTAATCTACAATTTCACACCATTGTGGGGAACTACTTAAGGGAATGTGTGTGTGGGTAGGTGTGTTTGTGTAGCAATGTAGCAAAGATATTGTGTTAACAGGGGTTTGAGATAATGTCCTCTGGTTGGAAGATCTTTTCCTCCGACAGGATATGCCACAGTACCGCTAAGCCCTGAGATAAAGACAAATGATTCTCTTCAATTAGAGCCCAATGCCCTCTCATCCACCTTCTCAAAAGGGCCAAGAAGAAACTTACAAGCGTGACTAATACAGGCCTACCTTTTCTGTCTTTCAGTTTCCAAATGATACCCTTAGAGTTAATTACAACCTTAGATTTAGCCTTCTTTGCTCATAGTTTAAAACCTAGCAGACCGCAAAACATGTCAAACTGAAATTACTACAGGTTGCAATTATTTTGTTCCCATACCAGCTAACTGGAACTAGTACATCTAGCTGGTAGACAATGGACAGTCAGCCAGAAGGACAGTCAGCCACTCATGCCTGATGATAATGGCTGTGTATGAATTAGGGCTGGACGGTATAACGTATTTTACGATATATCGGTATTGATGCACGGACCGGTTTTAGTTTTTACTTTACCTTCTATAACGGTATTGAAATGTTTGTTAAATGGGATAAGCCATGTGTAACGTCCATTTTTATATTTTACTGCACTACTTGAGTCATCTCACTGCTCTCTCTCTCCACGCCACTTTCCACACAGACCTAGCCCCACCCCCTGTCACTTAAAGAGTGCATTTGTTGTTCCTAGACCATGAGAGTCCCAGTGTTGCCAACTTAGCGACTTTGTCGCTATATTTAGCGAGTCTTCAGACCCCACTAGCGACACATTTTCAAAAAAGTGACTAGCTACAAATCTAGCGACTTTTTCTGGTGTTATTGGAGACTTTTGGAGACTCTGACGTGAAAGCACGTATCGTTCTTACTCTTCTCAATGAGCAGCGGGTGCTGCCGTGGGCCCCACCCCGTCCCAAAGCACTCACAGGCGGCTCAGTCTTCATGCAGCAGTCCCTCCCAGCTGCAGTCAGAGCAGGAGATGTTCACCCCTCCCCGTCCTTACTGCAAATGAATCGCGCACGCTGGAAGCCGCCGCCGGCTTATCCCGCCCCGGGCGGGATGTAAATGTAAAATGTTCCTTGTCTAAAATAAATCACTGCATTTGACTCACACAGCCTCAGTCATTACTCAAATAAAATTGTATTTGTCACATACACATGGTTAGCAGATGTTAATGCGAGTGTAGCGAAATACTTGTGCTTCTAGTTCTGACCATGCAGTAGTATCTAACAAGTAATCTAACAAATTCACAACAATTACCTTATACACACAAGAGTAAAGGAATGAATACGAGTATGTACATATAAATATATGGATGAGCGATGGCTGACCGGCATAGGCAAGATGCAGTAGATGGTATGGAGTACAGTATATACAGTGGGGGAAAAAAGTATTTAGTCAGCCACCAATTGTGCAAGTTCTCTCACTTAAAAAGATGAGAGAGGCCTGTAATTTTCATCATAGGTACACTTCAACTATGACAGACAAAAGGAGGGGAAAAAATCCAGAAAATCACATTGTAGGATTTTTTATGAATTTATTTGCAAATTATGGTGGAAAATAAGTATTTGGTCACATACAAACAAGCAAGATTTCTGACTCTCACAGACCTGTAACTTCTTCTTTAAGAGGCTCCTCTGTCCTCCACTCATTACCTGTATTAATGGCACCTGTTTGAACTTGTTATGGCACCTGTCCACAACCTCAAACAGTCACACTCCAAACTCCACTATGGCCAAGACCAAAGAGCTGTCAAAGGACACCAGAAACCAAATTGTAGACCTGCACCAGGTTGGGAAGACTGAATCTGCAATAGGTAAGCAGCTTGGTTTGAAGAAATCAACTGTGGGAGCAATTATTAGGAAATGGAAGACATACAAGACCACTGATAATCTTCCTCGATGTGGGGCTCCACGCAAGATCTCACCCCGTGGGGTCAAAATGATCACAAGAACGGTGAGCAAAAATCCCAGAACCACACGGGGACCTAGTGAATGACCTGCAGAGAGCTGGGACCAAAGTAACAAAGCCTACCATCAGTAACACACTACGCCGCCAGGACTCAAATCCTGCAGTGCCAGACGTGTCCCCCTGCTTAAGCCAGTACATGTTCAGGCCCGTCTGAAGTTTGCTAGAGAGCATTTGGATGATCCAGATGAGGATTGGGAGAATGTCATATGGTCAGATGAAACCAAAATAGAACTTTTTGGTAAAAACTCAACTCGTCGTGTTTGGAGGACAAAGAATGCTGAGTTGCTTCCAAAGAACACCATACCTACTGTGAAGCATGGGGCGGAAACATCATGCTTTGGGGCTGTTTTTTCTGCAAAGGGACCAGGACGACTGATCCGTGTAAAGGAAAGAATGAATGGGGCCATGTATCGTGAGATTTTGAGTGAAAACCTCCTTCCATCAGCAAGGGCATTGAAGATGAAACGTGGCTGGGTCTTTCAGCATGACAATGATCCCAAACACACCGCTCGGGCAACGAAGGAGTGGCTTCGTAAGAAGCATTTCAAGGTCCTGGAGTGGCCTAGCCAGTCTCCAGATCTCAACCCCATAGAAAATCTTTGGAGGGAGTTGAAAGTCCGTGTTGCCCAGCGACAGCCCCAAAACATCACTGCTCTAGAGGAGATCTGCATGGAGGAATGGGCCAAAATACCAGCAACAGTGTGTGAAAACCTTGTGAAGACTTACAGAAAACATTTGACCTCTGTCATTGCCAACAAAGGGTATATAACAAAGTATTGAGATAAACTTTTGTTATTGACCAAATTCTTATTTTCCACCATAATTTGCAAATAAATTCATTAAAGATCCTACAATGTGATTTTCTGGATTTTCTTTCCTCATTTTGTCTGTCATAGTTGAAGTGTACCTATGATGAAAATTACAGGCCTCTCTCATCTTTTTAAGTGAGAGAACTTGCACAATTGGTGGCTGACTAAATACTTTTTTCCCCCACTGTACACATATGAGATGAGTAATGTAGGATATGTAAACATTATATAAATGGCATTGTTTAAAGTGGCTAGTGATACATTTATTCCATTCAATTATAATTATTAAAGTGGCTAGAGATTTGGGTCGATGGCCGAACGGCATAGGCAAGATTCAGTAGATGGTTTAGAGTACAGTGTATACATAGAGTACAGTGTATACATTTGATATGAGTAGTATGTCGGACATTGAGTAGTATTGAGTAGTATTGAGTAGTATTTGACATTGAGTAGTATGTCGGATATGTAAACATTATATACAAAATTGTTTAAAGTGGCTAGTGTGGATAGGTGGGTGCTCTCTCTCCTGTTTCCTGAAGTCCACGATCATCTCCTTTTGTTTTGTTGACATTGAGTAGTATGTCGGATATGTAAACATTATATACAAAATTGTTTAAAGTGGCTAGTGATACATTTGTTACATCCAATTCCTATGTTTTAAGTGGCTAGAGATTTAAGTCAGTATGTTGGCAGCAGCCACTCAATGTTAGTGATGGCTGTTTAACAGTCTGATGGCCTTGAGGTAGAAGCTGTTTTTAAGTCTCTCGGTCCCAGCTTTGATGCACCTGTACTGACCTCGCCTTCTGGATGATAGCGGGGTGAACAGGCAGTGGCTCGGGTGGTTGTTGTCCTTGATTATCTTTTTGGCCTTCCTGTGACATCTGGTGGTGTAGGAGTCCTGAAGGGCAGGTAGTTTACCCCCGGTGATGCGTTGTGTAGTCCTCACTACCCTCTGGAGAGCCTTACGGTTGTGGGCGTAGCAGTTGCCGTACCAGGCGGTGATACAGCCCGGCAGGATGCTCTCGATTGTGCATCTGTAGAAGTTTGTGAGTGATTTTGGTGACAAGCCGAATTTCTTCAACCTCCTGAGATTGAAGAGGCGCTGTTGCGCCTTCTTCACCACGCTGTCTGTGTGGGTGAACCAATTCAGTTTGTCCGTGATGTGTACGCCGAGGAACTTTCCACCTTCTCCACTACTGTCCCATCGATGTGGATAGGTGGGTGCTCTCTCTCCTGTTTCCTGAAGTCCACGATCATCTCCTTTTGTTTTGTTGACATTGAGTGAGAGGTTATTTGTCCACTGTGTATGTGCCTCTCTGTGACATAAGCTAAACATGATGAGCTAGCCAGCTAGATATCTCAAGTCTAAACTGTACAGTCAAAAATACAGAAAGGATTAGGAATAAATCCCTGAATTCAAAGGCTGGTTGAAGTCGTTTATAGGAGATGATACACGGGCATACTGCCAGTATTGTAAGGCTGATTTCTACGCCAAACTTAGTGATGTAAAAAAACACATGACAACTAAAAAACATACTCAAAAGGCAAAGCCTTATAACAGCTCCACCCAAAACAAGCTGCCATTTATGGTTAAAAATTGACTGCAAAAAAGGCTGAGGCCACCATGGCATTAGCTATCGCTGAACACTTCCATGCTGGCATGGGATCTAGGAGAGAGGAATAACGTCATGGGAGAGACAAAAAGTGATTAAAAAACACCCTAAATAATTCCTCTCTCCTACAGCGTCCATCACAATTACATGCACTTTGCCAATTATGCAAATTAGGTGATGACGTCATATAGCGACTTCTAGCGACTTTTAGGACAGCCAATAGCTACTTTCCTTACTGAGGAGTTGGCAACACTGCATGAGACACTTGCATTCAGTCTGCATGGTCAATGCAGCACATTCAACAATGTTGACGTCAACGCTGATGTTTTCACTTTGATTCTTTAATATAAATCCACTAGCATTCTATAACTACCCTTTGTTTGTGTTTCTTACATCTGCAAACAGCTAGTTTGTCTTTTCTTAGCAAGTTGGCCCTAAATCTTGTTAGCCGCTAATGCTAATCGCTAGTTAGCTGGCTAGCTAGCTAACAAATGTACTGAGTCAGAGCAAACATAATTAGCTATACAGCCTGATAATATCAGTGATGGTGTAGCCCTAAATCAGCATGTTATTTATGCAATAGTATATTCTAAATAAAAGAGTAATACGCAAAGCATGAATATGTTAGCTACATAAAGAAGCTAAAAGAAAACATTACATGTAGCGAAAGATTATAGGGCCCCCTAGGAAACACTTGTCAACACTTTGGTTTGTACCCTGTCACAATAACTCCTCCCTGGCATTTTCATTCATTGTCATGTCAAACACTATTCAAAGTGCCCAGTATTATATTCTAACTATAGAATTAGAATAATCATTCTATTTCTATGATTCCAGCAGTTCACCCAAGTGTGTTTCACTAAATCGCAAGTCAAATCGAAATTGCAACATTTGGTTAAAAATAATGCCTAGGTTGTTTGCCCATATCGTACAGCCCTACGTGGCAGTGTGGAAAGGATCTCAAAAGAGTGTGGGAAATTCAGAAATGGATTAAAATCTTAAATCCTTTTTGGTTGAATTGAACAGTATAAAACAATCAGAATGGAGAAAGACCCATTGAAATCACTTGGAATGTATTTGTTGCCACCCTATGGTCACGCCCTACTCAAAGCAAATGTAAGAACTTCTATTATTAAAAAACATAAAATACCATCCTTTTTATCTATTTTTTTTTTTAAATACCTTGATATGATATTTTGGCCATATTGCCCAACCCTAGTAGGAATGTAGGCTTACAAACATTGGCAGCCAGATATTTAGTTGAAGTCGGAAGTTTACATACACTTAGGTTGGAGTTATTAAAACTCGTTTTTCAACCACTCCACAAATTTCTTGTTAACAAACTATAGTTTTGGCAATTCGGTGCATGACACAAGTGCATGACACAAGTAATTTTTCCAACAATTGTTTACAGACACAGTGAATTATAAGTAAAATAATCTATCACAATTCCAGTGGGTCAGAAGTTTACATACACTAAGTTGACTGTGCCTTTTAAACAGCTTGGAAAATTCCAGAAAATTATGTCATGGCTTTAGAAGCTTCTGATAGGCTAATTGACATCATTTGAGTCAATTGGAGGTGTACCTGTAGATGTTTTTCAAGGCCTACCTAACTCCGTGCCTCTTTGCTTGACATCATGGGAAAATCAAAAGAAATCAGCCAAAACCTCAGAAAAAATAGTAGACCTCCACAAGTCTGGTTCATCCTTGGGAACAATTTCCAAATGCCTGAAGGTACCATGTTCATCTGTACAAACAATAGTACGCTAATATAAACACCATGGGACCACACAGCCGTTATACCTTTCAGGAAGGAGACGCGTTCTGTTTCCTAGAGATGAACGTACTTTGGTGTGAAAAGTGCAAATCAATCCCAGAGCAGCAAAGGACCTTGTGAAGATGCTGGAGGAAACAGGTACAAAAGTATCTATATCCACAGTAAAACGAGTCCTATATCGACATAACCTGAAAGGCCATTCAGCAAGGAAGAAGCCACTGCTCCAAAACCGCCATAAAAAAGCCAGACTACGGTTTGCAACTGCACATGGGGACAAGATCGTACTTTTTGGAGAAATGTCCTCTGGTCTAATGAAACAAAAATAGAACTGTTTGGCCATAATGACCATCGTTATGTTTGGAGGAAAAAGGGGGAGGCTTGCAAGCCGAAGAACACCATCCCAACCGTGAAGCACGGGGGTGGCAGCATCATGTTGTGGGGGTGTTTTGCTGCTGTTTGCAGTTTTCCCCTCCCAGTCAGACCACTCCCAGACAATCTTAGCAAAATTCTTGCTTGAGAAATTGCTCTTTACTAAGAAGCAATTTGTGTTTATTTTTTACCATTTTAATTTAAAATAACAGTAAGGTCCTTCATTGTTACCCAGAAATGATTTTCTATTGAGATACAAACGGCTGCGTTGGACCTTTAAGAAATGTGCAAAGGTGCCAATATATTTGTCTGCCACAGTATCATGTGGAGGATGTATCGTAACTGTATGTGGGTGGATTGTGCTTTATAAATTGTCCCTGAAGGGATCAATAGTGATATCGGAATTCATCAAATTATTCTAGAACAAGGGAAGTACAGGGTGCCCAAGGAGTTGAAGATGAAAAGGATATCAATTTTACCACCAGCTTTCATGTGGTGGATCAATCTGTGTCATGCCATATGCATTGGAATACAGTTTCCCACTATCCCTACAATACCATATCTGTGGGTGTACTAAATCAAAGGAAACCTCTCATAAAATCGAAAGGATTCGGCATCTCTGAATCACCAGTGTTAAGTGTGTTGCCAAATGCCTTTTTTCTTGCCGCATTGGAATTAATTCACTGTCCAGTTTCCCTTTCATTCTGAGAGACAGAATTTCACCACAAATGCAGAACAATGTAAAAAGAAATGAAGGGAGGAAAAACATTTGTTTTGCTTCTCAGACATTGCTCAAGGGGCGTGCGGATCAGATCTGAGGTAATTGCTTCGCTGAAATTTTTGCTGTAACAACTGGCTTTGACCTGGGGGGTGGGTAAGTCATCTCAGAGATGGTCTTTATATCTTCCTCTCCCTCTCCTCACATCCTTGCTCCCATCCTCCCACGCATTGTTTGCCCACACAACACTGCACCAGCCCATCCAATCGCAGCCTCACTCTCTTCTGCCACACTCTCCTGCGTCATGCTGCATGTAGGTGTTGCCATGGCGATGGTCGACAATGCCCCCCCTGCTACCCGAGGATGATGATGACGACTGCTGATGCAGGCAGGCTGTGGACGTCATCACTTCCCTTCGGAATCGGGGCTATTTTTACTGCAGGGCACAAATATACCAGTCTGCCCATGTATTTATGGAAACTTGTATCTAATGCAGGCTGCCAGGAAACATTTTATTTTCTCTCACCGATCACATTAAAGAGAAGCTTTTCCTTTCCTGTAATTTTGGTCTATTTGATTTCAGTGTAAGTGGTGAAATAAGATTATTCCAGTGCTGCTGTTTTGAAAGGCGTTCTCCAATTACTTTGGATAATGTCTCCTGAGCAGTTGTCTGAGTTTGTTTAGCATCCTGTGCATGGATTTAACACTCACTGTGAGATATGATGTTACAGGGTCTTTTCCTTATACTAAGTATCTGGATGGACTGATCTGAGACATCGTAGGCCTACAGAATGTTCTCTTGTAAGAACATCTGTCAAAATTTCAAGCCCCACAAGAAAGACACTGTTTTGATTCCATTTTTATTCCGCTTTATTGCACCACTCTGACTTTTTTTTTAACCAAACATAGTGAGCTCCAAAAGTATTAAGACAGTGACACATTTTGTTGTTGTTTTGGCTCTGTACTCCAGCACTTTGGATTTGAAATTACAATGACTACGAGGTTAAAGTGCAGACTGTCAGCTTTAATTTGAGGGTACCATTTAGAAATTACAACACTTTTTGTACATTGTCCCCCAATTTTAGGGGACCAAAAGTATTGGAGTACAGAGCCAAAACAAAACAAAAAAATGTCACTGTCCTAATACTTTTTTGAGCTCACTGTTAGTGCTAAACAGCTTTGCATATTTGTGTGACTGTAAGTGGCATTTATTGTTGTTTCTTGCCATTGTGAAATGACATTGATTCCCCATATCTTTGATCTTATCAAGAGGGTGTCAAGTGATGTCTAATTCGTTGTGACTGGATATCAGAGGGGCATGTTAAACATTTTTGGGCACTGAGGGCAGGTCAACTTTTTGTCTGAATCACATAATTCCTTCTAGGCTTAGTTCAGTGATGTAGGGTTCCTTTGACTTTCAGGAAAAATCTACAGAGAAAATATTGTTTAATATGTCATTCCTTTTCTGTAGGACTCAACACACCCAGAACATGTGATCCCACTAAACAAATTATGGATTGTTTCACCATTTTCCCCATGAAAATATTGTTCAATTATTGCTGTCTTGTTGGCCTCATATTACTTTCCATCAAGTTTTTCCCTCAATCATCACTAATTTGCATGCCTCTATTTCCTTTTAGAAAGTGAGATGAGAATGAATGGAAAGAATCTTGACATTTCGTAATAGTATTTAGATTTTCTTTTGGGGGGGGGTTGTACCTAAGGACATAATGATGTCCTGTCCATTACATGTTGTATAACAGTCAACACATCAGTATCACAGCCACAACACAAAACGACTGCTGTGATGCGTGGCTGTGGGTTTGTGGCTTTGAGTGCATGTCTGTGTGTGGGTGTGTCAGGCCACCGTAGGCTCCCTCTAACCTCGCATGCGAAACTACTCTACCCCCTCGCACACAGGGATTCCCCCATAGCCGTGAGTGTGGAACGTCACCTACAAGTTGAAACTACGTCATTGGCCAAGTAGAGTGCACATCTGTGGGAACAGAGGTGAAGGCAGACCACGTACCGTGAAACTGCTGCCCTTGCTCATTCTAACGGTAAAAACACTGCAGAACCACATTTTGGTTAAGGTAGAAAACACATATCAAAGCAGTCATGCTGTGATACATGGCATCAGGTATAAACAAATTAGGTGATTTATATTTCTGAGATATGCAATCATTAACATCCTTGTGCTTGTTACTGCCATTCCAGACTTGCCATTGGAAGGGATGTAACGCGTTCTGTATCAGAGGCTACAACATGCATATACAGTACCAGTCAAAAGTTTGGACACACCTACTCATTCCAGGGTTTTTCTTTATTTTTACTATTTTCTACATTGTAGAATAATAGTGAAGACATCAAAACTATGAAATAACACATATGGAATCATGTAGTAACCAAAAAGGTGTTAGTAAATCAAAATATATTTGAGATTCTTCAAAGTAGCCAGCCTTTGCCTTGATGACAGCTTTGCACACTCTTGGCATTCTCTCAACCAGCGTCATGAGGTAGTCACCTGGAATGCATTTAAATTTAAATTAACAGGTGTGCCTTGTTAAAAATTCATTTGTGGAATTTCTTTCTTTAATGCGTTTTTAGCCAATCAGTTGTGTTGTGACAAGGTATGGGTGGTATACAGAAGATAGCCCTATTTGGTAAAAGACTAAGTCCATATTACTGCAAGAACTGCTCAAATAAGCAACGAGAAATGACAGTCCATCATTACTTTAAGACATGAAGGTTAGTCAATCCGTAAAATGTCAAAAACTTTGAATGTTTCTTCAAGTGCAGTCACAAAAACCATCAAGCGCTATGATGAAACTGGCTCTCGTGAGGAACGCCACAGGAAAGGAAGACCCAGAGTTACCTCTGTTGCAGAGGATAAGTTCATTAGAGTTACCAGCCTCAGAAATCGGCAATTAACTGCACCTCAGATTGCTGCCCAAATAAATGCTTCACAGAGTTCAAGTAACAGACACATCTCAACATCTGCGTGAATCACGCCTTCATGTCAAAATGTCTGATTTTTGGTTCCAACTGCCGTGTCTTTGTGAGATGTAGATTAGGTGGACAGATTATTCTGCATGTATGGTTCCCACCGTGAAGCATGGAGGAGGAGGTGTGATGGTGTGAGTGTGCTTTGCTGGTGACACTGTCGGTTATTTATTTAGAATTCAAGGCACACTTAACCAGCATGGCTACCACAGCATTCTGCAGCGATACACCATCCCATTTGGTTTGGGCTTAGTGGGACTATCATTTGTTTTTCAACAAGACAATGACCCAAAACAAACCTCCAGGCTGTGTAAGAGCTATTTGACCAAGAAGGAGAGTGATGGAGTGCTGCATCAGATGACCTGGCCTCCACAATCACCCGACCTCAACCCAATTGAGATGGTTTGGGATGAGTTGGACCGCAGAGTGAAGGAAAAGCAGCCAACAAGTGCTCAGCATATGTGGGAACTCCTTCAAGAGTGTTGGGAAAGAATTCCAGGAGAAGCTGGTTGAGAGAATGTGAGTGTGCAAAGCAGTCAAGGCAAAGGGTGGCTACTTTGAAGAATCTCAAATATTAAATATATTCTGATTTGTTTAACACTTTTTTGGTTACTACATGATTCCATATGTGTTATTTCATAGTTTTGATGTCTTCACTATTATTCTACAATGTAGAAAATAGTAAAACATTTAGAAAAACCCTTGACTGGGTAGGTGTGTCCAAACTTTTGACTGGTACTGTAAATAAAAATAATTTGATTTGATGAAGACAGATGCTTTCGCCAAATACCTTTTAACAACGCTAAACCACTCCAATCAGTGACATAAATCCTGGGCGATGCCTCGCATACAACAGCTCAGCAAATGACATGTTGCTCAACATAAACACAGACTACCTATTCATTACCTGGGCCTGGCCACAGCTTAAAGGTGTTCCATTCCCAGCGTGCATTAGTGATCTCACTGTGCCTTGACTTGTAGCATTGAAAGATGTGTACTCTAAATTCACCGTCTGTCTATACAGGTTTGATTCTCTTCTCCTGATTTATTTGTATAATTAACCTGCTGTTGCAGGATCAGTTATAGTATAGGTTTGTGTTCATTGGGGTACACTGTAGCAAAACAGTTTGAAACAGAAAACAAACATTTATTTTTGCACAAGATCAGATATGTCCCTGTTTCGCTCCGTTTCAGGCAGTTTTTTTCTGGTTTTGTGCTTACTAAACATGAACCAGGTTCCTGGTGTTAGTGAAGCAGGATAGCGTCAGCAGATGACATTAGACAATATCTTGGGATTTCCTTAGCTCATTGTGAAATCAAGACTCATAGTGGAAACAAGTTCATTGGAAGCGGCCCCATTGCAGTGTTCTTCATTCCCAGAGGGCTGCTGTGTTTGCAGGCTTTTGTCCCAGCTTAGCAATACAATACCTGATTCAGCTAATCATCAAGACCATGACTTGCTGAATCAAATGTGTTAGTCCTGGGTTTCAACTAAAGCCCTTGCACACTGCAGCCCACTATGACCAGGAATAGAGACCAAAGCAACAGTTTTCAGGTTAAGATCATTGCTACATGTGTATCTGCTCTATAGAAATGTATTACTTTGCCTCCAAATGTTAGATGCATTAAAGAACCAGGTTAATCTGCAGTGGAATGCTCTTACATAGGAGTTGATGTATAGCTGGTGAATAGCTCAATCGAGAATGAAATCCTTCCTTTTGTACTCTTCTCTACATTGTCATTCCTTGACAGTATCAAATATAGTGCCTTGCCCTATAATATACAGCAACTGATATACCCACCATGACGTATTTCATCTATTACTTTTTGGGGTTATTCATTAAAAATAAATCATCATTAGCGCATTGAGCCTTCAAATGTCATAAAATGAATGTAATCTATGTGATTACATACTACTTAATGGTCCTTTTCTTCTTGCCCAAAAAACATTTATAGTAACAGCATGTATATTATAGTATTAGCATGCTACAGCAGCCCTGTTCACATTGCAACAAAAAAATATCCTCTACTGGCTGTTTTTCACTGGACCGCCCCCGCACGCTTTGCACTGTTGTATTCAGCCTTTTCTCACAGAGAAATATTGCCTGTTCAGTGAACAGCGTTCGCCCCCTCCCTTTTTTTTTACCCCTTCCGCCACGGAGAGCTCTGTCGCTGCTCTCTCTGACATCACAGGCAGACGTGGTCCGCCCCCACGTTGCCTTGCAGAGATGGGCCTACCTGTGACGCACACACTCCTTCTCGGTGTAACCCTTACCACGCCAGAGGCTTGTATGAACAGAGGGAGAACTGGATTGGGATCATCTTTAAAAATAAGATTAGAAGTGCATGCACTGCAGTGGTTTGTTTTAGAGGTGGAGCAGCTCCATTCACAGGGGAAAAAATGGGTTGTGTGACTTGTGTCTAATAAAACAAACAAGTAAATGTCTGAAATGCTTTATTGGCACTTCTATGACATCTGTGTGTAGAAATAATATGTCGATATAGTATGGCCTTTGGGACAGGTATTTTAATGTTAAGAAATCATTTGCAGAAAGACTAAGGGATCTTCCTCTGGTGACTTTCAGCAAATATTCCCTGCATCCTTTTATACATTTCTAGCTTGTTCGTGGTCAGTTTTATCCAAGATGTGAAGTATAGTTCGTATTAGATGGTGAAGAATAGGCAGCATGGGAACTGAACAAGCAGCCTTGACACCGTGCTTCAATCAACCAAGCTAGGCTCTTCTATTGAAGTCAGGTCAGCCTTATGGTTGAATTGAGTGGAGTTTAAATGTAGATGGAGTAAGTACTAGTGAAATGGGTGTACCCACAGGATATTTGGCTCAGGGAATCATAGTGGACTTTCCTTATCCAAGCAGGAACTGTATCCTCCCTTACACTCATGGAACATGAAATGGCGACAACACCAGAGACATGACACAAGTGAGGCTGATCGAGGGGTATTGGATATCAAATGTTTCTGTTAGTAGTAATGGGATTTTAGTATATTGAGCGGTTAAAATGTGAGTGTCTGGTGATAGGTGTCTCCCCTCCTTGTATCTCCTTATTACACTGTCACAGAATAACTACATTGTTGCCATTGTGTAATGCAGTTTTACATAAATTAGTAACTGGATTATTGACACTTTGTAACAGAGAGCAATACTAGTGGTTGACAACCCCCCCCAAACTTGATGGATTCTCCATTACAAGTGAACAGGTCATTGGATTCAGGGAAATCCAGAGGGGTATGTCTCTTCATCAATAACAGATGGTGTGCAGACTCTAGCACAGTGGAAGTCTCTACCTATTGTTCACCCGTCTTGGAATACCTGAGTGTCAAATGCCGACCCTTCTACCTCCCAAGAGAGTTATCATCTGTTATCGTGACTGCTGTATATATTCCACCTCAGGACAACAACAAGTTGGTACTTAACAAACTCTACGAGGCTATAAACAACCCGGAGGCTGCTTTACTTGTTGCCAGAGATACGTGATGCCCCGCTTCTATCAACACGTCTCCTTCACCGCTAGGGCGAAGTCCTTCCTTGTCCCCTTTTCGGCAAATCCGATCATGTTTCTATACTCCTGCTTCCTGTTTACAAACAAGCTCAATCAGAAAGTACCTGTGACACGCTCCATAGAGAAATGGCCCTCCGAATCGGAAGCTATGTTACAGGACTGCTTCGGGAATCCGCCGATAGCACCAACGAGCTAACCACCTCGGGCTTCATCAGGAAATGCATTGCCGATATTGTCCCGACAGTGAAGGTTTGTTGCTTCCCCAATAAAAAGCCCTGGATTAACACTGAGGTATGCGCTAAACTAAAGGACAGAGCTACCGCACGCAGTGCTATCGCAGCCAACCCCAAATCTACGACCGAGGACACAAACGTGTACAAGAAGTCCTGCTACGACCTCCGCAGAGCCATCAAACAGGCAAGAGGACAATACAGGAACAGGGTGGAATATGATTATGCCGGCTCCGACGTTCAACGCATCTGGCAGGGGCTACAGTCCATTACGGATTACAAAGTTAGACCTAGCCGTGATCCACCCGATGCCTCTCTACCAAACGAACTCAATGGATTTCATGCACGTTTCAATAAAAAATACACCGAGCCGTGCACGAGGGCCCCCACCGTACCAGATGACTGGGTGATCTCGCTCCCAGAGGCCGACGAGTATGGTTTTTAAACTGGTCAACACTCGCAAGTCCGCGCACCCGTACGGTATTCCAGAGCACATTCTCAGAGCATGCGCAGACCAGCTGGCAGACATCTTCACGGTAATTTTTCAACTTGTCAGTCTGTAATCCCCAAGTCTCAAGCTGACACCATCATTCTTGTTCCTGTGAACTCTAAGGCTACCTGCCACAATGACTACTGTCCTTTAGCACTAACATCTGTAATCATGAAGTGCTTTGAAAGACTGGTCATGGCACACATCCCCTCCATTATCCTAGACACCCTAGACCCACACCAATTTGCATACTGCCCCAACAGATCTATAGACGATGTAATCTCAATTGCACTCCACACTGCTCTCTCCCACCAGGACAAGAGGAATACCTATGTGAGAATGCTGTTCATCGTCTACAGCTCAGCGTTCAATACCATAATGTCCTCCAAGCGCGTCACCAAGCTCGGGAGCCTGGAACTGAACACCTCCCTCTGCAACTGGATCCTGGACTTCCTGACGGGCTGACCCCAGGTCGTGAGAGTAGCTAACAACACCTCTGCCACGCTGACCCTCAACATATGGGACCCCTGGGGGTGTGTGCTTAGCCCCCTCCTGTACTCCCTGTTTACCCACGACTGTGTGGACACGCGTTTACAGAGGCACCATTGAGAGCATCCTGACTGGTTGTATCACATCTGGTATGGCAACTGCACCACCCGCGACCAGAAGGCCCTACAAATTGTGACGCGAACGGCCCAGCGCATCACTGGGGGCGAGCTACCAGGGTGTACAGTGCAACCGGAAAGTATTCAGACCCCTTCACATTTTCCACATTTTTACAGCCTTATTCTAAAATGGATTACATCATTTTTTCTATCTACACACAATACTCCATAATGACAAAGTGAAAATACGTTTTCAATTTTTTTTGCAAATGTATTAAAAATAAAAACTGAGCAATCGGGGAGAAGGGCCTTGGTAAGGGAGGTTAACAAGAACCCGATTGTCACACTGACAGAGCTCTAGAGTTCCTCTGTGGAGATGAGAGAACCTTCCAAAAGGACAACCATCTTTGCAGCACTCCACCAATCAGGCCTTTATGGTAAAGTGGCCAGACAGAAGCAACTCCTCAGTAAGAGGCACATGACAGCCCGCTTGGAGTTTGCCAAAAGGCACCTAAAGGAATCAGACCATGAGAAAAGGATTCTCTGGTCTGATGAAACCAAGAATGCCAAGCACCTGAATGCAAAGTGTTACGTCTGGAGGAAACCTGGCACCATCCCTAAAGTGAATCTATACTTTTGTCACGTTTCAGGTATGACCCAGATGCAGACAAAAGTTGATTTCTAATACAGGGGCAGGCAAACCCTCCCAGTCAACCAGGTACTGGAACCCCCTATCCCATGGTCGAATCTTCAGGAGACGCCTCACCGTGTACGCCGGTTGGCTGTCGATGAGACGTTTGAGAGGGGTGGGCCTGGAAACAGTAGACAAAGGGCTATGGGATGTATACGAAGGATACAGGGTAACAGAAGACAAACAGCAGAGGGGCTAATGAGATGGGAAACGGGCGATAAACCGGGGGGAGAGTTTGCGGCCCGTTTCCCAGAAGGTATGTGGACAGCCATACTTTCTGCCCGAGACGATACCGGTTAGCCAGGGTCCGGTGGCAATCTGCTTGTCGTTGATACCTGGAGGTGGTCCTGCTCAGGGAAGAGCGGGGGCTGATACCCCAGGGAACACTCAAAAGGTGATAGGCCCGTGGCAGAGCAGGGAACGGTGTTGCGGGCGTATACAACCCACACAAGCTGCTGGCTCCAGGTGGTGAGATCAGGCAGCGCACAGTAGCCTCAAGGTCCTGGTTGGCTCGCTCCGACTGGCTATTGGACTGGGGGTGGAACCCGGAGGACAGGCTGGCCAACAACCAATTGAGGGTGCTGAACGTCTTCCAGGAAAGGGACAAGAACTGAGGGCCCCGGTTCGGAGACCATGTCAATGGGCAGTCCATGGATCCGGAAGATGTGCTGGACCATGAGCTGGGGGGAGACCCGTGACAAAGTCCAGGGAGATGTGAGACCAGGCACGGTGTGGGACAAGCAGAGTTTGGAGGAGACCAGCCAGAGCTTGCCCAAGGAGTCTTGTTCTGTGCACAGACCATGCAAGCGCCGACAAATGCGGAGACGTCAGGAACCATGGTAGGCCACCAAAAGCGTTGTCGCACAAAAGCCAGGGTCCGACGGAAGCCTGGAGGAGTGGGCCCACTCCAGGACCGCGGAGCGGACCGCGTCAGGCACGACGTAGGCTGGGGCCAATCCACCACCGCTCTCACCTTCCCGGGATCCATCTGTATGCTCCCTGCAGCGATAATGTAACCCAGAAAGGGGATGGTAAAGCAATGGAACTCACACTTCTCTGCTTTTACAAAAAGCTGGTTCTCCAGGTGGCGTGGGAAAACCTGTCGGACGTGGAGCATTTCTCTTGGGTGGAGCAGAAGAAGACAAGGAAGTCATCGAGGTAGACGAAGACGAACCGGTTCAACATGTCGCGGAGAACCTCATTAACCAGAGCCTGGAACACAGCAGGGGCGTTGGTAAGGCCAAAGGGCATGACCAGGTACTCGTAGTGGCCGCTGGCTGTGTTGAAGACTTTCACTCATCCTCTTCCCGTATCCGCACCAGGTGGTAGGCGTTCCGTAGGTCCAGCTTGGAGAACATGGTGTCCCCCTGGTGCGGCTCAAAGGCCGAGGAGGTAGCGGGTAGCTGTTCTTCACCGTGATGTCGTTGAGACCTCGGTAGTTGATGCACGGGCGCAGGGTCATATGGTCGCCAGCGGGGGAGGCAGAAGGACGGATGAACCAAGCAGCTAGGGAGTCCTCAATGTTGGTCTCCATAGCCTTGGTCTCCGAACCCGACAGAGAATACAGTCATCCCTGGGGCGGAGTGGTGCCTGGGAGAAGATCAATCCCGCAGTCATATGGTCGGTGCGGAGGCAGCGAAGTGACCCGGGCCTTGCTGAACACCTCCCGGAGGTCCTGGTACTCGGCTAGAATGGCAGAGAGGTCCGGGGAAACTTCCAAGGCCCCAGAAAAACATCCCGGGCTGAGCTGACTTCAGGCAATGGACGTGGCAGAACGGGCTCCAGACCATGATGGCACTGGCAGACCAGTCAATGAGGGGATTGTGTCGCTGGAGCCAGGAGAATCCAAATACCACAGGAACCTGAGGAGACTGTATGAGCATGAACTGGATTGTCTCGCTGTGGTTCCCTGACACACGTATGATGATGGGGTGGGTGACCCGGCCTATAGAGTGCCCGTCCAGTGCTCTTAATGTCCATGGGAATGGAGAGGGGCTGAGTGGGAATATCCAGCTCGGAAGCCAGGGTACGGTCCATAAACCGCTTATCGGGCCCCAGAGTCGGTGAGGACCGGAGAGATTTCGACTGGTTCCCCCCACAGCAACATGGCATGAAAAGATATGTGAGTAAGGGGAGAGGAAAGGTTCTTCATATGGCCCACCAGAGTACTTGCTCCTACCGGTGAGCCGTTGCGGAGCTGGTCCGAGTCTGCTGGGTCAGTCATGGCCAGTTCGTACTATCACGTCTCAGGTATGACCCAGATGCAGACAGTGTCGAAGAAACAAAACGTTATTTATAATACAGGGGCACGCAAACGACAGGTCAAAGGCAGGTAGGGGTCAATAATTCAGAGGGTGTAAAGGGTCCAGAACGGCAGGCAGCCTCAGGATCAGGGCAGGCAGAGTCAATAATCCAGTAAGATGGGGCAAGGTACAGAACGGCAGGCAGTCTCAGGGTCAGGGCAGGCAGAACGGTCAAACCGGGAAGGACTTGAAAACGGGAGCAAGAAACAAGCAGGAACAAATAGCGGTTGAATAGCATGCTATTCTCATGTTTAAATTGAAGGTCAGAATACGCCTAGAGAGAAAAGTCCTTGAAAAGGGAATTACGTTTCATTTACTTGCACTTAACTCGGGTCGGAATCAGCCCTGTGGTGAATAAACTTTGAAACTTGAAAATAAGAGTAGGTCACTCTTACCTTATAACATTGTATATGCCTTTCCTGTGTCAATCAGTTAGTGAAAATAGTGAATAAATACACTGATAGTCATTATATATCATGTGTTTTTATGAAGCTCATTTTAAAAACCACACTCTTAGTCCTAGTATCTTCTCCATTTGCTATTTTCTTATTTCACCACATTTCTTGGATAAGGTAAAAAATAATGTTATAGGGTATTTAGTGCAAAAACATTTGTCAAACAGACATCAATGATTTGTTTTACTGTGCAAAAGCAATAGAACAGGGAAGAAAACAAGCCTTGACCAACCCCCACGCCTCCATCCAAAATTCGCTATGACATCAAACCACAATGCACCGCAGTGTTTGCAGTTTACCCGCCTTCTCCATGGCAATAGGGCTAGTACGTCCCCTTATTCAAATAAAATACAAAAAAAACGTGATTTCTGTCCAATCTGCGCGTTCTGAAGTGACATAATGGAATTTATGAGGATAGAAAAGGTAGGGGCAGCATGCGAGCGCACACATTGGAACTTCTACCCCTATAGTCGGGAGATTAACCATCGACTGTTTCTTATCAATTGTTTATTAATAAGGAAAAACAAAAAACTACAACATTTGCGGCAAAAGGTGATTAATACACTGAACTTGGAAAAGGGGTAGGGCAACTTTAAAAGAGCATTTGATTTCATGTCATGCAAATTACGCATCGTTTCCTCTTCAGCAACTGAGGTTATGGGAACCCCTCTTTCTGTCGTGAGGCTCTGCTGATTTTTTTTTACAGCTGCTGTCATATAAGATTTTGTCTTTTACCAAAATATGATGAAGAATGACATTAATTTAAACCTTATAGATGCCACTAATCTAAAGCCCCATCTCCGCGACGCCGAGAACATTCTCAACTCCACGGACCTTGGGCTGCTGAAACTGGCTTCCCCGGAGCTGGAGAGACTCCTCATTCAGTCCAACGGAATGGTCGTAACAACACCGACCTCTCAGTTCCTCTACCCCAAGTCAGTAACTGACGAACAGGAGTTTGCCGAGGGATTTGTAAAGGCTCTGGAGGACTTACACAAACAGAACCAGCTGAACGGGGGGACTTGCGCTCAAACGAACAGTCTCGACCTAAGTACCAACGTGGCTCCTGTCACTGTACACATGGACTTACCCGTCTATACGAACTTGAACAGTTATGGTAATGGTCCTTTGGGCACCACTGTCAATTACTCCACAGACACTGTACCCTTCCCACCTCCTCCCTCTCACCATTTAGGTGGCACCCAGCAGCTACAAGCACATTCTCGGTTGCAATCCTTGAAGGATGAGCCGCAGACAGTCCCTGACGTGCACAGTTTCGGTGACAGTCCACCACTGTCGCCTATCAACATGGACACACAAGAGCGCATTAAAGCCGAGAGGAAAAAGCTGCGCAATAGAATTGCTGCGTCCAAGTGCCGAAAGAGGAAACTGGAGAGGATATCCAGACTCGAGGACAAAGTCAATAACCTAAAAACTCAAAACACTGACCTGGCCTCAACGGCAAGTGTACTCCGGGATCAAGTGGCTCAGCTAAAACAAAATGTTTTGAATCATGTGAACAGCGGATGCCAATTGTTGCCACATCAAGTTCAAGTGTACTAATCGCAGGACGACATTGGTCAACCAGCATAAATAAGCTCAATATCTGTTCTTTTGTTGGCTCTCAAATATCTCCATTATGCACGTAGAGCCATCGACTTTACAGACTGAAAGGACTTCACTAATGTACATTTTTGTTTACAAATTCTTTCTCATGGGTGTAAGACTGGATCAAACCAGTTAATCATCATTGTATTACTATATCATAGCCTTATACTGAATAAAAAACATATTTGCATGTTTATTGACAAACTCGAATGTTACCTAAGAGGGTGTCATTGGGTGCAATTCATTTCTTACCCTTTTAACGTTTACAAGCAAGCACTTGTACATTTTATATTCAATGCTCTGGTGTCTTATTTCAGTGTTATCTTATTGTGAAACTGTTGTCACGTTTTTGTTGCACTGAATATTTCCCTTTACATTCCTATTTTTACTTGGATTCAGTTATCAAATAAACCTTGCTTGATAATACAAGGCACATGTTTTGCTGTCTGTTGGTTCAGTTTTCTTATTAATTTAGAAGCAACAAAACACTATCCTATACACAATGTCTTCACAATAGTCTAAATGATTGGGTGGGGTACACAAGGATATTGCTCAATTTGGGAAGTCCAATAAGTTATAACTTGGATCCAACCCAGCATTACAATTTATTTGATATAAATACACATTTTAGTACAATATGCCCATGGGACACTTTCCACTTATTTATGTGAATTTTAAAAGTTTGCATATTAGCCAACTTTATTAGGCCTAGGTTGACTCCTAACTCTGGCATCACGTCCGGAGAATGGATTCCATCGTGACATTGTAGCATTTAGCATATTGGATACAAACGTATCCATTCCTCGCAGGAAGTCCGTTTGCTGTGATATGTCAGTGAATTGTGTATCAACATGGTGTGTTGTGCCCTCTGCTGGTATAATACGATAGGCCTATTGCAGAAATTAGACTCCTGTGCTATGTAGTTCATGTATTGATTGAGTATGCGAAATGTAATCTAATTAGTTGTATCAACACAATTTTTTTGTTCAATTGAGTGCCGGCTATGCTTGTAGATCTACGTATGATCATTTAGTCCAAAATTAAGACTACTTTTAGTTACTTTGTACAGTATGAAACTGTTTGCATAGGACCAAGTTGTGGTAGCACAGTTGATCTATTGGTGTTGTTTTCCCCCCAATGTAAATAAAACCTGTAATAATGCTTCATGGATAATTTGATGACAAGGTAATCTCAGGTATAAACACCTTAGTGTAGACAGATGGTTCAAGCTTGCTTTGAATGCAGCCTCAGAGACCACTCTATAGATACCGTAGCGTAGGCACCTATGAGCCAGACACCTATGAGACAGTGAATAACATATGGTCCCAGCTTGCTTTGAATTTGCAGCATCAGAGACCAGGGCTATAAAATATGTGATCGTGCAGGGGCTGGCAGGCTCCTGGAAGCAATGTTACGAGCCAAATGAAATGGTGAAACTGCTGTGTTTGTGAGTGTGTGTCTTATGTATTTTTATGTGAGATGCACACTACATAATGATAGTGGGGAACATACATCAATGAGGAAAACTGCAATATTGCAACAGGCCAAACTTTTATTTTTGTCATTGAATTCCACATCATGTACAGCAGATTTGGTAATGTTCACATTTTAACATTTTGACACCATATTCCCTTATTGTTATAACATTAGTTGTTGTATTCCCACAATAGAAATACAAAGTAAAAATCTATGTAAACCAAGTCAACAGTACTTTGCAGAACAGTATTCGGTGCACAATAAAAAAACATGAAATAAATTCAAACAACAAGCAACACTTTGGGTCTTTTGAAAAATTGCAAAACCTTCCTGACAGCACAAACCTTATTGAATGTCTTGAAGGTTGCCTTTGTAGCAAAGCAATAGAATAAAAACATCAGCTCAAATACTCTTATTGTACTCTTCTAAATTTACACTCAAGTCAAATGTTTATTTTTCTCCCAAGCTTTGGTGACATCCAAGATCTTAACAACATTTCTCACCATAAATCCACCAATTTTACAAGTTTTAAAACCACTAGTATATTTGTGTAAATGTTTTTTGACAGTAACAGCTTGGTTTTATGTAACCTAACAAATCAGTTGCACATGATTATTCCCTCTTTTTACATCATTCCGGATTCAGTTCTATACTACCTAGAAATAGCAGCAATGACAAACTAACCAGACACCCTTTTATTTTGGGGGGGTATACCTAACACACTTAATATAGTAGATCTACTGTCAGCAAGCTCTACTATGTTTGAAATGGTGTTCAGTTGTATTGCATATTGCTTTTTATTAAAGAAAGTGACACATTCATTCGCAAGCAGGCCTAGAACTAATGCAGATAAAATACGAGTTTCAGATTTTGTCATTTTTTGCAAGCCTGGAGTCAATACAACACACTATACACGCATGAAACATATGACTAAAATGCATTTACAATTTGTTTTATAGAAAGGAAGACAGAATCGTGAGGAGGGGACAGTTTACAGAGGGGGATCTCTGGATACTACTGAGATGGCACACTCACAGCCATAATATAGTAGAGCAAAATGATGTTGAAAATATATGCTGGATTGCAAGGTACTCAAGTTTAAGATGATCAAATGTTGTTATTGTTACTACAGTAGTATTATTCAAATATTATTGTTACACATTATCATTATTGTCCCACATCTAAACTTTGGTATGACTCAGTGAAGTATACATTTAATCGTTTCATCATTTTGAGGATGCTTGAATTACTGATCTATTTGTATGATTTTTTCGCACTCATTCACACTAGTAAAGACAGCCATTTGTCGACAACATAGAAAAGTTGACTCGTAAACATCACGAAGGTCTTAAGGGAGATAGTGGTTTCGATCACTTACAATGAGTAATAATATATTCTCTAATTTGAATGGAAACTTGCCAGAATTGAGACCTTGGACTGAATATCAATTCAAAGACAAGAGGCAAAAGGTCATTCAGGTTTTTCGTTCCTAAATGAAACTGTTGACTAAATTGCGCTCAAACAGTCTCATAAGGGTTAGCGTTTAATTTTACACACATTTTTCTGAAAATTGTTCAAATCACACACACACTACAAACCCATAAACTCATTGTTGCATAAGCTTACGCTTGTGTGCATGAAAGGTAGACTCAGAAAAATGACATTGCCACGAGCAGCATCGCAGATATTGCGATGAGCGAGATGCAAGACTTCGCTCCCACACAGTATCTGCGCATGGATTCGGGTCATGCTGTTTGAGCATGGTAGGTACGGGACCAAAACATCAGAAGTTTACCCTCGCTCTTTAATGTTCTTAGTTGTTGTGGATATTGGCCCTGTTTACTTTGTGCACCTACGCCATATCTACCTTTTAAGTACTTACAAGCTGTGGGACAAAAACAGCCTTTGCCAAAACTGAGCAAAACATATATTTCTTTAACCTATGTTATTGTACAGGATACAGTATGATTTCTATTTTATTTAACCTCCCTTGTGCAGTCTCTTGTATCGTATTTCAAGTCATAAGGAGCCAAGTATTGCCTCTGATATAACATGCACATTGTAATTCATTATTTCTCACAAAAATACAAAATAAGATAATTGAAATGGATGTAAAAGGTGAGTGATGCTGATATACTTTAGCTATGCTCTGGTTCCCATGGCTTCAGCCTCTTTCCATGCAAACTAGCATTAATCTTAACAGCTCTTAGTAAGTGTATTTGCAAGTACCTGAGAGCGGTAGTAGGAGCAAAGAAGTTTAGTGTGAATGGGCATAGGGGCATGACAATGAGATGAATTAAACCATGAATAAATTGATTCAGAGAAAATCTACAACATTGATCTCTCATATATCTTCATATATCATTTCTTTATGCTTTAAATGATTATATATTTTTTCAAATGGATCCCTTAGATATTATATAATGCACATTATTTACATACAAATTTAAACCAAACATATACAGTACCAGTCAGAAATGACAAGAGTGTGCAAAGCTGTCATCAAGGCAAAGGGTGGCTACTTTGAAGAATCTCAAATATAAAATATATTTGGATTTGTTTAACACTTTTTTTGGTTACTACAATAGTTCCATATTTGTTATTTCATAGTTTAAGTCTTCATGATTATTCTACAATGTAGAAAATAGTAAAAAAGAAAAACTCTTGAATGAGTAGGTGTGTCCAAACGTTTGACTGGTACTGTATAAAGAAGTGTCTCTGTTTCTTTTTACCTATCTAGAATTTATTTGTATTTTCCTTACTGTTTTTTTATACGCGAAAAACTTTACAAAAGAAAGCGGTACCAGTATACAAAACATAAGGTAAATAAATAAAAAAAAAAGGCTGATTGGACAAAAATATGAGACTGGAATGATGTTATACCAGTGACTGATGCAATCCAATATATGTTTTCTTGTATTTCACACAGAGACAGGGGACACCCTCTTAGTATATATGCACTAGGCTTCAATATCAACCCTCTGTTTCCAAAGTATTGACCTGTTTATGACAACACATACTTTAATATGGAATTCCATCAGTCTCTAACAAAGGCTTACATCTATCAGAAAACCATTAGTCTGAGAAAATAAGGTGAAGAATGATGACGATTTGGGGCAGACTCTGGATAGAGACCTTCAAGTTCATAATTTAAGACCACAGTGAGGACCCGTGTAAAGGAAGCAGAGGACACGAGAATCATGTGAGAAACAGAGTGAACATCACCTATTCACCCATATGGAGTGATTAATTGATTCGTGGGGAAGAAGGGGGTTGTGAGGGGACCTGAGGATGAGTTGATGGTGGGGTGTGTGTGTGTGGGGGTTCGCTCAGCTTTAGCATGCACAGTCCTGGTGGGGGTGCGGGCTGCTCGGTGAGCTGGGGCCCCTGTTTAGCCCCTGTAACTGCCGGGTCAGCGGCATCCAAGCTCTCAGACATCTTTTCGCAGATTATGTCCACCAGCCGCTCGAACGTCTGTTTCACATTGATGTTGTCCTTGGCACTGGCCTCAAAGAACTCAAATCCTGGAACAGGGTGTTATAATGGTGTTGGATTTAAATGTGGCGGCAGTAGTTTACCAGCCAACTAGCCGTACGTGATCAGTAATCTTGCCCATTGGTTTCTGAAGCTATTGTGAGCAAACTTCATGTTTTTGTCATTCCTGTATGACATGACATTTGGTGGTAGCCAATTCAACAGCCAATTTGGCACAATTCTTTTTTTGTTTGCTTATGCTGCTGTTCCACCTCCTGATCACATTTACTCTGGATAAGAACTTCCACCAAGCGATTGCAACCAAATTATACATGTTATTGCTGAGCTGACAACTCAGATGATAAAATCAAATCATCAGATAAGAAGTACCATTAACATCAGCAGTATCATTGAATTGTATAGCTCATGTAGTTATGGTGGGCACTGTGAGTTGTTGTTGTGTGACTTGAACTCACCCATGTGTTCAGAAAGCTGCCTGCCCCTGTCTCCTGCCACCACCCTCTCGTCCTCCATGTCACACTTGTTGCCTACTAGCAGGACCTGGGCGTTGTCCCACGAGTACGTCTTAATCTGGGTCGACCTATGGCAGCCATACAGAAAGGTTCAGTATAGGAAAAGATTACACACACACATCCAGTGGTTTTGAGCAGGTGCTTGAGGTCAAAGAGACACAATGATGATCTGAGGGTCGAAACATTGTTTCAATAAACCACTCTTACTAACATAGATTACAGTGTGCAGACTGCAGAGATATGGTCCACTGTAGAGCCATTGAAAGCCTAGGTGACATTTTCACTGCACTTATCCAACATTCAAGGGTCATCTAAAATGAGTTTGGAATACTGCAGCTTGCGATAAGATTAACGTTTATTTGGGGTTATTGTGAGTAATAGTATTTGGTTACACACAAACTTCACTGGCCACATTGTGTAAGCAAGCGTTGCAAAATAAATTTACACATACATGTTATTCAATAATTTTACCCACGTGAACAAGCGTCTGCTTAGCCAAACGTTAAAATAGAACTTTATTTGAGACGCTCCACGCGCTGCAAGTCCCCTCCTTATTGGATATCAGGGAGATACAAACCCACGTGGACGCTTTTTGTCTGGGGATTAATCGTCAGAGTAGAGAAACACACAATTTTGTCTGACTCCGGGTCAAAATTATATACTGAACAAAAATATAAAACGAAACATGTAAAGTGTTGAACCTTCGTTTCATGAGCTGAAATTTAACAACCCAGAAATGTTCCATACGCACAAAAAGCTTATTTACTTCTACTTTTGTGCACACATTTGTTTACATCCCTGTGAGTGAGCATTTCTTCTTTGCCACGATAATCCATCCACCTGACAGGTGTGGCATATCAAGAAGCTGATTTAACGGCATGATCATTACACAGGTGCACCTTGAGCTAGGGACAATAAAAGGCCACTAAAATATGCCGTTTTGTCACACAACATAATGCCACAGATGACTCAAGTTTTGAGGGAGCATGCAATTGGCATGTTGATTGCAGGAAAGTTTAACTAATTTCCTTATATGAACTGTAACTCAGTAAAATTGTTTATATGTTTGTTCAGTATACAAATAAGCAGCTAAAAGGTGGACCATATGCATGTCCAGTAAAATATCAACCCAATGTTCATCTTCCAGGACAAACTAGTTAGCAACAACTAGCTAGCTAAATGTCCATGAATGTTTCATCTGTGTTTTGACCTGCCCCCAAATTAATATAGTTGGTTCACAGTGGCGCACGCAGACGCATGCGCATGGCCGGTGTAGTCAGCATGTTAGTGTAATTTAATCGGTTAGTGTTTGTAATAGTGTTTTTGCATAGGATTGAGGACAGTGATTAGAAGTGGAAAATGCCACTTGGTGTCAACATGGTCCCTGTTACAATCCTGAATCTCAAACTAACTAGAACTATACATGTACCTGCCAAAATAAAGAAAACACCGACATAGTGTCTTAATGGGGCGTTGGGCCACCACGAGCCAGAACAGCTTCAATGCACCTTGGCATAGATTCTACAAGTGTCTGGAACTCTATTGGAGGGATGTGACACCATTCTTCCACAAGAAATTCCAGCGTTTGGTTGTTTTGTTGATGGTGGTGGAAAACGCTGTCTCAGGCACCACTCCAAACTCTCCCATAAGTGTTCAGTTGGGTTGAGATCTGGTGACTGAGACGGCCTAGACATATGGCTTACATATTGTTTTCATGCTCATCAAACTGTTCAGTGACCACTTGTGCCCTGTGGATGGGGGCATTGTCATCCTATGAAGGCATAACCATGGTAGCTAAAACAATGGCCAAAATAATGACCTGCCCAGCATTTTTATACATGACCCTAAGCATGATGGGAGGTTAATTGCTTTATTAACTCAGGAACCACACCTGTGTGGAAGCACCTGCTGTCAATATACTTTGTATCCCTCATTTACTCAAGTGTTTCCTTTATTTTGGTAGTTACCTGTATTTATCTATCTATATATAGTGTGTATGTGTCTCAAGTCCAATGGTCTTCATTTAGAAAAGGTGAACAAATCACTTTGTAGGCCTTTCTGAAGAAAAGGTCAACAAACCGTTGGTGCGAATTGGACCTCTATTTTTGTCAACTGTTGTACTACTATTTACCATATGGTCACATGACCACACCACATTCCTGAGCAATCACTTACCAGTCCTGCACAGCATTAAAGGACTCCTCATTGGTGATGTCATACATGAGGATGAAGCCCATGGCACCGCGGTAGTAAGCGGTGGTGATAGTCCTGTACCTCTCCTGCCCTGCCGTATCCTAGAAACATGACACACACACACGGAGGTTGCATTACAACATGCACCACAGTCAAATTGACATTGACAGCAATCGTCCCACGCACACCAATAACGACAGAGCATTAAAACCCTCCGGTGATTTCAAACAGTCTACCCGCAGACTGCTTTTGCTGCCAACAGATGATGATGGGGTATCAGTAGTTTTTACAGCTCCTGACGCATTTCCACTGTGACTTGCCAAATTTTGCCTACCTTCCTTGGTTGGTAAGCCGGGGGGTGGAGGGGGCAGATAGAGTTACGGCCTGAGCTCTAATGAATGCTCAGGGAATTAGGCCTCCCTGACACCCAATACTGCATCTATCTGAACTGTGGAGCAACATCAGCCCCAATCGCCATTACACACAACAACACTATGCTGGCTAGGCTGTATGTTAGGGTAGTAGTCAAATTGTAGCTTTTTTTATGAGCAATGTCTAGCATGCATAATGAATCTGAATACACGTGTAAATATGTAAATTGGGTGAAATAAGTAATCAACTGTTGTTTTGAGGGTGAAATTTCAACCACAGGATTATGTCATCATGGTAACCAAATTTGGTAATCATGGTAACCGATTTTCAACGCTATATCCACTTTTAGAAAAGAAAAAATATATAGTCTGGGCAGCACCTCCTACTGGAGAAATGATCTACAGCTACCCTTTGGTCTTCCATCCAAGGTTTTAACCATCCACTTAAAAATGAAATAGATTCACTATTAAAGTCATTCCAAAGGGTAGGTTTAACAGAGCAAATTAAATGTGACCATACTTTATCAATCATCAATGATGCTATTTAAGCCTATATAGCATTTGCAAAGTCATCAACAGCAACTGTTTGAATTCAACTCAGAATTCAACTAAAAATAGACAATACAATTGGCCAAATATCAACATTTGAAGGAGAGGTATTTTCTGCTTGGATCTCCATCTCAAACAAAAATCTAAGTTAAATAAAATTAATCAATCAAATCAAACTTTATTTAAAGTGCATTTAAAGTTTGATTTGATTTTTAACATAACAATTATTAATTTGTAGACAAACTGGAAATTAAGCCAGACTAAGTCAGTGGTACAGATGGAACTATCCAAACAGAAGATACATTTTCTTAAAATGTTGATATCTGGTTGCATTGACAACTAAACACAATTCCTATGTGGCCCAGTTGGTGGAACATTGCAATGCCAGGGTTATGGGTTCGATTCCCATGGGGGACCAGTATTAAATGTATGCCGTCACTCTGGATAAGGGTGTCCGCTAAATGTAACTCAATATTACTTTTGAAATACAATAAATAGCTTATTAACATGTCTACAAGTTAATTTCAGTGGAATCATAGTGTTTCACAATGTTTAAAAAAATAAAGTTTTTGGGCCCATACGAAATTACAAAGATTGTTCAGCCTACCTATTAGTCAACAAAAGCCGGACTGGCTCGATGTCAAATTGGCAGGCTGCACCCCCCCCCCTCTCTTCCATCAGCGTCTCTCAGAGGCGTGGTTATCATCCCACAAGCAGAATCATCAATGGCAGAAATCGCCTTGCCATTACCTGGTTGATAAAATTCTATAATGTTGGCCTCCCGAGAGGTGCAGCGGTCTAAGGTACTGCATCGTAGTGCTAGAGGCATCACTACAGATCTGGGTTTGATCCCAGGAGACACATGAGGCGGTGCACAACTGGCCCAGCATCGTCTGGGTTAGGGGAGGGTTTGGTATTTTATCAGGATCCCCATTAGCTGTTGCAGCTACTCTTCCTGGGGTCCACACAAAACATGACATAATACAGAACATTATGAGACAAGAACAGCTCAAGGACAGAACTACATACATTTATTTTGGCCGGCTGGGATGTCTTTGTCCCATCGCTCTCTAGCGACTCCTTGTGGCGGTCTGGCGCATGCACGCTTCGGTCGCCAGCTGTACGGCGTTTCCTCCGACACATTGGTGCGGCTGGCTTCCGGGTTAAGCGGCAGTGTGTCAAGAAGCAGTGCGGCTTGGCGAGGTCGTGTTTCATAGGACGCATGGCTCTTTACCTTCGCCGCTCCCGAGTCCGTACGGGTGTTGCAGCGATGGGACAAAACTGTCACTACCAATTGGATATCACGAAAAAGGGGTCAAAAGTACAAAAATAATAATAAAATAAAAAGATTCTGTTCATGTGACAAAACAAGCAATTTATAGTGTAAAGAATCATTGTACCATCTAAATCGCTGTGAAATATATTTTCAATTACAAAAAATATATTTTCAGCTGTTTGAAAGTGATGTACAAAACCGAAAGTAAAAAGACAAAGAAATGCAGCATCACATTAGTGGACACCAAGACTGTTTTCAGGGCAGGCCAGGTTTTATCTAGATACTTGTAGTCGCGTCGGGGACAATCTTTGCATTTTAGCTAACCCTAACCCTTTTCCTAACCTGCCATGTTAATTATCCTAACATGCCACGTTAATTATCCTAACCTGCTACGAAAAGTTGCTTCTGCTAGTCAAAACTGGCAGACCTGCCATGAGAACAGTCTTAGTTTCCACTAATGCCATACAGCCACAGAAACCACCATGCCATTACCTGGTTGCTAAAATTCTAAATTTTTCACCTAATTTCATTTTATGTGACAATACAAGCAATTCATAGTAAACAGAATCATTGCACCATCTAAATCGCTGTGAAATATCTTATTTCCAGCTGTTTAAAGCTGGTGGACAAAACTGAAAGTAAAAGGCTCAAGCGCGAGTGGTTTCCACTAGATTCCACAGACACAAAGTCTCCAAGGTGTTGCAGGGAAATGGGATGTGGAGGAGGGGGGAGAGTTATTTATATTCAACCTAAGTGTTGTTGCAATTCACCTAGCTTCCACATGGGTGAGACATTCTACATGTAGCACCTTTAAGGTTATCTTACAAACTAATGTTACATTCAACCTAAATTGACTAACACATCCATGGCCACATTTTGAGGTTACTGTAACTATGCATTCCTTCTTATGTAATCATATAAAGCGTGCTTGTTCAAGATAGCATGCATAGGTCATCACAGGTCTACCTATTGCTACAATAATCTACGCAGAATCTTGAACGGCATTTATCACTTGTACCATGTAATGTAATCTCAACTGCAGTCCAGGTCATTTGGTTCTGATATTAGATGAAGCACAATGAGCACATTCATATGTTGTATAAATAAACAAAATATCTGACATTGTATTCCCATTTGAACTTTGCTGTGCTTTTAAAATGGTTGAAAGCCCAGTGATAGACTTTTGGGTGACAACTAAACCAAAAATCAGAAATTGTTTTTCCATTGGAATTTGGTTGTTATTTTAGATGGTTGAAAGTGTAGTGATAACACATTGGAAATTCAACTAACTTTAGGCTGTGTTTTTGAGTGGGTGAATATAGGGACAGAATTCTTTGTTACACGGACATATCAACCGTATGAAAGGGGCCGTCTCCAAATCTCACCCAGATCTGTAACTTGATCCTCTTGTCGTTCCTGTAGATGGTCTTCACCTTGAAGTCAATGCCCACCGTGCTGACGAAGGCTGGCGTAAAAGAGTCGTCTGCGTAGCGGAACAGAAAGCTGGTCTTGCCCACGCTGCTGTTTCCAATGATGAGGATCTTGAACATGTAGTCAAAGTTCTGGTCTGAGGACTCCTTCTGTCCATAGGTAGCTGTAGCTGAAGCCATCTGAAAGATTAGAGAGTTTGTCAACCGACTGAAAATATCCCTTGGCCTCAAACACTTAAAAAATGCCTACTTCAAAAGGTAAAGCCTAGGATAAGCAGTGGAGGCCATGTTCTAAGTACAGACAAAACGATATAGAATCCAAAGTGCCAAATATGTCAAACACACCTAGTACAAAAAGTGAGCAACCTCATCCATCACAGTGCAGTTCATCAGTGTTCACCAAGGCCAAGTAGTGGTAGTAATCAATAAGACAGTTCTGGAACATCGATAAATCAGAGGCATAAGACTACAAGGCATTGCATCAAGAAACATTTCATCGGTTCCCTTCAACGTGACAACAAGATATCAGTGGGCGAGGAAATAGTCCACTGACGGCTTCTCTTGCACCTGACAGGAATCAAAGCTTTTCGCACAAAGTGGAAAATTCTGACATGCCTGATACTCACAACACCTCTTTCATTATGGGTTGCTGGTTTTACAGACCAATCATTCCACCTCTCAAAAGATGTGAGCCATTGTGTACATATTTAGTCAGCTCTCAACAGTGCATTCTTGAAAGATAGAGCAGCCTACGCTACATGCAACAAAAATGACTTCAAGTGGATTGACTGCTCGTCCTCTCAGGACATCTGCCCCTGAAAAAGAACAGTATAGTTGGACTGCGATTGATTGCATTGGCAGGGATCATATTGAACTTGTGGTGGGAATCATATTGACTCTTTAGGGCAACAGTGACTTCACTTAAGCCCATCAGGATTCAAGGTTTCTTAAGGCTCCCTCTATAGCACAAACATTTTTGGTCTTAATTTAAGGTTAGAATTTGGCATTATTGTTAAGACTAGGGTTAAGGTTAGGGTTAGGTTTAAAATCAGATTTAATGACTTTCTGCTGTGCCAGCTAGTGACCACTCTGCAGAGCTGCCTCCAGAAAAAGATTCATGATGAAAAACACTAACTTGTGTGGAGTACAATGTGCATCTTTGACCTTGGTGCAACTGTACCCATAGTGCTATTTTAAGATTTACTGTGGCGTTGTTCATAGCTTTTCGACACAGGACTCTTGTAAAGAATAGAGAAGGAAGTGCAAATAAGGTCAATAGAAAAAGCATGCCAGGAATTGATATGCAACCGGATCAATACTGCAAACTCTAAATAAGTATTGACAAAATAAACTGACAAAACAGACTATACAACCTTCAATTTAATACATCACAAATGGCCGGGAACCTGAATCATACATATTCTGGTTTAAGTGTATCCCTGACATGTCAAAATATCAGAGTGAAATTCAAAGTATTTTCTAACGTGTCTGCTTCTAGTCATGATGACTAAGATTTCTCTAAGCTTCCCTTGATGATAGATAGTCATATGACTCTGCCTTGCTTGCTGTCCAGTGTTAGTAGAAAAATACTGTTTGTCTCAAATAACACTTTTAGCTTTCAACACTCAGGTTATGAGTGAAAAAAGCTTGCTTGTGGACCTGACAATTAATGTCCCCAACATTCAAGCCATGTGGTTTTGGCTCTTGTTTCCGAAGAACATCATTTAGATGATAGGCCTAGACCTACCAGTACATAATTGCTGGACCTCACAAAGAGCATATAGAGTGGTGAGAAGGAGTCTACTGTGTCCGGAAGCGAATTCACCATTCATTCTCTGTATTCTGGGTTCACTCAAACATCATTTTAAGCTTTGCTTTACTATTGTTACAGCTGATTTTGGGATTGTATATCGATTCTCTCTCCTTAAATATAAGCCATCTGATTTATTTGTTTCAGTCTCTGAATTGTTTAACTTTTCGCCGCCAGCTACTGATAATATCAGGGCATTAAAAACTAAAATCTGTCTCCTGTATTAGCCTAGTGCGCCCAGCTGGCGCACAAGGCCCAAGCTCATTTTCCCAGATTTTCCCTGGCTAAACTAAACTCAGCAAAAAAAGAAACGGCCCTTTTTCAGGACCCTGTCTTTCAAAGATAATTCGTAAAAATTGAAATAACTTCACAGATCTTCATTGTAAAGGGTTTAAACACTGTTTCCCATGCTTGTTCAATGAACCATAAACAATTAATGAACGTGCACCTGTGGAACGGTCGTTAGGACACTAACAGCTTACAGACGGTAGGCAATTAAGGTCACAGTTATGAAAACTTAGGACACTAAAGAGGCCTTTCTACTGACTCTGAAAAACACCAAAAGAAAGATACCCAGGGTCCCTGCTCATCTGCGTGAATGTGCCTTAGGCATGCTGCAAGGAGGCATGAGGACTGCAGATGTGGTCAGGGCAATAAATTGCAATTTCCGTACTGTGAGACGCCTAAGACAGCACTACAGGAAGAGGACAGACAGCTGATCGTCCTCGCAGTGGCAGACCACGTGTAACAACACCTGCACAGGATCGGTACATCCGAACATCACACCTGCGGGACA
The DNA here is from genome assembly GCA_030435695.1 of Brachymystax lenok tsinlingensis. Lineage (NCBI taxonomy): Eukaryota > Metazoa > Chordata > Actinopteri > Salmoniformes > Salmonidae > Brachymystax > Brachymystax lenok. Next base: position 11,828,124 of record CM059790.1, read on the forward strand.
GGTACTAGATGGCAACAACAACTGCCCAAGTTACACCAGAAACGCACAATCCCTCCATCAGTGCTCAGACTGTCCGCAATAGGCTGAGAGAGGCTGGACTGAGGGCTTGTAGACCTTTTGTAAGGCAGGTCCTCACTAGACATCACCAGCAACAAACCTACCGTCGCTGGACCAGACAGGACTGGTAAAAAGTGCTCTTCACTGACGAGTCACGGTTTTGTCTCACCAGGGGTGATGGTCGGATTTGCGTTTATCGTCGAAGGAATGAGCGTTACACAGAGGACTGTACTCTGGAGCGGGATTGATTTGGAGGTGGAGGGTCCGTCATGGTCTGGGGCGGTGTGTCACAGCATCATCAGACTGAGCTTGTTGTCATTGCAGGCAATCTCAACACTGTGCATTACAGGGAAGACATCCTCCTCCCTCATGTGGTACCCTTCCTGCATGCTCATCCTGACATGACCCTCCAGCATGACAATGCCACCAGCCATACTGCTCGTTCTGTGCGTGATTTCCTGCAAGACAGGAATGTCAGTGTTCTGCCATGGCCAGCGAAGAGCCCGGATCTCAATCCCATTGAGCACGTCTGGAACCTGTTGGATCGGAGGGTGAGGGCTAGGGCCATTCCCCCCAGAAATGTCTGGGAACTTGGATGTGCCTTGGTGGAAGAGTGGGGTAACATCTCACAGCAAGAACGGGCAAATCTGGCAAAACTGGTGCAGTCCATGAGGAGATGCACTGCAGTACTTAATGCAGCTGGTGGCCACACCAGATACTGACTGTTACCTTTGATTTTGACACCCCCTTTGTTCAGGGACACATTATTCCATTTCTGTTAGTCACATGTCTGTGGAACTTGTTCAGTTTATGTCTCAGTTGTTGAATCTTGTTATGTTCATACAAATATTTACACATGTGAAGTTTGCTGAAAATAAACGCAGTTGACAGTGAGAGGACGTTTATTTTTTTCAGAGTTTTGCTGGCTAGCTGTACTAAGCTAGTTTTCGTCCTCATTGCCAAACTTCATAAATACTGCACCCTCAACTTCAAAACTCATTTGCTAGTTATGCAATCATGTAACTAAGACATTTGCTGGAAAGAAACTTACATTTTGTTTTATTGTTTTGTTGAATGGTCATGACTGGTTCGAGATATCTGTCGTATGACGACAGTGGTGAAGGATATCATTGCTACTTAACGGGGATCCAACTTCAGTTTTGAGATCCACTGGCGTCATTAGGGTAGAGTTAGCTGGATGTTTCGACTGGTCTTAGAACTATGACAACGGGCAACCTCGATGGAATATGTAGTCATATTGCCAACACAGCTGGATATGTACACAGTCTTGTACCCTTAACCTTTTTTGAACTGACTATCGTATTTGTTGATTAAATCATACGTTATTAATATAATGAGTAATCCAGGAATGTCACAAGTTAATTGACACAATAAAACTCGAGAAAATAGCAACTCAAGAAAATATGATACAATGAATGGCTAAATTGCTTCCGGACACTTAAGGGTCCACAGAGCTCCTCCTCCCCCTTACCACTCTATTGGAAACCCAATCATCGTTATTGACACCTCCCTTTCAAGAGATTTGTGCAATTTGTCAAAATTGTATTAACAAATGCATTATATTCAACTATTGACTGAAATATGTGGCATCAACCTGTGAATCTGTGGCATCAACCTGTGAATCTGTGGCATCAACCTGTGAATCTGTGGGACCAAAAGGCATAAACATGTGTTGGCTCTTTTCAGCCTAAAGAGATTGACACCTAAACAACAGATGTGTGATGTCAGCCGGTCCTAAACTGTGTCGGTGCACTATGAGTCAGACAGTTTTGATCAGTCTTTTGGATGGGTTCCCACTAGCAGCTTGTTAATCCTGTTTTAGTCCAGGATGATCCCAGAAAGCCTGAGAGTCAGACCTGATCCAAACACCCTGGCATTAGGCAAGCTAATGAGAAAGACAATGGAGCTGAAGTATACCTCAGCTTAATCTGTCTCAAATAAAACAAAACAAACATTTTGTGAAAGCAAATTGGGCAGCGCTACACATTACATAGGCATTATTCCAGGGTAACTATAAGGGAATAACTTTAGTGAGTTAGTCAACGTAAGTTCAGGCTGTTACCTAGCTAGTACTTATTTTCTTACAAGACAATACAAAAATGCTATTGAAATGTGCCATAACTTAATAGCATATTACTACGTAATTACTAAGGTTATTCCACGCCGGGTAGTTGTTCTGAGTTCTATGTAATGTGAGGCAATAAATAATCCACTTACATTTTGGGATGTTAGAGTGCCCATAATATTGTTATAACCCCCATCCTAAAAATGCTTAATCTTTATTGAAGTGAGATACTTGAATTTATATTCCCAGCTAGCCAGTCAGAAGAAACCATTGTGCTTCTTCATAAAACATTTTATCTTCCAAACCTATATCAAAAATGTACATTTAAGCAGACGCTCTTATCCAGATGGATTTACAGGAGCAATTAGGGTTAAGTACCTTGCTCAATGTTACATTAACATATGTTTCACCTCGTTGGCTCAGGGATTCCAACCAGCGACATTTCAGTTACTTGCCCAACGTGCTTAACCGCTAGGCTACGCGCCAACCCCAGGTGACCCAATTTCATGAAATATATAAAGAGTTGCTTGGTTGATCTAATTAGGAACACGTTGTAGCTATCCTCTTTTGTCAAATTAAGTGGCCGACAGTATTAATTCAAGAGCAAAGATTAAACTTACTTAGCCAAGATAATAAACGATATTGGTGAATTTCTCATCTAGAAATCACAGAACTGAATGTCATGAGATACTAAAAGGCCTTCTACAGTAAAGTAACTTTGCCCAGTAAAATAAACATCTGTCAACACATTGCTAGAATTGAGAAATTATACTCCACAGCAGACACACCCATTTCCAAGACAACTCCCTGCATTCTCTTTCAAGGATGGGTTGAATTCTTTTAACAAAAAGTGATGATTCATTACTTGGGTAGTGGCAAAACATAAGAGGGAAATAAATGTTCAATTGAAAGTGGACCGAATTGGACTGAATCAAATCACATGAAAATTCATAGTTTTTATTTATGTTTTATTTCACCTTTAATTAACCAGATAGGCTAGTTGAGAACAAGTTGTCATTTACAACTGCGACCTGGCCAAGATAAATCAAAGCAGTGCGACACAAACAACACAGAGTTACACATGGAATACACAAACATTACATCAATAATACAATAGAAAAAGTCTATATACAGTGTGTGCAAATGAGGTAGGATAAGGGAGGTAAGGCAATAAATAGGCCATAGTGGCGAGATAATTACAATATAGCAATTAAACACTGGAGTGATAGATGTGCAGAAGATGAGTGTGCAAGTAGAGATACTGGGGTGCAAAGGTGCAAAAATAAATAACAGTATGGGGATGAGGTAGGTGGAGGTGCTATTTACAGATGTGCTATGTACAGGTGCAGTGATCTGTGAGCTGCTCTGACAGCTGCTTAAAGCTAGTGAGGGAGATAGGAGTCTCCAGCTTCAGTAATTTTTGCAGTTCGTTCCAGTCATTGGCAGCAGAGAACTGGAAGGAAAGGCGGCCGAAGGAGGAATTTGCTTTTGGGGTGACCAGTGAAATATACTTGCTGGAGCGCGTGCTACGGGTGGGTGCTGCTATGGTGACCAGTGAGCTGAGATAAGGCGGGCTTTACCTAGCAAAGACTTATAGATGACCTGGAGCCAGTGGGTTTGGCGGCGATATGAAGCGAGGGCCAGCCAGCGAGCATACAGGTCGCAGTGGTGGGTAGTATATGAGGCTTTGGTGACAAAACGAATGGCACTGTGATAGACTGCATCCAATTTGCTGAGTAGAGTGTTGGAGGCTATTTTGTAAATGACATCGCCGAAGTCAAGAATCGGTAGGATAGTCCGTTTTACGAGAGTATGTTTGGCAGCATGAGTGAAGGATGCTTTGTTGCGAAATAGGAAGCCGATTCTAGATTTAATTTTGGATTGGAGATGCTTAATGTGAGTCTGGAAGGAGAGTTTACCGTCTAACCAGACACCTAGGTATTTGTAGTTGTCCACATATTCTAAGTCAGAACCGTCCAGAGTAGTGATGCTGGACAGGCGGGCAGGTGAGGGCAGCGATCGGTTGAAGAGCATGCATTTGGTTTTACTTGCATTTAAGAGCAGTTGGAGGCCACGGAAGGAGAGTTGTATGACATTGAAGCTCGTCTGGAGGTTAGTTAACACTGTCCAAAGAAGGGCCAGAAGTATACAGAATGGTGTCGTCTGCGTAGAGGTGGATCAGAGAATCACCAGCAGCAAGAGCAACATCATTGATGTATACAGAGAAAAGAGTCGGCCCGAGGATTGAACCCTGTGGCACCCCATAGAGACTGCCAGAGGTCCGGACAACAGGCCCTCCGATTTGACACACTGAACTCAGTGTGAGAAATAGTTGGTGAACCAGGCGAGGCAGTAATTTGAGAAACATTAACCAAAGAACTGTACGGTACCAAAACATCCAGAAGGTTGCCTAATATGGCATTTTCCCCCCATCCAATCACATTTTCCATTTTCTAAGAAGAATAAATGCAGATCAGAAGGAGCTAAATATAGCATTTCCTCCCTCTTTATAGATCAGAAGATGCCTTGAACCTGCTAGTATCACAATGGAAGCCTACAATTAAGAGAGTGGGGCTGTGAGTTTTTGTTTTCATGGCATGGGGGGAAACAAAAAGTGCCCTGTAATCTAATCTTGTAGGAAGGGCAATAGCAGCCCTTATTAAACCATTAAACATTGAAGATGCCTTAATACTTTTTCTGCAATGCATTTCCCCCAGAGAATCCAGCAATAACATTGGAGTATGATATCTTTCAAGTATATTTAAGGTAAATGCTCACACACACACATTTAGACGATGCCTGTATATAATATTGCTATGGGACTCAATAGATCATATTTGCAACAATATAGTCCTTCTGAAACGTTGAATAGGCCAGCCACATCCTATCTGTGATTCAATTTGTTTAGTCGGCCAAGTAGCTTAAGGGACAGTTCGAAATGTATTGACCACAAATAACAAATGTAGCGATCCTTTGTTTATAAAAGTGGATATCGACTTTGCCACTTCAGCATGCTTTTGTGGCACAGTCGATGCCACGCTGGGCTACGGGCAAGAAGGTTAAGCGTTCGCCGACCACCATGAATGAGCTCACTTTCACTGCCTGTTTCATTAGTCCTACACTACGATCAGAGTTGGCTGCAGACAATGATCAGCTAGGAGGAAATCTGATTTTCAAAATGTTTATGCCATATATATAATTATATAAAATGTGCCTTCGGGAAAGTTCAGACTGTTTGAATTGTTCCACATTTTAAATTACCGCCTTATTCTAAAATGTATTAAAATCCTCAGCAATCTACCCTATAATGACAAAGGGAAATCATCCTTGAGATGTTTCTACAACTTGACTATAGTCCTTCTGTGGTAAATTAAATTGATTGGACATGATTTGGAAAGGCACACATCTGTCTATTTAAGGTCCCACAGTTGACAGTGCACGTCAGAGCAAAAACCAAGCCATGAGGTCGAAGGAATTGTCTGTAGAGCTCCGAGACAGGATTGTGATGAGGCACAGATCTGGGGATAGGTAACAAAAAATGATTGCAGCATTGGAAGGTCCCCAAGAACACAGTGGTCTCCATCATTCTTAAATGGAAGACTTTTGGAACCACCAAGACTCTTCCTAGAGCTGGCCGCCCAGCCAAACTGAACAATCGGGGGAGAAGGGTATTGGTAAAGGAGGTGACCAACAACCGATGGTCACTCTGACAGAGCTCTAGAGTTCCTCTGTGGAGATGGGAGAACATTTCGGAAGGACAACTATCAATCAGGCCTTTATGGTAGAGTGGCCAGATGGAAGCCACACCTCAGGAAAAGGCACATGACAGCCCGCTTGGAGTTTGCCAAAAGGCACCTAATGACTCTCAGACCATGAGAAACAAGATTCTCTGGTCTGATGAAACCAAGATTAAACTCTATGGCCTGAATGCCAAGCGCCACGTCTGGAGGAAACCTGGCACCATCCCTACGGTGAAGCATGGTGGTGGCAGCATCATGCTGTGGGGATTTGTTTCAGCAGCAGGGACTGGGAGATTAGTCAGGATCGAGGCAAAGATGAACGGCACAAAGTACAGAGAGATGCTTGATGAAAACCTGCTCCAGAGCGCTCAGGACCTCAGACTCTGGTGAAGGTTCACCTTCCAACAGGACCACGACCCTAAGCACACAGCCAAGACATGCAGTAGTGGCTTCGGGACAAGTCTCTGAATGTCCTTGAGTGGCCCTGCCAGAGCCCGGACATGAGCCCGATCGAACATCTCTGGAGAAACCTGAAAATAGCTGAGCAGCAATGCTTTCCATCCAATCTGACAGAGCTTGAGAGGATCTGTAGAGAAGAATGGGAGAAACTCCCCAAATACAGGTGTGCCAAGCTTGTAGAGTCATACCCAAGAAGACTCGAGGCTGTAATAGCTGCCAAAGGTGCTTCAACAAAGTACTGAGTAAAGGGTCTGAATACTTTATTTTTTACATTTGCTAACATTTCAAAAAAACTGTTTTTGCTTTGTCATTATGGGGTATTGTGTGTAGATTGTCAGGGGAAAAAACGATTTAATCAATTTTAGAACAAGGCTGTAACATAAAATGTGGAAAACATCAAGGGGTCTGAATACTTCCAGAGGCACTATATGTAAAAACATTTCCACCAACAGGTTTCTGTGCCAATGCATCACACAACCAATAAACAAAGCATACCGACTTCAGGCGCTTCAATATCATGCCTTGTGTTTTAACACCACAATAAATAGACCACAAAATACATCCCTCTCTACCTTGTACGCCTACCCAGTATAGAAGGCTTGGCTTGACAATGCCTGAATGTCATTAAACTTTTTGGTGTTTTTTAACAGATGTCTCTTTCCATTCATCAAATGGCAGCTGCACAGTTTGGATTGATTGATTTTATGTCAGTAAAAAAAAAAATACATATATACAGAGCACAAAGATTTTTAAAAGTGACGGGGATTGCACAATATAGTCTGGGACTTATTTTCATTGTGGCCCCTATTTCTTTCATAAATACATACAATTAAATACACTGAGTGTACAAAACATTAAGGACACCTGCTCTTTCCATGACAGACTGATCAGGTGAATCCAGGTGGAAGCTATGATCCCTTATTGATGTCACTTGTTAAATCCATTTAAATCAGTGTAGATGGGGAGGTTAAAGAAGGATGTTTAAGCCTTGAGACAATTGAGACATGGATTGTGTATGTGTGACATTCAGAAGGTGAATGGGCAAGACAAGATATTTAAGTGCCTTTGAACAGGGTATGGTAGTAGGTGCCAGGCGCACCGGTTTGGGTCAAGAACTGCAACGCTGCTTTTTACACTCAACAATTTCCTATGTGTATCAAGAATGGTCCACTTCCCAAGGACATCCAGCCAACTTGACACAACTATGGGAAGCATTGGAGTCAACATTGGCCAGCATTCCTGTGGAATGCTTTCAACACCATGGCCCGACAAATTGAGTCTGTTCTGAGCTCAAAAGGGGTTATGGTTGGTAATGGCTTTGTGTTTCTCTGGTAGTTTGTTCCACTCAATAGCGCCGGTATATAAAAATGTTTTCTAACCAGATAGACTTTTATATTTAAAACAATTAATATTAGTCTCTAGCACTGGTATTATGCTGGTGTACATCTCAAACAAATAAAAAAAATTGTTGGATAGGTACAGTTTAAGTCGGAAGTTTACATACACTTTATACATTTAAACTCAGTTTTTCACAATTCCTGACATTTAATCCTAGTAAAAATTCCCTGTTTTAGGTCAGTTAGGAGCACCACTTTATTTTAAGAATGTGAAATGTCAGAATAACAGTGGAGAGAATTATTTATTTCATCTTTTATTTCTTTCATCACATTCCCAGTGGGTCAGAAGTTTACATACACTCAATTAGTATTTGGTAGCATTGCCTTTAAATTGTTTAACTTGGGTCAAACGTTTCGGGTAGCCTCCCACAAGCTTCCCACAATAAGTTGGGTGAATTTTGGCCCATTCCTCCTGACAGAGCTGGTGTAACTGAGTCAGGTTTGTAGGCCTCCTTGCTCGCACACACTTTTTCAGTTCTGCCTACAAATCGTCTAAGGGATGGAGGTCAGGGCTTCGTGATGGCCACTCCAATACCTTGACTTTGTTGTCCTTAAGCCATTTTGGATCAGTTGTGGATCCATTTGGATCAGTTGTGGGTCGACTCTAGATATTTTATAAAGTCTAGAAAGGCACAGGAGCAGGCCAGTCTGGCTGTATTTTTACCTCTACTGAGATGCGCTGTCTGTTGCAGATCATCATTCTCCCAAGTCGTCCTATAATAATGTGGCCACGTATGCTTCCGGCAGGCCTAGACCAGAGGACATTTCTCCAAAAAGTACGATCTTTGTCTTTGTTCATCTCTAGGAGACAGAACGCGTATCCTTCCTGAGCGGTATGACGGCTGTGGGGTCCCATGTTGTTTATACTTGCGTACTATTGTTTGTACAAATGAACGTGGTACCTTCAGGCGTTTGGAAATTGCTCCCAAGGATAAACCAGAGTTGTGGAGGTCTACAATTCTTTTTCTGAGGTCTTGGCTGATTTCTTTTGATTTTCCCATGATGTCAAGCAAAGATGCACTGAGTTTGAAGGTAGGCCTTGAAATACATCCACAGGTATACCTCCAATTGACTCAAATTATGTCAATTAGCCTATCAGAAGCTTCTAAAGCCATGACATAATTTTCTGGAATTTTCCAAGCTGTTTAAAGGCACAGTCAACTTAGTGTATGTAAACTTCAGACCCACTGGAATTGTGATACAGTGAATTATAAGTGAAATAATCTGTCTGTAAACAATTGTTGGAAAAATTACTTGTGTCATGCACAAAATAGTCCTAACCGACTTGCCAAAACTATAGTTTGTTAACAAGAAATTTGTGGAGTGTTTGAAAAACGAGTTTTAATGACTCCAACCTAAGTGTATGTATACTTCCGACTTCAACTGTACCTGGGGGCTGAGTCGTCCAGACCAAGTTGAATTAATACTACTCTTTTTTCCACAGATAGCTAACTTAGCAGATAGCTAACTTAGCTGCTTAAAATGCTCGACCTCCAGATGAGTAGGAGGGGGGGGAGTTTAAGTATAATTCTTACAAGCTTGTTTTGGCTGGTCTGTACCTTATTCTTTAGACATTTGGGGCTGCTGGTGAACCATGTAGTGCAGGCATAATCAAAGTGACACCAGACTAGCGCACTTGCCAGACTCTTTAGGGTGTCAATAGCTAGGTTTCAATCCAATTGGCGACAGATGTTCATGTAAATATTCTAAAATCTGCATAAAAACAATATGCACATTTTCCCATCAGAGTTGTGTTTCCATCAAATGTACTTGTTGCGGATAAAAGTTTGCGTAAATACGTAGTGCACATAAAAATAACTTTTGCGGTTACATTCCCATGTACCAAATAAAAAATACAAGTTGAATGGGTTTCCATTGCAGTCAAGGCCTACTGCTGGTTTTGTCACAAAAAAATATTGCGTAGGTATTGCGAATATACCCACTCTGGTATTGGCACGTGCACTCTAGCCAACAGCTCGCATATACAGTGCGGGTATAGCCTACATGATGAGACTATTATGGACAAAAGTGCGAGATTATTGTTAGAGCAGCCGAGCATCGATCATCATGTCACCAGAATAAGACCCTCAATCTTTATGGAAAGGAGCATCAAGCTCCTCACTCAGCACTTTCACCACCCTGTGAAGGTCATCCTAACTTATTTAGTCTGTAGCCTAATAAACTGCATGCTTTCCCATGATTTGACATTTTTGATCCGACATGTACTTTACTTGCATGAAAAGGTTGGGTGGAAACCTGGTTAATGTTAATGCCGCATGCCTACGGGAGCCTAATAAGATTAAAACATTGTGACTGGTTATGTTCATGTCACATATAGAAGGTAATATATTGAGGCGCTAGGTTGTAGGTGTGTGAGGAATAGCCACTTGGATTGGAGAGGAGGCAGAGTGTGCACTAAGCTTTCCTGAATAACTAGGCCTGCCGGAAGCATACGTGGCCACATTATTATAGGACGACTTGGGAGAATGATGATCTGCAACAGACACCGCATCTCAGTAGAGGTAAAAATACAGCCAGACTGGCCTGCTACTGTGCCTTTCCAGACTTTATAAAATATCTAGAGTCGACCCACAACTGATCCAAATGGAATGAAACATTCAAATCACAGGGCTTTTGCACTGTTATTCAAATGAGATTGTCACTGCAGCCTAGAGTAGAATTTAGTAGTAATTTGAAAACAATAATGAAATTATTCATTGCATTGTGGTGTTGTAGGCTAGTCTAGGTAGGACAATAGTTCCCTAAACAAGATCAATAGGGGAGCTTTTATAGTGTCTCATTTTATAGTGTCTCCCTCTCGTCCTAACTGCCTACAATTTCCTTTATAGCATAGAATATCTACTTTCTTGCATTCAAATTATGATTGTTTCAAATGGTCCCAATCTAGCATACAAAAATGCTCAAGTAGCTTTTTTTATATCAGTATTTATTATTAGTTGTCCAATTTAACATAGCCTGATTTGCTATTTTGACAATTCATATAATGATGTATAACCACCTAAAATGGGAAAATGTACAATGCATCATCCCAAAGCTAATAGACGGTGACCTGGGTGAGTGGCTTAAAACTGTGTGTGTAAACTGTCCTGAGATTACAATCAGTAGGTAACTAGAGTCCCCTACCCCTGCTTGCTGATGTGGTCCCATTCACACAGCATTACGATTCTCTCTGATGGGTTTTGTGCTGTCAAAGCCGTGGTTTTATGAAGACTGCAAGGATTTAAATAGCCTACAGAATAGTGTAATGCCAATCAGCCTTTTTCGACGATGTTCGTTCCCTTGTCTTTGAGAGCACAGAGCGATCCGTGTACCTATCTACAGCGCATTGAATTTCCATATGGCAGGCTTGCTATTAATTCACGTAAATTATACATTGCTTAATTGATGTAAGAATGATCTCGCACAACAAATGAAGGATACACATGCGGTATCGCGAAACAGATAGGCTACTGTAACCGCTGAGCTATTTTAGAAATTTCGACAGGTCATTCTTCTTCTCCCACTGATGCTGTGGTTATTCGAGGCATGAAATGTCATACATTACGTCATAATTGTAACCAACCCCATATGAAAAACTATATTTACGAGATACTGCAATTACATTTATCTGTAAAAAGCAATAATCGAATGTCAAATGATGGTTATTGTTTCTCCTTTATTCTATTTTGTTGGCGCATTTCCATAGAAAATCTTAAACAAACGTAACTCTACACCAGCTATGGTATAGTGTAAATGAAGAATATAATAATTATATCCTTACCTTTAAAAGTGTATTTTAAGCTCCTATTACGCAATACACCACCGCGTCTAGCACCTGCAGAAACACTAACGTCATATGACTGACAGTTGACTACTGAGGTGGGCGGGCCCTCAATGTTGGTGTTTGATTGATATTTCAAGCCACTAATCCTGGACCACGTACCCAGAAACGTCCTAAAATATTCAAGATGCGTTAAACCTATCCCTATTTATTATTTATCCTCCTAGCTTCTTTATAATTTATTACAAAAGAGTGTCCGGAAATTATTAATCTAATGACCATACATAGCCCTGCTCTTCAACATCAGTTGATAATAGTAATTATTATCTCTCTTTCAATTTCTTTAAATAATGATGTCCCTGGTGTAAATAATTATTAGATCTAGTTTGGGACTTATTATTACTTATTATTTACTCTGTCTACCACAGAGTGCAATAATTGATTGTAGCCTACACTGTTTCATTTGAATGGATATGGTGATGAGGAGAGGAGGAGGATAGACGCAGTAATGAGGAGAGAGACCGGTGGTGCAGTATTTCTGGTCCCATAACTCTTCTGAACAATGATAGCAAGTATTGGGAGAGTGTCTGCCATTTTGAATGGATGAGGAGCAGAGGGAAGGACAGCCACTCTTGGCCACCCAGCTTTGTCTCCTGAGTGCCTCTTTCTTGTAAGACCCTCTTATACTTCAGCCAGCAGGGCTGGATTCAATTGATTAAACTCACACATCTTGGAACAAATTGAAAATGTAATTGCTGAATTGTAGAAATGCAATAGACCCCAAACCCTTCCAGACTGGGGTTAAACCATAGGATTAACCCCAAGGATAGCAGGTAATGGAATTTACATTGCAGAATGTTGCCCTTTACTATTACAACCTTCTCGGCTCACGTCAAATAGAACGCACTAAATGAGGATGTGAACCCCTATAGGCACGAGCACTACATCTAATGAAATAGAATCGGTTCATACGATTTTCTCTTGTGACCCCATTTTTCAATAAGATACCCCATATGGAGACCGAGAGGGCCTGTTAAATTTCAGACTGAATGACATCACTGGTGACAGCCATTGGTTGCCACAGCCTACAGCAGCAATATAATAGTTGATTTGTAGCTTCCCCAGAATGACATGCTGAGAGAACACTATCTCCTATATAAGATGGTTACTGTGCATTCAGTTGACCTTAGCGTACTGTACAGTAAGTAAAGCTAATTCACAGATGTAAAATATACTCCATAATATTGTATCGTTGAGCTGATCACTTGCATTAGCTGTAAGTGCTGCAGGGTCTAACTAAACATTTTACACCCAGTACTAGGTGGCAGTAGCTGTGGCCGTGTGTGATTTCAGGACTCTTCAAATCAGCCAGGAAGACAGGGAAACTCCTACCTGTGTTATGAGGAAGTGAGTCAGTTGTAATTAAGATACCTCAAGTTTTATTTACTATTTTAACGCAGCTAATGTGTCTTTGTCAGCTAAATTGCCACATCAGATGTGGTCGACATCGATACTTCCAACAAAGATATTGATTTACCGTGAGTGTGGGCAACAATTGCCAGTCAGGCATGAGCATTAGTTAGCTAGCTAGCTAATGCGTTGTAGATGACTGGTCCTCTGCAAATCAAGCATTGCTCATATTGCTCATATTAACATAAGACCTCCTCTGAGAGTGTATGTTGTCTCTGGGAGATATCATACAGCAAACCAGGGAGAGAAGGAAAGATCCTGATATAATTTGTGACTGGAGTCACAGAGGTGAGAATATCTAATGGCAAATTGTGTACAGATGCAGTGAAATACATACAAAAGTATGTGGACACCCCTTCAAATTAGTGGATTCGGCTAGTTCAGCCACACTCGTTGCTGACAGGTGTATAAAATTGAGCACACAGCCAAATCTCAATAAACAAACATTGGCAGTAGAATGGCCTTACTAAAGAGCTCAGTGACTTTCAACATGGCACCATCATAGGATGCCACCTTTCCAATAAGTCAGTTTGTAAAATGTCAGCCCTGTTAGAGCTGCTCTGGTCAACTGTAAGTGCTGTTATTGTGAAGTGGAAATATTTAGGAGCAACAATGGCTAAGTGATAGGCCACACAAGCTCACAGAACAGGACAGCCGAGTGCTGAAGCGCGCAGCACGTAAAAATTGTCTGTCCTCGGTTGCAACACTCACTACCGAGTTCTAAACTGGAAGCAATGTCAGCACAACAACTGTTTTTTTTCCGGTGCTTCCTAAAATGGGTTTCCATGACCAAGCAGCCGTACACAAGCCTAAGATCACCATGCGCAATGGCAAGCGTCGGCTGGAGGGGTGTAAACCTCGCCGCCATTGGACTCTGGAGCAGTGGAAACGCGTTCTCTGGAGTGATGAATCACGCTTCACCATCTGGCAGTCTGGCAGTCTGACAGACGAATATGGGGTTGGCGGATGCCAGGAGAATGCTACCTGCACAAATGCATAGTGCCAACTGTAAAGTTTGGGGGAAGAGGAATAATGGTCTGGGGCTGTTTTTCATGGTTCGGGCTAGGCCCCTTAGTTCCAGTGAAGGGAAATCTTAATACTACAGCATACAATGACATTCCAGACAATTCTGTGCTTCCAACTTTGTGGCAACAGTTTGGGAAAGGCCCTTTCCTGGTTCAGCATGTCAATGCCCCCATGCACAAAGCGAGGTCCATGCAGAAATGATTTGTCAAGATCGGTGTGGAAGAACTTGATTGGCCTGCACAGAGCACTGACCTCAACCCCATCGAACACCTTTGGGATGACATCAGTGTCCAACCTCACTAATGCTGTTGTGGCTGAATGGACGCAAGTCCAGGCAGCAATGTTCCAACATCTAGAGGAAAGCCTTCCCAGAAGAGTGGAGGCTGTTATGGCAGCAAAGGGAGGGACCGACTCCATATTAATGCCCATGATTTTGGAATGAGATGGTCGACGAGCTTATATTGGTCATGTAGTGTATATTGGCAGTTTGGCACCCTCTCACGATTCACTATTTATTCTCAAATAAGTTGAAATTGAAAACATTTTGCTTTTCACAAGTGTATATGTTTGATTTGCAACTGCACAGGACCCTAAATTAAAATCTAAACGGAAATTTAGATTTTTACTTAAAGTAAGAAATGGCCTGGACTAAATTATTCAAAATTCGAATTCATTTGATTGGAGGCAAGTGATTCTCTACAAGTGTTGCAGGTGCCTACAGGGTAAAAATAGCCATTTAACCAGTTTTGAAAATAAAAAAAAACATTCTGCTCCATTGCACTCTGTGATATACTGCAAGGGTCCGGTACAGTTAAACTGCAATTTATCTGTGAAGAGAACACTTCTCCAGCGAGCCAGTGGCCATCGAAGGTGAGCATTTTCCCACTGAAGTTGGTTACGATGCCGAACTGCAGTCAGGTCAAGACCCTGGTGTAGACGACGAGCACACAGAAGAGATTCCCTGAGACGGTTTCTAACAGTTTTTGCAGAAATTCTTCAGTTGTGCAAACCCACAATTTCATCAGCTGTCCAGGTGTATGGTCTCAGACGATACCACAGGTGAAGAAGCCGGATGTGGAGGTCCTGGGCTGGCGTGGTTACACGTGGTCTGCGGTTGTGAGGCTGGTTTGACGTACTGCCAAATTCTCTAAAACGACGTTGGAGGTGCCTTATGGTAGAGAAATTAACATTAAATTCTCTGGCAACAGCTCTGGTGGACATTCTTGCAGTCAGCATGCCAATTGCACGCTCCCTCATTTGTGTTATTGTGTTGTGTGATAAAACTGCACATTTTAGAGTAGCCTTTTATTGTCCCCAGCACAAAGTGCACCTGTGTAATGATCATGTTGTTTAATCAGCTTCTTGATATGCCACACCTGTTAGGTGGATGGATTATCTTGGCAAAGGAGAAATGCTCACTAACAGGGATGTAAACACATTTTAGAGAAATAATATTTTTGTGCGTATGTAACATTTCTGGGATCTTTTATTTCAGCTCATGAAACATGAACCAACACTTTACATGTTGCATTTATATTTTTGTTCAGTATATTTGGCCACATCTGTATGGCGAGTGCAAGTGCCACGTGTGCCATAAAAGTGTTGGTCTTGGGACTGGCAGAGGTAGTACACTTAGTCACATACAGGGAGAATAAATCTAGAGCTGACATGATTTTATGTTCTTGACAGAGAAACATGTACATCACATTGTTGAGGCATTTTCGTAAGTAGTTTACTCTTCTGTTTTCCCTAAGGCACATGTTTGGAGTTGGTTGCTCCATGGGACCTGTCCATGGTATTCGTGGCTGGACAAAATCTACATTGGCAAAGCCTTGCACACTGTAGGCAAGAAAGTCCTAGTGGACCAGCTAGTTTGCTCACCAATCCTTGGAGCTTGGTACTTTATAGGTGAGAATGAAATGCAGAGGCTCCTTTGGCTTCCATTCATACCAGGGATAATATATTTTGCATTAAAATAACTGTAAATAACAATCATATGCAATATATCAAGTGTCTTAGCACAAGAAGAAATAGGCCTACACTCCTTTCAGCCTTTTCACTATTCTTGTTTATCTATAGGTGGGCCTGGTTTCCCAAAAGCATCTAAAGGCTAAGTTCATCATTAGAACCTTCGTAGGAGCGTCATTAAATCTCAGAGTTGTTTCCCAAAACCATCATTATGAACTTCGCTCTTGAAAACGCTCTTAATCTTAACGCCTGCCTCAGACCACTCGACGCAGGAGTGCAAAAAAGCATCTCTTTATGCACAGAATATCTCCGCTAAACATAGAATCAAATGGTTTATCCGTCCCTCTGTGATCACTGATAACTTCAGAACAAAGTTGAACAAAGTTGACTATAAATACAATTTATACAATGTCTTTGTATAAATTGCAATCAATCTACATCTAACAAGATACTTAAAATGAACAACATGCATGCCAGGCTTTCCTGGCTGAGGGTTGACGAGAGATTAACTGCTTCTCTTATAGTTATGAGAAATATTACTGTGAAGAAAATTCTAGATTGTCTTCATAATCAAATAACATTCAGCAGTTCAGAACTATTGCCTGAAACAATCAGAAAACAAAATTAGGATACTGATAACATTTTGGGTCATTTCGACAACCCAGCACTGGGTCACGATTGGTAAAACACAGCATTGGGTTAATTCAACCCATCTGGGTAATTTTTTATGTAATCCTTGGGTTATTTTCAGTGTAATCCTAATTTCAATTTTGTTTATATATTTTTGATTTCTCTACCATCCCACCCTCTTCTTTTTCCTACACACAATCAAGATACAATGTTGAATTTCAAATAATGAATTTGTATTGCCTGAATTTCAGAACATACATCACGTCAGAGAATTGTACATAGAAATTAAAACATGTATAGCAAATTGAAACAAAGCCCTACTGGCCTAGTATGTTATTTCATAAGGACTGATTATTAAAACTCATTTATATTATTTCATGAACCAAACAGTCCAAACATCAGACTAAAGCCTCAGCTGAACTTGATGTGCAAAGCATGCGTGCATCAAGTTCATGTCTTAAGTGGTACCGGGGCCTCCCACTCCTTTCTATTCTTCTTAGAGCCAACATTAACTCTCGCATGGAATAGCCTTCATTTCTCAGAACAAGAATAGACTGACGAGTTTCAGAGGAAAGTCTTTGTTTCTGGCCATTTTGAGCCTGTAATCGAACCCACCAATGCTGATGCTCCCAATACTCAACTAGTCTAAAGGATTTTTATTTCTTCTTTAATATGACAACAGTTTTCAGCTGTGGTAACATAATTGCAAAAGGGTTTTCTAATGATCAATTAGCCTTTTAAAATTATAAACTTGGATTAGCTAACACAACGTGCCATTGGAACACAGGAGTGATGGATGCTGATAATGGGCCTCTGTACGCCTATGTAGATATTCCATTAAAAATCAGCCGTTTCCAGCTACAATAGTAATTTACAACATTAACAATGTCTACACTGTATTTCTGATACATTTTATGTTATTTTAATGGACAAAACATGTGCTTTTCTTTCAAAAACAAGGACATTTCTAAGTTACCCCAGACTTTTGAACGGTAGTGTATGTAAAGACAAGATTAAATCAAGAATAGTCTGATGGGTGACAATATTAGCCAATCACTTGTGAATTATATATATTATCACTTGTGAATAATGCCCAGCATAAGAAACTGCCTTTTTTTGTGCAACTTTTTTGAATCATAGTCGCACACGTCATGTAGCCTAGCCCATAGGGCTATATGTTTTGATAAGGTTTGTATCACAACTAAAGTTGCCAAATAACTTCTTAAAATGAAGCACATTAATCCACTTTACAGGGGTTTAGAGCCTAACTGGCATACATAAGCAGCGCATAAGTTTCAAGTTTGGGGAAGATGATTTTCACCATAAAAATGCACCCTTTATAATAAAATCATTACATGCATAATTGCATTTGCTGTCACTTTTGATAATGGTGTTTTCCCGCTAATGGAACATTTGCGTTTATAGCCTACTGCCATGTGCGCATTGCTGCGCTTATAATTTGAAGAAATATTTTAGCAACATTTTAAGCTAAATGTTCTGATCTGTTGCGTCAGCCACATTGCGTAAAAAGTTTTAATGCTAGTGGTTGTATTAATTTGGGATCTATTGCATCCCACAACTGTCCCACTGTTTGGAATATTTATTTCTCGTACAGAATAGAATAGGTCGACTTTTGTACAATGGGGGATCGTAGATTGACATAGGCTAGTGCTTCTGCTGTTTGTTTGGCCTACTCATCTTGTTGGCTGTCGAAAGTAAATGTGGACAGTTCTTCCAATATCTTCAATATCCACCTAGGAATTTGATAAGGACGCTCATAGTCTTCACTTGTAGCCTGTGAGAAAGACCCGATCACGTGATGGAGAGCCATGTGAGTGAGAGGCTGCACTCAGGGAGCCGGGCCAAGGGCACAACAGCCACTGGCCGCAAAAGGCATGTTTTTTTTTTTAGGGTGCATTACCGCGACAAAGGGGATGCAGTCGGGAAATTCGAGGCATTATTAAGTGCTTGTCAAATTGTGAATGAGAGACTAATGAAGTGTGTACAGCCTAAATGTGTTTATGTTAATTAACGGTAAATTACTGTGAGTCCGACAGTTACTGTATTTGCTTGACAATCACCGGCTGACAAAATGTCGTGACAACCACAGCCCTAGGCATGCCCTTTTCTTCATTCACAATTGGTGATTACATAATTATGCATTGTTAACTTCCCCTTGCACATTAACTCATCCATTCTCCCCATCATACTTTACTTCATTTATTTAATCATTTTTGAGGCAATTATCAACTGGGCACAGCACATTCCACTGTTGCGAAAAGGAGTGGAGCAGGCCCTACTGTCAGGAGAAGGAGGGGCAAATGTGGAAAACCATTTAAAAAATGACCCTCTTAAAACTGGTTATAACTCCAGTTTGTGATATTAAGATTCGAACAATGGCAGTGTATCATAGACTTATTTAGGAAAAGTTAAGGACGGAGGGGTGATGACTTTAAAAATGACAGAGCAATAAAAGCATTAAATTCATGAGCAGTCAAAATGACTGCTTTAGCAGTTATAGTGTTAAGAGCATATTAGTATTGCAATATGAAAGGAAAGGGGATATCTTATCAGTTGTACAACTCAATGCATTCAACCAAAATGTGGTTACATAAGTTATACTTAAACCCAAAATGGTTCTCCAGTAGATTATAAGAAAGGCTCATCCTATAATGACACAGGACGAGACCCAAATGCAGACACAAAGGGCAGATGATTCGAGTCTCTGATATTTATTAATAGACAAGAGGCAGGTCGAGGACAGGCATAAGTTTGTGAACCCGGTCAGAGTCGGATAGGTACAGGACGGCAGGCGGGCTCAGGGTCAGGGCAGGCAGAAAAGGTTGGAACCGGGAGGACTAGAATGCTTGACGAGACAAGACGAACTGGCACAGACAACCAGAAACCAACGGTATAAATACACAGGGGATAGTGGGAACAAATGGGAGACACCTGGTGGGGGATGGAGACAAGCACAAGAAAGGTGAAACAGATCAGGGTGTGACACATCCTTTGTTCGAAAATTGCCTTTATACAGATTACAACTTCTCATTTCCGATGAATTGAAAATGAAATTTTGTTTAAAGCTTCGCCCTTTCTTAAACAAGCCATACAAAGCTGGTTACAATTTCAGTTTTTTCCTCCAGAAAAGATATAACAAATATTATGGTTAAGCTCAAATATACTGATTAATAAAAAAGCATTATTTATGGATATGTTTTTTTTTTTATGGTATATTTTTTTATTATATTATGAATAGAATATGTAGCTAACGGAAATAAATGGGAACGTCTGCTAAATCTAAACTTATAACCAACTGATTGCAGAATTATCACAAAAATGGAGGAGGCAAGTGGAAGAGGGAGAAGGTAGGGAACTTGTTTGTTTGCCATATTTTAAAGATACAAATTGTCTGAAAATAATTGGCATAAATAGAAAAATATACCAGTTTAATTTGAGGACAAAAGTGTTGACAGTTGCGCCATACAGGTTGCAAAATAAATGATGTACCGATTCCATGGCACATGGTATGAACTGATACAAAAAACAACAGTTGATTCAACACTTCGAGTTTTTCTATTTAAATTATTATACATGTAGGGTTTTTTCTGTTCTAGGGTGTTTATTTCTATGTTGGGGAAATGGTTCCCAATTAGAGGCAGCTGTTTGTTGTTACCTCTAATTGGGAACCATTAACCCAACATAGAAATAAACACCCTAGAACAGAAAAACCCTACACCAAAAACGAAACTAAACACGCCAGCCTGTAAACTCAGGCCTGGACGTGACAGCTACACTAATTTATCACTCAAAAAAAGTGTTATGAGTGAGTGCACCGCAAATATATTTCAAGGGTGTTGTGCAAAAATATGATAGCTAACATTAGCTAGCTAAGCACTAGCCAGTCAGTGGCACTGACAGATTGAAATTTGTATCAACAAAATGTTTCACTCTCTCATAAAACATGACAATGCTAACTAGGCATAATTTAGCTAATAAAATGTTAACGTTTATTACCATGTTTAATTAATAAGTTAGACACACAGCGGACAACTTTTGTAGGTAGCTAGCTAGATAACTTGGTTTCCATTTTTCTAATCCCCCTGATTGGTCATCAACGGTTACTGGTCTTGGAACTCGCGTTAACCAGAAACAACTTCTGGTAAACTGTTTTGTAGGGGATCTCTCTAGGAGCTGATGTTATTATTGTGAAATAATTATAATGTTAAGGTAAGATTGGAATTGAGAAAGCTTAGCGACTGTTCTCTCTGCGTGGTGTTTTGAGAAATGTATGTTACATCTTTGGCCATTGTAGGGAAGATAACTCCTTAAAACACTTATAAGCCTAAATTCCATCGCTATCGGGAAACCTGGCACTGAATGTGAAAACGCCTTGTGCATGTTTACTTTAAGTGTGTGTGTGTGTGTGTGTGTGTGTGTGTGTGTGTGTGTGTGTGTGTGTGTGTGTGTGTGTGTGTGTGTGTGTGTGTGTGTGTGTGTGTGGAGTCAAAGGTCAATTCCATCAAGACACTAGTGAGGTAAGAAAAGGGTTTGTGTACGTCAATACTAGACATTAAAGATTCGGTCAAAGGTTACCTTGGCTTTATGACAAATGGCATTAAGGTCATATACAACTTAAATGAGTACCAAACTGACTATGGTGATAGGATGTCATCTGTATGTGTTCCATTGTTATACTTACTATGTACTGTTTAGTCTTTTAGTGTACATCCCAGACTTTTACACAATAAATGCACCAATCCTTCCCCTTTGCTGATTGCATGCTGTAAAACATGGAACTGGAATCCCACAGTACAAATACACAGACTGGATTATGGCATAATGTTCACTACATTACATCCCTCCCTTATTTCAAAATAAAGAAACTTAGGTTATCACTACTGGTCAGTATACATTTCACTTAGGATACAACATTAAGGTTTTTAACTAGTTCACATTCTTTGAACTCGATTAATTACATCTCTTCAATGAGATATCTTGGAGGCCTTCTATTGGTTCTCATAAGGTATGAAGGGGTTGGATCTGGATCCGGGTCTTGATCTGGTTGTTCAGCGGCCTGTGGACAAGTGTTCAGGTCGTCCTCTTCTCCCGACAGCTCGGGGTTGAAGTCAACAGGTATTGACGGTGGGAGCTTTTTGAAGAAGGATGAGTTTCTGGTTACCATACGTCCAGAGCGCGTCACCGTAATCATCGAACCTTTGATTCTTACAACCTTGTAAGGTTTAGGATCGATTTCTGCGGTCCTTTCACATCAGGTGACGTGTAGTTGTCGACGAATACTCAAGATATCCGGAAGTTGAAATTGTAAAGTCCACATCTGCCACTTCTGTCATTTCCAAGCTTGACAAAGTTCTCTCCTCCTTTTGGAGTACCTTAGATTGTAAAAGTTGAGAATGTACCTTTCTTCCAAGGACAGTCCTGAGTTTTCCAATGACTTGCTGACGGCAGAGTACCGTGTCTCCTGGTTTGAGTGTGGAGGGTCGTGCTCGGTTCTTGTAGTCAGCAGTCTCTTTCATGCACTGCTTTGCACGTTGATCAGTGTCACGTAGCTTGGTGTTTGGTGCAAAGTGAGGCATTGTGGGAAGTGAAGTGCAGAGTTTTCTTCCAAATATCAACTCTGCTGGGGTTTGTTGAGTAGTTCCGTGAGGGGTTGCGTGGTCGTTTCTCAGAAAACTGTAGATATTTTGTTTCCAAGGTTATCCTTCAGAGTTCACAGTTTTTTTGAGTGTCCTCATGAAGCATTCTGCTTCAGCATTAGCTCTCGGCCAGTAAGGTGTTTAAATTTCTATGTTTAAATCCAAAGTAGTAGCTGAAATCTGTGAAGGACTGTCCTTTGAAGAGAGGTCCATTGTCTGTTTTTACAATCTCAGGTACTCCAAAAGGAGGAGAAAACTTTGTCAAGCTTGGAAATGACAGAAGTGGCAGATGTGGACTTTACGATTTCAACTTCCGGATACCTTGAGTATTTGTCGACAACTACAAGTAGGTAGTCACCCGATGGGAAAGGACCGCAGAAATCGACTGATACTTCTAGCCATGGACCTTTGGGTAGTTTTGACATAGACAGTGGTTCCAGAGGATTGTCTACAGTGGCAGCTTGACATGGAATGCAGTGCTGAATTGCTTTTTCCACCAAGTCATCTATGCCTGGAAACCAAGCCTTCTCTCTCAGTAGCTGTTTTGTTTTCACAATACCTAGATGTCCTGTGTGAGCTAGGTTGCTAACTTTTTTTGGAGAGAGATTGGAAGAACTAGCCGTGTTCCTCTCAGAATGATGTTTGCTTGTGCATTGATTGTTAGTTCGTGTCTCATGCGAAAGAGTGCTTTTAATGTTTGGAAATCAGCATATTTTGTGTCACGTGGTGAATCTTGCCAGGTTCCTGTGGACAATAGCTGCATCACCTTCTGTAGAGTCTTGCTTTGTTTCTTCTTGCACCTCTAATTGAGTCATCACTTTGGGATCTGTGTTGTCAATGATAAAGTTCACATATTCCTCTGCCATGCAAGAGGTTCTTTGTCAAATCAAATCAAATTTTATTGGTCACATACACCTGGTTAGCAGATGTTATTGCGATTGTAGCGAAATCCTTGTGCTTCTAGTTCCAACAGTGCAGCAATATCTAACAAGTAATATCTAACAATTCCACAACAAATACCAAATACACACAAATCTAATAAAGGAATAGAATAAGAATATATAAATATAAATATATGGATGACCAATGACAGAGCGACATAAGCTAAGATGCAATAGATAGTATAGAATACAATATATACATATGAGATGAGTAATGCAAGATAAGTAAACATTATTAAAGTGGCATTAGTAAGTGACTAATGTACCATTTATTAAAGTGGCCAATGATTTTAAGTCTGTATGTAGGCAGCAGCCTCTCTGTGCTAGTGATGGCTGTTTAACAGTCTGATGGCCTTTAGATAGAAGCTGTTTTTCAGTCTCTCGGTCCCAGCTTTGATGCACCTGTACTGACCTCACCTTCTGGATGGTAGCGGGGTGAAGAGGCAGTGGCTCGGGTGGTTGTTGTCCTTGATGATCTTTTTGGCCTTCCTCTGGAGAGCCCTGCGGTTGTGGGCGGTGCAGGTGCCGTACCAGGCGGTAATACAGCCCGACAGGATACTCTCAACTGTGCATCTGTAGTTTGTGAGGGTTTTAAGCTGTGGCGCCTTCTTCACCACACTGTCTTTGTTGGTGGACTATTTCAGTTTGTCAGTGATGTGTACACCGACAAACTTAAAACTTTCCACCACCACTGCTGTCCTGTAGGTGTGGATAGGGGGGTGCTCCCTCTGCTGTTTCCTGAAGTCCACAATCATCTCCTTTGTTTTGTTGACGTTGAGTGAGAGGTTATTTTCCTGACACCACACTCAGAGAACCCTCACCTCTTCCCTGTAGGCTGTCTCGTCGTTGTTGGTAATCAAGCCTACTACTACTGTTGTGTCATCTGCAAACTTGATGATTGAGTTGGAGGTGTGCATGGCCACACAGTCATCGGTGAACAGGGAGTACAGGAAAACGCACCCTTGTGGGGCCCCAGTGTTGAGAATCAGCAAAGTGGAGATGTTGTTTCCTACCTTCACCACCTGGGGCGGCCCATCAGAAAGTCCAGGACCCAATTTCACAGGGCGGGGTTGAGACCCAGGGCCTCAAGCTTAATGATGAGCTTGGAGGGTACTATGGTGTTGAATGCTGAGCTATAGTCAATGAACAGCATTCTTACATAGGTATTCCTCTTGTCCAGATGGGATAGGGCAGTGTGCAGTGTGATGGCTATTGCATCATCTGTGAACCTATTGGGGCGGTAAGCAAATTGAAGTGGGTCTAGGATGACAGGTAAGGTGGAGGTAATATGATCCTTGATTAGTCTCTCAAAGCACTTCATGATGACAGAAGTGAGTGCTATGGGGCGATAGTCATTTAGTTCAGTTACCTTTGCATTTTTGGGTACAGGAACAATGGTGGCCATCTTGAAGCGTGGGGACAGCAGACTGGGATAGGGAGAGATTGAATATGTCTGTAAACACACCAGCCAGCTGGTCTGCGCATGCTCTGAGGACGCAGCTAGGGATGCTGTCTGGGCCGGCAGCCTTGCGAGGGTTAACACGTTTAAATGTCTTAGTCACGTCGGCCACGGAGGAGGAGAGCGGGCCGCATCGGTGGCACTGTATTATCCTCAAAGCGGACAAAGAAGGGGTTTTGTTTGTCTGGAAGCAAGATGTCTGTGTCCGCGATATGGCTGGTTTTCCTTTTGTAGTCCGTGATTGTCTGTAGACCCTGCCACATACGTCTTGTGTCTGTGCCGTTGAATTGCATCTCCACTGACATTTTGCTTGTTTGATTGCCTTGCAGAGGGAATAACTACACTGTTTGTATTCGGCCATATTCCCAGTCATCTTTCCATGGTTAAATGCGGTGGTTTGCGCTTTCAGTTTTGTGCGAATGCCGCCATCTATCCATGGTTTCTGGTTAGGGTAGGTGTTAATATTCACAGTGGGGACCTCATCTCCTATACACTTCCTTATACAATGATTCGGTGAGTAAATTTATATGTCGATATTATTCTCTGAGGCTACCTGGAACATATTCCAGTCCGCGTGATTCCAGTCCAAAACAATCTTGAAGCGTGGATTCTGATTCGTCAGACCAGCGTTGAATAGTTCTTAACACGGGTACTTCCTGTTTGAGTTTCTGCCTATAGGAAGGGAGGAGCAAAATGGAGTGGTGGTCAGATTTGTCTAAAGGAGGTTGGGGGAGGGCCATGTATGCATCACGGAAGTTAGAGTAACAGTGGTCCAGTGTTTTTCCAGTGCGAGTGCTATAGTCGATATGCTGATATAATTTAGGTAGCCTTGTTCTCAAATTTGCTTTGTTAAAATCCCCAGCTACAATAAATGCAGCCTCAGGATATGTGGCTTCCAGTTTGCATAAAGTCCAGTGAAGTTCCTCAAGGGCCATCGTGGTATCGGCTTGAGGGGGGATATACTCGGCTGTGACAATAACCGAAGAGAATTCTCTTGGGAGATGATACGGTCGGCATTTGATTGTGAGGAATTCTAGGTCAGGTGAACAAAAGGACTTGAGTTCCTGTATGTTGTTACAATTACACCATGAGTCGTTAATCATGAAACATACACCCCTGCCCTTTATTTCTGTTGGCGCAACGCAATGAGAATCCAGGTGGCTGTACCGACTCCGACAGCATATCCTGAGAGAGCCATGTTTCCGTGAAACAGAGTATGTTACAATCCCTGATGTCTCTCTGGAACGCAACCCTTGCCCTGATTTTGTCTAACCTTGTTATCTAGGGACTGGACATTAGCAAGTAATATACTCGGAAGCGGTGGGTGGTGTGCGCACCTCCGAAGTCTGACCAGAAGACAGCTCCGTCTCCCTCTTCTCCGGCGGTGTTGTTTTGGGTCAGCCTCTGGAATCAGTTCAAATGCCCTGGGTGGTGCAAACAAAGGATCTGCTTCAGGAAAGTTGTATTCCTGGTCGTAGTGCTGGTAAGTTGACGTCCCTCTAATATTCAATAGTTCTTCCTGGCTGCAAGTAATAACACTTAAGATTTTCTGGGCTAACAATGTAAGAAATAATACATAAAAAAACAAACTACTGCAAAGTTTCTTAACTTCTTAGGGAGTGGCAGCAGAGGTGACGGTTTTGGAGAGTCTGGCGTGCCCAAAGTAAAATGCCTGCCACTCAGGCCCAGAAAATAGGATATGCACATAATTAGTACTATTGGATAGGAAACACTCTGAAGTTTCTAAAAGTGTTAAAATAATGTATGTGAGTATATTGATTTTAATGGAATCCAGCTCCTAGACTGCAGTACCTATGGATTCCACTAGATGTCAACAGTCTTTATACAGAGTTTGGAAGCTGTAGCCCTGAGCAGAACGGATAGGAACAGGAAATAGTCGAGGTAGCTCAGATGTCAACAAGATTTCACAGGCGCGAGACCGTGTGCGCGCGCCCCACTGTATTTTCCTTTTATAACGTTTAGGTTACCATCCGAGTGAAATATTATCGCTAATATTCATAAAAGGATAGCTAAGGATGCATTATAAATAATCTATGATTTGTTTAGGAAGGTATATTTGAACGCGTTCTCTTCACGGTTCAATGGGCGATTCGACGTTGGATTTTCGGAACATAATGCGCCAACCAAAGATTTATGGATATAATAAATGACTTTTTCTAACAAAAGAACCATTGGATGTCTTCGTTGGACACTTGGGAAGCCCTCAGCAGAAGTTCTTCGAAAGGTAAGGGATTTATTTTAGCTCTGATATGGGTTTTGTGTGACCCGCGCTGGATATGAATTTATGCTAATGCATAAATTATGGAGGTGCTATCCTCAAACAATCAAATGTTGTGCTTTCGCCGTAAAGCCTTTTTTAAATCTGACAACGCTGTGATATTGCCAAGAATCAGAGCTTTTGATGACTATGCAACACTTGTATATTGATGAATGTTTAATAATTCAGCTTTTGGATTTTGAATTTGGCTCCTTACATTTCACCGGGTAGTGTCGGGAGTGGCCCGCTAGCGCCGCTACTCCCCTAAGTAGTTAAGGACTAGAAGTGAGGCAGCCCTCTCTGTTGGCGCCATCTTGCTATCTTTGTGGTATTTCCCATGCGATGGGATCTCTTGACATGTAGTCGGCAGGGTTGTCTTTACCGGCTTGGTACTTCACAGTGCAGCTGTAGGGTTGTAGTCTCAGTCTCCATCGCTCAAGTCGTGCTGGGGGTGTGGCTTTTGGGTTGTTGAAGATAAGCTCTAGTGGTTTATGGTCTGTGATGACCGTGAAGTGAGCTCTGTAGAGATACAAGTGAAAGTGTTTGCATGCCCAGATGATCGCCAAAGCTTCTCTCTCGGTTTGTGAGTAGCGCTGTTCAACCTCTGAAAGCGCCGATCCAAGAAGGCTCAAGGTCATTGGCCACAGATAATATGACGTCAAATCACGTTATATGTACAGTAGCTTTGATTGGACTGATCATGTCAACATCACACTTTCAAAATCTTAGCTAGCAGTCATCATCGTGAATCAAGTCGACAATCTACTGGCAAATACTTTTTAATCCTTGTCATATGAAGAGAAATAATGAAGAGAAATTATAGATAAAACATATCAGTGCTCATCGGCCATTGGACATTACACAACATGTTGGAAATCGCCAATTAAATAATGTGGTCCAAAATCTGAGATTAAGGGGCTCTTTTCCAAGTTTAAAATGATAAACATTCAATATTGGCCATGCTGTCAATGAAGCATGATTTGTGCCGCGCTCAAAACAACTGATTTAATATGCCAGGGAGATATATGTATACTGTAGCTAAGAAAGTGTATGTTGTGTAGTAAGATGTTAGTAGCCCATGTGCCTCATCCTAATAATTTGATCTATTTACCCCTCTTAATTACACCTACTGTTCTGACTTGGTGGTGCACATGTAGCCTATAACCTGTTTTAGAGAAATGCAATCATCTAATATTGTAAGAGCTTTCATTGTCTGCTTATATGCCCCATTTATTTATCCTACGGTTCTGACTTGGTATACAGGGAGAACACTGTAAGAACGGCCCGTGTTCTGAATTCTGTCGCTGTACATTTCAAAAGTGCTAAACAAATTGTCATATTGACTACGTCCATCCTAGCTCACTCATTAATGTCTTAAATCAAAATTACGGATTGCCTCTTATCCACCTTGTCGTCCCCTTATGCCATAGTTTGTACATCTCAATCGTCATTAAAAACCACATTTGTTTAAGCAAGTCAACAATATCAGCTATGTTTTTTTAAAGGCAGTAAATGCGGCTGAATGAACTGTTTCGCTGCCAGACAAGGCTCCGCTGACAGCCAGGTGTAGCAGTGGTAAGATGTTGGGACTGCTGTTGGGACAGCTTTATGTAGGCCCTAACAGTTTGTGGGCACCGTTTGTCACCGTTATTGTGCAATTAATGTATTGTTTAGTGTTGTGTTGTGTAGTGGCTTTGCTGGCATGCATTCCACTTTTATTTATTTTTCCCCCACCAATATTTACATGCTAAAATCGACACTGGAAAGGAATTACAGAATCAAAAGTTAAAGGAAGAATGTGATGTATTTATTACATATTTGGTCATTCATGGCAAATGTGTTGAAGAATGGAAACTTTAGATTATGCACAGTCCGTCCATAATACATATCAATCGAAGATCTTGTATTAGCGTAGGCACATGGAAAAAGTTAAAGTTAAATGCTGTATTTAACATTTGAAACATGAATAACATGTAATGTTATTTTGGGGGGAAAATACATAACTGAAAATATATGTAAAGTTGTCTGTACCTTCATAATACATTGCACTTCTACTTATATGAATTGGTATGAAAAGGAATCATAGGGTCGATGTGGCACAGATTTAAAGTGAGGAATTCCTCCGCCTGTTGACTAAGAATCCTAAGACAATGTTCAACTTCCTTATCCACTAAACCAGTGTATTTCAAACAGGAAGGACCCGAGAAGCCTGTGAAAGTAGTTTCTCTGATTACTCAATCATTTACTTTTGTCAATGTTCTACTAATCTATTTACACTGTTGTGGGATGAGCAGAATAAATTTCATCAGTAAGAAGGGACAGCAAATTATGTTTCAAGGGTCCTCATGTTTAACTGTGATTATCTTCTCAGACAATGCAATGCTGCTTTATTTTTGTGTGTTTTACTTTTATTTTTAGGAAATCAAGTGGCTTTATTTTTTTATAATAATTTTAAAACAGCAGATATTAAATAATAGGTGACGGAACTAAATATGCATTAAGAAAGTTATCCTGTGAATGGGTGTTTGAAGGATATGAATTGTTTTGTGGAAAAATGTATCCCACTTGCATGCCTCTTGACTGTAGGCTGCCATTCAACTCCCTCAGCTCTAAGGGTGGTTAGCTTCAACGGACCATTTCATTGTTGAGCAAACATACTTGTTCAAACAGTGACTCGCCAGCTCCAGGCATTGAATATGCACTGAATAAAATATGCAGACCTCCCTGGCCCTTCACCAACATCCTGCTTTCAAGGATGTATTAATGTGGGCATGCTGTCAAGTTGACCATCACGTCTATACCTCTAGGGAAACATGGCGGGAGCAATGAGTGTCACTATATTTTTATCTTTTGTTTTGGTAGCCGTCGCTGGAGGTAAGTCAATATTTAACATTTTCTTCGTAAAACCTTTTCCCTTGGAGAATAATTTACCTAAACCGTATGGAGAGCTCCATGCAAAACATGGTCACACCGTAAAACCTGACCAGGAAATATGTGTTTCACACAATACAGGACATGGTGGTTTCAAGTCAAGTGATATAGATTTATTTTTGTATATTGCCCATACAAGCAGCTACAAAGTATTATATAAAAGATCTGAATTTAATCAATGGATTTTCTTACGCCATAGAACATTAGGTCACTAATGAAGAAAGTTGCAGCAAAATCTAAAGGGCCAGTGGTGTGTCTCCAAGCAAACATGGGATGAGTTGAATTTATAGTTGTCTGTTAAAGTCCTGCTCCAGAACTTTGGCAATCACTAAGTATTTTTAACATATTACTGTTTTAAATCAAATCAAATGTAATTTGTCACATGCGCCAAATACAACAGGTGTAGACATTATAATGAAATGCTTACTTACAAGCCCTTAACCAACAATGCAGTTAAGAAAAATAAGTGTTAAAGTATTTACTAAAATAAACTGAAGTAAAAAAAAATACTAAATAGAAAATAAATAATTAAAGAGCAACAATAAAATAACAGTAGCGAGGCTATATACAGGGGGTACCGGTACAGAGTCAATGTGCGGGGGCACAGGTTAGTCAAGGTAATTGAGGAAATATGTACACATATGTAGAGGTAAAGTGACTATGCATAGACAAAAAACAGAGAGTAGCAGCAGTGTAAAAATGGGGGTGAGGGGTCTCCTGAGGGGGGGAATAGGCATTGTTGTGCCCTCTTTTTATTTATTTATTTTATTTCACCTTTATTTAACCAGGTAGGCAAGTTGAGAACAAGTTCTCATTTACAACTGCGACCTGGCCAGGATAAAGCAAAGCAGTTCGACACACAACAACACAGAGTTACACATGGAGTACAGTCATGAATACAGTCATACAGTCATAAATACAGTAGAAAAACAAATATATACACAATGTGTGCAAATGAGGTAAGATAAGGAAGGTAAGGCAATAAATAGGCCATGGTGGCGAAGTAATTACAATATAGCAATTTAACACTGGAATGGTAGATGTGCAGTAGATGAATGTGCAAAGTAGAAATACTGGGGTGCAAAGGAGCAAGATAAATAAAGCAAGATAAATAAATAAATACGGTAGGGGATGAGGTAGTTGGTTTCACTATTTCAGATGGGCTATGTACAGGTGCAGTGATCTGTGAGCTGCTCTGACAGCTGCTTAAAGCTAGTGAGGGAGATAGGAGTCTCCAGCTTCAGTGATTTTTGCAGTTCGTTCCAGTCATTGGCAGCAGAGAACTGGAAGGAAAGGCGGCCAAAAGAGGAATTGGCTTTGGGGGTGACCAGTGAGATATTCCTGCTGGAGCGCGTGCTACGGGTGGGTGCTGCTATGGTGACCAGCGAGCTGAGATAAGGCGGGGCTTTACCTAGCCGGAACTTGTAGATGACCTGGAGCCAGTGGGTTTGGCGACGAGTATAAAGCGAGGGCCAGCCCACGAGAGCGTACAGGTCGAGCGTGGTGGGTAGTATATGGGGATTTGGTGACAAAACGGATGGCACTGTGATAGACTGCATCCAATTTGTTGAGTAGAGTATTGGAGGCTATTTTGTAAATGACATCGCCGAAGTCGAGGATCGGTAGGATGGTCAGTTTTACGAGGGTATGTTTGGCAGCATGAGTGACGGATGCTTTGTTGCGAAATAGGAAGCCAATTCTAGATTTAATTTTGGATTGGAGATGTTTGATGTGAGTCTGGAAGGAGAGGTTACAGTCTAACCAGACACCTAGGTATTTGTAGTTGTACACATAATCTAAGTCAAAACTGTCCAGAGTAGTGATGCTGGACGGGCGGGCAGGTGCGGGCAGCGATCGTTTGAAGAGCATGCATTTGGTTTTACTTGCATTTAAGAGCAGTTGGAGGCCACGGAAGGTGAGTTTTATGGCGTTGAAGCTCATCTGGAGGGTAGTTAACACAGTGTCCAAAGAAGGGCCAGAAGTATACAGAATGGTGTCGTCTGCGTAGAGGTGGATCAGAGAATCACCAGCAGCAAGAGCGACATCATTGATGTATACAGAGAAGAGATTCGTCCCAAGAATTGAGCCCTGTGGCACCCCCATAGAGACTGCCAGAGGCCCGCACAACAGGCCCTCCGATTTTACACACTGAACTCTATCGGAGAAGTAGTTGGTGAACCAGGCGAGGCAATCATTTGAGAAACCAAATTATTCACAACTGTCTTGGTGTGTTTGGACCATGATAGATCGTTGGTGATGTGGACACCAAGGAACTTGAAGCTCTCAACCTGCTCCACTACAGCCCCGTCGATGAGAATGGGTGCGTGCACTGTCCTCCTTTTCCTAAAGTCCACAATCTTCTCCTTTGTCTTGATCACATTGAGAGAGAGGTTGTTATCCTGGTTATTATCCTGGTTATCTCTGACCTCCTCCCTAAAGTCTGTCTCATCGTTGTCGGTAATCAGGCCTACCACTGTTGTGTCGACTGCAAACTTAACGTAGGTGTTGGAGTTGTGCTTGGCAATGCAGTCATGGGTGAACATTAAGTACATGAGTGGACTGAGCACGCATCCCTGAGGGGCCCCATGTTGAGGATCAGCGCGGCAGATGTGTTGTTACCTACCCTTACCACTTGGGGGGCGGCCCGTCAGGAAGTCCAGGAGTTTAGTCCCAGGGTCCTTAGCTTATTGATGAGCTTTGAGGGCACTATGGTGTTGAACGCTGAGCTGTAGTCAATGAATAGCATTCTCACGTAGGTGTTCCTCTGGTCCAGGTGGGAAAGGGCAGTGTGGAGTGCAATAGAGATTGCATTATCTGTGGATCTGTTGTCCGGGCCACCTTTGGTTGAGCATTTTCTTGTTTGCTTATACAGCCTGTTGAGTGCGGTCTTAGTGCCAGCATCGGTTTGTAGTGGTAAATAGACAGCTATGAAAAATATTGATGAAAAATGTATTGGTAAACAGTGTGGTCTACAGCTTATCATGAGTGTACTCTACCTCAGGTGAGCAAACCCTTGAGAATTCCTTAATACTAGATTTCATGCAACAGCTGTTATTTACAAATAGACACAGACCGCCACCCTTTGTCTTACTGGAGGCAGCTGTTCCATCTTGCCGATGCACCAAAAATCTAGCCAGCTGTATGTTATACATGTCGTCGTTCAGCCACGACTCGTTAAAGAAAAAATCTTTGTCTAGTACGGGGTGAGTAATCACTGTCTTGATATCTAGAAGCTCTTTTGGTCATAAGAGACAGTGGCAGAAACATTATGTAGAAAATAAGTTACAAATAACGCAAAAAAACACACATAATAGCACAATTGGCTAGGAGCCCGTAAAACGGCAGCCATCTCCTCCGGCACCATTCTAGACATTTACCTCAATTAGCCACGAAATCCCTACTTTGAAAGCAACTGTTTTTCTGGAAGATGTGCTGCGCCATTTATCCTACATTTTCCCCCCATGTGGGCCAGCCCAGCACCTAGCAATTTAAGTTCCAGCTAACAAGAGGCATGCAAGAGGCACATCATTCACACACAGCAGAGCGAGAGAAAGGGCAATGACGTGGTGCACAAATCTGCACATTATGTGAAGTAGTATGCAATTTACGGGTACCACTTTTGGCTCGTGAGCACTACTTTCAGTACTGGCGAAGAAGTATACAAAAGTACCGGGGAATCTCTTTAATATAGTGGCACCATCTCAGTTATTTACATCTACCATTTTTGATATTTTAAAACATAGTATTACTTTCATTATATGCAAATCATGTGAAGTGTTATTCACTTCTAATAAAAATTCATTCGAAAAACAGAAGGGAGGTAGACTTTTTCACATTACATTTCATTTTGACACCCCAGATTGACCCAATTGTGCCACTCAAATGTTAATCTCAGCACCAAGTACAGAACCAAATGTTGCTTGTGCGCTGGCCAGTAACAGTTTATCACGAGAGACTACCCAAATGCATACCAGGTTTTGTCTCAATGTGTTTTACCACAAAACAAAATTCTCAAAACATTGAACTCCGATACAGATTTGTTATCAGGGATGACCCAGTTACAGAGCATAACTAAATATGATAAATATATGTATGCATGCATAGTTTGTAAATGTGAAATGATCCAATAATACCACTCCTTTAAAGCAGGGTCCACTGAAGCCTCAAACTTGACTTCATCGAAGGCTACCACCAAGACTACCCCAACATTGTCTGTCACCACCACAGTGGTCCCAGCCTCAAAAGCCAGTAGAACAAGGCCCAATGTCAGAGAAACACCTAATACAGCTCTTACTGGTAGCACTGGAGTCCCATTGGAATCATCACCGACAACTGAGCCTTCCCAATCCTCTCAGCCACTGACTCCACAACAAGCATCCAATGGCAGCACCACCTCTACAGGTTTTACGGCTCACACTTCTACAAATCAGACACTATCTGGAACAAATTCTCATGACTCCACATCCTCAAACTTCTCATCAACTTTGTCACCAAACTCTGATTTTACCACAGGGAACATGAGCTCAAGCACAGGTGTGTGTTTCAGATTCAAATAATATATTATTGAATTAATCAAATGAATCCCTGCAGACAGTGAGTCTTAGCGGTAAAGCTGTTACCAATGGGCACCTAGGTTCTATTATAAATAAGCTTTCAAGAGAACAGCATTTTCATGTTCTGTAAATGCCACAGGATTAATCAATTCAGTTGACTTTTAAGACAACTGATTCATATATTTGTGTAACTATACTTTTTCACTGTTATTTACTCTTTAGCTTTACAAAGTGATGGGAGCCATGACTTATCAAGGAGTCCGGGTCTTGTAGCAGTCCTATGCATATTTTGCATCTGTCTGGGTCTTCTACTGGCTGTTGGGATTGCAAAGTTCATTACTTCCAGAAGTTCAAAGTTTGAGAGACTCGAAGAT
This sequence comes from Brachymystax lenok tsinlingensis, assembly GCA_030435695.1. Classification (NCBI taxonomy): domain Eukaryota; kingdom Metazoa; phylum Chordata; class Actinopteri; order Salmoniformes; family Salmonidae; genus Brachymystax; species Brachymystax lenok. The sequence goes on from CM059790.1 coordinate 11,862,931, forward strand.
GTGCCAATGGTGAGTAGATTTTTCTGTGAGGATAGCATACGACAGATATTGCATGCAAAACAGCTTTCCGTTGAATGTACAGGACATTCAGATATGGAAGTGAAATAGAAGAAATGCAGTGTAACGCACAGGAAACCAAACCAAAATTGATTTTAACACATGACAATTAGGAGAATTTATCAGATAAATTAAATTGACTATTAATTATATGCAAAGATTGTTTCCTTTTCTATATGCTGTGCTTTAAGCACTTTTTATGCTCCAGTCCTTTTTCTCTCTAATAGAATGTGTTCAAAAAGTAAAAATCTTTTAATCCACATTAATTCTAACTCCTTTTTATTCCTATTTTCAGGGCAAGATGAATGAAGAGTCTCCATTTGCCCGTTATCCAACAAAACAATTCTGAAAGATAACACATCATGAGACAAAGCCATTGACCCATAACTGATAGATTTAAAATCAGTCTTTCGTTTGGGTTCAGATGGTGTCGTTTACGACATGTCACCCACCATCATGTTTTTTCCTGTTTTTGTTTGTTTTGTCTGGCTGCTGGAAAGTGACATATGTTTGAAAGAAATCAGTATAGCCCAAGGGCTTAAAACAACCCTGTGATGTAGTACGGAATATCTACTCTGAGGTTGGTCAGCAGCATACTGAAGTCGATCATTGGCCCAAGTTTAAGTGCTATTCATTCACAGATGGATGGGTGCGTCAAGAACCATAATGTAGAAGATGCACAGACAATGGCTGCGTTTACACAGGCAGCCCAATTCTGACTCTTTTGTCCAATTATTGCAAAAATATCTGATCTGATTGGTCAAAGGCCCAATTATTGGCAAATGTACAGAATTGGGTTATCTGGAATTCTACGTCGGGCAGAAATGTGTGTTTGGATAAGGAACGTTTCCTCTCACAACCTCTACAAGCCAGCATGTTAAATAAAATGACATTTAAATATACTCAAACTACGGGTCACGGCCAGATTAGAAAATGGGGTCCTGAGATAAACTCAAAAATGTTGTATTTTTTAAGTTGTGCTTGGTACATAGAACCGGAGCGGTTTCTGTTTTCTTCCTACAAATGTGGCTCTTTTGAACCGTTTAAGTTACAAAATATTATCACCCATCACTGAAAGATAAGACTCTCACCTATATGGCTTCTCTTTCCGTCTACAATGGCCACAAGCAGGACTCATTAGAACATAGTTGACAAGACCATGCACTAAATCAGACTAGGGGAAAAAGAGCATCAATGAGTGTTATTTTTTACCCAGAAGAGCATATTGCCAGATGATCTTCTGAACTTCCCAATACCTTTTTGATGCATTTCAGTCACTTCAAACCATACTTCCTTCAGATTTGAATAATGTCAAAAGTACTGTCCAACTGATTTGTAATAGACTGCTCAAATTAAAAACGTAAACATTGGCTGTTGATTACATCCCTTTTTTTACAAAATGGGGTTAGCAGCCTAAAAATTTGGGAACCCCTACTCTACCCGTTGTTGGTCCTTTTGACGTAGGAATGCGAGACAATATATCCACATGAAAGTATAATTCAATCAATTTACCAAAGCACTGGTAGTGCGTTCTGATTTATATCACCTGAAGCATGCACCGAACTGTGTAAACGCGTTCATGAGATTGGCAAGTATCATGCATGTATTTGCATCTTTTGGCATGTATTTGCATCTTTTGGCATGCGCTTTGAAACATTTATTTAATTATACTTTACTGTGGATGTCTCACAGTCCTACCTGCAAAAAGACCACCCTCATGGACAACCGGTAAAGTATTATAAAATATAATTTTATTCACCAACCTAGCTTGTACAGGTCGTGAGAGGAAACTTTCCTGATTCAAACGCTCATTCAATACAATTCAACGTCGGGTTTCCAGGCAAACGCCTCAAACACACCGACTGTGTTCCTACGTTTTTGGATACCAGACGTAGGTTCATTTCTAACGGAACGCTGCGTTTGCCTTGCAGCATTGCGTTGCAGAGGCAGTTGCAGTGCGTTCTGTGTGGCGCATACGTTGGATTTACCGAACGTACGTGTAACTATAGAGTAGACTGCTTGACAGAAATGGTAGTAGAAGGTTAATGTTGACCATATAGCCAGATGACGCTGGGTACTATTTGGCGTAATACACTATCGGTGTGATCAAATCGGTGTGATCAAGGCGAAAGGGCTGCCTGGGGTGTGTGTAAACATTATGCTGAATCTGTTGCAATACATTTCTCAACAGGAACCGTTGACTCCAAACGGAAGACGCAAACGAGAGTTTCTAGTGGAAAATTCGGGTATTCGTTTCGTTCCTTTTGCACTGTTTGCTTCCGTTTGGTTTTAAATGGTAAACGGTTTCTATAATGAATGTGCCCCTGTGTAAAGGCAGCCAATGTGTCAGGTATCGCTAAAAATAAAGCTGCTCCAAATTCTCTGCTTCTTGAAAATACTCAATGACCAATAGGCCTAATTTTTGTATGGTTTGAATTAAATAAATAATGTTTTCTGTCCTCCAGATGTATTTTATATATATATATATATATATATATTGCATAAAGACATGCTTTTTATTTCAACTGGTAAATGAATTATTATATTACCATTCATTATGATTAAGGGTAGGGTTATATAATTGTTATTCTGAGACATTTTTTTAAGTGACCCACAAACAGATAGTCAATATCCCCATTTTTTTTTACTTGTTTGTTTACCTGTGTTAACTCAAGTAATGCTATGACAACAACCGGGAAAATTGACAATAATAGACCACTTTCTCAATAAACTCCAGGCTTGTTGTCATTGACAAGACGGTGAAGTTAGAGCGAAAAAACTCTTTGGCTGCTCACTGTTCAGCTACCAGTCTCCCATAATTTGACTGAACTGCGTGACCTGCTTGGTTGCACGCGTACATTGTTTACAGCCACAAACATTTCCTGGCATGTGACTGAACGTCATTCGCAACGAAAGCAGCACGGACAGAGTTTCAAGTCTAAAAAGCAATAAAAGATGTACGGTGATAAGGACTACGAACTTCAATGAAGAAACAGAACTACATTTTCATTCATAACTTGCAGTTGTGGTGTCTTTCTTATCTGAAATACTAAAGTCAACCAAAGGTAAGAAAGTACAACTTTTCAAATAACGTTACATGTTGACGGCGCGAGACTTTTAAAAAGGAACACTACATTTCGAAAACAGGCAGTGAAATGTGTGATTACATTTGTCAAGGAATTAAATAAAGTGGGGTTTGATTGTAATTGGCTATAGCTTACAATGTAGGGGGAATAACTCAATAATGGCTCTTACACTCTTGTAATTTCCAAAATGTGTCTTCCACTAACTGGAAATCTTAAAGTTTAGCCTACTTGCTTAATCAATTCTGGAAGGTGTGTCACTTGTCTTTATCCAGTTGTTTATAAAGGGTTGGGTAGGTTACTTTCTAAACGCAATCCGTTTGTTACTAGTTACCTGTCAAATTGTAATCAGTGGTGGAAAAAGTCCCCATATGTCATACTTTAGTAAAAGTAAAGATACCTTAATAGAAAATGACTCGAGTAAAAGTGAAATTCACCCAGTAAAATACTACTTGAGTAAATGTCTAAAAGTATTTGGTTTTAAATATACTTAAGTATCAAAAGTAAATGTAATTGCTAAGAAATACTGAAGTATAAAAAGTAAATTCGTGATAATTACTTAAATTAAGCAAACCAGATGGCACAATTGTCTTGTTTTTATTTATTTATGGATAGCCTGGGGCACACTCCAACACTCAGACATAATTTACAAATGAAGCATTTGTGTTTAGTGAGTCCGCCAGATCAGAGGCAGTAGGGATGACCAGGGATGTTATCTTGATAAGTGTGTGAATTTGACTATTTTCTGTCCTGCTAAGCATTAAAATTGTAACAAGTACTTTTGAGTGGCAGGGAAAATGTTTGGAATAAAAAGTACATTATTTTCTCTAGGAATGTTATGGAGTAAAAGTGAAAGTTGTCAACAATATAAATAGTAAAGTACAGATACCCCCAAAAAATATGGAAGTGAAAGTACTTTAAGTACTTTAAAGTATTTTTACTTAAGTACTTTACACCACTGGTAATCAGTAACGTAAATGTTGGATTACCCAAACTCAGTAACGTAATCTGATTACTTTAAGATACTTGTGGATTAATTTATTCTTAAGGCATTAGAAGAAGACAAAGGATCCATCAAACACGTTTGGTGTGTCATCATAGTGGTCCCTGACTTGTTGTCAGACTCGCTCAGGTAGAACATACTTAAACTTGTGCCTTTTTTCAATGTTTAATTGAATATCATTGAGAACTGAAAGGTGTCAATGTGTTTTTTTTTAGCAAACATCCTTTCTGAATTTAAACATAATCATCTAGTTTGTCAAAAGTATCTGTAATCTGATTACAATATTTTTGCTGGTAATATAACTGATTACAGTTCATTTTCTTGTAAACAGAATACTCCCAAACTTGTTTGTCAATATTCTCTTGGTATTTTAATAGGGTTGTAATATAGACCAATCTTTTGGTCCAATAAGTTAATTTTTATTTTTATTTCTAGGTAACCTTGTTCTATTATTTATGTAGCCTACATGGTGTAGGCCTAGCTATAAATGAATTAGGCATCAGTGTAACTGATCATATATTAATTGTAGCTAGTGAAATCAACACATTTCTAAACTAGTTTTCAGGAAACTCCTGAAGAGTTTTTCTGAATGTCCTTTCATATGTGTTCCTTCATTGTAACTTTGGCCACATTTATTGTTCAGGCTATTCCAATTTACAGATTCTGCTAAGAAGTTCAGAGACTTTAGATTGTGAAAGCATGATTATTATATTTGGCAAAATATATTGTTTGTTTGAAGACTGTTTACATTATGTGTACTGACACTGAACATTCAGACGTTACCATATGAATTTGGAATTAATTTCCCAGAAAATATTTATACAATCTTGCCCTCCTCTCTTTATTTTCCCCTCTTCCTGTTCAACTAATTTATCTTTCTCTCCCTCTCACACACTCTCACTAACTCACTCACTCACGCACGCTATCAAACTTACTGCTGATTGAGTATAAATAGAAGGTCTTCAGCCTCTGCTGGAGTTTGCATGCAGTGCCAAAAAACTAAGCTAACAATTGTAACCTCTTGTAAATCTGTATCCCATTCAGACATTCATAGTAGCTCTTCTGCTCAGTTAGTCATGGGTATGCAGTGTGGAACAGCATGGTCTGTGGTATGACAAAAATGTGTCCCTTCGTCCCTGTACAAACATTTCACATGGGGTCACATACATACGTAGTTGACAACAATTTACCATTTCACAGACATGAATTGGGAAACGTTTAACAGCTTAGATGGCAGCTTATTATTTGAATCTTTGAGCACCATGTTGACAAGCGCTTTACATATAAAGTAGATTTTTTTTTTTACAGTAGTAGCCTATATGCAGTACTTAATGATTGTGAGGGGCAGTAACTAGAATGCAGTGTATGGTAGCCTTCTGATAAAGATTACTTTTTGTGTCCTGTAGATGGGGTACTACTGCTTTTCAACAGATTTTTCCAATTGCCATTGAACAAAAGATGCAATCTGAGCTCGACTGATGCTTAGAAGATATTTACAGAACTGATGCCCAAATATGCAGTGTTTGTAGTTTGGCAGCCTGTGTGACAAGCTGTATAATGAAGATAAACATTTATTTGGTTTCACCATCATTGGATACATCAGATTCAGTTTGCATACACTACTTGGCAATTGATGTCAATCACAACAGCAGGCTTTAATTTGATACAGAAATGTAATGTGGGAAAATAAACCACAATATAAATGCATGGTATGACAGAACTGTATTTTACGTAACTTGGGTTACTTACGGTGGGATAGTACGGAGGGCACTGTTTAGGTCCAAGAGGCTTCTAAACAGCTTCTACCCCCAAGCCATATGACTCCTGAACATCTAATCAAATGGCTACCCAAATGGCTACCCTGACCCCCTCTTTTACACCGCTGCTACTCTGTTGTTATCATCACTTTAATAACTCTACCTACATATTACCTCAATTACCTCGACTAACCGGTGCCCCCGCACATTGACTCTGTACCGGTACCCCCCCTGTATATAGTCTTGCTATTGTTATTTTACTGCTGCTCTTTAATTACTTGTTACTTTTATTTGTTATTCATTTACTACTTTTTTTAAAACTGCATTGTTGGTTAGGGGCTCGCAAGTAAGCATTTCACTAAGGTCTACACCTGTTGTGTTCAGCGCATGTGACCAATAAGATTTGATTTGATCATGGTCATTTCAGTGCCAATCTTAGGGTGTTGTGCTTATCTTTTCTTATCACTGTATCTTTCTCAGCCCAAACTTTGATACACATGCATCTATTGCGTAGGGCTAATTCTATTTGACTTTAAACCTTATTAATAATGGAGTTGGCTTGGCTAAGTAACTTAATTTAACAAACATTTGAATCTTTCCTTAGAATTCATACAGTGTCCAAAGAGTGTGAGTGCTTGTCCTGCTTATAATTCAAGACGTTGGGCATGTTTTTCTGTTCCTATCACCTTCCAAAGGTTTTATAATTTACATGCTAAAGTTAGCCCTCTTAGGATTCAACAAGCGTTACTGCTATGAAACCGTAGTGTGCGTCACTATGCAGAGAACTTCAGAGGTCCTGTGTGTATTTTTATGACACCTGATTGTGGATGTTGATATGGGGCCTGTGCAGTTGTTAAAAGAGCACACGGTTAATAATTGAGAGAGAATTCAGTATTATGCACTTTTATTTTATAGACTGAGATAGACCTTCAAAAATAGATAGGCCTAGATGTGTTGTGAGAAGTTGGTTTGACGTTTGGGATTCACAGTATGACGTATTAACTTACATTCCAAGGAGCAATCAAATCAATGCATATCATGAATCATAGGACATTTTATCATTCAGTGCTATAGAAACACATTGAAAAACAAACACGTATTTAAAGAGAATTTTCTCTGCACTTAACTATATTATGAGCCTCACTAAAGTGGCACAGATGTATGTAATAACTGTCCATTCTGGTTCATTAAACATTTTCTCTTGGAGAAAAAGGCCCTCAGTGAGAAATAGGCCTACTTTTCACTAGTGTACTTATTCCCTAGAATGCATTGTGAAAGTTTGTTGAAGAGAGTAGCTCATCCTGAGCTATGTTGAGGTTCTTGTGGAATAATGATATGTTCTGCACTGGTAAAATATGGATTTTCTTCAGCTGTATATGTAAGATCTGAAAAAAATGAGGGTAGAAAAGGGATGACAAGGAATCTCAACCCAACTCTGTTTTCCTCCCTCAGCTGCGGTCTTGCCACACCAGGTGAAGGCGTCCCAGAGCTTCTGTGTCAATGTCTCGGCTGTTGGCTGAGGTAATTAAGATTCAAAGCTGTGTTCCCCTCCCACCACACCCCCACCACTTCCCTACCTTATCGCCCGAGAGGTATGGCTGTGACAGTCATGGAATTTTGGATGACGCTTATTGGTCAGCCAAATGACCAACTCCCCATAATAACCCAGCTAACATTTCCATGTGGGGCCTATATGGTTAATGGAGGGCTGTTCCATGGGCCCCATGAGGGAAACCAAACAGGGACCCACAAGGTTTTGTCCTCAGTATCCACATTTGCCCCACATGGGGTTGCCATGTTGGGCTTTTTGGGTTAATGTTGGGCTTCATAAGTTGCCCTAGTGGTTTACCCAAATGGGTTACAGTGCATTCGGAAAGTATTCAGACCCCTTGACTTTTTCAAATTTCTGTTATGTTATAGCCTTATTCTAAAATGGATTAAATTGTTTTTTTCCCCTCATCGATCTATAGACATTTCCTTTTTTTTCATTATGGGGTATTATCACATTTACATAAGTATTTAGACCCTTTACTCAGTACTTTGTAGAAGCACCCTTGGCAGCGATTACAGCCTTGATTCCCCTTGGGTATGACTAGTGTTGCAAAGGGTCGGAAACTTTCTGGTAAATTTACTGAATTAAGGCTGGGAATTTTGCTTAAATTCATCAAAAAAGTTAGCTTATAACAGTGAACCTTTTTTGTGGGATACACATAAGGCAATTCTAGGTCTTGTGGCATATTTTGGTTAACTTCTTAGGGCTAGGGGGCAGTATTTTGAAGTTCGGATGAAAAACGTGCCCAAAGTAAACTGCCTGTTGCCCAGAAGCTAGGATATGCATATAATTAGTAGCTTTGCATAGAAAACACTCTGAAGTTTCTAAAACTGTTCAAATAATGTCTGTGAGTATAACAGAACTGATATGGCAGGCAAAAACCTGAGCAAAATCCATCTGGGATTTCTGAATCAGTCATGTCACACTGTTTTCAATTGGCATGCTATTCAATGCTGGGTATTTTAGCTGCCAGATTGCAGTTCCTATGGCTTCCACTAGATGTCAACAGTCTTTAGAAAAAGGTTGGAACGTTCAATCATGAAAATCAAAGGAGTAAGACCACTAGTTCCTGGGTTCACGTCAAGTGTACTGTTTTGGATTCTGTGTGTAACAGGGAATGCGCGCTCAGTTCTTTTTCTCTTCTATTCAGCAGGTTATATTCCGTCTGAAATATTATAGTGTATATTCATTTTAGGGTATCTGAGTATTGATTACAAATGCTGTTTGACTTTTCGGCGAACTTTACGGATACTTTTGGGATATCATTTGTCTGCATGGATGAAAGCCTTTGGGCAGGTGGATTACTGAACAAAACGCGCCAACCAAACGGAGCTATATGGATATAAAGAGGAACTTTATCGAACAAAAGGACCTTTTATTGTGTAACCTGGACGCTTTGATATGCCATCAGAGGAAGATCATCAAAGGTAAGCGATTTATTTTATGCTATTTTTGAGTTTTGTGACACCTCTGCTGGTTATGTTATTATGCTAATTGAGTTTTTGAGTGGGGGTGCTGTCCTCAGACAATCAAATGTTCTGCTTTCACCTTAAAGCCTTTTTGAAATCTGACAATGCTGTTAGATTAGCAAGAGTCTAAGCTTTTGAAGGGTGTGCAGCATTTGTATTTTAATGAATGTTTGAAATGAGTATTTTTGTAATTTGAATTTGGCGCTCTGCATTTCACCGGATGTTGTCAAAATTGATCCCGTTCATGGGATTGGATCCGTAACAGGTTAAACTATTCAATGGAATTGCAACCCTTTACATGCAAGGTGCATTCTTCCATCACATTTACAGCTGATTCTCAAGATCTTGCACACTAATGAGATGCTATTGAGCTCACACTACTACACTGTCTGAGCCAAGGACTACATGCTTTCTGGTAAGTTTTGATTACAATACTGGGTGGGGTGAATATATTTTATATGACGTACAAGATTTTTTGTTAACTAGTAAATAGTAGCCTACAGCAAAGTGTGTTTAAATCATTTGTAACTTGTTAGTTTTTGCTACCATGTGGGTTTTAGCTTGCTTCAGCCTGCTAACTGAGGAGTGTTAATTCACCTGTTTCCATACATGTTTCATTTAAAAACATGTATCTTACAAAGGAGTTGTTTAATCTAACTGCTTATCTATTTATCTGTACATGGAATTGTAGTTATTCAGACACATTTTTTTTATTCTTTACTCATTTTTTCCCTAATCTTTACAGGAAAATGCCACAGGCACTATCTGATGTTTGGAGAGGTTTCACTGCAGCAGGAAAAGCTGTGTACATTTGCAAATACTGTGGCAAATCATATGTGAAGAATGCAACAAAGATGCCGAATCATCTGGCCAAGTGCATAAAGTTCCCTCAGCGCTCACAACAAGCAACCTCTGACAAAAGTCCCTCTACTTCTATTCGAGGTGAAAATTATGAATCAGACACCTTATCGATAGCAACAGTTCATGGTCCTCCTGGAATCAGAAGTTTTTTTGATTCAATGGAGGAACGTTGTCAGAGAAATACTGATTAATGTCTTGCTCGAGCTGTGTATGCAACTGCTTCACCTCTGATGCTCACAGGCAATGTATATTGGAAGACAATTCTGAATGTTCTTTGCCCAGAATACACCACTCCAACCAGACATGCTTTATCTACTTATTTGCTGGATGCAGAGTTCAACAGAGTTCAAGTGAATGTCAAGCAAATCATGAGAAAGGAGACTGTATTGCAATCATCTCTGATGGGTGGTCGAATGTTCGTGGGCAAGGAATAATTAACTACATCTCCACCCCTCAACCAGTATTCTACAAGATCACAGACACAAGGGACAACAGACACACCGGTCTCTATATTGCAGATGAGCTGAAGATACTCGCCAAGGACCTTGGGCCTTAGAAGGTATTTGCACTGGTGACAGACAATGCTGTGAACATGAAGGCTGCTTGGTCTAAAGTGGAGGAGTTCTACCCTCACATCACACCCATTGGCTGTACTGCTCATGCATTGAATCTGCTCCTCAAGGACATTTATTACCAGTCTCCTATTACCAGTCTGCTCAACCTCTCTTTGGTGTCGTCCGAGATCCCAAAAGATTGGAAAGCTGCTGCGGTCATCCCTCTCTTCAAAGGGGGTGACACCCTAGACCCAAATTGCTATAGACCTATATCAATCCTGCCCTGCCTCTCTAAAGTCTTTGAAAGTCTAGTTAATAAACAGATCATTGACCACTTCGAATCCCACAGTACCTTCTCCGCTGTGCAATCCGGTTTCCGAGCTGGTCACGGGTGCACCTCAGCCACGCTCAAGGTACTAAACGATATTATAACCGCCATCGATAAGAGACATTACTGTGCAGCCGTATTCATTGACCTGGCCAAGGCTTTCGACTCTGTCAATCACCACATTCTTATCGGCAGACTCAACAGCCTTGGTTTCTCTAATGATTGCCTCGCCTGGTTCACCAACTACTTTGCCGACAGAGTTCAGTTTGTTAAATCGGAGGGCCTGTTGTCCGGGCCTCTGGCAGTCTCTATGGGGGTGCCACAGGGTTCAATTCTTGGGCCGACTCTCTTCTCTGTATACATCAATGATGTCGCTCTTGCAGCTGGTGATTCTCTGATCCACCTCTATGCAGACGACACCATTCTATATACTTCTGGCCCTTCTTTGGACACTGTGTTAACTAACCTCCAAACGAGCTTCAATGCCATTCAGCACTCCTTCCGTGGCCTCCAACTGCTCATAAACGCTAGTAAAACCAAATGCATGCTTTTCAACCGTTCGCTGCCTGCATCCGCCCGCCCGACTAGCATCACTACCCTGGACGGCTCTGACCTAGAATATGTGGACAACTACAAATACCTAGGTGTCTGGCTAGACTGTAAACTCTCCTTCCAGACTCACATTAAACATCTCTAATCCAAAATTAGATCTAGAATCGGCTTTCTATTTCGCAACAAAGCCTCCTTCACTCACGCTGCCAAACTTGCACTAGTAAAACCGACTATCCTGCCGATCCTCGACTTCGGCGATGTCATCTACAAAATAGCCTCCAACACTCTACTCAGCAAACTGGATGCAGTCTATCACAGTGCCATCCGCTTTGTCACCAAAGCCCCATATACTACCCACCACTGCGTCCTGTATGCTCTAGTCGGCTGGCCCTCGCTACACACTCGTCGCCAGACCCACTGGCTCCAGGTCATCTACAAGTCCCTGCTAGGTAAAGCCCCGCCTTATCTCAGCTCGCTGGTAACCATAGCAGCACCCACCCGTAGCACTCGCTCCAGCAGGTATATCTCACTGGCCACCCCCAAAGCCAATTCCTCATTTGGCCGCCTTTCCTTCCAGTTCTCTGCTGCCGATGACTGGAACGAACTACAAAAATCGTTGAAACTGGAGACACTTATCTCCCTCACTAGTTTCAAGCATCATCTGTCAGAGCAGCTCACAGATCACTGCACCTGTACATAGCCCAACCAACTACCTCATCCCCTACCATAGTCATTTATTTATCTTGCTCCTTTGCACCCCAGTATTTTTACTTTGCACATTCATCTACTGCACATTTACCATTCCAGTGTTAAATTGCTATACTGTAGTTACTTTGCCACCATGGCCTATTTATTGCCTTATGTTCCTTATCCTTCCTGATTTGCACACATTGTATATAGATTTGTTTTTTTCCTACTGTATTATTGACTGTATGTTTGTTTCACTCCATGTGTAACTCTGTGTTGTTGTATGTGTCGAACTGCTTTGCTTTATCTTGGCCAGGTCGCAGTTGTAAATGAGAACTTGTTCTCAACTTGCCTACCTGGTTAAATAAAGGTGAAATAAAAAAAATAAAACATCATGACACTGAAAACAATGGATACACTCTACAAGAGAGCCAAGGAAATGGTTAGGTATGTGAAGTGTCATCAAGTTATAGCAGCAATCTACCTCACCAAGCAAAGTGATAAGAATAAGAACACCACATTGATGCTGCCCAGCAACACCCATTTGGGTGGTGTTGTCATGTTTGACAGTATCCTGGTAGGGAAGGAGTCTCTCCAAGAAATGGCCATATCACAGTCTGCCGATATGGACAGCCCCATCAAAAGGATCCTCCTAGATGATGTATTTTGGGAGAGAATGGTAAGCAGCCTGAAACATATAGCAGTAGCCATTGCATGGATTGAGGGAGGAAATGCCATCCTGTCTGATGTTCAGACTCTGCTTGCAGATGTAAGAGAAGAAATCCGTACTGCCCTGCCCACTTCACTGTTGCTCCAAGCAGGGGAAACTGCAGTTCTGAAATACATCAAAAAGCGTGAACTTCTGCCTGAAGCCCATACACGCCACAGGGTACATGTTGGACCCAAAGCATGCTGGTGAGCGCATCCTGTCTGGTGCAGAGATCAACAAGGCCTATGGTGTCATCGCTATCGTGTCTCGCCACCTTGGCCTGGATGAGCGCAACGTTCTTGACAGTCTGGCGAGTACACTTCCAAGCAAGGGCTTTGGGATGGAGATGCAATATGGCAGTCGTGCCAACATATCACATCAGTCACCTGGTGGACGGGACTTTGTCGATCTGAGGCTCTTTCCCCTGATGCCTCCATCATCCTCCAAACAACAGCTTCCTCAGAGCGCAACTTGTCCTTGTTTGGGAACACACACACCAAAGCACGCAACAGGTTGACCAATACAAGGGTTGAAAAATTGTTGGCCATCCGGGTAAATTTGAGGCTTTTTGAGCCTGACAACGAGCCATTCGCAACAAGGTTGGAAAGTGACAGTGAAGATGAGGTCAGTCTGATGTTCAAGAGGTGGACATTGAGGAGGTCCAGGGAGAAGACATGGAAGCCTGAGAGGAAGACAACCAAAGCTTTAGTTTCTAGACTATCATTTTACAGATGTATGTTGAAAACGTTTTTTGGGAGATGGATCATTGGGGATCATTCAATATTCTCTTTCTTTTGTTGTTCAGTGAAATCATCCCATGTGAAGAGTCATCTAATTTAATTAAAGATCAATTCGTAACAATTTTTTCTTTCTTTCTATTGTAAGGATTTAATCATTTGCAATTATGTCTACTTATAAGGTGATATGATATGGTAAATATATCCAATGCAAAAAACATCTACAATTAAATGGTATTAATATTAATTTGCATATATTCCCACGGAACGTTTTCACCTCTGAATATTCCTCCAAAATGTGCAACTTTAGGTACGATGCTACAAGCTTGGCACACCTGTATTTGGGGAGTTCCTCCCATTCTTCTCTGCATATCCTCTCAAGCTTAGTCAGGTTGGATGGGGAGCGTCGCTGCACAGCTATTTTCAGGTCTCCAGAGATGTTCGATCGGGTTCAAGTCTGGGCTCTGGACATTCAGAGACTTGTCCCGAAACCACTCCTGCATTGTCTTGGCTGTGTGCTTAGGGTCGTTGTCCCGTTGGAAGGTGAACCTTCACCCCAGTCTGAGGTCCTGAGCGCTCCAGGTTTTCATCAAGGATCTCTCTGTACTTTGCTCCGTTCATCTCTCCCTCGATCCTGACTAGTCTCCCATTTTCTTGCCGCTGAAACAAATCCCCACAGCATGATGTTGCCACCACCATGCTTCACAGTAGGGATGGTGCCAGGTTTCCTCCAGACGTGACGCTTGGCATTCAGGCCAAAGAGTTCAATCTTGGTTTAATCAGACCAGAGAATCTTGTTTCTCATGGTCAGTCCTTTTAGGTGCCTTTTGGCAAACCCCAAGCGGGCTGTTATGTTCCTTTTACTGAGGAGTGGCTTCTCTCTGGCCACTCTACCATAAAGGCCTGATTGGTGGAGTGCTGCAGAGATGGTTGCCCTTGTAGAAGGTTCTACCATCACCACAGAGGAACTCTGGAGCTCTGTCAGAAGGACCATCCGGTTCTTGGTCACCTCCCTGACCAAGGCCCTTTCCCCCCCGATTGCTTAGTTTGTCCAGGCGGCCAGCTCTAGGAAGAGTCTTGGTGGTTCCAAACTTCTTTCATTTGAGAATGATGGAGGCCACTGTGTTCTTGGGGACCTTCAATGCTGCAGTAATTGTTTTGGTACCCTTCCCCAGATCTGTGCCTCGACACGACTGTCTCGCAGCTCTACGGTCAATTCCTTCGACCTCATGACTTGGTTTTTGTTTTGACATGCACTGTCAACTGTGGGACCTTTTTATATAGACAGGTGTGTGCCTTTCCAAATCATGTCCAATCAATTGAATTTACCACCGGTGGACTCCATCCAAGTTGTAGAAACATCTCAAGGATGATCAATGGAAACGGGATGCACCTGAGATCAATTTCAAGTCTCATAGCAAGTGGTCTGAATACTTATGTAAATAAGGTATTTTTGTTTTTATTTTTAAGAAATGTGCAAACATTTATAAAAACCTGTTTTCGCTTTATTATGAGGTATTGTGTGTAGATTGATGAGGATTTTTTTATTCATTTTAGAATAAGGCTGTAACTTAAAAAATTCAAGCAGTCTGAATACTTTCCGAATGCGCTGTACATCTGGGTAAAGGATGGGTGTGTAGTGTATATCGGCAATAAATAGGCTGTGAATGTGATTTTCAATTGGGCTGCCCACCTGGGACAACCCTGTTTGTTCTCAGTCTCCATGTAGGCCCCAGATTCTTGATAAAATAAAGAAATGTTTATTTATAGCACATGCTCAGTTCAAATGCAGTGCAGAAATTCTAATTAAAAGGGATAGTTCAATCAAATGTCAACAAAACAAAGGAGATGATCGTGGACTTCAGGAAACAGGAGAGAGAGCACCCCCCTATCCACATCGAGGGGACAGTAGTGGAGAAGGTGGAAAGTTTTAAGTTCCTCGGCGTACACATCACGGACAAACTGAATTGGTCCACCCACACAGACAGCGTGGTGAAGAAGGCGCAACAGCGCCTCTTCAACCTCAGGAGGCTGAAGAAATTTGGCTTGTCACCAAAATCACTCACAAACTTCTACAGATGCACAATCGAGAGCATCCTGTCGGGCTGTATCACCGCCTGGTACGGCAACTGCTCCGCCCACAACCGTAAGGCTCTCCAGAGGGTAGTGAGGTCTGCACAACGCATCACCGAGGGTAAACTACCTGCCCTCCAGGACACCTACACCACCCGATGTCACAGGAAGGCCAAAAAGATCATCAAGGACAACAACCACCCGAGCCACTGCCTGTTCACCCCGCTATCATCCAGAAGGCGAGGTCAGTACAGGTGCATCAAAGCTGGGACCGAGAGACTGAATAACAGTCTGATGGCCTTGAGGTAGAAGCTGTTTAACAGCCATCACTAACATTGAGTGGCTGCTGCCAACATACTGACTTAAATCTCTAGCCACTTTAAACATAGGAATTGGATGTAACAAATGTATCACTAGCCACTTTAAACAATTTTGTATATAATGTTTACTTATAAGTATGTCGTATATCAAATGTATACACTGTACTCTAAACCATCTACTGAATCTTGCCTATGCCGTTCGGCCATCGACCCAAATCTCTAGCCACTTTAATAATTATGATTGGATGAAATAATGTATCACTAGCCACTTTAAACAATGCCATTTATATAATGTTTACATATCCTACATTACTCATCTCATATATATGTGTATATATTGTACTCCATACCATCTACTGCATCCTGCCTCACTCATCCATATATTTATATGTACATACTTGTATTCATTCCGTTACTCTTGTGTGTATAAGGTATTTGTTGTGAATTTGTTAGATTACTTGTTAGATACTACTGCATGGTCGGAACTAGAAGCACAAGCATTTCGCTACACTTGCATTAACATCTGCTAACCATGTGTATGTGACAAATACAATTTGATTTTGATTTGATTTGAAATGTACACACGGGTTTCCTCACTGTGTATACAAGCCCAAAAATGTACATGTCAGCAGTGAAGTTCATAAGACAAATCTGAATATCTTGGCTTTTCAGAATCAATTCAAGATCATATTTATTTTAAACTTTTCTTGTCAGTCTGTTCTAACACGCTGCATTTAGCCTTGATTGTGAATGTCTTCACACCCCAGAGTTAATACTTATTTGAAGCACCTTTTGCAGCCATTACAGCTGTGAATCAATTTTAATAAAATTCTACAAACTTTTCGAGCTCTTAGGGCAACATTTATCCATTGTTTTTGTCACAATTGCTGAAGTGCAGTAAATGTGGTTGGGAAACTGATGGACAGCAGTATTCAAACTTTGTCTCAGATTTCTCAAGCAAATTTAAGTCAGGGCTTAGACAGGACCACTCAGGAACACTCAACACCTCTTGGAAAGCCATTCTGGTGTGTCTTTGCCATAAAATGTGTGTAATTGTAATCCAGATGAAAAAGGAAACTATCCCAGGGTTAGGTATTCAGAGGACTGAGGCCGGTTTCAAAATAAATATGAAAGGAGCAAAGCCCAGCTAAAAAGTTAGAGGAAACCCGGCCTAAGTCTTCTGAATAATTTTAGTTTTTTTAAATGTAATTTGAAAGCAGCAGATGTGAAGACTGGGCCTTCAGAAAGTATTCATTCCCCTTGACTTATTCCACATTTTTTGTTACAGCCTGAATTCAAAATTGATGAATTTGTTTTTTTTTCTCAACCATATACACATAATACCCCATAATGACAAAGTGAAACATTTATTGAATGCAGAAATATCTCATTTACATAAGTATTCTCAATACAATGTTAGAATCACCTTTGGCAGCGTTTTCAAAATTCTTCAAGCGCTGTGAAGTTGGATGTTAATCCTTGCTAGACAACCATGTTCAAGTCTTGCCATAGATTTCCAAGACAATTTAAGTCAAAACTTTAGCTAGGCATCTCCAGTGTATATTTGCCCTTGTGTTTTAGGTTACTGTCCTGCTAAAAGGTGAATTTGTTTTCCAGTGTATGTTGGAAAGCAGTCTGAACCAGGTTTTTCATCTAGGATTTTGTCTGTGCTTAGCTCTATTCTAACCTAAAAACACTCCCTAGTCCTTGCCGATGACAAGCATACAGTACCCATAACATGATGCAGCCACCACCATGCTTGAAAATATGAAGAGTGGTACTCAGTGACGTGTTGTGTTGGATTTGCCCCAAACATAGCACTTTGAATTCATTTACTTCCGGTTTTAATTTAGTGACTTATTTTTAAACAGGATGCATGTTTTGGAATATTTTTTATTCTGTACAGGCTTCCTTCTTTACACTCTTGTCATTTAGGTTAGTAGTATGGAGTAACTACGATGTTGTTGATCCATTCTGTTTTGTCTTATCACAGCCATTAAACTCTAACTGTTTTAAAGTCACCATAGGCCTCATGGTGAAATCCCTGAGTGGTTTCCTTCCTCTCCGGCAACTGAGTTAGGAAGGACGTCTATCTTTGTAGTGACTGGGTGTGCTGATACACCATCCAAAGTGTAATTAATAACTTCACCATGCTCAAAGGGATATTCAATGTCTGCTTTTTTATGTTTAATGTTAAACACTATTATTGCACACAGAGTGAGTCCATGCAACTCATTGTGCTCTATTTTAACAAATCTATGTATTGCCTTGGAATCAACTCCAATTCCAATGTTAGTTCGTTATTTGTTAAATGGCTTACAGAAACAAAATAACAAAATGTAGACCTATCTTTGCTAAATACATTAACTTGAACCCATTTGCAGTCAACATTGTTCTAAGTAATTGCATGGCTTCAGAACCATTCACACTGATGTACTGTAGGGGCTAGGCCTACTGTACATTACATTATGGCTGAGCATGGACATGCCAGACATTGTCAATGAGTGAAATTAAATTAAACATTGATAAGGCCTAAAAAGAGAGTGATTAATTCTAAACAAATTCTAAACTAAATAAAACAACAACTTGTTTTAAATAGGCTATGTCACACTTACAGGCACCATTTCTCCCTGTGGGCATATAATATTATTGAGGGTTTTATGCGCATCCAAACTTTTCAAAGTAGCTGGACAAAGTTCCAATATAAATAGAAAGGGAGAATGTCCACTCCCAAATAGACCTATGTTTTATGAACATAATCGGAACCATCTCCAGAAGTTGCCTTGCAAGCGTGCCAAGGACGTTGTCACCGTAATACCAGAAAGGTGAATCATTCTAATAAGTTAGGTTGGAATAACATTTTAAACAACAACAAATAAAGTATCAGAAAATTGCCAGGGAAAATAAAGACAGTCACTGCTGTTGAACCAGTCTTCGTTATAGTAGGCCTAATGGAGGGCTTGGCTTTTGAACGTATGAAACGGACAACAAGCAGTTGTTAGAGGTTACAGAACTTCTAAATACGAGGTTCACTGGTATTCACCGAGGTTCTCATCTCTCGTTTCATGATGGGCATGGACATGTAGCCTACATCACGGAGGGGGTTTACGCACAACCAAAACGGGACCTGCATAGCTAATATAATGTGGGCCTGCATACAATGCATAGATTAAAAAGGGAATGTCGGGTCACTGTTTTACTCCTCTCAAACTTTATATTTTAATAAAGCTTTGGTGATTTAAAATTTATTTGCAAGTGGTCTCAGTAGCCAAACCATTTATCGGCTTCGCGATTTCATTGGGCAGACAAAAATACGAAGTATACAGGCACATTAGGCTACTCTTGTTCAATGGGCAGTGTGCGTCATGGCTGGATAGGCTGCCTTTCCGCTGTCAAAAGTAATGCCATAACCAACTGCGTTACTGGTTGGTCTTAAATATCACTATCACCACTGCCTGAAATTATCACTTTAGATCATGTTTTTAGGGATGCACCTCAAATATTTCCACCCGCCTATCTGAGCGCAAGCAAACTGATTATAAGACCGATAAATTGCTGGAAAACGCCAGTGTGATAATTTTTGCATGATGAAATTGCAAACTAACGTGCATTTGGAACATTTGCCTTAACGCCAGCCGAAAGTAGAGCCTATTATGTGACTTGCTAAGAACATTTTTACTTAGGCTTGCCATAACAAAGGGGTTGAATACTTATTGACTCAATAAATACATCTCAATAAATCTGTAAAATGTATAAAAACATAATTCCACTTTGACATTATGGGGTATTGTGTGGTTCCCAGTGACTCTAAATGTAATATAGGCTGTAACGCAACAAAATGTGGAATAAATCATGGGGTGTATATACTTTCTGAAGGCAGTGTATATATTTTTTTTTAACGGTTATGACCAGAGCTTAATTTGATCTCTGTTTTGGACTGTTTTGTTCCGGAACCCATTTGTCAGGATCTGGCACATCTCGTGGCATGAAAAATAATTTGCAATGTAGAAATCCTAGTAAAAGCAATCACAGTTCATTCAAGTTGACTCCTCTGTAATTCTCCTGGCTGCCTCCCTAAAAAACGTAATCTGAAAATAGTGCCTGATATTCTAAGAAATGATTTGTGTTGGTCCTCATGATTTGCGCAACATTGTAGCCTATATAAACCAATGCGTGGCCATTGCAGCGGTGAGAGAGAAGCAAGCCTGTATCTCTCACAGAACTAGAATGAGATTCACTTTCTTTTCTCTCTCCCCTCTTCATAATTTATTTTATTAAATTGAGATACATTTGCCAAAGTTCTAGAATTACTGCTGTCTATTCAAAAATAAAACATAATTCAGAATACTACACCAGGAGTAGGCCTATTATTTGGCCACAGATGATAAGGCTATTTAAAAAAAAAAAAATAACGTCAATCTGTGGATTGTGTGTAGCCCAATCACAAGGCATGCTTACAGTTGGGAATGTGTGGGAAATCTGTCAGTGAACAGCATGCAGCCAAAACAGTCCTTTTGTTTTCCCTTGATTGTATTTAAAAGAATACAGAGGTTGGGAAGCAAATGAATCCTGCTGAAAAGAAAATACTAATCTGTCTGTAGGCTACCAAGTTATCAACTTCTAAACAAGAGATTGGCACGAGTGCATCGGCCACCGCATATGAGTGAGCTGCGCATCATTGGGTGAGTCAGTGAAACTGGAAAGTTATATATATATTTTTTGGACTAACTTCCTCCTCATTGTACAATATGTGTGTCTCCACACACGTAGGCCTAGGCTATTGATGGATTCAAGGCAAGGTTGTTTTTATTTATGTCAGATTCTCAGTTTGTCAGTGTCAAAGTACATTGCATTCAGAAAATATTCAGACCATTTGACTTTTTACACATTTTGTTACATTACAGCCTTATTCTAAAATGGATTAAATAAAATCCTAATCAATCTACACACAATACTCAATAACGACAAAGCGAAAACTGTTTAAACAGAAATACCTTATTTACATAAGTTTTCAGACCCTTTGCTATGAGACTCAAAATTGAGCTGTTTCCATTGATCATCCTTGAGATGTTTCTACAACTTCATTGGGAGTCCACCTGTAGGAAATTCAATTTATTGGACATGATTTGGAAAGGCACACACCTGTCTATATAAGGTCCCACAGTTGACATTGCATGTCAGAGCAAAAACCAAGCCGTGATGTCGAAAGAATTGTCCGTAGAGCTTCGAGACAGGGTTGTGTCGAGGCACAGATCTGGGGAAGGGTTCCAAAAAATGTCTGCAGCATTGAAGGTCCCCAAGAACACAGTGGTCTCCATCATTCTTAAATGGAAAAAGTTTAGAATCACCAAGACTCTTCCTAGAGCTGGCTGCCCACCCAAACTGCGCAATCGGGGGAGAAGGGCCTTGGTCAGGGAGGTGACCAAGAACCCGACGGTCACTCTGACAGGGCTTCAAAGTTCCTCTGTGGAGATGGGAGAGCTTTCCAGAAGGACCACCATCTCTGCAGCACTCCACCAATCAGGCCTTTATGGTAGTGACCAAATGGATGCCACTCTTCAGTAACAGGCACGTGACAGCCCGCTTGGAGTTTGCTAAAGAACTCCCAGACCATGAGAAACAAGATTCTCTGGTCTGATGAAACCAAGATTTGGCCTGAATGCCAAGCGTCACGTCTGGAGGAAACCTGGCACCATCGCTACGGGGAAGCATGGTGATGGCAGTATCATGCTGTGGGGATGTTTTTCAGCAGCAAGGACTGGAGGACTAGTCGGAATCGAGGGAAAGATGAACGGAGCAAAGTACAAAGAGATCCTTGATGAAAACCTGGTCCAGAGCACTCAGGACCTCAGACTGGGGTGACGGTTCACTTCCATCAGTACAACAACCCTGAGCACACAGCCAAGACAATGCAGGAGTGGCTTCTGGAAAGTCTTTGAATATTCTTGAGTGGCCCTGCCAGAGCCCGGACGAACCTGATGGAACATCTCCGGAGAGACCTGAAAATAGCCGCGCAGCCCCATCCAACCTGACGGAGAGGATCTGCAGAGAAGAATGGGAGGAACTCTCCAAATACAGGTGTGCCAAGTTTCGTAAAGTTGGCTGTCATTAAATGTGAAGACTTATATTATCAAATCAATTCTCTGTGTAATTATTCTGTGATTTAATCAAATCACGTAATAGTAATTAACTAGGAAGTCGGGGCACCACGGGAAAATGTTTAACGAGTTACTATTTCCCGAATTTAACTCTCTTCAGATATTTTCATATCTTATCGATTTACAGTCACTTATTAATGTCGCAAACCCTTGGATATCTGCACGAACCCTATTATAAGTTATGAATCAGCGATATACAAATTGGCTTAACTAAATAATCACACACAGAATTACATAAACACACACAATAGGTCATACATTGGTTACTAACATGATACAAAGTAAAGTCCATAGTGGATGAAATCGATATGACGGCTTGGTAGACAAAGGAAAGGGGTGGGGACCGCTCAAGAGTGGGAAAGGCAGAGTGGACACGTACATAGAGTTGATAACCACGCTCATGGAAATGTTAACCCTTTTGCACATGAACAGCTGTTCATTCAAAAAGAAATTGCAATTTACATATTTACGAGTGTATGCCTTTGTCCCTCTCTGATCGCCGATCCGTCTTCTGGATAGTCAGTCGACAGAAAGTCTCTGGTTCGTCGGGAAAGTCAAGCTACAAGTGTAGCTTGTTATAATGAATACGTCAGGCGTACCAATGGCCGTTCGATAGTGAAATGTTATTTTAGAATGGATCTTTCAGAGTACCATTCGGTCGTTCAATCGGTCGGGTTTATCAGACTAAAGTACTCCAACAGCTGCAGACTGAATGCGTAGTCTTCAGTTGTAGAGATTTTCTTCTTAACTATTTGTAACGTAGGGTCCTCTGGTCTGTATTTAAATTGGCAACCATTTCAACATGTCACTACCGCTCCATGCTCTCTGGTCTCAATGGTTGATTATTTCCGGTCACAGCTAGAACCACTTCACACATTGGCAGCAACCCGGCATGTTTTGGTCTAAATGTAAGTTTTGTCGGAAATGGGTTTTCTACTGGAGTAGAGAAGGGGCGTTCCATGACGCCGATGTAAATGTCTGTGCTCACGGGGGCGTGGCCACTGACTGATCATAAGTTACTATGAAAAACAATTCTCATTTAGAAGACTAAAATCATATTATCTTTCCAAAAGTATTCTTATACTTAATAATTTATTTTATACAACATTCAGATGCAAACCCCATAATTGAGAAGTGAATACAAACAAAGATACAGTAATGTGGGTCTCCTGTCTTTCATGAGGTCACCAAATGAAACATTTTCGACAAGGTCATTCCTTGATTTCCCACAGACCATTTGAACTGTCCGGAAATAAAGAAATACGGTTTCATCATTCAACCTTTTATTGATGTTAAAGTTTGGCCAAGTCTCTCTGTGTCCCACAGTCAGACATTCCAATCCTACAGACCCAGAAGCAGCGTATTTAGGACCGTCATAAAACTGTGGAGAGAGAAAGGGGGCTATGATCCTCCCTCGGGGACACATCATGACACAAGCTTGTAGCATCATACCCGAAGAAGATTCGAGGCTGTAGTCGCTGCCAAAGGTGTTTCAACAAAGTACTAAGTAAAGGGTCTAAATACTATATAAATGTGATATTTCTGTTTTTGCATGGTTATTATGGGGTATTGTGTGTAGATTGATGAGGGGGAAAAAACTATTGAATCCATTTTAGAATAAGGCTGTAACATCATGAAATGTGGAAAAAGTTAAGGGTTCTGAACATGCACTGTTGCCTGTCATTTCAATAATTTGTGAGGTAATAAAAAAAGGTGTTGAAATGCATTTATGAAGGCCACATTTTTCCTGGGCCCTAGGCTACAATTTATTTTCCCCGTGTGTGCAACTTCTGCAAGCACCTCTCTCTACTCTACTGCTCTTTGTCAGCCAATAAAGGCGATGATAATGCATGCAATGCTTTATTATATATATATATATATATATATATATACACACAGTGGGGAAAAAAAGTATTTAGTCAGCCACCAATTGTGCAAGTTCTCTCACTTAAAAAGATGAGAGAGGCCTGTAATTTTCATCATAGGTACACTTCAACTATGACAGACAAAATGAGGAAAAAATCCAGAAAATCACATTGTAGGATTTTTATGAATTTATTTGCAAATTATGGTGGAAAATAAGTATTTGGTCAATAACAAAAGTTTATCTCAATACTTTGTTATATACCCTTTGTTGGCAATGACAGAGGTCAAACGTTTTCTGTAAGTCTTCACAAGGTTTTCACACACTGTTGCTGGTATTTTGGCCCATTCCTCCATGCAGATCTCCTCTAGAGCAGTGATGTTTTGGGGCTGTCGCTGGGCAACACGGACTTTCAAAGATTTTCTATGGGGTTGAGATCTGGAGACTGGCTCGGCCACTCCAGGACCTTGAAATGCTTCTTACGAAGCCACTCCTTCGTTGCCCGGGCGGTGTGTTTGGGATCATTGTCATGCTGAAAGACCCAGCCACGTTTCATCTTCAATGCCCTTGCTGATGGAAGGAGGTTTTCACTCAAAATCTCACGATACATGGCCCCATTCATTCTTTCCTTTACACGGATCAGTCGTCCTGGTCCCTTTGCAGAAAAACAGCCCCAAAGCATGATGTTTCCACCCCCATGCTTCACAGTAGGTATGGTGTTCTTTGGATGCAACTCAGCATTCTTTGTCCTCCAAACACGACGAGTTGAGTTTTTACCAAAAAGTTATATTTTGGTTTCATCTGACATTCTCCCAATCCTCATCTGGATCATCCAAATGCTCTCTAGCAAACTTTAGACGGGCCTGAACATGTACTGGCTTAAGCAGGGGGACACGTCTGGCACTGCAGGATTTGAGTCCCTGGCGGCGTAGTGTGTTACTGATGGTAGGCTTTGTTACTTTGGTCCCAGCTCTCTGCAGGTCATTCACTAGGTCCCCTGCCTGGTTCTGGGATTTTTGCTCACCGTTCTTGTGATCATTTTGACCCCACGGGTGAGATCTTGCGTGGAGCCCCAGATCAAGGAAGATTATCAGTGGTCTTGTATGTCTTCCATTTCCTAATAATTGCTCCCACAGATGATTTCTTCAAACCAAGCTGCTTACCTATTGCAGATTCAGTCTTCCCAACCTGGTGCAGGTCTACAATTTTGTTTCTGGTGTCCTTTGACAGCTCTTTGGTCTTGGCCATAGTGGAGTTTGGAGTGTGACTGTTTGAGGTTGTGGACAGGTGTCTTTTATACTGATAACAAGTTCAAACAGGTGCCATTAATACAGGTAATGAGTGGAGGACAGAGGAGCCTCTTAAAGAAGAAGTTACAGGTCTGTGAGAGCCAGAAATCTTGCTTGTTTGTATGTGACCAAATACTTATTTCCCACCATAATTTGCAAATAAAATCATAAAAAATCCTACAATGTGATTTTCTGGATTTCTTTTCCTCATTTTGTCTGTCATAGTTGAAGTGTACCTATGATGAAAATCACAGGCCTCTCTCATCTTTTTAAGTGAGAGAACTTGCACAATACAGTATATATGATTTTTTTCATGAGTTCTCGTACCTCAGAGGTCACCCGCCTCAGGCTCACTTTTGGTTCCGGCACCTTCCAATTTATAAATTAAGCACGGGTTATGATGGTTATTTTCATGACAATCTTCACCCATAACCTTCGCTTACACGGTTATATGGTAATTGTGCCAGCCCTACTGAGAGGCTCCTTGTGCAATAAACTTGGGCCATAAGCACAAAGCATAAGTCTTAGACGATTCTACTGCTTGCTCTTTATAGCGTCACTGGATGCAATTTGTCCATGTATTAATGCTTTACTATCTCCGTCAAAAGTCTTGCTTAAGTATGTGTGTGATTGTGGGTAGACTTGAAAGGCCCTTCCGTCATAGTCTTATCTGCGCGTCTGGGGCATTCCTCATTCTTGACATGGGGCTCTGCTCTGCTGTCCCAAAGCACGCTCACACACAGCCCTCTGAAACTCTGGGGTCCAGGGTGAAGTGATTTTACCAGACTCAAAGGTTGTTATGTCAACTTTGAGGTGTCGGAGGATTGTGTTCTGTACTGGAATATTTTCAGCTCCATGTTCCATCGAGGAAAATGTAATTATTCTGTTCTTGCTAGCATAATTAAATGGGGGAAAGGTTATTTATTTAAGATTTTGAGAGGATGAGAGCTGTGAATTAATGTGTTGAATTCTCGTAAATAATGGTGATTTCACATTTAACACTGATGTGCCCTCCACTGATGTGCCCTCCTCTCGCCACAGCTCATGTTCTCATTATCAGTCATGTTTTTCATTCCCACTTTATTATGATATTTAGTTAAGAGGCCACCTGCTGATTTCTCCAGAAAGTGGAGCTGTAAGAGTGAGGGAGACACACAAACACCCTCAAAACACTATTTTCCCTAACCTCTTAACCTAACCCTAACTCCTAAACAACCCCTAATTCTAACACTAAGCCATTTTCCTTGTGGGGCTGGCGAAATGTCCCTCTTCTGGTCCCCACAAGGATAGTAAAACAAACAACACACACACATACACACACAATGGTACTGAGACA